>OZ038430.1:8012388-10437841 GCA_964036235.1 Heterorhabditis bacteriophora
CCAATAGCCTTGAAAACGTTCATATAATATTAATATAAGATATTAAATTTCACGTTAAAATTAAGAATCACCGTGCCCAGTACTTATTAAAAACACTAAATTTAAAAATCTTTAACCTGCCCTTTACTTACCACACCATTTAATTTCAGCGTGAAATCACTAATAAAATCATAAATACGGGTGACGTTTAAAAACCAACCTGTACTTGGCTAAAATTCTGCATAAGCTGATTAGTTTGCTGAGCCTGTGCATTTTGTGCATTTTGTAACTGTGCAGCTAATGCTCTGCAAGAGAATAATACACAAAAATTCCAAGTATACAAACGCAAAAAACAATTGCAAAAGTTGAAAACTGTTATTTTTTAATCAAAACTACGAAATGAGGAAAAGTACTAACAGCCTTCTGTACTTTAATATGAGAACTATATCAATATAATCAATTGTTCAAAAACACTATACGATAACTTGTAATTACAGAATACATGTATGCAGAATATCAAAAAAATCCCAGAATTCATTAGCTATTACCTCAAAAATTCGATACTTTGCTGCGGTGCAACTGTAGCATCTGTAGCTGTAATTGGGGAATTACTCACACCCGTAGGAAACATCAAATGACCTTAAAAAATATACATACAACCACTGGAAACTATTATTAACATAATAAACCCACTAATAACGCATATTATCAAAAAAATACCCAAATATTGTAGAGTAACGACAGCCACCGATGTTCACACCTTGTAATGCCACGAACCAATAGTTGCAAGGCGCGTTGCGACTATTAACGCGCCATTTGAGTGATTATCTATGGAGCGTAATCATACCAATGTGTTCAAGAATTTGGAAAGGTCCGAAAAGCAATTTTTATGGATGTTATTAAAAATATTGAACAACAATATATATTTACTAATATTTTATACAGTCATAGTGGTCAAAGGGTTATATAGATTAAAGGATATATATTAAGAGCTAATTTTGATAATTCCTTGCATTAAATATTATTTTAGCCACTAATAAGTGAAGCAAAGGGCTGTTAAACATATTCAATAATGTCTTTTTATATTTGTCCTATTTTTGCTCTAAAATTTAATTCAAGTTTCGATTATTCCCCTTGACCAGCATGTTTGTTATACAAATTGTTGCCATCACAAACCATAAACGACATAGATGTAAATCTAGCTATGTTCACAGTGATTTAAACTGGAATGGTTGTATATCAGAATATGCATTTTCAAATGCTTGAAAAAAAGTATTTCAGTGGTATACATGCAAATTTATTAAATAAGGGCTTATGAAATATCACGGATATTATTAAAACAATAACCAAAGTAGGGAAAATCAAGCACAACTTTGAACTAGAATCTCTGTTAGCACATGTAATATACATAATAGCTGATGCAGCCAGATTATAAACCAATACTTTTAACTTACTTTTGTTTGATAATCCATCGGTCAACCCCCTACCTTGCTAGTAATGAGTATTCACTGTTCTAACTCCTGAAGATGGTTTTTTTTAAATTTACGATTTCGAAGTTTTATTCATAAGGTCCGCAGGTTAGGACTTATTCTACCATCTTCTGATATTATTTAATCAACCTGCGGCGGAATATTTTTGTGAAATTCAGTGGTACAGTGTCATCGAACCAGTATGTTTCTACACTAGAATAATGATAATAAACCACTAAACTATTGTGCGAGCTCCATCAATCCATTATAATTCACCAGTCAATAAAAATTATTTCTTATCATGGATTTTCTAATCTAATACAATTTAACTTTAAAGCAATTTAAATTTGTCCTATATTATTAACAAATTCAACGAAATATGTTATCGTATTATTGTATAGTATTGAGAGTTTTAAATAAGTCATGGATCCTGATAACACCAATTATTGTTAAATAATGGTTTTACGTACATGTACGATGTACAGAATAGTAATCTCAACAAATGTATAGAAGCATTTAACATGTAGTTTTTCTTGAATATATGTGTACACGAGTTTATATTCCTTTTTGTCCTAAAGAACGATAATATTAACTATAGGATATGTCTTTATTTAATTATTTGTGTGTTTCTACCTAATTAACTCTAGTTTTATGGCTCTGAGAGTTTAAATACATTTAGAAACTATCTATTTCTGTGATGTTGTGGAGAACTGATTGAAGTGGAGATGAGTCACTGTCCGTTCTTTGGATCAGCTGGAATCAAGTATTTTAATTATTCTAAGTATCAGTGTTTTATTATCAACTACCTTACTTTAATCGCTAAACACAGTGGAAGAATTCTCCTAGTTTGGAAATAGTACTAACATTGACTACTTAAGCGAACACTCAACATTGAAGGAGAAAATAGAGACTGGTACATTTAAAACAACAATATTTACAACCATCAATATTACTTGCGAAGAGTTTTTAAAAGGAAAATTATTATCATTGTGACTAATCAAAGGACTTGACTTCAATTTATCCTCATAGTGATGAATTTTAGCAACGAATGATGCATACTCATACTACTTAACCTTATAACTATAAATTTTGTGGTTTCTCTTAATACTTACTTTGGTTATGAAAAAACTTATTGAAGTAACAATATACTTGTTTTTTCAGTATATATTACGTAATTATTCTTAGAACATTACGCTGATAAGTTGTTTATCGACTTGAATACTACCATACATCGACTACTATAGAATAAAATAGAAAGCAAAAATATTTATAAGTTGTGCTTAAAATATTTAAAGCATGATTATGATTTGTAAAATTAATATTGCTATTTTGTAGCTTTTGTTTCGATCTTATTTGTTCTGATTTGATATTTGATTTGACACTCAATTCTGAGTCAGCGAATTGTTAAACGGTTAATATTTACAATTAAAAAACGTGGGCAAAGTATATCCGATTTTGGTCTATACGCTCTAAACGATCTAGAGATTTTATGGGATTTTAATTACCCAGATGTTTTCAGGATTAGGATACTTGGAATAATTTACGAGATCGTTCCAATATTTACTTTATATATTTTTTATTTTTTATTAATAGGATACTATTTCTTCAACTTTTATTGTAAATCAATATAATGTAACTAGGTTTGGACCTAAACTTCCTCTTTATTATTTTTTACCAGTTTCTGTGATCACACTGAAAGTACTAGGATTATTAAGTGAAACAAAGAATCAACTGCTTATACATTCAATTATCTTTTTTATATTCTTCTTTGTTTTTATCTCAAAATTTCATAATTTAAATCAATTACATTATTCTCATCAAGCAACATGCCATAATAAAAATTGCTAACTTTACGAAACGATAAACGACATAAATATAGATGTAATACGGCAAAAACAATTTATTAAGGGTGTAAATGGTGCGGAAGAAGGGAAGACTTAATGGAGATTAAGATAACTAATTCTTTAAAGGTTTAAATATTATTAGAGTGACGTCAGGGAATCACCTCTTCACTCCATATGTCATGTTATTGATGATAGTGAATTAGTATTTTCGAATTTTTCTAAAAGGTTGAAAATTCCAGTTACATCCCTACAATAAGGTTTTTATCTTATTTAAAATAGTAATATTTTATTGATTTTTATATCATACAACACAGAATAATTATTTTAAACTCAATATTGTATTATAATTTATTGCTACTAATATGTTGACTTTTCTTTCAACTTATATGTTCTTTATTTTATCCAAATTATCACCTGCAGGTTTCAATTCAATTGCTGTCTGATATCATAATATTGATTATTTGAAAACCAATGACAAGTGGCCTTTCAATTTGTAGTTATTCCAACTATCATATTCTTAATACTTGTAGAAAATTTTCACATTAACCTAGAATTTGAAAGATATATATCGATATAGTTAGAGTGACAATGCTGCGTTGTTTGAGAGATAATTAAGTATTAAATATTAAAATACAACTACACTAGGTTTGAGTAATTCATGCCAATGCCGTCGACTACAGTGAAGGATAGTGATAGGAATTGATTTCACCTTAACCCATTTCGAAAGTGAGCTTTTGATTTGTCACATGCTGACATATGCTCAAAGCTAACTCGTATCTGTGTCTTTGAAGAATTAGGCTTTTAGAACTTATATCTAGTAATGAAATATAATGTTTAAGGAATACGTTAGTTTTCCACGCAAACTTATCGTATTACAAGAAAAAAATCTACATAATATCAGGTTTGAATACGACATGGTACTGTACCCAAATAATGTACTGACTAAAAAGGTGCCAACCATATGTAGTGCGCTACTTTGTGCGCTTAATTTTGAAACAAATAAGAAGAAAGTCTAGAATGCAACATATCCCTCATCTAGAATGTGGATGCAATGTCTTGTTTTGCGTTGATGATGGAAGGTCTTCTTTCCGTTCATACTTCAACTCATTTCGTAAATCGAATAGGACGCATTGCCGGGGGCAGATTCGTACACTATGGCGCTGCACAAGAAGTCATAACACCATCAATAGGACCAAAATATTTTTCTGCTATGCAATGAAATCCATCATTCTAATTTATCAGCAATCCAAACGAAGTAATTTTCATCAGAAAAGGGCCTTAGGGAGATAAATCATTGGAGGATTCAGTCAATCTCTTTAAATAAGCATATATATATAAGTAATTTACTAGTCTGCCAAATTCCTAAATAAATATTTACTTTAGTAGGTATATTAAGTTCATAACTTCTATGAAAACAGCAACATTGTATAGAGCAGAAAGTTATGCTGGTAGAATGCTATTTCAAGTTATTACATCACAGCTTCAGACTTTCCATATGATTGAGCTCAAAAATACAGTATTTCATAGTAGTGTAATATGAAACACCTAGCTATGTCAACAAGAATTCTACTAAACAAAGCTTGCATTTCTATTGGGTGTTTTACTTGATAACAGTTGATAATGACAGCTTTGGTTGTTCACCTGAATGTTCTCAGTGGTATTGTCCTCTACCCATTTTCCGGGTATAACATTATTCAATTGGCTTTGTGAATATTTCGCTCGAACTACTTTTATGAATAGTTGTATTTCTTCTTAGATACTTTACCTAGTATCATCCTCAATGGAGAATACATAAGACACTTTTACAGTATATATTCAATAAGGATTGCTTAAATCTATATGTAAGCTCAATGGATTACTTGATAAATATCCTAAATTAAATTATTAATTATAAAGAAACAAATTATCTGGGTTTTTTAACCGGCATATTTGTGACATCATTACAATTAACTTAATATGAAATCTTAAAGCTGTTTAATAAGCGACGTTATAATCATTCTAAGCACTTCCCTTCCACTATTTTTATCCCTCACTCCCACTTCTTACGTTGTTTCTTCCATCTAGTATAATTTTTTTCGTTCTATATATTCCTTTTTTTAATGATCTCTAACTTTCGTGTTGTATAATCTGTTCCTTGAAAAAAAACGAGAAACATTAAAATACTGGAATTTATGCACATTAATTCAATTGGATGCTAAAAACTGACGTTTTTTCTTGATATATTGCAAATCCCGATCTTTTTTTCAATATAGACGCTTATGTCATCATCCTATCATGCATTTTACATTCTATGATCTTCGTGGAAGCGGATATACTATTTATCTCTGAAAATTCATCTTTTAAGGTTGTGACAACCATTCGCTGTCGTCAAAGATTTAATGTAATTACCGTTAGCCGCTCTTTTCATCATCACACAATATCTCTAAACTACAGAAATACTGAAACCAGCTGATTCTAGTTGAATATGTAATACTGAGAATTTTCCTAGCTATGTTGAGTTCTATTTAGAACAATTTCAGTAGTTTACATATTAAATTCCGTAACAATAATGTACCTTTTGCTTATAGTTCCCAGTAGTGTGAACCATACTTAGACATCTGAATGAGCGATTTCTCCAAGTAGGCGGGGCTTGGCAAATGGGAAAGCCTCTGCTCCGTTACACACCATTGAATTATTACTGTGCTTTTGTAGATACTCATTTATTAGTACTGCCTTTAGCACATGCACTCTATGCATCACATCACATCTTTTTCATTCTCTCACATTCTGCACTATTTAACTAAGTTAGTTCGAATGGTCACCCTAATATAATTTTGTTTGCTATAGCATTATTCTTACTTTCCCCTTGCAATACTTGCTATAGCTTCTATTTTGGACGTGCTGCATATTTCTATGACGGATCAATCGAATTTTTGTGTTGAAATAATTAACTTCTGATAAAACACCAACGTTGAGGTAACTAAGAACTTTTAACAAACCACAACAGTTTTTGCACTCGTAAAGGTTGAATGGAGTGAAAATCCTGGAACATAATTTGCTGTCCAAACATGTGTTTGAGCTACGGTACAGATCCACATTTAATTTTCAGAAGAAAAATTTGTGAACCAGTACTAGGCAGTTCATTAACTTATACTTTAAAAATGGCTAGTGTTTAAAATATCCGCACGATGCTGATCATTTCTAGTACAGCTAGCTGAACCAGATGGCGTATCTCTCTGAGAAGTTTCTGTAAATTACGTGATTCGACAATGAAGTCTTTAATAAAAATGTGTTAGCAGGATAAAGAAAAATCATATATACTATTTTTATCGTCAGTATTACTTAGTATTTAATTAACGTGCCAAGTTTATTATCGAAGGCTTAATAGCATTTACTTTTTAATTAACATTCTATGACATTTCCAATAGACAGGAAGCGATGTTCGGAAATTCTTTGCCGCTTAGTGAAAATCCCATTTATCCGTTCTTATTTGAGGATGTTCTAGCGCAGCTATTGTTCCGAATTTGCCTCTTGGTTCTTCTCAGTTTCCCAACTTGAAGAAAGAGACAGGCCTTAAACGGAATAGCAGGCGCGATTTTTTTGCCGTTATTTCAAAAGCATCGCTTTCCGTGTTTGTGGTCTAGCTATATGTTATTCACAAACAATCTGAAATTTTCAACACAAAGTTCAAATCGAGCTATTAAAATTGGGAGCATGTGAGCATTCAACCATTCGATTCCATTTGTTATACCCTGAATTTTACCTAGAAATTATTAATTATTAATTTCCTAATATCTACATTAAGAGCTAGTAGTTTGTGTGTCCTACAAGTACTTCCAGCTGTTCTCCATGAAACTCAAAACATATAGTGAATAAATATATTTTCTTAACTACCTATCGATCTATTTCATTTGTTTCCCTGTACTCAAATATTTAATAAATCAAGGTAAATTCTTGGAACATATAGATCTTCTCTACGATTTTGTGGCGATTTATTTTAAATATTGCATGTATTTACGTTAAATCCATAAAACTCTTATTAGTTTACCCATCCTCTTTTTTACTGTTAAATTTTAATGTATCAACAACGTTTTCTTATAGAAATTCGAGACATTCAATATATGTGATGTCATAATCAACCTTCGTAGATCAATTAAGCTACACAGTTTTAAGTTGTGAATAAAAGGAAACCCTTTTCAAACTATGTCCATCAGTCGATTTCTTTGTTAAGCTTAGACTTAAGACTAAGAATGATAAATATTAACGAAATGCTCAGCTTATTCATACCTGCCATGCAGAAGAGATTACGATCGTGTTTACATCTGTCTAAGATCATTTCAACAGGCTATTTTTCCAATCAAAAGCGTGTAACCATAAAATACCTGAGAACTACATATTGAATTAAAGTTTCTTTGTTACCGAAGTATAATTTAGATGAATTACCTTCTTTTATGCATTAGTTTTGTTTTTAGCACTTAGAGTCATCAAACAAACTATGTTTAAATCGTTTATGACCAGATGGAATTAGGTTCACGCTTAAATTGAATATTTTACAGAGCCATCTGTTATGCTTACTTAGTCTATTTAAAGAACCACCAGAACACTTTTAATTTTTGTATATTTTGGAATATGAATTTTACTATTATTATGAAAACATTTGTTAGTTTACTTCTAATAAATTTGCTAAGTTAGATAAAGTTATGATAACATTTGTTAATCCCGTCGTTCTCACAAAACACTTATGAAATGTATATCAGCTACCGATTAGATAGAAGGACACATAAGTAAACAACTTGTAATTCAGTTTAATAAAATATTTACAAGGGAATTAGTACACATGTTCTAGTAGTAAATATTTATGTTTAATTAGTCGGAAAGTATATTTTAAAGTAATTTATCAATTTTTATTGAGTTTATTGATCATTTAGGGAAGCTGAAATTCGAAAAACTAATGGTTGCGATATTTCAGCATTTTTTCCTTAATACTACAGTAATTCAATGGATTTCTTTTAAAACTTTAAAATTTTCTATTGTGTACGTGTTTTGCTATTATACGTAATAATGTTAAGGAAATTATGATGTTACCACTGCATTTTCGACTATTAATGCCTATCATGCTACGCTATTTCTATTTTAACTGCCTATTTAAGGTGACGTCATTCCATCGTTGAGGATGTTGTGGCTGATGTCAGCTGCTCTCTTCGGGTACACGCGAGCCTTCTCGGTGGGTGGTCTTATAAACTTAAGACTCACAAATTTCTAAATTTAAATTTAAATTTATTCGGTAAAAAATTAGATAGATGACTGATGAACTGTTAAAGAATATTATTTGTGTATAAATATGAAATTAGCTCAAATTCTTGAAAATTGGCTCCATTATTAAGACAATTAAATTATAGTTTTCATATTAAGATCGCCTACATATTCCTCAAATTTCTGATCAACAATTGCAATTCAATCTGGGCTCAGTGTTTGTACTGACTCGCGTGGCTGAGCACATTCCGTCAAAAGAAATTGCTCAATTACGGCATCTCTTGGTTTCTCTGCAAATCCACTAGACAATATCATAGAATGACTTTTGGTTTGTTGCCTATATACTATGCTGGCAAATAAGTATACATCTACTTATGGTAGCTCCGATGGTTAAGCTGGGCCAGTTACCGATGCAAAACAGGATAATCAGAAATTAGTCTGTGTAATCGGAATGAAGAGTATTCTAGAATTATATACGGACTGAGGGAAAACTACGGCACAACTGATAGTAGCAATGTATGAGTTTTAAATTCATGACAGCTAATTATTTTAGCTGTGTGTTTGACCCTGAAAAATATTAGAATAATTTTTAAAAAAATAGAAAACCTGCTTTTAATTCTTGGATTTAATTATAACTTGAAAAGTCTCTTGATTAGATGTATAATATCTGAAAATCAAAATATGCACTGTCATCCACTATATTATTGAATTAATTAATACAAATAAATATCATGACTTCGTTGATTTAATTTATATTTTACTTATGTAAATCTACTGAGTCCATTCGCAGTTGGAGGCACATATGTCAATGTGCGGCTCGTTAGTGGAAGCGCCGCAGCTCTCGTTTGAACAAGGACTGGAGGACCAAGAAGTCGTGTGGGGACAATCTGTTACTCTTCAGTGCACTGTCTACGGAGCTCCTCAGGTGGAGAAGCACTCGTTGCAAATAATTATAGTATTACGGGAATTTCCATCTTTATACTTAATAATTTAAACAACTCTGACTAGTAAAAATTATCATATACATTTATAACTGCGATAGGTGTGCATATAAGGAACTAGCAATATTATCCAAGGATAGCTAATTTTTCCAAGTTTTTTTTTTACATAACTTGTACACTTTCCGATTCATTCCCATGTACAAAACAGCTAAGCCTCAGGACATATGCAGTTGAGGCCTTTACGTCGAGGATTTGCGTAATGAAATATGCACTAAAACTTTTCACGGTACAAGGTTTTAAATGTTGACTTCTAGCTTACAGTCGATGACCAGAAAATAAGAAGACAACTTTTTAAGAAAAATACCATTTTTGTTGAGCTTTTTATAATTATGCTAACGGAAACAACGGAATAAATAAATAAAGCTTTAAAAGTTAGTAATTAGCTGTTAAAAAGTATGGAAGTACATATTAATAAGCTAGAAACTGCATATAGAATGCGAAATAATAATATTCTTTGAGAATATTAAGACTTAGATTCATTTATTCTAGGCTTCCATTTCCTGGTTTCATCGTGGTCGTCGCGTAATGATGCATCCAGGCGCGGCGGTGGAAGGTGCCCTACCAATGAAGAGAATCGGTAGTGGATTGGTTGAGTCGAGTTAGTCATTTGCTAATGTTCCTTGTCTTTAATGTTTCTCCTTTCTAAATAAATTTTGAAGAAATATTTTCTTATATGCTTTAAAAAGATTTTATTATTGTCTCCAGGATTACACATTCCATGTGTAAACGGAAGATCGGTGGGAGAGTACATGTGTGAAGCGTCTACTCCCTGTGGACAAGCCATTACATCTCATGCTAAACTCACACTCGCTAACTCTTCTAGAGGTGGGAAAAGCTTAAGTATTACTCACACACAACATCCAAATCTTAACCTATAGAGTATATTTCAAGTTTTAGCTTAACGTTATCTTTGGATTATACAAAAATACTAGTAAATATAAGCACTATATCCATCACATATAATACTTATATTTTGGTGCTTGGTACGTTTACCAAGAGAAAACGCAAAATTGTTGGTGGATGAATAACAAAAGCACCTGCACATGATCTATGCACTATAAATAGCGTTTATATAATGGCTCCAACTTGCCGACTAACCATACATGCTATCGTAGTCAGCTAAGATTATTTAGTTCCCGCTGGCTCTTAAAGCGAAAGTGTAATTCGATTCTTGCCTTCAGCTCAGTACTTTGTACGTAACGTTCGGACCTATAATATCCACTGGCTATTTCTCGCTTGGGTTCACGATGTTAAATTGACACATTTGCTTCCTAAGACGCATTTATATGTACGTTTTATTACGTCGTGTACGTGATTACGTCAAGGCTAAAGTACGATCATTTAGTCACAGTTTAGTTAAACAGACTTGAATAGAGAAATACATTCCTATTATCATTGAAAACAAAATGTTAATATTTTCTCTGAAATAATAACAGATGGTGTATTTTTTCAGTACATTAATATTAATAATCGTTATTTTCTTTAGCCAGACTAAGCAGATGTTTTCGCTTATATTTCACATTCATATTATATTGATGATAAAAATAAGCTAATTTTTATTACTTTCTCACAAGAGTCGTGAACCAGATATTTTTGAGTTTGTTTCTTTCGGAATTTGTTGTATCAAGCTATGTATAGAAACTGAATAGAATATTAACAAAGATGTAAAATTGGTGGTACTAAGGACAATTTCACATAGACCAATCACGAATTCCCCTGAGAATGTCTAAATGCGTCATTGAGAAGCAAAACAACAAAACAATAACCACGCGATTTCTTTCACTACACTTCTTTATGTCTTATTTACGAACTCTCCATGAGAAAGCATAATTCTCATTCATTCGAAGATTTGCCACTCCACAATATCAAGCTTGGGGGCAGATTTAAAGGAATTACCTAAAAAATTTCAGAAAACTAGAACTTATTTATCTATCGTATTATAATAATGCGAAATTTAGCAAATCGTTTTTCTATAACCTAATTTTTTAGTCATAACTATATCATATAAATCCACTCATCTATGAATTATTTCTATAATTGTAATATATTTAAGCTTTTGGCAAAGAAAAATTATATATTTTGTATAGCTAAGCCTAAGCCAAAACAATAGTTTTAAAGGAATTAAGAAAAAAAATTATTTGAAAAAAATATCGTTAGTCATGTAACTATTCCAATTTCAATTCAAAGATTATTTTAAAAAATCATAATATCTAATGAGAGAAAATAAATGAATAATGTCATACATTCTAAAAACTTAAGAGTACTATGTATATATTACCATTACCTTTTTTTCAGGCAAAGTTTGCAATGCTACTGTAAACCATGCGCCATGGATATCCTTGATTACTGTGTCACGACTCGAACTAGTGGGAACCCCCGTACAGATGATGTGTAGAGCAAAAGGCAAACCGCTCCCAGAAATTAAATGGCAAAGGATTACTGATGATGATGAGCTAGAAGACATTGATGGAGAGCCGGGATATATGGTTAGTTCGACTATAATAGATTACTGACGAACGTAAAAGACGGTGATTTTAGAAGCATAAGTATTCTACATAACAGAGTAATTAGATGATATTTCTAGAGCCTTTCCAATGGTGATCTTCTCGTTGTTGGTGAAGATTCAACTGTAACTGAATCATTTCGATGCACTGCCACCAATGTGCACGGGACGACATTCGCCGACAGTATCGTAGTATACGTAGATGAGGACTAGAATCGCGTGCCACTTGATTCTTCATAGTCATACTTTTTCCCAGTCTGGACTTTGTTGCAAAACGTTACATAATTGGCCCTCAATTTCTAACCACTTTATTAATTCCTTCGGATATTAAATTCTTAGAATTGTATGAATAACACCGTAGGTCTTAAATATTCCTATGAATACCAAGCTCCCTTCTCTAACATTATCGCTATTTTCATTTTTCAATCTTTCTTCCGCAATCATATTTCGCATTTCGCAAGAAAAACATCATATAGGTCTTGTGAATTATTTAAGCTATTTTCGTGATAGTGTACGACCTCTAGCTCTTTTTGGTCTCGATTGTGTTGAATGTGTGTAGCTTCAACCATGTATTTGCATGTTTCACGAATTGAATAAACAATTGCGAGTTGTTTCACAGAATATTTCCGGAACTAAGTTGATATAGATTCAAAGCGGAAACTGCAGGTAAACCAGTGTTACAAACCTAGCTTTCCTTAAATGTACTAATACACGTCTTAATTGGTACTCGAACAAAGACACTTACTTACCGAAGCGCTATAACAACCTACCATCATTACTTTTCAATATATATTAATATAATAGGCCTCAAATTTCTAAAGTAAAGACCACAGTACCTCCGACCTAAAATATTTCACTGAATAGATAACCTTTTTAGTATTTCGTATCAATTAATCTACACATATCTAAAGCTATAGAAACCAGTTCATTTGACTCACAGAAATAGCCGCCCAAGACCGTCTTTCTTACCACTGTGATATATAAATACTCCATATCCCCGAAATGATAAATGGAAAATGCGAAGCAATTAAATGTTGCTCTGACATTAAACTAATATGTTGAAAGAAAGTATCACCTATCAGAACTTCCAATTTGTTCAGAATTCCCATTCGTAATCAATAAACCCACTTGAAGAGAATGATTTCCGTACCACATCAAACCTTGGATTCAATGATCCAACACATGACTGAAACACTAAAATATTGCAACATGGCCTAGTTCTACTTTTTGACTACCTCAAAAAACAAATGGAATCCTCACCTCCTAATAATGGAAAAATTGACTCATACCAAACGAGATAAATTTTTAGCTTATACTGTAGAGATACCTAGCAACAAAAAGAGCACTAGTGATTACGTAAGCACTAGAATTAAATCCCAAATCCATTTCAAAATATGTCCCAATAGAACGTTGTACCGATTATGCGCATTGCTAATAAATAAGACTAATTAATGAAACGTTACATTTGAAGTGCACATATCATAGTTCTACGATTCATATGGAAAATGCCCAATTTTTAAAAACCATTTCATTGGTAAACAACGATTTATAAACAACAAAATTTAAGCGACAATCTCAAATCTCAGAGGAGCCAAAAGTTCTGGTTCATTATCCTTAGTGCTAACCAAATGTCCAGGTCGGGGACCAACAGGTAAACGTTTAAGTTGTGGCACAGGTTGACCAGCTGCTTTAGCTGCTTTTCTCTTCTCGTCGTTCTGCTTGACGCGATTTAAGAAGTCTTGACGGCAGGTTGAGGGCTTAATATGCTCGACACGAATGTTGATTCGCTTGGCAAGAATCTTACCCCTAAAAATGAAAATGTTGTAAAACATGTAAGTACTGGAACAAATCACTAGAACAAATAAAGATATTCATCCTATGTAAAATTCCTGTATAACAGTAATTTTGCATGCTTGCGAACCGGCTACGCTATCTACTTACGAACCCGGATTAGTGGCATGCTAGTTATAATAAAATGCTTAAAATAGCATAAATTGGACCATCTCAATAGTTTGACCTTCTTATTTAACATTTCACAAAAATACTTACCTCACACGCTTGTTTACGATAACTCCAACAGCACTCTTTGTGACATTGAAAACACGTCCAGTCTTTCCGTGATAAACCTTGAAGGGCATACCCTTCTGGAAAGCACCATTAGCCTTGATATCTACAATATCTCCTCGCTTATAAATTCTGTAGTACGTGGAGAGATGTTCAACGCCATGCTTGCGAAAATCGCGAGCGAACATATATCGCGTTCCACGCCTGAGACCCTTTGAGTTTGTCATCCTACACGTAGGTTCCCCTAAAAATAAAACGTTATTAATGGATAATCGCGGAAAATTATAAAAGTGAAATGAAGTTGAAAAAGGCAAATATTCCAGCAGATAAGAGTAATGGAAAAAAATGGAAAATGATATATCAATTAACATCAAATGTTCACAACATATTCGAAATAACTTAAAGATGTGCAATATCTAAGACTTTAGATTCGACCATTATAACACAATAATCATTTAGTTATTATAATGTAAATATATGAAATATTTGATAAATCATAACTACCTTTTTCTACAAACAAATGTTAATACCATAATACGTTAAATAAATTGTATTATTATAAACATTTTAGGCCTGGAATAGAAAATACTATATTTGATCAATAAAGGAGCAAATAATTTACAGCAATGTAAGGATTTTCGCTATTGGAGTATTTTTCAGTTACTGTATACGGGCGGTAGATATTTATTAGATTTACAACGTTGTATGATAGAAATGGACGGGATATGCCAATTTCTTATAAAATTATGTCTTGAATTTTGATGAATTTATACTATTAATTATAATGGTATTAAAACATCATAATTTTACAATTTATTAGGTATTTATATTGAAGTTGTGTATAGATGACATGTTATTGAGATTGAGCTCTACTATAAATACTAGTATTTTGTGGTTATCAGGTTAAGAAACAACTAGATGTTTTGATATTATTATTTTTTTTAATTCTGAAAGTGTCTTATTACTGAGAGAAATTTTTCTTTTAACCGTTTCGCTTATGCGGGTTTCTGTTGCATTAATGTGTTCTTGAAAAATGAATACCTTGTGATGTTTTTGTTTGCTTGTTTTTTCAGTAATGTCGCTTGGTTCATTTGTATACCAGAATGTTACTCGTCGTTTTTCAACATTGTTTCTTGCATCTGCTGCTGGTGCATACATTATGAATTACACTTTCAATACTGCTACTGATGCATACTGGAATTCGGTGTGTTTCAAATTATTTTCATTGTAGTAAAAATAGAGTAAGTGCGACTTTGTTAAAATAGTAATAAGTCATTAAATCCTTGATGTTGTTTTTTAGAATTATTGTAATTAATAAGAGGAAAATGGAAAAAATAATTTAGTTCATAAGTTATAGTTGTGCAATTACTACTTGCTTTTCAGATGAATGCTGGTAAGCAATGGAAAGATGTAAGAGTTCGTCTCCAAGAATGAATTCTATTTGTATCTAAATAGTTGTAGATCAATATTATGTCTCAATAAAAAACTGCATGTATGCATTTTAAAATCTAATGGATTTTGCTATATGTTAGTAAACCCTAGATCGAAATACGTAATCAACTCTCAATATTGCTTGGATTTAGTACATCCAGTCCAAAATAATATTACTCTTTAATCAAGTTGTCACCTTTAACAAGGGAAAGGTTACTGACGTTCATTTAAAACCGTTTTATCCTTGAGGTAAAGACAGGTCATCGTGAAGGTAAATATGGACTGTGTACCTGGTCGGCTGTGTTTGGCGAGCCTTCGGTGCCATTCTATTTGGTTGAGATCTGCAAATAGCGTTTGGTATTGGTGTTCATACGTACCTAGGAGACGGATTTCTGGGTAGTAGAATGCCACCCCCTCATACTGGTTTAATATTAAGTCACTTTATTTAATTTTTTATAGTATGTTATACAAATATCGAATTTTTACTTTAGTGTACTGTTAGATATGTCTGTTATTGGAGTTCATTGGATATTAGGTTAGAATTCAAGTATTTGTTAAGAGCCTGTTAAGCATATAAACTACAATAATATGAAGATATTAGTAAAATATTATAAACATACTGTCTTGTATTTATTGAGACCAAACTATATTCTGCAACTAATAACGTGTATATTGTGATTGGTTCCTGTTATCCACGTCAGCGCTGCAATTGAATGGCTGAATGTGGTGCAGATTTAGTTCTAAGCAGTCCTCTAAATGCTTTTTAACAATTTGCTTTTCTTGTTTTCATAACTTCTAACTAAAATACTGTTTCCCATTCTTTAGCTTCCTTAAACGTGAAGTATCATCTAGTTGTTCTAACTGAGCATTAAAGTTGATATAATTATAAAACACTTATTTAAACTTTTCAAGTATGCGCTGGTTGGCATCTGTAGCTTTCGTTTTGCTATTCTCCCATATCGCTAACGCTGATGAACATGATGATGAACTGGACTATGAGATGGATGAAGGAGTTGTAATTTTAACTGAAAAGAATTTCGATTCATTTTTGAAGAGGAATCCTACTATCCTCGTCAAGTTTTATGCTCCTTGGTGGGTTATAATAGCACTTCAAAATTGTAGAATTCTGTTTAAAATAGGTTAAAAAAAGTTGTACATTGGAAGTTAGTTTAGGTGTGGTCACTGCAAACAAATGGCTCCTGAGTACGAGAAAGCCTCAGCTAAGGTGTCCATTCCCTTGGCCAAAGTCGACGCTACTGTTGAGACTGAACTCGGCAAGAGATTTGATATTCAAGGATATCCTACTTTGAAATTCTGGAAGGATGGAGAAGGCCCTAGTGATTACGATGGAGGAAGAGATGCAGAAGGTTAGTGAAACGATGAAATCTTAAGCTTAATTATTTAAAATTAAACTATATTGGCTAATCAAGTAGTAAATGTTTTATTAATTAAGGTATTGCCGAATGGATCTTACCACGTATCGATCCTAATTACAAGCCTCCGCCTGAGGAGGTTATTTCCTTAACTGTTGAGACATTTGATGAGTTTGTTGCCAACAATCCTCTCGTTCTAGTCGAGTTTTATGCTCCTTGGTAAGTTAAAAATGAAAATTTATTGACAGCAAATTTTCACCTTTGTATTTAATTTTAATATTACAGGTGTGGACACTGCAAAAAATTGGCACCTGAGTATGAAAAAGCTGCTAAACGTCTTAACGTAGGTTATTTAAAATTATCTTATTCTTAGCTTTTGTATATAAATCTGTTAAACTTTCATATATTATAGGCATTGAATGCGAATATTAAACTTGCCAAAGTTGATGCAACGTCTGAGAAGAGTTTGGGCGAAAAATATGGAGTCTCCGGCTATCCTACTATGAAAATTCTAAGACATGGGAAGAGGTACTTATTTGTTTGTATGAAATTTATATATATTTTTTCTATACATATAGATATGATAGTCAACATTTTAAGGTTCGACTATAATGGTCCTCGTGAAGCTGCTGGAATCGTCGATTATATGTTAAAGCAGGCTGAGTCAGCAGCTAAAAAACTGAGTGGAATTAAAGAAATTGATAGGTAAATTTTAGACTGGTTTTATAATTGATTGCTAGCACTTATTATTTTACGAGAATAGTAAAGAAATTTTCCTGTAAATATACGTACTATTTTAGATTTATGGACAAAACAGACGTAACTATCATTGGATTTTTTGCAACTGAGGATTCTACTGCCTTTGAGGCTTTTAAAGATTCAGCCGAGATGCTTCGTGAAGTAATTTTTAGTTTTAAATTTATATAAATAGATATTAAATTGCATAGTTGTAATTTAGGAATTCAATTCAATGGGTTTCACCTTGGATCCAGCAGCTTTCAAAAAATATGATGCCAAACCTAATGACATTATAATATTTTACCCTGTTCTTTTCCACAGCAAGTTCGAACCAAAGAGTAGGACCTATAATAAGGTTAAAGTTTGCATTAATACACAATTAGCAAGTTTTTTAAAATTGTAAAGCATTTTTAGGCTGGAGCTACACCTGAAGATTTGCTCGCTTTTCTCCGTGAACATTCTGCACCACTAGTTGGCAAAATGACGAAAGTGAATAATTCTTGTTTTTTAATATTAGTTAGCTTTAAATTACACAGTTATTGTTAAGGCAAATATTGCTACTCGATATAGTAAATTCCCACTGGTTGTTGTCTATTACAATGCCGATTTCTCAATCCAGTACAGAGACGGAAGCGAATATTGGAGGCAGAAGGTCTTGAATATTGCTCAGAAGGTAACTAGCATAACGAATATTTCTAAAGTGTACTTTATTTTTAGTAATACGAGATTATTTCTTACAGTATCAGAAAGATAAATATCGTTTTGCTGTTGCCGATGAGGAGGAATTTAGTAGGGAGCTGACAGAAGTTGGACTTGGTTAGTACATTTTTTTAATAAATAAAAAAGGTAGGTTACGAATAATGATTTATTTTGATACAACAGACTCCTGAAATAGTTTATATAATTTATTTATTTATGTGTGTTGTATCTAAATCTTTCTCTAAGCTATTTGTATCTTATGGTTTAATAGGAGATTCTGGGCTCGAACATAACGTGGTGGTGTTTGGGTATGACGGGAAAAAGTATCCAATGGATCCTGAGGAATATGATGGAGATTTATATGAAAATCTGGATAGGTTCATGGAGAAGATCAATAGTGGTTGGTTTTTGAAAATAAGTCATACTCCGGGCTTGTGTACTCACTACTCACGTATTTTATGTATTTGTTAGAGTGATTTAATCATCTTTTGTTCTAAAATTTAACAAGAGTCTTTTCTATACTGTAATTCTATTTATAATGATAATTTAGGCAAAGCAAAAGCCTTCGTCAAGTCAGCACCTATTCCTAAAGATGATAAAGGTCCAGTACATACACTTGTTGCTGCTAACTTTGATAAAGTGGTTAAGGATGAGTCAAAAGACGTACTCATTGAGTTCTACGCACCATGGTGTGGACATTGCAAGGTATTGGCTTAAGCACAGAAATTCTTCTTAGCAATATTAGAATTATTTAGATGTTTATTATTTTTATGATTTGCTGTCAATTTGCTGATTATGCTAATTTTAAAGGCATTCGAACCAAAGTACAAGGATCTTGCAGCTAGTTTAAAAAAGACAGAACCAAATTTGGTGTTAGCCAAGTTCGATGCCACCGCGAATGATGCACCATCAGCTTTTAAAGTCGAAGGATTCCCTACTATCTACTTTGCACCTAGCGGTAAAAAGGTATGGATTATTTTATGTATCACTGGTTTATTGCAGATACCTACGTTTTCTAAACCGTGAATACTTTAATTCAGGATGTGCCTATAAAATATAACGGAAATCGCTCTATTGATCATCTCACATCTTTCATGAAAGAGCATGCTGTAAAATCGTTCCAAAAGAAGGATGAACTATAAAAAATTCTACAAAGCACTTATTTTTGAGTTTATATCTCTAGGCAGTGTTTTATAATTTCATATATGTTATTAGTTTTGAAAGTTATGCCGACCAATAATTTATTCTCTAATTTGACTTTATTGTGGACAGCTAGTGTTGTGATTATGTAGAGTTTGATTAATTTTCAAGGATTCTGGGGTAATATTTAAGTGCTAAATTTAATTACTTTGTTTTTTATGCGAAACCATTTCTCAGTTTTTACGTGTATCAGCGGTTATTGTTTTTGAAGAATAAAGATTTAAGTGGCTACTTAGGGCAGTATTTAAGTGAAACAACATTGACATGGTGAAAAAGAATTTATGAAGCTGGAAACCATGTGGTTATGTAGGTATGCAACCAATAACTTGTACGATAATCTAAGTTTTTGCTACTAGTTCATGAAAAGGGTTGTTGGCATGCAATAACACCGTCGTAACCCTATCGGATTTAATTACAGTCGCCAACCGATGTGGATTTGACGAACCAGATTGTGGATTGAGACTAGTCGTTTAGTATTACAGAATAATGTCATTGTGCTGATTGTTTAACTGTAGCATATTGCATACTATAAAGATAGTTTGATGATATTCCCATACATTATTAATAAAAACATCTGGTTAATCTCCGATTAAAGTTTGTAATGTAATGTTTTAATTATTAAAATAATTGAAATGCTTATTGGAATTTGCAATATTTAGTGAAGCAAAAGAAAAAAGACTTTTCCTAGATCACATCTATTCATTAAATTCTATGCTTCAAAATGTTAGCTTCGGTGAGAGTTTAATGTTGCCGATTATTTACAGTGGACTTGTGAAGAATAGACTATTTGCTTAAGGGATTTTTCATATCCATGGTGAAATAGTACGATTGCACATAGAGATGTCTTGTTTGAGGTTATTTGGTGGCTTGTCCTAAAACAACAGTATCCAGCCAGAAATGCCATCTGCTATAAATATAATTTAGTTACACTAAACTGTATTTTCGAAAGAGTAGTGTAACTTATACGAGAAGTTACTTAGTAATCCTATTTCTCACTTAGTATATATTTTTGTCTCACGTTTTTCTTACTGTTTGGCTTGGAAAAACAATTTTTCTATACTTCCTTACTGATACTTATTAAATATCATCCATCCTGTCTTCGCTATTTGTTTCTATACACTTCTACCTTACATTTCTGTATTCATACTCTGCACTATGAGCTTTCTTTCTATTTTCATTTCTTTGTGTACTCTCGACCCACTCCAAGCTCTCGTTTCCCGACCGATTGCTTCTCAGATATTTTGCTGGTGCATTGGTCAGCTGCCGATATATTGTTAGTGGCCAAGAACAAAGACCAGAGTTAATAAATTTCACTTACCTGTATTATCGGTTTTTTTCATTCCAACCTTTTTTTAGAAAGGATCAACGTAAGCACCATATAACAACTCATTTATATATTTTGATACTACCGCAATAAAACTCTTTTATAGAGTTTATTTTAGAAAAGAAAGATCTAGATTATTAATTAACCGAGGAGTGTGTTGCTACAGTGTACTTTTTTGCAACGAGGATTAATCTTAATTCTGCCATATGATTTGTGGTATTGATATTACAACGATAGGCATCATATAGCATTAACCAACGCCTCCCCTCTCTTCCTACTCTGATTTGTTTTATGATATTCATTTTTAGCTTACATTCCATTTTTCTCCTCTCCATTTATGCTTTTTTTGAAACTTTTTACGCATAAAATTTCGTGAATATTAGGTGAATATATTTAAGTTAAATTCCGAGATATTCCACATTTTGAAACTAGAAGTAGGCTTCCGTCTATATTCCGTAGACTTTATTGTAATAAATAGCATTATACTGTGCTTTTCCTAAATATGAATGTACTTGTCTCATATACTCTAAAAATAAAATGCTTCATTTGAGCATGTCCACAATTGTCGTGACTCATGATGCTTCCACCTGGGACTGGCCACTACAGAGTAACGATGGAGTTGTCAAGGTAAAAATTAGACCACCTACTGCAGTGGAAACAATAAATATCTAACATTTTTGCTTATACTGAGCTAGGAATGTCCCACAAGTAGATCGCATCAAATAAGTTGTGGTCGTGTATACCAAAATAATTCTTACTGCACTACATGATTTCGCAATCATATTGCTTTATCATAACAGTAGCACTAAGCCGGTTTTTTGAAAACATTTTAATTAGTAAATAGTGAACAGTTGTCGCTACGAATGCTATCTGATTCAGGTGCATAATACGAAGGAAATCTTTGAGGTGGGACTAGATGCACAGTTCTTTTCACCAAACGAAATAGAGGTCAAGGTATCAGGCCAGGAGCTTCTCATCCATTGCAGACACGAAGTGAGCACACACTTTGTTTATCACCACAAACTATCCTTTTTGTTAATTGAGAATTTAAATATAATCACTCAGTGCTACTGTTGCATATTCACATTCGTTTTTATCCATCTTAAACTGACAGATGAAAAGTGTCAATATAGCCACAGAAAAAAGGTTTTCCGAAATCATAAGAAGAAAGATACAATTTTCCTTCGGTTAAAAGGACTATTATTATGGCCTCAGTTATAGACTCGTTCGGACCAACACGGAACCATCGCCAGAGAAATCCATCGTGCTTACAAACTACCCGCTGACGTTGACTTAAGCACTGTCAAGAGTCACTTGACCAGCCGTGGGGTTCTTAGCATTACTGCTCAGAAGCAAAAATAAATCAATAATACTAATTAATTTCCATGTTTAAGCTGTAGATCAATGCACTAGTTCATCAACGACAATTTTTTAGCACAACAGATTTGAAAAACCATATAGCATTTAAAAATAGTTTATTCTAGTAAGCTTATTTTGTGTATCCTTATTAATAAAGCGATTTTTATATGCGTATAATTATGTTATGATTTATTATGAATACGGTCAAATTATTATTAGACTTCTGGATCTCGAGAATTATTAGAAATACCGCAAAATTATGAAAACTTGAGAAGAGGAACATCCGAAATTAAGGGATGAATCTGAAGCCAGCATGATATTTCTACCTCTGTTTGCAATGAGATAGGAACAAAATAATAAAAATACCACCGAAAAAATTTATTTATTTATACGAACCTCATGATAACCAGAACTAAATTTATATATCTCTACTCTTAAACTGATATTTGGTCATTCTCTCTAGTTTAATTCTACCAGCAGGGTGTTATTTTTATCCACCTCCTACACTGCTACGCTGTATTCCGTGATTTCGTAAATCACATAAAATTGGAAAATCGATCTAAATCAGGCCACTAGTGCTTAACAATGCAGTGATGCTATTTTTACATTGGCATAGCACCAATAGGTGAGAAACTTTTACTGGGAAAAGCAGCTGAGAAAAGATGAAGACAAATGGCACACAATAAGTTCTGTTTCTCTGTTTGAGCACAAAGTGGATAGAGATGTATTTAGTTTCTGGTGACTAGACCACTACACTACGTGTAACTCCACCATTCCCTCGCTCATGCTACCTGACACTTGACATCTCCACCTCACAAACAAATATCGTCAACCGTTCTGATCTCACATTCTTTGGCATGGTGCCAGCACATCGCTCGATTTCTGATTTGCGCTTCGTTCGCTGAATTCCGTAGTTTGGTCATCGAATCGATCGGACGAGGCGACCAGTGCTCATCCAACAACGACAGTTACGAAACACCGCACCTTACCAACCGCCGAAACGAGACTCCGACAGTTATAAGATTGAGAAAAATGTGTGGTGTCAATCTACATTTGTCGTAAACAGGAACTAAAAATGTGAGGATGATTTATTTAGCAAATATTATATCCAAGTTTATCACAGTCGATAAGAAATACACATATGTTGAAGAATTATTAAGGGAAATAACCTCTCGAGAATTTAGAGATATATCATATATTAATTATGTCCATATATAGTTTAAAACCATAATTATAATGAGCTAATTCAATGTTTAGCAAGAACATTAAACTTCTTGTATCCTAAATAAGTGAACTGTAGTGATAAGGTTTTCAAACTGTATAAATAAGCACCAAACTGCATAATACCAACACTAATAGTGACAATAATATTATTAATAATAAAATCTAAAGCATGCATATAGTACCATATAAAGACATAGCAGTAAAACAGAGTGACAATAAATAGAAGTGTTGAAAAAGAAAGATATGAGCTTAGAATGTTTCAAACCGATGCATAAATGATGGAGCGTCTCTAGCCCTGTTTGCCTGTGCACATGCAGCACTCAACTGTTTGTTAATGGATGATGGTCCACAACTGAATACACCGATATCCGAAACCTGAAAAAGCACTCGCTTACTTCTATTTATAATCCTTTACGAAGATTTTAATCTGCCATCTACATTTTCTGCTTATGTTTCTCCCATATACAGTGGTGTCGCGAATTAAGGGGTTGATAGTTCACTCTGGTGCACAAGTTTGCACTAGAGGCTATAACTCACTTCAAAGTGGGAATATCGCGAATTTAAAGACGAATTTGGAATCAGCGTAAAATTTCGCATTTTATGGATGTTTCTTGTGCATAATTTCATAAATTCATACTTTTCTACACTAAATATCCTTCATTGAAGATCTAATTAATGATACCATCATAATCACAGTGTCTATCATAGTGTAGTTGCTAGACGTTTGGTTTGAGTGGATACGAGTGACGGATCGGTTCTCCCTTTTTGGACGTGATTCCCACCTGTATCTTAGCGAGTACTTTTGTTTACTACACTACCGTTTTCCATTTCAAACGTTTCTCTACTTGTCTAGCGCTTATAATATCATAGAGACCTTAAAATTTCACTCATTTTTCACTAGTGGCAATCTTCTTTTTCATTTGTGTTTTCTTTTGCCGGCTTTTTGCTGGTTGTTCCTATTTACTATTCCGTATATAGTTGAATCGTTTTCCCATGCTTTTCAACTTTAATCACACTTATTAATGTAACCGGCAAGTTGGCCCCTCGATTGACCCCCGATTTTTGTCGCGTTGTTTTTTCAACAACTGACCATCTTACCTATGTAGTCGCGGGGTATTCTTGGTATGATATCTTGTGCTATGTTTGTTGCTTATTGTTTACTTGACTTTATTTGTAATAATCTCTTTTTTTATTGAGTTCCAACATTAATAGCAATCTCTAATTCTTTTCCGTGGTCAGTATGAAACTACAAAATACCCCGCGGCTGCATAGATAGGCTGGTGGGGCATTGGAAAAACGCAACAATAATCGGGGGTCGAAAAAATGGGGGACAAATCGGGGGGTTGACTTACCAGTCACATAAATAAGAAATAGGATGAAACTTAAAAAGCATAGCAAAACCATTAAGGCATATGTAAAACAGTAAAATGAAACAGCCGGTTAAAAGCTGGCAAACGGGAATACAAATTAAAACGGAGAATGTTCTCGATGATAAAACAATGAAATTTTAAGGCCAATTATGATATACTTAGCATTGGGCAAGTAGATGGATCTTTTTAGATTGACATAAATAGTAACATAGTGAATATACAACTAAACTAAGAAAATAGAAAAGTTACATGAAATCATCTGAGTGACAAAAGCGTGCAAAAATTTGTGACCTAAGCACGGTTGCCATTCCTTACCACATGGCGTCTTCTCACTTTGTCATGATAGTCACAAAGGCCAGCTACTATGACTAAATAGACCTTCAATGGAGGATATTTAGTGTAGAAAAGTATGAATTTATGAAATTATGCACAAGAAACATCCATAAAATGCGAAAATTTACGCTGATTCCAAATTCGTCTTTAAATTCGCGATATTCCCACTTTGAAGTGAGTTATGGCCTCTAGTTCAGTCTGGTGCACCAGAGTCCACCAGAGTGCACTATCAACCCCTTAATCCGCGACGCCACTGTATCTTAGTCTCTCTCCACGTTCAACATACGTCACTGTGTCTATTTTGTATGAATTTGAGAAAAATGTCGAAGTTTGGACGTCCAAAGTGATTTTGTGCCCGAAGTCCAGTGAACATAGAAATACCTCCATGGTCCCCCCGGAAATGCTTCTCACAGATAAACTGCAATTTTACTTGTTATTATGTTTTCACGTTAATCTACTTTTGGAATAAAGTTGACCTTTAAGGTATGATGGTTTTATCCGTTTACTCCGTAAATTATTGTCTTATGCGACAATATAGATTAGTATAAAATGGTATATTTACCAAATGCGTGTTTTAAATGAAATAGTTTCGAGTGCCTATTAACCTACCAGCATTGTGGTACGGAGATCAAATTTGTGGAAAAATTGTGTGACGAATATATGTGTCTCAAGAATACCATGACTATCGAGGTCTTCTACATCTTTAAGAACATCAATAAACCACTCGTAATTCTTATGGCTTGGACATACCCACAAGAAGTATATCTAAACAAATAATAATTCAGATTATTTAATGTAGGTGACAATAAAAAGTTTATGACTACTAAATTAAACTAAAAACTTTGAAATGTTATACTTTTTTGCATTTTATGCTGTGATGTTTTCCAGATGACGTTTCTAGAACTAAATCGGTGAGAGTAGAAGCGTATGGAGTTACTCCAATCCCTCCACCAATTAAAATAGCCACCTCGTAATTGGCCCACTCCTGTCACATACCAAAAATACATTAGGAATGTATTTCATCAAATCACATAAAGCCATAAATTTAAGTATAGGAATAAATAATGGGAGCCTACGGAACCTGGTTTCCATCCCCGTAAGGTCCGTTCAAATGTAAAAGAGGATATGGTGATCCACTTGCTTGAGCACGAATTATTTCTGATCTAAGCTTCCATGTCCATGGACCAACAGTCTAATAATAATAATAATAATAATAACAAAATAGATCCTTTCGTCTAATAAGGTTTACAAAGGTTGCAATCGCTTTATATATATATAAAGTAGTGAACGATGTATGTTCAAACACACTTTAATGTAGAGCTCAAGTGTTGGCGATTGAGGGGCAGAAGCAAGAGAAAAGGCATGATGCTCGTTAAATGAGCACGAAAACGCTGGTGATGAGATGCGGACCCACTGACCAGAGCGAAACGAGAACGAGAAAGGTCGTTTGAATTGGAGATAAATTATATCTTAAACAAATAAGGTATAACGTTGTCACTAGAATTGAAAGCAAATTCTATGTACTGCAAAGCCAAATCCATCTTTTTAGAATCTCAAAATGTCTATGAAGTATCTATTTAATTTCATTACTGGAAATTTAAACAGTTTTCACCTGACGGTAATAGCTCCGCTTTAAGAATCTGCAATTGTTTATACTCTTGTCTCATTCCCATAATCCGATCGATGACAAAAACAATGATGGGACCGATAACATAGTACCAAAATTTAGGTGACTAAAATGTATTTTTATCTTCGGAGTTATCTAGTATGAATATTATTGAGTCAAAAACCTACATCTAATAACTTAGGCAGTCCATGGAGTAACGTAAGTGCATAAAAGGCTATGTTCAGCAAATGAGTTAATCTAAAAACGAATATTTCAATAAGGAGAGTCAAACGAAAAAAGGAAGAAATTATCTTGACCTGAATGCGTGATATGCTCTTTTCATAAAACAAGGCAGAGCGAATACGTATATAATTGACATAGTGGCTACGAGAGAAATTCCGGTGAGACCAGTGATGGTGCCGTAGAACCAATAACTAATCGAAGGGAGGAAATTAGACCTACAATATAAAATTATTAATTATCTGATAGTACATTAATACACCAAAAAGCGGAAGGAAGACAAAGTGTAAGCCAACCCAAAGACAGCCTCTTGAAATAGACATTGCAGTCCTTCTTGACTTTGGGTGGCCACATGGTAGAAATTGACACAATGTCCAACTGTGTGAAGACTCGCCCAGAACGCAGCGAAGAGAGCAACAATCTAATCAAACGTCTATTAAATTATAAACTACGCTTGAAAGATAAAACAAGTAAACAAATAAATATTTAATGTAATTATGGACTGATTAAAGTGGTAAACATATTTAAATTAGATAACTAGTCCAGTCATCTGTATGTACTTAAACTTCTTACAGTTTCAAATAAAGCACCAAGATGTTAGTAATATTAAATAGTTTAAAATAGAACATACCTTATGGAAAGTTATGGCTGAATCGAAGGGAATAAATTCCCCTAGTGGAGTATCCCGTACTACAGTTATAACATTCCTACACACAGTCAAAAGAATCAAAGCCATGCAGAAAGACAATGCTCCAGCCGCACCTCTTGTTATCGCAATTCCAGCTCCCATAACACGACGGAGATCGCGGTGTTCGGTCTCGTAGCGATAATCTGAATATGATAGTCAAATGTTTGAAGATTGGTTAGAATATTATAGGGTAAAATCATAGGCAAAAGGTAGTACTTTTTGCTAACGGTACTGATTCAAATAGTAAAGTTAGTAGATTCAAAATATGCTTAGACTTACGCCAGAACCTCTCGGTAAAAATTATGGCATTTACGGAACAGAAAATGAACATTATAGCAATATGCTGTCGGTAAGTCTCCATAAAAGCGGCAACAGAACCTAGTATATCTTTTGGTAGAGATCGTATTCCATTGTTTGGCACTGAGAATGAGTTCAAAGAAGCTGTTCTGAAAAATGGATGTTAATGGAAAAACAACGGACCACAGAACTTAGGAAAGCAGGGACGTGAAAAAAGGAATAATTTACTCACTTGTTGTAAACATTAAGTGACAATTTAGGAGTTTAGAAAGAATACTTTTAAGGGTAAAAATAGATTTAAGGGAGTGAAAACTATACTCTTAGCATGTAATTTTTAATAGTAATTCTCTGAACGTACTCTTGCAAATTAATTTTAAGCTTTGCTCCTCGAAAGTCTACGCCTACGGGGCGTCTCTCATCCGTCTGAGAGAATACTGCTTCGAAATCAGCATAAGTGAGGAAATCATTGGACATAGATACTCCTAAAAATATTCAATTTTCAAGGATTTCATTGTATTTGAATGTAGCTTGAATAAATCTGAAAACACTTAACTATTATACATAATATAGTATAGATTACCCGATCTATAAAGGAGATTTTCAATGACGTGATTTTGACTACTTTCGTCTATACAGACACCGGCGACTGAGTTAAGCGATTTGATCAGTTCTATGAATTGACGCCTTCGCACACGACCCGTGCCATTTATGTCGCACATCGCGAACATCAGCTCATACTTTTCCTTCAGTGAACCTGAATCAGTTAATAGAGATGTACATGCTAGCACCAAAGGTCAGAAATATAAGCGGTGATTGGATGATGCAAATGTCAAAAGATAACACCTAATCACATAAATTTTTGAGTCATTTATATAGTATAAACTATTGATAAAAAGCGTTTTAGCACATACCATCACTAAACTTTTTGAGGACCTTCAGAAATTCAGCAAACGATAGAGCTTCTTTTTCCCTTTTAGCCGTCACTGCGAACATTCGTTCCACAAAAAGATCCGTTTCTCGCATTCCCAGTGCTTGCGCCAGTTCGTGTCTAAATATTATTCTCGCGTCAAAAGGAAAAGATTCCTAAGCAAGCGACACATTAAATAATAACCTTTAGTCAGTGCATTCTTTCAAGTATTTGAATGAAAGAAAAAACACTATCAAGATTCAAAACTAAGAGATTTTACTTATTAGTCACCGATGTAAACAAAGTTATAATGAAAGATCTGCTTAATAGCAATATTTAATTTCATACCTTGTTATGGTCTCGTTCAGTACTTCATCCTCACCCTTCATGGTGGTAGTAGCATCACTGAGTTGTGGCTGGTCAAAAATCCGCGCATATGCTTCACGAAAGAAATGATCAAGGCGTTGTTGGCGACGCTCCTTAATTTTCCATGACATATATATCAGAAAACTTTACATAGGAGCTTATTTTCTTTCATAATCCTACTTTTGTTTCAGCTTTGTCAAGGAGAACATCATTCTTATCTGTTGTAGTGATGATTTGACCATCTAGAGTCTTTATAGCTGCTAGCATAGCAACTAGAAATTCCGTTAAGTGCTTGTCAGAAGGTAGTCGAATAACCTGATAATTATACTTATTAGTTTAAAAAAGCTGAGTAAGTAATACCAATATAGTAGGCTTACCAAATCGTGCGTGTTGTGCTCGGTTATCAAGCAGTATGGGCCGTGAATAGTGGAAGCATTCGGCTCACTATGTGTGACATGAATCTGAGAATATCGCTCTGAGTGACAATTAAAACACGGAGAAGTACTAAAATAAAAATAGAAGAGCACTTTGAATTTGAAAGTACAACGCACCACTGCATTCTTAAGAAAAGTAATCTTCCGCAAAATCCCTCCCCTTGGTTTGCGAACAATCAGTGTACCAGGTTCAAACTCAATAACAACTTGTCTGACATGACACTCCTGAAGCCATTCGAAAGCTAAAAGAAAATAACTTAATAAATTTTTCCTAAAATGCCTCAATTAAGAAGAGGTAGACCTAGGTGATGCTTTCATAGTGCTCACTGACCTCGTACTGAATACCTATCATTTGGTGTGTTATCCTGAATAGCCGTGGAGGACAAATTATCGTATGAGCTGTCCCAGCCCATCCTACGTCGTCGTTGGACCAGAACATATCCAATTCCGAAGCATACTGAGGGTAATTAAAGAGTTAATCAAACTTTATCCACATTTCGCTTATCACATTATTGTAGAAGAATTTCTTAATTTCTTAATTTTTAATGAAAAATGGGGAGAAAAAATATTGTATTGAAAGTGGAACTATTCCTTAAGCCTTACTGAGAGGAATACATCCTAGTCCGATGAGTGTAAAAATATACGTGACTTCGTTACCAGTAAAGTGGTCAAATCGCATGAAAGGAACACATTGTTCTAGTCCTAAACAATGTTAAACTTTAATCATTGCTCTTGTTCTTAGAGATAGTTTTTTTTACATTTTAGCAAGCTCCCTTATTCTTTAATTTTCCTCCAGCTCTTCTCCACTTTTAAATTAATTTTTAGTATATATTTTCTAAACCTGTGGTGTTAACTTGAAAAGGTTGTGGACACGGGTCGCCTTGCCTCCAGAAGAAAACCTATGTGGTGGATTAAATTAATAATGATAGTCTTATATGCGTAAAGAACGAAAGAGAACATAAATAGTGCTAACATCTCTTTGCAGCATGTTCTCCGATATATTGGTAGTATCCTTAATGATATCCCTTAAAGTGATGTTCCAGATCTCCTTCACTTCATCCTCACTGAATATACCATTGAGACGGTTTTCGAACCAAAATCTGTAATAAAGAGTAGCAACGAAATCCAGTACATATACCAATGAAGAAATGAAGCCAGTTAAAAAGAAATATAAAATAGTACACAGAAATAATATAGAAGAAAAATACGGACAAGAAAATGTTTACCTGTCTGAGTCCCTTAACCTGAGAAACTGGTCCTTAATAATAGCTCGAAATAGTTCTCCTGGTCCATTATCTCCTCCTTCTAACATTCCTCCGACATAAGCATCTAGACTACTAATATCTCCACCATAAAGTACAGCCAGTTCTTTGAACATCTTAACAGAAACGTTTCATGGTCGTACTTTAAATATTATATAATAAAAGCTAATTAGAGTAATTTAAAATAATAAAAATGTGAGTCTATTTCTAAACTGTTTCGTTCTTCTTGTAAAATTCCGGGTTAATGGTTTCCCAAGTCTTCGTCTCCAGTCCGAATGTCCATCTGAGTGTGTTATACGGCGGTAAACCATTGTCTCGTCCCCTCATTATAGACGACGACACAACGTCGAGACGAGTGAAGTGCATTGGCCCGAATATATAGTCTAAACAATTCTTTACATATGCATATTTTAATATATCAAAACGTCATGCTATGATTTAACATATGTAGTACAATTTAAGTTTTATGACAAAAAGAATTTTTCTCTTAACGTTATCTAAGCCATATTATTTTAGATATAAAAGTGAATCGCCTCTGAGATCCTCCACAACTACATTGTCATCTGCCTCGCAAATCTGGCTGGCCATCCCTAGAATGATTTCGTCTACTGAGTATTCCTGTACTATGTCCTGTGCATTCCACCTGAAATCAATATGGGGCTATTGGCAATATCAATTGAAGGGTTGCTTAGACTCACATTATACCATACATATATTTAAACGATTGGAAAAATGTGTAAAGTAATATGTACTTTAGAAAATATGAGAATGCTAAAAGTCCAAATCACCAGTTTTGACAGAGTCTAAGTGCAGGGAAACCACCAACTTCTGAACGAAATTCACACTTCTCGCCTCTTTTGCGAAGGAGCATTGCGGGAGGGACCTAAAAGGTAGACTTTCGAAGTATTTTGATATCATGGCTGATAAGATATAAAATAATGATTTAACTATACTTTTGAGGTTGTATATAATTAACTCACTATGCTGTGCGGGAAGCGGAAGGCTGCTGCGGCAAAAGCATGAGATATACCTGGTGGGACGTGAGGCTTATACTTGGTATATTTAGGTATAGCATCTTCTACTTTTTCTCCTAGTAAAGCCGGCACAAAGTCGTAAAGGATAATTTTCTAAATAATTCAGGCTGAATGGCATAGATTATTGGTAATATGCTAATTTTCGTTAGATATACAACTCTATTTCATTAGTCTATAACAACTTGCTAGACAAGTATTTAAACCTCTTGTGTAAGCCTAAGATTTTTTTTCAAATTTCACTAACTTGTAAAGCAGCAATAACCCATCTACGTGCGGCCTGGAACACTTCTTCATCTGTCCAATCGGGGTTTAGCTTTTGATATCTAAATATATGTCACTTAGATAATATTTGTATATAATACATCATCTCACGCTATTCTTAATGTTATGACTCATTCTAGTTGAAATTATGCGTTTCCCTTCAGTGTTTTATCTTTCACCTGTGCGCCTGTATGTTGTGCCATCTGTATAAGACAAGTCCGAATGATAGTAGACCAGGGTTCTCATTGACTCTCGAGTCTCCCAAAACTGAAATTCCCCTTCATTTGATTTAAAAAATTTTCCCAAATAACTACCCTTTTCCATCTATTTCTAGTGTAGTCTACAATCTCTTTTTTCTCGCTTGAAGCGACTTACGTGTAAAGAATCAAAAATAAGCTAAATATAAACTATTATACCTAAAAATCAATAGTCACAACAGTTTTAATTTTTATGATTTCTTTTATATACTGTATTTAAAAAACGGCTACAGTTTGCTCCTACACGAATCCTTAACTTTTAGATACCACATTTTCGCCACTATCATTTTCAAATAAACCTCCAAACAGCAGTTTAGAACTTTCAAGAAGCTAAAGATTCGATGAAAACTCAGTAATAAGGTGTTATGAAGACATCATTCACTTACTGAATAATCGATCGGGGTTCATCAATCGATGGATTTGAGGTGGTGGAGGGTTGTTAAGAGGAATGTGTGGATTATTAAATGGGGGATATCTGTAAGTTTAAGGATATTTGTAAATATTTAGAGAATCTGGCGTTTTTATAAATTTGAAGCAAGACATTTCTAAGAAATGAGCACCCTTTCATAGGTCCCTCCTCCAAGGTTCCATTTTTGAATGATCGTTGTGTGGCCACCCATGGCTCCATTGTACTGTATACAAAAGACCCATCTATCCATGCTGTTCGTTCATTAACCTTAGGAATTTAAGTAGTTTTTTTGTTTATTAACCTCTAACATCTACAATTTCAGATAATTTTAACTTTATCCCTATTTTTTTTCATAACTCTTTGCTTCCATTCCACTAAATAGTTTTTTCTCTTTCGTAATCTCTTCTCACTTGTTCCCTCGGCGAGTTGAAACCTTGTCCTGTCTGTTTATCATACTTCGCTCTTGAAAACGGTATCTCCGTTTTTCCCTCACAGTTCTTGTCGTACACCTATGAATCCTGCATAATGACTTTGAAAAAGAATCATTTCTATTCAAGTTTCACAAAACCAAATATAAATTTAGAAAAAAAACCCTAATATCTATAATATTGAAGCTATAAAACAGAAAACTACAATGTGTCAATATTTGGCAGAGAACGTAGTTATTCCAAAAGAAGTACTGTTTATGAAAAAAGTACTAAAAGTATAGCAACGAATTCCTTTCTTACCGCGTCGCATCGAGGAACCGGTATCTTCATGATTTCAAGAGGACAGCTAGTCTGGGTTGATGCCATGATCTCGTAGGCCACCACCTGACCTGCGCGTTTGTTTTCACAACTCTAACTAAGAGATACTTCTTCATGTTTAACGTTAAAAATCATTTACATAAGTAATATCTCTATAAGAAATATATCTACATTTCAAAGGATTGTAGTGATTTTTTTTTAAACATAACAATGAACATACTGAAGAATGCTAGCATTGTTGTCATATTTCGTACATTCGGAATTCCAGACGAACCTAAAATCTGTTGGAATGGCTACAGATACATATTCTTGGGAAATATAATAAATATTGAGGTCTACAATAAATATTACTATAGTTCTCTAGACAAAAAAAGATTAAAATAAACATGTGCCTTTGAACACCAAATCTGATAACTTTCTGGCAGAAGGAAGAGATAAATTCATCATATATACCCCATCCTGATAGTTGGAAGGAGCGTCTCGGTGCAGACGACTACCTAAATGTTGATTGGAGTCTTTTTTCTTCTACTCATACTACAGCACTTTTTTGATCTCTCAGTTATATAGCATATATTTCGCATTAAAATTCTCCACGATTTCATGACAAACCAGCTGTGCCCCAATCCGGATTAGCTAGATTGTTGTACCAACCATCATATCGCTGAAATTCTTGCACTCTTAGTATTCCTGAAATTTATGATTTATTTATTATTAGTAATGTTAATCATTATTAAACTTGGAGAAATTACTTTCAAAATATCCTACATCGCTCTATTGCTCACTGAAAATAATTGACTAAGAACATAGGCTTAGGAAATATTGAAATTCTCGATATTAAAGAGTGGTTGAAATAAGGTCATACCATTTGTACCCGTACACAACAGAAATGCCAAAATCGTGAACGAGGCCCCACACATTGAAAAGGGGCACCTATAAAGGAAATTATCCTTCCGATACCTATAAGATCTGCCGAGCATATTTGATTTCGAAATCGGTAAAAAAAACATAGTATTTTCCTGTTTTAGAGGAATTTAAGGGAGTGAGGAATTAAAGGACACATAGGTGCTTACACTTTAAGAAGTATTGTGTTTCTATCATAATAACAATAATTGTACCAAGAATTTACTAGAGGACAAGAGTATGTTCTATTTAGAATAATTTATTATTTCCTTGACAAATAAAAAATGTCTAGTACGCTAAATTACGGAATACTCGTAATAGGTGAAACGAACGAAATTGAAATTACGAAAAACTCGAAATGTTTGAAATCCACTCAAATAATGCCGACAAAATTTCTTTGAATTCAGCTGTTTTTCTTAAAGATTATAAAGTTGGGTTAAGGAGTCTTGTGTTCAGTGCAAATAAATAGCAAACAATCGCTAATCTATTTGACCAGAAATTTTTTTTCGATAGATATCGCTATTCAATATATTATTAATCAATATAATTATAATGAAAGCAATTTGACTTCCGAATTCAAAGAATTGTATTACAATTGATCTTCACAAATTCCAATGATATGACAGACCACTCACACTCTCAGTGAGTGATTGTAAACAAGCATCATCATAGTAAATAACTTTTAAAGCCTATATGAACAGCAAGCTTTGAATTAAACAACTGATTAAAATTGTTAAGAAGCTTGAGCTAACGATAGCACGCAAAAATCGATTGACAAATAAGGGAGACTAAGAACACTCGATGAAACCGGTGGCCGCAAACTCGAATGGCGATATGCGCGACGAAATTCGCACGTCGCTGGAGGTCAATGTAAACCGCATTCGCAAGACACATAAAGCAGCGAACATAGAGGATCACTGGACCATTACATCATAGTTTTTAGCGAAAAATAACGGCAATAGGCATGACTCAGTTTATTCCTTTTAGGTGGCAATCACCATTTTCTGATGATTCCCATTTTTTAAACCATATGCTAGACTAACAAACATAATTTTGAAGTTTGGTAAAAACTTATTTCTAATTGTTTCGAATACAAAGTATTTAATGAATCTTTATTTCATAGCACTTTTAAATGAGAATATATTGAAGAGAATTAGCATGGGAAAGCAACAATAATGATTGGACTTTCCTATGAGTGAGCAAGTGGATAAACACCACTAGAAGGTCACTCATCGCTCGCCAGACGTGACGAGCCATAAATACAAAAGAGATCTGCACTCTAGGAGGAAGAATATGGATCTTGTCTAATCTATCTTTTGTTTACAGCAAGTTATAAAATCTTCTGGTTGAATATATAAACGATGATGGAATAGACAGCGCATAAATGAATCTAGCCAAATATCACATGGCTATCTCTGCTTTGCTTCGTCTTTTACTCTTCCAGAAACTATTTTTAATTGACAATTACTAATTAGGGTAGATCAGAAATGACAGTGTTTCTTGTTGCTAGCCACTGATATATGTACAACCCTAACTAATTTCCTACAATTTCACAATATTAGCGTAGATATAATGGCTGAAATCTTTATGATACAGTTTTATATGAAATAATAATGAACTCTTGATTTTCGACCTTTCTAGAACCTTATTTCGAGACATTACACAATACGCGTTGTATTATCCGGATGACGCATTCCCCCTCCTCAATGGTAAAGAGTTAACTTTTCCCGCCTTAGTTTTGATTTATTATTAAGTATAATAAGCAATGTTAGACAAAACCAAAGAGAATTAGTTATTGACAAAAGAAGATAGTGTATTTATTGTGAACTGAATACAAATAAGAGTATTTGAGATATTTAGGAAAAAGTTGCTCTACAGTTACTAGGAATCCTATTGGTGGATATAACAGTAGCATAATACGACAATAACAAAAAGCAAAATATTCAAGGAAATTCTGGGTATGGCTTTGGGTGGTTTCTTAAAAATAATAAACCGCAGCATCGTTTAACAAATAAATTCGTTGATAAAATCACAATTGCTTATTTGGTAAACACACCACTGAGATAGCATAGATAATGAGACGTCATAATGAGGTGCGTAGTTGAGATTGATTTCCGAGAACGAGATTGCTGAATACGAGTGGAAAGTAGACAATAAAAAAAACCATAAAAAAGGAAAATAAAAGCCGGTAGTGAGGTCAAGTATATGCATGTAAGACACATGATTACATGCGTAAATCAGATAAGTATACGAGCGACATTCGAGAACCGGTCTTCGCTAGGAAATGTGATGGCATAGCATATTGGAGTAAAGAAATTCTGGGGTCGAGAGTGCATATAACTGGTGTACTTACTTGAAACTGAACGGAGAGAGTAGAACCAGAGTATATACAGAACGCTAAAGACCTCTCGTAAATCATTATTATTTACGAAATGCGCTATAAGCTAGTTTTAATAAGAAAGTATGTTTTTCACCCAACTCATCTTAGTACCTTTCCAGTGCTCACAATTAGTAAGATCTTCCGACGCCTTCAACTTTTCCAATTAGAAAAAATCAGACAGCAATATTTTGAGTTTCTCCTCATTATTACACATCTCGTGTTCAAACAAAGATAATTTGTTAGTTAACGCGCAAATCGACAATTCATATTCTTCATAAATTCTTCTGTTAGAATTTAATGCTTCTACTTCTATATCGCCCTAAACTGTTTATGTATACGTCATCTCCATTTGAAGTACATAGATTGAAGTGAAACTATGGTAAGATAAGTCGGGCTTAAACGTAGTGCAACTAAATATTTGAACCGAACAGATCTATACAATTATCACCGTTTCTTTTTGTCTGAAAAACTCATCTGGTTGAAAAGCGTTTCATTGACAGTTTTCACCACTTCAGGCAAACGGATATTCACGGTACAATAAGAGAGCACGTGAAAAATAAGTGCATATGCTTGCTGGGTTAAAACCTGAACAATACATGCAAAAAGTCACTCGTAGTACATTTATCGGAGGTAATTTTAAATTATATTTTTATTTGCATACCAATTATTTTCACTAGCAATATACTCAGCTGATGTTTTATTTTATACCGAAGGCTGGCTTCGATACAGACATTAGTCAAATACCTGTAGAATGCATGAAATCCATAAATTCAAAAGGTTTAATATTAATCGTCATTATGTGTCCCGTTTTCGATGAGTCGATTGTCTTTCAAGGGAAGCTGAGCGGGTTGAGGGGTGGCTTTAGTAGGCAGTGTTATTGCGAGCAGAACAGGTAGGACAAAGAGACCGTGAATGAGACCTAAACAAAAAAAAACACTTTTTCATTTCTTCTTATCTTTTCCCTCTTTTATCATGAAAACATACCAATTCCAACGACAATAAATATCGTTTTCGCGAATGCTACTATAGCATAGGTAAGGACGAATATTAGTGGGAGCATGCAGAGGAATGTGGACAACCCAGCCTGAACGACTATAATCACCTAGGATACCAAGTGGGTATCTAACTTTTTCTAAAGTTATTTTTCCAAACATGAAATAAATTTAATGGTACGAAAAGATTGCTGTCCTACTTGAATCATTGGTGCAGCCATTTCGCCCAGACTGCTTATTACTCTTTCCTCAGCACTTCCCGATGTACGGTAAAATTGATATGCGACATGAGCCGTATAATCAACGCTGATAAATGTTGCATATTGTCATATAAAATGAAATGACGCAATCAATAACATTTAATCAGTGATCTTATTTTAATCTGCTATTTAGTACATATAAATATATATTACCTGAATCCAGTGGCAAGAAGTACGTCAACTTGAGTGACTGGATCAAGATCAGCTCCCCACCAAGAGAGACACCCAACCAGTGCTAGAAGAAAAAAGCCATATTAGTTTAAAAAAACATGCTAGATTGTACATATATAGAATTCTCAGAGAGAATAAATGGAACTCACTAAAGCAAATTGATATGATCGTATATGTAATTATTATTACTCCAATCTTGCTGCTAACAAACAGAAGACACACAGCGGCCATACAAGCTACAGTAACTGCTATTGATCCGATGAGGTCGTGTCCAACCTTTTAATAGTCATATACGCAGTATTTTGTGCAAAGTGGCTTTCATTCCGTGTGTGGTTATTAGTTTATTTTCTTAATGATATAAAAACTTGCTTATAACATCTTGTTGCACCATAACTTTTATATTCGGTTTTCGATTGTCCATATTCTGCTGAATTATGCTTTTCAGTTTCCATAATTGATAAATTACTATTAATATTAGTGACTTTGTTGATTTTAACGTTGCTGATATTGGTGATAATTTGCATAATTAGTGTGATGAACGATGCAAGGTAAATGAGTGGTAGTCGTACAGTCAAAATAAGGGACAGCACAGCTGAATCTCCATCGAAGAGACTGGCGTTGAACTGTGGATAATGCGCGAGCACTGTCCTCACTCCATGCACGAACTGTGCACGATTTGCCCACTCGGCCATTCCTTTGCCGATGATTGCAAACGAAAATGATGTCAGATGACCTTCGCTGCAAACTAACAAAGATAAGATCTTATTCAGATGTTTAATCAAATTATTTTTTACAGGAACGACATCCTTATACTGACAAATGAAAAGTAAATAATCATCAAAGGATGTTCACTTTCTCATCACTTTTTCACAGGTTAGGTCGTAAGATAAAATGATTTCAATGAATTGTAAAGTAGTACTTATAAATGTTATGAATTACTTACTCAGTCTCATTATCTCTGACGTATTTGATGTAGGATGGGTTGCCTACTCTATCTAGCCAGTATTGTAAGTTGTGGAGGGAAGGTTGATATTTTATACCTGGAGCCCATAGTAACGATTGTGTCCATGATGTGACCTATGAATCAAATTATCTTTTTATGACTTCCCGGGCTAATAATTTAGTCGAAAATCAATGTTTTCTACATAAATTTTATATATTTTATTTATAACAGTAATTTTCAATAACCTCTCTATCAAATTTTTCATATGGAGTCAAGAAGAGTAGTGTTCGTTCCCTCCCATAGGATCCACGTATATTTTCCAAATCTGAGACCATGTTGTAAAACTGAGTATGCTGGAAAATTTGCAATTCCAATTTCGTAAGTTGTTATTTATTAATATATAGTTAGATTCGCATTTATATAATTTTCCATCTCGTTATCAATCTTCACTTTCATTACTTCTAAGTTTTTCGAACCTGCTGCTTATTGCTAATAATTGGTGGATTATTCACATAGATGTTGACAAGAAAGTATGTATTGAATACGGGTCTGAAAAAGTATTTTTTCGTTTCAACTTATTTCAATTAACCATATAATTTACCTGATCCCTTTCAGTGAGTTGACAAGAGGAGAGTCAGATGGAAAAGCTTTTGCGGGTTCAAATGTTGATTTCATAGTATATATTCCAACAGCGGAAAATGTGTAGAGAAAAAATAAGAATGCTCCGCATAACAGACGACCGCTGAGAGAACATAGAAGACGAGAGTACTAGAACGAATAATAGGTAGAATTTAAAGTAAGGAGGTTAGATATAAAGAAGAAATGGAAAAAAGGTATTAGTAGATTCGTACCATATTGAGCAGATTAGTTCCATTGGATTTCGTAGGCAGAGCGTTTGCTCGCTGATAATCTTTGTCACCATTGCATAGGTAGACAACGGGGGCGAGTACAGTATAAGTGAGAATATAATCAAGAAGAAGTGCGACTGAGGTGGACAGGCAAAAAAGAGACATCTAGAAATGAGTGGTACTGTTTTCCATACCATTTTTGTATTATTTCCAGTTTTCTTCCATATTTTCTTCTGTTCTTCTATTTTTCTCTTACTTGAGGTGTTGGTGTGAAAAATCCTACACCGAAAGCTACTATGTTTGTTAGAGAAGTAATTGTGATGGAAGGACCGACATCAACAATAACCTAGAAGTACAAATATGCCCCAAGATTCAAATATAGATTTGAAGAAAAATCTAGTGTATTCAAGACTTTTGAACATACTTTTCTAAGCCTGAGTGTATGCTCAGGGATATTTGATCGATACTGCCATCGGTGAATTAATATGAATGCGTCGTCAACTCCTAAAACAAAACTTCCTCGAAGGGAAATTTATTGTATGGTTGTTCCACGTTAATATTTCTGTCGTTGTTTTATACCACTTAAATTATAAAATGGACCCAAAAGATAACTGTGATCTATTCCATACATACTCATTTAATATTGCTTTAACTCTTTCAAATATATTTGCAGACATCATAAATTGAGGACAAAACATTAACAAACCGATTCCTAGGACTAGAAATGGCGTGACACACTGCATAGAATAAATGGGGTACTTTAACCAGGAAAGGAGACCAAAAGCAGACAGAGTGGCGAGGAATGGTGTAATTAATGTGACAACAACTAAAATCAAACCATTTTTTATCTTTACATGTTTGGTAGAGTTCATTGTCTAATTAATTACCTTACAGATCTCGACTATTACGAAATTGCGTCTATAACTTATTCTCTCTACCGTAGTTTTTACTCAAAATGAAAATAATTTCCATAATCACCTAGAAATGGCGTGACCCGTAAGGAAACTTGTCTTATAACAACAGCAATAACGAATATTAACAAGAATCCAAATCCAATGGACATGAGAAACGTAGCCTGCAATAGATCTTTCAATCATGGTTTTTATTGTCCTTTCTAACTGTTGCTGTAAAAGGCAAAAGTATTTCAAATGCTTAATAAACAGTTTCAATCAATTAAAAGATTTTTGTAGATAATGTCGTACCTCCATGGCGCCTCTGACCATTTCGTTATTTGCTATTTCATCGCCAAAAATATTAAAATCAATCAGTTTTGAAAATGTATCCTTTTTGCTCACTTCGAAGAGTCTAAGAGTTGTTTCCTAAATTCTAATCACTTGCTAAACTACTATCATAAACACTCATATGAAGAATGAAGCAGGTATTAAATAAAGTCTTACTTTATACATCTTCCTTCTGGATGGTGTATCTACTCTTGAGAAATACCACAGAATTACTGATTTAGCCATCATAGAATGAGAATCATTTACTGAAATTAAGAATTTTCTTTATTAGAATGTAAAAAGATAAAAATTGATGAAATGGGCTTCTCACCTTCGACCATTTCAACGCCATTAAAATGTAATCCTAGGAACAATGGAGTCCCTTGAAATGTACTGACGGGAAAACTAAGGTTTCTCTCCAAAGAATGCGTGTTTGACATAAGTTCATTCTTAATTAATTTCGCTTTGTCTTCTTCTCATGTTTAGGTATACTAAAACTTGAAAATAGTTTCATAAAATAATTCAGAAACTCACAAGTATATAGTGGAATGGCTTGTTAAGATCGCACAGGGGATGACAACTCATTCTCCCACTTGAATCAATTTCAGACAATGATGACATCATCATTGAATCAAATCGGAGTACCTAGAAGATTAAAGTGAACTGTGAGATAAGAGTACTAATAGAACTAGATATTAATTTTTTTGGTCGATACCATAGTAGAGAAAGAAACGTTCAACCTCTTGCACAAATTCCTTTCTGAGGATGTCTCCTTTATCTTTCGCAGTAAATATAACAAACGCTCTCTGTGGAAAGACAGACAGGTTATGAAACTGTAGATATTTCCTAGTTTCGCTGAAATTTAAATTTCCTTTATTTTTATTCTCTAAAATGTATACTTAATGAGTTTAAAATTAATTTAAATCAACATTGCCCAATAATATATCTATAAGGATGATTATGTGATGTATTATAGTGAAGAGTAATATTTATTTAACCTTATCATTAATTATGCAATATTCTCTGTGATTTTATTTTATACCATTATACTATGCGGAGCCACAATTAAATCGGGAAGAGACAAGAACAAGTTTTGAAACGAAACAGCTGATCGCCGACGGTGAGAATACGTAATGTAAAAATGTGCACTTATTAGATAAAGAAGATGATAAATATGAAACTAATGAGACGAAAATATTATTTCATAGAGGCTAAAGTATGACTTGACGACTTGGTCCTTGTGCTTTAGCTAGAACGTAGCTGCTTAATTTAAGTGAATCGAACGTTGAACGTGAGAGTACGTGAATATAGAATACCGAAGAACAATCTACGAAACTGAGTGTAGTACTCAACAAGTCGTTATAACAAATAAATTATAGGTACCATTCATAAGTGAATAAATAACTACTAAAGCTACAAGAAATAATTATAGAATTAAGAACAAAATTGGGATAAGTGTTCTACATACCAATGACCTCCAGAAGGATTAAAAGATTTAGCACTGTTGTGTGACTTCGCCAATTGTGGTTGGAAAAAGTATGTTTGACATGATATAAAGGGAAAAATAGAAGAAAATTTTGAAAATAGCTGCTTACTATCCCGCGATTGAATCCTCTGGTGAAAAGGATCTACGAATGTCCTGTTCAAAGCGAACATCGTTCAGGCCCGCAGATAGTAATAGACACAGAAGAATGCTGGCTACAATATTGGTTTACTATCCTTTATTATAAGTTATTAGTATTTATGTAATTAAAATGGCATATTGTTTCCATCTATGTTAATGTTGTTGCAAAGATGCAGAGAACAAACCTGATATAGATAGTCCAGGAAATCGAGACACAGTATCGGATATGTATGCACTGATCTCGTCCCAAATCATTGATTTAAGTCAATAAAAAGATGGGAATTGCAAAAATAATCCGCAAATGATGTGTTGAAGAAAATAGTCAAATGGGAGCGTTAAATGCTTAGGTAAAAGAAAACGTGGTTGATAGGACTGACAATGGTTAAATTGAAGCCACCGTGATGAGCTTGACTGATATAATAGTTGCTCACATCTGATAGTCAGGTTAGAATTGGTAGTAATTTGTGTTCGGCGGCTGGTTAGACTAGGTGGAGAGGGAAAGACCAGTTCTGTCGAGGATGCCCCGCCCCATCGATGGCCGCGCAATGTGGCGACCGAGGAACAGTCCCGCTATGCAGGTTCTAGATCTCCACTATACCAAGTAATCAACGAAAAACAAGAAGTCACAACATGATAACAAGAACTCAAAATGCAACTCATCAAATGTAGTTATTAATAATGCTCGATTTCACAGAAAATTAAAGAAAAGAGATCTCGATCTTTGATTAACGAATCCAAAGCCTTAATAACTAATATCTATTTCAATCTAATTTTTTTAAGAGTAAAACAAATAAGTAATTTGTATTTCAATTCATTACCTAAATTATATAGTATTCTATAGAGATCAGATATAATTCAGGACAACTACCCGAAGATTCGAAGGGATTTTTGGACATGTTAACAGATTAGAGATAAATTGCCCAAAACGATGTTCCCATTCACTGGGAAAACAACTCGTATTATTAACTAATTTTCTTTATTTCAACCACGTTGGTTGTTTGCTTAGTTCCATTTTTTGAAAGAGAAAATTGCGGTCTTATTTATTGTGATAAGGATACATCTAGTTTTCATCATTAAAATATCGAATTCGTATAATAAGGAAAACATCTTTCTTTATGAAGTCTTGAAAATCAATTCGCTTTGGACAATTTTTTTCTATAAGTTGCCTACTATAGATTTACACGAAAACAGTCATTTGGTGTTCACGGTACAAAATAGCAATACCGGAGGTTAAAAATGATGAAAACAGGTCCACTGAACAGATTGCGTGAGGAATGTAAGAAATGCTAGACAACAATCAATCTGTGCTGAATTTGTGAACATAGGAATCATAATAATTTACTATTTTATAAATAATATATAAGCAGTTCATAACTAATGTATAAATGCCTTTTGTCACCAAAATAATAAATTGGTATAATCAAGATAGGCTTAATCTGACGGTGCATTAGAGGGTTTCTCTTCAATTATATTCTCAACATAAGGACGAGTATATTACCAAGATTTCATACAATGGGAGATTATAAAAAGAATAGTACTTTCATTTCAATCATATTTTTCCACTCAGATTAACTCACAATAATATGGGCTTTATATCTGCTGATATCCAACAAATGTTTACCTTATTTGACCTTGAATAATCTAATATTATCCATAAAATTCATTCAATATCTATTGTCAAATAAATACCTCATTCAATTCATGCTAAGATTTTAAGATTGAGTGTAAAATGAATAACTATTTCCTCCATTAAACAGGAGAGAAAACATCAATCTGAATTTTTGCATTTAAAACACTAAACGGAATAAAAACCAAAACAATTTTTAATAGATATTTTCCAATACTAAAACTTAATGAATTAATAGATGTTTTTATATGTTGTTATTTCAATTACTTTACTACAATGTTACCACCGGTCATATCAGAATGTTTATTATTGTCTCGCCGTTACTACTAAGCCAATTGTCCCTTTAATAAAGTAGTGTAGGTGAATTAGTAGACTGATAAATAAAGTGCCGGCATTACTGCATTGTTTACGTTCCACTTTACCCGGAACATGCGAAGTTCTTTGGGTTTGAGTGCATTCATTAATTGTATTTTATCGTTGTCTACTTATACTATACCTACATCTCTATATTATAAAGTGAGAAATGAATATAGTAGAGCTGGTCAATTATATTACTTAATATATATGGTGCTATTTTACAGCAAATCATACATTGTGATATTTGGGTCTCGGAGCACAATCGAATTTTTGTACCAGAAATGGAATTAAGGAAATTTAACATTAGCCCCATAAGAGTTAGTAATGTAAAAATTTATTTACTGTAGAAACCATTAGTAGTGTGGTCCGTGACCCAAAAAATTAAAATACTGGGAGTTAATGGACATTATGTTTTTGTACGTTTGTTTTACTCAATATTGATAGTTTTTTAAATATATTTTACTTTTTCCATTTAACTGAATTGATAATATTATTAGTAGCTAAATTAGTATTAAAGTAGTATTATTGATCCGTTTACTTCTTTATTTTCAGTGCTTATGTTATTCTTACAATCAGACGTAATACTTAATCATTAATTTATAATTATTCTAGGTACACATCTAGAAATAGCGTTTTTATTATTCCCAAGTTGGATCTTTATTCGGATAAGATTTCGCTAAGAATAAGTTAATGCCTATCCGAAGCAAGGAAAGAAAAAGCAGCAGCGTAACGAGTATAGTAAGTCGTTGCGATATAAAAAAATATGGTTCTTAATTTTTATATTTCTATAGTAAGTATAAACTTTCATTATTTAATCATAGTAATCCACTACCTCAATTAATATACAGGAACAAAGTTCATATTCTAGTAAATGAACTTTCAATTAAATTATTTGTACATAACCGCACTGCTGATAAGTATTTTCTTTTTCTTTGAGAATAAAAATATTATTTAAAGGAAATAGTTGTATCTTAGTTTTAGCCGGTAAAGAAGAACGTCAGTGATTTGGTGCGAAGTCTAGACGACGGTGATTTTAAGAGCCTTCTTCAAACTGCTTGTCAGCCATATTATTCTAAACCCACTTCGGTAATTAATTTTTCTCAAGTTGTTCTGTAAGATTGTGTAAGACGTTCGTTCTAAATTTTTTATCTTAAAGATAGACACTTTTTAGTTCTAAGTAGTAGGAATTCAAACGTATATTAAATCGAAATAGTACCAGAAAAATGGGGAAATGCTTGGCTTGAAAAATAAAGAAAGCTTATTTTTGGAATAGAAGTAATTTTACAAAGTGGACATAGATATTGTTTTAATCAGTCAATCAGTAATAAAGTAATAGTGGATTTAATATGTATGCTGCTTAGATGCTAAGCTAGTTCTATATTAGATGTTCAAGTAATTCCTTTATGGGCATTCAATAATTATGAAAGATACCAAACCAATTAGATGGGTCTGCTCATAACAGATAAAGAGTTAGTCTTTAGAAATCTTTAAATCATGTATTATATAGTGCTACCTAATTTTAAAGTCATCACCAAGAGAAATTATTAAGCATATATATTGCAATTGTAGAATCAAAGGATAAAAAGTAACTAAGTATATCGATGCAGCAAGTATTGGATACCATTTTAAGCAATAATCTTTTTTGTAATTTGACAAAGATTTTTCCTCATCAAAGCAGGAGACATGGGATTTCTCAACATGAGCACAAGCTCAAATAATAAGTCTCGATCAACAATAATGCGAAGAGAGACAATGGAATAATTGATATCTTAATTTTAGATGATAATTGTATAAATTGTAACTTCATTTTAAAGTGATTTTTTTCACACAACAATTCAATTTAAGCTGTTTGAAAAATGACAAGATGAAGTGGTATACCACTGGAAATTCCTTGAAATTGTTACTGATTTGCTTAAAATTCAAGGCAATATTCACAGCTTATTCTCGTCAGTTTTTTCAACATTTTCAAATCACATTAGCTTTCTATTTAAACATTCTTTGATTAAATACATAAAGCTGCAGAGGCTAGTTTTTAACTAGCTTTGTAAGAATAATGCCGATACCACTAAAAGTGCATTTATGCCTTTTACAAATGCATTATTTTGATCCCTTGTTTTATTGGTGAATAGTTTCTATTTTCAAGGGGTGTTTTTACAGGTAAATATCGTATTATACAGAAATATTTATTTCTTCAACTATATTTTTGCTACTTTAACATCAGTCAATTTATACCTAGTAAAATCTATATTTCAGGGTTTTCGTGAATTTCAAGGTTCCCGGAGCATAAACACTAAGAGGGATTCAAATTTAAAAGTGGCTGAAACAGTGAACGAACCTAGTACTGTTGTGAAAGTCTGCTTGCAGGGAATTCGCGACGAAGTAAACTGGGCGGAAAAAAACAGTAAGACAGGTTAGTTATACCATAACTAGTATGTTCTATATTTATTTACCAATTTCCTATGATAAATTTATATATAATCAAATATTAAATACAGAGGAGCGCGGACCATACGAGTGTCTATCCAGTATTTCGCCACCACTGAGAGATCGAGTACCACCATCTGGATCTGTATTTAATAAAAAACCGTTAGTATGATATTTGATGGCCTTTTGTTTATAAGAGTACATGTTTATGTGTCTGGAGTTGACGAATATGTATGATTTCGTCTCATATTTAAAAAGCTTCCAAAATTAGTGTCCCTAATTAACTGTTGTTGTCTTTAAAAAGACTAAAAGTTGCACGCGCTTTCACAAATTTATTAAGAAATTCACTACTCCATTTTTATTTTGATCTGTGTATTATAATATTCTCTGCTACAGGATCACCTTCGAAAACATGGATATTAACTATATAGATGAAAAGTGAGTATTATTTTCCTATAAAATTTTAGTGTTTGTCAGTACATCTAAATTTTTTCATATTTATTAGTTCTCACTTACGAGAAATTGCATCCATTCAAATTTCGAATAAATATATGTGATACTTTATTTCAGTGATGTTGAAATGGTCGATCTTAGTGGAAGTAATTCAACACGCAAATTTATGCGCGGTAATCGTGAGGAAACTGTGAGAGAGTATACTGACGATGATGTGGAAGCAAGTAGAGGAGGTGGAAGATTCGGATCAGTGCATCATCCCATTCATCACAAACATGGTTACCAACAATTTAGTGAACCGGATGAAGTAAGTAATTATCTTTAGATTTAGAACGAAATAGTTTTTTTATATTCACTACTATGTAGTAAAGTGATTATAAATAGTAATTCTTATATTCTAGGGTAGTCTTAGGCTACAAGATGGACGCCTAATGAATCGCAACCAAACTGTACTACCACCACGTTAGTTGTTTTTAACGTTATTTGGTTTTAATATTTTGGATACTTATTCATTGTTTACAGAAAATGGAGGCATGTTCAGTAGCTTATCATATGACATGGTTGGTACAGATCAGTTGCCTGACGTGAATCCTGTCACTGGTTGTGGAAAAGGAGCGCAAATCGGACGTGTGCAAAGTGTAGGTTTTCTGTTGGTTGAGTTTTATTTAAAGAATAATGTATAATAACTTAGCATTCCTTATATACCTTACATGGAGTCCTCTTCTTGTGAAATATCTATTTGGCATTGGAAAAGTTTGCCTTTTTCTAATTATCTATCAATAAACAAAATAAGTTGCATGAGTAATATCAAATCTTAATGAGAGCTAGTATTGTAACGATCATATGGACGCATGATGCCTACACGTGCAAATGGAATGCATTGTATTGGACTCCAGGGAACCAGCCTGCGAAAGTGTGTTTGCATACATAAACGTCATGCGTTGCACAGCATTACATTGTAGGGCCTATTTTTATATTTTTGACTCTTATCTATCTGATAATAGTTTATTGCTGTGTTTGATAATCCAAGTGTGGTACTGATACGCTGATTCTCGGTGGAGACTGAACTGAATGGTTAATTTCTTATTTGTTGTATTGTAATAGGCGTTTGTACAAATGAGGACTTCTACAGTTATTATTTATCTAGCTATATTTTAAAAAATTAAGGTATTAATTTCTGCGGTTTGTCACTAGACTAAGTATAATATTGGCTATTAATATTTCTGCAGACAATTAAAAAAGCCTATTTTCTGTTGTGCCTTTGATGTTTACATCTTTTGTTAAGTGGTATTACCATGAAAGTAATTCGAAATCAACTAATTACCCAAATGAGTTTATTATGGTGGTGTAATATTTTAATTATTTTCTAACCATTGTATATTTAGATGTGTACTTTTTACTTTTATTTTTCTATTATGGTTGCTGGTAGGTAGTTTTATTAAGCTCTATTCTAATTTGTAGTTGCAAAAGTTTCAGCGAAGTTGATATAGCAAAAGGTGAAAGTCGGCAGCAGTTGGTTTAATTGATGGTAAAGCTTAATGAATGTATGCAGTATTTGAGATTCGCTTTAAATATTATTGATGTCTAACATAATCTCCTATTTATAATTATAATCCTTACATTTACTAATATAGATTTGCAACACGGCTAGATGTTATTGAATTACTTGACTAACTATGAAATTCAACTTATTTATGTTTATAGTCTTAAAATTTATGATCCTATTAGAGTACTCATTAGCTATACTGTAGTCATGATTTCTTTCATTTTTCAACATGAGTGTATTATCCAGCAACCAATATGACATCCTACAATATGCTTGTGTAGCATAATATTACTATAAAAATGTCCAAATTTTGCTAACTACTTAGCCATTCAAAGTTAATAGGATTTGTCTTATTGGAAGATCTGCAGATTCTGGCGTAAATACTAAATAAAAACCAATTTAAGAACTTTACAAACCCATTATAATTATGTCAGATAATTTTTGCATTGGAGCTGTTGTCTCTTTGTTGGATCCGTAGTTTCTTGTCGTTTTGTTTTGCATCTTTTAACCTCAGTTTCATCAAGGATAATCGGCATCGTCTGCTACAGCATCGTCTTCTACATCAGCTATCGATCGTGTGATCTACGTCTGGGTCTATACAATCGCCGTAATCTCTCCCGCCTCGTTCGCCCGCGCACTGCACCCGACAGTCACTTTCCGTGTTCATCATTCATTGATTCGTTACCAAATCATTTCGTTTTGCGCTCTTTCACCTATCTGTCTCAATATTCTGTTCTTACTATCTGTACACTTCATATCGTTAACGGTACTCATGCTGCTTCTTCTACGTCCGGTGAGTGGTCCATTGATTTTCAAGTGCTTAAGTGTAGTTTGCTTGCGCGCTTTGATCTACGAGGCCATTGTTAGTCGATGTTTCGGCTCCAGTTGGCGGTCGAATGTCTCTTTTCAAGATGATGGATACATCTTACCTCAAATTCATGTTGCAAAACTATTTTGTTGTAAGTTTTAGTAATGTCATTCTTTTTCATTACTTTCTGCTGCACTGTTCTTTTCTCGCAAAGCAATATTAATCTTTTGCCTCTTTATCCTTTTTGCCTTGGTTAATCCATACATCTTTATTTGTTCTATTTTCTCGCGTAATATATATTTAATAATTTATGATTACAACGAGAGTAGATAGCTGTTTTATCATTTTCCTCCAATTTTCGTATAATTTTCACTTAACTATGAAGAGCAGGCTGATTTTCGTCGTTAATTAAATTAAATTTATGAGAAGCACGTAGAATAAGTTTCGAAAATTATTGAAAATTCAGGAAAAAAATCCCTTTGCTGCTGAATATTAAAGAAATAGCTAAATGCTGTTTTAAAAAAATGTTTCTGAAAATGGGGTCTTCTTTAGATAACGTTAAAAAGTAATATTTACAAAAATATTATATGCGGTATTCTATCTTAAAGAATTTTAGTTTTTGAACTAATAAATGGGATGTATGTATGTACACATTAGTTGAAGATGTTTATTTACTGAGTAGATGAAATATACTTTTTAACTTCTAGAGTACAACGATTTGTAGTTTTAACGTAAATCATGGCTAGTTTTTATACCTAATGAGTGTTTGTGTATTAATATATTTAGCTCACTATCTGCGCAGTTGATTTATCTTCTGATTCACACTATGTTCAGGCGACTAATGTGAAGATGCAACTGTATTTATTTTTTCATTGCAACTTTTTTAATCTGCTTTTTCTATAGTTTATTGCGCTTTGAAAAACTTCTAATACGAAAATATTTAAATCGTCACTGCCAATAGTGAATGATATTGACAGGGATATTCTTAATGGTATTTCCTCACAAAAATATCTCCTTATTTTACAATAAACTTCCTAGGTAGTGGCTGCTGGTTTATTTAGTTCTCGGAATTAGCGTACCCTTCTGTGAAAGAGCCAGTATTAAAATATGATTTGACATTAGATTTACTTAAGTTGGCCTTTGGTTTCTACTATTATCGTAATTTTGAACTTTATTTTGAATACTACGTTATTTTTGTATATGTATTGAAATATCTTATTTAGAATGGTACGCACAAGTTTGAAGATGCTTTCGACAAGAATCCCACGCAGGAATCAGTTAATACGGTTGGTAAATTGCATTAACTAAGTAGTGGCAGTAACTCTAGTTGTTCAATCATTTATTCTTTTAGAATCCAAAGCTTGAGGCAGGGAAAAGGAAAAAGCAAAAGAAAGAAAAAAGTAAGGATAATACCATCCTCGCCAAAGATCTTCCTGGTGAGTATTCTAACTCTACTTCATCGTTTGCTAGAAATTCGATGCCGATAAGCAAACTGACGATGCTTTTTTTTCTGAGCTCAACAAGCTTTACATCATTGGAGTTCATTTTATTGTTTCCGCCTTACCTACTACTGACAGTTGGCTTTAATAGTCTTATAGGATCTCTAAATATCAAAAGTAATCTAGTTAAGACTTGAAACTTTTTTATTTAGAGGGTTTATTAATTTATTATTAATTCAAATACTTTATTATAGTGGAATCGATTCTTGCTATAAAATAATATTTAATTCTATGATAGCAGTTCGCTTTAGTTGACCACTGGCTAATGCTGGATTTGTTGTGCGGTCTGCCGTCTCCTCATTTCTGTATACGTATTATCCCTTTTCATGACTCTCTTTCATCGGCCTTATATCTCGCATCTTGCTATCTGTGTCTCACTATGCAGCGTGGTATTTCTCATGTTAGCCTCGTCCGTTTTGGGTCGCTCCACAACATCTATGTCGCGTCACTTTGGCCCACTTCCAAAATCGCTACCATCTCTGTTCAGATGTTGTGAACTGGGTACTGCCTTCATTTACCTCTTTTGTCCTGATTTTTTTTCTTGTTTATTCAAACTTAATTTCCTTTTTAAAGATTCTGGTCTAGATGTACGAGACGTACAACATCGATTATCAATAATTTCAAGATTATTTATAAATTTCGAAAGTTGAAAAGAGTATCATATTTGAATTTCCTGCTCTAATCTATCTTCTCTAAGTTAGTTTGCAGACTCTTCTAACGATCATTTCGTATCTTTCGTGAAGTGTCCCCTTTTTGCGCACATATTATCTGATTAAGCAGCACTGTGATTGGTGAGCTAGAGCGTGGTCTGTATTGATCACATATTTAGGTCGAGTTAAATGAGAGCAGCGAAATGTTGGTTTTACGTGAGGATTTTTATAAATTTATAAAAACTACTTCCCATGTTACTCGTGTAATATAATATATATCATAAATATCTTAGTTGAATTTCAGGTCATATGGGCTCTCTGCCCCTTGATCATCTATTGAATTTGATCGAAGGAGAGCGTCCTGATAACACGATCCCTGCTAAAAAACAAGTTTGCATTTATATTTTTTTAAAGTATTTTATTATATTTTTATATTGGTTCTTTCACTTGTAGGCTTGTGGTCAGAATTAATTTTTTTAAACGACGTTAAATAATATAAAGATTCTTGCTGGGATTAGGCATTTTTAACTAATTTAACGTCCTTGAACTAACCCTGTACGTTGCAGAAAGTTAGCGTCGGTAATAAAATTGTGCCCTTCACTTACGCCGCTTTGTTTATAACTATCATCATTGTTTTCACTTCAGTATATCTTTAGCCAACACAGTATTGTGATTTTTGGTCATTTAAGTTTAACTGGATCTTAAAGCATTCTAATTTGTAAGCGAATTTTAAAATTAGACATACTCTAAAACATCGGCATCATGTCCTTTTGTTAAGAAGCGATGTTGTAAAGGAATTCGTCATGATAGACATCCACTTTGATATGCTATAAAAAGTTGCATGAAGAAAATATTTTATGGTGAAATCTTATTCTTTGGTTTTTTAGAGTCCAAAAGATAAGCCAAGTGATTTTGTTCTCGAGGAGACTGGTGGAAAGAAAGATCGCCGTCGCAAGTCAAAAGATCTAAAAGAGTCTGGGACCGTCGTTGCTGGAGTTGAATCCGCTATCACAATTGGCAACCAACAGGGAAGGACTACCGCTCAAGCGGTAGCTCAGGCTGTACCTTCCATGCAGCAGGCTGCAGTAGCAAAGTATCGGTTAGTGGATTTTAATAGGAATTGTGTAACTTCATTGTAAGATGTTATTAAGTTATTTTCAATATTAAATTTGGTTTTTTTATCAAGACATAACGTGTGTTCTTGTTTTCAGGGAGCCCTCAAAATCATCTCCTGGTAATGATAAATATCGTAAGAATTTTGATCAACCAGCAAGTCGTGTGCTTAGATGTTCGACAGAAGAGGTTGAGGAAGAATTTCTCAGTGCTGATGAAGGAATTGCTTCTTCGACCGGTGATGAAATAGTAAGATCCTATATACTTATTATATGAAAATTATTATCCATTCTAAAGAATAGTAGCTATATAATTTGTTTCAGTGTGTGCCTCTATCAGTTATGTCAATTGCTGCTTCTAACCAGGCATCGGATGTAATGATGGATGGAGCTAACTATAGGTAAGCATTAGTTAATAGAGTTTAGTATGAGACCTAGATTTAACATTTCAGAGCTGATGATGAGGATGTAACTCAGATTGAACGCCACATTACAGAAGAGCAAGAATTCATCACTGTTGTTAAGGCAAAAAAGAAAGTTAACGAAAAGGAGAAGCGTACAGGGTAACAGGATATTTTTTTGTAGTTAACTGTGGTCTTAATTATTATAAGATTTTCTAGATCAGCAGGGAAAGGTGAGCGTCGTCTTCGTGCAGTTGACCGTTTAGAAGGTGGAAGGCGTAGCTCCCTAGGTATGCCAGAGGAAAAAGTTATTCCACCAAATAAAGGTCGTCGTCCTACTGCTACATCGCTGGCTGACTTCATTGATGAGAGGAAGGTTAGTATAAATTCTTCCTACGACTATTATTTTATGTAATTGTTAATATTTTTAAGGATTGTGGCAAACTTGGTGGAAAGACTTTCATTTCCTCTCCAACTACAAAGACTTCAAAAAAAAGTGGGCGTGCCGAGGTACATCAAAGTATTTAATCAAAGTATAATATAAGTATAGTATTATATTTCAGTTTCCTGATTCACAAACTGAAGTGGAAGTGTCTTCTGTCTTGACTGTTGACGAGGTTAATTTTTTCGTTTTTCGAGGAAAACTATTTTATGCATTGTTCAATATTAAACTACTAATTCTTTTGTTTGCCTAATATTAGAATTACCAACACCATAGCATTTAAACACTATTCAAATAACATATTTCATCCAATGTACGCCTTCCATTATCATAGGTGTTAGTGGTTCGGTCCTTGTTTGTTGCCTTGACCTAACCACCATCGCATATTGATTTATTCGGCGCAAATTCGATTCTCATCTTGAATTGTTTACTTCTAGCTGTTTTGCTCTAATTGATCAATTTATTCTATGATAAACCTTGTTGTATTGCTTTTCTTAACAACTGATTATGAATATTTGCTTGTAGGGTACATAACAATGGCCTTGCCATTTGTTTCTCATTTATTCCTGTGGTGCGCGCCAAATATTAGATCACCTCAGGTTATTAGGGCAAACGTTTGATTGGGACTATTAAAGATTAGCGGTAAACCTAGGGCGTTACACTGCGACTAAGATCGTCTTAAATTTTATGATCAAAGAATTTATATAGTCTCCATTTTGATTAAATTGGTATTTGTGTTATATAAATATGTTTAACTATTGATTTTTTGATTATTATTAGTATTTCGTTTAAGATGTCAACATCCACCCAACTAAACATTTCGGGTTCTCCAGAACGTACATTTTCCTACGCAGATGCAGCCAAGAAGTCTGAACAGAGTATGTATAGTCTTAATAATATAACTATTGTTAAAAACGCTATCGATTTTTAGGCCGTGAAAATTCTCCTGGTAGTGTTGTGCAACAGTCATCACCATCAACCAAGTCAAGCTCTCCTGTATCCCCTTTGCTTGCTTCTGCTGAACCATCTACCACATCTGGTTCGTTTTTTTTTTTGCTTTTAAATACTGTTAATTTTATATATTAAAGTATTTTTAGTTCCATCTCGTATTGAAGCATCTGTTTCATCTGGTGCTACTGATGGAATATCTTTTTTTTACGATGATTCTGAAGCTATAACCACGCCTTCAGAGCCGGAGAATATAGAGAGTGTGTTTGATATGATTTTAGTAATATTATATCATTATATCAATTATATATGATTTAAGCCGTACAAGCAACTGATGGTAATGCGTTTGTTCTAAACCTATGTGGGAAAACTGTGCGTTTTGTCAAAGGTATGGCTCCTAGTGGAGACATGCAACCAGCAAATAGTCGTCATCTATGCATGGTGGAGATGTTGGCTAATCGTTGGAAATTATTCCAGGAAGGGCACGGTGAGATACTACTTTCTTCAATATTCTTTATAAGCCATAGTGCTGCTTTTAAAGTAAGAATCGAATATAAATAATGGCAATTTCAGTTCCCAAAGTTTACCAGCCCAAGATGATGGCGTCGTAGTATTACGAGAACTGATACACCAAAAACAATATGCATGTCTGTTTTGTTTTAGTTTCGAATAGTTTTATCACGTGCATTCGATATTCCCGATCCCATATGATGGTTAAAGAAAAATGTAGTATGGCCTATTCCTTTTCTTAGCTATTTACATAATTCATTTTTAATATCCTAATTATGAATAGGATTGCTGACCACTTTCAAATGAACATCACAATTATCATTACGTACACATAAGTATGAGTAATGTTACTAGAGCCGCTCACAATTCAAGACAAATGTGTATCGTCATGGTAATTGTGGTGTGATATCATTTGATGTGAATATAGAACACGAGCTAAAAATTGTTAGTAACATCTATTGAGTGCTGTCACGGTTCCCTATACTTGTACTAGTTATCGGTGAAATCTCGTGTTTCATGGCGACTATGGCGTTCATACTTAAGTTTTATTTATCCGAAGGACATCGGCTCTTTGTAAGTATAAACGCTTATTTTTGCATAATACAGATTTCATAGAGTTCTTGTTCATTCGAAGTTCTCTCTCTGCCTTTTATACCATTGGGTGAATAACAAATATTGTGGAGAACTTTCGAAGAGCCTTTTTGGCGTTGATAAAGCCTTGAAACTACGATATTTTGTTGAGTTTTCCATCGTATCGTTAGTTATACTATCAATGTTTATCGTTATCGTATTTTATAGATTTTTCTGTAGTTTAATTTGATCACAACAGCTTTGTATGTTTGATCCGTTCTGTTTCGAACATTTTTCGCTTTACGAGTACTAGTTTACTAGTTGGATTCAATCTCTTCTATTGTCTCTTTTCTGAAGTTCTCGTTTGGTTACAAGACAAGAATAGAGGCTAGAAGAGGCATGTCATGTATTGATTAGAAGCTCTGTCTTATTCCGTGCTCTTGCCCCGTTTTCGATTCGTTAGCCGGTCTGACATATTTTCAGTTAGGTGTAGAACAATCGTACATGCTTTTAAACAAAAACTTATTCTGACATTGTTATTAATTTGAAATTCACAGTACGATTGGTTTTTCTGTCTTGGAGTCTGCCTACAGTTTCGGGCTATTGATACGAACTGTATAGTGATGTTTCACTATAGACTGACTGATTTCGTTGTTTCAATAAATTTATGTAGTATTTGATTTATGTGTTATGGAATCAATGCGCGATGGATGGAGTTGGTAACCGTATCCGACGTCACTGTGGTACTGTTTTCGCGCTCCATTCTAAAAGTGCGGCAGTGAGTAAATTTTGAAAGTTGCATGGAGTGCATGATTCGATAAATTGTATGGTTTTGATCTTCATTGTCTGTGGAAGTGATCTGTACTATTTTAAGATTATATGATTTGCCATATATCGTGTGTTTTTGCCAAATTTTGGGTGCATCCAAATTTAGTACAATCATATAAATTCCTAAGGCGTGGAATGGCTAAAGTGACTGTTACACCTGCATTATACAGGAAGTATGGGGTCAATGGTGAATTACGACTATCGTGTGCATTTTTCCAGGTGATGTTATTAATATTCGTTAATTATTTTTCTAAACATTGGTATATTATTTTATATGTATTTATGGCATGTTTTAGCGATTCTTTGAAAATGACGGCATTGTTAGTGAGCATCCTGTCGTTCAAGTTGTGGTTAGTGGCATTTAAGTTTGTTTACAATAAGTATATTGTGGACATGACAGTATATTTTTAGCAAAGCAGAATCTTTGCTATTGATTCCGCAGAAAACACTACGATTAATTCTTGTGCAAGAGCTCGTTTATCTGATGGAGTTTTTAATTACTCAGGTAAGATTATACGATTGTTGAATGATAGGAATAAGAAATTTTTATAGGCTTTATAATATATATTGGTAGTCATTTGCAATTCTTTTAAGCTTGTTTTTTCGACAACTCTCTTCGTCAACAGTTTGAGCGTGACAACCTACTAGGTAAAGCATCAGAGGAACTCGGTGGAGAGATTATCGCCGTAAATAGTATTAACATCAAATTTGATGGAAATGTTAAAGGGTGCGTGATATTAAATAATTATTTTTTTATCTGAGTTAAGATGAGTTTTTTTCACTATCAGTGCCCATACATATTCCTATATAATAGTCTTAATTTGCAGAAAGCCAGTCGTTATGATAACTAGTTATGAACTTTTGTCTCGTGGTCATCCAATCCTTGAGCAAGGTATTCAGCATTCAGGAGAAAAGGTATGCGAAATCTTGTTTATTTTGATAAAAACAATAAGCACTGATTAAAGGCTCAATATGCTGGTTACAAACCGTCAATAGTTGTATCTATTCCCTGGGGAGAAAATGATATATCTAATGGTGCTCCGATGGCCAAGAAACCTGGTTAGTTTTAGTTATTAATGGTAAGATAAATAGTTTATGATTAGGCTTAATAATACGTGGTCATTTATTGTTTGCAATCATAGACAATCACTTTTTAGCACTTTAAAATTATACAATAGATTTTTGTAGCTCTTGGGAATCGGGCTCCAGCACCTACTCGACAGCCAGCAAGTTTTGGATCAGCTAATGTAACTCCAATCAGTATGATAACTCCATACGTGAGTAAATGGAGGATATGTGGTATTTGTACAGCTAAAGAAGAGTTGAAAACGATCAAATCTCGTAATGGTGATATGAAGGTGATTATTGGATTTTTAATGTTTTATTTTCCATTAAAAATTTACTACTCTTGACTGATCATTTTAAATGACCCCCTTGTTTGATCTTTAGTATAGTTTAATCTAACCTATTGTTTTAGTTTTTATTTATGGATTCTGGGAGTTTTGCTGAATCTTTAAATGAGTTATCGTATTCATCTATAAAACATTCAAATTATTAATTTTAATATGTTTGTTAATGAAATCAAACAAAATATTAATTTTAGTTATTGCATAATATTTTAATTTAAAGTGACATAAGTTAATCCCTTTTCTTTCTGCTATGCAACTAAATGCTTTACATCTACTATATAATTGACTCATTTACTTTGTTTCCTATAACTTATAGATTTATTTGATTGTTACCATTGTTTTATACGGATATTTAGAATGTAAGTAAGATTCTAAAGATCTACATGTATTGCCTATGATTTATTCCATTTCGGGTATTCTAGGTATTTAACTTCGAGATTACTGATAGGGATGGAGGAACTATTCGCTTAGCCGGATTCGGAGAAACAGCAGAACGTGCGTACAGCATAATACAAACAGATTGTGTTAGTTTATTTGGAAATGATATGTAATGTTTTATTCAATATTGCTGACAAAATTTATTCTCTGAGATGTTTAAAATTTTAGTCATACTATATTGCTGGTGGTACAGTGAAGCAAGCGAATAAGAGGTTTAACACAACTGGTCACGACTACGAGCTTACGCTGAGAACTGATACAGAGGTGCAGATTAAAAAATACTGCATACTAATTCACGTAGGCTATTTAAAATTTGCAGATTACGCCCTGTCATGATATGATACCTAAACCGGCGTTCTCTTTGAAAATATGTCCACTTGATCGTATACCACAGCACAAGGATGAAACAATTGACGTTCTAGCTGTCGTTGATAAACTAGAACCACTTAATGAAGTTAGTACAGTCTTTTAATTAATGTTTTCCTGTCATAAAAATATAAAATTAATATTGAGATAGGCATGCTTTGGTTAATATGATTTTTTCTTTGAATTTTTGTAAATTATAGTTCACTGCTCGAAGTGGTCGTGACTGTATAAAAAGAGAAATACAACTGGTTGATAGAAGTGGGACCGTTGTGCAGTTTGTTTTATGGGGTGAACAGGCGAAATCGTTTGAAGAAGAGGGGCTTGGTCAAGTTATCGGAATTAAAGGAGCACAAGTCAAAGAATGGAACGGTGATTATGATTTTAATTAGACAGTAATTTATTTCCCCTGCATGTTTATATCATAGTTATGACAATTACACAGCTTAAGATTTTGATTGTCAGGTGGTTTTTCGCTTGGGACGATAAGCGGAACGAAATGGGAATTGTCTCCTCAGATGACAGAAGTACCAGCTTTATATGATTGGTACACCAGAGAGCGTCCCGTTGTAGAAACAAAAACAATTAGTACAGGTTCTGGAGGAGCTGGAGGCGAGGCATTCAGTGAGTTTACAGTAATGACATATTCTAAGTATTGCGGAAAGGAGTTAGTTGATTTAAAAATTAGTAACTGAATACGAAGACTACAAAATTTTGATGTATTTCACCTCAATTGAGGTCGTGATCTTCGCTTTATTGGCACGGCTGTAGCACTGCAACTTGGTAATGAAGCAGCTATGTTGAACGGTCGATATATGAATATTAAAGCTATGGTGACTGCTACAAAGTCGGATCAGTCACTCTACCAGGTAATATTTGTCTACTTTGTATAAATATTTCATTTATATGAATTAATAGTTTTTTAGGCCTGTGTCAATGAAGGCTGTCAGAAAAAAGTTGTACAATTGGATATGCACTACCGATGCGAAAAATGTAACTCAACAAGTGACTCGTTTAAGTGGAATTATATGGTTCAGGTAATTTCCATACTTTCTACATTTAATGTTTTTCTCTCTAGTCAATATGCTAATTTACATACAAGAACCATTGGAATGTTTTATTTTTCAATAATCAAAGTTAAATTATCCTTAAACGTTTGAACAAATCGAAAGGTATATTGATAAAATCTGCTCTAATAGTCTTAGAATTTACAAATTATTTTAAACCTGTTTCAATGTTACTAAAGAGTAAACTGACGTGCTTATGACCAATATCTCGTCATTATTCTTTTATTGTAAAATCGTATTAATGACTTTCATCGTAAATTTAGGTGTTTATCCTCATGTAAGGTACTAGACAGCCGTTTAAAAATAACACATTTCTAGGTGTTTTTTTTTCACTTTATTACATGTGTTTGGATTGAAACACTAGTTATATCTCATTAAAATTCAAATAATAATAGTGATTTAAATTTGTTAACAAAAATAGGTAAATTCAATTATTTATTAGACTACAAGAAGTTTAGTAGTTATAAACTTTGCAATTTATTTTTTATTCTTTATCTTGACATCTTAATTTTACTTTTTTGAGGTATAAGATTCATAAACTATTAATCTTTGAACTAAGGTCTGCTTTGGTTAAATACATTTAAGGAATAATAGTGAATTACCGTAAGTACAAATTTTAGAAGATTTTGGACCGTTTTAACTCAGTGTAACTCGGTCAATGAGATTATATAATATTCGTTTTCACCGTTTTACTTATCGTAATACCAGATGGAACTCACTGACATGACTGGATCCTTTTGGGTAACGATGTTTTCTGCGGCTGCTGCAAAATTGTTTGGAATAGAAGCACAACAGTTAGGAGAACTCAAACAAAATGATGTTTGTATTTTGCTTTATTCTAGTTGTTTTTATGTATTATTGAGACATTCTTAGAATTTAGAAAGAAGCATATGAAGCTGTGTTTGAAAATGCCAGGTTCAAGTACTATAATTGGAGGATTCGTGCTAAAGCTGAAACATATAACGTAAGTATTATATAGTTCATCTGATATAGTTGTAATTGTTCGATTTCCTGTATGTAAGAATTTATTAGGGATAAAATTCTTCCATATACTTAGTACTATTTATGAAGAATCCAGTAAGAAAAAAGAGTAGCACAATTACTGGAGCATTAAGTTGCTTTTCCCTAATAAATATTTTCAATTGAAATATGGCATTGAAATTATTTTTACAAGCATTCTACGATTTTAGGAAGAAACTCGTGTTCGCTACCAAGTGATTGGATGTGATCCAGTTCCATACGATAAATATATCAACCATCTTGACCTAACTCTCCAGAAATTAGAGCAGTTGCAATGCTAAAATTGCATGTAATTCAACACTTATGATTATTGTTTGACATATTTGCTCAAGCCCTATCATTCCCTTTTGTTGATTTGTGGATTTTTTTTGTGCGTTTCTTTTTCAATTTGCGTAACTACCAACAAGAAAACAATCACGGTGTTTTTAACCAATATGTTTATTAATCTCAACGTTTTACGATATTTCGTCTATTGTTGTATGCTTTAAGGCTATAAATTCCTACCTATTCTATCATATTTATATATTTATCCTCTTCATTTTAAAGTAATAATAGTTTTCTCGCATAAGAATGTTGTGGTTCTAATACTGAGTTTCAGTTGATACCATTATTGCGTACCTCAGTGCAATAAATGTTATATCTTTATTACTTACTAATTAAATAGATGGATTCAATTATGCCTTGCTTGATTTTTAAATTTTCACCATGCAGTGATTTGTATGAATTGTATATGATTCTAATAACTTTAAAAATTTCAAGTAATCAATTTCAAGGTAATTTATTCAAGAAGTCAGGTTTTCATATTCGGGCTAATTAATAATGTAATGTATGATATAGGAATTGATGTCTGTTAGTTCTGATCCTCTAGCAAAAGAGAGATGGAGGGACGTGAGAAGACTCACAGATCGGCCATCAGCTTTTGCAGTACCCTGGTTTGAGCCTGGAGTGGAAGTATTTTTTACTACCTTGAATCTTATTTAGTCCTATGAGTGAATTGAATTATTTTTATTCAAGAATATGACTGCTGTGCAACAGATGAGAGTCCTGGTAGTGGGAGCTGGTGGATTGGGCTGTGAATTACTGAAAAATCTAGTTAGTTCAAATGGAAATCATTAATATTTTTAATTTCTAAAACTAATGAGGAATTTCTGCATTTACTATATGTTTTTAGGCAATGTCTGGATTTCAAAATATTGACGTCATTGATATGGATACAATTGATCTTTCTAATCTAAATCGACAGTTCTTATTCAGGTTTTTTTTTAAAAGGTTCTGATTTTTCTTTTATTTTCTATCCGCTCCTCACTTTTTTGCCTTCCTATATTTAGGGAGTCAGACGTCGGAAAGTCTAAAGCAGAAGTCGCTGCAGATTTTGTCAGAAATAGAGTTACTGGCTGCAAAGTTACTGCGTTAGTCATCTATTTTTGTAATTAAATACTATTACTAGTGTTTTAGAGATTAGCTGAGAATAAAATCTCTTGGTTTAGGCATAATTGTCGGATTGAGGAAAAGTCTGCACTTTTTTATCGTCAATTTGCGCTCGTTATATGTGGTCTAGATTCTATATCAGCAAGGCGGTGGATCAACTCTATGCTGGTCTGCTGTCTAGTTTTTTTTGTCGAATTATTTTTATGATTTTCAAATTAGACTTAGGCTTCGGATGGGTAATTTATAATTTTTTTTTGCAAAATTGCACATTATTGTATAATTGAAATCGCTCAATTACTAGTTTTCAGTGTGATATTGTTCTCACGGAGTCAGATGGTAATATCGATACTTCTACTGTAATTCCTCTTATTGACGGAGGTACTGAAGGCTTTAAAGGAAATGCCAGAGTTATTTATCCAAAAATGACAGCTTGCGTTGACTGCACATTGAATCTTTTTCCTCCACAGGTATGAAGTATCATTGTTTATTACCTTAAATATGTTATAGCACATGTCTATGGTTCTTTATAAAACCGACAGTAGGCTTCAGGTTAATTTCCCATTATGCACTATTGCACACACTCCTCGTCTTCCTGAACATTGCATTGAGTATGTAAAAGTTGTTCAATGGCCAGAAGAGGATCCATTTTCAGGTAATAGAATTTAATTAGTTTTTTAAACGGATTTATTAATTCTCTTTTGGTTTTGTTAGGGTGTTCACTGGATGCAGATGATCCTGTCCATGTAGATTGGGTACTAATGAAAGCAATTGCAAGGGCCCAACTTTATGGTTAGTATAGTTAAGCTTAACTATTGGAATCAATGCAATTCTATTAAATATTATCATTATAAACATTAATCCAGAATAAGTATTCATTTTTAACACGACTGTCATAATCTTATTTTTAAATTATTGAAAGATACATGTACTTATAATAGTTATGATATAGATCTACCATGCAGGTATTCGAGGTGTTGATCGTCGTCTGACTCAAGGAGTGCTTAAAAGGATTATTCCCGCTGTAGCTTCTACAAATGCTGTTATAGCCGCATCGTGTGCTCTTGAAGCACTGAAACTAGCTAGCAAGTGAGTTTTAATTGTTTATTTATTGTTAATTGCTCCAATACTACTTTCAGCATCTCGAAACCGATAGACAACTATCTCAATTTCACCGACATTGAAGGAGTGTACTGTGGAGTAGTGAGGATGGAAAAAGATGTGAGCGGAGTTGAAAGGAAGCCTGGCTATGAAGAAGCGGTTAGATGGAACGAAAATTTTTCAGCCGGAATGTGCTACATGTGCTAGCGGTAGCATTCCGATTAGTTGCAACATAGCGGATACTCTTAAGATACTACTCGATAAGATCGTTTTGAAATTGTAAGATTTTGCACTTTTTTCTGAAGAATTCTTTAGTACTTGCTTTGGTTTATTTTCATGTTTTCTTTTTTTAAGTCAGCTCAAAAATCCTACTCTGGAAACGGCAACAAAAAAACTTTACCTCGTCAGTCAGCTCATTCCAGATTTAGAGCAGCAAAGTTTGGATAATCTAGAAAAACCTATTAAAGGTAATCTACTTAACTTTGATTTGATTTGTTTTGTTATATTGGTCTTATTTTTTGTAGACCTACTTAGTTCTGAGGAAGAAGTTCTCGTGGCTGATGAAGTGCTCTCTAAACCAATAATGATCCGAGTTCATTTTGACGATTGATATGATAGTATTTTTTGTGAATACATATGAATTTTAAATATAAATATAAATAATGACTAAAGCTTGATCCTTAACAATGCCAAAAATAGCTTTAATGTCAAGCTGTCGGATGTTATTCATGAAGCAGTCAAAACTTGTTGACAATCGATATCAATTGATTTATTCAAAAATTTGGTATGGTGTTAGACATATAGCGAAATGTTTTTACTTACCTATTTTAATTTAATGTTAATGTACTTTTCAAATAAATCAGCATTGTGATAGCATCAGTAACCTGAACATGTACTTCGAATTGGTGGTGAAAGTGTTTCAAGATTGCTAGGGGACTTAATACGGACTACCGCTTATCTTTCACATCTGTCAAGAATATTGGATTAACATCATGGATAAGGTATCATCTAAATATTAGGACCCATAGAAGTTTCTTATTAGCACTAAGAATGGAGGATTGTATGTTGTCAAACTTTAAGAATGAGGTATAAGACGTTTTAGTATGGTTTAGTTTTTATTTCTAATCTTAGATTAGTCAAAATAAAGCCGTAATACATGAGACATTGATGTTATAGGAAGATTTGAGGAGATAGTAAAGGAGCTATTATTGGAGGTCTCAACACTAAAGCAGCTCTGCAGGATCAACTGACGAGCTACAGGTATCAGCAGCAGAAATTTTTAATGTTATAACAAGTGCATGAAGAATTTAACTATAGTAATTGTAAATAGGCATCAGTCTTGAGTGATTTTGGTAGCTAATTCCGTATAATGTTGCTGTCAAAATAAGCAGATAATGGGGGTATCATGCACTTGGAAAAACATTGTTTTTGCCTTCCATTGATCATGTTAGTCCATTCATCTCCAGTATAAACTAATACAGAGTAATAAGTGTCTATTATTATTTTATTTTTCATTCCTAAAGAAGAAAATTTTGTTTGAGCGCTATTTTAATATAACTTATTCTCATTATTTCGGAATTTGTAGTATGCCTGGTATATAATACTTACTAGATATATTGCAGAGCGAACTAATGATGTAAAAAAGTCGTTATTGTTTATGTTTGCCTTATTACTATTAACTTTGACAATAGTTTAGGGTATGATTATAGTTGCATTCTAAAGAATATTGGCCTTTTTTTCATGATTATCCTGGTCGCATCAAATTTTCGCTTACTAATGTAAGCATGATGAGGGATCATTTTAAATTTATCTGAAGATCATGGCAGTCCGACATTAAAGGAAAGTACTATTAAATGCCCAAGTCAGAATAACTGCATAAAAGCACAAAAATATAACCATTCTAAGAAAGTTCTTCTAATATGTTTCGCTTCCATCAAAATCCTACAAGTGAAACATTTCACCTTCACCTGAAATTACGAGTCAAGAAAGGACGACAAATGAATTTGTGTAGCAATTTAAATATAACAACGCGTGAACTGTGATTAACACAAACTTTTACAAAACGAGTAGATCCCAATTTCCATTTTACCGCTCATTCCTCCTATCGCAGCTAAAGTGAGCTGTAGGCTTAACAAACGTTAGGGTGTTAGTTTTTTTGAGTTTACTTTTTAAAAAGCACATTTTTTATAGAGCAGAATGAAATTTTTTTGAAATGTACTATTCTATAATACCAGTATTTCTTTTTCGATTTCTTTGCGCAAAATATAAGAGCCAATATTAAGCTGAATACTCTATTAAATGGTTTTACAAATAATTTTGAACTTAATATAAGTTTTTATTACTTTTACAGACGGTAATGTCAACAACATCGTCAATTCCTAAGCCTGAACTCGAAAAAGATACGGTGGTATGTGGATGGAAAGTAAGTATGAGGCTAATTTGGATTAAACTTAAAATCAATCTGAAGTGACCTAGATGACAGAAGATATAAATAATTGTGAATTGGGTGGTTATGCAACCGTCTGCTAAGCCTAATATGTGTGGAAATATTTCACGTTAGCCAAGTTCACGTTTCGCTTTCCTTTGCGCTTTGCAGCAATAATGTAATACACTAATATTTTAAGGAAAGCTTTTGGTCGGCGAATAAAGTGAATATGTGAAATAAAAATTCACTTCCAGCCTTTTTCCAGTGAGTTTTTAAAAATAGTAGTTCCTCAAATTGACTAATTTCCGTCTCTACTCAGCGGTACATGAAATTTACTAAAATATAAATATTTAAATCATGGGAATTACAAGTAAAAATAGGAAATTGGCGAAATATATTCTATTAAAAGATTTTCATTAAAAGGTTCGGAAATATTTCGCTTAGAAAATCGTAGAAAATCACGGTTGAATGAATTTTTTGGCTCTATATGCTTCAAATAAACTGATGAAAAGGAGCCCATTTGAAAACTCTTTAATCTTCTAATTATTGGGTTCGTTGTATATCAGCTATTGAAACCATCAAAATAAGTGCTAAAGCTTTGATAATATCTATAAGGATAAATATTTTCTTGATTCTTGAAGATATCCTTTTACAAATTTTGCATTTCTTCGCAAAGTAGAATTAGACTGTGGAATGAGTTATTTAAAATATTGTAGAGTACTGTATATCTCAATTACTTTTTGTATTACTAGATTACTACCAAAACTAATAATATAAAATATCCATTTTTTAAATGCCTTCCTTCTTTTTGCAATGTGGTCTTAAGATATATCGTCTTTTTCAAACACTAATATTATAGCGTCATATACTTTTACCTGTGAAGTATAAATATAGAACAAAAAGAAATAGACAAGAATATCCATTGAATACTATTTTATGAATAGCCCTTAGGTGATCCGCAAATTAGGATGTGGTGGATTCGGTTCAGTCTATGAAGTCGAGAAAGATGGAATGAGTGCAGCTCTGAAGACGGAGTTCATTGATCAGGAAGGCGAACGAAGCGAAACACTTAGAAACGAAGTAAAAAAAATCAAATCTTTATTACCTAGCTAAATAAAAATTTTCAATTTATATAAGCATCTAGGCATTCTCAAGAAATATGTTTGTATGAAAAGTTTTATGATAAAATAGGTATTCCTTGCATATAGGTGTATCAGTTACGAGTAATGCAGTGGTCTTCTCATTTTTGTCGCCTCTATTTGGCATGTCGCCTAAATTACGAAGACGTAGAGATGAATATAATGATAATGAGCCTCGTAGGTCGACCTTTATCAAGGTAAGTGAATTACCTTTTGACCTTTTTTTTACGTAGATGTTATTGACTTTTTGATAGTAAATGTCTGTCGCAGAATGCGTCGTATGACACCAGAACAACGGTTCACTCATTCTACGTCTGTCCGTCTCGCACAACAGTGTCTACAGGTGAAATGCGCGAAGTTACCCTTTATTGTACGGGATTTAATTTGTACATTTTACACTGCGTTATATTGATGCTAAAGCTTTAAGGCTATCACTGATCTACATAATACCGGCATTCTACACCGTGATATCAAAGCCAGTAATTTTGCTTGGTCTCTTGAGAGAAGAGTCTATCTCTTGGATCTCGGATTTTGCCGCCGATTTGTAGGTTGCATCTCAACTTGTGTTTGCTCATGCAAAATATGTTTTAGTAAATAATAAAATCACAGCATTTATTGAAATTTAAGAAAGTAGTTGAAAGTACGTTGAATTTTCGTCTATTTTTATCGGTGTTTCCTATTTTTTATTTATATTCTGCAGTGGTATAATGTATGGATACGTGCATCGTATGTGCGGAAACGATAGCAATAGCGATTACTTTAGTCCACTGTAACGAAGAGAATATAATCGACAGTTATATCATATGCTTATGCACTCAACCTCATGCAATTTAATTTAATCAGTGAAACATGAAACATGTTACAAACATACAAAGTCTTATATGACCACCGTTTTATTAAATCCATAAAATTATATGGTACTAGAAACACTTTAACTGAGTGTAAATCTTAAGCATTCAATATTCAGCTCGTTTGGAGGGATGGTAAAATTGTATACCGACTAGCCCGTAAGCGTGCTCCATTCCTTGGCACGAGCAAATACTGTAGCATTAATGTACATAGGAGAATAGAGCAAGGACGAAGAGACGATTTATGGGGTTGGCTGTACATGGTTGTTGAATTCTTTGCGGTTAGTTTGTAATTAGCACTAATTGATTATGATTAATAAATAGTATAAAGCCTATTTAGATGAAGCGTGATAGCTATAGTTTTGTTTCCTATTATCACTTATTTTCTACGTATAGCTTGATCTTCTATAAATTATTACCACTATGTATTTTATAGTCTTCAGAACAATATTAAAAATACTAATATGAAAGTAAATTATGTTTGAATGATGATAGTATTTGTAACTCATTTTGTATACAGGGTCGTCTGATTTGGCGCAATGATGATGATGAAGTGATTGTGAAAAAGAAGGAAAATATTGGGTCTAATCTTCTAAAGAGGTGTCCACAAGAAATGTTCATAATTTATGATCATATACGTAGTCTGGAATACACATCGAAACCCAACTATGGCCTCATGAGAAGACAACTTGAGAAGGTATGTAAGTAACCCTGAATTATGAGTTATTGACAAAACTAATTTGAATATAGTATGCATGGAATAAACGTTAGTGACTAATAGAAGGAGTTATAAAAGAAATACTTGCATATTTGATAACATATTCATGGCGGCAGTAGTTTTTTATACCAGTAATTAGTGTGTATCTATATAATATTGAATATCTAAAAACGGTTTTTATTGCTTCAATAGAATAGGGCATATAAGTTCGAATAGAATGGTTTAGTAGGACTTTTGCCTCTATTTAATATTCTCTTTTTTTTTAAATAATTTCCCATATTAAGTTTTCTAGTCTAGAAATTCTCTTCACCTTATCTTGCTTAAGTATAGTTTTTCAAGTTATAGTTGAAGTTACATATAATAATAATAATAATAATAATAATAATAATAATGAACCAGTTTAGTTCTTCACTAAAAAAACAAGGTTTAGATTTGTGCTCGTCACGCTATCACAGAATCGTACCCTTACGATTGGGAAGAGGGCGGCCGCTATTTTGCTGAATTTAAAGGGTGCTCAGATACCGAAAAAGAAATGAGCGATGATGGAAGAAAAACATTACAAACTGCAAGACATTTTTGAACTAGGGTAGGACAACAGAGATAGTTAGTCCAGAGATCTTACGTAAACATACATAGCTGCTATAAAGTCTTCAAAAGAATTTCTATCTGCTATTTTAATGATTTTTGACCTCATGCATTTTAAAAATGACAAAAGCTAGTTTTACCGGTAATTATGAAACAAATGTTAATAGAACTTAGTGTTTTTTTCTCACACAGATGTGCGGATTCATATGATTTTCCTCTCAATCTCTGTACTTTCATAAACACTTTTTATCTCAGATTGTGTTGCTCTCACTTTTTTATTTGGAGATGTCCTGTATCCGAAGTAGAACATCCTTTAGAGTATATGAAATGGCTACAATATTCACAACATAATATAATATGACAATATGAATTATTATAGGATTACTGATAAATACTGCAATCACATATGTATATTATAATTATGCACAGGCAAAATAGTTATGGGCTGAAAAATAAGTTAACACTTACCGTTCGTTACGACTTAAATACGAAATTACCTGCAAAAATTGATAGAAAAGTTCATATTAACGCCTAATAAGCCCCCATACCAAAATCCTACATAAGTTCAATTTAATATAATGATTTCCCGTCAATGCCTGTAAAAAAAAATACTATATTAGAAAATATTCTAATAAAATAGGGCTGTTTATGAAATAAATATGCAGGTATTTCTGTTTATGTGGAAGATGGGGAAGGGAGGTTTCTACGAACTAAAACTGAGATAAAAGTTCCACTGTAATTGCATTCTTACCTAAACTATTTATACGCGGCATAATATATTTTACATCGCTAAATTGTTCTATTAGACACTATTCTTCATTTGTTCTTGGTCAAAATGTAGCAGAAGTCCACTTGTGCATTGATTGCATATTTGTTTCATTGTAATTTTTCTGGTTTGATTGCTTCTTTGCTCACTATTTATTCCTAGTTTTAGGTAAAGTGAATGTTACTCATTTCTGGAAGAGGAACTACAGTGGCGACTAGAATACTGGTAACAAAATTCTCTATTGATTACAAGTCGTTTCGAAATATTCTACTTTTCATTCTAATTAGCTGGAAAATAATTCTGGTTGGTTCCTGTCACTTCTAGTGCGTGTCTTTCCGAAGGGCTTTTGAAACTCAAAGAAATAAGTAGGTTCAAAATCATACAAAAGAAGTGGTAGCTAGTAGCAGATCATCAGCCAAGACACCGCTAGCGATCTTTCCCTTTCATTTCTCACTTTTTGGCAGAAGTTGGCTTGGCCTTGTGGTGTAGGTCATACGAAGTGGGATGACAAGGCTAGGATCGGTTCCGTTCAGGAACAGGGGCGTCCTCCATTTCTCTACCGTTCTTGTTGCAAACTCGTCCGATGGAAAGCTCCGCAACAATTCTCTTAAAATAGCCCTTTGTATGTGAGGATAGTTGGCTAAACATTGCCAAGCGTTTCACTTGACAGGTAAAGGAATTCCCTCGCATAAGTACACTCTTCCTGTGACGAGTGCGAAACGATAGCCTAGGAGCATAGAAACAAAGCAGTTTATTCGCTCGACACACATAGCTTACTGAACCTCTTTTATACAAAAATATATAATACTTCATATAACACTAATCTCCCATTGGACCAAGATGGGTGTGTGTCGTGGCCTAGTAGTAGTCGTCGGCGCGCGAGGCGGAGGGGTCAAAGTACTGATCCGGCGCAGTGCACTTTTGGTCTTCTCATATTTAGTGATAGTTAATCATTTGTTCTGTAAGTGCACACCCGGCTGAGGTACGGAACAGGTTTGGGTGGGGGTTTCGGCTATTCGCGAGTCAAGCCTCAGTTCACCGATCCAGCGGTAAGTTTCCAAGGGCTCGGATGATAAGTTTGGAAGATTCCGAGGATCGTAAGTTTGCAGGTGAGTTTTCCTCTCGATTTTTCAGGGGTTTCTCGAGCCGAGGCATTTGCCTAAGTGCTCAGTTGAGCCGGGGCTTTGCCTCAGCGTTCAACTCCCACCTCCCCTTTCCGGGGTAGAGGGGGTAATTTTGGACGCTTCTGAGGCGTTCGGCACTCATATGCTGACTGCTTCAGAAGCTTATTGGCACCTAGGTGCCTTTGGACCCTAACGGGTCGCACTGAAAAACCTTGGAAAGACGAATCTATGCCCAATTTTTTATCTCTGCGTCTCCTATCTCTCGACAGCAAAAACTAAACCAGCGTAAGGTACGGAAACCGAAAAGTGTATATGTTTTTGAATTTTCTAGTTTCTTCGGGCTTCAAAAGCCCTTCGAAAGCCACTCACTACTAGTGGCTGGACACGACCTGAACTACCTTCCGGAAAGGGAAGGTAGGATATGGTCTTTTGGAGGGAATACTACCCTATACCCTTTAAGGGTTGGGGTAGTATCCTTCCTAATTTTGGAGACCTTAGCTGAAATATAGCTAAGGTTCTATCTATATATAAAAGAATACTATATAATACATCTTTTTAAATCCTGAAAAATTTGGGCATGACCTCCCCTTATATTCGAGGTATTGGCACTAGGTGCCAATAAGCTTCTGAAGCAATCCAGCACCTGAGTGCCGAACGCCTCAGAAGCGTCCAAAATTACCCCCTCTACCCCGGAAAGGGGAGGTGGGAGTTGAACGCTGAGGCAAAGCCCCGGCTCAACTGAGCACTTAGGCAAATGCCTCGGCTCGAGAAACCCCTGAAAAATCGAGAGGAAAACTCACCTGCAAACTTACGATCCTCGGAATCTTCCAAACTTATCATCCGAGCCCTTGGAAACTTACCGCTGGATCGGTGAACTGAGGCTTGACTCGCGAATAGCCGAAACCCCCACCCAAACCTGTTCCGTACCTCAGCCGGGTGTGCACTTACAGAACAAATGATTAACTATCACTAAATATGAGAAGACCAAAAGTGCACTGCGCCGGATCAGTACTTTGACCCCTCCGCCTCGCGCGCCGACGACTACTACTAGGCCACGACACACACCCACCTTGGTCCAATGGGAGATTAGTGTTATATGAAGTATTATATATTTTTGTATAAAAGAGGTTCAGTAAGCTATGTGTGTCGAGCGAATAAACTGCTTTGTTTCTATGCTCCTAGGCTATCGTTTCGCACTCGTCACAGGAAGAGTGTACTTATGCGAGGGAATTCCTTTACCTGTCAAGTGAAACGCTTGGCAATGTTTAGCCAACTATCCTCACATACAAAGGGCTATTTTAAGAGAATTGTTGCGGAGCTTTCCATCGGACGAGTTTGCAACAAGAACGGTAGAGAAATGGAGGACGCCCCTGTTCCTGAACGGAACCGATCCTAGCCTTGTCATCCCACTTCGTATGACCTACACCACAAGGCCAAGCCAACTTCTGCCAAAAAGTGAGAAATGAAAGGGAAAGATCGCTAGCGGTGTCTTGGCTGATGATCTGCTACTAGCTACCACTTCTTTTGTATGATTTTGAACCTACTTATTTCTTTGAGTTTCAAAAGCCCTTCGGAAAGACACGCACTAGAAGTGACAGGAACCAACCAGAATTATTTTCCAGCTAATTAGAATGAAAAGTAGAATATTTCGAAACGACTTGTAATCAATAGAGAATTTTGTTACCAGTATTCTAGTCGCCACTGTGACAGTCCTAACTAAAATTAACTATTTCTGACAATAAATAGAGAACTATAAAGATCAATACGATCAGTATTTTCTCACTCCAGTGACTTAACTGATCGCATTTTCACGCAATCTTAATTGTTTATGAAAAACTTGATCACTGCAATAACGAGTCCGTAACATGCAAAACTTAGTAACGATAGTATACCAACAAAATGTACAAGTTGTGGGTCTAAAGCATCACTACTGTTGAAATACCATTTCTATTAAATACTAGTTCAAAGAAATGAAGAAGAGCAAAATATCCATCTAGTCTTGGATAATTTAAAAGCATTGTAATAGACAACTTAAACTACCAGAAAATATGGTGAAAAACAATACCCGAGTTGCGCATATACGGGGTTCTAGAACAAGAAATGGTGGTACACGCGTCATAGCCGATCAAGCAGTATTGCAAAGGATTTTTCGTCCACTGATATTTAAATCAACATCGAATTCATCTATACATCACGTTATACATGTAACAAAACCATACTTGGTAAAAGAACGATTGCAATATCAGATGTACACTTCAAATCAAGTGAAGAATTATATAACAAATTAATGGCGGTGAGAGTTAGAGACTGAGGTCACTGAATGTGAAATATAAAAAATACAATTTAGTGATAGGAAATACTATCATAGGATGTTTAATAATTAAGACACTTGGAGTACTGAAAGCTTAAAATCACTAAACTAACTGATTTATCTAAACAAAAATTAGAAAAGACCGCAACATTTAATGTATAAAAGATATGTAAACTACTTATAGTCAATAGTACGGCAGAGAATTAATTTAAATGCTGAGATTCAAATAACCATAGAAATAGTACTTTTATTTAGACCTTCATTGGAAGTCATCCTAAGAGCAGACTGAGCATCGTGATTAGGAACAGCGAGCCGGATTCGACGACGCATTAAGCTAGTACCAGGGGAAATATTAAAAAGGCGGTTACTGGAAAAAGAATTAAATATAGCCAAAAAAAATATTAAAAAAAGAGAAGATTGGATATCTAATACTGACTGTATATAGTACTTTCTATTTACTTTATTCTAAGATTCTTAACACTTGAAACAAGCCGGTGAAAGCAAATATAAGCAATAACTATAAGTACAAAACGTTTCTCTACCTGAACATTTTTCCTAGTAGTATATCAACAGCAGACTCATGTAATGGCGCTATGCCTTCCAGAGTAGTACACAATATATTATATTGTGCGTAGAGATCCGTTAATGTGAATTCATCTAACCCACTACTTTGTACCTGAGCAATAATGGGTATCCATATATTATATAACGTTTAAATCAAAACTACTAATAAGATTCAAAAACAATAACACAGCACAAAACAAACAAACAGATGATAATGCAGCTTGGAACAGAAGTCGCCCGTGTTTCGAAAGACTTTTAACCATATTGACCAGTAAAGTAGAAGATGCCTCACGAGTAGCAGCACGAACCTTATTGAAGTAATCATCAGATAATTAAACATAGACTATCACATAGGTACATTTTTAATAAGAATGGGCATTCGCTAACATGGTCCAGTTCCAGTCTAGAAACACCTTGCTCCATTGCAATATCTACAGACCGGCTGATTATATCCATTGCCTTACGAAGATCACCAGTTACGGATGCTACCTAAAAATAAACATTGATTATTAATTTAATAAATAGAGAAATATGATTAAACCTTATAGATTTAAAACAACAAAAATTAGGAAACAAACAATCAAATATTATACCTTTCTCGCAGCAAATTCGATAGCATCTTGCGAAACAACATCATTAGAACCACTTAATTTATCAGTAATGATCTTTTCTATTTGCTTAAATTCGTACGGTTGAAAACACACTCGCGAAGAACCCTGGTAGGTATTAATACTATCATTAATTATTACTATAAAATGTCTAGTTGTAAACTTTACAGTAAATCTCTTCGGTTTAGTACATTGCATTAAAGACGTCCGAAATGAACAAAGGAATAACAGAAAAATATGTGAAGAATTATAACAAACAATACTCACTATTCGACTAGTAACTCTTTGACAGAGCATTCTCTCTGGTAAATCAAGCGTATTTGCAATTGCCAAAACACTAACATGTGCATTTTCAATTGTTGTCCAGTTGAATATGTCGTATATAAGCTGAAGCGATAAAACACATGGTATGAATGTAATACAGAGATAAATAATAATTTACCTCTTGCCGTTTAGTACATAGCTGATCTAGTTCATCAACCAGAATTAATATAGGGGAGCGATGAGTTTCGAAGTAAGTGTTCAGTTCTATTCGAGCAGATTTAGCTGAGATTTTCTTCTTATTTTTGCATAAACTGGTAAAAAAATAATATTTAAAAATTACTTGTAAACACCTACTAATTATATCAAATAAAATAAAGAAAATACCAAGAGAACCTACTTTTTGTAAATCTCTACGAATATTTGTTTTGGGTCAACGAACTCCATGGCATTAACCGAAATATATTTAAATTCGGGACAAGTAGAGCTATTTTGTAACTTTCTTATGACCTGATATAAATAAACCATATTAGCTATAATTACTAAATATGTAGATTTTTAAGTTATAAAAAATGTAGCAAAACACACCGATTGCACTGTAGCTGTTTTCCCCGTCCCAGGTACTCCACTGATATACATAGCCTGACCAATTCCATCCTTTGCAACTACTGCACGAATAAACTTCTCAATGGAAGCAAATTCCTAATTATTAAGAACTGTTATACTTATCTCTGATAATAACAAGATAAAAAGAAACTGCAGAATAACTAATGGATTGTGTTGAAAGTCTGGAACACAACATTACACCCCACCTGTTCACGACAAGTCATTCGTTCTGAAAAAGCATCCGCGTGTAAACGTTTTCGAAAATCTTCTAGAGACTCCACTTTCTACATTAAATGCGATTACTACTGACAAGCAATTGCTCAAATTGTCTACAATCATACCGTATCGTGTTCATTAGGCTTAATTATTTCAGAAATAACTTTCTTTGTTGAAGAAACAGGTCGAATTTTATTTAAGTCTTGACGTCTCCTGTAAGGATTAATACCCATTATGATCACCAAAGGACTAACATACACAAATAGCTTACTTTTTTTTAGGGCTAACGTAGTTATCCGGTAAAAATTCATCATTAGATTCTTTTTTACCAGTAGTGACCCTTGTAGGTTTCGGACCAAAAGGGCTATTCTGAAATAGAAAAAGATATGAAAAGACAAACTGAGATAATACAATTGATACGCACTATACCGGCAACCCTATACACTGCAGTATCATCAGTGGGATTGAAAAGCTGAAGACGCGCACAAAGCTGCAAAATAATCATCAATTATTAGCTGTAGAAAAGCGAATAATAACTCACCCTTATTATATTTGGAGATTCTACTAAAGTAGCCGGTGCCATTGCAGATTGGAAATTAATACCTGATTTGCTCCTAAATAAGTACATAAATGACAACGGAAATATATTTTTTTTAACCAAAACACGTGGTCATACGAAAGAACATATCGTGAAGTAACAGTGATCATAAGAATCACAATTTAATGAGATATAGAAAATTCGTACATGGATAAATTCCCGCCTCTTTCTTGGCCAAATGTCAAACGAAGATACAAAAAAATAATCTAAGTTAGAAATATACTTAATTAGCACTAATATTTACTTTATTTAAGAACTGTAAAACAGCATAAGTTTTGTTTTACTTTTTTATCTCTAAAATAGAAATGGGTAAAAACGTTTGATGTTACTGTACCGACTAGTTACAATATTAAAGGATTATAAGGGAACATATTGTTCAACTTAGATTTTTTTTTGTATCTTCGTTTGACATTTGGCCAAGAAAGAGGCGGGAATTTATCCATGTACGAATTTTCTATATCTCATTAAATTGTGATTCTTATGATCACTGTTACTTCACGATATGTTCTTTCGTATGACCACGTGTTTTGGTTAAAAAAAATATATTTCCGTTGTCATTTATGTACTTATTTAGGAGCAAATCAGGTATTAATTTCCAATCTGCAATGGCACCGGCTACTTTAGTAGAATCTCCAAATATAATAAGGGTGAGTTATTATTCGCTTTTCTACAGCTAATAATTGATGATTATTTTGCAGCTTTGTGCGCGTCTTCAGCTTTTCAATCCCACTGATGATACTGCAGTGTATAGGGTTGCCGGTATAGTGCGTATCAATTGTATTATCTCAGTTTGTCTTTTCATATCTTTTTCTATTTCAGAATAGCCCTTTTGGTCCGAAACCTACAAGGGTCACTACTGGTAAAAAAGAATCTAATGATGAATTTTTACCGGATAACTACGTTAGCCCTAAAAAAAAGTAAGCTATTTGTGTATGTTAGTCCTTTGGTGATCATAATGGGTATTAATCCTTACAGGAGACGTCAAGACTTAAATAAAATTCGACCTGTTTCTTCAACAAAGAAAGTTATTTCTGAAATAATTAAGCCTAATGAACACGATACGGTATGATTGTAGACAATTTGAGCAATTGCTTGTCAGTAGTAATCGCATTTAATGTAGAAAGTGGAGTCTCTAGAAGATTTTCGAAAACGTTTACACGCGGATGCTTTTTCAGAACGAATGACTTGTCGTGAACAGGTGGGGTGTAATGTTGTGTTCCAGACTTTCAACACAATCCATTAGTTATTCTGCAGTTTCTTTTTATCTTGTTATTATCAGAGATAAGTATAACAGTTCTTAATAATTAGGAATTTGCTTCCATTGAGAAGTTTATTCGTGCAGTAGTTGCAAAGGATGGAATTGGTCAGGCTATGTATATCAGTGGAGTACCTGGGACGGGGAAAACAGCTACAGTGCAATCGGTGTGTTTTGCTACATTTTTTATAACTTAAAAATCTACATATTTAGTAATTATAGCTAATATGGTTTATTTATATCAGGTCATAAGAAAGTTACAAAATAGCTCTACTTGTCCCGAATTTAAATATATTTCGGTTAATGCCATGGAGTTCGTTGACCCAAAACAAATATTCGTAGAGATTTACAAAAAGTAGGTTCTCTTGGTATTTTCTTTATTTTATTTGATATAATTAGTAGGTGTTTACAAGTAATTTTTAAATATTATTTTTTTACCAGTTTATGCAAAAATAAGAAGAAAATCTCAGCTAAATCTGCTCGAATAGAACTGAACACTTACTTCGAAACTCATCGCTCCCCTATATTAATTCTGGTTGATGAACTAGATCAGCTATGTACTAAACGGCAAGAGGTAAATTATTATTTATCTCTGTATTACATTCATACCATGTGTTTTATCGCTTCAGCTTATATACGACATATTCAACTGGACAACAATTGAAAATGCACATGTTAGTGTTTTGGCAATTGCAAATACGCTTGATTTACCAGAGAGAATGCTCTGTCAAAGAGTTACTAGTCGAATAGTGAGTATTGTTTGTTATAATTCTTCACATATTTTTCTGTTATTCCTTTGTTCATTTCGGACGTCTTTAATGCAATGTACTAAACCGAAGAGATTTACTGTAAAGTTTACAACTAGACATTTTATAGTAATAATTAATGATAGTATTAATACCTACCAGGGTTCTTCGCGAGTGTGTTTTCAACCGTACGAATTTAAGCAAATAGAAAAGATCATTACTGATAAATTAAGTGGTTCTAATGATGTTGTTTCGCAAGATGCTATCGAATTTGCTGCGAGAAAGGTATAATATTTGATTGTTTGTTTCCTAATTTTTGTTGTTTTAAATCTATAAGGTTTAATCATATTTCTCTATTTATTAAATTAATAATCAATGTTTATTTTTAGGTAGCATCCGTAACTGGTGATCTTCGTAAGGCAATGGATATAATCAGCCGGTCTGTAGATATTGCAATGGAGCAAGGTGTTTCTAGACTGGAACTGGACCATGTTAGCGAATGCCCATTCTTATTAAAAATGTACCTATGTGATAGTCTATGTTTAATTATCTGATGATTACTTCAATAAGGTTCGTGCTGCTACTCGTGAGGCATCTTCTACTTTACTGGTCAATATGGTTAAAAGTCTTTCGAAACACGGGCGACTTCTGTTCCAAGCTGCATTATCATCTGTTTGTTTGTTTTGTGCTGTGTTATTGTTTTTGAATCTTATTAGTAGTTTTGATTTAAACGTTATATAATATATGGATACCCATTATTGCTCAGGTACAAAGTAGTGGGTTAGATGAATTCACATTAACGGATCTCTACGCACAATATAATATATTGTGTACTACTCTGGAAGGCATAGCGCCATTACATGAGTCTGCTGTTGATATACTACTAGGAAAAATGTTCAGGTAGAGAAACGTTTTGTACTTATAGTTATTGCTTATATTTGCTTTCACCGGCTTGTTTCAAGTGTTAAGAATCTTAGAATAAAGTAAATAGAAAGTACTATATACAGTCAGTATTAGATATCCAATCTTCTCTTTTTTTAATATTTTTTTTGGCTATATTTAATTCTTTTTCCAGTAACCGCCTTTTTAATATTTCCCCTGGTACTAGCTTAATGCGTCGTCGAATCCGGCTCGCTGTTCCTAATCACGATGCTCAGTCTGCTCTTAGGATGACTTCCAATGAAGGTCTAAATAAAAGTACTATTTCTATGGTTATTTGAATCTCAGCATTTAAATTAATTCTCTGCCGTACTATTGACTATAAGTAGTTTACATATCTTTTATACATTAAATGTTGCGGTCTTTTCTAATTTTTGTTTAGATAAATCAGTTAGTTTAGTGATTTTAAGCTTTCAGTACTCCAAGTGTCTTAATTATTAAACATCCTATGATAGTATTTCCTATCACTAAATTGTATTTTTTATATTTCACATTCAGTGACCTCAGTCTCTAACTCTCACCGCCATTAATTTGTTATATAATTCTTCACTTGATTTGAAGTGTACATCTGATATTGCAATCGTTCTTTTACCAAGTATGGTTTTGTTACATGTATAACGTGATGTATAGATGAATTCGATGTTGATTTAAATATCAGTGGACGAAAAATCCTTTGCAATACTGCTTGATCGGCTATGACGCGTGTACCACCATTTCTTGTTCTAGAACCCCGTATATGCGCAACTCGGGTATTGTTTTTCACCATATTTTCTGGTAGTTTAAGTTGTCTATTACAATGCTTTTAAATTATCCAAGACTAGATGGATATTTTGCTCTTCTTCATTTCTTTGAACTAGTATTTAATAGAAATGGTATTTCAACAGTAGTGATGCTTTAGACCCACAACTTGTACATTTTGTTGGTATACTATCGTTACTAAGTTTTGCATGTTACGGACTCGTTATTGCAGTGATCAAGTTTTTCATAAACAATTAAGATTGCGTGAAAATGCGATCAGTTAAGTCACTGGAGTGAGAAAATACTGATCGTATTGATCTTTATAGTTCTCTATTTATTGTCAGAAATAGTTAATTTTAGTTAGGACTGTCACAGTGGCGACTAGAATACTGGTAACAAAATTCTCTATTGATTACAAGTCGTTTCGAAATATTCTACTTTTCATTCTAATTAGCTGGAAAATAATTCTGGTTGGTTCCTGTCACTTCTAGTGCGTGTCTTTCCGAAGGGCTTTTGAAACTCAAAGAAATAAGTAGGTTCAAAATCATACAAAAGAAGTGGTAGCTAGTAGCAGATCATCAGCCAAGACACCGCTAGCGATCTTTCCCTTTCATTTCTCACTTTTTGGCAGAAGTTGGCTTGGCCTTGTGGTGTAGGTCATACGAAGTGGGATGACAAGGCTAGGATCGGTTCCGTTCAGGAACAGGGGCGTCCTCCATTTCTCTACCGTTCTTGTTGCAAACTCGTCCGATGGAAAGCTCCGCAACAATTCTCTTAAAATAGCCCTTTGTATGTGAGGATAGTTGGCTAAACATTGCCAAGCGTTTCACTTGACAGGTAAAGGAATTCCCTCGCATAAGTACACTCTTCCTGTGACGAGTGCGAAACGATAGCCTAGGAGCATAGAAACAAAGCAGTTTATTCGCTCGACACACATAGCTTACTGAACCTCTTTTATACAAAAATATATAATACTTCATATAACACTAATCTCCCATTGGACCAAGATGGGTGTGTGTCGTGGCCTAGTAGTAGTCGTCGGCGCGCGAGGCGGAGGGGTCAAAGTACTGATCCGGCGCAGTGCACTTTTGGTCTTCTCATATTTAGTGATAGTTAATCATTTGTTCTGTAAGTGCACACCCGGCTGAGGTACGGAACAGGTTTGGGTGGGGGTTTCGGCTATTCGCGAGTCAAGCCTCAGTTCACCGATCCAGCGGTAAGTTTCCAAGGGCTCGGATGATAAGTTTGGAAGATTCCGAGGATCGTAAGTTTGCAGGTGAGTTTTCCTCTCGATTTTTCAGGGGTTTCTCGAGCCGAGGCATTTGCCTAAGTGCTCAGTTGAGCCGGGGCTTTGCCTCAGCGTTCAACTCCCACCTCCCCTTTCCGGGGTAGAGGGGGTAATTTTGGACGCTTCTGAGGCGTTCGGCACTCATATGCTGACTGCTTCAGAAGCTTATTGGCACCTAGGTGCCTTTGGACCCTAACGGGTCGCACTGAAAAACCTTGGAAAGACGAATCTATGCCCAATTTTTTATCTCTGCGTCTCCTATCTCTCGACAGCAAAAACTAAACCAGCGTAAGGTACGGAAACCGAAAAGTGTATATGTTTTTGAATTTTCTAGTTTCTTCGGGCTTCAAAAGCCCTTCGAAAGCCACTCACTACTAGTGGCTGGACACGACCTGAACTACCTTCCGGAAAGGGAAGGTAGGATATGGTCTTTTGGAGGGAATACTACCCTATACCCTTTAAGGGTTGGGGTAGTATCCTTCCTAATTTTGGAGACCTTAGCTGAAATATAGCTAAGGTTCTATCTATATATAAAAGAATACTATATAATACATCTTTTTAAATCCTGAAAAATTTGGGCATGACCTCCCCTTATATTCGAGGTATTGGCACTAGGTGCCAATAAGCTTCTGAAGCAATCCAGCACCTGAGTGCCGAACGCCTCAGAAGCGTCCAAAATTACCCCCTCTACCCCGGAAAGGGGAGGTGGGAGTTGAACGCTGAGGCAAAGCCCCGGCTCAACTGAGCACTTAGGCAAATGCCTCGGCTCGAGAAACCCCTGAAAAATCGAGAGGAAAACTCACCTGCAAACTTACGATCCTCGGAATCTTCCAAACTTATCATCCGAGCCCTTGGAAACTTACCGCTGGATCGGTGAACTGAGGCTTGACTCGCGAATAGCCGAAACCCCCACCCAAACCTGTTCCGTACCTCAGCCGGGTGTGCACTTACAGAACAAATGATTAACTATCACTAAATATGAGAAGACCAAAAGTGCACTGCGCCGGATCAGTACTTTGACCCCTCCGCCTCGCGCGCCGACGACTACTACTAGGCCACGACACACACCCATCTTGGTCCAATGGGAGATTAGTGTTATATGAAGTATTATATATTTTTGTATAAAAGAGGTTCAGTAAGCTATGTGTGTCGAGCGAATAAACTGCTTTGTTTCTATGCTCCTAGGCTATCGTTTCGCACTCGTCACAGGAAGAGTGTACTTATGCGAGGGAATTCCTTTACCTGTCAAGTGAAACGCTTGGCAATGTTTAGCCAACTATCCTCACATACAAAGGGCTATTTTAAGAGAATTGTTGCGGAGCTTTCCATCGGACGAGTTTGCAACAAGAACGGTAGAGAAATGGAGGACGCCCCTGTTCCTGAACGGAACCGATCCTAGCCTTGTCATCCCACTTCGTATGACCTACACCACAAGGCCAAGCCAACTTCTGCCAAAAAGTGAGAAATGAAAGGGAAAGATCGCTAGCGGTGTCTTGGCTGATGATCTGCTACTAGCTACCACTTCTTTTGTATGATTTTGAACCTACTTATTTCTTTGAGTTTCAAAAGCCCTTCGGAAAGACACGCACTAGAAGTGACAGGAACCAACCAGAATTATTTTCCAGCTAATTAGAATGAAAAGTAGAATATTTCGAAACGACTTGTAATCAATAGAGAATTTTGTTACCAGTATTCTAGTCGCCACTGTGACAGTCCTAACTAAAATTAACTATTTCTGACAATAAATAGAGAACTATAAAGATCAATACGATCAGTATTTTCTCACTCCAGTGACTTAACTGATCGCATTTTCACGCAATCTTAATTGTTTATGAAAAACTTGATCACTGCAATAACGAGTCCGTAACATGCAAAACTTAGTAACGATAGTATACCAACAAAATGTACAAGTTGTGGGTCTAAAGCATCACTACTGTTGAAATACCATTTCTATTAAATACTAGTTCAAAGAAATGAAGAAGAGCAAAATATCCATCTAGTCTTGGATAATTTAAAAGCATTGTAATAGACAACTTAAACTACCAGAAAATATGGTGAAAAACAATACCCGAGTTGCGCATATACGGGGTTCTAGAACAAGAAATGGTGGTACACGCGTCATAGCCGATCAAGCAGTATTGCAAAGGATTTTTCGTCCACTGATATTTAAATCAACATCGAATTCATCTATACATCACGTTATACATGTAACAAAACCATACTTGGTAAAAGAACGATTGCAATATCAGATGTACACTTCAAATCAAGTGAAGAATTATATAACAAATTAATGGCGGTGAGAGTTAGAGACTGAGGTCACTGAATGTGAAATATAAAAAATACAATTTAGTGATAGGAAATACTATCATAGGATGTTTAATAATTAAGACACTTGGAGTACTGAAAGCTTAAAATCACTAAACTAACTGATTTATCTAAACAAAAATTAGAAAAGACCGCAACATTTAATGTATAAAAGATATGTAAACTACTTATAGTCAATAGTACGGCAGAGAATTAATTTAAATGCTGAGATTCAAATAACCATAGAAATAGTACTTTTATTTAGACCTTCATTGGAAGTCATCCTAAGAGCAGACTGAGCATCGTGATTAGGAACAGCGAGCCGGATTCGACGACGCATTAAGCTAGTACCAGGGGAAATATTAAAAAGGCGGTTACTGGAAAAAGAATTAAATATAGCCAAAAAAAATATTAAAAAAAGAGAAGATTGGATATCTAATACTGACTGTATATAGTACTTTCTATTTACTTTATTCTAAGATTCTTAACACTTGAAACAAGCCGGTGAAAGCAAATATAAGCAATAACTATAAGTACAAAACGTTTCTCTACCTGAACATTTTTCCTAGTAGTATATCAACAGCAGACTCATGTAATGGCGCTATGCCTTCCAGAGTAGTACACAATATATTATATTGTGCGTAGAGATCCGTTAATGTGAATTCATCTAACCCACTACTTTGTACCTGAGCAATAATGGGTATCCATATATTATATAACGTTTAAATCAAAACTACTAATAAGATTCAAAAACAATAACACAGCACAAAACAAACAAACAGATGATAATGCAGCTTGGAACAGAAGTCGCCCGTGTTTCGAAAGACTTTTAACCATATTGACCAGTAAAGTAGAAGATGCCTCACGAGTAGCAGCACGAACCTTATTGAAGTAATCATCAGATAATTAAACATAGACTATCACATAGGTACATTTTTAATAAGAATGGGCATTCGCTAACATGGTCCAGTTCCAGTCTAGAAACACCTTGCTCCATTGCAATATCTACAGACCGGCTGATTATATCCATTGCCTTACGAAGATCACCAGTTACGGATGCTACCTAAAAATAAACATTGATTATTAATTTAATAAATAGAGAAATATGATTAAACCTTATAGATTTAAAACAACAAAAATTAGGAAACAAACAATCAAATATTATACCTTTCTCGCAGCAAATTCGATAGCATCTTGCGAAACAACATCATTAGAACCACTTAATTTATCAGTAATGATCTTTTCTATTTGCTTAAATTCGTACGGTTGAAAACACACTCGCGAAGAACCCTGGTAGGTATTAATACTATCATTAATTATTACTATAAAATGTCTAGTTGTAAACTTTACAGTAAATCTCTTCGGTTTAGTACATTGCATTAAAGACGTCCGAAATGAACAAAGGAATAACAGAAAAATATGTGAAGAATTATAACAAACAATACTCACTATTCGACTAGTAACTCTTTGACAGAGCATTCTCTCTGGTAAATCAAGCGTATTTGCAATTGCCAAAACACTAACATGTGCATTTTCAATTGTTGTCCAGTTGAATATGTCGTATATAAGCTGAAGCGATAAAACACATGGTATGAATGTAATACAGAGATAAATAATAATTTACCTCTTGCCGTTTAGTACATAGCTGATCTAGTTCATCAACCAGAATTAATATAGGGGAGCGATGAGTTTCGAAGTAAGTGTTCAGTTCTATTCGAGCAGATTTAGCTGAGATTTTCTTCTTATTTTTGCATAAACTGGTAAAAAAATAATATTTAAAAATTACTTGTAAACACCTACTAATTATATCAAATAAAATAAAGAAAATACCAAGAGAACCTACTTTTTGTAAATCTCTACGAATATTTGTTTTGGGTCAACGAACTCCATGGCATTAACCGAAATATATTTAAATTCGGGACAAGTAGAGCTATTTTGTAACTTTCTTATGACCTGATATAAATAAACCATATTAGCTATAATTACTAAATATGTAGATTTTTAAGTTATAAAAAATGTAGCAAAACACACCGATTGCACTGTAGCTGTTTTCCCCGTCCCAGGTACTCCACTGATATACATAGCCTGACCAATTCCATCCTTTGCAACTACTGCACGAATAAACTTCTCAATGGAAGCAAATTCCTAATTATTAAGAACTGTTATACTTATCTCTGATAATAACAAGATAAAAAGAAACTGCAGAATAACTAATGGATTGTGTTGAAAGTCTGGAACACAACATTACACCCCACCTGTTCACGACAAGTCATTCGTTCTGAAAAAGCATCCGCGTGTAAACGTTTTCGAAAATCTTCTAGAGACTCCACTTTCTACATTAAATGCGATTACTACTGACAAGCAATTGCTCAAATTGTCTACAATCATACCGTATCGTGTTCATTAGGCTTAATTATTTCAGAAATAACTTTCTTTGTTGAAGAAACAGGTCGAATTTTATTTAAGTCTTGACGTCTCCTGTAAGGATTAATACCCATTATGATCACCAAAGGACTAACATACACAAATAGCTTACTTTTTTTTAGGGCTAACGTAGTTATCCGGTAAAAATTCATCATTAGATTCTTTTTTACCAGTAGTGACCCTTGTAGGTTTCGGACCAAAAGGGCTATTCTGAAATAGAAAAAGATATGAAAAGACAAACTGAGATAATACAATTGATACGCACTATACCGGCAACCCTATACACTGCAGTATCATCAGTGGGATTGAAAAGCTGAAGACGCGCACAAAGCTGCAAAATAATCATCAATTATTAGCTGTAGAAAAGCGAATAATAACTCACCCTTATTATATTTGGAGATTCTACTAAAGTAGCCGGTGCCATTGCAGATTGGAAATTAATACCTGATTTGCTCCTAAATAAGTACATAAATGACAACGGAAATATATTTTTTTTAACCAAAACACGTGGTCATACGAAAGAACATATCGTGAAGTAACAGTGATCATAAGAATCACAATTTAATGAGATATAGAAAATTCGTACATGGATAAATTCCCGCCTCTTTCTTGGCCAAATGTCAAACGAAGATACAAAAAAAAATCTAAGTTGAACAATATGTTCCCTTATAATCCTTTAATATTGTAACTAGTCGGTACAGTAACATCAAACGTTTTTACCCATTTCTATTTTAGAGATAAAAAAGTAAAACAAAACTTATGCTGTTTTACAGTTCTTAAATAAAGTAAATATTAGTGCTAATTAAGTATATTTCTAACTTAGATTATTTTTTTGTATCTTCGTTTGACATTTGGCCAAGAAAGAGGCGGGAATTTATCCATGTACGAATTTTCTATATCTCATTAAATTGTGATTCTTATGATCACTGTTACTTCACGATATGTTCTTTCGTATGACCACGTGTTTTGGTTAAAAAAAATATATTTCCGTTGTCATTTATGTACTTATTTAGGAGCAAATCAGGTATTAATTTCCAATCTGCAATGGCACCGGCTACTTTAGTAGAATCTCCAAATATAATAAGGGTGAGTTATTATTCGCTTTTCTACAGCTAATAATTGATGATTATTTTGCAGCTCTGTCTACGCCTCAAGCGTATCAAAACTACTGATGATGCTGCAGTGTATAGGGTTGCCGGTATAGTGCGTATCAATTGTATTATCTCAGTTTGTCTTTTCATATCTTTTGCTATTTCAGAATAGCCCTTTTGGTCCGAAACCTACAAGGGTCACTACTGGTAAAAAAGAATCTAATGATGAATTTTTACCGGATAACTACGTTAGCCCTAAAAAAAAGTAAGCTATTTGTGTATGTTAGTCCTTTGGTGATCATAATGGGTATTAATCCTTACAGGAGACGTCAAGACTTAAATAAAATTCGACCTGTTTCTTCAACAAAGAAAGTTATTTCTGAAATAATTAAGCCTAATGAACACGATACGGTATGATTGTAGACAATTTGAGCAATTGCTTGTCAGTAGTAATCGCATTTAATGTAGAAAGTGGAGTCTCTAGAAGATTTTCGAAAACGTTTACACGCGGATGCTTTTTCAGAACGAATGACTTGTCGTGAACAGGTGGGGTGTAATGTTGTGTTCCAGACTTTCAACACAATCCATTAGTTATTCTGCAGTTTCTTTTTATCTTGTTATTATCAGAGATAAGTATAACAGTTCTTAATAATTAGGAATTTGCTTCCATTGAGAAGTTTATTCGTGCAGTAGTTGCAAAGGATGGAATTGGTCAGGCTATGTATATCAGTGGAGTACCTGGGACGGGGAAAACAGCTACAGTGCAATCGGTGTGTTTTGCTACATTTTTTATAACTTAAAAATCTACATATTTAGTAATTATAGCTAATATGGTTTATTTATATCAGGTCATAAGAAAGTTACAAAATAGCTCTACTTGTCCCGAATTTAAATATATTTCGGTTAATGCCATGGAGTTCGTTGACCCAAAACAAATATTCGTAGAGATTTACAAAAAGTAGGTTCTCTTGGTATTTTCTTTATTTTATTTGATATAATTAGTAGGTGTTTACAAGTAATTTTTAAATATTATTTTTTTACCAGTTTATGCAAAAATAAGAAGAAAATCTCAGCTAAATCTGCTCGAATAGAACTGAACACTTACTTCGAAACTCATCGCTCCCCTATATTAATTCTGGTTGATGAACTAGATCAGCTATGTACTAAACGGCAAGAGGTAAATTATTATTTATCTCTGTATTACATTCATACCATGTGTTTTATCGCTTCAGCTTATATACGACATATTCAACTGGACAACAATTGAAAATGCACATGTTAGTGTTTTGGCAATTGCAAATACGCTTGATTTACCAGAGAGAATGCTCTGTCAAAGAGTTACTAGTCGAATAGTGAGTATTGTTTGTTATAATTCTTCACATATTTTTCTGTTATTCCTTTGTTCATTTCGGACGTCTTTAATGCAATGTACTAAACCGAAGAGATTTACTGTAAAGTTTACAACTAGACATTTTATAGTAATAATTAATGATAGTATTAATACCTACCAGGGTTCTTCGCGAGTGTGTTTTCAACCGTACGAATTTAAGCAAATAGAAAAGATCATTACTGATAAATTAAGTGGTTCTAATGATGTTGTTTCGCAAGATGCTATCGAATTTGCTGCGAGAAAGGTATAATATTTGATTGTTTGTTTCCTAATTTTTGTTGTTTTAAATCTATAAGGTTTAATCATATTTCTCTATTTATTAAATTAATAATCAATGTTTATTTTTAGGTAGCATCCGTAACTGGTGATCTTCGTAAGGCAATGGATATAATCAGCCGGTCTGTAGATATTGCAATGGAGCAAGGTGTTTCTAGACTGGAACTGGACCATGTTAGCGAATGCCCATTCTTATTAAAAATGTACCTATGTGATAGTCTATGTTTAATTATCTGATGATTACTTCAATAAGGTTCGTGCTGCTACTCGTGAGGCATCTTCTACTTTACTGGTCAATATGGTTAAAAGTCTTTCGAAACACGGGCGACTTCTGTTCCAAGCTGCATTATCATCTGTTTGTTTGTTTTGTGCTGTGTTATTGTTTTTGAATCTTATTAGTAGTTTTGATTTAAACGTTATATAATATATGGATACCCATTATTGCTCAGGTACAAAGTAGTGGGTTAGATGAATTCACATTAACGGATCTCTACGCACAATATAATATATTGTGTACTACTCTGGAAGGCATAGCGCCATTACATGAGTCTGCTGTTGATATACTACTAGGAAAAATGTTCAGGTAGAGAAACGTTTTGTACTTATAGTTATTGCTTATATTTGCTTTCACCGGCTTGTTTCAAGTGTTAAGAATCTTAGAATAAAGTAAATAGAAAGTACTATATACAGTCAGTATTAGATATCCAATCTTCTCTTTTTTTAATATTTTTTTTGGCTATATTTAATTCTTTTTCCAGTAACCGCCTTTTTAATATTTCCCCTGGTACTAGCTTAATGCGTCGTCGAATCCGGCTCGCTGTTCCTAATCACGATGCTCAGTCTGCTCTTAGGATGACTTCCAATGAAGGTCTAAATAAAAGTACTATTTCTATGGTTATTTGAATCTCAGCATTTAAATTAATTCTCTGCCGTACTATTGACTATAAGTAGTTTACATATCTTTTATACATTAAATGTTGCGGTCTTTTCTAATTTTTGTTTAGATAAATCAGTTAGTTTAGTGATTTTAAGCTTTCAGTACTCCAAGTGTCTTAATTATTAAACATCCTATGATAGTATTTCCTATCACTAAATTGTATTTTTTATATTTCACATTCAGTGACCTCAGTCTCTAACTCTCACCGCCATTAATTTGTTATATAATTCTTCACTTGATTTGAAGTGTACATCTGATATTGCAATCGTTCTTTTACCAAGTATGGTTTTGTTACATGTATAACGTGATGTATAGATGAATTCGATGTTGATTTAAATATCAGTGGACGAAAAATCCTTTGCAATACTGCTTGATTGATTTAATTCCATTGTTATCTCCTTCTAGTAATTTTTTAAAGTGTGTGTTTATCGTTGTTATTACTACATTTTTAGATGTCAGAAGAATACGACTCGTTAGCGCCACCAAATGCAAAACGAAGGAAGAATGATGAAACAATAGAGCAGAAAAGAGTGCTTTATGTAGTTTTAGAGGGTTGTAGTTTAGAAACTGCTAAGGTGCTTCTTTATGATATAAATAAAAGGTAGTCTTAAATTTGTCAAGTATAATTTCAGCTTGGGAAAGACTATGTGATTCTATGCAGTGATAAACATGCAAATTTCTTACGGAAGAACAAGAAGGATCCAGCTGATTATAGACCAGATATCTTACACCAGGTATGTTTCTTTAAAATTAATAGATGAATTCTAGTGTTTGCTGTTATTTATCAGTGATTCTACCAAATTTTATTATTCGGTAATATATTAGAGGAATATTCCTTTGATATGGATTCTAAATGAGATGTTTCAGTGTCTTCTCAATCTTCTGGACAGCCCATTGAATAGATCTGGAATGTTACAGGTTTTTTTTCGCACTAACAAAAACGTCCTTGTTCAAGTTAGTCCGCAGTGTCGGATTCCTCGAACTTTTGATAGATTCTGTGGCTTAATGGGTATGTTTTTGTTATTATTTTGTTCATGCATTCGTCATAGTAGTAGATGAACTATAATTACTTTGTTTGTTAGTTCAACTTCTGCATAAGCTTGCCGTGCGTGCTGCAGATAGTTCCCAAAAACTATTAACAGTGGGTTCTAGTTATTGATATTTATTAAAATATTATCTCGTTGTCCTGTAGTATAATTAGTTTTAGGTTGTAAAGAATCCCGTTTCCAATCACCTACCCGTAGGATGTAAAAAAATATTGATGTCATTCAACACAGAAGAGCTCATTCCTTCTAACAAACTGACAACCAAAGATGAAGAAGCTCCACTAGTCGTTGTAATAGGAGGAATTGCCAAAGGAAAGGTTAGTTATTATCTATCCTCTAGACGTTTTGTTCTTTATATAACTACTATTATGTTTCATTTTTTGAGGATCTTATTTTGTAGATTAGTGTGGATTACACAGAAAAGGACATAAAAATCAGTAACTATCCCTTGAGTGCTGCATTGACCTGCGCAAAAGTAACAAGTGGGTTGGAGGAGCTCTGGAATGTGATATGAAAGTAGACTATTCGTTGTTGTTATTATTATCTCGTGTTATATTTTAGTTGTTAGCTAATTTGCATTAAGACTTTTATTTTCACCAATTGTTATATTTTAATCCAACTAAGAATGTTGTTATAGTTTTATTTGTTAATCATTAGTGTTGACAATATTGTGTTGAGATTTGGCTTTTATATAGCATTAAAAATTTTCCCTTCATGTTACTATGGATTATGGGTTCATTGATATGCTAACTTCCACAGAGCTAATTTATTCGATTTACTTGCATCATTGGGTTTCTTAGATTAGTGTCTTGATATCTTTGCAATATACTACTATTTGGTTCAAGCATTGGCAATATTAGGGTACGCAGTTAAATTCAATTTTTTTTCTTCAATATTACTGGTACTATCATATCGTTTATCTTCCAAATATTCAGTCTATTTAGTGCTTAGTTGTCTTTTGGCTTTTGTTGCGTTCAAGACTAATTCTTATGACGCGTGTACCACCATTTCTTGTTCTAGAACCCCGTATATGCGCAACTCGGGTATTGTTTTTCACCATATTTTCTGGTAGTTTAAGTTGTCTATTACAATGCTTTTAAATTATCCAAGACTAGATGGATATTTTGCTCTTCTTCATTTCTTTGAACTAGTATTTAATAGAAATGGTATTTCAACAGTAGTGATGCTTTAGACCCACAACTTGTACATTTTGTTGATATTTCTTCATGACCAGCATTTCTCTATCTAATCCTCCACTTGTATCCTTTAAACAGGTCTGTACCACCGATTGAAACGATAAGGGAAAGCGATCATGCGGAAAACCTGATTCATATCTTCATTGAACCACTTTGAACACCACTTCCTAGAGGATAACTGCATAGATTATTATTGGTTTCCGTTCACATTTTACTACCGGCTCCCATTATTTATTGAATTTACTCTTAGTTCAATGTTTCGAATATCTATACATCATGTGTAATTTAATTTGGCCTTTAGCTTTTATTAAATACTACAGCATGAGATGCTTAAATAATGTAATTTATGGTCTCCTTTAATTTCTTCAGCGTATTTTGCAATATATTCTTGTCTGTCAACATATACGATTCTTACCTAGATTTTATCACATAAACTTCTTTTTTTTTGCTATTAATCAATTGTTTGCTCACATCTACATTGATGCTATCCTCATTTTCCTATAAAGAATTGCACACCATTAGACTAATGGTAACGAATACATTAGATAAAAGTCCTATAAGGTGTTGTGAGTAAATTCACACTTAAGCATTGGTGGTTTGCATCGTGGTCTTGATAAAATTGTAGAACGCGCTTACATTACAATAATCTAGATGGTTTATGGATAGCATAGTCTTGAGGTCGCTTATTTAGTTTGAATATATTGCTTAAAAGTTTCCATTTTCCCATTCTATTCCCTTTGCTTATCTAAGTAATAGCTTCAGTCAACTTCAATATTCTCTTAGTGGTGATATTATACTAATAAATATACAGGCTAACTATTTAAATTACAGCATTATTTTATTTCTAATACATCTACTAGATGAGTACACCACATTTTTAACGTTGCTATAGACAGTTCAAAATCCATATTAATAGTCTATACACTAGGAACCGAAATTTTTTAGTGAGTAAAACTAAAGATAGCATGCTGCTCGCATTTTATAACATGGCGGATTATCGATCGCGGGGCGCTGGAATGAAAGACCTGTTAGGACAAGGGCGACCCGGCACGTTCACTTTTTAATGAATTTGAATTTTTATATAATTTAATATATCTAATTTAAACTATATTCGAACTGATAGAATTAAATTCGGAAATATTCATGTTCTAGTTATAGTCTTAATTATTTACAACAATTTAATCCATTATTCATGGCATTTGTGCTTATATTAGAATATTTTAATAGATTTGAGTAATCAGCAACTTTACTTATCCATGTTTCATATATAAATTATTTTGTGTTGTACAAAGATAAATACATTAGATAATTATAGTAGGTCAAATTGTATGTTTGGTGATCAGGCGCATTATTCATTCTGAATATTTAATTTGTTTTCCTTGTGGTAAGCTAAATTGGTTTTTTTATAGGTCCTTAGTTACATTATTTTTTTATAATTTGGCATTTAAGCATATGTGATATTTATTCTATTATAAAAGTGCGGTGAAACTACAATATTGACATTACGTAATGTCAGTTGACTTAACTTGACCCATCTTGGTAGGCTGTTGAAATTTTGCGGGAAAATAATTTTTCTCGAAATAAGGTTATTATACACGTACTTATCCCTTTGCAATGTATGTCTTTATACTTTTATATAATAGTTCTATAAGACGTACTTCTAGTTTTTGGTACTCAGTTTAATACAATTACAGAAATACTAGAAGCATATTTCAGAAAAGGAAGCTGTAATTTGAATTTATGGAGTTAATTGAACAATAAATCCATAACATTTATGATTAAATATATGCTATCAACACTAAAACCTTCAACCATTCTATATAATTACTATAATCTGTGTTTTTGCTTATATATGCTCTTCAGGTCATATTAAGCAACGCAAAGGTGATCTAGTCACCGCAACACCACATCTTCAAGGTCATCTGGTTGTCTCTTGACTAGTTTATGTTTTTGTCGTATAACATTCAGAAAATTTTACTCTTATAAAAAGTTATTGGCATTTATTAATTTCGTCGAATTTATTCACGTGTTATTATTCTGCTATATTTAATTGTAGAGGTTTAAGGTGTTATTTTTGTGTGGAATTCGATAATGGACGACTACGGTCTATAAGGTTTACTTTCCATTTGGAAGTAGCGCCCACGAGGTAGATTTTTTTGAGAATTAATTTGTTAAATCAGACTTTTCCTTTGTTAATAAGTGGTCTTTTTTAAAATGTATTTTTATATTCTAAGAAATATAAAATTAAAAATGTTTTTAAACAACCTCTTAAGGAAAAATTTATCCTGTTTGCTAATTTAGAAGCGATGTCATCTCGACAACTACATGGCGGTCCTGGTCCAAATACCCTTCATTCAGAACAGTGCCGCGCTGAGATTCAGCGATTTGAAAGTGTACATCCTTGTATATACCAGGTAAAAATAGTGAGGCATTGTGTATCCAAGAATTGAAGTATTTTGCGTTAATTTTGAATTCTATTCATTTAATTACTTCTGATTATGGTTTAAATATATTTATAAAAATTAGATATACGACATGCTGGATTACATGCCCCAGGAGCTAGGCCAATTGAGGGATCAAATAAGAGATCAAGTCGTTTGTATAGAAGGTTAGACCTGTTTTTCTTCTTTTACTAAAGAAAGTTGCTATCTTATTTTGATAAAATGTTTAACAAACCTGTCTCATTAGTATTGTTTCAGTAGGTATTTTGCACATTACAATGTAGGAAATGTTTTTATTAAAATTATTTTGCATATTATTTTTTCCTGTTTCAATCCATTATTTAATTGTTACTTTTTTCGAAAAACATTTCTAAAACGTATTATAATATTCATGTAATTTCCTAGATATTTTAATTACCATATACCAACCGATATTATATATTAGAAGTGATTAATGCAAGATTTTTTAATACTAGAATCTATTAATAGTAAAAGGATGGAGAAAATATTAATATAAGCATGTATACTATAAACGAGATAGTATAAAGTCCCTTCCTTTGGAATCGTTTAAGGCCAGTTTTCTGAGTGTCGAATGTGCTTGGCGCCTCTGTGTGCCCTCAATAGTTCGTCTTTCGGCTGATCTCACCTCGTTTTCCACTCTATTCGGCCTTGACTCATCACATATTCGCTAATTTTATCCAATTTTTTTCATTTTGTTAAGCAAGCTTTATATCACGAATTCGCAATATTATTTGTGATACTTAAAGGACCTTGAAAGTGTTCTTTACCGTTTTCAATTTGAGCTTTATGAATTTTTCAGTTATATTGCATTATGATTTTTATTTATGAATCTATGACCGGATGAGAGTTGATGATACATCCATCCTCTTTTGCTAATTGGTCTATACTGCGCATTCATTGGTCGCGCCAGTTTCTTTCCTTCCATTCATATTCACTTCATAATTGGCCTTCGCATGTCTTCTTGTCTAGAATAATATTAGAGAAGAGACAGCCGAAAATAATATTTTTGGGAAATCAGTACTATGCTTATAACTTTATCTGTTTCATCTTCACATTTTCTAATTTAAGAATTATAGTTCTGTAATTTAAATTATATACACGATTTTATGAATTTATTTATATTAGAGGGAAGTTATTGCATGAGTATAACATGGAGATCCGGTTTATATAAATTATATCTTTGCTTAATAATAATTTAAAAGCATGCTTTTCAATGCTCCTACATTTTGTTTATTTTCTTACTTTCAATTCCACTTAAAGATTTGTTGGAATACACAAACATAAACCACTCGTTATTTTAACCTTTCTGTTATAATTGTTTCGAATTCCGCTATCGCGATAAACTATATTAATTAAAGCGTTATTAATGTATGTTCATTATTGTTAATATATATACATATATATAGAATTCTTTCTTCATTTGTTGGTTTGGGCTATTTCATTATACTGTATAAATGCAAATACTATTAAAATGGCTTACTGAATTTTACTATCAAGGATTTAAATAGAATGACATTGAAAGAAATGAGACATTAATAACGTTAGTATATATATTTCACTACTATTTTCAGTATTAGCACCTAATTGTCAGATTTAGTTGTGAAACAACCACTAATTTTTTTATGAATATTCTTTTCTCCCCTTCACTGTTGTAACTACTATTTAAGAAAGAATACGTAGGTAATAGGTAACTTATGGTGCTTAAAATCAGGGACTTCATTTAATTGCTGTTTCGTACCTACCTCTTAAATTTGAATCATATTGGTGTTTGTATGATGTGTCAATATTACTTGCACACCTATGCTAATAGTGGTAACGACCAGTTGTGTGACATCCATTTTAAAATTTTATCGGTTTAAAAATTGTAATTGCATGGTTTTTTTCCTATCTGGTTTATTCGTGCTGTAAAAATGCAAATTTTAAAAGTTTATACCCTATTGTCCCATACTTTTTTAATACTTAAATGGTTTCTAGGAATCTATCAATATGGTTTAAACCATACGCAATTTACTTTAGTATTGTTTTAAGTGTCAATAATTTTCCGTGGTCTATAGCTTTTAAGATGTTAATACTATAATTATATATTTTCTATTCTTCATCCAGTTACTCTTTGGTCTTCTATCCCAAAATTATCATATTCATGCTGGCTGTATGCTACTGTCTGTAATTAGTGGATGAGTGAACCGTCATCTCAAAAACCGACAGCTATCAGCAAGAAATGTTGCATACAGCTTGCACAGATGGGCGAACCTTGTTCTTTCTCTGACAGAGAAAAGTGCTGCTGCCTGTTGGTTTTTTCCCCACGCTGTTATTTCATTCTTTTCTATATAAGCTTAATTACCACCATGCTGTTTTCTGAATAACTTCATCCTTCCAAGTAATTTAAATATTGAATATGGAGAGATATTCAAAAATTTAAAATGGTGATCTTTTGTTTTAAACTGTTGGCATCGTATAAATCATCATTATGAAGTTCGTCACGACAGGTGCATTTGGGTGGCCTCTTTGCTAGTCTTACTCATATCTGTTTGATACATAGCTACGTATATGTATAATCTGACCAGTAATGAATCATTTTAAGATTTTATTTTTTAATCATTATATAAAAAGACTTAGTTCACAATGAAAATACTTATAACTAACAAGAATAGTTGTTTCTATCAGTTCTTTCTCATTTTGCGTTTTCCTATCATCAGCCTGCTTGTTACTGCGCGAACTGTGTCACTTAACGTTTTTTTGCCTATTCCACGTATCAATCCGTTTTCAAAAATCTGCAGTGGAAGTGTAACGGTGCTAGGATATCGGAAGTATAATTCAGGTCACTGTTTACTGTCCGTTTTCTTATATCCAAGGATTCTTAACTTTCTTCAAATTTTGGGACAGCAAGTTGCACGCCATGTGTTCATATAATTATATGATCATTTGCATGGACTGTGGCCATTATTACTCAGTCATAGACTGCCGCCACTGTGGGATTACTGTCGCGCAGATATTTTGCTGGCTGGCAGGTGGTCACAACCTGTACTTTGTTACCTTGTCGCAAATGGGAACTTTTTAATCTTTTATTTAATCATTAGATAAAATGCTCTGAATTATACGATTCTTGCTTGTGGTAAAGTTCTCTAGATCGCTTTATTTTTTATTACTATTGTGTTCTCGCAGTGAACTTTTATCCCCCTTAATATCTACCGACTTTAGACCTATCATATACATAGGGGTCAGATATTCGGTTACACTCTTGTCACGATATAATTTGCATATAGATTAGTAGTGGTTATTTATCCATATTTTTTTTGATTATTCTTACGTAAATGTACTCTGATCGTATTATTTCAATTAAATCCAGTCCACTACTGCTTTAAAAATACGTTTAGTTTAGAAAATTTTGCTTTCTCCGTTGCCTACTCATCGCGTTGTTTTTTTTGCAACAGTTTCTCATTGTTTTTTTGCTAGGTTAGCTGTAACTCATTGGTTCAAAATTCAACATTAGATAGATAGGTTATATACTGTTTAAATTACATAAAATATTTCTAAAGAAAAGCAACTAATTTTCTAGTATGAATTGAATTTATCTGTGTCCTTTTCTCCAAGCTTTTCTCTCTTCGCTCATCTATGAGATGTGACCGGTAGTATAAGCCGCGGTAAACGGTTGTAGGATTATGGCTGTAATCGTAGTGGATTGCCCATTACACTGCGAAAGTGACCGACATCGTAGATTTGTTTTGGAGTCACTTTTTAAACTATACAGTTAATAAGTTTACTTCCGATTAATTGTCATTATTCATAAAGCCACTTAGTATTTCCATATTAAAATCAAATAATCTTTAGTGATTTATTACCTAACATCTGTCCATTATGCCGCCTCAGCCCACCAATTGTGAATAGCTTGTACTGTTTTATATCATTGGATCCGAGAAATATTCAGTACTACTGGTAGATTAATTTAATCTAAACGAGTTTTTAGTAAATTAAACTAGTTGAAGATATGTTTTGACTATTGAACCTTCTTGAAAAATGTATTCCTCGTCATTCGAGAATTCTTTTATTATTAAAACTTATTGATTAATTTAGATTACTCTAATTTATCGTAATTATTCCTTCATTACACGACTTGTCTTCACTGCTTCTTATTTGATTTAGGCGGACTTAAAACATTTTGCACCATTTCGATAATTCTCAATGTTAATTTACACACTCAAATCGAGATAGCTCCCAGTTTCATTATGATATGCTTTTTCCATTTAACTTCTATCATTTTTTCGTTAATCTTAATTAATTATGTCATAGCCTATATACTATGTCAGTTTTGATCATTTCTATTATACAATATTACATTTTAGTACCATGTCCTAACTTCATGCTGTAATTTCGTCCTATTTTTCTCCACTGAAACTATGCCACTGAATCGTCGTCGGGACTATGACTACATTGACTTCAATTATAACTCTCCGTACATTAGCACTCGCTATTTGAACAGGAGTGTATGCACAACGCCATCAGGGTGTTCGATAAGTTATCGACTTAATATGACTATTCATGACCCCGAAAATGGTTATAGTGATTCTTCGTTCCACGAATTTAATGAGCGAAAATCAAGAAAGGGTCGAGTTCGATCTGCTTTGAAGGAGCTGTTGAGTCGTTCTTCCCGAAAAGATTACTACAAATCAGATTGTATGCTAATTCCATCATTCCGCAGTGAATCACCGCACAAACGCTGTGAAGTGTCGGTTGGTCAGTTGCATCCGGTTTTGCAGTCGACGGATGGCAACTTCCAGTGCCTTCCTACGTATTCGACGCCGTCATCTGTCATTCAAGAAATGCGAATGTTCAATAGGACGCCAAGTGTAGATTCTACAGTATATTTTGCAACAGATGATGCTCCAAGAAGGCGTCCTAAGCCTACTCCTATCCGTATAAAGAGCTTTGCAATGCCAGAGCTAAAAGTAGCCGAGAAACGCAAGGGACGGAGTAAGCGTGGTGGGGAATTAGTGGGGAAGTGATTATTATATCGAAAGACAAATACGTAATAATTAATGTAACAACTTAAAAAATAATCATATTGTTTTGAAAGAACTAACTTAAATATACAATTTTCAGATGCTTTTGTAAACAGCCACGAATGGACATTGAGCCGGTCCGTCAGCGAATTACGACTGGTTGGTTTTTAGAACTTAAGTTTTCATATGTAGTTATCAATGAATTACTGACTGCGTATGTTTAAAAAAAATCCTTTTAAAATTAGCTATAGATTAAGCGCTGGCCGTTGCGTAACGCATTGAAAAATATTACGCGCACTTGGCGACAGGTGATTACTATTGTTAATGCACCTGGACGCCTAGTTAGATTAATCATTCACTTCATATGCAAGCCATTGAATTGTCAGCTGTAGTTAAATTCACTAGATTATTATATTTCCGTCGTTCTTGCTAATGAAATTACATTATATTGTTTAAAAAAATAAAAAATAGTTTAATGTTTTCATCAGTTATAGTCTCCATATCTTATTTACATTACTGATCACTCGCACGTAAAACGATAGGAACACTTTCAAATTCGTAGTGCTTAATGCGTATGTAGATCTATAAAGTGGAATTTATTTTCTTCATACGATGAGGTTCTACTAGATTAATATAAGTCCTATCAGTGTTTTTCATTGTTACTAGATGTTATAGTTCTTTCTACTCTAAAATAAGTGGTTAATCTTGCATTGCTGATGTTTTAAATAGAGTTCGAAGCATTTAGCCAAAATTTTGATATTTATTTTACCTATGTATATAAGCGTTTATACAGAGACGAGACATTAAAAATAAATAATATTGTTCTTCAGAATGTAGAAAATAACTTGATTTTAATTCAATTATTTTGAATAATGTAGTATTTTTTTAAATCATACGATTTAAGATGAATTAAAGACTGAAAAAGAAATGCATTATCAAGATGGTATAGAGCTAAATTACGTGATTGTTATTTTTAGTCATCGAAATATAAATAAGTTTATTTGAATAATAACATTTATGCAACGGTAAATATGTATCAATGTCATGTATATATTTCATTTCTCTAGGCAATACTGGAATTGAAGGAATTCACAATATGCTTATCTTGAGACAGTTCTCACTTTGTGAGCGTGCAAATGCGTTAATGTTCAATGTTTTATAGATTCATTTTTTAGTGACGACGGAATGAATTCTCAGCTTGACTCCAGTTGCGCATTAGGATAAGGAATAAGGTATTAGTAGTTGCGTGTGTAGGGTTTGCCTTCCGTTCTGTTTGCTTAGTGGGTCAAATGTGACTGACATTCTTTCACTCGTTAGTATGATCTTTGCGTGAGTCATTTTCTAGATCTACCAGTTCAAAGGTTTCACAGTTAGTTTTAATGCATGGCTTGAGAAGTTTATTTTTAGACTAATATTACAATAGGACTATTGCCCAAATAATGTTATATTATATTCAAACAGTTATATGATCATTTACAAGCACATTTTTAACATTAAGCAAAATTCGATCAGATTTTAAGAGATTTTCTCTCACTCATTCTCTCTTTGGTTTTGTTTTGTTTGTTTCTCACCTACACTACCGTCTCAGCGGGGTGCATGTTCACAGTACACAATACATGGTGACTTAGGTCATCCCTAAAATAATAAAGATGTGTCATAGTTACTGAGTACATGATGTGGTTGCGTATGTACTACGTTTAGATTACTTATGTTCAATTACAAGTCATTATTAGACTTGTAAATAAATTCCAATTGATCTTAATTTTAATCTAAAAAAATCCATTTTATATTAGTTTTTAATTCTAAATTCGGAAGTTGTTAAAATTTTTCTGCATATTTTAGTTTTATTGTGCTAAACTTGTATTATGTTGCCTTATCTATACAAATTATATAAATTGGTTACAGTGATTACAGGGCGGTCACTTTGGCCTTACAATGTCATGTCACTCACCCTTATTAGAGCAGATGGTGTTGCGAGATTCAAATGACGCGGGCTTCCCTTTTCTGTTGATTTTTCTTTTTATGCCATCGTTAGATTCCAACTACGGCTAACGTTATATTGTGTTCCGCTCTATTGCTCCCTCGGTCAATCTCTCGTGGAGATCAAAGACACCGCTCTTCTGCTCATTTTGTAACGTCTATCTCATGCTTCATTTGAAATTGCAATATGGGTTAACCCCACAGAGTTACTTATCTCAGAACACTTGGATGGATGTCTATATACCATCCATTTCTTGCATATTTACATTATGTCTTACCTTTTGTGTCTTCACGCTTTTTGTTGTATATGCTAATAGTTTCAAGGTTTTTATGTGCGGCTTTCTTTGTTCTCAGCACTATCCCATAATTAGACGCAGCTTAGGTCATCGAGATAGGAGGACTTAGCGATCACTTCGAGAGTATGATCTTTCTACTTTTCCTTACGATTCGTGTTTGTTATTTGCAACTTTACTGGTACTCTACTCTTCTTCATCCTATCCCATTAAATATCATTTTGTATTTATAGCAAAAGTAACTATTTCAAAATAGTCTTGTATTTTAGTAAAGCTGTTATACATTTTACCTAGTTAATCTTTCAGGGGATTGTTGGCACCACAACATCGGGCAAAACATCGCTTGTTCATAGGTATCTTACTGGAACTTGTACGGCTGAAGAAAGTCCTGAAGGTGATAATCCTTAATATGTTTTATTAATTTTCCCATGTTTATAGATATCATATTGCTTTAACAATGGCTTGTACTTTATTGCAGCTTTTACTATTCATTACTTACTTCTAATACGACTTTCTCACTAATTTTACTTTTGATTGCCTTGTATTGTTTATTTATATTAATTTAGGTGGAAGGTTTAAAAAAGAAGCTGTTATTGACGGGCAGAGTCACTTGTTGTTGATTCGTGACGAGGGTAACTCACCACCGGATGTACAAGTAAGTATCAAAATTTTAAAATATGGACTTTAAATGAATTGCTTAATGTTATTAATCAATTTTTGCTTAGTATATTTATTTTGTATCAAGCAAACAATAATTGTTTTACAGTTTTCATTGTGGGCAGACGCAGTGATATTCGTATTCAGCGTAGATAACCAGGAGAGCTTCGAAAAAATTCGCCATTATTACAACCTTATGAATAAGTTTAGAAATTTGTCTGCCGATATGCCACTTCTTCTTGTTGGGACTAAGGTGAGATTATTAGAAAGAACAGTAATTAAAGGACGAGAAGTAAATCATGAAGAAAAAATTGTTTCCATTGTTTAAATTAAAGCTATGAAGATATAAATAAAATAATCACGCAAATTAGAATTTGGTATTCACTTGGAAAATGTAAAGCTTATTTCAGGACACTGTCTCAGAAAAGAACCCCCGTGTTATCAGTGAGGAAGAGGGTCATAACATGGCGAAGTTACTAAAGCGCTGTGTTTACTTCGAGACTCAAGCCACGTATGGACTAAATGTAGAGAGGGTATTTAAAGATGGTTAGTTATAATTCATAGTATTTCTAGTTCTGTAAAACTAATTTGTCAACGTTTATTTTAATGATTCAGTTAAACATTTTCTCATGTATACGTGCCTGTTCTGTTATCCCTGTTTCATTTCTCCTATTTTCATTGTTATTCTTTTATCTATACTCCAGTTTTTAGTCACTCTAATTTGCCTAGTAATGTAATTTGTATGTATTAAACACTCATTTATTACATTTAAAGGATTGATCACTCATGGGCATTCCTTTATTACCTATTCCACATATATTTTAAATATTTAAACATCGTCTAATCAAAGGGAATTTTCTCAAATATAAGCGTTTTATCATTTTTATAAATGATAAAAAAATTCATTACAATATTTCGTATTAGTACGAAAAAACTGTGCATGTTGTGCTAATTTGGAATGCATCACGTCGAGGCGCTGCGCGATTACGCCCAATCCATTGTAATCAATTTCTATGGTGATTTCTGAAGATCATGATAGAGTGAAGTACAGGTTTTTTTTAAAAAGTTAGATTTACTGTTGTTTTAAAATTTCTATTTCTTTTGTGAGCTGCAAGAGATTCATGGATTCCATATATAGCTTTCTGTACTTGAAAGAGTTTTTTGCGTTTAAGATTCCATTCGAAACATAATTGTGAAGAGAAGCGGAGTTTATTAACTTTACTCTTGTTGAGCACCTCCACTATTCTATTAGTTTTGAACTGAAAAGCGGTTTTAGTTACGCAAGCGGCTTGCGCTATCCATCTATCTGTCACTACGGCTGTACGTGCGAGAATGATAAATTAAAGTAAGCGTAGCGTGGGGTTGACACTGTCCTAGAAGGATACATCTTTAACTTTCCATTTTAGCTGTTATTTTATTATTATAATTTTCATTTTTCATTTTAGTTATTCTACTCATAAATTTTTTAGAAACATTTCTGATTTGAATAGCTGAAAAGTACGATAAGCTTTTCATCATGATATTTACATATGGTTTCTATTTTGAAGTGAATGGGCGAACCGTAATATTTATGCGAATAAATGCCGTTATGGCTCTTGAAAACGCGTGCTAGTACAGCCTTGTGTTTACACTTGAAAATCAGAAACATAGTGTTTCGTAAGTGTACCGAATATAACGACATTTCAAAATCATTGCATTTATATATATACATATATATATATATATATATAAATCTTAATATTTTGACAAATAATCTTCTAATTTGTTTAATATTGTGCTGCAGTATTGCTGTTCTTACAAAGATGTCTTTATCCTAGAATTCGAAATTAATAGAAGCGGATTCCCACTATTATTTATTAGGCCGTTATATTGTGGCTGTCAAGTATAACAACTGAGTACGTAATACTCCCATGAAATCACTCCATATTTCTACAGCTTGCTGTAAGATCCTTCAACAAAGGATCCGTGCATCCTACGGGAGTAACAACCGAACACCCACTCCTTCTACTCCATCATCGCTCAATAGTGGTATCGAAAAGAGGGATTATCAGGTTCTTTCTTTTCCAAATTTCGCACTATTTTGATAAAATATATCTTGTATACATCTGGATTTATGATCAAAATATCTTATTTATATAGATAAACATATTTAAATACTAATTTGTTTTAGGATCCTCGTTACGTATCAAGTGCTTACGGTTCTTCCCAAGTGAAAAACAACTATCACCAGCGATCCATCTCATCTGTCCCACTAGTTGACGGATTTTCGATAGGGGGCTCAAGAAAAAGTCATGTGCATCAACGGGAAGGAACGGCTGTGATGAGTGGCAAGTTACATTCTCTGTAGGCTACATATATATAAAACAAATAATTTTATATTTCTCGATTTTCTCTAAATACTCAAAAGTTATGAAGTATGACAGCTGAATATAAGAGAATCACATTTATTTCTAACTTTATTGTTGGCAAATTTTACCCAGAAATTAAAGATGAACACCCGAGAAGTAATAGACGTGCTCCGAACTCTTTGAACTGGTCTCATTTCCGAAATTGCGTCCAGTTTGCGGCATTCCCTGTACAGTTCTTCCTAATAATTGCCACTGTTTAGCCCTTAAAATTTCCAGTTTAGTCTAAAAATTTACTGCTCCTGTTCTTTTTTTCCAAAATTTAATAGATTAGTACTTCAAGTAGTGCTAGTTATTTCAAATGAGCTATTTTTCGTTACTAAAAAATTTAGTAGCTGTCCTGTGCCTAAAGAGATTATATAAAATAAATGCATTAAAAGCATTATATTTAGAACATATATTTTTCTCACCTATTTATTTCCATAGAATTAGCTTCTATTTTACTACCCTTATTCAACTATAACCTATTATTGTATCTCATTACTTTTTTTTGGCGAATAGTTTCTGCTTTCTATTATATTTACTTTATTACTTTATTTAAATCCCATTTGTTTAATTTCTCATTTTCATCTTTTTATTTCAGCTCAGCGAGGTGGTGATCGCTCTGTTTCGGCATTTGGTGTTACTCCAGGAGGACCATCGTCATCTTCTCAGTTTACTAGTCGTGCAAGTCAGCTAGATTGTAGAGGCGTATCTCCATCAAATAGTCAAAAAAGCATGGGCAGTATTAGTAATGGTAAATATTCTATACTTTAATCTAATTCATTGTTTTAACTATTTGCCATTTATGAGATCGAAAATCAAGCATTAGTACATTTTCTGAAATAGTTGGCCTATATTATGAAATATAATTTATAATCGACAGCGAAGCGAGCTGAGTGTGGCTATTCCCTCGTTGACCTCTTTTACATACTCGCCGAACTCTAATTATCAATAGGTGTGGTGTACGAGAATCGGAGGTATGCGCTGTAGTAGTCTGTCCATTCACAATTCATTATTGTTCATATTTTGAACCAGCCTTCGAGACTCACTAGTGCGCGTGTCGGCTCGGTAAATAAAATACGTTGAGCACAGTGTTTACTTGTTGTAAGTTAGTAGAATGTGTCTGAATAGCCTTTGTCTAGAATCTGGAGTTATTATATATGCTTGGTGTTCTACGAATAATTTGCAGGTCTTCATTCGCGGTCGTCAGCAGCGCTGCTGGACGGACCGCTCGAACACGTCTACCAGTTAGATACAAATTCTGCCGCTTCAGCTTCAACCTCTCATTTACCGACCCCGTCATCTACTCCAACAACACAACGCAAAAATAGGCGAATTTCGAATATATTTGTCAGTTAATTGGCTATTTATCATTATTATTATTATTATTATTATTATTATTATTATTATTATTATTAAACGCAAATATATAGGATTATTGTGATCTGTTGATTTTAGCAACGACCAAAAGATCATGGAGAGGAAAAAACAAAAGCTATTGAAGCGCTTAATCTAGGTGTTGGAAGAGCTATTCCTATAAAACAAGGATTGATGTATAAGAAAAGTACAAAGAGTGCTTTAAATAGGCAAGCATTTCCTCCTTCTTTTTCTTGGAGTTTTATTATGTCATGTGCACTGTTTTACTAAAATACGCATTATTCAGAGAATGGAAGAAAAAGTACGTTTGTCTGTACAATGATGGACGTTTAACGTACCACCATAATCTTAAAGACTACATGGATAAATCAACTCATGGAAAAGAAGTCAGTCTTTATTATTCACTAATGATTGTGAATATATTATATTCTTCTATTCTCGCGCTTAAATAGTTTTTTTTTCTAATATATTCAATAATGTTTTTCATTTAAGGTGTTTCTTGGTACAGCAACAGTGAAGATAGCAGGTCGCCAACGACCACGAAATACACAAAGAGGCATGGTTACTAGTCAAACAGAGGAACCTACAACATTGCGACCTTATGAAAGCCGTAAAAGTGATGCTGGTTAGTTGCAACTAGACCTTAATGGTTTATTTTACTGTTTGTTCTTAGCAGTTCTTACGGATGTATTGTAGGTGTAGTTGGATCTGGAGAAGGTACTTCGGGTGGTGGTAGCGACGATGCGAAGGATGCTCCTGTGCAACACACTCCTCAGACTGTAGCTGGCCATAGTAAAAAAAGGAGGGGTGCTCATAGAAGACTCGGATCTAGTGGGAAGCACGCGGATGAAGATGAGGAATGTTTTGAGGTAAAGCTCGTTTTCTTGATTTGTTACTCGATTTTAGAGGGATATCTACCATTTTCCAGATCGTGACTTGTGATCAGAAGAGATGGGAATTTTGTGCAGCCTCGGCGGAAGAGCGTGACGAATGGGTAGAAGCTATAGAGGAACAAATTGAAAAAGCTCTTCAGAGTCAACTGAGCCAGCCAAGCAATCGGGCACACGGGAATAGGGATGAGGTGAGAGTGAGGATGAGAGAATTTGTCGAAAAGTTCAAGAAAAAAATTTCCCGAGTTTTTTTATTTATATCATTCGAATTTCTACCATTTATATCTTTATTTGTTCTTATAGTTTCTCCTTCAATGTCAAATAATTGGGAGACCCACTATTTATAGAAATAAGAAAGAGTATTAATTTTTTATAAGTAAAATCTCTGGGTTTTTAGTGGTTTTAGTTATTTACTTTTAATTTAATTGGAGAGTTTCGTAAAATCATGTCAAAGTTTCACGTACTTCCGTCAATCAAAGTAATTAAGGTTATATAATCATAATAGGCCTCTACTTGGAACGATCACCATTATAATTAAGCACATTACTATGTTACGTAACTTACAAAGATTTTAAAATAAATTTGGAAGTGGGTTTTTACCTATTAATTAATTAAACTAATTTTTAAAAAGCAACATGGATAAATTTGAACATAGCGAAATCTAAGCGAGATTTAAATGCTTATTCGACCTTAAAGTGGCTTATATAATGGAATTAGATCTCACATTTCAATTAAAGTTTCAAACTTTTTTTTGCCATTATTTATTACATATATTTTAATATAATGAATTACTCAGGTTCTGGCGCTCAGACACTTACCAGGTAACAACCGATGTGCTGACTGTGGACAGATGAACCCATGCTGGGCTAGTCTTAATTTAGGAACGCTTATATGTATAGAGTGTTCAGGAATTCATCGAAATCTTGGATCACATGTTTCGCGGTTGGTTTTAATATTATTGCTCCTTTCAAAATGTTATTGATATTTTAATACTTATACATTAGTTCTATTAAAGAGTTCGATCACTGGACCTCGATGATTGGCCCGTTGAGTTTTTAGCTGTAATGCAGGCAATTGGTAATGATGCAGCTAATCAACTATGGGAGCATAATGCTCCAAAGGATAAAAAACCTCAACCAGATAGTGGAAGGTTATTTTATAAAATATTTTTGTGTTTTTTGCTGAATCTTCATCTTTTATTGTAAGTCAATATAATTTATTGCAGGGATATGAAGGAATCATGGATTCGCGCTAAGTACGAAGCTAAGCGCTTCCTTCCCTCACTGCGAGTTGATGAAACTGTTTCGACTCAGCTAGTTGCTTCTGTCATTGAGCGTAATGTGGCTGAAGTATCACTGTTACTTACACGAGCAACCCCTGAAGACGTTAATGCACCCATATCTAACAAAGATAGACGAACTCCACTTCATCTAGCATGTAGTATTGGCAGTTTGGAAATACTGCAGCTCTTACTATGGGTTTGTTATTTTTGAATAGTTATTTCATTTTTGGGCAATAACTTCTACTATTTTCTTATTACTAAACCTCACGTATGTATTATGTTAACAGAATAACGCTGATCTACGAGCCTTAGATGAACAAGGTAGATCAGGACTATGGCATGCACAGCATAATGGATTCAAGGATTGTGCAGAAGTATTACTTACTGCAGGACTACCAGCTGATTATGGAATGTCGCAAACAGGAGTTATAGCACACGTTGTGCCTGAAGTAAGTCTAATTATTGATAGGACATATTTTAACTGTTATGATTAGATTTAAGGTGTGAGTAATATAGGGTGCGATTATGGGATCTCTTTCCAATCGTGATTATTCGTGTATTGGTGATGACCGAGATGTGGTTATGCGTCGTGTACCGCCAACAGCAGCTTCGCAAGGCAAACGAGCGACAAATGCTTTCGACCTTTTACCTGCCAGCATTATCTGAGGCGTCATATAGCTTTATCAGTCCATCAAGATATTGTGCAACTTAATTTTGCCATAATAAGTCTATGTCATTCTAGGTTGTTGCTGTCAGTTTAGATTATATCTAATTTCAATCGTTCTATTTTCTGTCTGTATGAGTATCTAGTCAGATGACGCCTACAGAAATGTTCTTAATATGTTTTAATCTAACACGCTTATCATTACAGATGATCTCCCAATTCTTTTAATTATTGCGTCTAAATGTTCTAGGTACTCTATCAGATGAAGAAGGTATTTATACCGTTAGTTATCTCCCAGTCATCACTTATTTATCAGTATAAATTCCAGCACATATTCCTATTCCCAGTGATAATATTGTAAATAGTTTTACCCTAAGAGCGTTTTGCCTCGCTTTTTTTTGCTCGTTTTTTATTTCCACTCCTATTCGCGACTTTTGTTATCTGGTATGGCAATCATTCGCGTATGAGAGTGTAAAATATCTATGAATGTTAATTTGCTTGACGTGTATAACTGTATTATTATAATAAAACATTTTCCAATTTCGGACATTTCCTTGTACTTAGTTTAGAAGATTTCTTTAGAATACTAATGGGTTGACTTATTTCACTATGTGTATCATCTCAGCATCCATGGACGCCTTATTCCGTTTAACATTCCTAGTCTCTATATCTCTTCCCCCCCTGTTGCGTGCGTACAGGTGAATGTGCGGATTAGAGCCCCATCATGTAATTACTGCCTAATAGGCTATGAGAGGGTCACTAGATAAGAGCTACGCAGTGAGCCTTGTTGTCACTCTTAATTTTGTTTAGATATTTTGCTTTCCATAATGTCCGTAATTTATGATATCCCTATCCATCATTACTCTATTTAGTAGTACTTTAATCTCTGTTTAGCTAGAGGAAATGTTTTATTTCACTTTTGTAGCTACTTAAGAAATGGGTTTAACTAGTCTTTCATGTTTCTTACTTATTTATTTTATGTTTTAACCAGCTGGTGAGAGTGCGGCAGCTGTTGGCCGTATTTCGAAAAACTAATAGGTCCCATATTTCTTTTGCAGGTGGATCTGTCTGTTCCATTTTCTTGCTGATCTTTATGTTTCCTTTCTAACTATTTTTTCCTTTATATTATTTAGACGCCTTTCAACTTTGATTCCATTTTTATGCTCAGTTATGATGTAGTATAGACTAACTTACTTTGGTAGACTGGATCAACGTAGTTCTTGAAAAAAGTTAACTACTACAAGAAATATGGCTATACTACTGTTGTCACCCAATACTCTGTTTACTCTTGGTCATTTTCTTCTATGTTGCGCAACGGGGCAGAGCTTCTCAATCCCTCTAGGTTGACCAGAACAAACAGTTCTTATTCAATCGAGGATTTGAACTGCGAATCTCAAGTGGTTGTCTTAAATAGTTTTTATTGGCACTCAATTACTATTACATAATATGCTAGTTATTTTAACCACTGCATACATTTTTGACTAGTAATTACTTTACTATTCTAAACTTAAAATGCATTTATTTAGGAGTTTATCAAAGCTTTTGCCCTCTCCGTTTCTTAGTCATCATTCCTCTTTCCACCAATCATTCTTTTTCGCTATGGGAAAGGGATTTATTGCTAATTTATTCCACGTATGGGTTATTATATAATGTACAATGAAGCGTTAGATTAACTCCGCCTGCAACTTTTGACACATTTAAGCCTTTCCACTTTTAATTGTCACTTTTCAGTCATATCGGTTCAAATGGATATGATCTATTACACGAGTGATTTTAGTCCTTTACGATTTCATATGATATTAATTAGTCGTGAAGATCTTCTTTGCTATACTGCACAATTTTTTTTGCTGATTCTCACGTCTAACATCCTATCTAGTCGGTATCGGTTACTCATATCTACAAGGCAGGTTGACAATCAATTACAGTATCTCTCAATGTTTTACGTACTGATTGATCATTCTGTCTTAGATAAGAAATAAAAAGTCCTCAAATTGTGGGAATCATTTACCTAATTTGAATTGCCAAAGACAATAGTATTTTTTTACATTTTAAAAATTGTAATTAGTCGTGATTTTGTAGCTTATATAATACTTCAATATGTAGTTTCTAGCTACAAATTTATTTAATGATTTATTAGTATTAACTAGAAAAAAACGTAGTCTCGGTTTCAAATCGTGTCTATTATTCATAACTTTTCACCGGAATTTCTTCTGCGCGGGGTTTTCCATGAGAATAGTTGAGTCAGTGTTGACCTCTCTCTGCTTAGTTGCTCTCATGTTTGTTTAGTTATAGAGTATAGAGTAAGCAAACTCTATACGACTCAAGTGTATTACGATATATAGTACTCAAATAGGAAATAGGTGATATCGGTGTTTGCTAACATTGCATTTTTATCTTTCATTTCTTCTTACCACTTTGAAATAGGTCTCTTATATCATTAATTTTAAGAAAACATAAACTCAGTAACATGCATTTAAAGATTCTTCCATTACAATATAATGAATTGCTTAGAATTCCGTTTTAACGTTATAGCAATGTATCTCAATACTTAGTTTCTACCATACCTATAATTCTCCTTGGGCTGTGCCTCAAGGCTGGACTACCTGGGGGTAGGGTGCTCGTCCCTTGAATAGGTGTCATATTTTACACTCCAATAAACGTCATTCTGTCCCATAGTCCGTATAGCTCGACCCCGCAATTGTTGAGCACCATTCAGGCATAACTGACACACATTGATAGATGGACGCATTGTTTCGTACTGAGGTTCTTTGCACTTGGAATTCTGGAAGCTTTTCTGATGCATTTGTCATATTACCTAACATTATAGTTATTTTAAAATCTAAATTATTTCGTTTGCTACATTTCTATAGATGATATTAGATGTATATTAATCACTGCATAAAAATGTTTATTTTTCGCTTATTACTTGTGGTCTCGTCATGTTTTCTTTAACTTATTATGTTTTATTCTCAAATTTCAATTGCCTCCTGATTAGTTATTGATGCCTGTACGTTAGTATTTTATGTTTATGTATTGCTTTGTACGAATATTTTTTAGCCAGAAATTTCAAATCGACTTTCTGTAGGTTTTCCCAGTACCACCCTTCTTTCTGTAGTCAATCACTCTTGACATGAATAGGCTAATTGCTTTTGTGAACACAGTTCCTGCCACCTCCTAAAGTCCTTCTCTGTCTTTTCCCCCTCTCTCCCTCGAATCATTTCCCATTGACCCTGCCGTTGTCTGTATCCTCTTTCAAGCTGTTACTCTCTCATAAACGTCTAACCTACGTCGATTCGAATTCTGCACCCAGCAGAATTCAAATATAATCACATGCACAAACGCTCTACTGTACAGCCCATTCATCACAAATTCAATTTTGCATGTTTATGCATGTAATACTCTAGATCATTCGCTAAAAAACGATCTTTGAAATTTGTATCTTCACTTTAAAAAGAATACTATAGAAGAGTCTTTTTTGAGCGTAGACTTCAGATTTCCGAGCTGTTTTATTCGTTTTAATAATAGTTATCATAGAATATAAAATTATTCTCGACATTATTTCTTTTTGAATTATAGGCAGTACGCCAAGCAGATTACCCATAATAGATTAGCCATTTCTGGTGAGATATTTTTATATGATATGCGTATATCTTTTAGTGCAGTGTTCTATAAATGGGTAATGGTTTTATATTTATTGTAGCTACGATTCATTTGAATTTCATAGTCGTTTTTGCCTGTTTATCTATCGCGATCATCTGTGTTTTACGTGTCATAAACGCGCGATATGCGATCGGACATTTAAAAAGTCGAAGTTTGCTATTACGATTTTCTTATTGTTCTTAATATCGATTAAATTTCAAAATAAAAACTCATTATTATGAACAAACGAAAAGGAATTTGATCTCATAATTATTTTCATCCCTTAATTATGTTTTTCAATGATCCATTATTGCTAAACGCTACACACTTATTCTCAACACCAGGTGTGTTATTTATTATTGACATGTAGACTCATTAAGCTTTTCTAATGCCTCCTGCTCGTGAATTTGAATTGCCGCGCGTGTCAAGGGCACGCTCATGAACGTTCCAAAGAAAGAGTGAAGGAATCGTCCAGCATTGTTCGTTCAAAACATATTTTGCAGAGACGGTAATGGGTCAATTTTGCCCTTATGGCGGCTGAAGGTCGTTCGTCTCATCACTGGCATGTGAGACCAGATCGCCCTGCTCTCAAAACAAATTAGTTATTTTAAACCTTTATCACCTCCTATTCCAATTTATTTGTCTCAGCCTTTATTTCTTTATTTATTGCTTCTTATTTGTATAGTTCTTATTTTCGTTTCCCATACTTCACTTTGTTTTCTTCTCGAATTATCTATTGTTTCTCTATTTCCCTAAGCCTATTTATTCCTCTCAGTCACTTTTCCGAGTCATTTTATTTGGTTACCTAGGGGATTATGTCTAACTGATGAGCGTGACAACGACAGGTCAGTGGATGATTGATAGACTCAACTGCTACATCTGTCCTCAGCCACACTCAATTTTCGCTGTCTGTATTTATTCCATAAGCAGATGCAACTAATTATATGAGAACTTTGCACAGTGTTGGCAGTTGAAGGATTTATGATTACGCAAAGACTGTTAGACTTATTTTTGTCATATATGAATATATAGCAGACTTCTCGCAGTTTCCCACGAAGTCTGATTCTTAATTTCATAAAATACAAATGTTAAAATTTACTTTCCTTTTAAATAACTATTCGAGACTATTTTATATTTGATGATATTACCTCTGCATTAAGATGACCTAAATTTTGCTTAATTTTTGTATTTTACTTGAAATACTATTATATCGCTCATTTACGTGAGTGTCGATATTCAAACCTGGCGTCTTGCTAAGTGGCACGTGCCGTCTGTCTCTTTAACAGTGGACAGATGTTCTGCATACTCATCTGTTATTCTTGCTTATCCATAATTAGTATTTCTATATCTTTTTTTAAACCTGCCACTCTTTTATTTTTAAATTACACTGAATATATATCATTCTTTCTGCCTTTTACTCTCATTTTCTTCCCACTTTTTCTCTTTTCATTATTTTCTCTTCTCACCTCACCCTTCTTTCTGATCCCTATATTGTTTTTTTTACACTCCCATTCTTTGTTTAAACGTGCTTTTTTCCCCTGTGAATTAATACCCATATTACTCGCGCTTAAAAATTTGAACCGTTTCCCATACATAAAAAGCACTGCTGCTGCCCTATTCATGTATTAGAGTGCCCTTCTATGCCCCACTCAGCATTTGCAATTCTAAAAATGTTCTTTATTCTGCATTTCTTTATATTGGGACCCCTACCTTGCTTCCAATTAGTATTTTTTTCATCTCCTAAGAATACACTAAACCTTATTATGTTATCTAATTACCTAATTGTTTGTCAAGGTTTAGATTACAATATGCTATAAGCCTTGAGCTATAATGTATCGGTAGTGGAGTGAGTACAATGATTTAATATGGCTACAACGGAAAATTTAACTTACGCTTTTCGAATATTTTATCTGTCACTATTTTATACGTCTAAAGATGAATTGTTATTTAGCATACATAGTTATATAATTTATAGGTGTTTGCACATGAAATATGGTGCATTATTTATTAATTAAACAAACTATCAAAAACAACATAATTATCATTGATTTTTGTAATTAACTCCAGATATGCGTGAGAGTTATATTTTAAAACCATATAACTACTCCGTCTTGTCTAAGAAAGAAATACCACTAATTTGGCTCTCTATGATTGCGCTACAAAGCCTGATGAGTTGATTCATAGATATGATTATACAGTCTTGTTCTTATTATGCTAGTTCTTTAATTTTTCATAATACCTGTATAATTTTTGCATATTTTCATCACTTATTATTCTTGTTTTATATTCTATAGATTTTGTAAACTATTTGACATATTTTAAAGTAATACTTGCAGCGCTGTGGCATAACATAACAGTGAAATGTGTTGTCATTAGTAGGCTGTTTCCGCTACCTTCTCTAGTTTACAGATAATGACATCATTCTTTCTTTTATATACGTTAATTTTATCATCATACCACCGGCCCTCACTAACTCATAGGTCTCATCCTTTGGCTGTTCTTTTCTGTCCTGTATTTCATGCTATTGGTATTATTTGTTAGTGTTAATAGACAATTTATTAAATCGAGTATATCTATCTATAAATATCTTATTATCTGAACAATACCCAAGTTTTTTGAAAATATGAGAACTACCATTTCAGTCGATGTTGCGATGGATCCAATGACCAACTACGTTGTTCCTTCACCATATGATACCCAAGTGCCGTCGACATCAAGCTGTACATTAGCACGACCGAATACACCTCAAACACCGTATACTCCAAATAGCAGGTGAATATTCGCTATATTGAATCATTTAAATAGCAATGTAAAGAGAGGAGAGCGAACTGTCAGTTTAAAGAACTGAGTAATATCTCATATTACAAATATATTATAACTAATATCCTAAAGATATTACTAGTCTGTACTTACATACGTTGTATTTCCACGTTCATAATACAGAAGTATTATTGATTTTAATATTCATATAAAATGTTTTGAAATATCTAACTTTATAATTAATTTTATTTCATTGTAGATCGGCGTATTCTTCAACGCATGGATCTCCTTTCCGTCCATCAAATCCAGCAGATCCTGTCGTACGGCTACGTGAAAGTTGTGCCGCTAGAAATGTACAAACGGCACAATGGATGGATAATCAGTACATGACAGGGGTACCCAGCTGTCACAACAATGCGGTAAGCATTAGTATAGTAGATTTTTAAATATAAAATGATTCCAGACAAATTTTTCAAGCAATTTGTAAAAAATATTAACTTATACGAAAATCCTTACTTTGTAGCTTCAACCAGCGCGTCCTGGCTCAGTAATGTCCGGTGTGAGTGGAATGTCAGCTATGTCTGAAATGTCTAGGATGTCAATTAGCAACTTAAGCCAGCTTAGCATTTCTACTCAGCTTACAGAGGTTCAGCATTTCGCACCTGTGAGTGCACTTTTAATTATTTATAATATGACCATTTTTAGACAATATTTAGTTCTAGTATTTATTTTTTATTGGTTAATCAGGTTTTATATTTTATAGATGCCACCATATCAAAGGTCGTCTGGTGCATCAAGTGTTGAAAACATGGATCCTAATTTCTTGTTCCAAATAGATGGAAAAGTCACTGCTCTTATCAACAACATGAGGCATCCTGATTGCGTATGTTATTTGTCAATTTTCTTCATTTATAAATGACTTTAACGATGTTCTCTTTCAGAATATTAGGAGAAAAACTATAAACTCCGTTCAAGATATGGCGAAGCGGAAAGAGTTTGCCCTCGTTAATCAAGTTCGACTACGAGAACTACTTGGACAATTTTTGCAGTTTGTTTATGAGCACAACGTTGAGCAGGTGAGATGCAGTTATTTAAATCTTCATAAATCTATGAAATGTATGTACAAATATGCAAATAAAAATCATAATAGGAGAAATTATTGTCGTACTAGAATTTTTTTGTAATCATAAAAAACAATCATATGTATTACTTGTTTTCAGAATCATACACAGCTATTGCAATCTATTTTCAACATAATAAACTGCCGAAATTGTATTTCGGTTCTCATGGATCAGCAAATGCAACATATCCTTTTTAATATCGTTTATAAATACTTAAAGTAAGGGATTTGTACATTCAAATTTTGTAATGTTGACAATTTTTTATCAGCCGCAGAGAATATTACCTGTGTTCTTTTAACTTGTACTATTTTAGTCCTGATCGACCGTATACAGCTTGGATAGTGATAGTGTTCACAGCCCTATTGCAGAAACAACAATTAACCAAATTCAGAAGGTGGATGAGGTAAAAAAATGCTTTAAATATTTTAACAATTGCTTGAAAACAGCTGCTTAGTAACTGCAACATAATAGTAATTTCATAACAGGAAAAACGACTACTTCGTCAACCGATTAATGCTTATTCTACATTCGCAAAGTGAATTCAATAAGTCATTAGCCATTGACTCGATTCGAATGCTTGTTTACCGTACAACAGCTTTGAAGGTGACGTATACAAGAATGCTTTCAGTCTATTCTCTTAGAGGAATACTACAACGTTATACTATTGGTTCAATCGTTGAACACGAAATATTTAGGAGTCCTTCGTTCGTGGTGGAGGCATGGCCTTATTACTTAATTTCCTGCAAACTGAAAATGAGGAGAAAGTACTCTTCTCATCAACCAAGAATTTACTAACTCTAATTTCAACGGAGTCGAGTGATTTTGGCAGGATGTTTGTGATGTCGAGTGGAGTGCAGGTAGGGGTGAAAGTGAAAAATAAAATCTAATTTAAAAGAATTACTAAAGTGTTGTGATAGGTGTTTTTTTTAGATCTTAGGTAACTTGCTTTCCCATGGTTCATCTCGCTTGCTCCATGTTGTCCTGCAATGTATGTCTTCTGTCGGTGACCTTAAAGATTTAGCATCTCAGGTATAGCTATAATTAATATTAATATTTCTAACTATTATTCTTACTTTAATAAATGGCATCTATGCAAAACCTTGTAGATCTCCTAATATATTATATAATTTATTTACCATGGCAGGATATCTCGGCAGCAATTGTAGCGGTGTTGCAACTCTTAGGCGCACACGACCCTATTATCGCCAGCCACGGCACCGCTTTTCTACTCAACGTTGCCGCCAGTTCACAGAACAACAAGGTGTTCAACTTGCTCCTTGGTCTCTAGCTAAGCACTCACGTTTTTCTTATTTTTATTGGCTTCATGCTTCAGGTTCACCCACTTATTCTCAGATGTCCTAGGACAGAAAATCTTGCGAACACAAATCTTGTTAGCCATGTATAGCGCTCTATATGAACAGGCGACCATGGTATCTTCGCATGCCCCGGAGACGATTTTGTCGATCCTGTCTACTCTGAATGGTTACTTCATGATCCAGCTGCCCAATATCCGCCAACTGGTTGAAGCCATCACCGAGAACAGCATGATGTGCCTCGCAAATATGTCTCGTGCACCGGATGACATTGGACAAAGTGCATGTCTTCAGGTTAGAACGATCACGATATCATTATTTTCTCGTTGTTCATATTGTTGAAAAAATTGAATTGATTTTTTTTAGATTGCTCGAAAATCTGGTTCGGCCAACATTCTTCTAAACGTTCTTGCAAGTGGAAACATGGAGTGCAAATGTCGTGCCATGATGATCATATACAAGTTAGTATGCTGATTTCTAAACCTTTTATGATTATATATAGTATATATTTTATTTACAGAACAACTCTACATATCCCTGAATTTATGCTACTATTCCTCGAAACAGTTGATGACGTCAACCACCTTAATCTAGTTCATATTGTTCTTCGATTGTTGTGGGAATCTATTATGAAACACGTAAGTATACTTGTTTTATTCTAAAAATGGAATATAAATATGTTTTCTGTTTAGGATACTTTCGTAAATGAAGAAAAAGCTAACAGAAAAGTGTTAATAGACCGAAGCGTTAAGCTGCTGACGAACTTAATGAAAAGAGAGGAGTTGGCCGAACAAATTCTGCAAATTTTAAGGTTTGCACTTTTAATATTTCCAGTCTACTAATTGCTTCTCTTGAATTATTTTTATGAACCAGTCTCTTTTTATTATAGTGTGGAGAATCCCCTTCTCCTCATTCGAGTTTCTCGCGACGGTGATTATGGTGGACACTGTGCTCTTTTGGCTTTTCTCGATTCTATAACAAGTGATCCCCGAAGGTCTCTTACGTTGTTACTGTAACATATTTGATCTTTTCGTTATATACTGAGAACTGAGACAATTACAAATAAAGCAAGTGTACGTTTGGCTACCATATTCGTATGTTATTTACTTTAGAGCTCCTCTTGTTTCACACTGGCTGGGCCAACCAGATGCTCGCCAAATGCTAAAATGGTTCTGTGAAAATCCAATGCAAACTGGTCAAGATACTGGTAAATTGTTTATATTATTTTTTCTCAATGTGAATGTGTCAGCTCTATTAGATCTATAGATTTTTTGTCATTAAAATTTTTGTATTTCCTCATTTTTAGCAACCCATGCTCTCAATATCGCCAGCCGTTTGCAGTATCAGAATGTGCCGATTGCGGAGTGATTTCTGAAAGGATAGTATCAGATTCTCAACGCAAAATTGAGCTAAAAGTTTGGAACACTAACATGCTATAAACTATCTTTACTAGATTTTCATTTACTAAAAAAACGAACTGCATGCATCTATTTAAATATAAGTCGCAATTAAGGTGCTGATTACATCTAACCTTTTCCTCAATTATATGATTATGTCCATCTTTTAGCTTAACAATATCTGCTCACTATATATGATATCAGAGGTTATAATTCTTAGTTAACTTCAGTAGTTTTTCCTAGATTGTTTTGTAAGAACATTTGTAAATTGAGAATGTAGTACATTAGGTTCTCGATTTTCTGTATATAAAAACATGTATGTGATTGTTTAGTTTTGGATATAAGGCAGGTTTATCTCTTTCTAGACGTATGTGTACTATTTATCCTTCATCTTTCATATCAGGTCACTTTACGAGCTCAGAGCATTGGATCTCCCACTGGCTCCTCTTGTGTAATTTCTTCGTCGGGTCTAAGATCCTTTTTACGCGAAGTTTGCGCTAACATAATGCTTTGTTATTTCAGAATTTATTTGTTTAATCATGTCAACTATCTGTGATGTTTTTATAATTGATTTCATTAATGAAGTGAATGGAATAATTGGATGGTGTTTAAAGTATTTTTCATTTCTACTCATCATTGGGGAAAATGAGTTTATTATGAATTTTGCTACCTCAGAAGCGATGGCAAAATCGTATGTCAAGTACTTTTGATGCAACTCTCGTTAATAATAACCTTTAGGTATGCAAAATGATTTAGTTATCAAAATGGTAGCTCCTAGAACGTTTGAAAATTCAAAAGTGTATTGGAACTTCTCACCCGCAAGTTTCACAACGGGAATTTAGAGAGAAGTGAGAAATTACGGGCATTTGGCGGTACCTTTTTAAATGCAAGTAATCTCGTAAATGTGTAATTCCGTCTTTGTTTTTCCACGTTTTAATCATTTTGTATATCATTCCACATTTTAGATAATATGGAAAATATCTTCTTACAATTAATTGCCATTTCTCCACACCTTCAGTAGAAAGCCCAAATAGTAATGAGTAAAAACGTGGTAAGGTGTTTTATTTTTTCTCCGCTATTAAAAGCGTATTTATCTATACATTCATCACTCTGAGCAATGCTTAACAATTAAGAAAAGTAGCAGTTCCTCAGTTTCGCCCAATAGATAAGCACATGGTGACACAAATATTTCTATACAAGCGAAAACGTGATTCACTACTTCTTGACAAAAAGTACACAACAATGGTCAAGACAATTCCGCCTACTATCCCACAGCTCTCAATCATGACATAAATAACATGATTGTCCCCAGACATGGAAAGTTTGTGTTCACTTTCTAAACACGTTTAATATAAAAAACGCAGTAGATATTTGCTACTGCATAAGCATTAGAAAGGAATTCCTCCGTTATTCCAATTTGCATTTGTTGAAACAGTTATAAATTAGACGTGCATTTCTAACACTGACCTGTAGATAATTGATAGTCTTCTGTTTCTTCATCCTTTAAACACGACATTTAGGAAATCCATCGCAGCTACTCAATTGTCGTGGGAACAAGGATATGCATGACTGTTACTGTACTGACTTGTGGACTGATCGCACCCAGCAAATGTTAACTTTACTCTCCCTATTTGTCCTCACTTCGAGAATAAGTGTCGAGACTAGTTATAATGATACGTATTTTATAGTAGATACATCTATACTTGTCTCTTAAGCATTTTCTATTGAAGTTCAGAAGTTAATTTATTATATTGATAATTTTAATGCAATCTTAAAGAATTGGTTCCATTTTTGAATACGTATATAATCTTCGTAATTACTTCATTTTATTTTCCTGTATAATATAAAATGAGTAGAATGAGTGATACTGCAAATGTACTTTGGAATTCACTGGTCCGTTGCAGTGTAGTTTAATGTAGAAATGATTCGAAGACTTATTTTGAACGTTCGCTATTGATTATACAATTTTCCGACGAATATAGCTATAATTATTTATTGTCTAAATGTCCAGTTCAGAAGTGTGATGTATGTAGATGCGGTTCACGTTACTTTTTACTATAGTAACTGTTTGCAATTTGTGTATATTTATGTATAAACTGCATGATTCGATAACAGGATTTGTAAGTTTGTTTTTTTATTTCCGATTGCCTAATCTCATTGTTAATGCGATAGTTTTAGTTGCGTCTTTGATCACTTTGATTGGATCAAGGGTTTCTCGGGATTTTATTTGTCTGTACCCGTCCGATAGCCGCTTAACCAGTTCCCCAAGGCGCCTCCTCCCATTCCGTATCCAGATTTCTATTGTGTTCTACTCAACCACTTTTTTTGCGATTGCAGTTGAGACCCGTCAGATGTTTTTCATTTAGCTGCTTATGGCCTATTTCTATGTCAGAATTTCCGGAAACAATGATATAATTCACATATAACAAATTTGTGGTTCTATTGCTGGAATATTCCATTCTATCCTCTTCAAAAGTGCTTATTCCCGACGTATTTTGTCGAAAGTAAATAAACGCCGAAGATAATGGCAAGAAACAAAATTCAATTTGTTCTACTAGCTAGAAATTTCTATTTTTAGCAATACCGAAAAACCAGTGCTAGGATTTAATGTGTATCGTACTTTTTCTGTATAGAATATTAAATTGTAACATAAAAACAAGGCAATTTATTTTATTATCCTCGGCAATCATAGAATGCCATCCATGTAACAGATGTTTAAATTCTCTAAATTTTTACCTATACATAATAGTTCTATCATTTATTCTTTTTGAAAAGAGCCATGTGGTATATTATAACTTGTCATAAGCCATAAGCCTTTTACTCCTACTATTCTCTCATAGATAACATAACCTTAATTACGGAAGAGATTTTTTCGCACTATGATATTTAGACTTGTTATAGATCGTAAATATCTATTTAGAACTTACTACTCTGCCTAGTTAAAGGTTTCATTGAAGTAATTGGTGTTACGGAAGTACAGGAGATATTTTGAGAGTAAGCTAAGGATCTTAGTAAGCTTCTGTTTAACTATCGTAAAGAATATTTGTAGCTTCCAATGTTTAAAATTCTTTAAGAGATGTGGGCTTTCTCTAGTTAACATGTTTTGCTTTCAAATGGAAATATATGCATCATCTAAAAGATACTAGTTTCTTATACTGCATATAAATTATAGCCTTTTGTGGAACGCTGGAAAAATACAAGATGAATAATACTGAGGAGCACTTCTTATTACTTATATCGTCATTTTAATGTTCATCATAAGTATATTTTAATTTATTTTTCATGTATTTATTATAATTAAGTTTTTATAGCTAATGTTACGACTTGTCCTAGTGATTGTTCTTCTTACAACCATATTCAGTAGGCAGATCAATAAGTGCAAAGACACTGATATGAACTGTGCTGTTTGGGTTAGTTTTAACTTTCGAAACATTAATTTTCCACTTTTGTTTCCATATTTAACAATGTACTTAACTACCAGGTGGCTATGAACTCTTCGCAGTGTGATTACTCAGCACTGGTCATAGAACAGTGTCCGAAGGCTTGTCAAACTTGTGACGAAGTGGTGGAACCAAGTGGGTAAACTCTGATAGAAGAGTAACTAGATAGCTTCCGTTTAATATTTCATTAAAATTCGACATTTTAATATTTCTATTTCTAGGAAATTTTGTTTTTAATAAAAATATTGTATTTACAATTATATACATTTTCTTTTTCCGATAGAATACGATATTCGCCGGATACCTGCTCAATTAAGACCAATAGCTTGGCTAATTGGTCGATGGCGTTCTGAATTTGGTGGGAAGGCGTTCTTCCCAACTATTCCTAAATTCACTTATGGGGAACAAATAGATATATCTATAAGTGATCACATCAATGGATTACCAACGCTCAATTACTCGTGAGTGCAATGATGGCTTTAATTTTTTCATTCTAAATTTAGTGGGCTTAGAATAGTTTTTGCTGTAGAAGGTTGACGAAATATTGCTTCATATTCATCCCATATGTGAAGATAATTAGTGTTTAAGTTTTATAGTTTGTTTTTAACTTTTAAGAAAATCGTATTTGATTATTGAGTTAATAGAAATCTCTGACAAGTGTGATAATAAATTCTCATGCTTTTAGAGCATTTGCTTGGGATATCAATATGCCAGATGAAGAACTTGTTGAAATTCACAGTGAAAATGGATATATTGCGGTACAACACGACGAAAAAAACGACGTTGACGTCGTTTCTCTCACAACTGCAATGAGCAATGGTATGTTAATATTTTAACTATAATAGTACATATTATTTTAAATGCTCAGCAAATATATGAGATGCTGACTTTTAAGCCTATTAATATAATATGTAGAGTGACTCTCAAAAGTTTGTGCACAACTGGCTCCCAAATCATAAGTTTTTCTAAGGAAAAAATAGTCGTTTGAATTTTCAAAAGTAATATTTATTAGATCCTAAGAAATTATCCATATTTAAATAGTTATTTACTTTTATTTTTATTTTTTAATGATTTTACGACATACAAAAGTCGGTAAATAATCCTAATACAACAATACTAAGACAATACGTTAAAGTACTATGCAAATTACGAGCATATTTATGAAATATCTCGTTTTACTATTTTATCTGAAATTCTTATGGTAACTGAAGTTTATTGAGTTCACTAGTTTCACCAGGATGTCATTAGAGATTCTACTTATAATCTCTTAAAGTTGATAGAGTTTCTATAATTTGTGTTTTAATTTTGTGCAACGCCTCTCCAACTCCTCCCATAGATGCTCATTTTGATTCAGATTTAGAATCTGTAATAATTACTTTAAAAGTTATTTTTCTTTTCTTTATATAATCATTTATTAGTCTAAGACTATGTTTGGCATCTTTGCCCCCTTGAAAGAGCTTTCCAGTGAACATATAATATTTTTCGTCCAATAACATGATCTTTTCGTTTTCGTTTCCTTAGAAAATTCCTTATTTGAAGTGTTCCTTATGAGGTGGAGGGGACATAGTCGTAACTCAATCATTTCTAGGTCATTATATCTCTTCCGTCGTGTTTCAGAATAGGAGATTGGTATTTGGAATTAAATAGGGGACCTAATAGACGATAAACATATAAAATTACTATAAGTTACTACTGCTAAATAGTTCTGATTCGTCGCTTGATAGAACTTTAAACCACACGTCTGCCGTTGAGTATTGATGTTCTTTTGCAAACTTCAATTTAGTTATTTTAATATATCAATCGACCATTTTATGGTAGAAACAGTCAAAATAATGCTCAATCTCGATTTGGTCTTCCTCTAGACATCGGCGGCGTTGATTTGGTCATAGCATGTACAATCATTTAATCCTCTCATCATGCAGTGGATTTCGACCTGCATTAGCTTAATTCGACTAGCGGGTCAACAGTAGATTCTCTACAATTAATTATTTGGCTAAAATAACTAAGAAGGTGTAGTTTATTCGAATATTTGATCACTAAAAAAAGAATTAACTGCATTACTTGAACTAAGGAAATTTTGATCACATCTGTTGCCGTTTCAATTAGTTAATTTACTTTAATTTCAATTAAATTCATTGACGAAAGTTGAGTAGTTCATTAATTTCTAGTGCTATTGTATGTCGTTAATAAATCTGTTCATCTGAATAAATACATTTTTAATAAATGAAAATATAAAATTAACTTATTTTAGACTGGACTTTTTACGTGTTTTTTTTTAGGATTCATGACAGTGGAAGAGGGTCAATTGGGCCCAAATCAAATACGTTTCAAACTCGTGAGGATTGGGAGAATAAGTTTCTCGCATGATTCAGCAGTAAGATTGGTACGGTTAAACATATTTAATTCTTAGTTTTTAGATACTTTTTCTTGGTCATCTTTAATAACTCACATATAGTCTATAAAATGACTGTTTTATATTAGTATATATAATGATTTCAGCGAATTAATTCGACAAGAGACTTTCGAAATATATATTTTAATAGTTTTCAAATACTTTTTTAGTAATTGAGATATATTTTTTCTAAAATATTCTAGCAAACTGAGTTTACGGGTTTTTTAGTTATTGGCGTAAAAACTCATCGGAATTAGGTAACATCGCTTAGAAACTGAGGTAAAATTTCCTTCCCTTGTTATAAGAACGGACATTTTGGAATTAATTCATCCGGAAATAAGAACGTTGTTCTAGTAATGCATCGTAGTTTCTGTGGGTATTTTATTATTGCACTTTTGATTTGATCTTTCTTAACCTAATTTACAGTGCTAAAACTAACTTACTAAGTGTTTTAATAACTGATTTTATAATATCTACGAAATTTTCGAAGAATAATTCATAGAAGAGAAGTTTTGACAAAAAATGGATGATATACAATACAACTCACCACAAATTGTTGGACCATAAGTTTTTGATATGAACAGTTAGGAACAGTATAAAGTCACTGAAAGACTTTTGCGAGGATATACTTCTTAACTATGTTGAAACTTATCTCATCGTTGATTCCTTCATAATTAAACTACAAGCAAGCATTTTTCTTTATTTTGCTGTCTTTTTTGTAACAACAATTTAAGATGTTCCGTGAATGGACGTTGCTTGATGAGTCCCGACTAGAATCTCGTCTACTGATGACAACTACAGTAACTCGACGACTTATGGAACACACTGCTATTATTTACAGAAAAGTATCCCCTTAATTGTAATGACTAATTCGATTTTGAGTTTTTATTATTCATGAAGTTAATTATTCATAAGTTTAACTTTTAATTTGAGCAACTCAAATGTAAAAGGGAAAGAGTGAAGTTTAGTAAGTCTAAGAACTGCATCTAAACGTACTTTAAGTATATATGAACTTTTAAGCAATTGTAGTTTCTTTACAATCGCGAATATTTTAAGAGTTAGTAATATATTCTATAGAAATTGAAATATTCTTGTATTTAGTTATTTAGAAGTTAGTGACACTTTCAAATCTTAAGTTTAGATCTAACTAAAATAAAATTTACCTATGAAAAGATTGTAATCGTATAATTTTCAGATATTGAAAGTAAAAGACAATTATTTGGACATCTCTACGATGACCAATAACATAATTTTAGCAAAATATCACGTATTGAACAAATATTAAGAAATTACTGCATATAAAAGCTACTAAAATTTAAATATTCTACGTTATATTTAATAACATTATGATTAGTTTTACCTTGATTTTATAACTATTTAAAATCATGACTGTACTATTCCTTTTAATACTACATTTGAGATTTTGTAAGTTTAAACATATTAATCAATATGCAATATGAAGAAAAATCTTTATTTGCATTCGCATTTATTTCAGTTTTTTATATTCCCAATTTTAACGTTAATGAATCTCATGTGTGAATCAAACGAATAAACTGCATTAATACTGGTATACATTAATGTGTTTTACCTATAAATTTAGTATCTCAGTTACCACTATAAACCGTTGATAAAATTATACAGTTCCACTCTAGAATGTAGTTATCAGCAAAAAATAAAGCGAATCGAAAGCAATTGAAAACTGCCCTTTGTTTGCTTGTCGGAAATCAATGTGAGAGCGTAGATAAAACATTACACAAGCTTTTAAAAACTATCCTATCTTTTCTTTAACTATAGTTAATGTCGACGCTCCTAATTTTGTTCTATTAATCATCTTCACTTTTTTCCCGCTATCTTCCATTCTTCGCTAAAATATAAAAGGGGTGTTTTTAAGTGTTGTGGTCAATAGATTCTCAAGAATTTGAAATTAAATGCAGGTAGCTACAGTGTAGTGATTTTAACTGTTCGTCGTAGGTTCTGCTACTTAGTATCCATACTAATTATTATATTTGCAATAATTCATAGTTAATCTCTAGATGTGCACTCTTTGTATAGGTAGGCGTGGCTTTGGATTTAGTCGTACACGTTCAGGACAAAAGTCGACAATTACGCAGCGCCATGGATGTTGAGTATACGTAGTTTTACGCAGTGTGATTTGGTGTTGTGGAGTGGACGTACACTCAAAGCACGTTTAAATTTCAAGGCTTGTCATTTACAGTTCCCTCATTCATCCATATGATATAACTTGTGTAAGCTTGAATTGAACTATATTATCCAATCTTCCGCTTTATTGTATTAATTTAAAAGAACATTGAATACTAGGTTTTAAACATAATTAGACACTAGATCAGATTTCTCTAAACTTTTTAACAAGATTGTTATTTCATTCGTTGCGTGGGATTTGATTGATGATTTATTGAATATTATTTTTCTTTTTTATCGTATCACATGACAAGGCCAACATCAAAGAGCATTATCTTATCTTTAAAACGCGCAGTAATCAAGCATTTCGAGGGCCTTTCATTTTTGCACAAATGAAAATGTCACCAAAACAATAAGAATCTGCAGGACTTAGGTTTGCTAAACATAAATGTGCAAGAAAATCAAGGTTTTGATTATTACTGGTACTTTAATATATCTGTTATATAAGTAGCATTTACTATTTTTAACATTAGAAGAAGCTATATTTGTAATATTATAGGAACTATGAGTACGGTAATGCAACCATGCGCGATATTAATATTTCCATTGTATAGTAGTACTTTTCTCGTTTACTAACCACGTGACTGTGATTATTAGAAATAGCGCCAGTATTTTCCAACATTTAGTTTGTTATAACACACCTCTTGCTGGCATACAATTGTTTTTACGGATGGTCACAATAGTATGCTGTAGTTATATGTAATTTGACTCATGGTTTTATTTTATCTCAAATTGATACACTGAAAAATGTTTATATTCATGCTTTTTAAGAATGGTATCTGTATCACTATCTCGACGTTTTTTCTCCGTATCGCAGACTTCTTTAAAATCTCTCTCGGCTCAAGATATTTTCTCAAGAGAAGCAAAATATGGGTGCCATAACTATAAACCATTGCCCGTTGCCTTAGAGAAAGGAAAAGGTGTGAAAAGCTTACGTAGTATTATAATATTGTTAGTAGAATTTAGGGTATCACTTCTATATCTTCCAATTATCTATTAGGAACATGTAAAAGTAAAACAGTTGTTTAATTCTGAGGAAAACCAAAAGCTTTCAGGAGTCTTTGTCTGGGATGTATCTGGTAAACAATATTTCGATTTTCTTTCTGCCTATTCTGCTGTTAACCAGGGACATTGCCATCCTAAGATTGTCGAGGTTTGTGAGAAAAAAAACATGTTCTTACATTGAGAACTACTTGGTTATTTGGTTAAACTTCAAGGCAGCTACAAAGCAGCTTGGGCAGTTAGCACTAACATCGCGTGCCTTCTACAATAATGTGTTAGGAGAATATGAAGAATACATCACTAAGATGTTTAACTATGATAAGGTTCTACCCATGAATAGTGGTAAGTTAGATTAACAACTATCGATAAAGTTGTTGGTGAGTATAAATATTAAGGATTATCTATAACTTACATCAGGAGTCGAGGCTTGTGATTCTGCTGTAAAACTTGCGCGTCGCTGGGCCTACGTTGTTAAGAATGTTCCTGAAAACAGGGCTAAGGTAGTTCATGAATTATTACTTTCAGAAATAAGAGCTAATTTAACCATGATTTTCTAAGGTGGTGTTCGCGAAGAATAATTTCTGGGGACGTTCCATTGCTGCCATCTCAGCTTCAACAGATCCAGACTCATATGGCCAGTTTGGTCCTTTTGTTCCTGGATTTGAAACTGTTCCTTATAATGATCTAGAAGCAGTAGAGGTAAGCAATTTTTGATGATTGTGAATTAGTTTTTTTAATAAAAAAAATATTTAATCTCCTAAGTCAGCGTACAAACCTATATAAATTCGTCTTATTAAATTTTCATATATTCCTTACAACCATATTTAATGTTTAAGAAATCCATTTCTGATCCGAACACAGCAGCGTTCATGGTAGAACCCATTCAAGGAGAGGCTGGAGTTGTTTTACCTGATATAGGCTATCTTCAAGTAGGTTGTTTATTAAAAATTTCTTAGAAACTAGTGCTTGGGGGTACGTCAAATATCAATGAATCATTATAATGTATGTGTATTTAGGGTGTTTCTAAGCTGTGTAAGAAATACAATGTGCTTTGTATTACTGATGAAGTCCAGACAGGGTTAGGACGGACGGGAAAGTTAGTGCTTTTAATTTCTAAAGTCTTTTAAATTTTATCTATAGATATTTTATAGATTGTAATTTTAGGCTATTGGCTCATTATCATGAAAACATAAGGCCGGATATTGTTGTACTTGGGAAAGCACTTTCAGGAGGATTATATCCTGTTTGTTAAGTGGAATTTTTAGGAAATACAGTTAGAATACCGCCTTGTGGTCACGTATATTATTTATGACTATTAAACTAAATGTCAGGTATCCGCCGTTCTTTGCGATAATCCGATTATGATGAATATTAAACCTGGCCAACATGGCTCTACATATGGTGGAAACCCAGTAGCATGCAGGATAGCCATTGCAGCTCTTAAGGTTGAGTTTAGTATTGAATCGATTTAGAAAAACCAATAAATACTTTATTAGGTAATTCAAGAGGAGAATCTGGTAGAGAATTCAGCAGTAATGGGCGAGCTATTAATGTCTAAGTTACGTACTCTGCCAAAAGAAGTGGTACCAATAGTGCGTGGACGCGGATTGTTTTGTGCAGTTGTTATTAATCCAAGTTAGTCTTTGTTATTAAAAAAAGATTGGAATTCAGTAAATTCAATATTTAATTAGAATACGATGCTTGGGAAGTATGTCTGCGCTTAATGGAGAATGGTTTGCTTGCCAAAAACACCCATGGAGATATCATCCGGTTTGCTCCACCACTCTGTATCAATGAAGAACAGGTCCATCCATGTTTGATTTTTCTGCACATTTTTTCTTCTGTCAACTTTATTTTTGTTTTCAGGTCAATGAAGCAGGAGATATAATTATTAACACCATTAAACAAGTGGCTGGCAGTATTTAATAAATTTGTCCAACTTACATTTATGTGCTAATTTACATATCAATTAATACTATTACATAAAATAACTAATTTAAATGTTAACTAGATGTATTCGCATTGAATGGCTTGACGTTGTGTTCTTTACATTCTTATTATCTTAATTTATTCTTCTGGGTAATACGGAAGACAATTGTTTGGTATATAAGTTGGATTAATCGAGTATGCTGTTTAGGATATAACTTCTTAAGATTCAGTAAGAGATTTGTGACTTAATTGTTGTAAAGGTTATTAGGAAGTTATTTGTTTGTCATATTTCACTAATAGCTAGTAAGTCTATAAGTTTTCAATATTTTAAAATAGCGTAGTTGAAATAAATCGGTAGTTTATTATATTTTGTCATTGGATATTTGTAATATTGACAGGAAGTAATACTTTAGCATACTATGAAGGATTAGTTTTGGATCACGGCAGGAGTTCTGAATAGGACTTGGTAGCGGAAATTCATGATACTTTGGAATTGCGAGATAACACGCTCCCACGTAAACCTACTAAGAGTTGTCGTGCCACGCGTGGAAACCTAAAGGGATAGCCTTTAGGTTAGAGTTATTTGTAGTTTTTAAATTCAATATGTTCAGGTGAAGGAGACTGACCGTAACGGTTTTCTGGTACTCCATATATGGCCCAATCCCAACGACAGGTGTAGTTGTAGAGAGAGGGCAATTGGTAGCTGTAGCTCCTTGGCCACCCGTACCGCTGACTAGAGCGACTTCACTGATAGCACCTCCCGACAATAGGCCAACCATTGTGCCAGCTAGTGTAGTATGTTGTTTATCTGTTTATTTTGGTTTATTTTTATCATTATTATTTCACCTGGAATTATTACTCCCATGTAACAGTTTGAAATTGGATCGGGAGAATATGTCACTGTAGCCGTCACATCATTTGTAGGAATTGGAATTTGGGACAAAGCTTCGAGATACTAAAATACTTTGTTGCTTCTCATATTTAACTTTAGTTGTAGCCATGGAAGGTTAAACCATCTTCACACCAAAACCCAGTATTACTATTGGGGAGTTATATCTTTCGTCTATATAATTCAAATAACTTTAACGTACAGATGCCATCACTTCATTTTGAGCTGCTTGCAGGGCATCCGCTGAAGTTATAGATTGTCCAGGAAAGAAGTTGTTAATTTGCTGTCCAGCTGCAATTATTTCCATAACGATAACGTAGTACCATTAGAGAAAAAGTACTTTTTTTCACCAGCTGGCATGACGGGAGGATAATATGTCCATCGAACGGGAGGACTGATCGTGAAGCTGAACGTTGGGTCAGTTATAATCTCACTATTACGTAGACTTCCCGCTAAAAATTAATTATAGACGATGATAACAGGATAAATTATTTTAACATTATTACTACTGTTTCTTTATAAGAATTTATTTTATCTCGTAACATAGTTATTACTATGAGTATATACATACTAAGCAAAACTCACTACTTGCACATCCTTTTCCATAAGCAGCATAAAAGAGAAGTAGTCCAGCTTCTACTAAGGTCATTGTAGACGGAAAGAGGAGGAATGTCGTGATGACATCTTTTTATAGTGATCACAAAAGTTTATCGTCAACAAATTTCCTAGAATATTTTCCTTATCAATGGGTTCAGAGTGTTTTGACCAGTGCAGGAAAGTATACTAGTGGTCATCCATTCATCTATGTATACTGTCTGAGTGACTCATCAAAACAATCTTGAAATGGTTCACGTTATAAATTCTAAACTTGAATTATGTGTGCTTAAGATTTGAGAATTTATTATTTAACTTGGAAAGATCTTACCTAATTTAGTCATTATGACAAATCACTTATCACATTCATCATTGGGAACAAATATTTTAGCGTATTTACACTAACAGGCAATTCTAATAATTTTTTTAAGGTACATGCCACCATGGACAAGATTAGAGCATTCTGGATTACGTGTCAAATATGTCCACATTACGTGTTTCTTCCGGCAATGTGGTTTGGAATATTAACAATTAGGTAAGTAGTATTATAGTTTTTGCTCTGTAATTCGAGACATAGATTTTTCTTACATTCTTGGATAACGGACACTCGGTGAAACCACTACAATATTGATAATATATTGAACTAGTATCTAGAGAATGAACGTTACATAGTAACAATGATATTTGTATTTAGGTGAGATTATTACTAAGGTCATTTAATATGACTCAATTACGGTCTTTTCTTAAAAGTGAATAGCTCATTGACCAAGGTTATGGTTGAAATTCCACAGAAACGAACAGGATTATAACTGTCAAGAACAGCATACAAGGCTAACTAGTTTGTTCCCTAAGCGATATTTCTTTTCGAGTGAAGAGTTATTAGTCCCTCGAATAAAGGTAAAGTCAGCGAAAACACCACAATAATGGGCAAATATCGCTTAGGGAACAAACTAGTTAGCCTTGTATGCTGTTCTTGACAGTTATAATCCTGTTCGTTTCTGTGGAATTTCAACCATAACCTTGGTCAATGAGCTATTCACTTTTAAGAAAAGACCGTAATTGAGTCATATTAAATGACCTTAGTAATAATCTCACCTAAATACAAATATCATTGTTACTATGTAACGTTCATTCTCTAGATACTAGTTCAATATATTATCAATATTGTAGTGGTTTCACCGAGTGTCCGTTATCCAAGGATGTCAAAAAAAGCTATTATGTCACGTAGTTCACCATGGAACATGAGGTTTATGAGAAACGGGAACATTCCCTTCAATTACAAAGTGACTGACTGTACCATTTATTCATCAACAACAAACAAACATGGTGTCAGGTATTTTACTTTTTAAACTTTTTTTCTTTCAATTGGTGTGTCTTTATTGAAAGACGTGTCTTCTTTTTCAGAGCTTCTGCTTCACTTAAATTTTCCTCCAGAGAGTCTAGGGCACGTTGGGATACTTCCTAAAGCAAAGCCCAACCGATAACAACCAAGACTTAAAATTAAGAATATGCTCACCTTGTTGTGCTGCGCATATATTTCTGGATTGATGTAGCGAGTTTTCTGAAATAAATAAGAATTGTTTATTTTCTTTTTATCAAATATTTAGCTCTTACCGGCACTTGCACTTTGTCATGCCTCGGCAAAGGTACCGTCAATTCCCAACGGAGTTCTGCTTCTAATTGCAACTGCTGGGTTTTTATTGCATTCATTTCGTCATTCGATAAATCCTGTTCATGTTCCCTTAAAGTCTAAGCTCAAAGAAATATTTAGCACAAAGATCGTTTGCATACAAACCTCTCACCATCCATTTCCATTTCAGCTTCTCTAATTGTCCGAGTGAACCATGTTTCACTCATATTAATCTGCAATTGAATTCATAAATAGTATACTATACCAAATTCCTTAACTTCTAGTTACCTTTTTGAACCTATGCGATAGAGTATCGAGCTCAGAAGCTAGTTTGACTCTATTTTTTAAACATTTCATTAAAGGCAATGAATCAATTGGAAACACTGGTAGATCCTTATCTGAAATTTTTTTTGTTAGAGATTCTAATAATCCAGTGGTAGTAAAAACACCTTGCTCTTTCCTGGTCCCAAAAAACATTGTGATAAAATAAAGGGACGCGAACCTCTATTAAGGTTTTTACATAATTTCCTATATAGATAAGCATCTTTGGCATCAACCATTAAGACAGTAAGGCCTTTTCGGCATGCTCTTGCAGTACGACCCGAACGATGAATATAGGTCTACAATTTAGAAAACCCGCTCAGTCTATCTAACGTTAAAAAAAGTTAGTTTCATTAAAAAAACAAGAACCAACCCTTGCACCAAACCCATAATATATACCTCAGCAGTTCTGGGCACTTGGTAATGTATCACATGTTCAATGCCTTGGATATCTAAACCTCGAGCAGCCACATCTGTGGCTAGTAATACGCTATTTTCTTGTTCTGTAAGAGAAATCTACTAAAGACAACAAAATAAACTGAATCAGATTATAGATTAACGCACTGGTAAAGTTCTCAAGATTTTTCAGGCGCCTTTTTTGATCCATTTTGGCATGTATCATAAGAACCACTGTTGGTGACTTCAAAAGTTTGAGAATGCCGTACAAACGACGAGAGGCATCGATCGAATTCGTGAAAATCAGAGTACGGCCTTTGTAACGTTCAAGAAGATACACTACAGATGTATCCTGAAGAAAATTACTATACAAATGTTTTAAACGATGGATAACTATAATATAAAAGTAATAATGGTACTTTTTCTAGAAGATTCGAGCAGTTCATTCTTGTCTCCACTAGCGACTCCGATGTTCCAAATTTTCGAGTTAAATCGAAGACCTTACGTTGTGGACGTAATCCAGTCAGATTAATGAGTTCCTCTGAATCCAAAACATTCCTAGTAAAGTTTTGTGGATTTCTACTTTATAAAAGTTGCAATATCACATTAAAGACCCACTGAGTTTCATTTCGGATGTAAGCTCCTTTTGATGATTTCGAATTTGTTCCCTATGGACGTATGTTAGGGTAGCCGAGAACACTAGTGTTTGGAGTTTCTCCGACGCCGAACTTAACAATTTAATAAATAATCTGTTATTCATTTTAACGTAGATGGATGTTGTCGTGCCAACCTCCTAATCTTTTTTAGAATATGCGTCATTTCTATAAAATGACCCTTTTCCACCATTCTATCAGTTTCATCAACGACAAGACAGCATAACCCATTCATATTACCAAAATATGACATTTCATCGGCCTGTAAAATGATTACACTTAGAAACGTTGATAACCTTTTAATAATTCATGGTTTATACCTCTTTCACCATAGCCCACAATCGACCAGGAGTGGCAATGGTAATCTCAGGACAACGTTCCTTGAGAATACGTTCTTGTTTCACTTGAGCTAAACCCCCAACAATTTGTGTGGCCTATAATGTACAGTACATAATGTTGCCACTATAAGTTTTTCCGAAAAAAATTTCGATTCTTCCAAACCTCAAATTTTGTATATTTGAGAAGGATATTGAACTGCTTCATAATTTGTATCACCAATTCTCGCGTCGGGGCCAAGACAATCGCACGTGGACCACGCCCCTTCCTTTCTTCTGATAGGAGTCGGGAAACTATAGGAATTGCGTACGCCAATGTTTTTCCACTTCCCTGCAATAGAAAAATACTCTCCATATTTGTAATAATGCATAATAAACATACGGTTTCAGCAGCACCCAAAATATCCACTCGATCTCGCGTAGCACTAGGTAAGACGAGACGTTGAATCTCGGTAGGTGTGGTAAACCTTTAAAAATAAAATTTACTGCCTAGGATATTTAGTTGTTTTATAGAAAATATAATAAACTATAGGAAAGAAACTAAAGCGAATACCCCATATCATTAATAGCATTCATTATCTCTTGAGGAAGAAAAAATTCTTTCCAGGCGTTTTGGATGGGTTTTTCCTCTTCTGCAATAAGTCTAGCAATTCTAGGAAAATTATTCTCCATATGAATATGAATATGAATAATTACCTTGAATACTACATGTTTCATTTGAATCCATACTGCCAGTTAAAAGCTCTCCTGGGCATTCACTCGATATTAAATCAGTGGATTTTTCTACGAACTTTAACTTCTTCTCTTTATGAACATCAGAATTTTGTGATGTTTTACGCTTTTCACCTTTCTTCTGAAACATCGAAAAGAAAATCCATATTAACCCACTGCGTTAAAAACTTAACCAACTCCTCTACTACTCTTAAATGCTTTTCTTTGACATTCTTATGAATAATAACATTTGTTTTACTTTCCTCAGAAATTGTAATTATTACAAATCCGTAGTGTTTAAAGAATAAAATCACACATTTTAAACAATATACAAACCTTAGTTTTACTCTTTTTCTCCGGTTTTTGAAATTCATTTGGAGTAATTTCTTCAAATGTCCCTAGAAAACCAAAATTACTGTCAGAAAAATCCGCCGTAAAAGAAGCAGCCTTCCACTCGTTATCTCTAGGAATTGAAATCACAGGCATCCTAAAAACTAAATGGATAGCAAAATAACTACTATACATATTAAATAGACAAACTCAAATATTACGGAGATATCAAACTCCAAGTACATAATAAACAATACTTTAAAAAATTTGTGCTTAACAAATACTAATTCAACAAGGAAACAATCACTTAAACAATATTAAAATAACAATTTCTAATATATATATGTGCAAAACAATCTATTACAGGTCTGAAACTATGCAAACAATAGCAGATTCCTTTAAGAAATTCCAACTAGTTCTCATTCTTTTCAATATATTCCGATTGTTTTCGTGTCAATTTTCTTGCAGTTAATATATATCGAAGTCCATATTTATTTTGGTCTGTTCTAAATGCTTGTAAATTGCAAATATCATGCCATCAAAGGTTGGAATTATAATCAGTCAGAATTTTAAAAAAAAATTCGAAACTAACAAGTCACTGATGAGTTTGGAATGATGTGATACTATCTGTTGAATTCCGGTTAATGTAGCTACATCAGTTCGTCCTTTCAACTGTAGGCCATGCTCATTTAAGAGTGACCGCAACCAGATCTAACCAACAGCACAAACTCATTAAAAATCTAACCGTTACTCTGTGCTCATCTTCATATCTATAATTAGTAGTAAACAAAAATATCAACGAACCATTAAGAAATGTACATGATTCGAATTCCATACAAATTGACCATCTGCCATCCATTTTAATAATCTTTCTGCATATTGAACCGGTAGTGATCGGACAACTAGTGTTACTGATATTGAACATTTTAGATAGATCTGTAGAAAATACAGGCTTTTGTTATAAAATTATCACAAAACTTACTTTGATTTAGGCCTGTAGTCATCAGTGTTCTACTAATTAAAGCTGTATCGTCTAGTCGTAAACTAGCCATAAGTGCAGTTGAAAAGTCGCATAAGGATAAAGCACTGAAAAAAAGAACAACATATTATAATACTTATTTTACTAAATACATACCGTTTTACTGTAGCAGGTGAAGTCTGGCTATCGAGCTGAAACGGATCGAATAGGCCTAAGGGGTCCAGTGAATAAACGCCTACTCCTTCAGTACAACATATGGAAAATCGACGACCTGAAATATATCTAGCACTTTAAAATAGCGTTTTGTTTCATAATTAAGACAGCAAGGCTAAGTACATGTTTTAATGCAAAAAATTATTGGCCCACCCGTAGGACAATATGCTATTGCATATATAGCCACCTCAGGTCTTGAACTCCTCTCTCCAAAATCCATATGCTTTGTTCCAGGAAGTTTTATCTGCCTTTTTTGATCTGGTTCTTGGTCAGAATACGAATCATCAATAAGGGCCATATTTCCAAATTCAGAGAAATTACGACGGTTCACATCTAGCTAAAAACGTAGTTGCGAAATAAGAAATGTTTAACTAAACTAAACCCTATCTGATAATTAAAATAAATCTTACAACAACTCCACTCAGACTTCTATTTTGAGTAATTGTAAATCTCTTCATCATCATACGGTCTGGTACAGAATAAAGACAGAAATTGTTTGATTCGCCACCCAGTAATAGAATAGCACCATCTGGTGAGAATTCCATACAAGTAAATGACCTAAAAACAAACAATTTAAATATTTAAAAGAATGAATCTAGAAATTAGACTGACTTATGTTTCGCGGAATTCTGTCTAGTTATTGTATCAATATCTCCCCTTGCCGGATCCAAATCAAATTTAGCATCAATAGAGCCTATATATGCCATCTAAAATCCACTTTATGTTAGATATGAGAAAATAACGACCATATATTAAACATTTATTAGGTATTCTCCAACCTCATTCGTGTGGTAGAAGGTTACTGCAGAATCTAGAGTTAGGACTGCAAAAAGTTGTCCACAAGGTGAAAAAGCCACATCTAGAGCTTCTTGAGATAATTCAGTCGTTTCACATGACGAATCCACGATATTCCAAATCCTTTTAAATTATTTTAGATATAACATTAAAATGCAAAAATGTCATATAGTAGAACAAACTTGACTGTCTTATCCCAAGATGCACTTGCTAATGTGTTTCCATGAAGGCTTATGGCAGAGATGTTTGACTGATGCCCGCTGAGAACATCAAGAAGATGTCCAGTTCCCATACTCCAGATAAAAATCTATATAATATCGATTAAAAATGAGCATCTATGCATTAAAGATCCTTACCTGAAAAACTTCTTTGCCAGCAGCAACAACTATATCACCAGATTTATCCACAGCAAGATTCCCTAATTGAGTCGGTTCAGGACAAACTAGAGTACGGAAATTACGATATCTAAAATACTAAATTTTTAAAATATGTTCACCATAATAAATCAACAATGTGTGCTTAAGCATTACCTCTTCATATCACGCGCTCTAACAGTTCCATCTAGTGAGGAACTAAGAATTGCTTTGCCACTCTGTGTCCAACATACAGCGGATACAGATGATGTATGTTCATCAAATGTTACAGTGCAGAATCCTGTACGACTGTTCCAAATTTTTACCTAGATAAAATATCTGTACACCATACTTTACGTGTATAAAGCAATCAGCATCAAAACTTCACCTTTCCATCTTCTGCCCCAGTTGCTAGGTTTGCTCCATCAGGTGAGAATTGTGCAGAAATTATCCGTTCTGAATGTGCCTGTTGTTTCATGACATATGTTTCCGATTGCCATTCCCATACCTGAACAGATACGTAAATATTGTAACAAATGCTACTACATTTTCATTATTATGAACATCATACCACCAACTGCGCTGCAGATCCCTTTCCACAACCAAGAGCCAACCAATCTCCAGATTCATTAATGGATACAGTAGTTATCTTCAAATCAGACACCCTACAAACATTTTTTTTAAACCCGCTTTAAAAATACTAGAGTGCAAACCATCATACCTTAGGTTATGAATCAGTGAGAATGATGGGATTTCATGTAAGACGAACACGCCATTTGAAAAAGCCGTTACTAAGATATTAGACTTAGCGTGGAAAGATGATGATGTAACATTAATGCCAGACTTTCCGCTTCCCGAAGACTCCAAAAGTGAGTACCTAGATTTGAAAGAAGGTATATAAAATTAATAACTTAGAATAATATGTAATATACCTTTTCGTTTTTTCATAATACAATCGAACCACATCATCTTCTGTTTCCATACTATCATCCGGTTTTTGCCATTGGCCTTCGACCAGATCACCCTTCACCAGCGAAGATGTCCATACATTAGCAATACCTCTTTTACACACAGAGATAATCTGCAAACACGGTGCGGTATTCTTGAGCAATTAACAAGAAACAATTTAAAATTCTTCTTTGTAAACCGCAGCATTACGGCAACATAATGAAACATAAAATATAATTTTTCTTAATCCACCACAAAATCGCATATTTTCATCATTAAAAGTGCTTCAGAAATATTGGTTAGTGACTAGTCGTGAAAAAATTGACATTGGGTTAATTTTCCTTATAAAAATAAATAAAAGTTTTACAACTTACACACTACGTTACAGTAACTCATTAATTTAACTATATGATAATTTTGATAGAGCTAAAAATTCGAAATAAATTAGTATCTTTTAGTTTTTGAAACACTTCCACGGATTATATTTCTATGTAAATACTATTATTATGATCTAGCAAAATGAAACGGTGTGGTTTCAAAGTTTTTCACCATTTATTTACGCGTTAACATTAATACTAAAGTAAATTCCATTAAAACTAACATCATAGCTGTCCTGTAGAAACTGGCAATTGACAATTGAACCTTGATGGCCACCTAATGGGTGAATAAATAAATTCTTGTAATCCTTTGACCCCACCACTCTAACAACATTATCATCTCCTCCAGCTACGACGAGACTAAAATACGGTTTGATATGAATATGAAAACATTTTAAATTGACCTATCAAAATCAAACCATCCGTCATGCGACCAATCAACAGAATTAAGTGTCTCTGATGATAATTTATAAGTCTTCTTCAAGTAGAAGGGATAATACATATTGAATTTCTGTTTAGCTATGTCATGGATTTGAAGATCCATATCGCGACATATAGCGATTCTACTGAAATTGAGAAGTTAGATATAATATAAAATAACAATAAAGGTAATGACGAGAAACAAGGTAACTTAAATCTATCATTAAAACGAACTCTCCACTTGGTGAAAACCGTACGGCTTTGACTATCCTGTTAGCACGGAATTTGAACACAACCGCCTCAGTACTTAAATTAATATATAGAACATGACCCCCTGAAATTTTAAAACGTTGTTATATTGGAATCATTTCAAAGTGATGTATATATATATATAGAAAAGTACAAACCTTCACTTGATACTATTAAATGTGTTCCAGTGTTATTAATAGTCATTGCCATAATATTATGTTCGCATTCGATTGACATAGTCCGAGATACATTGCTAAAATAGGGAAGAAACATTTTCAATTACCAAGAAATTTTAATTGCAATGATAAAAACATACTTTTTCAAATCGAATATAGATATTTTATTTCCAACTGGACTGATAACAGAGTTCCCATCAGGTGAAAAAATGACCTCCCCATTCCGGTACACACTGCCGATAAGATTCGAGAACTTGAATAGAAGTGAATAGAAAAAATAAACAATCATTTAAATTATTTTATTGATATATGTATAAGGAAATAAGAAAACCAATATCATCCACAAAAAAAACATCCTCACTTTATAATTGATATCCATTTACTGCGGTCAACCAGTCTTTCTTACGTCTAAATAACGGAGAATATAAGACTGCGACAACCCAAAAAAAAGGCGCGTATATAGCATCGCGCGGCAATAACGCGACAAGAATCATTTAGACGTCTGCACTCTCAATCTCCCTTACTTGTTTGGAGCACATATCAGCAAATCAAAAAGTTTAAACAAAAAGATTGTATTTATATTCAGGTAGGCTATATCACCGGCTGAAATATATAAATAAAAAGGAACTATTTATTTCTGTTTTTTTATTGTCATTGTTGTGCATTATTACAAAATAAAACTAATTTGTAATAGTTAGTATTAATTACGTAAATAACAATGCTTAAAGATTACTGTTTTTACTAGAATAGATTTTCGTACCATTAATGAGTACTGAATTAGAATAGGGTGAGAAGAAGAATGCTTTAAAATATTTGGTTTTCTAAGAACTTGAATATTATGTTCATTGCTAGTTGTTGAATATGGATCTGAGAATGAAACTATTCATTCGGTATTAAATATAAGTTCATTACGCAAACATGTATAAAGATCTCTGTATATGTGACTACACCATGTGATTAACCATTTTTTCGTCACAGAAAATACTAATTAATTAAACCAGAACAGCAATTTATATATCTATCCCTATAACGATTTTTTAGCGAATATATAATGGAAGATATTCCTACTTCTAATAAACAATAGCTACATTCTCTTGATTTGCTCAATCTACAAGCCTATATGACTTCAGTTAAGTAAAAAAGTCATAAGACTCACTACTCATACAAATTGTATTAGATATGGTCTGGATTTAATCTATATTGCCTGGATGTAACTAAATTAATCAAGAGAGGTTTATCTAGTCATAAAATGCATACTGAAATTTAGAAAAACCAATGCTTTCCTATTTTCTTTTTCGTCTAATATATCAGCAACAAAATATCCCTCCCGTTTTACACTTTGTTTAATTCCCATATTTATAAGAAAGAAACGAGTCATTACCAAATGAAATACTTCGAAGTATTTAACTTAATTTCTCGCTTCTGATTTCTAATTTTTCTAGCTATTAATTAGTTGGTGAACAATTCTGCTGAGCAAAAATAGTGACTATACATTTAAAAAACCTAATAAGGAATAAATATATCACATTGTCTAAATATATACTTGAATTTGTCATTACCTACTCTATCATATACCTATTTTACTAGATTTCACTGCAACATTTAAAACGAGATCAGATAGTGCGACTGTTGAGACACCATTGGTACGATTTCAACAGAGAACATCCTAAAGGCTTTCTTCTCCCACCACTATTCCAAATGCTTTATTCATTTACAATATCCCATTATTTTCAAAATAATAAACTTAATGAGACAAAGTTACCAAATTCAGGTCTCCATAGGAACATGTGAGTGTTTCGTGATTTAAAAAATAGATATTGTCTTATCTATTCAAATATTAAAAAGATAAATAAACAACTTATAACCTTTAGCTCCACACGTAGTAGAGCTCATAGCCGCCATCAGTTGTATCAAATTAATATTAAATTACGGAAGTGAATCAAAAAAGAATGAAGTACAAAAAAATTATATCTCAACAAATCGTCGATCACCAATATATATGAAATGTAAAGGCCATTTAAGTTATCATATATATATGCCCTCACCATTCTTATATTTTACAGAAACTATTGCATGAACACTTTTTCTGTTGTCCAGTAAGTGTCTAGCTTTGATCTATTGAACAAACAAAGAACGACACAGCCTTCTTACAAAAGCAAATTACTTTAAAATTTAAAGGAGCGCACATAAATGTATTTTTACGCTAATTTCGCATTATGATAATACTACAGTTTAAATATTAAACAATATTTTCATATCCAACATAATGCAGATGACAACTTTATACCATCAAATAAGCAAAGTTAGATTTGAAATAATCGTTTTCCCTAAAGTTCATGGCAAGATCCCATATCAAACAGATATACCATTCGAGGTTTAATATTCAAGTAGTAAATTTTCAGCTTTTAAAAGACGTTTTCTGACTGAAATTTAGGATAAATATAAATATTTTATTTTCGAGACCATTTCTCAGATTTTTGCTACGCTTATTTTTTCTTATGTTAAGTTAACCAGCGATTAAGTAGCACGTACTTAATGCTCTATTTTCAAACATAATAAGTAAAAGTTGATCATACATACTGATTAAGTGTTTCTGTTACATTGAGGATGTAATATATATTGATGTATCGCTAATTTTAACACATTTAGAAACTGCGTGAACAATAAGATTTTAAATATTTGCTTTCTCGAGACGTCTCTTGCTTTAAATTTGCTACTCAGCTAAAAGTGGGCGGTGCCTTGTCACATTGCCAAGATTTCCACCGGTCGATTAGGAGGATAGTTGTGCATGTGTTTAATTCTTTGTTTGTTTCTATTTGGAAATAGATATATATTGTGGTGTATTTTATGTATTTCATGGTAATAATAAGGCACGGATGTTTCCTTGTACACATAAGCCACATTACTTATTTGGAAACGTAAGTATCCATAGATTATGACAGCAAATTTATTAAATATATTAATCAAGAATGAAGACATTTGTCATCGTATTTATCTCATTTATCTAATTTAAGGAGATTAATTCGACCAGTTTTAAAGTTGCGGACTGATCGCTTCGAGAATACTACTTTACAACATTATTATTTAATGTGAAATTGTAGGATGTCGCGTAGATCACGGACATCAGATGAAATTGATGTCATCTCTAGCAGCGACGAGAGTGACAACTGTATTCCTCCAGCCAGAGAACCTGTTTCAATTCGAGGAGTTGGGCACATTACCATGTGGGTTAAATGGTAGAAAATAGCTATTTGCGATTAATGATCAAGGTTTTTAGGTTCGGTCTTAACTCTCGTTTTGACACAGAATTTCCAAGCGAGTTGACTGGTCGTATAGCTCCTGAAGAATTATCAGATACTCTGAGCCGAATAAATTCGGTATTAAAACGTCAAGTGCAGATGTCAAGGTTTTTTTTTATTATTGCATGATTGCACTACAAGATTTATTTCGAAACCACACATTGAATTATATATTATCTTTTAAATTCTTACAGGAAAACATTGATTTCAGTCGATGGCTATTATGCGGTCTTCTATTTTGCTGTTGCTCATTTGGGTGCTCTTTATGGCCAGTTGTGTGTCTTAATAGGAGGGTATGAGTATTAATGTAGTCCTCAGCTTTGCTTTACTCTATTTTGAATATTTTATTCATTTGCAGACAGTTAGCGCTATTGAAAAAACTCTTGACCATGAGAATATTTCTCTGTATCACAAACTGGGACTGCACTGGCGGTTAGCCAGACGTGCTATAGACTCCTCTCGATTGACGGAGTACGTATTAGAATTGGAAATTTTACCTAAAGCACCACTTCTTTTACCAGACTAATATTTAAGCATATATTTTAAAACTCCTATTATTGGTGATATAGTTGCATTCTTCTTTATTTAATATGATTAGGAACACCAGCAGCTATTTCATATATCCTTTCATTGGTCTCGAATCACGAGCACGTGGGTATTGGTTTACCTCTCGCTGTTTCTTAATTACATTAGTTATTATTTAAACTTGTGTTGTGATATTACTCATCAGTTATATTGCCTTTGAACGGAACCCTCATTCTAAAATTCCTTGTCGATTATTGCATTGTTAGATTAATTATTGCTTAACTTAAGCACACAATGGATATATTCTGTTACAACTGGTAGACTACTTTATTTGTGTGGCGGTTAGCAATTTATCGGACTAGGATTGCCGAATTTATTTATATTCGACATAACAAGGTTACTTTCTATCACCCAATTTTTTCTAAATAGGATTTTTTGTATATATCATTATATCCGATAATTTGGAATGGGTAGCTCTAGCTTTCCTTTGTATCTCTTCGAATTTAGAATTTATTTCGCAATCTTTTCGTTATAGTATGGGCTATTAAAGCTTTAGCATTGTACATAAGATATTTAATATGACCTCTTAGAGAATATTTTGTAATATTGTTTGTACAATACATTGTGCATAGTGTGAATAAATGTATATTATTCAGAGTTGATTAAATATATGGGAGGATAGTAAACCCCTTTCATAGTTTCTAATTACTATTATTTTTTTTTTGTTATTTTTAGATTGATATTTGCACCTTCTTTTCAGATGTCAAAAAGTATTAAAACACCTACAAACCAGAAGACTTTAACTAATGTGGCTGTAGTGCGGATGAAGAAAATAGGGAAACGATTCGAAATTGCTTGCTACAAAAATAAAGTTGTTAACTGGAGAAATAAAACGTGAGCTCGGAAGTTTTAAATTATTGCTTTTTAATTTGCATTTTATATCTCAAGTCTTTGGATTATTTTTCTTATCAATGTGTAGTTATTCTGAGAATATTTATAGAGAGCGAGATATTGATGAGGTGCTTCAGACACATACTGTGTTCACAAATGTTTCCAAAGGTCAGCTTGCAAAGCGAGATGAATTGACTGCTGCTTTTGGCACGGAGGACCAACTGGAGATTTGCAAGATTGTATATATTTCATTTTAATTTTAGTAATACATTAATCAAATTCTTAATTGTATCAAAATATTTAATATTTGTAGATTTTGGATAAAGGTGATCTACAGGTTTCGGATAAAGAAAGACAAGCAGCAACCGACCAGTCGTTAAAAGAAGTAGGGTCGTCATAGTATTTCATTTTGTAAATTTTAGCTGTGTTATAAATGCTTTTATATATCTATGTAGGTTTCACAACTGATTGCCTCTATGGTGGTTAATCCGGAAACAAAACGACCTATTCCTCCCTCAACTATTGACAAAGCACTTCATGAAATGCATTTCTCGTTGAAGCCCAATAGAAGTTCTAAGCAACAGGTTGATTATGAATAAATCATCATTGCACATTATTTATTTCCATTATTTTTTAGCATTTAGGCACTTGAAGCAATTCCAAAACTACGTGAAACAATGAAGATTGAGCGGGCCAAAATGCGTATCCGGATATCAATGCCTTCACGTGAAGCGAAACTTTTACAAAATAAGTTAAAAACTCTTTTCACTGAAATTGAAGTTGAAGACTGGGCTGAAGGAGGACTTGAACTAGTAAGTGCTAAACCTACTAAGTTTACTCAACAAAAAGTTTTCCAGTTAAAATAATTATTTAGGTTGGTTTAATTGAACCAGGTCAATTTCGAACCATAGATGAACTTATTCGTAACGATTCCAAAGGGCATGGTAGGATGGAAATTCTTAGTCTGAAGGACATAAGAGACGGGGAAATCGAAATCTGTTAGCCAGTTCCAAAATTTTAGGAATATATGCTGAATTTGATCTCTCATGCGTTGTGTGTTGTCATTTAAAATTTAAATTTTTAGTACTACTGGCTGAAATTACTATTTATGATCGTTTTCAATATCCATTCCTACTGGCTTTTTCAATAATCAATTTTATCTGAAAATAACTATCTACCATAATTACTAAATATATATATTTTCACTTGGTTATTATTTTGCAAGTTTTCTAGTCGATTTATTCTTATAAAGATGTTTCAAACGTATATTAAGAATTACATAATCAAGATTACTTGTTCGAAAAGGTTTTACTAATATTTAGATTCTCCTTGCATGTTAATAATACTTCTTCAAAAAATATTAGGAGCCATGGCAAATTATGGGAATATGTAGTCACTGTCTTTAGATATAGAATTAGTCGAATTGGTGTTCAATAAAAAGGAGTAGAGATTGTACCTACAAATAGAGGTAAAATTTTTATTCATCTACAGTGTATTTAAACTAGTTATTCAGCCAGTTCCCTCTGGAGCTATGCATCTATCGTTACGCTTATGTGTAGCAAAAGCATTGTATTCTGTTATTTTTCCACCATACACTTCTGTTTTTTTGTAGCATGGGCGTTTCATCCTATTCTTCCGCGTTTCTTCTGTTCAAATCGAGGCCTGTATACCGTTCGTGTCTCTTCGCACGTGTCCACTTATGATAAATAGGTGTGTGTGAATGGAGTTTTAGGTGATGGGGCATGTGATGTACGAATTATTCAGCATATGATATGGTGGTTGATTTCATAAGTTTCATGCAAGATTTATTTATTATGTTCGGCTAATTTCTACAGATTAATTAAGACAGTTATTTAAAATTAATACAGATATATCAGGTTTTAAATTAAATTATCAGAGATTGTGACTTGAATTGGTCATTAAAACTAGTCTCATCCATGTAGTGAGACAATGCATATGTGGGGGTATTTTGTTAGAAATTATTGTTAAGCCGAGAATTCGCTTAATACTGTTTTCTGTTTACTCTCAGCCCGAAGTGGCCCATAGCTGCAATTCAGTGTGATGTCAGAGAGCGCAATTATGAGATGTATTGTAAAGTGAGGATTTCAATTTTCGATATCACTAAGTTTGATTTTCGTATCAAAAACTTTTAGGTGTTATTTCCTCAGTATCAAAACAAGTAATTTCCTTGTTTCTAGTGGCTATACAAATGTTATGCTTTGTAATTTAATCTCATTCGTTTTTGTTGTCTCTGTTCATGATATTACTGCGTTCAGGCGTGCTACACAGATGACATTAGCGAGCAGCTATATAACGGTCATTTGCCTCACGACTGGTCATTGTCTTCTATCAATTCTTTCAATCACTTTCAGTAATCTTATTTAGTTGTTCATTCTATAGAACTTTGCATTATTTCTGAGAATTTTAACTATTATTACTGAATAAACTCCTCTCAAAGACCTTTTAAAAATTAACTTAAAAGTATTTCTCCACTTCCTATAGAAATGATTCCCACTTTTTATTGAATAGTAGTCATCAAGCAAAATGGATTCAGAGGAGATACTCGTCCAATCCGGTCGGTAGCTCACGTTTTCTGCCGCAATTCGTCGTCCAGCCTCTCGCAGGAAAACCGGACGCTCTCCATAAACTACCGTGTATAAAAGACTACCAGCATGCGCTTTTAGATAGACCACATTAAACGGACTTCAGAATTATTTTAGTTTATTTTACTCTCATCCAGCAATCGGAGAATCCTACCCTCTTAAAGCCAATATATGCTCATAGCCTTTTTCTTAAGTTTTCTAATAACTCTATCATCAGCTAATGCCAAAAGCAATTTTGGTGACTTTTTAATACTTTTATACCTGTTTCGTCTTTTGTTCTGTTAATACTACCATAATCAAATAGCATAGCTGTGCTGCACCAAACTATTTGTTCGTGAAATTCTCATAATTCGAATTTGTGTTTAAGCATGTCAGCGGTGATGGGAAATTGCTCTACATCGACCGCTTTGTGTGTACAGTTCCTTTCCCATCTAGCTAATGTTGTGATAGACAACACAGTGCAGGGAGTACTACCTGTGAGTGGAAATCAATTTTATAATTAATACTGATTTTAATTTATATACTTTTAGCATAGAAGTTCGATTATCGCACAGCTTTGTTTTATTTCATTGGTAGACCAATTTCTTCTCAGACTAGCACCTATTCCAATATTTATTATTTCATCGTTTTGTTATATTTTCCGTCTTAAAAATTAACTTATCTATTTATTTTAGCTATTAAAATTTGGGTTAAAGTTAACCTGAAAAATTTAAGGAACTACGCGAAATAAACACCATTTTATTTCTTCATAATCCAAAATCTTATAAGTGGAAGCACATAAATATTCAGTTTTTGGTAGCATAATATATAAGCATATACAGCTCTTCTGATTATTATTTATCATTCAGCCTTCTTTAGATCTTTATTTTGGTCATTTTTCTTTTGAGAATTATCCATGATCCCACCTGCGTTTTCCTCCCTGATGCATGGCTGTCCAGTCGTTCATGTTTACAGAAGACTTCAAGTGCCTTCACGGCTCTTTCCGCCTCTCGCAGGAATAGATACGCCATTGTCAGTTCAAGAGCAAAAATCTGGCTATACAGCATCATGAATACTGAGACAGGATTTGGTGGATGATCTTAAAAAAGGCTTGAATTTCACCTCATAGCTTGCACCAAACTATTGTAACAGAGTAGAAATTAAAGTTAAACTATTTGGTCGCGGTGGCAGGTTTCTAATTAAATAATTTTAAATTTTCCTAATTGTTTATTTGAGTCAACAAGCTTACTTTATCTGCGTACGTGGGATATCAAATAGGAATCTAGTTACACTGGGTCATGAAAAAATAAATCCATAGGTAGTATCAAATAATGCATATGCTGAGAAAGAGGAATAAAGGTTGGCAAAATGTGTTTGAAGCTATAAGTTAATTATTCTTCAGCTTCGAAACAACGTAACTAACGACCGTTCTCTGGCCATGGTTCAGTTTCACCCGGTTCTGCCCTCATACCCTACATCGTCCATCGGTGTACCTGCCATACCAGCTCGTTTCAGCTCGTATTCTATATCTGGAATGAACATTAGAGGGCTGAATTCGCCTATGCTTCATCCTGGTTGGGTCAAATTTAACATTTCTGGATGTTAATTAAGGCTTTTAACGACTGATAAAATTTACGTAGAAGTTTTTCTCATAGATACTATGAATTAATATTATTATATATTCCTATAGATTTAATACATACTATTAAAGTTTATGGCAACTTATTAATTTCAGGGTCGTATGAGCCATTCTTAGAGGCAAATACATATCGTCTTTACAGCATGAGATTTTGTCCATATGCAGAGAGAGTTATTATCTATCTTGCAAAGAAAAATATACCGTTAGTAACGTTTTTAATATACTATATTATTTAGAAAATTAAATGAAACCTTTTAGACAAATTTTTTGATTAGTTCTTTAGAATTGAAATCGTAAATGTGAATCCTGATTCGGGTCCTGCTTGGTATCTTGCCAAATCACCATTAGGTAGAGTACCATCTTTAGAGATCAATGGACAGGTATGTTTTTAGTAGAAATTTACTAGAATTCCTCTTATCATATGATTAAAAATGTTCCATTATTATAGATATTCGAAGTAGTTTTAAAACTGTTTCAATAGCTTAACTATAAACATGCATAAATGATATCAGTTGATAGCATAATTTAAAACAACGCAACTAAAGGTCTTAGATAAGAATATAGATAACTAATATAAATCATCTGGGACTCGTATCTATTAGCCTTCTGTTTTTTAATATTTAAGTGAACTTTAAGATATTTATAGATAATATTTATAGTTAATTTTAGGTTATTTGGGAGTCTAATATATTAGTTGAATATTTGGATGATGTATTTCCGTCTACATCAATTCTTCCAAAAGATCCTTTTGCTAAAGCTCAACAGAAAATTTTACTTGAGAGGTTGTCATCAGTAAGTTACATACATTACTATTTAAGGGAATCATAAAACATCGGCATAGAACCTTTCTTAACAATAAAGGTCTTTAGCAGTATAATTTCGATTAGAAAAAATACTTTACATTTTTTTGACGGGATCTACTTTTCCGTTCATTTTCAGCTGATGAATGTTTTGTTTGATTTCTTCCGGTCTTCTTCCCTCATTCACCAGCGACAAACGGATAACAGTCTCCATAATGCGCTGCGTAACGCAGAAAATCTCCTTATTGATAGTTTCTATGGAGGTATGGCCACATATATCCTTTGTATTATGCTAATTTTAGATATTAATAATAATTCTTTGTATTATGCTAATTTTAGATATTAATAATAATTCTTTGTATAATAATGTTTTCATATATTATGGTTGGTTTCTTTCAAGTTGACTTTCTTATATCAGGAATATGTGATCACCTTTTTTCAGGTCTGAAAATTATATTAATGGTTAATAATAATTCATCGTTTAAACATCTTTGTATAAATAACAGTCTCTCTATTGCTTTTTAATAGGGCGTCAACCAGGCTATGCAGACTATATGATTTGGCCTTTTCTCGAACGTCTTGAACTGATTACACTCACTGCTACCAGTCAATTTCGGTAAAAGAACTATTAGAATTTGATTAAGTCATTGATTCAATAGTCAAATAATTTGCTATTGTTGATGCATTTAACCCATACATTAAAGCTACATATTATACCGTTATTTACGTGAATATTTTAAATAAAGAAATAAACTGCGATGTAAGAAACGCGGGATAAATATGTATTTAAAGTATCTTCAGGTATTTCCCCGGTCTTCACTATCCTAAAATGGGTGCATACATAGCTAGAATGCAGAGTCAACCAGAGGTTGGCACATTGTTTTTAGAAAACCTAAACAACTGAACCACTTTAAATTCCCTTATACTTAAATTATATTTTTAGATTAAATATGCTATAAGACCACTCTCTCACCACAAAGCTTACGTCGATAGTTTCGCCTCAGGTAGACCGAATTATGACTATGGTATTTACAATGGGTAATAATTTTCATGTTATAGTCACATTACTTACTAATTTTTGTATCATTCTACTACAATACCACATTTATACGAAACTTTGGAGCTAGACAGATCTCAGTTGGTACTTAAGAGGTGCTTGTATTTATGTATCCAAATGTAAATTATTTTAATTGTTTACATTTGCGAATATTGTATAGTGGAAATGATATTTCTTAGATTCTGAATAATTATTTACTACAACTGTTTTAGTTTGAAGTTTTTACTCGTTGAATACTAATAACTCGAAATATTTATTAGCTACCAATTATAACCACTGTAACATTTTTTAGAGATTTAGTTCGCAGAAATGTATATAAAACTAAAGAAACTCAGTATTTTTTATTGACGAACAGTACAGTGATAATTGAAGCTGATTTAATACACAAATGTTAATCCATGTTTGAGTATAAACAGCCAGAAATGTATTATCTGAAAGATAGGAGATCTAAAGACAACTTCAACATTCACTTCTACTTTAATTGAATATTAGCATAAATGATGTAAGCTAAACCTATCAATTCTACTGGGAATATTTTTTGTGGTGTGATATTCCATCTTTAAACTGGCATTTGCAGCCTTTAAAAGTTCACGCAATCATAAAAATTCTCATTACAGTTCTACCTCATAGATAAATTTTTCCCTATCAGGCTCAAAAGAACCTTAAGAATAGCATAATTTACGTTGCATTTTTTTTTGTTTCATCAAACGGTAAAAGAAAAACTAAACATTTCAGTGCAGTGGGTGAAGGAATTCTCATTAATGAGGAAAGAATTCGAAAGTAACAAATGGTGAAACAGAGTGCTTTACTGTCGACCAAACACTTTTAATTGGTAAATACAAGTGTATTTCTGACCATGATTTGATCGGAATCGAATTTGTACCTTATCCACAGTATGCGAATATATCTGGCAATAGGATTAGATTTAGAAAAATGTCTATACTTCTCAATACAAGATAGACCATACATTTTATTTAATCTATACCTGCATTTCACAGTATTGGGCTGGCCCTCCATACTCCTCCGCAGGGTAGATACAATTCGAAATGACAGAACTATTCTTACATTCAAAATCATAACAAGCCTAAATTAAATGCTTTAATGTAAGAATAAATAGGCTAATTAAAATAATTAGAAGTTATAAAAAAAACACCAGCGTTAACTTACGACTACATCGTAATCCTTAGGTGCGCTCAGAGGAACAACTTCGTACCAGTAATTATGTTCATACAACACAGCTCCAATGGAAGCATTAGCCCAAAGTTGGATCATAAGCTGGCCTTCTGATCCTGCGAAACACCACGCCTCACTTGGATAAATAGTTGAACGATCCTAGATTAGCATTTTTTTAAGATGCATTCTCATGTAAGGCTCACATTAATAGATCAAATTAATTTAGGAGATTACATAATATTAAAATTGTTTGTTTTAAATGGTGATCACCATTATTAATAATCAATTATGGTCTAAAATACTCTACTTACCAATAATAAAATATAGTAATGTACATACTTCCTACAATAGTTAATTGATTAATATCACATATTTATGCATATTTACATTTCGTAGTGAATAATAATTAATTCAATATTTCAAAAACCAACCGTGATGGCGTAGTCATGTGTTTGGGGTTCAAACAAAAATCCAAAAATACTCGACCAAATCGTCTTCGGAACAAGCGAAGTTGATGATAAGTTAGGTAATACGGAGGCGCCTGGCAGAAAAAAATTAGACCACGACATCCTCTTTTCCACCTATTTGTAGTTCCACTTAGGTAATAGAAAACGAAAATATGTATAACGTATAAATACATAAGATACTAAACAAACTCAGACCATGGGCTTTGCTGGCTAAATTTGCAGTATACTTCCGTTTACTCAAAGAGCGAATAATATGTAGTGAATCAATGGAAGATATGTTCCTTATCTGTTGGCTGACAATATTCAGACGTGATTCAACTCCAGCTAATTTTTCACCAAAACGTGATTCCACTGCAGCTATATCAGCTTCATTGAGAAAAGTAGTGGTTAGCGGCGGTTGAATCGTCGCATTAGCTTTATTGCTAATAAATTCACGAAGCTACAATTTATTGTTAATTATTGGAACTGAGAAACGAATATAAACATTTAAACACAATTAAAACCTGATTTAATTCTTCTTGAATTTCCAATCGCATCATAGAAATTGATTGATTTAATTGAGAATTAATCCTCATTAGTTGCTCGCTATATGCGTTCTGCAAAGGAAATAAAAAAGGAACGATTTAAAGAAAGTAATTAGGAACATTTCTAATAAGAATTATACCCACGTGCCACTCGCTATGATCATTCTCTATAGCATCAACTTTCTCTTGAATCATTTGAATATGATCTAAATCTCTCTCCAGTTTAACCATGCCATAATTAGTCAATATCATTTCAGCTCCTAGACATAGATAATGACAAACGAATCAAAAACTGAATATGGCAAAAGCCAAAATAATCGAAAAATACCTGCATTGACTGTCAGATGTATGGCTATTGATACGAAGAGAATTACGAAATTCTGTAGTGTGACGAACCAACACCAGTGAGTCCAAAACTGACATGCAACCCAGTAACTGAATAAGTAAAACCCATATGTGCAAAGTCGAATTATATAAAACTGCTAACACATTAATCCTAAAAAGCATTGCATAAACTTTTGCTTATTCTATATCTAACTAATATATGCTAACATTTTCTCCCATTTCCATATCAGTTTTTCGTAACACGTAGGTTTGAGATGACTGATTGGTACGCGTACCATGGATGGTGGAAATTGAGTATCACCAATCGTACCACGGAATCGCCGGTGGGGAGTCAGCTATAAAATAGGAAACCATTAACAATATAATTATGTATAGGAAGGAATATTAATGGTTAATTTATTAATAAGCACCCATTTTTTTAAAGTTTGAAAGTCACGCTGATACAGCAGTCATAACTAATCACCATTATTTGCTGAGACGACGGTGCAGACTTTTTTGAATTCTTCTTCCCTGAGATAATCATAACTTATAAAATGATATAAAATTAGTATTCTACTAATTACGAATGCTGTAAGGAATTCATTTTATATTTTGAATTAAATAGATTTATCAAAATAAAATAGTTTCATTATTCCTAGGTGAGTTAAACACTAGTTCAAATAATGTAGTTTTCAACAAAAACACTCGTTAGATATACATGCCAATCAATTAACAGATAACAAAATGAGATATAATGCACATTTTCATCTTATTGAGACGAGTTTTTATCTGAGCACAACAGATTTTTAAACTTCACAGGTAAAACTATATCTACCTTAATTAATGCATATAAAACGATCACTGTAGTAGATGATTTAGAGCGCTTTAATCTGCAAAAGTGAAATTCCTCAATAAATTTAAAGTGCATATCAGCTAATTTTTATTATTTTATTATTTACGTTTGTTAGGTTTCCTAACACTAATGATAAGTGTAATGAAGGCAACATATTTGACGTATGTGGTATAATTTTAGCATTCCTGAAGGTTAAGTTAAATGTATGAAAAATAGTTATGTGCTTTGTTAATAAAATATTTACCGATTTATAGATTTTAATTTAGTTTAGTATTCCAAAAAATAGTCATAATTGAACTATAAAACAATTAATACGTCGGAGACAAAGAGCATGTCTTCTATTAATTATATATCGTCAACATCCTCGAAGTATGTACACAACAGCGATTGCCGATCCAGATTATTTCACATCTAAACAGGGAGTAATAGATCTGGTATGTTTATGTAGTTAATTAGTTCTTGATGTAATAGTGTAAAATACATGGTTTAGAATCATATACTTTTTAAATATATTTGCAGGCTGAATTCTCACAGAATACAGATAATCTCAATATAACAGCTGTACAGGAAGTATTAAAAAGACTTCAAAGTAGATGTATTCGACACAGTGCATTAACCATCAGCAGAACCGTATATAGTGTACTGGGTGAGAATTCATCGTTAAAGGAGCGACAAGAATTGACTGAGTGAGTCCAAACTTATGAATTTTTTTCTTTTTAGAGCAGTTTGATAGCATGCATATTATGGCAATTTAATAATTTCCACATCCAGATATTAATATTTGTTTGTGCTGTTTCATAGTTAACCCATAGTGTATTAATATGATATGTCTTATGTGTTACTTACCTGTTTTTTTCATTTTCAACCACTCTTAGTAAATTATTTTCCCTATAACATTATAATATAGCTGAAAATTTTTCACTCGTTTGGTAGTTGCATGATATATAGTACTTTATTTCGTAATATGATGGGGTTTCAGTATAGTAATGGCTCTTGATCTCACAATTGAACCACACGAATGCTCAAAAAGTGCTGATAATACTTCATCTCTATTGAAATCTGGTAGAAGAGTCAAAGTAAGGGCCCCCAAAGTAAGTACAATATTTTTTATCACTACTTCACATTGTGTCATTATACTACTAGTGTTGTTTAGACAAACTCGTTAGTTATTTTATAGCATAACTATCGAACCCGTAAACCTTTTATACCGACTCCCATGAGCGATTCAGAACAAAGTTTATCACCAAATAAACGTAACTACGATAAGTATATGATCAAAAAACAACGGAAAGCTAGTGAAAAATATGCAAGGTATTGGTTTTAAAATTTCGTTTTTGCTTATAAGTAATAAATTCATCTGAAAAATCTGTTAGAATACATTACTTCCATTTTAAAACAGAAAAATCGGTAAAAAAATGATGTCATCCCATCATTGTGGAGATCCTACAACAATTGGCTTAAGTAAATCAGCCATTTACTGGGAATACAATAGTACATCATTACGACTTGAGGACAATTATTTCAATCAATGTTAAAATTAATGTTCAGAGATCTGCTCATGATAATAATTTTGAATAACGGATATATTTGGTTGATTGACTATTTTTATACGCTAGGAGTTTCTACTGCTTTATACTGTTTTATTCTTCTCATATTATCTAGTTATTTTTGCGTAAAACCTGTGTTTTTCCTGTAGTCTGTCACGTAAAAGAGGAAAACTATTGAATATTTTTAAACTATCTCAGTATAGTTTTATATAATACTATATCTACTCATTTAATCCTATATATATATATATACTAATATTTACCAAATTCCTTTATGAACTAATCATTTATTGACTACAGATTTTTTATGAGACATTGTTAGATTAAATACTAATTCGATTTTTCACCTTTAGATTTTTAAATAATAGTAAAGGTAATTTTATATCACAAGAATACTGGAGTTTTTACTTGATTTTTGATAAAAGTATTTTATCCAAAAAATTCATAATAAATGTGTTTTATTCATAATTAGTAGTACTTAATAGTATGCATTTTTGAGGTCATAGTTTCTCAACGGAAATAGTCATATCGTACGGTTCACTATTTGTGTTGTGCGTCTAATATTACAATGTAAATTAGTATAATTATCTAAACACCTGGGGAATGGTTTTAGGTAGCGTGTTTTAGGCTAACATGCAATGTCTACGTTGGTTTCTCATAGCTTATAGATGAGACTAACTAGAACATGGAAGGTGACGACTAATTGAGTAGCCAGCTAGTAGTCAGCTGCAAAACAGCTGGACGAAAATACTCGCAGACAGCACCATAATTTTTGGTCAAAAATATTGGAGTAAAGACAGATTATGCAATTTTAATTGATAAATTTAACGATAATCATGATTACTCTTTTAGATAACCTTAAATTTGAGGTTTAGTACCTATAGTCTCCAAATAGTCGCGAAATTTAAAATAGTCTTTTGGGTATGTGTTATTCGATAATACGTATATTTGAAAATAATAAAGTCATTTGCTAAGAAAAGTAAAATGTTTTTTAAAAAATATTCCTTATGCCTATTTTCAAAATCTTTTTTCTCAACATAATTTATATTTGCATTAATCGGTATAATAGTCTTTCAAGAATGAGATACTTCCGGATTGTCTTGTTTATGAGTATTGATAAACTCGCTTCGTTTTATTTCAATTTTTTACTTCTAAACGTTAAAATTCATATATGGTTTTCTTAAGTGTAAAATATTCTTTTGATAGTTGTAAGTATATTTGCACATTAACGCAACAAAGGGTTAACTCTTTCAGTATAGTGGAACTTAACTATGGATGAGCATCTTCTGCAGTTTTACTTTTTATTTTAGCAGGAAGTATCCGGTGTGACACGAGTGTTCTTTTGAATCTTGGACTTAAGTTCGTTTAGGGCGGGTACATCGCTGGAATGCCACACAGCTGAACAGTTTATGAAGAGAAACCTTCATATACTTTGCAGTTTCTCACGATCAGGATTGGGATCAGTTTTTAAATTCGAGAGTTCTTATATGGAATTTGGACTAGATCTTTATTCTACAAATTTCCGATCGATTAATCATTTGACGGCTGCTTGTGTTGTCTGCATGTCGTAAATACCGACATCAAATCGCTAAGTTCATATTATTATTTTACTCCATGAGCATTTCTGTCTATGTTATAAGGGCCAATACTATATTATAACATTACCTTCTATTAATTTTTATTTTGTTATTTTTATGCTTATTTCTATTTGAATCAAACTTTGACAATACTAATTGATTAATTAACTGTTTCAGTACATTTTACTCCGAATGACTATTACCCTGCATCGCTCATCCACTTTTAATGAAGCTACGCTAATTAATGGAAAGAAATTTGAGCTGAAATATGACCTTAATAATAATAGGGTAATATCTACTTTTAGCGGTTTTATACATTTTTGTAGGCATAAAAAGTAATTTTAATAGGCGAAAGATGATTCTGAAGCAGATCGCCTGGTTGAAGAGCGCACTTTTGCATGGGACTGGCCATTCTGCACTGACGGTAAATATCTCGTACTATTATTTATTTGCTTTAAAAAAATGTTTTAAAAAATATATTATTTGTAATCAGGGATGGCCCACGGAGCATACACACGAGATAAATTTCTCGTATGCCTTCCATTCAACAAAGGAGGAACAGGGGAAAAAAATGGGACTGTGGGTTGAAAAATACAATTAAATATACAATGAGTTAACGTAATCTAATCGGATCATTCACTATTAACGCATTTCTATTAAGTAATTTTTCTCTATGAAGCGCAGTTGTTTGTGTTCGACTATAGCTACACTGGTTTTAAGGATTATTAACTAAATCTATTTTATTTCAATGTTTTAGAACATTGGTGATGTGTATATATTTCTATTTGTACAGGCTTTAACAGAAAACTGCTACTTTATACTCTTATAATGGCTGTAAATAGTGATTATTCTTAAGAATTTTTTGAATAAATGCTATTTACATATAATATAAATACTATAGCTGCTTTATTTGTTGATTCAACGATATACATTTAAAAGTAATTTGGTTCAAATAGCAGCTCATAAAACCGGTTAATACGCTCAAAAGAATAAATACTGACTAATAGTTTACCCAGTTGTTTATTAAATTTCTCTAGCAATAAATGGAACTTGCTTTCATATATAAATTGAAATATAGTTATATTAGTTAATTCATTCCTTAATTGATATAATTGACATTTTAAACCGCACTTTTAGTAATGCTTCTAAATAGGGTTGTACAATTTTGAGTAGAAACACAAATGCGCAAAATTTTCTTGTTTAAATGATTTGAATTTATTCAACATGTGAAAAATAATACTTCTTCAGTATTATATGAGTATAGTGGTCCTAATTTTATTGTTTATTAATAATTAAAACTACCAAATTTTTAAAACAATAGACGCATATTACTCATAACAAATTCTTTCTAATGAATATATCTTCTGTAATCGGATATTCCCAGAGAACTTGAGTGTTGTTCATTACGAACAGCTGCCACGCTGTCGCTTCGTCAGAGTGTATAACTGACATTTTTTCTTCTACTAGGGTCGAATAATGTGATCTTAAGAACAGCTGAGGAATTTTGTACTTTGACTATTAGGTTGTAGACACTTTGCTGGGATTGAGTAACTCAGTATATGATGTCCAAAATCTTGGTCATTTTCATCTCAGGAAGAACACTGTATATAATGAGAAATTAAGTTCTTATTATAGACTAAGAAGTTCGAGCGGATTGCGGAGAGTGATTTCTCATGGAGTATTGGCCTATCGAGAGATGCAGAACTCAACTCAACTTGTTTTTGGCGTCTTGAGATAGAGGTTCACCGGAAGTTGAATGCTATTGTGCTGATCGCTTCCAGGTTATTTTTTTTGTCTAATGTAAAATCCTCTCTTTTTTTTGAATTTTATAATTGTGGTTATCTCCCATATACAGTATTTAATGTCCAATTTTTATAATTTGTAATATCAATAACTAGTAATTTAACGTAGTACTATAATGTAATATACAAATTTAAGCAGTAGTTTACAAAGCAAGTTGCTACTTTATTTCCAAATACTCGAAAAACAACAATAAATATGAAAAATATAGCGCGAAACTTTGCTGAGAACTTTCCCTATCACTCACGTATTCAGCAAAAAAAATCCAACCCCTTGATCCCTTTCAACTGTAGTTTCATGCATTAGATCAAGGTGGTATATCGCTTTCGAACGCACTGTAGGATTGTGTGAGATATCCTTAGAGTCATAGAATGGGCTGAATTTGCTTCACGGTACAAAATGGATTTTATAGAATATCTAGTTATTCTCTTATAAACGCTTTTCAAAGCTTCCAATGATGGTTTTGTTTTGCAAATAGGCCCTTACTTTGAATTAAATGTGTTCAAATAGGATTCTATATTATTCACACTCGCACGGCATTTTGATAGTAATTTGCGTCAAATTATACTTTTTTTTAGTATTATTCAGATTGTTATGAAGATAAAATGACAACTGTCATTAATCCCGTTAATACTATAACTCTTATCCTTACTCAATATTTCTATCATTAAAAGGACTTTAAAAAAGTTTGTTTATTAATGTTAGTTATTTTGCCTTAATGTTTGTTAGTCAAAACGCCACTAATCGGCATGTTCAGTTATGATATTTAATTTCTATAAAAGGACAGAATGAACACTATAGTGACGATGTTTTGATGAAAAATAGTAGAATATTTTTAGCATTGTCTTTCAACGTTACCAATCTAACTCTTTTTTATTTCTATAACCTAAAGAAAAGCTTATTTGTTGTTTTGTAAGACATTCCTGAAATATTTCATATATATTTATATCTATTTAGTGAGAGTACATCTGAATACCAAGCATACATATGCTTACTTTATAATTCTTCTTAGAGACATCAGTCGATACAATGAGACTACGAAGCGACTGAAGAGAGTACGCAAAGTGTACAGGTTAGTTAAATCAAGTAATAGGAGTCAATTTTTAAAAGGCAGTTAGAAATGAAATGCAACTCCATGAATGTCATAATATAATGTGATAGGATGTAGTAGAATTTTTTTAAATCGATGTTTTGGTGGCTTAAGATAAAGCAAAAAATCGTTCGACCTGTAATAAAATGCTTATATGATTTTGAACCCGTTAACATAGAAAAACGATTTCGAAAGAAGGCGCAGTAAAATTGATTCCCTACTTCTTCTAATTACTTATAATCCATTGGATATGTATAACAAGTCCGTTGATATCCTCTAATTGACAGCTCAAGCCCTCTTTCTCATCAGTTCTAAATAAATTGATTCATCTCCATGGAAACGCTACTATTGTTAGAATACTTTCAGTATATATTTTCTCATAATATTTTTTGAATATGAAAAACTAAACCACTCTTAATATTAACGTCAAGTGCTAAGTTATCGAAGAAATTAATCGAAAACTTCGAGATCCAATAACCGATTAGATGTGTTGATTTAATACAGTATTCAGATTACCGGATCACTATGATGTGTCCACAACGACTACGACAATGTATGACTGGGCCGTTGTAGTAGAAGCGCACAAAAGAGAAAAAAATCGACCTCTCTTAAGGAGAGTTGATACACTTTCCTGAATACCTGGAATTGTTTAAATTTTGGAGATAGTGTCTGATTTTTTGAAAATTATTTAATAGAGGAAAACAGTTGCAAATATTTTAGCGTTTTAAAACCAGGTATTAATTTCAAATTCAAATGTCACACTTCAATAGTTTTTTATTTTGATCATTATTTACTGTTATGGTATGGAATGGTTTAATTTGTTCCAGTTAATATTTAACTAACTAAACGAAAGAGAACGTAAAATTGCAGTTTTTTCACATTGTTAACGGATGTGTTAATATTATATCCCAAAGTTAGTTTGTATTTATGAGTATTATTTGTTTCTTGTTATCCACGTTCTAGGTAATTTAGTTCCAAGTGAGTCCTTGTTGGAGTGTTCCTTTCCTTCTGTGATAGTTGTTCATTACATACTATATAATAGCATTACTAAATAGTACGTATTATATATTGTATATTTTAAAATTATAGGAAATAAAACTGGTAAAATTCTTCAACAACAAATTGAATTCACAATAAAAAGTATTAAAGCATAGAAAAAAACGTGAAACACATAACATAACTACACATATTCACATCACTCTTTGGCTTCTAGCTGAGTTGAAAATTACAACTGTGAGAAAAGGTGGAAGAATACATCTATGGCTAACTATTGGAGAGTTGTGTCGCCAGTACTAAGCAATGAGCACAGCTAAATATTATTTGAAATATTATAATAGAACTAATGATTCTAGCACTACACGTTGAACCCTTCTTGTACGTGTTCACGGGAAACCGGTACAAAACACATGAAGAGAAATAGAAAGAGAGTGAGCGGATGACAAAAAGAACAGAAGAAAGTGGAGGATTACAAATACTAGTGCTCCCATGTGGTTATTGAGCGAGAGAAGGTGAATAATATCTAATTACTAAATTATTCTAACCATCCTCTCATTTACACGACATTTCCTCCGTTGAAACCCTCTCCTTCCTCTTCTCCATTATCTTCAGGATCTGATGGAGGATCATCACCTTCATTATCTTCTCCACTAAGTTGATTTCGCTGGAATGAGTACTAGTCATTTATAGGAATAGGTTTTGAGGTTTTGAAAACGTTTAGTTTAGATCTCAGTAGTGGCATGACCGATGTTGACAAAAACTCCTTTTTATATTTCGTATTAAATAATATGACAATTGTTACTATATTTTCCTTTATCCTTTAATCTAGATTTCTAGGTTCTTGAAAACTCAGTCGAGAGCCTCACATGCTTAAAATGTGATAGTATACTATAGACTTCTTATCTAACGTTGCTGCCTCTTACCTTTGAAGGGACACTTTTATGAAGAACAATTGGTTGATATAAATATTAAACAGTATACATTACTCTATTAAATTAAAATTGGTGTTAATCTATAACCCACATTTGTAATTTTTGAGTATGAGAAAGTTGGTGATAAAAGAGGATAGCAATTCCTAAAAATAAAAATAATTATTGTGAAGAAAAAAAATTGAAGAAAAAAAACCAATCAACAAACCCAGTGTTCTCGTGAATAGGGTAAACCAGGGATTGTTCTGAACCGGATGAAAAATGCCTTCTTCCATATGGGTAACTATACGGATGACAAGAAAGATGAGAAGGAAATGGATTGATAGAAGAGAAATTAGGCGTTGATCCTATTTTCTGTAAGAATAAGTGTACCATCAGAGATTTGTAGCAAGTATTTATTTTCACACTTAAGCTAGCATTATGAGAACTATTTATAGGATGATAAATTATTGAAAGATTGTAAAAGTATCATGCAGCATACCTGCCCTTTGCGAATGGGTGATGAGAGTGGATTGTTTCCTAGATGATATCTTTTATGAATGTCATGAAGTATTTGTTTAGATTTTAGTTTATTATACTCACGAAAAACTTTGCAGGATGTCTGGTAAGGCTGATATGTCATCGATGGACTGTCTATGTCATATGGGACAGGAAGAGGCAGTTGGACAACATTTTGTGCAGGAACCTGTTAATAATCTTTTTAAGGAAGAATAGTTAATGACAACAAGAGCTAACTTTATAAACACTTAAAATAATTAGTCTTCGACAAAGACTAATGGGATAATTATAATACGTTCATGCTTACTTTTTCGCCCATAAAGCGTAAGAAAATTATAATTAAACCAACTGTTCTAATTAACCGTTTTATTTGTTGTCCAGCATACATTTTCAACAATAGAAGGAGCTCCTTTATGTGATTCGAGATTTCTTACATCGTTCGAACTCCCCGATATTGAGCAACCACTCCTAGAGAAGTCTGAGAAGTTATTGAAGCTAGTATGCATATATATATATATATTAGAGGTAATAGTTCAGTAGATTTCAAAGAAATGCTTTCTATTTGAACTTTATTAACTATTCCTATTTGCATGAGTTCTTAAAATATTAAGCACATCTCTATTCATTTCCTCTCTCTGTCTAATTTTCACTTTCATATCCTTTTAGTGACCTATATTTTTATTATCTAACCGCTTTCTTCTTTCTAGTAGAGCCACAATTCCATCCATATCTTCCCTTAGTGAAGCTACTTTCTGGTCCAACTCGGCAAATTTTGCGAAAAGAATATCATCTGTGTTATCCTGATATAGGAGAGAGTGAGAGAGAAAGTAAGGAGCAAACTTTTATATGATTATACGGAAAAGGTACGGTAAGTGAAAAGTTTGGCAAAGCCTAGAAATGGGTAATATAATTCGACCAAGATCTCTTATAGAAAAACTATATTGAAGAGTTACCATTTCCGTGTTGTGGCTTGGAGGGTGTGCTCCTGGTGCGGCAGTTATCAATTGAAGGGAGTGCGGGATCCTTCCGTCCGAGTCGTTGCCTGGGAAACGAGTACGGTAACAGCTATAATGCTCGTATTAGCAGGGTGGTAATAGGGTTGCGTGCCATAGAGGTCTCTCTAATTAACCTGACGGATGGTAATAACAGGATATATGAAGAGAAAAGATGGAATTAAAAAAGGGGAACTGAAGAAAAATCCTAATTTTGAAAAAAACATATCGTTATAGTATTATATTAGATTACTTGATAAATGGGATTCTTACTATCTTTATAGAAATTGTTCTGCATATGAAGAATTTAGCTTTTTATATAGTACTACAGTAATGTTATAAATTTTACAGTCGAAAATGTTTTAAGCAAACAATATTATGCAAAAGTACTAATAGTATTTTATTTCGGATAATGTAGATAGCATAATTCTTCTCAAACATATGCAAATTAAGGTTTAAAAACAATAAAGAGGTAAGCACTTCGATATTTAGTAAAAAAAACTATGATGATTCAGGTTCAGAACTTCTTCACACGAGACATGACCCTTAGGGAAAATGTGTTCAGATAAGATATAATAAAGGGGACTAATAATCAACAGTCAAAGACCTCCATAAAAATAGTACTTCATGAGAGCCTATTCAGAATATTTCGATTAGTTTCTTAATGTAACAAAGGTTTACACTAATTTTGCTGCAAAATTACTTGTTTGCAACTATATATTTATGATGCGGAATATTTACCAGTTCAACGTTGAAATAGAGTTGTAACTGCTTCTAGATGTAACCATCTTTCCCTTAAGATTATCATTTCAAGAAATGTTTAAAACGTCGGTAATATAAATGGAAACCATTCGGCGCGCTATTGTTGCATAATGGAGATGAACGGGTCAAGATAGAGTGGGCTAGAAAATTTATTTTAGTTCACTACGTTTAAAGAGTGTACAAAGAATTCAACTATGAAAAGGTAGCTCGTAATTTGTTTTAGAACAGAACAAATTAATGACAATTAGTTTACTGAGTTTCGTGAAAGTAATTTAAATTCGAATAGTTAAAAACTTCCTACAAAAAAACATAAACTCTATGTACATATAGTAGTTCTTATAATAATAACTATCCGAACTTGTTATGGAGATTGTAAACATGAAACGTTAAGTGAAAAACATAGATGGGGAAATTTACTAGAAGGGAATCGTCGTGGCCCTACGGGAGTGTCTGCTTGGCCGCAACCGTCTTCCGCTGCTAGGGTGCGGTTTCAGGTCTTGATCAAGATAAAACGGCCTTGTCCGCCTCAATTTAGGCAGCCGCAATACTCGCGCGCACTGTAGTCGGGTAATTGGGTCAGCCGGCTGAGTGCTGAATGCCGGATACTGTAATGAAATACTCATGGGTGTACGGTACTTTATTGTCTTTTGGACTACCAAGCATGATATAACTGAAAAAATCAGAGTAATATTTACTAGTTTTATTTATCTATTAACATTCACACAATTAATTTAGCAAATAATATGGCGAAAACAATATGAATGCCAAAACATTGATGAATGATGTTAAGGTTTACCTTAGATTTTAAATTAATGTATTACGTTGTGGAATAATTAATACAAAATAGACAACAGTTAGATGCGTATAGTGTTAATATTTTATTTCTCCATGACTTTATTAGAATAGTTTTTTTAAGGTTTCAGATATGGCTATTTTTATAAATCAAGGAAAATAACGACTATTAGAACCGTTTACTGCATTACTGAATCGCGCCCCATCAACAGCCATGTATCACAGCTGACCTCTCCGATGTATCCTATCTAATGCGCCTGTCGGTCGATAAGTTATGTGGTATTGTTTCTGTAATTACTCGTTTTATTTCTGTTTATTGCGTCACTTACATTTTTTCTTGATTCTAAATAAATTCCATTTCTCTTATATAACGTCTAGATGTTTACAAATTTGTCATTATAATGTGTGCAATTCTATCCTGCGTTAATACTCACATTTATTTCTTTAAATTTTATACAAAATGTGATTTAAGAATTTATTAAATTTCTTGCGTTCTACGTGTATTTATATTCCGTTTTTGAACTGATTACTGTTCAAATAGTGAAATACCATATCTTGATTATTCACATATTCCAGTTTGTATGCTAGTAAAGATTTCTCTTTGGTTGCTGCTGTTCTTTGTGAGTACAGCTGCCGATCACAAACCGAAGAGATATGCCATCAATTTGGACCTTTCTCCCTCTGATCGATGGACACAGGTGATACGGGACCACAGTGACGCCATTCCAGCTGTGGCGTCGATATCCCGGTGTGTTTACTGATTGTTCCAAAATCTACTTTTTTACAACTACTTTTAAATTACTATTAATTACCCAATTATTTATATCTTTCATTTCGTCTATCAGATTTATCAATTAAGGGTGAATATCATGATTTATTATCAAGGTTATAATGGCTCTTAGTTTGTACAGTTTTTGTAAAATATAGCGATTGTAAATGGGCGTGGAAAAATAATTTTGATCGTGACCTGCTTTTAAAATTCAAATATTTTTTTCTTAATATAACTGTTTATTTCATTGCTGTGGCTTTCAGTTTTTCTAAAAGCGAACACTGTCGTCCTTGAAAGAAAATGATGAAGTTTTCGTGAGTGATCGGTCACTCTCAGTGATGAATTTGCCACAAGCGAAGAGATTTTATCGGTATTAGGAACGCGCGAATTCAGGGCAAAACTTATGAATAGAATTTGTTTAGGCAGTTTTAATTTATGCTCTATGCTAAGGAAAAGGGAAAATAAATGGCAATAATTTGATATTTAGACTGTACATACCTGAAGTGCTTCAACCTCTCGTTTGGTGGTTAGCTTCTCAGCTTACTTATTTCTTTCCCGTTGAGTATACAGAAGAGCTCAAAGGTTCATAGCTTCCATTTTCCATAATCTATGTAATTCCTGCTTTAGAAAATAGAAATTAGTTTTCCAAAACTAACCAATTTTTCATTATTTATCCAAGTGTGCTGCTGCATAGCTCTTTCTTATAGAGTATAGATCTAAATTAATATTACACTAATGGCCTAATAGAATACGGTATTTTCATCTTGCAGGTATTGCTCGAGAGTCTGGACTTCCACTTGGTGAAGTAGTAGGATTAAACATTCTATATGATATAACGGCTTTCGACAGAAGACAGTGAGCAATAGTTTGTATTACCGTTATGATGGTTTTCATGAATACCATTTAAAAAATGCCAAATAATTTAGAAAGATCTGAAAATACTGTTTATTGTGTTAAATGTTGTAAATTCGTTTAACAGGCCATACGAAAACAATTATTTCGTAGTTTTACGTAAAAAACAATTATGACAATAGAATGAACTTACTAAAAGTGTTGGGAAATCACTTTATAGCGGAAAAATGGAGACGGAGTTTTAGGTGGAATCAAACCAGTCTGTTCCATGCAACTTCCGATATTTGCAACGTTTAAAAAATTGGTTTTGGCGAATTTATAAAAAAAGTATCTTTTGGACCTAAATCCATTGGAAAAAAAATACTTCTAACCTTAATTGTTTGAAATCAACCACAAGCGCTGTGTTCGTAGGTAAAAAGTAAAAATAAATTTGAGATTCTACCAAGTTATTTGAGTTAACATAGCTAAAAATCCTTCCTAACACTAGTTTGCCGTTTATTCTTGTTATTTAAAAGGTAGAAACCATTTGTTCATGCTGAGGATCTATACCTGCAAAAGGTATTTGAAGTTTCATATAAGTTGTATTTAGTTACTTAAACTTGCGTTCCCTTCCTAATATTAAAGCTTCTTAGTGTTTTAATTCTGCCTAGATTTTCTACTTTCACTTTCGTTTAATAGATTCAAAATACTAAAGAATATCATTTTGCTGATTATATAATAATGATTGAATTCTGTCTCTAACGAGGGCAAGCGAAATATCTCAACTGATAGCCTAAGCGAAATAAACACTATTCTTTTTCTGATTTTGAAATTATTAAGCTAGTAAGTTTAGAATCATAAGTGTGATGTGTTATAAATTCTGTTACCGTATATTTCTGAATATTTTATAGCTTATTATTATAGTATAATCAATATCGAATTTCTTTTGGAATTAAGAGTTACATCGTATGCGACTGATGCTCGAGGCCGCAAATGATTGGACCAAGAGATCAGTCGGGTATTCGTCTTGCAGATGGTTGCTGGCGGAAACTAGTTGATTTGTCTTGAAGTGACAGTTGGCTCCATGTAGATTAAGCTATTTTTAAGTTTCTTTCAATATGTATCGTATTCTTATCAGAAGTACTAATTAGATTCCGACTTTTCGGTCAAAAATACTTAAAATGATAGTTTATTCGGAAATCATAAACTCACTTCAATACCCTCATTTAATAGTAATGAGTGTACTAGATCTAAACGGGATTTTATTGTTGCTGATTAATGTCTTTGGAAATTCAAATTAGGCAAAAAATAAGATAAGTTAAGATGCTTCGTATTACTGGGATATCTTTTTTGTCACATGAGATGTACACAATGCGAAATAGTATAAATTGTTAATTAGTTCTACAAAGTTAAAGTGGATCCTAGTTGTAGCTTCATTTTCTTTCAATGTTAACGCTGTCAGTGCAATTACTATTATGTGACTCATGACTTTTTCCCAAATTTGTCATTAAATAAACAATATTACTTTTCCAATTCTATAAAAAACTTAGTTTGAGATAAAAGTCACTTTCCTGCCCTGTTATGATTCAAGAGTGTATTAGTTGGAGAGTATGCTTGGTATAAAAACACTAGTGGTCATGATCTCTAGCAAAGATTAAATCCCTTTTTAAGAAAACATCTATAGAAATTGCAAATGACTCATGATAATTTATCATTCCCTGGACTATTGTAGGTGGTAATGGCATCTTCGTCTTTTTTATTTTTTAGGTAATGGCAATTATAGATTTTATTATAACAGTATGTAATATCTACTATAAATCATCAATTGCAAGACAAGACCATCAATTTGGAAAAAAATTTAACCAGATACTTTATCGTTGAATCAACAGATTGATTGGTCGACTTTTTCTATGTTCACTGTGTCCCCATAACTTTTCTCAAGAATCGGGTTAAGCGATTTTAGTTGGGACGTTGACATGCTCAAGTAGCGTTCCATGTGGAATATCTACTCATTAGCATATGGTGATATAATATCTTTCCCTACAGGCACTCAATGTGAGCATTGGCTCTAAATCTAGCAAGTCCAAAAATGAAATGCTTATCCGGTGATGTAGAAAATAAACATCTAGGAATACAAAGTTTTACCACCAAAATTATATTATATTCGCGAATTTGTATTCCTCTTTACATCTATACTAAACCATTCAGTTTCTAATAGCAATTGATCAATTACAGCATTATTGGTTTGGGATGTACATCTATCATAGCCGAGGATGATCAGGGACGAATATGGCATGGTAGGAACCTTGATTATGAGATGAGTGATCTCTTAAAGAATATCACTATTATCGTCGACTTTAGAAGGGGATTTAAAAATGCAACGGTCAGTTCGTCTATTTCGATAATAGTGTAATTTCATTATAACTATACCTCTCAATTTGACCCAGATATTGGCAAATTAAAAGAAAAGCTAGTTATGAATTCTTATTTCATTTGGTCAAAGATAGAGGTCTTTTCATTGTAGACGATATACTCTGGAATAACCTTTGCTCTCTATGCTGGACTTCTGACCGGCCAGACACCTTTTTATACAATTAGCCTCAATGCTAGATGTAGGTAATAGAGTTACCATATAAATTTTGGAATAAAAAAGTGGCCATTTTTCAGATTCTGGTGCATATATATATAATATTTTAATGGAGCTCTACACCCACTTTAGACGACCAGTCAGCTTTCTTATTCGTAATGTAAGATAGCTCTCGCTAATCAATAAATACAACGATGGTCTTAAAATAAGGAAATAAGAAAAAATACGCGACTTTCATATAATTATTTCTAAATAGACATGATATGGCAAATATAGGTGCTGGAATCAGTTCGATCGTACGACGATGCAGTAGATGTGCTATCCACTACACACCTCATCTCTCCATCTTACATAATCGTAGGAGGGACTAAAAGTGGACAAGGAGCCGTAATCTCAAGGTAGGATTTAATGTATAATTTTTTTTTAAATGAAGTAGACTGGTCGTTAACATATGGCTAATTTTATATCAATTTCGACACTTAAATGTGTTCAGAGAACTATTATTTGAGGAATCGTGTGCGGGCTGCTGATGTGATTATGCTGAACACGAGATTGGGACGATGGTTCATTGTAGAAACGAATTTTGATCACTGGAAAAAATACGACGATAAGAGAAAGTTAGAAAGAAAATTAAAAGGAACTAGAACATATCAGAAAAAAATAGCTTTCTGGTGCAAATTTTAGTAAAAGTAGAAATATATATTTCAGATTTGTAGCTACAAAGGTTATGCAGTCAATTGGACAGCATAACATTGACGGCCAGACAATGATGGACGTAATATCGACGTTTCCTGTCCGAAATAACCTCACAATATTTAGTTCTGTAATGTCTGCGGTAAATCCCGAATTATTTTATATCTCTACGGTTGTTAGAGACTAATTTTAGATATAAATGATATAAATCTTATAAAAGTGATCATTCTATTACTACTGTTTGAGTAAATATAATGCTCCTTTAATTTTCAAGTTAATAAGTAATTATGAGTTATTCAATAATCATGACTATTAGGTGTAACCATCGTTTTGACTATACACACAGAGACCGAACATTGCTACGTTTCTGTTAGAACTACTTATGGAATAGGTTGAATTGATCATTGATTTGTGATGACTAAGCCCGTTCTATGCTAGGTGATTCACAATACTTGTTTACCCGGCAATCGATGTGTTTGTTAGTTGCTTTGTGCACTGCGGCCGGCAAGGGGCGGATCCAGAGGGAGTATTGTCCACAAATCTGTCTCTACAGAATTGGTCGTCCACAGATATGGTGAGTCTTTAGAAAGATGTACCTAAATACATACCTTTCAGTGGTTACGCGTAATATTAGTCATTTTCCATTACATTGGACGTCTATATATCTTATTGTTCCTGGCAGTATTTTCCGGCAAAAGTAAGTAGTGTGATTTTTTTCATACCCATTGTGATCTCCTCGATAACACAGATGTGCTGTTCATTTTTGACAGAATTTAAATTTCCTGTTTTTATAGTACTACTATGACCGTTTAGTAATTTGAAATTGCTAAAGGCGTTGCTGTTGGAGTAGGATGTTTGAAGGTTGTTTTTCCTACTCAAACATCACATCAGTACGTAAACAACCAAATATTGATTGGTATTATGCATGTCATTTTTGCATAGTGACCTCTCGCGTTTCGATCAAAGAAATATGTTTTTTTAAACTTCTAAATGTTATCATGGATCGTTTAATTTCCTCGTTTTATTTGTGTAGTCCTTCAAATTACTCTTAGTCATAGCTCTTGAAAAGGAAGATATAGAACGAAATAATTGTAGTCATCTATCCAATTTGCTTTTATTGATAGAAAACCGGCACTTTAAAACGTATTGATATCAGCATTGTGCTTGTTTTGTCAGTCATGCAATGAAGCAAACAAAGTACCAAACGAAACTGCAGTATTCACTTATATAATCACTACTACAAAATGACTTATAATTTTTATAGTAGTTATCCTACTTATTTTTTCATATATTCTTTTTAGGCACATCCTCACGATGCAGCTGTTCCCGTACCATATACCTCAAAACTTGGACAACATCTTCAGGCAGGACAAACATTGAACATTCATGGCAAGATTAACGATGACGCAACGAGGTTCTGAGTGAGGAAGTCGTCAGTGATAGGACAAAAAATATATAAATAGTTGGATACCATATAATTCTGTATATGTAGATGGGTGGAGAGAGAAAATCGGTGCGTCGTAGGTAAATCATCGTTTATGCAGGAAGTAATATTGTCGAATAAGATGTCGTTTCGACAGATAATATTCGATAATTTAATATATGCCAAATAGTTGTGAGGTTTTTGAGTGAAGTTCTACATAAAAGATCGAGATTTTATTTAACACATTAGCTCCCGTGGTTTTAGAGTTGAGGTGAATCTTCTAAATGGCGCCGCAGAAATCTCAAGTCACATGGGACAGGCAGTGTGTCATATCAATCTCCGTTTCGATGAAAAGAAAATTGTCATCAATTCGTTTACAGTGAGTTGTTATAATATTACTGGAAATATTTTGTATTTGATAGATAATTCATCTCAAATAAGACTAGAAATGTAGGAGTAAATTAACAAACTGTGGGTATCACTACCTGAGGGAGATCAACAAATCCAGAAAGCTGTAGATGCCATTAAAAAGAATGGTTTTTTTTTATACACACATTACTTTCAAAAAACTAAAAGCAGTGTGCCATAAGTTTATGGAGCTGTAACTGCAAGAGAAGTCAATCGCCTGAATGCTATGACTTGATTCCAAAAGTTTATGAGGCTAATTCACAGTCTTGTTTACATAGAAATATCGTCCGCGACTGTCGTTGTGAGAAAGGGAAACAATCGGTCATGAGGATTTGGCTTCTTTGATTGACTAGTAGCAATCTCAGCGTATTTTCATTGATTGATTCGTTGACAATTAATAAGCAGAGGTGCGTAGATGCAGTTTATATTCTATTTTACTTCGAGTAAGAACAATTATTTTAACGCAGTGATTGTGTTTATTCAAGGTACAACCTTTGATCAGTTGTTTCCAATTAACGTAAAACCTTTCGTGGCAAATTAGCCCCTTACTTCTATTGCCACTATATGCGGATGACTGCATATTTGGGTTGGCATCCCGGGACCCCCGATTCCTCGAATCCCGGGAAATACCCGGCTTTTCCAAAATCTCGAAAACCCCATAACTCGACTTATTAAAATATCTCAAAAATCCGGAAACCCAGTACCTCGACATTTTAGTCTCGAATGCCAACCCTACTGCATATTAAGTACTGTAAGGTACACAATCGCGGCAAAGCGCTTTAAACATTATTGCAAAATATCTAATATCAACTGAAAAGTGCTAATGATGCTAATAAGACCACGCCATTTTCCCCATTTCATACCACAACGGGATGTTGTCAACAATTTTGAAGACCACAGGATATGACGAGCGTAGAAAACGTATAAAAAATACAAGAAAAGAACAAGTTCGAAGTGCTCCAATACGCCGATTATAAAAATATCTTGATTGGCATTTATTATTCCACTACTATTGTTGAAAAAGAGAATCAAACTCCTGTATGTACCTTGCTCCAGAGCTAATTGTGGCCACTTCAGGTTCATAGTAACCAAAATATGATAAACAAAGTGAGTGTATGATCAGTGTTTGTTCTATTTTGTGTCACTTTTGATAACTCGTTGTACTTTAGTTGGTTAAGGTGAAACTGATATAGGAACAAGAACTTGTTTGTAGAAAAATTCTACATACACTAAGACAGGAAGCAGCAAATATTTACTCTCTTTGTGTTGTATATCCCCGTAGTTTTTAAAATATTAGCTTTACTAAATTAATATAGAGGCTATTTATATCTTGAGTCACTATCAGGTCAGTGTTTTATTCGATTAACGCACTGAATTAGTTTACTTATTTATAAGTCATCTTTTTTAGGTCATTTCCCAGTGATCCCAGTTTTGACTGTATGTTATACCTGCCAGTTCCATTACTTCATAAATATACTATTATTGTTTTAGGGTGGCGTGTGGGGAAAAGAGGAGCGCGAATCGTTGCCATTCAAGAAGGGAGAGGATTTTGATCTTAGAATTAGGTGAGATTTAAATTGATGAGCTTTGATCAAATATATTTGTGCTGTGTCTTATACCATTTATCACATGCTATTCGTAAGTGCTAGTTACAACCAACACTGATAAGTTTTTCCCAAACATTTCCCTAGCCTCGTATTACTAAAATATCTATAATTGCCGCAATTTCGAGGTGAGTTTAGTTTGTATTTTATCTATTACAAATCATAGATGCTTCGAGTACTACAATTTTGAATGCAGACGGATTTTGTCAGGGTTCTGGATGAGCATTTGGAGATTTCTTGCGACGGAAGGAAAGTACATGAATTTAAGCACCGCCTCCCGTACCACCAGATTGAGTACTTCCAGATTAAAGGAGATTGCACATTGACAGGAGTTCACTGGGGAGGAAAGTGGGTTAAGAGGATATTTTAAGTGAATGTGTTTAATCTAAAAAAAAACGAGTAGTTATTGAAGAGTTTAATTAAACGAGAAATTATAGATTCTATCAACTTCCTTGGGAATCTGCATTTCCTGAAGAATCACTGCAATCTGGTATGTAAATAAATTATATATAATTCGTGGTTATTTTTTGAGAGAGTAATATCAGAATCCAAAGTGTTGGAATCCTTCAAATGGGCAGAATTGACTCGGTTTTCAGGATTTAGTACATTACTATGATAAGAACTGTGTATATTGCTGTCTTAATACTGTGATTTCTGTTAATCATTATTTTTTTCAGGACAGCGCATTTATATATATGGCATTCCAAAAGGAGATCGTTGGAATTTTGATCTAATTGGTAGAAATAGAGATATTCTTTTTCACTTCAATCCTCGTTTCAAGGAAAAACAGGTAAATGATTGAGGCGTTTCTGAGGAAAGAAAACGAGTCAGATAGTGAATATGTGATATGTAAATATGAATTGTTTAGATTGTCCGCAACGCTTATAAAAATGGCTTTTGGGAAAAAGAAGAGCGTGAGGGACCATTTCCATTTGAAAAAGATAAGGGCTTTGACCTAGCAATTTTGAATGAGCCGTACTCTATTCAGGTTAGATTACGTAGTAAATGCATTTTTCAGTATTCATTTTATTTTATATACATAGGAAATCGTCGCAGACTTTTGTTAGGTGTCATTCTATTTAGATATTTATTAACAATCAGCGTATTGGGACGTTCCAACACCGCACAGAAAATCCTGGAAATGACTATGTAGGGATGAGGATCGAAGGAGATATTGAGATTACTGGCTTAGAATTTAGCCACTAAATCCCCTCCTATCTCTTATATTCCATCATTCTTCCTATATCTCTTCTTGATTTCCCCACATTGCCCTGTAAGATGTCTTTGCTTAAGTGCTCCTTGTATATAGTCTTATTTGTTTCTTGACTATATATACAGCTTAAGCTATTTAATGGAAATTGTACACTATCCTATGAACCATGTAATAAAATACTTAGAATTTCAAGTGATTTTTGTTTCTATAATCGAGGGTACAGCTGGTTTTTTGACGGTTTAGTGAGATGGAACCGGATGCTTTTAATAACTTTATTATTGGGTGAAATCAACAATGTTTAAGTATAAACAAGTCCGACACCATGGATCAATCGATGGGGATTGCTGCTTTGCGATAGTGAGAGTTCTCATAGGATTTGACAAAGCTAGTTCAGAAGTGACAAGTATGAAGTGACGGTAAGGAAGATCTAAAAGGTTCCACAGAGGTTAATAGTATAAGGCTGGCTGTATTTCATCATAGCATTCTGTTTTTGAGATGACTATTCTTGTTTGAAAGAATATAAACAAAGCCCTAAGACATTTCTATTATTAAAAGTTGGCATAAATTGGGAATGCTTTTCTAGTGGGTGAATTGATCTAGGCTTGTATTCCACAGCGATAAATCTACCAATCTACCATACTACCCAGAAAATAACTAGTAGCATCTTAAATGTATTTTTGTTTATATGTTCTTTTAGTATATCGTCATTTCGTCTTCAAATTTCTGTGAATATGATTCTCTGGAATCCTATAAGAGTCATCGCAACTTTTATTTTCATTTGAACAGATGTGATCATAAAACATCATTGTTTTGTCTGGTCAATCAATAATCATTACTGCTGTAACACCAGAGTTGTTTCTCCGCCGAGTATTAGACTACTTATGAACTTTTCTCGATCCACTCCTGTAGCATTCTACTTCGTTTTCTATTCAGTCAGCTTGCGTTTTATATTTCAGTCCATTTAATTTAAACTCTTAGCTGCAATTAATAACTGTTACACATTCTAAATATAGGTTTAATCTGTCAAATGATTGTCTGTAAATCTAACAAATGGAAAGTTACTATATTAGGTATATCAATTTTAGAATGAAATTTGTTGTGCTGAGTATCCTAATAGGCGTTGCCTATTCTTTGGGAGTAGGTCGAACACAATCATCTGGAGTCAAAGGAAAACTCATCTGTGACGGACGACCAGCAGCTGGTGTCAAAGTTAAACTTTACGACGATGACAGAGGTATAAACTGTAGTATTTAGTTTTATGTAAAAATATCTGTTATAGAGATAATATATACTGATAAAGAATATGGGTTTGTAAATCTCTTAGTGTTTCACTATGCTTCTATCATGCTCCCAGGATTTTTGTTTTCACTAAATTTCCTCGGCTACATTTAGGAGTCGACGCTGATGATCTGATGGCGTCTGGAAAAACCAATTCAAACGGTGAATTTGAATTACGTGGCTATACTGAGGAATTTACACCCATCGATCCAAAGCTCAATATCTACCATGACTGTAACGATGGAGTGAAGGTATTATAAAGATGACAAAACTAAGCACATTTAAAATTTATAACTGCTATAGAAAATATCTGAACACGAATATTATCATTTGAAACTTATGGTATTAATTTAGATTATTATATAGTAGAACAATAAAAATTATTTACAGCCCTGTCAGAGGAAATTCACTATAAAACTACCTGATAGTTACATCACAGCAGGAAAAGTATGTTATTTATTTTTTCAAATAATGGTTTTAGCATGTTGTTTTTGTATATTTCCCGTTAGCTTCCAATTACCAGTAAAGTGAATCGGACTGTTTCTAGAATCCCAGCAAGATATATGACGCCGGAACAATTCAGCTGGCCGGTGTGTTCCCTGGAGAAGAACGCGATTGCTTAAACTGAGTGGCAAAATGATGCCCAAAATCTGTAGCTTTGTTTTTCCACAGAAAAAAGTCACAATTATTGTAATTGTTGTTTAGCATGTTGTTCGAATGTAAATATATAATTTAGTGAAAATATGTGTATAAAGTTAGATTTAACTTATATCTGGTATGAATCTTGTATATAAATCACAACTCACTAAGCTAGTAGGAACTGCAATTCTGAAAAATTACTTCGGAAGTGTAGGGTACAATTTTATAAACTAATGACGAATAAGTCGCATGCACATTATATATAATATATATATATATACAAAGTATATACATACTTTCCCTCGGATATATGAGATTTTAAGATATAGTATTGTAGTTAGGACATCGTTTCCCGCTCAAATGAGTAGATCATAAACTGACCCATCTCTTTTACTTGTATTTGAAAGATTGGCTTATTGGGATGTTTCTATTACTGCGGTAACTCCACTATGATAAGAGGTAACTAATATTTTGGCTTATTTGGATGATTATGGAGGGTTCGGTTATATAAATTGGAGATCAGCATATGATCTTTTTAATACTAGATAACATAAGGAACTTGATAACAGATAAGGTGCTACTTATGACGATAAATGCTTTCGTTGAAAAACCGGTGTTTGCTAATAAACCATAAGATATCTGCTTAAACAGGATCGTTAGATATTTCAATTGTTCATGAAGATTTTTTAAGTGAACACCGAAACTAGATAAGGTAATTGTGCCCTAACAAGTTCTGCCAGGTGGATAGGTAAGTATAAAATAGAGCACGAATTTAGGAACGGTCATTCACCACTTTTCACTTTCTAGAATATTCATCTCCTAGATAACGTCGCAAAAGTCTCTATTTCATACCTTGTTTTTCTATTTCAATCATACACTTTTTGTGTTTATTGCTGTATCATTATATTCTAGGTAATTACGGTATGCGACCCTTATTAATTGTTTGGATTTTTGTCGCGTCTTCGTTAGGAGACTCCTGTAACTATTTGAACACTCTAAATACCTCGGTAATATTTTTATTATAATTTAATAAAGTCCTGTGGAGGTTAGTTGTTTCAAAAAGAAATCGACAAGGTAGTAAGAGCGGCAGAAATGTTTGTTGATTGGTTAAATAAAAAAGGTATTTCAGTGGTCAATTATGAATCCTCAACCGATTAAGAATGAATGCGTAAGTGACGAAGATTGCAACAAAAATGGTTACCAAGGCTTGAAGTGTGGTCTTCAAATATGCTGCATAAGTAAGTACTATTAGATTTGCAATGATATTTCTGGCATAAAAGGGAAAAACTGAAATGACTGCAAAAATGAGTATCTTTTAGGTGATAATCATTGTGGCTCGTACATTTCCAAAGGGACTAGCATTCAGCGTAAGCTGATGGTCAATTCGAAACAGGAGTCACATTCCCATGTATACTGTAACAGAGAGCAATCCAAGTGTGAAGATCCTGGTGTTTTCGATCATGATGATCGTTCCGAGAAGTTTGAATGCTATGTGAGTTCATAATTGACAGTTAATTTCTATGTAATTACTAATGACATTTGTGGTGTAATAGTCTTTATTTATGTAATACACAAATAAATCACTATTCCACTTATGGTTTTTAAATCACATTCTTTAAGGAAATAGTTTTCTTGGACATTTGATAGGCTTACTAAGTTTTAAGTTTGCAGAAAGGCACTTGCTGTACCAAGGACAGGACAACCCTTGATGGAGGTTTGCTTTCTTATAACTGTCCGGGTTTTCAAGCGTTCTCTCTAATAAATAGATACTTCCACACCCTGTTTGTTTCTCTTCATTTAATGGTGTTGAATCAATAGCTTAGGAGTTATCTTGTTCTTGTTATTATTACTAATAACATTAACATTGAAGTATATTAGGTTCACTTAGACCAGTATACGATCCAAGTCATGAACTTGTAAATTAAGGCCATAAATTCCTCCGACGATTGCTACAACGGAGATCGGAAAAAGTGTGAGCAAGAAAAAGTAACTAAATCATACGATTTTTAAGTGCTGTAAATGTTGCTACTATTTCTTCTATAATTTGGCCAGAATTCAGTAGTGACAAGTGTTTCACATCATGCAGATAGGATCCATGACAAGATGATAAATAAACTCTGCTCTAGGTCACTAATGAAATACTGATAAAATAAATCATTTTTATCTGCACATATCCGCGTTGTTTGTTTTACCACTTTTATTGATAATATCTTTATTTGTTTTTCAAAGTTATTAACTTTACACATTTTAGTGTGTCCGAACGGGGAAATGGTCATGAAAAATTCCGGTTGCACGAGAGAGTCTTGTGAAACGGACGAATTTTGTGTCCACACAGTACAAATAGGAGAAATGGAAAATTTAGAGAAGCACGACTGCTGCAGTGAGTTTAGTTTCAATGTTGAAAATGGGAGAATTAGCTAGTCAACAAATATCTGTAAAATTGAGGTTGTTCATTCTGTCGTATTTAGGGCACATAAGATTTAAGCCTTTATACTTATATTTATTTCATGAAAGATTCAGGCACCTAGAAATGTTTTTTTAGTCACTTCTCATACGCACTAAATTTTTCAACCTTATTTCGTATTCCAACTACTCCCAACTATTCGCAGAATAGTTGTACTAGTACAATGTTTTTACAGAAAAACATGTGTGTCCATCAACTGGTCTTCTACCTTATGATAGAAGCCCAACGTCGGCATTTTTCGAACCAAGACCTTGTTTAAATGCCCAGAACGGAGGGTGTAAAGTAGATTCTTACTGCGAGACCTTTAACAACTACACACCAATGGGCCAAATATATGGAAATAAGCTGTGCTGCCGTAAGTAAATGAGTATTTAAAATGTCTTATTTAAGTAAATCTAATGAATATTCAAAGTAACTTTTTTGCAGCATTTCCATACTCTGCATCTTTTTATGCAAAGAATCGTCAAAAGCTTCAAACAAATATGTTGCAAATTGCAAGACGGCTAACTTCTCATGAACATAAGTGGGCGAAAGAACTAATGGGCAAAGAATGTCAGACTCACGATGACTGTTCGGACACTGAGTTTTGTGATAAGGTCGTTGACCCGCGAGATAAATGGACGAAGGATCACAGCTTTGCTTTAAAGTTCTGCTTTTTAGATAAGTTCAAATATTTGCACTAAAATTACACACAATGTATAAATAGCCTAGTGTAGGTGTTTAGAATAGTAAAATAAATCAGGTAGAATTGTAGATTTTCAGTTCCTAGATGTGGTGGTACGCCTGTCCGCGGTTCTAGTGGAGTTGGTATTATGTTGTGTAAAGAGGATAATGAGTGTGGTGGTGAAAACTACTACTGTGACAAGAAAACGAAAACAAAGACAATCAGCGGGACAAATCTGCTAAGAAATGGATGGGGCGTTTGCTGCTCGTGTAAGTTTTTCCTATAAACAAAAAAGCGTATTAAAATAATCTATGAGTTTTATTAAGCAAGTATAAACAGAAAATAAAATAAACACGTAAAAGAGATTTTAGCAAATTGATTAATTACTTTCAGTTGAGTGTCCATGGATTAAGAAAAGCTATGATATTGCAAGGAAGAGCGATGGAAGTAAGATATACGGTCAGCGTCCGCAAGCAGATACATCCGTGGCGCGTTGTGAGCGTGACAACCAGTGCTTGAACTCAACAATCAATGAAATACAAAAGTTCGCCTCGATAATAGAATTTAAATAAAGAGAAGTGAGACCATGGAAGAAACTGTTGGTGAAGAGATTGCTTAGTAGAATTAATTAATTCTTGTTTTAGAGGGATTTGCACCGCTACCAAAGATCAGGTGAATGGACTACATGAAGTTGGTGATAATAAACTGTGTTGCAATTGTAAGTTAACTAAGTGATCTTAGACAATAGAGAAGGAAAAAAGGAATATAAAGTACGAATAATTTAGATCCTCGAAACTCGCCAAAATGTAAAAATAATGAAAATAATCCGTATCCTATGACAAATTCCCTGGGTGATGTCATTCTATGTACAATAGATGATGACTGTAACAAAATTAACGACACGTTATCTGAGAACGAGCACCATGCTGAGTGTTTCGACGGGATGTGTTGCTGGGGTAGGCTGTATGTGTTTGTTGAGATTTGATTGACAGGATGAGGTGGTGTTGAAACCGTTAGAGATTGCGGTTGCAAAATAAATAATTTAGTGAAACTAAGATAATACTTTGTGGGTAGAACATCTGCCGTTGCAACGATTACGTTCGTGCTTAAGCGGATTTGTGCCCTGATGGTTTGACTGTAAAGAAGAGGGAAAAAAAGTGCAGTCCAACAATGCGATGTAGTGATGTGGAAGGAGCGGCCATGTGTCAACCATATGTAGAAAACGGAAAAGATACCCCACGGTGTTGTCCACTTCGTAAGTCATATATAATAAATAAAAACTATTGGGATAAATAGAAGTCTGCAGAAATATTTAGATTATAGATGGATTATCCAAAATTTGATATTCGCATTCTTTAAACTTCGTTACGTTTTATCTTATATAGACTAATAATATTACTAGAAGAAACTATTTTAAATTATAGTTGATCTCAACGATTTGACAACTGTCCAGAAACAAATGCCCTACTGTACCCAGCGAAAATGCAAAGGATCGTGGCAGTGTGGTGGCCACTCACAATTCTGCAAGAATGGAGTCTGTTGTTATCTCGGTACGTTTATATGTTTTGGTTAAAAAATGAATATAAAATATGAGAGAGCAATAAAATGTAGCTTCTCTATCACTTTGTGCCTGAGTTAAGGACTGACAGAATGAGAATTATCCTTTATAAAGGCTAGTAAATAACTGACAAAATACATAACTAACACGTTCATGTGAGTCTCATTATTTCACCAAAAAATTAATTCAGCAGACTGTATAAAATATTACGTGATTTTACCATCCAATATATCACTTCTAAGATGAAAAAGTGGAATCATGCATCTTCTTGGATCTAAAAGGAATGGCTCCGAAGTGGTTATCGGTTTAAATGATGTAGTGAATATGTGCTTCTTCAACTCAGTCTTTTGCCAGTGTGGGATCAAATAATGAATATGAGAATAGATTCAGCCATGTCTTAAAGTTGGGTGCTACATTGAAAACGTTCAAGAATTTGGCGACAGTAGTCGAACAATGGAGAACCACAAGTGGGCTTGCATATCTTCTCTAGATCTTCCCGTCTAGAAGAATGTAGAGCATGTGGCCCTAACGAAGTTGAACAGATTACCACGTGAAAAAAAAGTCTGTAAAATTTCGGAAGGTGTTTAAGAAGATTTATTTGGCCATTTGGCTAGAAGTACCACACATGTTGAAATTGAATATTTACGAAATGGTTCTAAAATTCCTATGAAATAAACTGTATTTCTGAAGTAAATTTATGGATAATGACTGAGCGGAAAGCCATAATAATTGTATGATTGTTATGGTACTAGTCGAAGAGAACAACTTGACAGTTTCCGACTATTTTAAGTATTCTTTGATGATAGCGAGATATACTCCTCCATTTAGAGGTCATATATAGTCGATGTAAACGCAGTGCCGAGCTTTATACACAGTATACCATAAGTGGGGTGTAGACTTACTCGGTTTCTTGACGCATTGACAATAAAAGTCATTCTAAATCAGATCAGACAGGTTTTTCATGAAGTGCAATGAGCATCGTTTCTGTAGAGTAGTGGAAATAATGGTCGGATCTATAACATAACTACTTTCTTGCGTTTCTTTATTCGAAGTCTGAAGTTATACTTTTGGATCAGCAAAATATGCCGCTACACTAGATATCTCATCTTAAGGAGCCAATCTGTTGGTAATCACTATGTACTTCTTTTATTTTGAAGGAAAACAATTATACAAGTCCTCGGTATGTTTTAATGATGAGGGATTTCTTATTCTTCAACTTATGCATAAATATCAGCGAAATCTATCGTGGTCCACTAACCTTCTTGACTGCGACAGTTGTAGTACCATTGTTCAAGTCAAATTTTAAGGTGTTCATGAAGCCATTTTTCAGTTAATTCTTGGAAGCTGAATTCAGTATGTAAAATTGACATGCCTGAATTTTTCCTATTAAGTTAGCTAACTTTTGAACTTGGATTATTCACCACAACTCAATGTGACCAAAGTCATAATTGGCATATTACATTTCTCCTTCATGGTATATACATTTGAATGAGTTGCTAGTAGCGAAGTTGGTATTCACACGTTGATTGTTATATCAATAAGATGCTGACATCCATATCTCAGATAAGCCAATTGAACATATATCTATTTTGTCTTTTAAAGGTGGATTAGAGTCCCATAAAAAATTGATATAATATATTTACGTCTGTAGCTGTCCTCACTGTGCTTGTGGGTTGAGTGGTCATAAAGAAGTGTTTTTCTTATAGTAGCTTCAATATTCACAGCATTAGTGCGATGGAAACTTTTAGAAACAGCTATTTATTTGTGAATGGCTTTTTTATGGTATTGACAGAATATGATGACTGTTTGGGGGTCTTTGAATGGTTCTTGTATAGCTCAATCAACATTTGAAAAGAGTGTACTTGAGTATCAGCTTATCTATTTTGTCCAATGTATAAAGTAAGTAAATCCTAAATAGGAAATTCCTGTTTGAAATTCTGTGAGGAATAGAAAGGATTTGCTTCCACTTCACTTGAACCCAACTTCATATCGTTGGTAGTTGTGAAATTTTCACATTTTTATCGGTACGAAAAAACATAATTTTAGGTCTCAATAAATGTTTTTAGGAACTGTTTTTATTCCAGCATAAATCCAATAGTAGTTTGGTGAGATATGCTCAACAAATTGATCATCTGTTGGGAATCAAGGCGAAACAAGTGGTAGCCTATTTTGTTTGTAATCTAAAGACCTTCTATCCAAATGTGCAGAGTAATTGGCCTGATACACCTCGAGAAATCCTGTCGTCAAGGTTTCCCACAGCATATCCAATATCTGTTCATGTACCAGTTGACTAGAAACAAGTTTGTTCACTGAACTTGTAGTAATTTTGATCAGTAAAAAAATTCCTTTGTAACCTATTTTGACAACTAGTTGTTTTATTTGAGATGATATCAACCAGAGTTAGTCGTTCTTATGAAGGCTGGTAAATAATTGGCAACATGCATTCATGATACGTTCTTATATATAGCAAGTTTCATGACCTCACTAGGAAAATAATTCAGCAGATAATGTACAAAATATCTCATTATGTTGCCCTTCAGTACTCATGTATTACCGTAGTGTTGTTTTTATTGCTTTTAATATTTTCCACTGGTATTAAGGAAAACAACGTATTGATGGCGACAATCATCGCCTTGCTTCGAAGGAACTTTGTAGCGAATTTAATAGTTGTCCAGAATCAAATCTGCATCCAGTTTGCGTCTATCAAGATCCTGACCCAAAATCTAAGGGAGAGTGTTTCATGGACCCATTTGTGAGAATTACATCTTTATAAATACTGTCTTTTACTTATAAAGAGTACCTGTTACCTGCTGCTTCAAAATAAATTTCTGAATTTGTACTATGGTTAAATACAACACCGATGCTTTTTAGATTCGATATGTAAATGACTATGAGGGTAGACAATGGAATAAGACATATGGGATAATTCTTATTGTGGTTGGAATACTTTTCCTATTATTTGGTGTCATTGCCGTACTCTCGTTCGTATGCTACCGATCGAAGAACTTCTTCGATAAGTATAAACCAAAGCGTAAGAAGACAGGAGGAAAAAAGGTATTTCTATTGTTTCCATTTTCTATTCATCTCTCTAAAAAAATGTTGTAGAAAAATTCTGATAAGGATAGCAAGCAACATAGAAATAAAAAGAAAAAAGCCAAGACATTCGAGAAGAGTGAAGATGGTTCAACGTTGGATACTCGCAATTGATAATATTATAATAAACTTATTTTTTTGGAAATACGTTAAATATTCCTAATAAAAAATAAAATATTTAGAAACAAAAGCTTTATTAATCTAATTACAAATAACTCTATTGCTATTTAGTACCTCGGAAACTTTCAGCAATCTAGCAGAGAAGTTATTTCAATCAAATAATTAATTAAATCCTACTTTAGTAAATTTAAATAAGTTAATGAAAGTAACTGCTAATCGCGATAGTTTTTGCGAAACTGTTCTACGTATATCAAAAGTGGATAAACAGTTCATCTTAGTGGTTTCCAGTAATTTACTAACAAACTTATAAATTAGATAATACCTGAATTTGATATATACCTACGCCTATTTACTACCAAAGCATTGAATAAATTAGGTTATTTTCCACATAATCACGTATTTTTATTTACACTACGACATATAGAGATACAAGCTGTTTTCGCGTTTATACCAGTGTAATTACGAATTGTCGTTTGGCCACGTTGACGACGATGCGATCAATTTGTGTATTAATAGTAATTATTCTTCTACGGTGTGCTGTTGTGGAATTTTGGTATTAATTAGTGTCTTAAGGTATTATTATTATTATCTATTTCCTAAAAGTAAAGTACAGAGTTAGTTAATTTGTATAAATACATTCATAACAACACGGCTAAGCATTTATTACGTAAAACAAAATTACAGATAATCTGAATTTAAGTAATGTTATGCAACGGTTGAAGACCTACTGTTGTATTGAATAAGCTACTTTTCTAGTTGTTGGGAATGTCTTGGACTGTTTTGACGTTTTGCCTTAATATATACTATTTTAGGTATGAAGTTCATTCTAATCTCTTGCATTTTCATGCTTACGAAAGCAGGAGATTTAGGCGAAGTTAGGAAAGAAACTGTGATAGATTCAGTCAATATTCCGAAGCAAGCCGATGGACCACCATTGTCACTTGATCAGGACGATTCCTGGGGAAATATCAAAGAGGGGAAAAAACTGGTATGGTTTACAGCTCACATCCTTTCAACAGTTGTATACAAAGTATATGTTAATATGAGTTGACGATCTAATAAAGGAAAATTATGTTCTCGATTTAGCATGAAATGGATATATCGTTCTACCATGGATTTTTGGCTTCTTTATCAGTGATTATCGTTTCTGAACTGGGCGACAAAACGTGGTTTATTGCTGTCATTATGTCTATGCGTCATTCACGACTAACAGTATTTTTGGGAGCGATGTCCGCTCTTGTTCTGATGACAGTTTTATCTGGTTTGTTTTACTATAAAATTCTAATTATCTAATCTTTTCTCCTTAACATTAATATGAAATATTGAAAATACGAAATTTCAATTTAATTTTCTTATGAAAATCTCACGTCTAAAATCAACTACAAGTTATAGCATATCTTGGTTGGCTAACACAACTAATTCCTCGCGCTGTTACATACTACGTATCAACAGCACTGTTTGCACTTTTTGGTCTAAAAATGTTACACGAAGGTTGGCATATGTCAGCAAGTGAAGGGCAGGTAAAGATTCAATATTTTAATCTATCTAGTTGGCAGATGGACTTGTTACTGAAGACTGGAGTAATACAATATGATTTATATAACTATTAAGGAGGAATTCGAAGAAGCCCAGGCCGAAGTTGCAAAAAGAGAGATGGATTTGGATGCTAGCAAATTTGTTGATATGGAGGCTGGCCAGTTAGGCAAGAACAGGTATGAGTGAATTCGATAGTTATATCACGAATTCATGATTCAGATATTTATTCTTTGTTTACCTTGCATCAAGTTTTTTTCGTATCTATATTTCTAGAAAACAATTTAAAACATTTATATTATATGAATTCCCACTATTTTTCTTGTATACGTTTACTTCTTAGATGTTTATTTTATATATCCTTGCTCTAATTTATAAAGTGCATTTACATTTTATTCTAATCTTATGTAGATATTTCAATAGTGAAACCTATGGTTTCCTAAGAAAAAGTTAGAAACCCTTTGTTCTTAATATTCAGATTACTATTGATATATATTTTTGTTTTCTTTTCAGAAACTCTGCCATGCTAATCTTTTCTTTTGTATCTCGCATTTTTATCGAAGCTTTTACGCTCACTCTTGTGGCGGAGTGGGGCGATCGATCACAGCTTACGACTATAATCTTAGGTGCCAGGGAAAATATTGGTATGTCAGTTTAGAATACTTGTATAAATTGAGATGCATGTAAATTTTTTATTTTATACAAATATCCTTTAATTTTCAAAACAAGCTGGAAAACACTATTTAGAACTTGTTTCTAGTTTATATACTTTGGTAATATATTGTCTTAAGTATAATATTTTAATTATATGAGTATTCCATTATTTTAGCGGCAGTCATAAGTGGTGGAGTATTGGGTCATGCTATTTGTACGGGTATTGCAGTTGTTGGAGGCAAACTTGTTGCACAGAGGATATCTGTTAGAACTGGTGAATTCGATCTTATAATTTTTAGAACAATTATAGTCTCTTTTTGACCATTTCTTGAAAAAAATTTCGCGTTGGAATGTTTTACGGAAGCATTTAAAATATATATGGTAGATAATTTCTATGGGACTCTCATAAATAAAATACCTATACACTGAAAACAAAAAAAATTGCATGTACCAGTGTAGTAAAAGATTTAATACAAATATTAACTCGTATAATTCCACAATGATACGCTTATTCAGCTTTATAAAAACGCATATCTTCAGTTGTATGCTTAGTTTTTGCAAATACGATTTTAAAAATGTAGTATTACCATTTTCAAATGCACTGTTAAATATATAATCCAAGTATAGTTGTTTTTAAAAAAAATTTCAGTAACTCTTGTGGGAGGTGTCATGTTCATAATCTGCGCACTGTCTGCTCTCTTCATTACCGACATTGAAGAGAAGCCCTTGTCACTGAATGATTAATGCTGTGATTTATGTTGGAATATCTGGTTATATCATTAGGACTCACCTGCGATCAGGATATGTATACGCATAAGACGCTTATTCAAGTATCTTCGCCATTATCGGGTACAAAATTTTCTATGTGAATTATTTTTATTTGTTTGTCGTATGTATGTATTTAACTGATAGCTGAGTATTTCTCAATGATTTCATAGTTATCAGTACTTTTTAAGTTTTATATTAATAGTATTTCTGCATTGGTTACGCTAGACTGCTAGGTTTATTATTTCTATTTTTAATGCTAGGTAACTCTAGAAGCGTAGACTTATGTTCCTAATGGAAAATTACTTTATTGGATGTGCGGATTTCGTACTATCCGTTGATTACAGAAGCGGGTATTAAATCGATGTTGTTCTCTAGGAAGATTTTCCATGTACTTCATTAGCTATTGCCTTTTCCGCAATTTAATTAACTTCTTAACCATAACCTGTTTAGTTATGCATGGGTTGGTTGATCGCGGGACAGTTGTTTGATGTTCAGAGTATTAATAGAGCATATTTATTATTGACTCAGCAAGTAATTTCCATTGTCTAATTATTATAGTTTTAACGTTTACTAATGATTGTTGTTTAGATTTTATTTATTAATGAAAATGTTAAGAGTTTAGCTTCTTGTATTTGATCTGGTAAAAGAGATGATTTCTGGAACTCAGGCAGCGTGATGCCGTTGGGATTTAAGCCGTGCCGTCCGATCGATGGGTTGGTTATGTCCCTAATGGGCGTGGTTTGTTTGGAATATAGGCAACATCCAGCTTATGGCTCCCAATCATAGGCTTTTTAGGGTCAACAAATTCTAGTTTATAATTAGTTTATAATTATTTGGATTTGTACTGATTTCTCTTCGAGTGACAATAGTCCTGAACTTGAAGACTAGGAAGTTATCATGGGTAATCAACAAACGCGCAAACGTGCAGCAGTTGAGGTGATTATTCTTTTTCCAAGGTTGTATTCTTCATTTTTTGGGAATCTTTATTTTAATGTTTAGGACGGCGAATGTCCTACATTGAAGAGGCAAAAACTCTTAGATGGAAATACACTATCAACAGAATCCAACTTTTCAGACAGATTTAGCAGTATCACCAGTGTAGGTTTTTGACCTCGTTTTAATTTTTTGGACTAGCATTTTGTAGAGATTCGCTTTTTTATAATTATTTTTTCGCTAAAACTGAATTTTTCTTCATTTGTTTTTACCGCCCAGTTTAATCATTCATTCCGACTTTCTTTTAACGAAAAAATACTAGTTATATTTCTAATTTTTACTATTATTTTTATCTCTTTTAGATTCTTTGTCTTTTTCTAATACCTTACTACTAAATAAACGCATCTCTTTTAGGGTGAAAGCTCACAACGCAAGAGGAAAAGACAGATTCGCAGATTTTCCGATGTCCTGAGATTTTCATCGTTGAAATCCGGTATTTTAAAATTAGGTAGTCCTTGTTAACAATACTTTAACACTATAACACTTCTAGGAGAAATTTTAACTACCAATAAATAATTTATTCGTTAGTATTTCAGAAATTTAAAAAATTAGACGTATACTAGTCTTTTGTTTGGAATAGACTAATCTGTTTAAACATGAGATTGTAGATTTGTTCAAGTAAACACTGAAGTCAAGGGTGCAAAGAAAATAATGAGAACGAACTTACTTAAATCAGAAATCATGACAACCATTTTAAAGTCTTGTCTTAAATTAATCTGGTATTACATCAGATATAATTCATTTGTTTATCATTAGTATTTACAAAGAGATTGTGATTATTGTAACTAAAAGGTATTTTATGTATTTATTTCCCGATGATGTAATAATAATTTTATATTACAGTAATTCTATAGAAAAATATGATTGGATTGAAATAGCTTCGGAAAAGTTTATAGGTTCTGCTGATTCCTTAAACTGTATTTTTAATGGGCACACCCCTACGATGGATCGTTGTAAGTCATTTGGTCAGCTGGAGACAAATCAACGAGCTCATAATACGGGTATATTTATTGAATTTATTATTACTGTGTATCGAAATGATAATTTATTGCATTAATAAATCTCATTAAACGAAACTATATTTATAGTTATTTTATATGATAACTATGTGTTATTCTCCAATTTATTCACAGAAAGGAGTTTTTTAGCGAGTTGTTCCAATTTATACCGTCGAGAATTTCCTATTCCATGGTTAGAAGTATTGTTCTTACCAGAATTTCCCTCAAAATCATTGATAAATGAAGATAGTTTTGTGGTTAGTTTTTTTTAAATAACTCTTTTTCTTTTTCTTTTATTATTATTCTGTCCAGTTTTCTACCCAACTGGGATGTGGTTCTTTTGGATGCGTATATCGAGTCACAGCTAAAGATGATAGGACAGGTATCTACGCTGTGAAAGTTCAAGAAAAAGCTCGTATTTTGAGTAGAAATGCAGTTACTCAAGTTAAGAGGGAAGCCTCTATACAAGTGAGATTATTGCCATATCTTATCTGACTCGCATTCTTATTTATTTTTATCTTGAACTATTTATGACTTTTAGAATTGTGATGCTTTCGTTATCAACATTATCTGGTCATTTATTTTATTGTTTTTATCTTATGCGTCTGCAGGAGTTGTTAGAAACTGTATTATTTATTAGGATTTATTATTATAGCGTATAATCCAGCCACACGACTTTATCTCAAGACTTTATACAACTTGGCAATCCCGTTCTAAACTATATTCAGTTCTTCAGGTATATACTACTTATATATATAATGTGGCTTTTAATCAAATATGGTTTGTATAAGCGCATTTAATATAAAATCCATTTTAGTACTCGGTTGGAAGCCTCGGTGACCTTTTTTCTTTGTGGAGAGATTACGGTAATATGATTGAAGGAACTATCCAAATATATGCTGCTGAACTAGCATGTGCAATTGGTACGTTTAGATAGTAAGAGGAATGGAACAGGCATGCAATAGTGTCTATGAAGAATATGCTATACTTTTGCAGAAAACTAGATTATACTAACAAATGGCTATTTGCATCGTGAGAGATATTGGTTTCGGAATTGTATATTTGATTATATGTAGTGTGTATCTGATACAGAGTTTAATTTCTTAGGTTTTCTTCACCGGAGTAACGTGATTTATCGTGACTTAAAATTGGAAAATATAATTCTGGACGCAGAGGGACACATCCAGATAGTGGATTTCGGCCTAGCCAAATATCTTGAAAATGGCGAAAAGACGGGTACTATCTGTGGTACTTTACAGGTAAAAGAAGATAATAGAAGCTGTAACGACATAGGTATTAAATTATGTAGAGTTAATCTAATAGTACCAGAGGATTAATATACGGTTGATGTCAAAAGATTGTTTTATGTGGCGAAAACAACAGTTCTTGCCCATAAATAAAAACCGAAATGTATAAATTGGAGTTTTAGTATATGTCACCTGATGTTTCTTCTGGAAATCCATATGCTCATTATATTGATTGGTGGTCGTTGGGTGTTATAATGCATGTACTATACACTGGTAGGTACCCTTATCCGAATGCTGAAGTGAAACATCACAAAGATCTTTGGTGAGTTTATTATACACGGAAGGCAAAGCGATAATTAATTTCATGATTATGTCTTAACTTTAGGTTCATCGATTATAGCACTCCAGTTGGATGTAGCAGTGAGTTTGGAAATCTTTTGGATTCTGTAAGTTAATTTAGTCAATTGAAGAAGAAATTATATTTATAGATCATGCATGGAATTATGTTAATTTTTTTTTTAGAAATAACACTTATATACTAGGAAGAATAACAATACAAATAGATGCAAGCAGTTTATATGAAAATGAAATTTGAGAGTATCATTTTCAGCTGCTTACTATCACACTTCATCACCGATTGTGCTGTTCTGATGATTTCTATGCTCACCCATTTTTCAATGAAATAGATTTTAAAGACGTTGAAGATCGTAAAGTAAGATGGATAACATGTTATAATATATTCAATATACAAAATGATGAGATTTCAGTATAATCCACTGGCTTTGATTCCTGGCCTGAGAATTCAAACGACAGAAAAAGATGATTCGGAATTAGATGGTGAAGAAAACTGGACGGCTTTTGATGAGAAATATGAGGTTGTCCTTTTTCATTATTTAATTAACATTATTCATTTTCCTATAACCATTTTAGTAAATCTTTTTTGTTTCCATTAATGCAATCATTTATTAAATTTAAAAATAATTTATAGTTCAATGACTTCGAATATTTCAATGATAGATTCTAATGGTTGGGACAGATAACGGGATAAAATATAAATCACCAATTCTGTAAGTATTTAGTGATACTTCTTGAAGTTACGGTTGTAAAATCTAATATTGAGAAGTGTATTGGCTGAATAACAGCTTTCTTGACTTAATTACTTTATTTTTAGAGGAAAATGGAAATAATGATGGCAGTTCACTGAAATTGGAGGGCTTGTAACTATCACAGTACAAGCTACTGGAAATGATGTTCAAATATAAGCGCAAAAGTTGATAGCGAAGGGTAGATGTGTACAACTTTTTAATAAATTGTTATAATATTTAACATGCGTATATATTTTCGATGTTTAAAATGTAGAAGGTTTTATAAGATACTATTTATGAATAAGTATGGTTGGGTTTCTATTCATACGTTGACAGATTTAGATAGGTAGTGATAACAATTATATTGAGAATAACACTTGCTTTAGAGGTGTATTAATTGACTTTCTGGATGCTGGTACCCTTGTAAAGATGACTGGATACAACCCAATGCTTTTAGGAGATAGACGAAATTTTGAGACTAAATTGAAAAACTATTCTGTGCTCAATTTAATTTCCACTAATTTATAAAATATGATGAAAAATGATGTTATGAAAGGTATTTAAGGCACTTCTTACCTTTATCTGTAATTCATCAGGTAGACTTAAGATAATTCCATCCATTATCTTCTCTAGCTCCCACTTTCGTTTGGCTAGTCCAAGTTGTTCAATGTGACCTTTTTGTTCGAGAGTTAAAGCACTAACGGCAGTAAGGAATTCATCGGAAGGTAGATAACGATCAATGATTGACAAACTGTGGATATCCTTAAATATTACGATTTATATGAATGTTAGAATTACTTACAAATAAGGCTATATGTTCAATTAGTCTTCGAAGTATTCCAAATCGATATAATCCGATTACCACTAATGATTTTTTTTTGAATAATAGGAACTTGCTTCGCTTTCAATCTGTGATCCACGCAAGAATAGAGTGTTGGCGATACCATCAAAGGACCAATCTCTCATTGCATCTTGTGCTTCCTTCACGTCTTTAGGTGTAAGTCGTAAAAGAAATACCACCAGCGATAATTCGGGGGTGTTACACGGAACTAAACTTTTTTAAACCGCAATATTTAATTAAATCTAAATTATAGTTGCAAAATAATTCATAAAAGTTTTATGACGAAATCTCTGTAAATTAGATTTATTCAAATTTTTAACGAATAAGTACATTATTAACCTATGTAAAGCTAGGCCTTTTAAAAACATTCTTATCGGGAAACTATAAATTTCTAGAATATATAACAATAAAAAATTACCAAAGAAGTTCCCCTCACTTAGTGGCTGGTTAAATGGAGTATATTGGTAAGGGAAGAGACTCACTAAAACAGAAGTTTAGTACTAGAAAAAAATGCATACTACCTTAATATAAATCCTCAATTTCTCCAGTTGTTTTAGATCCATTTAAATAAATTAATATAAATGAATTTTGAAGCATAGGAGTAGTTATATTTGATGCGGTATTTATATGAAGGAGTAATATGACGAAATATAAATGTGCCTATTTATTTTATATAAATAATGAAATCTTATTCAGGAAGGAAATCTGTCTCACCATTCTCAACAAGAACAGAAATTAACACGAACAATTTGCAACACAAAACAAAGTCGTTCGAAGGCATACGGCCAGAATGGGGATTGCATTTTGTTAGGACATACTGGTTCAGTCTCGTTTTCATATGCAGTAGTATTTGTATAGTAGTGACATAAGCGGATTGAACGTTAAATATTCCATTCTACCAATTGTACACCTATTATTCTACCTTATAGTCCATTTCGGTCCCTCAATTCCTCATTAAGACTACTAAGGCACTATTTAAATGACCCTAATCAACAAAATTGTTCGTAGATTAAGCATTTTTCTTCTCCTAAGCATGATTAACCTGTTGTAATATTTTTTTATATGAAATAATGTGTGAGCTCTTCCTCTTTGGTCTAAAGGGGTGAATCTAATGACAGACTGGAGAGACATATTTATGGAAAATGCTAATGTCTTTCCTCATCACTCTTTCTGATGTATCGCCATTGTGCATAATGCTGTTTGGCACTTATCGATGGACTGCGTATAATTCTACTCAATTCCCTGCATGGAGATAGGAAATAAGTCTATACATACTTTAGCTAATCTTGTTAGTAAGATTCCCAACAGGCACAATTCATTTCAAACAAAACGTTTTTGTATTATTGATAGTTATTCTTCATTTTAAGCAATTCTCAACTAGGCAGTAATGATGGTTAAGTTCGCACAATCAAATAGTACGGTGGCACGATCTACAATGGCGGCCACGGTTACTAGCAACACAATGCATTTAGTGCCCTAAGTGCACCACTAGTTGTAACTCGCTTCTAAATGATCTATTTTGTATTCTCAATACTGATTCGGATTTAGCATCAAATTGCGCTTCTTTTCGGTATAATTTCCTTAGTTCTATGCAAAGGTGACTTACCGTGAACAAGGAATATATCAGATTTACAAGATTATTATGAGAATATAAATGACAAAAGGCGCAAATTAAATAATAATATGGTTAATATTCTGCAGTTCATCCCTTACTGATGAATTGTCGTACACTTTACTTTCATGCTCTACTCGCATTCACCAAAAGGAGAGCCCACCAAAGGGCAGTGATTTTTAATTTTGGGAAGAAACTACGATCCAAAAACGAAAGTGTTATTGATTTTTTTGCTACCTATCGTCTCTTAATGCTCTAACATAGAGCACGGTGATAGCCTTGTGGTGTAGGTCATACGAAGTGGGATGACAAGACTAGGATCGGTTCCGTTCAGGAACAGAGGCGTCCTCCATTTCTCTACCGTTCTTGTTGCAAACTCGTCCGGTGGAAAGCTCCGCAACAATTCTCTTAAAATAGCCCTTTGTATGTGAGGATAGTTGGCTAAACATTGCCAAGCGTTTCACTTGACAGGTAAAGGAATTCCCTCGCATAAGTACACTCTTCCTGTGACGAGTGCGAAACGATAGCCTAGGAGCATAGAAACAAAGCAGTTTATTCGCTCGACACACGTAGCTTACTAAACCTCTTTTATACAAAAATATATAATACTTCATATAACACTAATCTCCTATCGGACCAAGATGGGTGTGTGTCGTGGCCTAGTAGTAGTCGTCGGCGCGCGAGGCGGAGGGGTCAAAGTACTGATCCGGCGCAGTGCACTTTTGGTCTTCTCATATTTAGTGATAGTTAATCATTTGTTCTGTAAGTGCACACCCGGCTGAGGTACGGAACAGGTTTGGGTGGGGGTTTCGGCTATTCGCGAGTCAAGCCTCAGTTCACCGATCCAGCGGTAAGTTTCCAAGGGCTCGGATGATAAGTTTGGAAGATTCCGAGGATCGTAAGTTTGCAGGTGAGTTTTCCTCTCGATTTTTCAGGGCTTTCTCGAGCCGAGGCATTTGCCTAAGTGCTCAGTTGAGCCGGGGCTTTGCCTCAGCGCTCAACGCCCACCTCCCCTTTCCGGGGTAGAGGGGGTAATTTTGGACGCTTCTGAGGCGTTCGGCACTCATATGCTGACTGCTTCAGAAGCTTATTGGCACCTAGGTGCCTTTGGACCCTAACGGGTCGCACTGAAAAACCTTGGAAAGACGAATCTATGCCCAATTTTTTATCTCTGCGTCTCCTATCTCTCGACAGCAAAAACTAAACCAGCGTAAGGTACGGAAACCGAAAAGTGTATCTATTTTTGAATTTTCTAGTTTCTTCGGGCTTCAAAAGCCCTTCGAAAGCCACTCACTACTAGTGGCTGGACACGACCTGAACTACCTTCCGGAAAGGGAAGGTAGGATATGGTCTTTTGGAGGGAATACTACCCTATACCCTTTAAGGGTTGTGGTAGTATCCTTCCTAATTTTGGAGACCTTAGCTGAAATATAGCTAAGGTTCTATCTATATATAAAAGAATACTATATAATACATCTTTTTAAATCCTGGAAAATTTGGGCATGACCTTCCCTTATATTCGAGGTATTGGCACTAGGTGCCAATAAGCTTCTGAAGCAGTCCAGCACCTGAGTGCCGAACGCCTCAGAAGCGTCCAAAATTACCCACTCTGCCCCAGAAGGGGAGGTGGGCGTTGAGCGCTGAGGCAAAGCCCCGGCTCAACTGAGCACTTAGGCAAATGCCTCGGCTCGAGAAAGCCCTGAAAAATCGAGAGGAAAACTCACCAGTAAACTTACGATCCTCGGAGTCTTCCAAACTTACCGTCCGAGCCCTTGGAAACTTACCGCTGCATCGGTGGACTGCGATTTGACTCGCGAATAGCCGAAACCCCCACTCAAACCTGTTCCGTACCTCAGCCGGGTGTGCACTTACAGAACAAATGATTAACTATCACTAAATATGAGAAGACCAAAAGTGCACTGCGCCGGATCAGTACTTTGACCCCTCCGCCTCGCGCGCCGACGACTACTACTAGGCCACGACACACACCCATCTTGGTCCGATAGGAGATTAGTGTTATATGAAGTATTATATATTTTTGTATAAAAGAGGTTTAGTAAGCTACGTGTGTCGAGCGAATAAACTGCTTTGTTTCTATGCTCCTAGGCTATCGTTTCGCACTCGTCACAGGAAGAGTGTACTTATGCGAGGGAATTCCTTTACCTGTCAAGTGAAACGCTTGGCAATGTTTAGCCAACTATCCTCACATACAAAGGGCTATTTTAAGAGAATTGTTGCGGAGCTTTCCATCGGACGAGTTTGCAACAAGAACGGTAGAGAAATGGAGGACGCCCCTGTTCCTGAACGGAACCGATCCTAGCCTTGTCATCCCACTTCGTATGAGCTACACCACAAGGCCAACCCAACTTCTTTCAAGGTGAGAAACGAAAGGGAAAGAACCTTTGCAGTATCTTTGCTGGTGATCTGCTACTAGCTACCACTTCTTTTGTATGCTTTTGAACCTACTTATTTCTTCAAGCTTCATAAGCCGTTCTGAAAGCCACTCACTAGGAGTCATAGGAACCGACCAGAATTATTTTTCAGTTAATTAGAATGGAGAGTAGAACATTTCGAAACGAGTTGTAATCAATAGAGCATTCGATGTATATATTACCATTAACCCTATGCATCACTGTAACTCTGACAACACCTTATATAGAATATTTTTCCCAACAGAAGTTTATGATATCAGAACGGTATCTTATCTAATCTTCTAGGATAAATTCTTTGATTTGTTTTGTTTGTTCAAGAATTTTTCACAAAATTTATTTCTCACCAATGCTTATAATCACTAACACACATGAATGTTTATTATTTTATTTGCGTTTTTAATTATAGCTAATTCTTTCACTAAGAACTTTTTTTTCATAAAAAAAAGTTGTGAATTTATGATATATATACATCATGCCAATATTAAACTTATATATGCATATATAAGTTTTCTTTGACTATAATATGAAAGTACTTTTTAAAAGTAAAGCAACGTATTACATACATTATTTCATTTAAAATACTAGGACTCTTCTTTCTCAATTAAATTATCTTTAAGGAGCTATTAAAATTACAATGTATTTTGTTTTTAATGTACTCTGGCCCTGGCCTGTGCCATAAGGCAGGCATTATCTCCTGATTGCTTATCGTGCAAAACGTACTCGATCTGGTAAGGCGAGTCGTCCTTCAGCATATCAATGATAGTTTGGTACTTTGTGAAATCCATGATCACATTGAGGTACTGACGACCTGTCTTTACTGGACATGGTACTCCGTTGGAACAAGCATCGAGGTTCTTCCTATAATTGTAAAATAATCAGATAAGTGTGAAGGAATATTTTAAACCTCATTTGTAGCAGTTATGCCATAATATCTATAGGTGATATAGAGAATACAACAAATTTGACAAATAGGTGTGCAAATTCACAATAGCCCGAGAGTAGGTAGAGTATTCCACGAGCACTTTCCAAAAGCTCCACCCCATGACCAGATTTTAACTGTTTGGCGAAGATGAGGTGATGAGTAGACGTGGTTAGGATTAAGAAGATCAGCTTTTACCATTAGAGGCCGTCCGAGATGAATCGGATACTCGTAGTTCGTTCCTATTATTGTTTATCATTACTATCAGCTAATAATGAGAAAAGAAACAAAGATATTTGTGTGTTCATTGAGCCTACCAGTGCCATCGAAGGGAGTGGCATTGTAGAACTGAACTGGTCCATTGTTGCATTGCCACCAATTGAATGTCGTTTCCGTCCCGTTTGGCCAGGAGTCTTTGCAGCCAAGAGCACACGTAACAAGCGCCAACACAATAAGAAGTGATCTCATTCTAAAATAAGATATCTTATTGATTTATAGGTAAATATTACTTGAATTTTAATATAACATATATGATACATAAATTGCTTCATAATTTTCTTGACGGCGTAAGTCTTTTATTTTATGAACAAAGCCTATGCTATTAAATATTAGTATAAAATTTAAAATCGCTATAATATAGTATTTAAGTGGAAAAAATGTTATTTATATTTAAGGTTAACTAGTATACTTTGAAACAATACATGTAAGGCCCGAAAATAATTAATTTGATTCTTTAGCCGATACGAATTAATAAATTTAAAAACAAACATTTTTTAGTAAAAATAAGTCATTAGAAGATTAACATTGGCCGCCGGAATCGTCGTTTTATTCCACTTCTTATCATCTGATTTCCTGATAAGTGATGGGTGTGAGTCTAGTTTCATGATAACGTCAACAAAAACATGTGCAACTTAGTTCACAGAATGACAGTTAAATTACGGGGTTATTATTTCCAATATTCAAAAAACTACTGACTAGACAAGTTATTTTCTAAGCTATTTTTCTATTTTGGATATAGTTGCACAGATAATTGACTCGTATTGAAATAATTTCGTTCAAAACAACATCGTGAGGATTCATACAAATGTATGACTCTACAGCACCGCCTACTTTTTCAAGTAAAATTTTTTTTATAGGAACTGTGGATCTTGGTCACATTAGTTACATTATTATTATTAAATTAGTTATTTTAGAGGAATTTTGTGCAGATTGAAGACATATTAGAACTATATAGTTTAGGTTTTTAAACATATATTTAGACAATAAAAAGTAATTCCTCTATTGTCTTATTTAGGTTAGATACAGTAACGGATTGCTTTTTTAACATGTGAAATATTGCTTTCAACCATAAATCTACTCTGTGAATGAAACCTTTTACTGCAACTCTTGGGAGATTGATTTCCAGCTTCCAGCAGTGTAAGGAGATAGTGAGCTGACACCGATAAGGAAGGGGAGAACGTGCTACTTTGGTTTTGTACGATTTCCGAGACATCAAGGCTTTCCCTAGAATTTTTACTGATTTGCACAAACGTCAAATATTTGATCATGTCACATGTGCTGATAAGACCTGATACTATTTATGATTATTAAATATTTTTAAACAAAATCCATCTACTGTCTTTCTCCTTAAAGTGGAAATACGTTAGCCAGTACTTCATCCTAAATAATATGAAAATTGTGATAGTTTTACCTAAAATTAGATCTGTTGCTAGAAATAAGTCTGTTCCTAAATTTTCCTCTCTATTTAGAAGTCTGTATTACTATATAACGAGCTAACTTAGTTTTTTAGGAAGAATTTTTGTAGAAAGTAAAGATACTCTGTAACAATATTTCTTGATCACTGCGTCATGTAGGGGCTCTTTTTAGTACTGCAACAAAGTAATGGAAATAATGCTTTACCTAAAACTTAATTAACTCGTTAATTTCAGTTATTTTGAATTCATGATATTGTCAAATGGAACGTCACATATATCTAAAACTCATTAAGACACTATTTGGCACAACTTTTATTTAATAACGAAATATCGAACCACAGATGGTATTTTAAAATCATATATATATATATATATATATATATGTATATCATGTACAAATAATATCCCGTATAAGTACGAAAATCGAATGCCGTTTCATCGAACATCTACTTCCTTAATGGATCCTAGCTCTCGCTTGCACCATCATGCATGCGTTGTCACCAGTTTTTCGGTCATGCAACATGTATTCCAGCTGATATGGAGAGTCGTCTTTAAGCATATCAATTATCGTTTGATACTTTGAAAAATCAATGAGTATGTTGAGATCTTGGCGACCGGTTCCTATCGGACATGGAACTCCGTTGGAACAAGCATCGAGGTTTTTCCTAGAAACCAAGAGATTTTGTAGTGATGTGAGTAATAAACACTAGGTATTTAATGCAATAGTTACTACTATAATTGTAATTATAATAACGAAAAGAACATTTGACAGTTCATTCTCCAAAAATAATGTTAACCTGTCTTATGTGTATTAAGTATCGCTTTTTTGTCGAAACATATTAATAAACTTAGTAATTTACTTGAAAAGGAGTAAATACAAAATAAAGCTTACAGTAGTCCCAAAGTTGGAAGAACGCTCCATTTGCATCCACCCCAGCCTCCCCATGACCATAGATTGATAGTTTGACGGAGATTACCAGCAGTATAGACGTGTAAAGGATTGAGAATTTCAGTTTTTACCATCAGAAGCCTACCGAGATGGATGGGGTATTCATAGTTTGAACCTAAAAGAAATTATTGGTATATTTTAGCAAGATTATATTGCTGAGAAAACACACCGGTGCCGTCGTAGGGCGAAGCATTGTAGAATTTAACAGGTCCGCTGCTGCACTGCCACCACTTAAACGTCGTGTCCGTTCCATTTGGCCATTTCTCGCAAGCGAAAGTCGAGGCAGTCAGTGCTAGTACGATAACAGCTGTTCTCATTCTAAAACAAAAACTGTCTTTCTAAAATTTAAGCTGTTTATATAGCTTCTGATAATACCACTTGCTATCTAGAATAATTATAACTATCATCATCAATAAATTATTGCTATAATCGATATAATGGATACATGCTATTCTTATATACAAAGTTATACTGTGAGCTATGACAAATGCACTAGTGGTTTTGACTAGACCAGATACTGGTATCAGAGAGGAACGTGGAATTAGAAAGGAAAACGAAAGTGAATGAGAAATTGGAAGAAACGCATTTGAGTCTCACATCGATAGCATGCTTATATACAGGAGAACTCGCAAGTTTCAAAGTATACATGAAAGTTGCCACAGGAGCAAAGATAGCTCCGATAAGGCTTTATGGTTACACAAATCTGACAGACCTTAGAAAGCAAATAAGTAGCCGTTGCAAAAGGAACAAAAAAGATAACTAATCGAACATTGCTCCTTTAAATTCGGATGTGTAAAATACTGTATTCTTCCAAAAAAAATTGTTCAAAACTAGGAAAAATGTAGATTTGCAAAATGAAATCATGCTAATCTAGTAATTTGTTATCCTACTATTTCCATTACTATTAATATTTTATCAATTGGTTTAGCATAGTGAGAAATAATATCTTCATTGTACTACTTGTAATACACTTATATGCATAGGTTTTAACAGAATTGATGATATACAAGTACAACAAATCTTAAAAGCTCGGAATATTTTATGCGAAAATATCTTTAATTCTTGCAACTTGATATAAGATGTTTAATCCTCGTTATAAATTGTTCTCATTGTACAATTTATATTATGATTTTACATTAGCAGTCACAAAAAAAAAGTAGTGGCAAAAAGCGAGAACAATTGGATTTACACAAGCCTTAGTTGTTCATAGTTCTTTGGTTTCTCCACCAGTTTTATTCATCTCTAGTTTAGTAGTTTTTAGCATTAGTTATTAGATCCACTTAAATGTCAAGCTCCAGTGTTTACGTTTTGCTAACAGTGATAGAAATTCCAAGAAACCCCCATCATTCGATTCGTTATAAACACAGGATAATCGAAACTACGATAGTACCTTGATTCCGAGCTGTTGATGGTTTAAATACACCTATATGCAATACTACAGAACTACTTACTGACCGTATTCTCTAATTATTCGACATTCTTTTCGAAATATCTAGGAAGTAAAGTATTTGAATGAATGCGGATACTGATGAGTTTTTTCCAGCATTTTATCACATGGAATTCATATTTGCACATGCTTCCTTTATCTGATAAGATGTCAATTCATCTCACAAGTTAGCAAGAACAAGAAACAATTGTTGATCAAAGATTAACAATGGGAAGATTATACTGATTAATGCAGACCTTGAACGCTAAAAGTCTTTCCACTTTTGACAGATTTCAGTAGATATCGTTTTCACTTGTTACTAAATATTGGGACAATGTCAATCAAATCATGGAGTAGTGTTTGATGGCGACATCTCGAGGAATGGAAAAACCACATTCATATAAGCTTCACTAGCAGGTTTTAATGCCTATAGGTATTAAAGCTCAATTTCTATACTTTTATATGACTCCAGTAATGAGTAATGATATTATCTTCTTATTAATCATAGAACCATGTACCTGCAAAGTGATCACCACCTTTCTATTGCGGAGTTGAATCGCAGCAAATAAAAAGGAACTAACACGTGTCCAGCAGCAGATACCAGATATTTTACATTGATGATAAGGTTTTAAATGGTCAAAGTTTCTTTGAAGGAAACTGCATTCCCTAATTCACTGCAAGCATATAATTCCAAACTATTTCACTTGAAATTTTCTCTCCTTTCAACTGCTGAGGAGAACTCCAATTGACAGCTGAGATAGTGGCTAGTTAAGACGATTATACCTATATCCATATGTAGATTTATATATGGAAGCTCTTAATTCTGTGTTTTAGTAAAATAACAAATGAGATATTTTCTGATGATGCTCTTCAACTAAATTACTTTTCATAACATCTATCTAGTTCCTTGTTTAGCTAATTACTATTACATTTCCCAACACTCATATTGAGTAAATAATAATTTCTACGTTTTCACCTCTAAGTTGTCTATTTCATAGATGCTTCCCAAGTACTAGGTGACGTCGGACATTCTCGTTCTTCTTGAATTATCAGCAGTTCTTCTACAATAACACCGGAGTAGTCTTGAACTGGGGGATACCTCACCTATATCATTTCATTAAACAATTAAATATAGTGACAAAAGGAAAATGGTGCTATACAATTAAAGAGCAAATACATGGAAACTAGTAAAACTAAATTTCTATCACATAAAGAAATAAGGAAAGGAACGATGAAAGTATGCATTATATACATAAACAGCTTTTCACAAGTACTTAAGTGTATTTTAAATTTAGAAATTTTACTTATACTTATCCTTACAATCTTTTCCACTATGCACTACATTTATTTATCGTTGTTTTGTTCTGCTCGAGTTTGTTTACTATTCCGCTCCTTTCATATATTACTATAATAAGAGGAAGATTTGAGCTTAGATATATTCTTGAACTAAACATTGTCAGTAGTGGAAGAAAAATTAGAACTGAGATGCAGTTATTTTATTCCTGCATAGTTTACATTTTTAAATTACATCAAGTGTTACCATTAGTTTTATTGAGCTATTCCTATGTGGTTGTAATCAACTTTTATAAAATCTGTAATAAACGGAAAACCAAAGAATAATAAAACTAGTAAATCGGAATAACTTAAAACATTTTCAGTAAAACTTCGTTCAACATGAATTTCTGTCTTCAAAGTTATCATACCGGAAGTAAAATACCTCATCTGTATATCTGCTTATGGGTTAGCTACTCTTTTAAATAAATATAGAAGGCGTTACAAGAAGACAGGAAAACCTAGTTAATAATATTTTAAATATTGTATTCTAAAAAGTACATTGGCCTAATAATTAAAACAATTTTACCAAAATGACACCACAACTATTGGCGATAGGAACGATTAGAATAAATAATATTTAAAATATTATGATGTCACAAAAACTCCAAGAGAGGAAGAAAACAACAAGACAGAGTGACGAGAAAGAACAACAGGAAAAGTGGAGGCGAAACGCTTCCGTTACCAACAATTGATGCAACTGGCTGCTTTTCCACTTTTGTTTCCAAGAACAGTTCGCAATCAATATCTGGTCATACTGTAGTTTGTACCAATTTGTGCATCAGCTGTACTCCACGTTATTCGGTGAGCAAATCAATCATATGAGGTGAATTAAATTAATAGCTACCTACAGAAATCAATGGTATTCTTATTAGCACATCTCTTTAAATTCCCTCGGGAGAGCTTCCCAGACAAACTTCCACTCTTGGCATCTAACTTATTTTTCATACATCACTCCTTCCCCTAATGTTTTAAATAAATTAATCCCACTAGACCATAGCTTTGGTCAATTTGGTTATTTTCAGAATCTCTAACAATTTGGTTTGTTGAGATGAAAGATTTCAATAATCTTAATTAGTTCCTTGTAGTTTATAATATCAGCTACAATTGTTATTTAGAATGTAAAGTGTGATTTCTTTGGCAATGCAAGGTGATCAAACAGCAAATTGTGAGGTCCTTAATCTGAACCACTTAGCTATCTGATGCTGATCTGACTTCTTCAGGCTGTTTTCTTTGCTCTCCTATGCACTAAACGTCTTCCGCTTTGGCAATAATCTTGGTCGAATTCAGATCCAGTGTTCCTCTTGTGACGGCAACGCTTTTGCTTGTACTTTCCCAAAAGTGCTTACGAGATTAGTGAAATAAGACTAGATGGCTTGGGAGTTGATAAATCAAATGCTAATGTTAAATCAGCGAGAAATGAATAATATATTTCCACTTAAATTATGAAATTTTCAGGTACTTTTAAGAATAATATTATTTTGTTACTCTTATATGTTTCTAGTTTTAAATTTTTACAAATTAATAGAAAAAGGTGATTTTATAAATGGAAAATTTTATGCTAACAAATTGTATTTAATGTGTTAATCAATCTATTTATAAATACATGTCACTGTGCCAACGGCTTTACTAGTGCCACTTTTCAATACTCCATATATAGTCTGAGCTTAAGATTTAGGTTGATCTCAAGATGTTATTGATTCACACGATAATCCCATCATAGTTTAGATTTCGATTTAATCCTCTTCAAATTCAATCCCTTTTCTCCTAGGCAGTTCTTGAAAAGAAATGCTATCACAAGCTGTGTTCTTATATTGTGTCCATGCCATTCGTGTTGTCAGTTTTGTACGGTCAGTGAAGGCTTAAGAATGACAAGCATTTGTAATTCCACTTACTACCATGACGAAGGCGTGAGTGCTTAGAAAATAAAAATTTATATTGCTGTTTTCTATCGAATATCATGGAAACAGGATATTCTAGTAGATAATTCGTGAACATTTCTGGTGGACGGTTTTATAACATTTATTGACTCAAGTAGCCAAGAATATAAGAATTGCATTCAACAAAAAAAGCTAGTATAGAAAAAAAAAGATTTATTAGCGATGAACTTCACCATTAGAATATGTTGCGGGACAAATGGACGAAAAGAATGACGGAATGGCAGCTTTTTAGCGAAAACCATCAAAAATTTTCTTTGCTCCCTGAGGAGGGTGAAAATAAATCACCATTTTTTATGCTGTCACTGGTGTTATAATTATCTGTTTAATTGAGTGGCGTAGGCATCTTTCCTCCCATTGACTAACTGATGAGATGAAAATGAAAAGGGAGAATTTAAAAATACCTTACAAATATATTTAAGTTCTCCCAATTTGTATACCTGAAAGATGTAAAATTCCATTTCTTCTTAGCAAATAGCAGTAATCACCGTCTTCTGCTGCAACTTTGCCGCTATTTTCACCGACTGTTAAGCAGATATTTTCAATGTATTTATATGAGATTGAAAAATTCGCAGTGAATATTCATATAATGAGCTAAAAGCAGCCAGTGTTTTTTTATACTTTTATTTCTAAACACTTATCTTTTTTCTAGTAAAAAAAACCTTGAAAGTATTACATTAGTTCTTTTTCTAGTCATATTTGGTGAAAATATTTAATAGTTCCAAATAATCAGCGGTCAACGAGCTTCATCATTTTCCATTATAAAACAAGAATAATAGTTTTTGGTGATTTTCCTACAAGGAAAGAGCTTTCAACTTATTTACGGTTGAATAAGTTTCCAAATGAAACAAATATTATTTCCTCGAGATGCGAAAAATACTCAATTATCTAAAATAAAAACACGACAGATATAAATAAAGTTACCGAGTGCAGTGCAGAGAAGGAAAGAGCGTCGAATAAAAATATAAACAGACGTTCAGTACAGACAGTATTACTTCATTTGGTTAAAAGATAGATCTGGTAGATCAAAACTCGCATATAGGTATGGCAACTTTAGAGATTAAATATATTGACACGTTCTCTCAATACCTTAAGATATTCAACTGTGTTTGGCTTCAAATATACATAGAGCATCGAGCACGCATTTAAATGGAAGGTGGAAGGAAAATCAGTTTTGTAAGTAGATTTTGATTGAATCAAATATAAACAATGGAATTAAGAACGAATTGAGAGCTAAAGGGTAATACAAAATAAAAGACCAAAGAGATGAGCGCAATTTAAGTGAAAGTGCTCATTCTTCTCTGCTTCATTTCCTTGAAGTTCTTTTTATCTGATCCACCAAGGCCAAGCCATTTGAGAAATTTATTGCCATTTGGCATTCCTTCCTTTTTCTCTTGTTTGCACTGATCAGATGAGGTAGATCGCTGAGGACCTCCAGTTTGAAACTGCAATAATTTATTTTGTTAGAAATGTATTCATTTTCAACTGAATCTTTGATGGAAATAAATATGTGGGGAAAGACATATCGCTATTTATAGCCCTTCTCTGCCTCACCCTCAAACTGCACTAATGCACTATAAATTAATAATTATGTCACATAGTCCATGTGCAATGAAAACTTTAATCTGAAATAGTATTTTACTCACATTTTTCACAAAGTGTTCATTGATCTGATTGCTTTTTTCACTGGGAGCCGAGGATATTTGTAAATGTTGCATTGTGGAGGCATGAACAGAGTGGCGGTGCTTCGTAGAAGACTTCAAAGGCGGTTGAGCAGAAACACCCATGTATTGAGCTGCTGCTTCCTCGCTGAGATATAACAATTAATGTGAGTTCCCATATTTTCCCTGAATCTTAAAATTACACAGAGAGAAGAAGGATGTAGCCATCCACTATCCAAAGAACGCTTTCCCGTTTTGTCCTCATCAATTCTCTCACACCATAGCGACCTACTATGCTGACAACTGACGGAAGATGTTCATTAATTCTCATAAGATAGAAATAGCCAGTGTGGGATTCAGACATTTATTCGCCTTCCCGAAAACAAGACACTGGAAAATATATCCTGAATGCGATCAACAACACTTTCTTAGTAAAGTAGCCATAGAAATGGTACTTATTAGTTTAATAAGTCGATTTTTCTATGGAAAGGTTTCTGTATTTGGAATAATGATAGTGAGAAGAGGACATTAAGACAACGTTGTGTGTTCTTAGGACATTGGAATTGGCTAGCGGAAACGTTGATTTCTCTTGGACTCAATTGCTTCCTCGTTAACATTTAAAGCAGCTGGGAGTGAAAGAAGATCACGTCAGCAAAAATCATGACCTATAATCACGGAGCCTCATTTAATGTCCTTCACCTAGAACGTCCATTCACATGGAAATTGTTAATAAACATTGAGTTTTACTTATCCTTCTTGCAAAATATCATGTTAGCGTTCTCTCGCTTGTGACTTCAATTCCCACCAGGGAATCTGTATCGACTTTTTTACTGACTTTGTTAATATACAAGTGACCACTTCAGTATATAATTCAGTATTGCTCTAAAACAGGCCGCCCACTCAGAATTCATGAGTCCCTTCTTAGAGCAAGGACAGATAACCTTTGTGTGTGGTAAATCTTTGAGCACGTCATGTGCAGACTACGTTTTGTGCTAGAATAGATTCATTTTTAATTAAATATCTCATACGTAAATGTATCTCAATATGGTCTTTTTTCTTAGATGTTTTTTTTGAGACGATTCGGCGTGTTTAGAAGAAATCAAGGGTGCTAACTGTTAGTCATGGTTTCTGATGTCCATAATTACGTGGCTAGAAGATGTTACGTTTTTTGGGTTAGAAGTGAGCGAAAATTGAATAAGTAGATTAGTGGTGAGCGTTACGTCTAGATACACAATTACTTAAGAATAATGTAAGTTTCTTAACACACATTATTGGAAAATGAAAAAAGCATGTGAAAAAACGAACATTGAATAAGACTATTGAGATAACTACTAGAGGATTTTGGAAATAAAATGATGTTCATATACATACCATGCCGCTTTGTGCAACTTGTCTCTTTGCAACTCAAGACTTCTTAGTCGTTCACGTTGTCTCTTTTCTTTTTCCTTCTGTTCGGCTTTCTATAATTTAAAAACTATAATGCTTTGGTAGTACATGTTAAGTAACATATTTCACGGTTTAATTATAGTTAGATAAATATTCGTTATTTCCTATTTTAAGTAAAGCATATTTGTTCTGACAACACGTCTTTTTCAGAAATGAGGAAATGCACTAATCATGTATCTAAAATTAATTAAATTATTTTTTTCAGATAGAAGAGAAGATAGAAAAATAATAGTAATGATTTTTATTATTATTTCCGTTTATTTTTCATCAATTTTAATGGTGAGATTCATTTTTCGTAATCAAATAGCCACATTTAAATATAGGAGAGCGAACATCTAGAACCAATCGTTAATCTTTCTGTTTATAAATTCTAAACAGATTTTTTAGTTCACAAAGCAACTGTCTCTAAAACCGCCACTATCTAAAGTCCTCGAATCGCCCGCTTTTTGCACGAAATTGAATCTTGATATAGCTGAGATGTCAATGAGTATAGTAGATAAAAGTACGGAAATTGGAAAACAAAAACATATTTTTTAGTAGATGAGTAAACTTAAAATCAGCATAAACGAAAGCTGATATGCATGTTGGCTTTTTAACGACGGTAACTAGATATTAAATTTATCAAAGTCATATAAATGCTTCAGTTTTTCCTAGGAGAGGAACGAGAAAGTGGTCAGCATCAAGGATTATTCACTCACTAATAGTTATGCGAGAAAAGTATAGTGCGAAGTTTTCGTTTTATATATATATTTCTACGGATAGTTGTTTAGATCAAAGCAGAAACGTGTATAATTGGTTCGTATCTTCATCCTCGATTTATCTTTGTCACAAAAGGATGGAAGATATGGATGCGAAATGGAGCGACAGTTGTTGTAGACATCGCAAGTTATGTGGACAACACTACTAGTGATTTTCTCAATTAAAAAAAATATATAAAGTAGCACCATGGGATGCGATATATAGCACTCACTTTAAATACATTTTCTCGCATTCTAAACGAATTCTCGATCCAACGGAAGCATTTAGATTTATCAAGATTTCTGTCAGCGATTGCTGCACCACGTCTGTCTCAAGCATAAATCTTTAACACAATGAAGAGTGTCACTGCAAACGAATAGAAAAGGGAGCATAACGAGTTTGTGTAAGACTAAACTTACATCTAGTCACTTTGGACAGCCAATTACCAAGATAACATCAATCTGGCTTGGATAAAAAACACACCCTCCTTGCAGATGTTTTAGGATTTGTATTCCCAACGCCGCCTACTTTCACTTCCCCATTCCGTCCTTTTGGTTGCTTTAGTGAAACAAAGGAATAAGCAATACATTATCTACGCTGCAGTAGTTCATTATGTTCCTATTAATGTTTCACAGTACCAAAGAACTGGACAGACAACGTCGGAAGACGACACTGAAGCAACAATATTAGCAACATGTATGAGTGGACTCGTCACGCCTTGTTGATTTACGAAATGCACTCGTGCCAAGTCCATCGGGAACAATACTCCGTATCTTGACATGCTGACGAACTTATTATAAACACACCAATTCTACCACAAAAATGGAAGAAAGAAAAGCGAACATCGAGGCAGTGACGCAAAGAATCCATTAAGAATAAATTTAATGTTCTGTTGGTAGAGCAGAATGTTATTTTTCGTGCTTATGTTCGCTTTGAATAGCTGACCAATAAGAGTAGGTCTCTCTATTTATAGTTCCAGCCAAATGCCTAGCAGAGATGTTCTTCTCAGCTAAACAATACATATTCGAGAGACGAAAATGAAAAACAGAACTTGAATTCATCCCTAAGGAGTGTTATAGATGAGAGATTTGTTATCTGAAGTCTCCGTGAGGTCTATACAAATATTGAGAAGCAGTATAACACGAATCAAAATAACAACAACTATAAGAAAGTGATATTTTATAAAAGCTATTAATTTTAGAGAGAAGAGAAAACGGATAATATTTGTTTGAATACGACCAGTTGTATTAAAATGAAATCAACCGTAAAAAATCAGCTGATTATGGCATATAAATTACCGTATTCAAGTCACAAATGGAGAACATCGCTCTTATTAGAGATAGAGAATAAATAATATCCATAAACATTATATTTTAAGATATGTATTTAAGAAGCATATGTTCATTAAAAATTCTAGGGAGAAATCATCCGCCATATACCTGTTTCGTTCTCAGTGCTTGGGCTCCCAACATATTCTTTTCTCGTTATTACAGTACTGACTGAAATAGATTTATCTGAATCAATAAGCAGCAAACTGCATTAAATAGAATGTAATAAGTGCTTATGTTATGTTGAATAAGTAACCTCAACTTATATATTGTGGCTAAAAGAAATGGAAATGAGGGAGGGTGTGGCGGAAAAGAGGCGGACCTTAAAGGATAACTCCTTCACAGACATGACTACGAGAGCATTAAGTGACGACTTTTGAGTGAAAGATGGTCTACTCAACAATTCCACTTGTGTGCTATTTTTAGTAATAATCAAACATGTAAAGCACATTCCTATGTTATAAGATAACGGTTTTATGCTAAAATGTTAATTTTTTTTTCTAATTTTGTCCTATAACTTTTAGATTATTTTTAAGATATCTGAGCTTCAGATATTAACAGAATCTTTCCTGATAAGGTATCTACAAAAGACAGTCGCATTATTCAATAACTTCACCAATAGAATATAAGGAAGGCGGCAGAAAATAACACAGAACATACAATACGGCTAACTCGAACAGTGATAGGACTAACAGAAACAAAAACCCAACCACTTGTAATCAATACTTACAACTACAGTACTTTTTGATCTTTTGCAGCTTTTTTTCTATTGCTGCTATCATCCGTCTTTGCGTTCTTTCTACTTACAAAGTTTTGCGAAACATATGACACTTTCCTTTCTGGCGCATACCATTTGACCTGATTTGTATCACTTGAGATTGTTCGCTATTGATCACTTCTCTTTATCTCCTACCCTGGACTCACAGTTTCCAATCACAAACATACAGGTCTCTAATAGAACCATTAAGAGACCAATATAACTATTTGATCCCGGATCGCTTTGTTTTTATCCCCATTTTCGATCTTCCATCTTTACGTTCCATTCTAAACTCGTAATAATGTTAAATTGTCTCCCATTCTCTTACTAGGTATACTTATCTATCTCATCTTTCTTTCTCCTTCTCTGTTTGTCTCTCATTTATTCATTAACTCCAACCGATTAAAGTGACGAATTTTTTACTCTGATTGGGAAACATTCGTATTTAATGAGATGCTTAAATGAATGGGATAGGACCAATTTTTGTAGGGAAGTTGTGAATACCAGGCTCGGATCCTAAAGTAGGACGCGTGCAATCCTCGTAATTGCTGCGGTAAGAAGACTCATTACGGTTACTGCTCTATATAAGAACAGGAAAAGCCAAATATAGTGGCCGAATAGTGATTTCCTTTATTTGTGGTCCGTCAACTATATATAAGAATATCTATGAGATATTTCCGAAGTGTTTTTCGTCACAGACATTATGACTAAATACTATAAGATTATGTGAATGTGTTTTGTTTGAATGATAAACAAAATTTACAAGAATCTGGTGAAGCATATCTCTCCCACTCTTTTTTCTCTTCCCATCATTTAATATATTTCTCATACCTATTTATTCATCCAATTCTTCCGCATTCAACAATATTCAGTCGATGATTTATTTATCATGACGTCGTGTTGCAAAAATGGATATTTTATTCTACGATAGACTAGAATATTGCTGCTTTTTTGTAGAATATTCTATTTAACTATGAAAAAGAGATTTTAATAAAATAGAATATTAAAAGAAGGGATTGCCACTATTCCTTCATTCGACCCATTTAACGCGTTGTTGTTGACTATTTTGTATACATTTTTGTTGCATCCTACGAAAACAAATTATACTGTTCTAAGGCTGGGATGTTTTTGCTAAACGTAGGAAATGAGAAGAAAAAGATATTTCGAAATTTTTAGGTGAAATTACTACTTTAGTTTATTTAACTTCTAGAGCAACTTATAGATTTCAATTAAATAGCGTCCACATATTTAAACACCTGTTTCTATCTAGGTTTCTTTGTTTTTGAACTAAACTACTATTCTTTCAGGTTATGAATCTATTGTATGATTTGAACAAATTCGATATTTATAGCGGAAACCATACCTCGCTTAACTCACAATATCGCTATAAGTAGGTTATTTCTTTGACAAATCGGATAAGTTTTTTCGGGAAAATACTGGTAAAGTAGTTAACTGGTCATTGGGAAAAACCTGTATATTAAATTTTTATTAGACATAGGAATTCAGTAATCTAAAAAAGTAGACGTTAGAATTTTTCAAAATAAAGAATGAGAAACAATGATACGAATTCTGTAATATGTCGCAAATCTTATAGCAGAAGTACACATAAATGAAATTACTGTCAGATTTGCCCTTCCCTATGAGCGTGTAGATGATCCTAAAGGATGGACCGTAAACATCTTCCAACGTTATTGGTACCATAGCATCACGATCTCAGTGATCTATTTTGCTGTTATTAAAGGTACGTATTAAATTTGTGCTCTATAACAAATAAAAATTATATATTTGTTGAACATGATGCGTAAAATATATACCTAGTATGATATCGTATTACAGGAATTCAAAAAAGCATGGAGAACAAAAAGCCGTTTGTATTAAAGACACCACTTATTTTATGGAATGGATCTCTTGCAATATTTAGTATAATGGGGGTCATGCGCTTTTCTGAGGTTGTGAATAAAGAAAGTGAAGGCAAGAGAATGATAGAGAAATGAGTGGATATAATTTAGTATATAGGATTGAAAATATTATTCAGGACTTCATTTATTCTCTAGTAAATCATGGCTGGTACAATGCCATTTGTTACTCTTGTCATCCCAATGATGTCGCGGCTTTTTGGAGTCTTCTCTTTGCTATATCAAAAGTGAGCGAACAATTTGATATTTTTCTGTGATAAATTTATAACAAGCTATATAGTATAAAACATAATACACACTCCTATTAATCTACTCAAACGAAACTCAGTAAAATCTCAGCAATACAAGTTAGTGGATTTAGATAGTTGAGTTGGGTGATACTTTGTTCATCGTTCTGAGAAAGAAACCACTGATATTCCTTCATTATTACCATCACGCCGCTGTACTCATTTATACCGTTCATTCAGGTAAATTCAATTTCCATTTCGAGAAAAGACAAATGCATTTTGAAAGAGATAATTATGTCCTGTTCATTACATCTAATATTCTATTGTTTGATTTAATGCTAGTACAATGTTAGTTATTCTACAAGAATAAGTCTCAACGCATTTTACCATATTTATACAAACTCCAGGAGCAGAACACACTGCAGCTGGCCGTGCTTTCATATCCATGAATTACTTAGCTCATTCTTGTATGTACTCTTATTATGCAATTGTCGCATACGGTATTCGTATGCCTAGATGGGTAAGTTTATTATTTTGTTAGTAATGATACCTTATATAGATTTTCCTCATGCTTCAACTGATTCCAATTAGAACTACGAAAATATCATTATTTTTATTGATTTATAGGTTTCAATGGCAGTGACCAGTGTTCAGACTACGCAAATGCTTGCTGGAGTGGCTATTTCTTGCATAGTATATAAAATCAAGACTGACTATAATTGGCCGTGAGTGATTCGCACTCTCATTCTATTGCATAAAATATTTAATCGAAATAGGCTATAATGCTTGTAAACCTGTTCTTAAATAAGAACTATTGAAAATACTGTTATTATATTTATTGGTGTTTAATTTCATAAATTTAAAGAAAATATCGAAATTTTAAAACATGCCCTTTCAGATGTCAACAATCGATGGCCAACCTCTACTTAGCATTTACCATCTACATAACGTTCGCTGTCTTATTCTTTCACTTCTTCTACAAGACGTATATTGCTGCGCCAAAGCCAAAAAAAGAATAGAATAGAATAATAGACAATATTACTTAAGCTATTGTCCACTGTTCTATTAACATGTTTTTGGCACCGCATTACTAGTTTTATAACAAAGTCCTACTTTATGTTTAGTTCTTCTTTTCATTTTAGCTGGTCTAGATATTGAATGGTTTTGAGAAAAATTCTTCAGTTGATGTTGTAACTATAATTTATTTGGAGTAAGGTACTGAGTGTTATCAGTACTTGAGTAGTTTAATAGGATTTCACTTATTGTCATTAATTCCCTTCTTAGAAAAACTTGGAAATAATACATTAATACGCTAACAATGCTCATTTTGATACTTGAACAAATAAAAAACTATATACTCCTAAGATTGGAATGATTTCCCATGAAGTTATTCTCCACATTAAATACAACTCCATTATGAAAGAGCTTTAGACCAATCAATATAAAGGATCCAAATACAAAATACTAGTAATTACTAGGCTTGATATCATTGAAAAACTATTGCCATGATAATTAGTCAAACATGAAATTGATACATATACAGTATTTCAAATAACTAACTGCGTTTGTTGCACATAGATTAGTTTTTAAGATTTCTGGATATCCTGTGTAATATCGGTTTAATTATCTTAGACACCGTAATTACATAACTGGTCTATCACGCCTTCCATATACTACGTACCTACAACGATAAAAAATACGACGGATACTTCTCTAGTTCGTGTATTAAAACATGCATATTGAGAGAAAATAGATATCTACCCACAAAACAAAATTTGGGGCTTTATTTAGAAATAACACCATCAAATGGGCTTCAAAATAAATACATGTATTTCACGCACTTAACTAAAGCGCAGTGTCCTTTATATTTGTTAAGCGAAACAATGTATGTGTCTCAAAAGAAAAAATTTTCATTTAACAGTGAGTTGATCAACAATACAATTAACAACAGGAATGAAATATAAAGTGAATTTGCTATTTCAGATCTATAGGTAAAACTTCAATCCATAATTACCACTAGGAGAGGGAAAAAGAAAACAATAAAGCATCCATATTATAATAACTGAATAATAGGAACATAGTACAGTTACATAAACACTACTAATTTGTAATAATTTATTTTCTGTTGGCTTCTAATTCTTTAATGCTACCATCTGGATAAGCAAAGTAAACTTTGTCGACAACATCTATGAATAACCCAGTTTCTACAATGCCTATAAGAGATAAATTTAAAATAAAAGCTTCTCCACAGAAAGTATTTAATATTGACTATTAGACCAACCTGGCACGTTAGCAAGACGCATCTGTGTGGCAGCCCATTCATGAACAACATCCTTTTCAAACACCCAGTCAATGATATAGTTATTATTGTCAGTAATTACAGGGCCACATTTTTTTAGAGCCATTCGTAGGTTGGCTGAGCCACCCTCACTTTGTGGAATCAAACGAAGCAGAGGTTGAACAGCAAATGGAAGTACCTAAACACTACTTCTATATGAATTCTAGTTCAGACAAAGAGAATATTTGTAAAGCATTGTATTTACTACACCTCAATAGGAATATGGCTATAATGCTCTCCCAGTGTTACAGATTCTTTAGAACTATCGGCTATTACCTAAAACATTTACAAAGTAATAAATAGCAAAATTTTCAAACAAAGATTTATGCAGTGATTTACTACATATAATCTTTAAATAAAAAATTTAATTAAAATCCAGGAATATTAAACAACTGAGAAGAAGTGAAGAAAACGTACAAAGAATTTTTTGGCTGCATTCTGAACAATTTTTTCTCTTGCAAGGCACCCACCACCTCCCTTGATGCAAGTAAAATTCTCATCAATCTAAATTGCCAGAAATGATTGATTCTAGTAATGAATTTTTACTCTTTAATCGTTCTCTTTCACTGATCTTTCAAGGTTGAAAATAGTATTCTTTTTTAATTCCTGCCCATTCACCTAGTTCTCACTCCTCTCTATTTGGGTTTTCACCTCGTCGGCGCCATCTATACATATGTCAAGTTCAGGAGTAGAATTGAGGTCTGAAATGGGAAGTCCGGCATCCAACAGCCACTTCTTAGTCTGAAATACTAATGTTCAATGTCACTGTCAAAATAGAACATGGGTTCCCTCTTAGTGAAAGCTATAATTCCATACCATGAAACTTGTGGGAACACAAACGATGTCCTGTAGTTTATTTGTCTTATAAGCATGTTCTAGATATTCAACCAAATACTTAACGGTTGAACCAGAACCAACGCCTAAACGACATCCACTTGTAATGTTTTTTTCGGCGCAGACGAAGGCAGCCTAGAAACATTATTACTTATCAATCATTAAAACTGTAATATACCGTTAAGGCATGCAGCATACGTAATTATGTATATAAGCTAAGTTTGGTGGTCTGCTGTAGATCGGTTTTCTACCTATTGTCATCTTATTCATGCTATAAATATTATACTTCTGTCCTATTGGACACAACAGAAATCAAAAAACATAATTCTTACCCGTTTCTTGGCCATTTCAATGGGTGATAACTCTATAGAAGATACCATTCTTGTGGTTGATAGAACTAATGAAGAACAACGAAAAAAAAGGTGGAAACGAAAAATTGCTGAAACACTTTAAAGATTAACAAGATTGAAAAACCGCAAGAATTTACTAGTAAATATAATGGTCACAATTACACTGAAATACTTTTTTAAAACGCAATCAAGCCATACTAGTTTGAAGAACGAGACGTGACACTTTGGGGGGGGGGGGGGGGGGGAACAGCAATATTGTTTCTAAAGAACAAGTTAAGGACAACGTTTTATCTAACACGCACTTAATAGTCTAATGGTCCTATATTGATCCCAATAATGAACTAACGCCTAGGTTAGTTTGCAATTTCATTAAAAAAAAACACGACTAAATTTACTGCATAAATTAACAACAATACTAAAACACGAAACCGGCTTATAATTTAGAAAATCAAATAGCGAGATCAGCACCTGAAAACTATTAAGACAATTGGTAAACCCTAATGAATACAAATCAAAATATTTCGAAGAAATCAAACGAAAATTACTGTAAAATCAAAACAAGCCGGCCCGTTCTCAAGTATTATAGAAGTAATCACTAATAATACCTTGGAAATAAAATGCACGATTAACCATTTATATATGTAACAGGCTGGAAACCTCCAGAATTGCTATTATTCATCTAGAGCAGATTTATCTGTACATATAAGTAACACTATAATTCAAAAATTATATATCTAATAGAAGCTTGAATCATTTTTAGTTAAAGCACCTCGATACATATTATAAAAAATTAAACAAAAAGACTGGTTTGAAGTCATAACAAATGAAGTATTGGCAAATGTTAGTTGCTACGTAAAATGCTGGAAGTATATTATCATTGCAAGGGGTTATCCAAGCTATCATATGATACAAATTAGAACATTGAATATAAATCTAATAATTGCCAAACTAAGCATGGTTACATAAAAGAGCTGGAAATCTAAAAACGAAACTATTCTAAAAAATTCAAATGAGGATTTGTTATGTAACATTAGAAATTGAGACCTAAGCACATTCATTGTTAAACAAAGGCAGAAATAATTTACAACAACTTGCTAATACAATTGATTAATATTATTATTAAAAGGCATACAATAGGATGAGCAATTCTTCCCATGATCAGCAGAAGCGAAACCAATCACTTAGCAACCTATAACCCTTTTTTTGTTCCAGCATATACAGGATTACGGAATGTAGTCGTGGCCTGCTTGTAAATGGGGTTTTCATTCTGTAATCATAGTTTATTGCACATGAAGCTCTATTTATAAAATTATACTTATCAACCAAATAAAAGGGGAGAATATAATATATTACTAATCGTCAGTATTACCACATACCGTATCCCATTTGGCCATAAGTCGTTCGTTGTTAAATTTAGCATATTCAGCGCGATCGTGAAGAATAGTAAGTAGCTTCCAAACAAGAAGCAGAATAATGCCCAAAATAACAATACCAGCAATAACACCCAAAACGATAGCGAGTACAGGTACCGGAGGAGGACAGTCTAAGGATAAATGGTAAAATTAGAATCGCTGTAGTCATATACCTAACAAGTAAATATATGTGCAAAAGCAAGAGCAAAATCAGCAATGTACCTTTATGCCTTTTAACCCAAACTGTAGCATTGTCTGTGGCTTCATCATGGTAATAAAGGTAATAAAAAGTACAATCATCTGCTGGATCAACGAACTGACAGGAAGTAGTTTCATTAAGTTCTGTAATTAGTATGAACTTAATAAAAAAATTTTTTTTATATATTTCTACGCTAGTAATTCCGATCATTGAAAAATTCATATGAATGAATTGCTAAATTTTCAGAATAGACTATAACAATAAAGCATTCACCAGGCAGTTCATCAACAGGAATAACCTTGAAGGGACATTCAGCACATCGTGTCTCATTGTATGGACCAGTTTGCCATTGTTGACACATCACACATGGCTTATACTCAATGCACTTAGTTGGACACGTCTGAAAGTATGTATCACATAATAGAGCTTACATTAATAAGTAGAATATTATTGAAGTTCATTAAATGAGATGTGATACTAAAAAAGTACTCACCGGACAAATTTCGCACTTTGCTCCAGAATATCGATTACCATCTGGACCATCAAAACAGCGACATCGTCCACAAATACACTCACCCTTACCATTACAAATTTTTCCATTTGCTGACATACATGAATCTTGGCTTATGGGACATTCGCAAGCACGACCTGATTTATTGTTATATTAAGTTTGTATAAAACTTAGAAAACTGACCTATATATCAATGCATACCAGTCCATCCAGGAGCACAAATACATTGCCCGCAGTTACACTCCCCATGTTCAGCACAGATTTTACGGTCATGTCGGGGACAATTGAAGTTATCACATTCACAAAATTCACCGGAGATCTGTTCTTCAGGATTCTAAAATATATGATCTATAAAAAACCCAATACATTTCATATCAATGAATTTCTCTATTAACCTGTCTAGGGTTGCATTCGCATCGTCCACAGTTACATACTCCTCGGCCCTCACAGATAGCAGACTCGTTGGTGCTAAATTTTCAATAGTCAACAAAACGAAATTTTTCTGCTAGTAATTTAAAGTAATAACATACCGTTTGCACTTCTCGTTGAGAGCTGCTGTACTCATTCCTGGACGATTACATTCACAGTACTTCCCTACGTTACCGTCCTTACAACGACACACACCACATACCATATCACCTCCATTACACTCTTCTGCATCTTGTACAATACGATCCTAAAATAACTGCTAATAATTTTTCAAAAGTAGCATCCCTAAGATGTTTTGATTACTAACCTCTTGTTCACACTCACAATCGCATAATACTTTAACATTAACAATCAATGTTTCGTCTAGTCCAGAAGGTCCAATTCGTAGGACAAAATCACGTTTATCTACACAGTGTGTGGCTTCTAAAGTCACTTCAAATTGGACTTCATCCCCTACTCGTATTCCTTCGCATACATTTGTGTCGCGGAGTGTAGTACCACTGAAAATGCCTCACAATTAATATATGGTTGTACTTTTCTAATTGGATTTTTTAATTACAACAATGTGATATAAACATTAATTAAAATACTAGGTATATAATAAATACTGACTCGAGACACATGCTTCTATATGTTAGCTTAAGCCCATCGCTTGCGTTGGCATTATCCACCATGATAATTTTCTCACTGATCTTTAAGTATTCCTTTTCAATCAAGTCAACGATATTCCTTGAATCGTTTGCTAGCACGCCCACAGAAGAAGAAACATCAGGAAGTGCATCTGATAACTAGATCACAAAAACATAAGAATTGTTGCAGGCTTTCAAACGCAACATCTACGGCAGACACGATAAAAATTGAATTTAAACGAACTATTAAATACAGTACCTGTGTATAAAGTTCCTTGTTACTTTTGGTAACTGCAAATATAATATTCGCCTTCCTATCCTTAATCATTTGATGAAGAAGAGCAATCGATGGATAATCCTAAATGTTAGTCGTTACGACTATTCACAAATTTGTGGTATGAATAATATTTCTCAATACTTATAATTTATGTTGTCACAACGTATAATTACAATTTGAGAATTATTCATTATTAATCATCACTAAGCTAATTAAAAACAACACTATTAATGACCTGATTGAGTGTTTCAGTGTAGTACCCATTGTTATCTAAATGACAATGACCATCATTTGGCTCCACAACACCAGCTAGCTGTAAAAAAATAACTAATCTCAAGTAACAGTTACTTAATATTAAAAATATAATACAAATGCTCACTCTTCCATCACCAGCAAAGTGGAAACCAGCATCGGTGGAGAACACAACCATTTTTCGTGCTCGTTCACGCCATCCAATAGTGCGCTGAAATAAATAAATTACTAAAAGTACTAATTACAATAAGAAAAAATATTTGGAATCTATACGCCTCTGAAAATCTCACATTGCAAGCTAAAGCCTGAACAACGGCGTCAAATCCTCCCTCGGGAGCATCCAAATTACCCGAGATTTCAGCTTTTTCGACTTCAGCCTGAAATATATTCTCTTAAAACTAATAATCTCCCAGTAATCTAACAAAATACCTTAAATTTTTCCGTATTGGTTGTTAGAGTCATTTGATGCTTGAATCCGTATGGTTCAGCGCATGGCTCAGGACAAGGAGAACGTTGTCTATAAGAATTCCATATTATATTAAGAATATCCACAGTATTTTCAAATATAAATAAATTTAAACCAATTTTGCTTCACATTTATTGCTCACTTTTCGATTCTGGGATCAATGAATGGCATTAATTTTTTGTCAATGAATGAGCCAAATCCAAGCCGAAAGTTTTTTGTGATTGTACGCATACGGGCAGCTGAAAACAAAGGCAGAAATTTTAATGTGATTAAAATTAAGAGAACGTTCTATAATTATTGACTACAAGCCTTTCTAGGCTCAATTATATAGTTAAATACTAAGTTAATATATTTATTTATTTTTCCACATTCAATGCCTCTTTGATGACCATTTATATCAACTCAATGAAACCTTTAATTCTGCTAATTAAATAACCTGATATTTAATAGAAATATAGCTTTATTAGGAATCTATTATATTCTATAATAGGCAAAAATGTCGGGTTTCAAATTAAAAGTTGTATAGATAAAACTACGAACTTCAGGTTATAATATATATATTTAATTTTAGTGTTACTAACCAAGTAAATCTCCTAATTCCGACAACTTCTGTTTGTCATCTTTCATAGAGTAAGAAAGGTCCATGAGATAATACAGATCTACAGGGTAATCTACGGCCTGTCTATAGGTTACATTGAAACGAACACGGGATTCTGTAATGATTTTTGAATTTTTAGAAATAAGAAAAACTCATTCTATGAGTAATGCAATGAAAAGCATAGAGTAAAAAGTGTAAATTTATCTCACTTGGTCGAATTTCCACAAATATCTCCTGAGGCTTGATTTGAACAGCTTCTTCTTCTTTCTCTACTTTACCTTGGTCTGAAAGTGCTTCATCCTGGAAAATACAGTTACTGTTTTTCAGAAATAATAGCAGCTAGGCATATCTTTATTCTATATATTTATTTATTTAATAAACGAAAAAAATACCTTCTCAATTTCAAGAGTAGTTTGAGGATCTTCAATGTAGCTCTCAGGACATCCATGTTCTAATAGACGTACACGGTTGTCGCACCGTGCATACTGTTTCTTAGCGTCGAAAAGCTTAAGATCTTCGTTAATTATAGTATTTAAAATAGAATTTTGACATGTTGCCAAATCATCTAATACTTTATTAAATAGTGTTAAATAATTACGAAAGAATAATTAATATGGAATATATATGTATGTACTAACCGGAGCTCCACACCATGCACATGAATCGTGAAACTGTATACAGGCACCACATGTGTAGTTATCGCGAGATAACGAATAACAAGGGAAGTCTTTACGTGAATCGAGCACCTCTCCAGTGACTACATATTAAACAATTAAAAAGTTATGAATTACAAATTGAATATGCATTGTTTACGAAATCATACATGATCTATCTTATTCACTGAACGGAAAATAGTATAAATTATGTCACCTTCCCCAGTTTTCCAATCACTAGCGTCTGCAGATAGTATAGCGCTGGTCATAGAGACCAGATAAATTAAACTATGCATGATAAATATTCTGAAACAAAGGAAAAGTAAATAAATTACTAGATACTATGATATTTATCTTCAAATAATTCCCCTACTTGTTCAAAAATTAACGATGTCCTGTTTATGACCTAGTGAGTTCAATTGAGCAGACGGACAACAGCTGTGCTGATATGAAAGGTAACTTGACTGAAAAAACATGTATTGACAGTTTCATCTCAATGGCAGCATAAGCATACTTTGTGATAATTTTGTTATACAGTTAATAAAACTTCTGTATACGGACAAAAGTACGTAGAGGAATAGATGCAGTCCCTAGATGATAAAATAATTAACTAGGATATGTCATTTGTTAATTTACTTTTAATTAATACTACGTTATAGCAAATATATAAATATTAAAAAGAATTAGAAAACACTGAAATTAATGCAAGAATAATATGGAAAAACAACAAAGGTTGTGCAGGAAATAAACTGAGTCATTAATATATCAGCGCAAATACTAATAATTCAATAATGTGGTTGCACTATGATGAATCAACTTAAAGAAATGCAATACATACACTATTAAACATCAATCTATTTCTATATTTATCGAAATATATTATAAGGATTAGCTAAATAATTACTAGAATATTACATGATTCACTTCTAGCAATGTTTTTACTATTTCCAAACAAAATTTCCATAAGACAAGAAACCGATAAACCTTAAAGGTAACGGTTAGTAATAGTAAGATCGCATCGATGTCTATTTTGATCTTCAAACATATCTTGGAAGTTTCATTGATAGTATAACAAATGCCTCTTTAGCCGTCAAATGCTCAATGATATACTTTCCACATAATAAGAAAGTTTGCAATAGTTTGAATGGTAAACACATTTTACATTTAAAGGACTCTACATCTAAAAAATCTATGCAAATAGCGATAATGGTCCGGTGTTATAGGAAAGAGTATTAAATAAATTAAAGATTAGACAAAGGATGAAATAATAATACAAATGACATGGTTAACTAGGACAATATAATCGATTGGATGAGAGCGTGGGAGGACCGACTACGAGAGACATTGGCAGCAGATAACTCCCCTCTCAGTGTAACGACGGCTCTCGTTGTGGTGAAAAACTGAGGATGCCATTACAAAATATAAATAGAAGGGGATAGTACATATACATACCGCATTACTTTATTAAAAATAACTGGTGTTCCCTAGTGGCAATGCCAGTTTGGCTAACTGATCCGATCGTATCTCAGAGATTAACACTTAAACAGAAAAGAAGACGCTGGTCACTTAGTGGTGGATAGCTTATAATCAATAGCGGTATGCATATACACGAGCTATTGATTTAAATAGTAGTAAGAGAACACGCAAGAGTAATAGGCGCAGAATAGCTAAACAGTGGGTAACAAAATGACCACCATCTAGCGAGAGCGGGGGATCACAATAGCGCACTTTATTATTGGTTATCCAAAGTGAGAAACTAGCATGTTTTTAACAAGCTTATGAGAACGAGAGAGGACCTAGTTAATAGCTTCTAAGGAGACAGACTGGTACCAACTAATGCTTGAAAAGTAGCCATCTTTTGAAATTATAACCATATATTTAATACACATTTGATAATTAAAAATATCTTTAATTGTTTTTCATGTGCTCCATTTTATTTATCAAATAAATCTTAAAAGAATGACAAACAACAGCTTTAAAACACAATTTTCTTAAAAACATACAAAATACTATTTACTTACTACGTAGCCTTGATATAAATATCAGAAAAAAGCTAATGGTAATCAATCAATAAACAATTAATTACTTAGCAGTAAACTTCCTTTCCATGTACCCGTGTGATTTTTGCAAAGATCGTTTATGACTCTGCAGTAGTTGTTCAACAGATAAATCAGCTGTCGCGCTGTTTAGATGATTTCTAAAATATGAAATTATGTCTATAAAAAAGCCTCTTAAAGCATCCCTAACGAGCAAAATGTAAAAATCATGCTTTGTAAATGTATGTTATATTAATTTCAACCTCTTACGAATTAAAATCTCTTTTACTTTATAAAACAAACTTGCCATAGTAAAGAAAACCCATCAAAAACTTACCGAATAAAACTAGGAGCCTTGAATTTAGCGTCTTCTTCTGCATCTTTCTCATCATCCTCCGCTGCCTTCGATAAGTTGCTTTGTCTAGTTTCATTTCTCCATAATACGTTATCTTGCATCTCTCTCAACTTCGCCATTTTTTCTTCATCAGTGAGAGGATGGCGACGTTCTGGTTTCTATGAAGGAAAGCTCTCACTTTTCAATTTAGCGTTAGCATGTTTAGTTCTCAGCTACATTTTTGTACCAGATAACATCTAGAAGTAAATTCCAACCTTTTCACCAGCTCACTTATGTTGTGCCTATTTAAACTGTATTTCTATGATTGGAAACTTAGAAATCTTAATGTTATAAAACAATCAGCACTAGCTACTTAAGAATATTTTAATGAACTATTTCAGTATTGATACAGTGCTTATTAAAATTTAAAAATTCCTATATAAACAATAAGATCATAACTTTTAAAATACTCTTAATAATTCTTCATTGTCATAATATATTAATCAGAATTTAAGGCCTAAGCCTGGCATTTAAACAAGGTTTTTGTTCCAACAGTGTCAGTTTTCTATATTAATACTTTTTATTTTAGATCTTTTGTTCATAGCAACAATTTAGCAAGAAAATAATTTATTAAAATTTTAAATATAAATATAGTAGACTTTACATGAAAATTAGTACCAAAATGTTCATAATTTTCATATTTATATAAGATTGCGCATACTTTAATTTCTCTTAACTATGTAATTTTTTATTTATAGATAATTTGTGAAAATAAGCAACACCTTAATACTTTGCATACCTTATAGACAGGGGCTGAAGGCTTTCTGGCGAGTTCATAGGGATTCTCTCCATGTGAAATTACGTCCTCTAGCTCCTTTTCTTTAACCTAAAATACAATGAGATATAATATATTCCATTATAAGAACTGCAACTTCAGCAACAAAACATGACTTAAATACACGAACTCACGCCAACAAGACCAAATCCCTCAAACTTCCCCGCTTTTCTCTTTTCTCCCTTGGTATGCTGTGATTCCTTGGATTGAGAATCCAACGTATCCTGTAACTGCAGAAATTTTTTGCACAAAAATCATAATTATTTAGTAATTGTTAAATAAATTCAAGAATTAATTATATATTTCTATATTCACTTGCCTGTGATAATGGCCATATATCAAAAAAGTGCTATTAATTAAATAGCATCTACATCTATTACTATAAGTTATCTGACCTTTGAATCCAAATTTTTGCAGATCTTAGAATTATGTGCACATTTTGGATCATTCCTCAGAGTAGGTGATGAACTAAAACTGAAAAAAAGTTAAAGACAATTGTTTAAACTAGAACTGAATTAATTCATAATTACACAAATCAATTAATTGGTAGTTAATTTGTGTTATGTTACTTATATCTGTATCTATGAGAGCAAATAATATTAATCAGCTGACTGATCAAAGCTACCTAAACAAAATAAAAGAGTACCTTTTTTTTCGGTCGGAATCTGAAGAAGACTCGTTTGTACTATAGCGTCGTTCTCTAGATACAGGGTACGATTTCCTTTTCTTATGTTCAATTACCGAATCCTTATGGTATTCTCTCCCACTTAACTTTTTTTTATGTGAAGATTGTTCTTCCCTATTAGCACTTATTCCTCTTTCAGGAGAACATGAACTAGAATTGCGTCTAGTTCTCCTAGATAAAGGTGACTGTCGCCTTTTTCTTCTACTAGAGGGCGAACTAGAATGAGATGAGGAACGATGTCGTCTACTTTTTTTAAAAGGAGATCGAGATGACACGCGTGATCTTTTTGTAGGACTCGGCGAATTTAAATGTTTCCCTCTCTCCACTGAAGATCTGATTTTTGAACTAGAATCTTTTTTTCTATATGCACTTGAAGTAAGCTCATGTTTAGATCTAGGCGAGCACACTGTTCGTTCTGAACGTTGTTTGCTATTACTGCTAAATTCGGATCTATCTTCTTTTGGAGACCTGGACCTCCTTGATCGTCTAGGATGATAATCATGATCATATTTTTTCTGGAAAAAAAAACTAAATATCAACTTTTTAAAAATATTGTGATAGTTACAGATTTTTATTAAAATTAAAATTACCGAAGAATGTGAGGGTTCATGCTTTACGGAAGCTACCGAACTGTCCGGAGATGATTCATGTGTTTTTTCCTTAAACAATAAAAATGTGTAGTAATAAAACACAATCCCTAAAGAAATTAAAGATGAACTTGCCTTCCTCTTTTTACTATCGCATTCGTCTTCATCGCTTGATGATGAATCCTTCCGCTTCCGCTTTTTCTTTTTTCCTTTTTCTTTCTTCTTTTCTTTCTTGGACATTAGCTCTTTTATCATCTTTTGAAATTTTATTTTCATAAGAGGATTTTCGAACATCTCGCGGCGCTTGGTTTCTTCTTTAACCTGTTATAATTAACATAATGAAGAAAGATCGTAGTAAACTATTGTCTTAATGTTTAATTCATATAATATAAGTTTTTCATATAAACCTTAACAGCGACAAGTGGATCTTCTGTCTTAATGACTGATGTTTCCAATGTGGTCGTCTTATGGTTAGTACCAGTATTGGATTTAACAATTGTTCTAGAATCATAATTAATCAAAATTTAAATCTAAAACTCAGTAAAAGAAAGAAATATTTTAATACATTCAACCTGGTATGAAGCAAGGCATCAAGAGCTTCAGGTTTCTGCTCATTAACAGCATCCGAATACTTCTCAAAATTTTTGTCAACCTTAATAGTTTTTACTTATTCCAAATATATAGAATAGAAGTTGCTAATACATAATATATCCTAACCAAAATAGATTGTAAATAAAGACTGTTAGTTTCATGATATGAATATAGCTAACCTTTTTTCCAAGAAGATAGTCTTCTCGATTAACAAGGGATTTTGGTCCCTCATACATCCAACCAATGTCTTTATTATTAGACATGATCTTAAATCATAGCTATGGTACTTTCGTATAAAAATCACTAATGTATATAATTATAAATTCGGTCTTCAATTTGCGAACTAATTCATAAATTAATACAGTTACTTAAGTTATATGCTGATATTTAGCGTAACTCCCCTAGAGACATCAAATATATATATCATAAAGCATAAATATAAGCAAAATCAGCACTAAAATCATTATGCTCAATACTACAATACAAATGAACTTTTGAGTAGTAACGAACGCTTAAATAACGAGAGAAAAAAAATCATGAAAAACCTTTAGAAAAAAAAGTATAACTTAAACGCATAATGACCTGTATATATAATATTAAAATACTTAGTAATTATGTTACTACTGTAAATTGTATTCTAGAATTGGCATAAGGCTTTAACATTTAAGGTACAGACAGGTTTTTCAATGCATCACTAAAATTATTTGACATTCTACTACCTGGATTTTAGTGTTAAAATGGGTTATATAAATAAATATTTAATAAACTCCATATTAATTTACTCATTGTATTAAGAGCTATTATTTTCTTGTCAAGCTATAGCAATTATTAACCTGTACCACTACCATTTTCTAATATGTACAGGATACTTTTTTCAACATCAAAATAAACTATAAAACATGATAATCACTCCAGTATTCATAGCAATCGGTAATTATTCGTATAGCAAAAAATAAATTCACACGAAATTATTAAGAACGTTAGTTTTGATAAAGAACAAAAACAACACAACTTCTCGCAATACAATGAATTATTGCTCAGTGAGAGATTATGAAAGTAATACGCTAAATAATGACTGGAACATCTTACTAAAAATCTTTCCTGTAATTCTTATGGATAACATTAAATTTTTAGTTAATCAGCTAATTTCAACAAAAAGAGCGTAACTATTTTTTTACAATATACCTGCTCTACGGCCAGAACAACAGCTTGCAAACGCGCTCATAATCAGTAAACGTAGCAAATTGTGTTGATGCAATACTATGGAATTGATCTTCTTAAAGATGTGTTATATGCCTCACCAATATTTAATTTATATAAGCTTAGGTAATTCTCAGGATTAGTTTTTATGTTTTTCCTATTACTTTAATAATTTAAATCCGATAATTTATATAATTTTATTTCACTACGTAATAGAGACTTTTTCTTTACTTTGTTTAGGATAATATTATCTTTAATATCGAAAAGAAAGTTGATTAAAACAAATTAACTTAAAATACATGTAGTATATTTCTCTTTGCAATTATTTTTATAGAAAAATTGCTCGTATAGATGATAATTTCTATACGTGTGGAAACTTTTTTAAACTAAGGATAAGAACATATTACAATAACGTTTTGATGGTAGTTCTGAATTACGTGATTAAAGAGTTAATACTTATACTTTTTACTACTATAGATCTACTTGAGGACATATTTGTTAGATTAGTGTTTAGATGATAGTATACTGGCTTATTTCTTGAATATAATTAATATTCAAACATATTTAAGAAAATATGTCCTACCAATACCAATCGTTCCAATCATCGCTGCCTCCAACCATTACATCAGGTTGGAATGATCCACCAAATCTCAGCACTACTGTACCAATCTCCTCAACTAGGCTTGTTAATATGAGACGGCGACTGGTAGATCCTTCTATTCAGGCTAGATTTTTGTTATTATTTGTTTAAACCTCATGTTTATTTATATGACTATGGCAAAGTACTATTAACTGCATGTTGATATACTATTACAGTGGAGAACAAACATTAGCAACCTTTCTTTCCATTTTTCTTTTATATTTTTGATTTGATAAAGAATTTTAGACTGGATGCGGTGGATACAATGGAAGTATGAATCCTTGTTCAGGATTAGAATCACCACAGCAGTATGCACAGCAACATATCTCACAAGGAGGGTTTGTAAATTTTTTGAAAGATCATGAAGTACTTTTTATAGCATTATATAAATAGCTCTGAAATATATTTTTTCATCTATTTAATTATAGTAGTTATGGGACTAGTTCACTTAAACAACAAGAGAAGGGAAATAACTTTATTCCAATGCAATATGGGGTGGGTTTTTTTCCTGGTTTTAATTTATGAATATTTAATTATTAGGTTCTATGAACTGCTATAATTATTAGATACTTAATTGGTTCTAATACACATATTGATCTCTATTGGTTAGTATATAACTGCTAATGCATGGGTTTTTAATACTCATCTTCATGTTAGAGATTAGATAATTTTTTAATTGTCAAGTTCCATATATTTTGAAGTCAAATTTTTAGTATTGGAATAACTTTTATAGTTGTATATTGCGTTCTTCTAGTTTTTTAACTTTTATAGTTGTATATTGCGTTCTTCTAGTTTTTTAACTTTTATAGTTGTATATTGCGTTCTTCTAGTTTTTTAACTTTCAGAATTTATGACATAGAATATGACCTATTATTAATTCTTATTGTTACTTAGCGCTAACTGAGCAAACCATTCTTTTTCAATGATAATCTGCGCCTGGCGTGCTGCGGTTCAGTCCGTTGACATGGTTTCCTAGAGAATTGTGCATAATTATGTTCCTGCACTGTCGCTCTCCCGCATTGATGTATGTCGATTTTTATGGTAGGTGACCATGAAATATATTCTGCGTGTATCTATTTATTTCACATATAAAGTTAATTGATTTTTGTATCGCAACTATAATATTAATTATACCTAGCACTTTAAATGTATTCTATTAAGTCATAAAGTAGTATTATGTAAACAAGTGATAATAATACTCAGTAATTTACAATATGGAATCATTTAAATGGACATTATTTTATTGGAAGCTCATCAAGGAAATTGATGTCTTAATATAGTATCTTTATGTGGTTTTCTAAATTTGAATAAAAACAGCTTTGCTCTTTTATACTTGTAGTTGGAGCAATAAGTCAATTTTGCCTTTAGTCATGCTTGAATAATATCTTAACAGTGATTAAGAATGTAGAAAGGAATAGTCAATTCTCTAAAAGAAATATTGCGTTCTTAGAAGATAACATTTTTATCATTCTATTGCATCCATTGTTTATACTTAACTGGCCTAAGCCTGAGTCTAATGCACATGATTGTATTCTTAAAAAGCCTAGGATTTTTTTGTTTCAGTATCCGTTGCTTGTCAATAACTTTATATTTCATTGAGATTGCAATAGCTGATCTGGTAATTATATGAATAAACTATTTAATAGAAGCTTAGCGGAGGCGATTGTTTTTGGGCGAATCCCATGGTGCAATTCAATAATTTCCACGAAACTACAAACTAGAGTAATTGGTATCTGACTGAAAGTGGTAATTATTCATACTTCTTAGATCAAATGTAGCATGGTTAGGAATGTATTAACAAAGTAACCCGATCGTCTTAAACTTTTTAATATGTATAACTATGTTCGTAAGTGCTTTTAGTGGTATCTAACGCTTTAGAAATAGTATTTCTTCTAATAATTAGTTTGAGCTTTTTTAGGTTGCTTCTTCTGTTTCTATTGGTGTTCCAACTTCTACACCAATACCAAGTCAACCGACTTCTGCTAATCTTGGCGGTTCAACTTTAATTATGACCAACTCGTCTGAGGTGTTGGCTCAACCAAGTCAGGGTCCGACCCACCCTTGTCAATCAACACAATTTTTACCGCAGCAACAAGCCTCATCTGGAAATTTTTATTCTCTGCCTTCTCCAGCGGCTCAGGTTAATTTTAGTTGTTTTATAAACGTTTATATAGTATATTTTCGGCTTTTAATCCTTACTGTTTTTAGAAATATTGGTATAAACCTAATAGTATGCTTTTTCATGGGAAATTATTAGATAATTGTTTTGATGTTTACCTATAAACTAGCTGCTTATAATGAAATGCTAATCTTGTAAAAATAACTGGGACCAGTTATTCCTGAGCCATATAAATATATGTAACAAAAATATCCATGATATTTATTAAACTCAGTTCTAATATATATAGGTTTTTCGTATTTTAGGAAGATTTTGTAATGTATCTAAGTGCAAATAAGATCCTGTTCTGTCCTCTTTATTAGGTTATTATCTGGTTACCATGGACATGGTTTCGTGAATTAAAGAGCTTGGTCACACTTCTCGCATACTAATGCTTAAGATTGACTCACTTTTTTAAACTGCGGTGTTTGGCTCATGTAAAAATTGCCTCATATTAATTTAATTAAAAATAGCAACCGCTTGTAGATTAATTATAAAGCCACAAATATGTATTTAGACCCAGTGTGTTTCATTGGTTCAACCAGAATTTGGAAATCAAGCTATGCCATCTGCTCAAAATGAGGTTCACCGGCCGGTCTACGATGCGTTTACGACCAGCAGTATGTTCCAATTATTTGATATTAATATTAAACTTACATCCTTTAAAAATTACAATCAAACTTATGAATTAATCATTATTAACTAAGCTTTAAGGACTTGTGTTTATCCTTATTTTAATGCGGCTTTTTTCTTGCTGTGATATGGTAACTACCATTATTTTGGACGGTTATTTTTTAGCATATAATAATTTATCGTTGTTTAATTGCGTTCTACGATATTAATTGTTCTTAGTCGACTGATAATCTGACATAATCTGATCTGTGAAGCTGGAGTTAGTACACCCATGTTAATCGGGATATAGAAATGTTTATTAGGTAGTAGTAGGCGTACATATACATATATACTGGTTAGATGTATGTTAATTTACAGGTTATCTATATCCTTAGAATTGTTTACACTTTTTCAGGTAGCATCGCGAAAACATTCGATCCATTCGCTATTAAACCTCCAAATTCTTCAGTTAGTATAAATTAAAATCATGATATGTTTCATTTTGTTATCTTTTAACTCTTCCGTTAAACATCAAATCAATTTCAGAACCCAATTCAAACTCATACAGCGTGGACTGCGGCATCTGCTCCGTCAAACACACAGCCATATTCTGTGGGAACTGTTACGCCACCTGTTTTGCAACCAATTGAACAAAATCCGCAAAACATGATTTTTGCACCACCCAATTGTGTTGATGATGCGCGGCGACCGTTCACTCAGCAGGACGATACTAATTATAGGTGAACATCTAATATGTGGTTTTAATTTCCTTCCTTAATTTTTTAAAAGTTTTCGGAAATAGTTCAATAATCAAATTCCAGGAAATGGAAGCTAATAATATTGGATTTACATTAAACTTTTCTGAACGTCATATGTTAGATAAGTTGTGTAACATTTTCTAGACCTCCTACAAAAGCTCCTGGCGATGTTTCTCTTAGTGGAACACAACTTATAGCGTTTCTAACAAAGGCTAGTCTTCGGTTGCCTCAGGTTAGTGCACTGAACCTAATTTTTGATTATACTAAAATTAGCATAAGATTTTAGGTTAAATGTGAGGGCGTACAACTGCGTCTTAATCAATTGGGAGAACTTGTGCAACAAAATAGAATCTCTGATGCCTGCCTAAAAAGTCTCAACTATGTAGTTGACTGTAAGTTGGTCTAGATCTATTATTTAGTGGCAATATTTCTAGAGTAAGAATTCAATAAAACACTTTGCTAATAATTTGAAGTAATATGTAACATCTTACAAATTACATGACGTAAATTGTTATTTTTTAAATATAAGATCCTTTTTTCAGCAATTGACAGTGAAAATTACGACGATGCATGGAAATTTTTTGATAAGATGGCCTCGTCATTTCCCCAAGAGATGGCTGCCTGGTCACAAGGCGTACGTATACTAATAGGCGAATTAAAAAAGCCTTTGCGGATAGGTTCTGCCGGTTCACATGTACGGAATCAATAGGATAAGTGATATAATGATATTTTGAATTATGCATGTATAATAGTATGTACTAACCACATCCTATATATCGTAATATTGAGATAGAAAGAGTCCAATTTTCACACTACAAAGGACATGGAAGATAGCTAAATATTAAATTTAAATTTACGGAAATAACGTTAGTATTGAAATACTACAAACCAAAGCCAATTCATCATAGTGATTATGGAGAATGGCAGAAAATTCATATAAATTGAGAAAATCAATATTTAAATATTCAACATGAATTTTCTTCTATATAAAAGGCATACTAGATAACATGGTTTTAACGATAGTCACTTATGTATACTTTTGATACAGTAGTATTATTTGCAATTAGTAGTTGTGAAAGATAGCTGTAAAGAAACTTTTATTACGACATTAAAGAATATGCGAATAGGCTTAGTAAAAGACTTGTTGCTCAAATCTAATGCAAGTATTAGTAGGATTATGAATCTTAAGGTCGTAAGTAAAATTGTTTCCGGTATACTAATTAGATAAGGCAAGGGATGGGCAACGGTTCTTTTGGCAACGATGATTTTCTTAATTTTACATTACTTTCATCTCTAACCTATTTTTAGGATCCTTAGTCTTTAAATCATATATATTTGACAATAAGTCTGAAGACATAACTAGGCATTAATTTTCCGTTTCTTCTGCATCTCAAAAAAGATTAAGTAATCATCGTGAGTTCTACAAACAAGGAACTGATTTAACCAATTTTCTTCGTTTTCAGATTTGATTAATTTCTAATGTCTAATCGGAGTGTTATTATTGGCCTCATTGTTTTGAATTATCATAACGTTGCAAATAAATTAATCAGATGTCTTCATTGATTCGATAATTGTGTTATTATTATTTTACTTCTAAGTGCTTATATTGATTAACGCTTCTTTTAAACTTAATTGGGGAAAATATAGGGAGTAGATTATCATTGGACCAAAACAATATAAAGAAAAGTGATTTTGGATGTGGTTATGTTGCAATTTTATTCTAATTTTGTTGTGACTATTATATAGTATGTATTTTAAAATATGTATTATATAAGGAATTAACAAAAAAAAATATTCAGAACTTCTTTCAGATATTACCAACAGAAAAATTATTTCTACTACACAGTTGTATTCATTCTGATAGATTGTTGTTTCATTGATAATCTTGTCTTCTACTATTTATTACTCCAGGGAATGTTTGTTTGCATTTTTTATAATGACTACACTTTTTCGTTGTATGCGACGGCCTACCTATTTCTTATTCATTTTCGTTGAATTTGTGCTTATTTTCTGTTTTTGCATAACAGTTAAGGGGTTTTGGTTCTGAAATTTATGGTGGCTTAGATTATTTTAATGATTACTTTTATTTCTATTTTTTATAAAGGGTTGGTGTCTACTATGTTACTACATTCCGATACATAATGGTTATTTCTCCAAATTCTGGGATACGAACTACTTTGTTCTAGATTAATTTTTATCATATATTCATTGACATTAGAATTGTAGATGTTTTTGACACGTGCACTTCGTGGGAATTTGAATCGCCGTCATTGGGATAGACGTGTTTGGGAAATTGGATATCGAGGACCGTTATTGCCGAAGCAAAAAGCGTTTGTTTATTTCAATCAGTAAAAAGTACTTAGGAGAATATATTGTTATAGATTAGTGAATACTGCTTGAATTATTCCATTTAGAACAGGCCGTCCTGATTTACCCGTCGCTCCTAACCACGTAAAAGTATTGAGAGAACGTCTTCAGAGGGAATTTGAGGTTATGAAACTTCTTACGAAACCATACATAAGCGCGGTCAGTTTTAATGACGTGACAGTTTCTTGTTTCTCTAAGTTAAACAATAGCTATTGGCTAATGTCGTAGTCAGATGATTATTTCAGGATGTCGAGAAGGAATATTTTACCTCGCTTAACGTTTCAGGATTAGATGATAAAAGACAAAAGGAAAATGATAAATTAGATGCTCAAAGGATGCCTGGAAAGGTAATTAACTAACTCTAACGTTATATTTCATTATTGTTGCTAACTTGTGGAATAACTATTTTACTGGTATAGTTATCCACAAATACTTCTTAAACATTATGTTTCAATCAAATTTGAATGTTTTAGTTTTAACGAACGTATAGACTTCTTCCAGTAATTAATAAGATTTAACAGTTATTTTTCAACTCTTATCTATACCAGGCTAAAAGAACTGAAGGTTCAAAACAAGCTGTGAGAAGACGAGCAAATATTGGCAACTTGCTTCATTCGCACATCACTGTTGAAGAAAGCTTAGCTTCATTGATAAATAGAAATCGATGGGATTAATGAGATGAACTGTATGGTTTTATTCTTATTACTATTATTTTAATATAGTCGTTTTAATATTTCATTTGCGTAATTTTTCAATTAAAAAAAAGAAAAATTAATATCAAGTCTCTCTTCCATATCTGTTTTGTACTTAGTGGTAATTGATAGTGTTTCTTCCTGACATCCTGTAGCTAGAGGGATAATTTTTTTTGTTTAGTAATGTAGAAAAATTTTGTAATGAAAGAAAAAAAATCCCATTCATAATTTTTCTTGCTTTTTTTTGCTACTCAGCTATTTAGTTTGGTGTTTACTCATCTATACTGCAATTATGTTTACCGAATTCCGCAAATCTAATTTTCTGCGCTCAACACAATCCAGTAAAGTCATATATTTACATTGTTCACAGTTTATTAATGTTCTAATTAAACGGAATGAGGTCTTCTAATATTGTATTTTGGGCAACTATAGGGCTTTTTGATAGTTTCGATATTGTAAGTGACGGAATGTTTGATAAGATGAGTATGGGAAGGTAGAACGTTCTGATAAAATCCCTTTTTGAGCGGGTGTCAAAGGAGGTGCGGGAGGTGCACCACCAATAGATTCAAAGAAAGGTGTGTTGAGAGCCTGTGTATCTTTGATACGTTGGGGATCGGTGTACTTATCACCCTTATAGTCAGGTAGATAACCGGGAACACTATTCAATGAGGAGCTACCATAAGGATCGATCTGGTTCTGGTTGTTTCTGGCGTCTGAAGGGAAAAGTTTTACAATGTGAAACGTTGGAGAAGAATCTAACGTTTACAATAAATCATTAATCAGTTAAAGGAGAAGATAAATCTTCATCGAATATGTTAATATAAATTACTATATTAATATATTACACACATATACAGACAACATACAGACAAACGAATGCTAATGTTTTTAGAAATCATTCTACTGGCTCACTAAATCTAGGAGGATAATAATTTGAGTATTTAGTATCAAAGTCTATAATTAATTCTGGTCCAATAAAGTTAGGATTGGATTCATTGAGAGCCAATGTTAAAGCTCTCGTTGCCTCTACTACGTATGCTGGGGAAGGATCATCAGAATTAAGATCTAATCGTCCTACCTCAGAAGGGGGTTCTTTATGAATAGAGTCGCTGTTATCAAGTAGCAATGTTATGGAATGTATAGGATATTTAGCAAACTCAGTAACTGATGCTTTTGTATTAGCGTTATTATTGTTAATTGTGTGTCTTGGTATTTCAGTAGGATTAGAATTTAATGTGATTACTATATCATCTTGTGATTCTGCTCGTGGTGTCGTCAGTAATTTAGTACTATTGAGGGATTTGAAAAATGCTTGGTTAAGCACTCTTGTCTCTTCTTTTCGTGATGCAAAAGTGTAACGGTCGCCTTTGTAGCTTGGAAGGAATCCTGGCACATTGGCACCCGGGCGTGTGATTAGTTTCATTAAATCCAGATTTTGAAGTGATTCCGGCTTTGACTGCCCAATGTTAAGGGAATCTGCTAAGGGAACAGAATTATAATTGGTAGGCCTTCAGTTAGTACTGGATTGGTTATTAGTATTTACAACACATGTCATGCTTCATATCTTCTGATATAAGGGTATTGGGTGTTTCCTAGAGTATCAATTTACTCGAACAGACACACTAACCATATCCTGGATTGATGTTAGTCTGGCAAGTAATGCACGGATACTGGGCAGCGGTTATCGGAAGAAGAACGAAGAACACTCTGAAAGTGATTTTTGTAGAACTATTGGTCTTAATAGATATAATACACCTTTCTGGTTAATATGTTCACAGGAGTAGAAAGTATATCTGAAGTTCTAATCTAGCGAAATACATACGGCTCCTCAGCAGATTTTCACCATGGGATAATGGCAGTGGCTACAATTTGTCACTATATCGCAGCTAAACAAGCCTTCGCATCATTTCATAAGTGCCTTGCACTTGCAGTGCTGTCCTAAATGTGACCTAAGCAGCGTATAGCCACATATTTTAAATTACACGATTTATCCATTTTTTTCACTTGCAGAACTATTGTAGTATATTTAATTACACACAAAAATGTAAGCGGACGTTTCGCACACAAACAATATATAAATGTTCAGAAATCAACTGAACGTATTACGAGTTCTAAACTTTCAAACAGTTATGTTTCATGTAATCTACTATCATTCTAAAGTATTTGATTAAGAATTACGAAAAACGTCTTACTTATTGGCTATAATATAATAGTTGGTCTTAGAGAACTATATTAGGTACCCTATATTTGCACTCATTATTGTGGGAATATACTTTCCGTGTCATAAACTTATAACTATTGTTCCTTTATTATTTGTTAAGATCAAGATCCCTTTTATACTATTTAATTTTTTTTTAAATACTGAAATGGGGAAAGTAAAACTTTATAGATGAAAACCATATTAACTGTCACTACTTTTTTTTAAAAACTATAATTAGCTGTCTCTAGAAGATTAATTATATTAAAAATATTTTCGAAAAAAATGTAAGTGTAGATTAACTCACAATAGCAGCATCTTTTCAATGTCCTCTGAACGTAGGATGCATCAAGAAACTGCGCTATTTATTCTACCGGTGGCGCACCGCCCAAGAACTGAATACTATGAATAAGCAAACAAATAGTACCACGATCTGAGTCAAGTTAGTAACAGCCAACTAGCCGGTTACCGGATCCGGAAATTACCTCAACTGTTGGGAAACATGCTTTCACGTTCCAGCTTTTCTTCTCTATCAGCTTCGTTATAAATTATCTAAATCTTAAGATAAAACCATTTGTAGTAGAAGTTTTTTGGAATTGACTTTTATTTATTTTATATATATTGTAGTTTTTATATATAAATGTAGCAAATAACGTAATTAAGTTATTTAAATCGTCAAATCAAATTAGAATTGAGTGATTTTTGCCTATTTATTCTTTTCATTATAAAGGTAAATTTATTTTTTTCATAAATTAACAAAAGTCAACAGACTATGGAAATAGGCTTCAGTCTCTGCGAATGTTTTTAACCAAACTCCTATCGTCGTAGTACAAGATTACTGCTCTTCAATAAAATAGACTAGAGATTTAGCTCCTAAGGAAAGAATGAAAGACGAGAACTGACCGCAACCGGTACCACCAGCAAGCAACAAAAAGTAGTCACCTCGAATAGTAGAGATGAAAGGTGATACCTATGCTCAATAGAAGGACATTTCTGGATCTCTTTTTTTAATTTTTTTTGCATTGGTAATTTAACTGCCTTAGCATCTTTTTATGTCCGGAATTTTTAGAAATATTTTGTATTCTGCTCTTCAGGCGTTCCTGATGTACTCTTAACATAACTCTAAAATACACTTATCAACATGTCTTCATTAATGAGCGTTACTATGGTGCAAATAGTTTCGCCACCGTTTATTCTCTTGAATTCAGAGCGAACGACAGTGTCAACAAGATATATATTGACATCTTACGTAAGAACATGCTAAGTTTGTCTAATTACTAATCGTGCCAAGAGCGGTGATGGAGTGAAGACCAAAGAGGTAGTGTGGGAACGAAGAGAGCTTATAGAAACTATTCGAGCGAGCATGTTCCTGTGATCTCATGTGACCTGTAAGCTTGTTTGCTAGGTACCATTACCGGTCAAACATCTCCGAGAACTTGAGTTAACGCGACAATTACTGTCGATAAATAAAATAGCAATGAATAAGCTCGAGTGATTGTTGGAAATGCAAACGTGGTAGTAATGTTTTCCGTCACATTTTCTAACATTATTTTGAACCAGCATTCATTTGCAAAGTTGGTGCTTTATTAACGTAAATTAGTTAGACATCAGAAAATATTCCACTTATATAATGTTAAATGAGGTCTAAATTTCATTAACTTCATTCTAAGATTCTCACATTTAGAATATATCAATCGTGCTAATTTAAATGCACAAATTATTTCTAAACAGCAGATTCCAAAGAAAAGAACATGGTAATCAAACGTCGTTGTAATCACGGTCTATTGCTCGAATAAATATTTTTCCAATAGCGATGCTAAATGAATCATTATGATCTATTAAATAAGTAGACAGCTACCTAGTAAAACTGAATTTCGAATCATTTGTGTCATTAACTAAGAAAATTTGCTTTAAAAAAATAGATATCTTGTAATATGGTAGTAACAGTTCATGAGCCAGCACGTTTTTTATTTTCTAATTTCTACTATATTATGATTTACTTAGTGTTCTCCACTGTACTCTGTACTTTCGTAGTCGTATTAAACCAACATCCTATCTATCTAGATAAGCTCGATGACAAAGAGGTTTATGCTTAAGTATACTATCAATAGGTTTTAAATGGAAGTAATCGAGGGAAAACTGAAGACAAATGGCACACAATAAGTTCTGTTTCTCTGTTTGAGCACAAAGTGGATAGAGATGTATTTAGTTTCTGGTGACTAGACCACTACACCACGTGTAACTCCACCATTCCCTCGCTCATGCTACCTGACACTTGACATCTCCACCTCACAAACAAATATCGTCAACCGTTCTGATCTCACATTCTTTGGCATGGTGCCAGCACATCGCTCGATTTCTGATTTGCGCTTCGTTCGCTGAATTCCGTAGTTTGGTCATCGAATCGATCGGACGAGGCGACCAGTGCTCATCCAACAACGACAGTTACGAAACACCGCACCTTACCAACCGCCGAAACGAGACTCCGATATCCATATTTACGGGTGGTCAGCTGTCGCATATCTAAATTTCCAGCATGACTCATATACTTTCGGCTTAATTAGCCAAATCAATACACTTAAATTTAAAAATTATATGAGACATACAGATATTCGTATCTATTATACTTGTGTTTTAAGTCGCTATTTCATCGAACATTCAGATTTAGATTAGATATAATTTGTATTTTTCTACTTCTTAAAACGGATGTGATTATCCCTAAAAAAGCCAGGATATTTGAGGTTATAGTTAGTTCATCTTTGTATTACTGTAGCATTGGATTGAAATTCATGAAACCAACTCACATATTTAATAATTTCTATGAAATATATTTACTAATTAATTTAAAGAATAGTTAACTTAGTAAAATACTTTAGGCCGAATTATTATACTTTATCATTTAGTATTGCAACACCCTTCCTTCAACATCCGATTGTTTCGGTAGAAGTGCTAGAGTATGTTTTCCTTTCGCTGCCAGTTTCCCATCAGATTTCCTGCGAAATTCCGCTTCCGTAAATGCCACATTCCTTCCCAATTTGAGAACAGTAGCTGTTATCTCAATAACATCATTCAGCTTAACAGGAAGAAGATAACTGTAAAATGTGAGTTCAAGTTTAATTTGATATACTTAAAGTAGACATTCATTTGAATCTTACAGTTAAAGTAAATTCGTAAAATACTTTAGAAACCAGATAAATAAAACGAGAAAAAGGAATATATACGAATTAAAATAAGCCATCAACAAACCTAACAGCGAGCTCAATAGAAGCCATGGCTTGGTTCTTGACTGTGATTCCTACGGCTCGGGCAGTAATAATATCAGTGAGAGTAGCCGTTTGTCCACCATGAAGGGTGCCCTGAAAGAGGACTTTTCTCTTTCTATCATTCCTTATCGTTTCTATGATTCTGTTACAATGAAATTAACCTTAGAATTCACGTGTTCTGGTCCAACAATCATCTCACATACTATTTTGTCTGAAGATGCAGATATTGGCTTCACCTGTAAGTGTACAATAACCGACTTATTATTGGTGAAATTAGTATTTTTTTATTAAGCACATTGTCAAAACTACAACTACTTAAATAGATTTTAAAATTCGAACTAATTTTTTCCAAGGAGAAATTTAAGTAAAGTGGTTTTAAACAATGAGAGTCAAGTGAAAAACTTTTAAAAATTGGAAGAAAACTAACCTTAGATCCAGCACGATTAAAATTTTCAATTGTAGAAAGACTTTCAAATTCTTCTATAAGATAATTTAATTCGACATTTGTACCATTCTGATAACCACTTGAGAGATCATTTTGAATAATAGAATTATTTGCTTCCATAATAAATTATAATCTATAAAGTACATTAAATAGCATTTAGGAAGAACAGAAAACCGATATTGAGATTTTGGAGAACAGCTTAAATATTAGAAGACTAAATACAGTGATAGCGCCGATATTTTATCTGGCGGTGTTGGACTTTTTGCTCCGTACATCAGCCGCCACAAACAGCTGAGAAGTACCATTGAAATACTTAATAGAGCTAAAATACGGCTAATAGAAAATCGAGTTAAAAAGCATCTGGAGAATACATTGTGGCTTGAGAATAAGATAAGCACTGTTCAAAGAGCAACCACCAAACAAATTAACTGAAGGAAAATTGAATAAAGTAAAATGTGATTAAGTAACGAAATAAATAAAGTCAAAACATTGCTGTATATTTAGATATTAATTGGGAAAAATAGACAATGGGCGAAATAATGAAATGTTTCCTTACAAACACTGATTAGCATGACTATTTGGTGAAGGATAAATTGTCAGAACGCTAAGATTGGATTAGTTCTTTCTTCCGCACCAGTCAGGGGTCTGATCCGACGAGTCATTCTGCGGAACGAATCGATACATATTTCGAACTGTGCGGTCAGCGAAGTGTCAAGGACAGATGCTGGATCTGCGATCATTTCACACTACGGCTTTTATGCTTGTGCAAATGACAACAGCATAAAAAAAGATCTATTTTTTTCTGTCTGCGCATACTGTATTTTCTCGACACGTAAATCAACGTTAATCGATATAAATACCAGTTCGTATTTTAGCGATTGGTCAACTTGCAATAATAAGTCGCATTATTATAGAGTTCAACGCCAAATCTGATTAAACAAAAGATTCGTGCAAAACATGTTCGAATTTAACAATCTTATGTTGTTTTCATAGAAGAAATGATTCTGTATCCCAGTAGTGCAAGAAGTACTTACAGAATACTTACATCTGCTATATTTTGGTCCCTAATTACTTAATAGAAGGGTGAAGCAGAAAACAACTTAAATAGATTAATAATAGTACATTTTCTTTCTTTACTATAACTGTGCTTTTAATATATGGTTTGTTCCCGTTATATATTTAACTATATTACATATTAAGGTAAATGTTTTATTACAGTAAGCAAACAATTCATCCCTTATTTAATTTCAACACTATCTTCAGTTTGTAGTTGCCTTTAAAATAATTATCAGGAGATAATATATTTGGTATAACAATATAAACCTCTAATGTCGATGTAATTGAAAATATGATTTTTTATCTACTATCTATTGGTGATTTTTCGGACAGCTTAATTCGTAAACTATGAATTATCTAGAGACACAGTTAATCTACTTTCAATGAAGTGATCAGAAAAGTCGAAGCTTACTGAAACTGAGCAAACTTTAAAGCTAATAAGAACAAGTCGTGTTCCAGCTATAAATAATTTGTGTCGTCCGTTTTAGCTGATAGAAAGCACCAAGAAGTGGTGAACTAACTAAATTCTCGCTTGATGCGTTTAGCCGTATTTCAGTTGGAACTGTTTGAAGAAGGGAAAGCACTGCGGTTATCAGTCTGGGCGTTAATTTGCGGTAAGTGCCGATATCTTATCACTCCAGAACACACATGAGATGAATAATTGCATTAGACGGAGTGATTGGTACTCCGGCTGTTTCACCCTCTTCTTTTTATAGCGATTTGGCAGATTGAGTAGATTTTAAACTTCAATCTCTTAAATCTTTTATAATCTCGATTAGACATTATGTCTAGCGTGACATAGTATTCAGGTAAGCGTTGATGGAAATACTGATTTATTTAATCCCATTTATGTTTTAATCTCTTCAAATAAACCTTATGACTGTATTTTAAATTTAACGTATTCTATTTTAGATAAGATCATATAAATGTCTACTAGTGTTAAGGCCCATGAGTTTAGACAAGCAGAACACTTAAATAGTCACACATCTATACGAATTTAAAAATCTCTTTTTAATGGAAATCAAAATACACTTTCATAGTGTTTAACTATTTATAGATATTATATTTATGAAAATAACTTTGTTATATTTAGTTCTATTATACAATGTATGTTTCTGTATAGAAGATCACTACGGATCGGTGAAAGCCACGATGAAATGTATTTGAAGAGGGTCTTAGTTATTCCTTCTTCCGATGACTTGAAATTAAGTGGCTAAAAGTCTTAAAATCCCTTTTTCTGAACTACTTTGCGTTTTACTACTCAGTGCTGTTTTGTTTGCCAGATTGTTACGGAAATATGTACTACTTATCAAACAAGGGTTTCTATGGTAGAAATAATGAAAACACTGATAAACTCTGCATGTTCAAATAGCTTTGATGATACTCCGCCGTTCTCCTGACTGCGAAATGCTGTCGCAAATATATGTGTTTTACGCTCCACTTTCTGTTCATAACTGTTTGTTTATAGAATAAGAATAATACATGGCACCAACTATTAAATAAACATTGAGCACAATGTTATAGATATTTTAAATGCTGCATACAACAATTCCTATAATCCATGGAAAACGAAAAGCCCCTTCGGTTGATGATATATTAGAGGTTTGTTCCTTTCTCTAACAAATCATGGTCAGCGGCATCGCGACCGTGGGTTGCAGCTGGAATCCGAAAATACAATTCATGAGTGGCGCGGATTTTCCAGAGAGGGATAACAACCATTACAGGTAAAGCGCTCCTGTAACATGTTTTCTATGAAACAAGAGTTTAATAATCTTCTATGGAAGAAGAAGGACTTTCTCACACGACAACGAAGGACATCACTGTTGGTTGATCCTCTGAGGATAGAAGACAATGACATCATGGCAAAGTGGGTGACAAAATTAGGTCAAAAACAAATTAATGGTGAGTGTAAAGATGATAACAAAGGTTTTAAAAAAGAGAGGAATTCTGAAACAAAACTTTTATGCAGATTCGCAAATTTTTATCGACGTGTATCCAATGCTCCAATGGCACCGGAGGAACATAGTGCGCAGTTGGCTCTTATAGAGCAGGTGATTCAAGAGTAAGTCAACATTAATGTGCCGTTCCATGATTTTAAAAACTACAGGCATTATTTAACTTAGTAGTTATAAAAACGTTAATATTAAGATAAAGTGCTTAGTTACTGTCATGGATTTTATTCCAGAGCATTAAAAAATATTTATTATGTTCTGTCTATTATAACACCTTTGATGCTAAAATTTACGTGAAGTGATATCCAGTTTTGATAAGCAACGATATGCAGGTGTACTTTTCCTTTCCAATTCCAAGATATCGTAATTACTGATTAAACATTTGTTTCAAACGCTTTACAATCGTATAATAGGACATCTTGAGATACAACACAGACGAGAAATCGAAAATCGCCATTGATAGGAAACTGATCTGAAACAGCGTCTCCTCAAATAATTCTGACTTTTAGCCGGCGTAATTATTTCCAAATATTAAATCTTATAAATAATAACAACTTCATAATTTGTTGCTATATAATTGTATAGATCTATGAATTTTTCCTAACGAACTTTTAAGATCAATAATAATTGAATGGCCGAAGCACGTGCAAGGCTTATTGAGGGAAGAGGATGGTGCAGAAATCGACTTCGCTCCGTTGATCCACAGAGCTCGAAATGTCGTTAAATGTCGGACAAGTCATCCGACGATGAGGATAAAGTATGTTAGGAAAATAAGCATATCTACTAAACACAATTTTCACTGCTAATTATCTTGTTTATCTAAACACTACGTGTTATTTATGGTTATAATTACTTAAATTTGTATACTCCACCTCGGTATAGTTGAATTTTCAGCTTTAAATGTTTAGAGTATGCGCGATAAGTCGCGATGACGATGATGTTCTTATGAAGCAGCCGAAGACCGTCGAGGCTTTCTTCCGTGCAACACTCGTCAAGCTTTCATATGACGGTAACGAACCGAGGTGTGTAACACTGGAAGTTTTCCCAGTTGAGATTTATTTATTTTGATCTTTAAGTCGAGGTAAAGTCATCTATAGCATTAATTACGCGCCTTCTTTTGTTTGTCTAGAACTTTTCATAAGCCTAGCAGCAGTTTCTTTCCAATGTCGGCAACAGTGCTTTAGACAAGTAGCTGGTCGAATGATTCTCACACAGCGCGAGGGAACACCGGCTACGAAGTGTGCCGATCAAAATGGAGCGACTGTAAATGTGGAGGGAAAACTTATAGCTAGCCAGGTTTTATATCAATTTAAAGATTGATATTAGCATTCTGAAGGCTAAATATTTAATATAGAATGTTTAAGATATTGTGATTTTTAGAATTCATTAATAGGCCGCTCCTGATACGCATACGTATGTTCTTCTTGATCAGATGGGTGAACGAAATGCAAAAACTACGGGATTCAAGTACGAAAACGGGGTCCTATGCGCTACATTTCCAGAGATGGTAATACTCTCGAGATGTCCCAATCATTTATAATTGAAGAAAATTTTTTACAAATGAAAGCTTAACAAAATAATTCTTTTAGAAATTTATAAAAATAATTATCTACAGGGAGTTACTCTTAACTCAATGGTGGATAGGCGACAGCTAGCCACAAGATATGCTATTCAGGTTGAGGTAGCATTGAATATTGACAACAAATTATTAGTAAATCATGTAAGTAAATACTCCTATGATGTACTTTTTAGATCTATATTTACTTAGCAATTAATTTCTCTTTTCTTTGTAAATATCTAAAATGATTTTTTGAAAAACCAAGTAACACTTTAGAACTTTTAGTTGTCAGTTGACTGTCAAACTAGTAGCGTACCTAAGCAAATATGATAAGAAATTTTGACAAATGTAACCAAATTCTTATCGGAATTAGCACTGACCATTAAGGAGTAAAATTCATTACGGTGCGGGAATGAGAACAATTATTCATATTTTGAACTGAATTTTTTTATAAAAATTTGATATGAATATACAATACACAACGATCTCGCAGTATGATTTGCTCTCAGACCGTACTGTCTCATCCATTCCTCATTGCCATAACCAACGACCAGACGGAGCCGCTGCTGTTTTCTATATTCTGGCATCGACTGTTCAATACGGACCACGATGTAAGTTAGTAAAATTCTAATTTCGAGAGCAATTTTTTGAGCTTTCGTAAGTTGACAATGCAATACATATGTTTCGTGCTTCATCCAAACATGCTAAGAATCGCCCAATGCAATTATCTACCCTTGTCCACTCTTATTTAAACTTTAAAGAGATAGTCATATGCATCAGATGATAGTGGTTAGTTAGATAATACATTTTAGGAACCATCAGATTCTCTCAGTGAGTCGAAGGCGATTCCCTGGAGTGTGTTAAAACAAGCGATTAAAAATTACGTCAAATCACAAATCGTCCACGCCAGATCACTGGAACATCACGAGTTGTGTCACATACAATGCATGATTCTACTGCCGAGGTGACTAGTTCGTTCTCACAGACAAAAGATTAGAGTAGAACAGAGCTCAGTGTCTATATATGTTTTCACAAATGTCGTTTCAAGCAACGAACGTCTACAATATATTTCCGAACGACATTGTTTGCTTTCAAGCTTACTTACTTATCAGTAACAAGAGCAAAAAACAGCAAAATAGTATTGTAACATTCTGGGAACGGCTTAGTGATCAATTCTTTTTCTATTAGTAATTTGGAAGATAGACTCTACTAAAAATGGAAGTGAGAAAGGAAATAGTGCGAGATTTTTCAGGCTTAGATATTAATCGCGCCAAACCTTATATTGTTAAATTAAATTTGTTCAGAATTATTCGGTGTCAGAACGATGATGATATAGCTAATCTCGAACTGGAATTATTTGGAGATATGAAGTGCTTGTCTTTGACAGGGGATAAAGCACATGAACTAAGAGACAGACTGCTCGAGGATCAGGTCCTTCCGAATACTCTTATTGACCGGAGAGAATTTATGGTGGTAAATTTTCAACTTTAAGTAATTTCAAAATTAATAGTGCCTACTTTATGGTTGAATAATTACTATATATTTACGAAGCAAACAAAATGTGCTACAAATTTAACTAGACAGATATTACCTTTGCTTGTGCAGAAACAGTATTCCTCTAAGTTAGATTAAATATTTAATGAATTTGAATTTAGATAAAATCTAGATATGGAAATTCTTTTGACTCACTGCCAGTGCTAAAATTCCTTAAACTGCCATCTGATGGATAAAATATAAACTATGCAACAACTAACAAATGATCGCCAGAATAAAAAGGCTGCCGGACGAATAGAGTAGGATATTTTTATTCAGGACAAGTGCACTTCCATTCTTGACATGACGACGGAGATCCAGCACACCGTTTGGCAGTGGTTGTTCAGGGCGACAGAAATGATACAAGACGTTGGTCACAAACTGTGTCCGAGTCCAGTTCTTACAGAGAAAAAAGGTGCAAAGACGAAAAAACAAATGGCCGCATCAGAAGAGTACCAGACTATGCTTAGTCTTTTCAATAAAGGGTTAGTTATTTTCGGTAAACCTTCTTGGTGTATATTTATGATTTAAGTGATATCATCGAAGTTTCCATGGAATATTGTTAAGTATAAATTGCTACATCTAAAATATTGATGTTTATGTTGTTTTAAAGAAAACAAGTTTTCGCTATCAGTTGCATCTCTGCCTGCTCATATCAAGAATTTGTAGGAAAAACGTCTTAGAAGACGTATCAGACTGGCTGGATTCTAAGTGGTCATTACAGTTTAAAAATAAACAAACAGTAGTAGTCTTGAATTATACTCACTTCTTCAATCACTTTCTATACTGATCCTAAGCGTATAAAAATTATCAACTAGTTATGTACAACCCAGAAACTATTATGATTTTGACGAATTTGAATTAAATCACTTCTATCTCCCGTAGTAAATACTTTATTATGTCTAAAAGTACACAGCCCTTTGTGCTATCGAATAACTGATTATCTTTTCACCAAATTAGACCTTTCGGACAGAATTTAGTACAACCTGTCTACTCAAAACATTCAAGAACAGAGATAAGTACGTCGTCTTTAAATCACTAGAATGACGTCATCATCCGTTTGAGATAATAGCAGAACATACTGTTTGTGTTAGCGATCCATTACACGTAAATAATAGTGAGTTATATTATACAGATTCAGTCGTAAATTCTTTTACCTACAAATAGCGTAGAACATATGCGACAAGTCAGAATAAATACATTTTTGGGGTTTTGTTCAGAAGTTTAGAAATCCCATTGTCCATTAGACTAATAACACTACTGACGAACAATGCTACTATCAAAGAGTGTGATGTATATCATATATAAGACAATTCCAGTCGATAATATGCTTTTTACAGGATCCTAACATTTTCAAGCACCCGTTACATCCGGCAAATCTACAGAGACATAGATGCTATGGGACAGGAGAACGATGCAATCATGATGAGGTTTTGCGACGAGAACTGTGGATATCTCTCATTTGCCTATGGATATGATGCAAAGTGAGTGGGAAGAGGTGTAGAAAGCAAATTCTCCGTTTGATAGGAAATATAGTTGGGCTGATAAATGGGTATGCACATTTAATAGATATTTTTGTGCAAAATAAGAGTGAATAGATGTGAACTTTCTAATAAAAAGTAATGCTTAGACTCTAACTATGTCAAATAATTAACCATGGTTTGATAGCTGCCCTGATCTTCCTCTCCTCGGTTCAATTTCCGCAGAGCAGGTGAAAGACTTTAAACAGGGACTCTCGGAAGTGCTCATGGACGAACAGTTTCCTTCCAAATTCGATCGATTGGTAAAAATTGATGCAAAAGAACCAGATTCTAAAGAAGTGATAGTATCCCTTCCAAGGTTAGTTACATGCTTATATAGAATGACCTTCATAAATAAACTCAGTAAAAATCCATCTAATAGTTGAAACTATTAATAGAAAACTATGAAAAAAATAAAAGACATTTATTTATAACACTGTTTTTATCATCTGATTTCTTGATTTTAGCTGGTATTTTTAGGAAACGTTCGATTTTCCACAGCTATCAGACTCTTCGTCTCCAAAACGACAGCATTCATGTAATGGATGAAGAATCAGTCCGAGTAAATCCACTGACCGGAGAAAAAGTAGCAAGAGTGTCTCCACCTCCAACAACATCGTTCACAGCTGCCTTCTCATCGCTCTCCAACATTTCACAACTAAAACAGAATTCATCTATTAGTTCTCTTCCCAATATGTCCAACACCATCCTCTCTTTTCTCCAACACCAATTCAACACTTCTCTTCAGTCAATGAATGGCCAACTGTTTGCAACAAAAATCAAATTATCAGAGGGTTTCGATCTAGGAACTTTACTAAGGAACGTCAAACAACAAGATGAGACAGAGTAAGTTGGTTGATAAAAAATCAACTTTTCACTACTTACTCTTATTTTTGCAGCATATATAGTCTATAGTGAACGTAAATTGCCAAGAAAGTTCCGTGGAATTATTTCATTGTCTTTCACAAAGCAGGAATAATACTTCTGACGTTGATGAAGACGTATTACTGCCAGAATCCACACCAACTAGCCTTACTTCAGTATTCAGGGAAACAATCAAAGATGAACAGCAAGAATAAGCAGGCTGTTTTCGTAATTAGAGCACACGAGTGATTCTCTAGGTTTTTCATTTGTTATGTAAAGGAATTCCCATAACTCTACCAGAAAATAGCTCATTAATCTAGAAATTCCCGACAACAATATCTTATTTTTTAGTTGTTGTTGTTCGCTAGTAATTTTCATTTCTGACATTTGACGCTTGCACAAGGTATTTTAAACAGTTGACTTTTAGTCATATCGTATTGCTCAATTATTATGTACAGTTTGTTACAATCCTACGAATTATTTTTCTACTTCACTCAAAACGGCCAGTCTTTCCCATTCACTTGTAATCAGTTATACAAACATGGATAATACTCATAATGAAATATTAAAATAGTTAACTGTCGAATATAATATTTGTACATTTTGGGTTAAATAAAAGATAGATGTCAACTTCATCACTACCAGCCTGTAAGATATTTAATTCTCACAATGACGCATTATCATGGTTGACATCTCGACGCACTTCTTAAGAGACAAAGAACGTTTTCCCTTCTCCTACCACAGAGATGACACACCTCCACTGCAATACTGAAGAACCAAAATACGTTCTCTCATGACACTTCTCTAGGAAGCACTTACGGCTTACTTTACAGATTTACTCTGTATCGCTTTGTCCATCTTTTATTATATAAAGAACGTACCTTACTAGTTTTTCATAGCTTATTTTGATGCCAGATAAATTTACTCATTCAATTCAAAATATGAAAATAAAGCAAGATAGTCATCATATACATTTTGAAAGCAAAAGTTTTCAATAAATACAGTAGATCCATATTAAAACTGAAAATGTTGATTGAAGCTAGGAACAATGTGAAAGCGAAAGATCAATGTGGGGTATATTAATGTAATTAGTGACTGAAATATTTCCTAGGCAACAACAGCAGAGGTAATTTAACAGGAATCATAACCTCCCCTCTTAATAGTCCCTAAAATTAGAGTATGAAAAAGCATGCAGAGAGGTAGAAGGATAGCCTGAATGAGTGAAAGAAAAGGAGTCATCAAGAATTGTAAAATTGAGAGGAAATGGTTATACAGAACTAAAATCATGATCATCAAAAAACCACTAGATGAGTGTGACGAAAAGCTCTAAATTGCAGAAGATTCAAAGTACCTAGTGGTTGTGGGTTCTGGGATGTGTTTTGCTCTATTCGCGATGGGTTCAGAAGTATATACTGTTCTGGTTGGTAAAGGTTGAGTAGTGTAAGTTTGTGCCATGCTCCCTGAACCTGGCCGAGGAGGAACAGAACTGTTGTACAAATTATCTAACTGAGGAGGAGCCGACTTTCCAGTCACCTAAATGAAGTTTATCACTAGTTATTGGAAGCAAAAATTAATTAATTAATATGATAAAATATTCATAGCAGCAGTTGTTTAAAAAGCCATTTTGTTTGCACCTGATAGTAAGAAGGTGCGGCCAATGCTGTTGAATGTACGCTATTCCTATTATCGATTGGACTGTTTGTCAAAGGCTCCTTCTCGAGTCTGATAAGTGTAGGAAAATTAATTTCTTAAAGACGGCATTCAATGAAAAATATTATCTAATCTTCTTTATAGAAGAGCAACAGTAAAACTCACAACGTGCTTGGTGTTTGTCGACTTGAACTTCGTCGTCCAACATACTTCTGGAGATCTCTGTCTACCTGCGAATACTGCATTCTATTAGTAATTCACAAGAAGCTACCTAATATTATTGCGTAAATAACACGGAATTAATTAGAAATATATTTGATCTATTCTTTACCTTTTCCATCTGTTTCATGACATATTCTTCCTGTTTCCTCTTTCTCGCTCCCCAGAGAAGGCAGAAGATGATAATAAATAGTAGAACAAATCCTATAATTCAAAAATAACGTCTATGCGAAAGTTTTAAACATTTGTGCTGGATGAATTAAATACATAACAACACTGAGAGACAAGAAAATAATGTTGCTTGCTTATTTAATAGTTTTGAAATATATTTTTGACAATGCTAACCAAAAATTGATAACAAAGCTGTCATCCACTTGAGCGCGTACTCCAGATTACGGTCTGAAAAAACATTCTAAATTAACTATATTTCTTGTCATTCCACAGTAGTATATAAAAATTAGTTAAATAGTGTTAAAAGTGTGCTAACATGTTTTGTTACAGCAAACAAAATGTGTGCTAATTTATAGGTAACCCACCTCTACACCACACCCACCATCCAGGGGACCAAGTACCATTTCTGCAAGTCCGCTCACTATCGCCGTGAATATAGTACTTTGGCTTACACGAAAAGGTGACAGTGTCTCCCTCTAAGTAGTTTGCAGCGGGAGGAGTTTTAATCACTCCTTCTTTCTTTAGAAGTGGACCACACGAGATCACTACAATACTAGCACTCGACTATATGCACAGCATTTAAAATTTGTCAACATGTGATTTTCATTTTGAAAGTTAGAAAATACTTAAGTAATATTATTGAAAAAAAAACTATTTACATACACTGTTTGGATCCAGTTTTCTGTAGTGCAAAGAAATTCTTCTGATTTCTTAGAGTAGTGAGTCCAATTTCTCTACGACCAGTCAAAATATAGTCATATTCACATTGAGGAGTTCCTTGGCATGCACTCGTAACCTTAGTAAGATATTTTAACTCATTTGTTCTATTCACTTGTTCTCTCTTCCTCTCCCTCAAATGCGTCAATTGTCTCATTACTTGCTCCATTGTAAAAATCCTGGACGCGTTGAGATCAAGGTGCTGAGGCCAAAATATAGGATGATAATCAGTAGAAGCAAAGAGCAGCGGGTTATAGATCGGTTTAAACTGCTCGTTGAACAACACGCTGCCGATCCTCTCATTTTTACCATCGACTCTCCCTATGGCATCATAATTACTCATGTGTGTAAATAGATTTTCGCGTGATCTTTGTCACAGTAATCTATCCTACTCTATACACATAATATTCCACACATGTCAGTCCAAACTGCTCATATATCATCTGCGTTTGACTCTGCGAGTGAGTATCACCAGTTACTCGCGTTATCTGACCACCTGGCGTTGTCAGATCGTCGTTGGGATCGTTGTTGTATACGCCTCAATTTATAAATCTTAAATAATTGCTTAACAAAGAATTTTAAATCAACACAAACTGGTAAACAATCTGAAAAAGCACAACAAATTAAAGCCATCATTACATTTCAAACTCTTACCTAACAGTCCTAATGTTGTATAACATCTTCGTTGTCCGTTGATATTTGTTAATGTAGATGAAGCCGACATACCAGGCTGAATTTTTGGTAAAATAAAAGCTGTGTTATTGTTAACTATAATTTGCATCTAATATTCAATAAAATTGGTATGAAATGTTCTTGAAGAGAAAGACATATTACCTTGCAAGTGGTGTTGAAGCTTGGCGGAAGTGTGACCATGACATCCAACATACCAAAACTTTCATGCACACGAATTCCTACCCCTGACTTTAGCATAATAATCAGCTCTGACTGGTTCATGTTTTGAAGTGGGTTACGAATTTCCACATCTAAAAAGTTTCGTATCTAGAGTTCTGGAGATAAGAAAACAGACACAATGTTCCCCTTACGCTTGAACTGTTGATATTTCCAATGTGGTTTGTCGAAGAATCTTCTTGTTCCGTCTACGTAAACGTCGGTGCGATATCGCCAGCGACGCATCGGTTTACGTGCGTATATCTAGACATTCCAATAACATCCCTCACATATAGAATAAGTGACATTGAAGCCATATGATATAACATATTTATAAATAAAGACCAGCTATTTCTACCTGAACAACTGAACTATCGTTTTCCTGCACCGCGATTCCAGTGATTACGGTAGCATTTACATGAGAATGCCCTGCAATTCATAAAATAAAATAAGTATTCGAAATTTATACCAGGTAGTGCCTCTGCCATGTTATCACCTGATTACTGAACAAGAACTCACAAAGAGTGTCATCCGGCTGCTCTAATCGGACTTGAACCATTAATTTGTGGAACGGATTGTCGCTCATAACTAACACGAAGTAACCTTTTCCGGGAAAGGTATACTTAATACCATCGAATGTGACAACATGTGGTTCTCCATAGATATACCTATGTGGGTAAATGTAGCTTTATTAACCTTCTCCTCACTTAGGACTTTTAATCCTTTTTGCATGGCATAGTAGGACAATTATTCTATTACTTAATAATTAGTTGAGGTGACTTTCCTGTCGTTGTGTTTTTTTTTGTATTTGTTTGTTTGTTAAACACTCAATTACTTTTACACGTGGAAGACGTGCTAATAAATGACTGAGTGAAATGAATAATTGATTACGAACTTACCCTGCGGCGGGTGCCTTGTAGTCCTGACATCCATTGGTCATCCGACGCCAGTAGTAGAATTCACAGTGCTGTGCATAACTGAAGGGATGGAAATAAGTGTAACTGAACAGCTAGGATTAGCATAATTAAGTGGAATATCATTCTTACTTGCAACATGTTCTGTAAGGTAGAAGATCTAGTTGGTAATTCGACATTGTGGGGATGAATGGAGGTTGTTTATAGGGTGGAGCTCCAAACTTATGAGCACGAGCAGGAGTACCTGGTTGAAAGAACCTGAAGCTTCATTGCTTTAGAAATGTTAATCATCCATTATTATTTTTACTAGCTACTTATTTTATTCCAAGTCTTTTTGTTAAAATACATATCTCAGTGTAAACAATAGACTATTCCATCCTATCATAACGACATTCATAGATATCAGACATTAATAGAATATTGTAGATAAGTGCTGACCTAGTGTAGTCTCCATCAGGCTCCCAGTCATCTGTAAACATGAGGTAGCCATCGTAGTCGTAACAACACTGCTGTGAAGAGCCGATGGAACTAAATTCAACTATTAATATTGGAGCAAATGAAAATCAACATAATGGCATACTTAAACAATTCTAATCAGCAATCTGTAAAACCTTGGCTGCACGCTCTGAATACAATGTTGAGCTCCTTTATTAAATGGACAAGAAGTGTCTCCGTCTTTGTCACAATCCATTATCGGCATATAACGTCCCAAATCAAGCATTGCCTAAACATCTGACCTATACTTCAACTAATTTTGTACGATTTCAAAGTTTAATTCTTCATACCTGTGATAGTTTGCACGGACATGGAAGATCTTTGGTGAGATCCAACTGGAAATTTCTTCTCTGTCCATCGTATTCAAACCACTCTATGCACATTTCCAGCGCCCAACTATTTCCGTAGTGTTTCTTCCAATCAGGTAAATGATACCTAATCAAATTTCCTTCCGTTCAGTGAATTCCATAAATTACAAAAACCCGAAAAAAGTATTTGCTTATTTAAGCTAAATCATAATATTGTCGTTTCCCATTGTACAAGAGTGAAACAGTAAACTAAAGAACATGAACTATAGTGATGAAAAGTTGGATTTTATTTTAAATTTTGCTACCATGGGAACGGCGTGGGCTTACTCCACAGAACCCCATCTTCTTTATCCGAAAGTGCCACTTGTACGAAGCCAAAATGGAATTTTTTCCAGGCATTCTGCAATTAACGAAATATTGAATTATGATATTAATACTGTTAATTCATCAACTATATTCGAAAGTACCACGGTTGAAAGAAAAATAATCTTCAGCTATATATAGTAAATAATATAATATCTGCTGTGTTTCTAACTTTGAGGAGAATTTGACGCTGAAGCGACGGTGGTTTAAAAGTGTATGAGCCAGTGTTTGGAATACCTTTTGCTAAGTGGTCAATTTTAACAAAATGGGATCTGAAAAGAGAAATATCACGATGAAAAAGAGGCAAATATATATTATAACTTTTTGATATTCAATTAGTAAGACAACAAATAAGGAATGCACAAATATTGATGATACAAATAAATCACCGGTCAGCATCTTCCCAGTACCCGTAGAGGCTGATATCAACTCTTGCTCCATAATTATAGGTCAAGTTAAGTGCTTGCCACCCCATTGTAAGAGTATCAGCATAGGGTTGATACCTGACGGTTTTATTATTTGAACAAATAAAAATTCTTTCCGATTAGAAATCCCATCAACTAACCATCTATTATTAATCTCATCAACATCGTCTTTCAAAGATACAGAGGCTGGTGCGCGATCCGGAACAACTAAATTAAGAACTGGTTCATCTGATGTTCCACGTAGCGAATTGAATTAAGGAAAGTTTCATAATTCATTGTAGATAAGGAAGAATGAAATCAAGGCACTAATTTAAGGGAAATAAATGCATTCTTACCAACATAAAATTTTCCAAAGAAAGGAAAGCTCTGTCCTCCATCTCTACTCATTCTTATGGGCACCATCCCTGTCTTATGAAACATTGGCATAATGCACCTCGCTCTGATCCGGTTCAGCCGCTTGCAATCCACTTGCCAGTTTTCAAAGTTTACCTTAAATTCTTTGAATAATTCCATCTTAGTCTTCTATCGAACAGCAGTTAATAGTTAAACTTAGTTGTAAGACTTAGAAAAGTTGAGTTATTCGGAGATCTATTTTCAGAGCTGTTGGATGTTATTAGATGACAGCCTTATGTACTTCAGTCTGACTCAAGCAAGTAATTTGGGGAAAGTTGTTTCAGGAACACTAGTGTTTCAAGTAATTACTCTTTTTACCTTGATATTATCATTTGGTCTTAAACAAGGTCCAGAAACATTAATAGCCATTCCTCCTTGCATGGGTCCCCATGGAGGAGCAGTGATCATTCCACCTGCGTTTTCAGATGATTGTTATATTCAATAATATTTATGCTGATAATTATTATATTTTTCAATATAAAAACTGTAGATATATGTTTTCTTATATCTATAACCAATCGGTATTCCTACCATTCGAAGCATTTGTGCATCCCGCAGGGATTATGATTTCATCAATTCTGTGAATCCATCGACCTGGCGTTAGAACATTTGAAAAGTATCCAAGTTTCCATAGACGACCTAAAAATATTTTAGCATTTCAATATAATTTTTTCTGAAATATTTATTAATTTGCTTATACATGTTATTATAGGTTTATTATACCATGTCCAGAATATGGTAGTTGATACCAGCCGGTTCCGTTGCCACCATTGAATCCTGCCACGGCAGCTTGTTTTCCTCCAAATCCATTCAGACCTATAATTAAAATCTTTACGAATAAAAAGTACACATTAACTAGAAATAAATGTCAATGAAGAATAAAAATCACCTCCTGCTTCATTACTTGTTGTCCAGTTAAGACGGGCGTAGTTGAATATGGCAAACGTTCTAAAATATTTATGCTTCTTGTGACAGTATTTAAACTCTTTCTCTTTATTTCACTTCTATACTTTCTCTACTTCCAACCTAATTTCATCAGTCGCAATGACCAGTTGGAACGTATTTTGCCAATCTTTGACATGCTCGAATTGTGACACATCCAAGGCCCTAGGAGCTCCACCATAAGCCATCTAAAAAAATAAATGAAACAGTTGATAAAGCATTTATAGATATCTCATATAATAAGCAAAATAGATGATCATGTGAGTAGTTTTCTATCAATTTCATTCAGTCACTTACCCTATACCAAGTAACTATGAAGGCGTGTTCAGCTCTCCATCCGTTGGCACCCGTGTAACCATCCTGAAATTGGCATCAAACACATTTCTTATTAACAACCTGTTACTTTTGATTCTATTTTTATCCAAACTATATTTGAGAATTACTTCCTTATTTTTTATTATACCATGTATCTCACTTGAATATGTTTCGTGATGTTGTCAAGCAAAAGAGGATCAACCACCATTCCTGGCTGTGATACTCTTCCTGGCATTTGACGCTTTTTCCTGTATTGCTGCTGATACTGTTGTTGACCAAATATTTGGTTCTGAATAAATATTATTTTGATGCTATTATTAAAAAATAATTCCTCCATATATCACGGGCCTTTGTAAAATACATTATTCTTCCCGTGATAAATATGATAAGAACAAATCGGACTATAGATTTCTTACCTGACCATATTGTTGCTGCATTAGCAAAGGATTCATATTAGGAGACGATCCGTACTGGGCATTTCCGTACGGTTGGTTGCCGTAGATGCTATTACCGTAGTTCTCATTTCCATTGTAATTTGGCGCTCCGTAATTGGTTCCTGGATTCGTGTTATAGACCTCATCGTCATCCAGCTGAAAGTTTGAGGGTTAAATATGTGGATCGTCTACTAAATAGATATGTAAAACATTGGTTTTGCATTATTTATTGGGTTTTTTCCTTCCAAAAGGCAATTCTAATTTGTCTTTATTATACGAGAAATGTTGCTTTATTATCTAGGTCTTATTTGTCTAACCACGATAACACTCTAGTATCTATTGGCAATCACAGACGTTCGTTAAAGACTTTTGAATGTTATCTTATGTCAACGTGTGAAGTATGTCATAAAAGCTGATGCTTGAGAAGAAACGTGTGAACAAGTACAAGTGGTTGATTACTTCTAGCTAAAAAAGAGCTTCCCATCCTTCTTTATATCTAGAATTTGTTTGGCATAAGAATATAAACGTAGAAAGTAGGCGCTCACCTAAAACCATACTTTTCTGTCATTCAAAGTAATATTGCGCTTACATTTAAGTGCTACTTCAATAGCGAATCTTACGGTTTAACCATAAAACTTTATGAATCGATTTTGCGGTGTTATCAGTTAAAGCATAATCCGACTCACACCCTTCAAACAGTAGTCTCAAACTGAAACTGTAAATAATCACATGTGCTACTGAGGAGAAAGACTATCAAAATATTGATTTAGTGTTAAAATACAAGGGAGAAAATGGAGCATATATAATAATATTTATAGAGTGAGGAAGAGAGAGACAAAGTTAAAACGAAGTATAAGATAGGAAACACTCACTCTGGGTCGATGAACACTTCTATAGAAAGTGTTGCTGATTTTGGTACTTCCAATCCACTGATACATAGCATCAGCGTAAAATGGAGCAATGAAGGAATGGTCCTACATATTATAAATTTAAAATAGGCAAATGTGCAAAAAAGATAAGTGAACTACAAAAATCTAAGGGAATAATTATATATATATATATATATATATATATTAGGGTTGGCATTAGAGACTAAAATATCGAGTTACTGAGTTTCCGGATTTCCGATATTTTGGAAAAGCTGGATATTTCCCGGAATTCGAGGAATCAGGGGTCCCAAGATGCCAACCCTAATATATATATATATATATTTGTTTTTTAAGAAATTACCCTCTGTTTAGGCCATGCAGGATTTGGAAACGTCCATGGTGGAGCCGTGTAAGGTGGCTGGGCAAAGGATACCATTCCCATTGGGTAAACAAATGTATAGTTGAATCTATAGTATTTAATCTTAATTAAATAAAATTATAAGAATTGACCAGAGATATATTTGCCTGAATCCGAAATAGGGACAGTCGAATCCGAGGTTTGCCTGAGTCTCTCTACCTGCTTGCCCCATCAGTTGCTCATCCATTGCCCAGGTCCCAAATGGATATAGGATATTAACCCATCCTTAAAATAAGTTGTTTTCTCTTTTTTTAACCATAGGTATTAAAACAAATTAATTACTAAAGTTCTGCTTAAACTAAATATCCACAAACCTTCCTCGATTCTAACGTCGTAGTCCGCCTTACCCAAATTGTCGAGATAGTCTTGATATGATTGTCTCGACATCTGACGTTTCTTTCTATGATTGGCACAATGTTGTAGTGGTTTTAAAATACATTCACACAATCTTATTATTATGAGTATATTGAAGATAAATAAGGACAAAATAATGGTTTTATTATGTTTTTATGTGGATTTTTCACATCCCAAATCCCTAAAATGACTTGCCTAATGTGTTCTGGATAGTTTATATCATTAGCGATAGAATCCTTTATAATTTTTTTTAGCTCCTCACTCGATGGTAATCTACTCTTTGGAGGTACTTCGTTGCACATGACATCTTCAGAATTAAGCTCCTATAAAATATTTTCATCCCAACTTGCATCCACTACTTCATAGTTGCTCTAACTCCTTTTCTATAGATATGATTTTGATTATATCCATATTGATATTTCTCAACAGTTGCTCACTTTCTGTTCACTTTTGAAAACTCCCAGTGCATCAAATATTGTTTGTGATCTACTAAGTCCCTGTGGTAAAATTAGACTATATGAGACAAATAAGAAAGAGGCAAGTGCCAAGAGGCTTCGCCACATGGCTTGCACTGTAGACCGCTCTGCTTTCTGCAATTGTAAAATTTATTTTTAATTTATTTTTTAACCCCTTTGCATAAGGTTTCATGTTTAGATGTACATATAATATTCACGCCTTGTCATAATAAGTTGTAAACTCAAATAAATTATAATAAACAGAGCTAAAATTTACTGTTTAATAATTAAGGAAATTCTTTCATACGGTTTTATCTCGAAATTTAGGCACAATTTAAAGAATAATCATCAAGGAGAAAATATACCAAAGATAAGCATTTCGAAAACTATTATGTGGAGAATAATGAAAGTGTTTTGACGATGCATAACTAGGTATAGGAGTAAATTAGAGAAAAGAGAAGGGAAAAAGCCGATGGAGAAGGAATCTGGTCCACTGATAAGACGTGCATTTGAATGAATCGATATTGATGAGTGGAATGGTAGCAGTGTCCCGATAAGCAGGGCATGAAAGCTGATTTTATCAGACACAGTTAAACTGAGAATGAGCAACCGTAAGAAAAGGACATTATTCTAAGGACATTAGAAGATGTTTTTGTTTATTTTTTATTTTTTTATAAATAGTTGTTTCTAAATTTGTCAACATCAAGCTTATTATTTTTTATTTTCTTCGTCTTTTTCTATCTTCTCTCGTCATTCCTTTTGTTCAGTTCGTCAGTAAGATAAAAGTGTTTAGAACAAAAAGTATTCGGTGTTAATAAATCTCATTTTATATCATATATTTTTAAATCTTCACATCTAACAAATATTAATTCCGCAAACTAATATTTAACATGAAAGTTCTATATGTGAATGTATATTTAGAAAACATACATTTTAAAGATAAAAATAGTGTGAAGAATTCCTTTTAATCATCAATTTGGTTCTAATGAATGGAGAAACTTTTCGACGTAAATAGAGATACAAATTACGCGACTTTTTTTTCAAAAATTGCAATAAATTCAGAAATATTGGTATTTTCAAAGTATAGATGAAGTGAGTGCCCATATATTCTCTACATTTAATATGCAGTTTTAATAGGCTATTCCGATTTTCTAATATTTGTATTTATTGGATATCATTCCTGATGGAGTGTGAGAGATTGGGGAACTAAAAATACGTAAAAAAGAGAACTAGAGAAAGTTGAAAAAAATAGACGTTAAGATCTTCACGCTAAGTGCGAAGTATTCGAGATGACCTTTCTTAGCAGTAAACTCACACCTGCGTAAGGTACGGAGAACAGCATACAGTACAGTGCATTTCAAAAATAACAGCATTATGTCTGTTTTATTGAAACTATTCTCTGTAGTCAAAATGAACCAATTTGTTTAGAGGTGGGGTGTAAGAGCCTTGAAAACCTCCAGTTTAAATTTCATTGTTTTCAAAAAAAATTACCACTTTTGCACTAATTTTTCTCGAAACCGCCACTTTTCATCGTTTCAAAATGATAGCACACTTTATTAAAGTATGTGTTTATGACCAACAAATTAATAATCAATGTACGTAATAATTAACTAATAATCAGTACAACGACCATTTCTATTAATAACGTGAAAAATTCGTTCAGGCATACTGTTAACTACGTTTTTGATGACACTTTTGTCTACTTCGCACCACACCTCTAAAAAAATTGAATCAATCTGACCACAGAGAACATGAAAAAGGCAAAAAACAAAGTGTGCTATCATTTTGAAACGCACTATATATTCAACATTTGTCCGCAACCGTTGGGAAGCAAAAGTACAATTCCAAGATAGTACTGAATGTATTCTAGAGATCCTTTTAGCATATTTAGTGAGCTGTTGTTCTTTGGCATTATTAGCTTGTTCTACAGTATCTCGTGTTCAAATTTTCACAAACTGGTACACAGTGTTTTCCAACAAATAATTAAGTAAATTTCATATCTTTAAATATTGTTATTTGGAAGGCTTCGAGAACAAGTGGTCAGTACTTAAAGGAAGTGTTTGAATAGAATTTTTGTTTATCCTAGATTTTACTTCAAATGGAATGGAGATATTTTTTGAAGATTAGATCAATGACAGTAACTCGCTAGCTATTCTTTAATAACACTTGCTCTACTGCTAATGTGAATAAGCTCCCATAAGTTTCCTAAGAATCGTAGAGAGCTTCTGTTCTATCTACATTCTGAACTTAAGTAATTTGAGTTTATATATTTATAGTTAGTAACATAATGAAAAAAGAAACAAAATTCTTACCATTTAAGTTTTGCATAAATGTTTCATGAAGCGCAATCACGCTCTTACATAAATTTAAAATCAATATATAATAGTTAATGTGGTTAAAGTCTTATAAAATGATAATTCTTTTTGTTACTCATCAGTAGACCATATAAAAAAACATCATCAGCTTTATTATTTTAGTGAAATTTTAACATGGATGAATTTTTAACAAAAAATATATTTGATTTTTAAAATCAAATAGCATTTCCTAACTTTAAAATTTAAATGCACATCTTAACTGACAAATAATTAAACCATATTAATCAACAGACCAAGAATACCTTCAATAAAAGTGAAATTTCTTTTCACTATAAACCTGATAGTTTTGTTTGTGAGGATAGTTGGTTAAACTTGGCAGTGTTTCAGTTAACAGCTAAAGGAATTCCCTCGCATAAGTACACTCTTCCTGCGACGAGTGCGAAACGATAGCCTAGGAGCATAGAAACAAAGCAGTTTATTCGCTCGACACACGTAGCTTACTAAACCTCTTTTATACAAAAATATATAATACTTCATATAACACTAATCTCCTATCGGACCAAGATGGGTGTGTGTCGTGGCCTAGTAGTAGTCGTCGGCGCGCGAGGCGGAGGGGTCAAAGTACTGATCCGGCGCAGTGCAATTTTGGTCTCCTCATATTTAGTGATAGTTAATCATTTGTTCTGTAAGTGCAAACCAGGCTGAGGTACGGAACAGGTTTGGGTGGGGGTTTCGGCTATTCGCGAGTGAAACTGCAGTTTACCGATGCAGCGGTAAGTTTCCAAGGGCTCGGACGGTAAGTTTGGAAGACTCCGAGGATCGTAAGTTTACTGGTGAGTTTTCCTCTCGTTTTTTCAGGGGTTTCTCGAGCTGAGGCATTTGCCTCAGTGCTCAACGCCCACCTCCCCTTCTGGGACTTGCTACTTGTTTGATACATCTACATAATTTCTTTTCAACTCCAGAGGCGCAAGTTCTCCTCACTAACTCTACGTTGGAGCTATAAGAACTTGACAACAGGCATCTTTACTCGATATGAATGTATCAAGCAACTGTTAATCTAATGATTGAGGTAATTCTTGCGTTTCTTATTCTTGTCAAAATGTATTCTAGAAAATATATGGCTTGCATTTTTCACATTCAATGTAGCTAAAAACATTTTTGATTCTGAATTCATAAAATGCCTCGCCATCACGTGAGTATAGCTTGATAAGCAATTGATTGTTGTCAATAATGATCATATAGTGTGGGCTGATATGAATTGAAAAGTGTGAGGCTTGAAGAGGAGTAAACTTTTACTAGCAGTAACAATAAACAATAGGATATCAAGTTTTTACCTTATCGGGAAAATAAATTGTTGAGTCACCTTTTGTTAGTGGCCACCTTAATTATCAAAATTATGATATTATAGAACAGTAGCTTCCTGGAGTACTTTGAAGGTACTGTACACTATATAGATGATGGCAGGAGATTACAGATGCCCCCTTACATCTAAAATACGAGCTGCTCTGTTTTCCATTATTTTTCAATTCAAGAAGTGACTTATTAGTCCAGAAATTGAATACTTATGTGTGAAATTTAAATTGTTCAGGTAATTGGTGATTTCGATAAAAGGGGAAAGCTATTGAACTGTGATGTACACGGTAAATTGTCAGATAACCGAAGAAAATATTGAACTTTGTTCATAATATCGTTAACTTAATTTATCAGCCCACAGACGACATGAGTTACTATCAGGAGTACCGCTAAGATAAGAGATACTTAAAAGCAGGTGCAGTGGCTGCCTTTGTACTGCTAGGACAAGGAATTTGTGGTTGCTAGACATCTGACTATAGAAAGCAGTTTCAGCTGTTTTTTCCTGGTTCAGAATTTCAGCATTCTACTTTTCGGTATACTTAATTTGTATTATTTGCGCTGCTGATCATAGGACTGTTTATATTTATTGATAGACTAATTAATAGATGAGTAATTTTGTGACTTTTATACAGGATGCTGTTCAAAGTCATATTTCTACTCGCTTTGTCAACTCCAATTCTTGCATGTCATATCGCTTGGCCAAATGGTACTGAAACTACGTACAACTGGTTCCAGTGCAACAATGGTCCCATTCAATTTCTCAATGCTACTCCCTTCGATCACAAAGGTTGATAGTTATTATAATATCCAATTCCTTGAAAAATAACGTCAATATGGTGTTTTATTAATAGACATATTACTTGCAGGTAACTTTGAATATCCCATACACTTAAGTTCTCCCGTTATTATTAAAACCCTGATTAACAACCCCACGCATACCTACTCATCACCCCATCTCAAGAAGACAATCAAGGTCTGGTCATGGTCCACCTCATGTAAATGGAATTCCGTACCGACTTTCGGACTTTTGTGAGTTGGAAATGTCGTTCTGATTTATTGCACTAATTCAATTTCTCTTTTTCCTTCTAAATTATTACATATATAATATATTTCAGAAGAAATCTTGATGCGTGTTCGAATGGAGTTTCTTGTCCAATCAAGCAGGGTACTAATCAGCAGTTAGATTTGGAGCTCAATTTTTCTGAATATGGAGCAATTATTAGGCTTTTGAAGGATAACTCCCCCTATCAGTTACAATACATTTTGCATGATAAACTCACCAAGGATGAAGCCTGTATTACTTTCCAAGCCAAAGCAAGAATTCACTAGGAATAGTTGTATGTAAATGTTGTAATAAATAGTGACATATAACTTGCTATCCAAACACAACATCCCAGTACTTTTGTGATATGAGATGATTCTTGCCTAGCTATGTCCTTTACCGGCTAGCCTGCACTTTGCTTTGATCACGAACAAGTTGTCTTCGACTGCCCATTCCTCGAATTGCTTTAATATAGTTATTCTCAGACACTATTGCCACTACAGATTTACTAGTTAATATTGACTTATTTCAACTTCTAAAATTTGTAATTTACAAGAGACGCTTGTATGGTAGCAGAAGGGGGATTTCAAGGATTAGTGAGTAACGAACTACTAGAAGAATCCTCAGTTCTCCACACTGTTTACTCTCTCTCTCTCTCTCTCTTATAAGCCACTTTGTCAGTGGCCAATTGCTCGAGTTCCGGCGTACATTCATAATGAGGCGGCTGTTCATTTGAAGGTCATTTCCATTCTCCGCCCCTTTTAACCGGTTCTCGAAGAGAAAATTCCACCTGGATTAGCATTTTGTTCTTGCGAAAGTAACCCATTCAAAAATTACTCATATTTTTTCATCGTTATCATTTTTGATTATTGATAAGCATTATTTACTAATTTACATATTATTTCTCCAGTAACCCTTGTGAATTTTCAAACCCAGAATGTTGCTTAATATGACATTTCCTATAAAAAGTCCAACTTCATTGTTTTAACGTCTATGAACAGGAACTTCGCTCACCTGACGTCATATGTAGAGGGAAATGAAGAGTTGGTCTCTGATCCATGCTTGTGTGATTGTTCATTCTTATGTGTTGTTGTTCATTATTTGGCCGAAGTGAATTTTGGTGCGCAAAATTCATATCAACAAGCTCCCACACCGAAATTCGAAACAGAAAATTTAGCACGTGATGCGAAATGTCCTGTGACATTCATTGTTGCTCAGTGAGTTTCCAATCGGGGCGCAGACCCTATTATGTACGTTCATTATGTTGGTGCATAAGCTGTTTCATAATGTATTCAGTCCTCATGAATAGATGAAGGAAAAAACGAGATATTTCTCTCATCCTGCAATTTCCCCTCTAGAGGCCCACTATATTCACAGAGACATCATCTACAAAAATCCTGGCTTTGTTCAAAGAATTTATATTTTATTATGCTACTTAACCTCTTCTATAGCAGAAAATAGCAAGAGTGAACCTGAATAGTTGATTAAGAAAAATTGATAGAAGAATGTCGCTGCCTTATACTTTCACCTTCATTTTCTAAACACCGTGGAACAACTTTTAAAGCCAAATTCCTTCCTCATTTTTTAAAATAATATAAATTTATTTTATTCCCAGAGTACAGAAACCTAGAAAATATAGATTATTTGCTTTGTAAGAAGCTGTGGTTACTCTACGATTTGACTAATAGATTTGTGAAATCTTTAATCACCGTAAAGAATACAGTCAGTGCCTTGTACGCTGGTATATTCTCCGTATTTCGTCCTTTTTCAATCCAGTATGATCCCTTTCCGTGTGTCCCACAGTCCCACTCTGGGTATTATCTCCCAAATCGGCGCGTTTGACCCGCTTGCGAACCACCGACAACATGACGGAAATCCACTACCATATGTTCAAAAGTACAGTTCATATACGGTTATTGATTTTAAAATAATATTAGTTGTAATAATTCGTAATAACTATTAATAGCTACTTATCTTATGTTGCAGCTAATCTCTCTCTGCTCTTTGGATGAAATAACGTTTTAATTCAATCTTAAAGAGTGATGAAAGCAGGAAACGTTAGGTTTTGACCTCCCTTTATTCATTAGTCCGTTATGACCTATCACATCACTAAGACATATAATCGGTCTGACAGCTTTCGATATCGCCGGCGTCGTCACCGTTGTCATAAGGTGGTAATTAAAGTGCGAGACCAACTCACTAGAATTATTACTGATTCGATGGTTTATCCGACTCTAAGTTCTTTACGACTTTTATGTTCTTAAATTTAAAGGAAAAAAATCAACAGGTTGTCATTTTTTAAATATCATTCACCTTTTGGTGGCTATAATTCGAACAAAAATGGCCGTCCGTCATGCTATGGTCATTGAGCTGTCCGCAATTATGCGCGATCTGGCTGACTGCGAACTGGTATTCTCCCATTTCTACACTTTCATTCCGACACTCAGGACAAGTCTTTTATTTTCAATGCCCATTGGATAATGTTCCATTTTTGGCATCAGCAGCTAGAACGCGTGAAACTCCCTCTTCAGCTTCAGCTCGCCTTTTCACTTTTTTCCTCACTTTATTCTTGTAATTTTCTACTCACGAACCCCCATTTTGGCGCTCATTCGCAAAGTGTAACCAATTCGCAAACTGTTGATATTCTACGCAACCCTCGTCCACTCGTGTAGTCATTCACACGCGATCCGACGTGTCATTGAGCCCCGGGAGTCCTCTTCAACTATTGTCACCACCAATAACAGCCGAATTTCCCTAAACGTATGCAAAATAAGATATTGATTAGATATTTACAGTTCGGAGATTTGTATCAAACATTTTATTACTATGATGCATCAAAAATGTAACCATCTCAATATTTATTCCAATGATCACTGGAAATAGCACGATATTTGCTTCACCTCCTTTCATATTCCTCATTTCAATCGATGGTTCCACAGGTTGCATTGTATTTATTTAACAGTCCGAAACTTGTTTTCAAGCGTCAATTACAGTGGATTGACAGCTATAAGACAAAGGAGGGGAAGTCCTCAATTTGGTGTCTAAAACAATTATTTATGCCTGTAAGATATTATATCTTTAGCATCTTTGAAGTCTAAATTGTATTATTACATAATAAATATCAAAGACTATTTTTAATTCTCGACATTGGAAGTAAAATATGAACAAATCTGATAAAAATGGAAAAGTTAATCAGTCATAAGGCAAATAGCTCTTGAGGCAGAGTTGTATGATTTTTTATGAGATTTATTCAACCTCCCTATAGGGCATATACTTAATTTCCGACTTAAAAATTCTGTGGGGAAGATGCTGTAGGTAACTAAAACAGGAGGAACAGAGTCCATCAGTACAGTATGACCAGATATTGATTGCGAACTGTTCTTGGAAACAAAAGTGGAAAAGCAGCCAGTTGCATCAATTGTTGGTAACGGAAGCGTTTCGCCTCCACTTTTCCTGTTGTTCTTTCTCGTCACTCTGTCTTGTTGTTTTCTTCCTCTCTTGGAGTTGTTCATTTTATCTTGGTATTAATCTCTGTATTATTTACGATTAATTAGAAACATAATATCGTGTTGTGAGAGTTATGTGTTTACAATTACCTATTTTTGTATGAAAACAGTACGAATTAATGGCATTATCATGTTCGTAGTCTCTTTCTTGTCTCTATCTTATTTACTCGGAATCGTCACGGACGTCCTTGTTGGTGGCACGAAACGGTGCGGCAGCGCTGACTGCTTTTGCGCATTCATTTCTTCGTCCCTCGGAATGTTTTCTACAAGAAACAGTTATGTTGAATAACGTCACCGTATAACCTTGGTAGTTTTTCACGTTTATTGGAGGTATATCTATCCCCAGAGAGTTCACTCATTCACTGAGCACGTATGGTGGTCGACATTCTCCCTACATTTATGACTCATGTCCGACAACAGCTAAATAAATTATTTGTAATTCCTTTCATTACCTAAGAAAAAAGCGTTTAGTTGATTAGTTATTATTTATCTGTATCAATTTTGTTTTATTCACTTTAGTTCAGCAATAATTTTTCTGTAATTGTTTACCATATCTAATGTTAATAACATGATTTTTCTCCATACTTTTCTCTCTCTGTCTTTTCTCTAATCTTTTTTTCAATTTATATTTACTATCTGCCTATCCATCTCTACAATACCGTTCCATGTATCCTGTCGCATATCTTGAAATCAGGATCAAATCAGCGGGTAGCTCCGATATCTCTTTTCTCGTTGTTACACCTTCGAAATAGATCTCCCCCCTCCTGAGACCTTGAAACCTAACGATCACATCGCCATTTAACTACTAAGCGAGTGACCGTCTCCACTGACTTTAACGTTTCTATTAGTTTTTGTCCCTAAATTGTTGTCATTAATGTGCTAAAAGTTGCGAAAATTATTATTATTGGTATTATAAGTACTTACATAATATCATATATTTTCATTATAAAGTGTAATACAGCTATTATAATCTAATTGACCAATCTTTACACAAATGTTATTACTTAACTGTAATAGTTCATTTTCATTTAAATGAGTCACTTCTTGCTTTTCTCGTCTTTGGTAACCAGTTCTCGTTTAAGATGTCTCCACGATACGAACTGATTCAGTTTTCAATTTTAATCAATAATTTTATATTTTACGCTCAGTTAAAGATGGTTAATTAATGCTGAATAAAATGCTGTTAAATAAGGCGTAAATAATTGTCGAAGGATGTCTTTTGAATATCAGTTTCACGGCAGGTATTCGTGACTGTACTCATCGATGAACCCAGTATTTGCAAATATCTAAACACTTCTACTCACACGGCACGTTTTCCCTAACACTCCCCAACTTATTCATTGCTTGTCTCGTAATTATCTTCTTCTATTTGCGTTAGATGAAGTATAACGAAAAAATTACCAGTCAACAGAATTCCAGAAAAAAACGTTTGTTTCTGGATGGATCGACCTCGTCGCTCTGTGGAGCAGATTGAGGTAATCGAACATCGGATCGTTGAAGAAGGACGACGACCTATCGGATCGGGTGAGAAGGAATTCTAAATTTTCTCATTTACGTAAAGAATGAAGCTGTTATTTTTAGAATATAATTAAATTATCTCTTGTTCGCATATTTCTTATTAATAATAAAAACCTACAAATTTAGTTTGTAAAGACAAGTGTTTAGGAGCTCATCTACCTCCCTATAGCTCACTTCGACAATCTACAGAAAGTTATGAAAAGAAAGCGGGAGATTTACTAGATAAAAGGTAATTGTCAAATGTCATTAAGGTGTTAACTAGATAATTTCTTTCTTTTAGGTATGAGGCCACCGGAGAGCGTGATGTCAGCCATGAAGCATCCTTTCTTCATAGTTCAGCCAGTGAGTGTTCCAGTTAAAAATAAGTTATTTTGAACACGATAAAAATTTACAATCACAGTAAGTTGATTTTAAGCCAATGGTTAGAACTTAATACAAAAACAGTTTGCATCTTTGTTTACAAATCTTGATGTACTTACAATATATTTAAAGTAAAGTACTATAATTATGATAAACCTTAGTGAGTTTTAATTATTCATTAGATTATGGGCAGCAACTGGAAGTGTCCCCAACTCGTAGTCAACTCTTTGGATCGGGTCCGCCTTTGAATACCTCGGGACAACGAATTGAGTTCGCAGATACCGTAGCCGTCAACAATTATGGCTATGACGTGCACGAAGTGCACACCTCGGGTACGGTCTTCTCATTGTCTCCACCTGCACCTTTTTTCTCTTCACTCCACTGCGCTTTTCATCTCGTTAAATATACGTGAATATACAAAGAGATGTACTGAAAAAACTAATCGATGTTTGGAAAGTTAGCAGACAGCCTCTAGGAGATTTGAAGACCCATATCCGAATGGGAATGGAAATCCTGAAGTGGGCAATAAAATATTCGAGTTCAATTCAATCAAGTTATTTGTTGTGCGCTGCAATAAATGTAAAATTTTAAACGGATAAGTTATTCTAGTGTCTACAAAAAGTTATTTGCTTGGTAAACAGTGAGTACTAGATTAGCTCTTAAATAGAGTAACAATTCACAAAAATAAATGCTGGACAAACTTTTTAACTATCTTCTACTCATTAGATGTATGAAGTTTGGTAAAATATGATACTTTTAGATGGTGGTGCTCGAATCGTTGAAACACATGGTACTGGGCCATTTATGGAAATGTCACGATTGGAAAGCACACGGGTTGATGAAGTGGTAGAGCGACCAGGTATTACATCAGCACTTAGAAGCGGAAACAAAGATCTTGGCTACATAGGCGGAGTACGGTAAGATCTATTTATTTATTTAAGTCTTGATCATAGCTTACACGTATGATTTTAAAACAAAACTTAATAGGACTTCGGCTGGTGGATTGCGCTCTTCTTCTAATCAGGTGTTCACCGTTCCTTCTCCGCAGATGACCAGAAGTGAATCCTGGAGACATATTCAAAGCGATAATGAGTAGGTTTATATTGCTTCTTCCTATTTAATCTACAAAAGGCGTATTCTTTTTAATTAATTTGCTGTTATAAATCATTAAATATTGAGCACTATCAAATCAATGTAACAAAACAGGCATTGTTCAATGACAAAAAATATATTAGCATTGGAAAGATTTATTAAAGTATGCCTATCCTTGATGAAACCTTGGTGTCTCCTCAAAAGAACGATTTCCCTGGGAGCTGTTTACATTTGTCACATTCCTCTTACATGGCTACCCATGCGTTGACGACTAAATATCGTCAGTCAACTGGGTCGCTCAGTAGTATTTCTAAGCTCGATGGCGTTAATCCATTTTAACTAATATATAAAATTAAGATCTAAACAGTCATATTAATTTTATATAATGTCTGGAGAATTTGAACAAACTAAACGGTAATTTTACTCTTTTTTTATTATTTTAGTGACATTTACGTAGTAGATGAAATGGAATGTATACATTAAAACCAACTTTCATTCTTATAAATATATGAATACGCATACTATCTAAAACTACATAAATAATGTAGCTGAACTTAGATACAGTATCCAACTAATTATGATCTACTGCAGATCATTTGCCCGTAAGGACAGCTACAAACGAATGTTGCAATCTGATGAATTGATCACCTCCATGGAAAATTCGAAATCATATGCAGTAAGTGGTATATTTTTTCAAAAATATTCTTTTTCTCTTTACCTATTCCACTAATGTTTTTTCTTGTTTTTGTTTTTTAACCATACTTGAAAACGATTTTGTTGCCCAGCAAAATCTTGCTTATTAAAACAATGATAAATTGTTAAGTCAACTTTTATAAATATAATATTCCATTGTGCTTTTTCTGCTAAATTGGAATAAATTATAGCCCCAATCGCAAACCTCGTTGGTGACGCGCTCCTCCAAGGCAAGTGCACAGCGGCAAGAGGGTGAGGGATGTTGGCAGAAGACAAAGGTCTACTTCCAGGATTTGTATACGACAATACGGTAAGTTATTAAAGAAAGTTATGGTGGAACAATCATTGAAACATTGTTAGAATGTTATTTCTAAGATTATGTTTTTATTTTAGAATAGAATAGTTTAGTTCAAACTTATTTAGTGGAAAAGAAATGACCCCACACCTACTGGCTAATTTGTGCTGCATTCTTTTTTTATTTATCCTTCTACTAATACTCATAATCATTATTCTCAACGCTATATTCAGTCGTTATTCGGTTAGTTTTATTAATTATTGGCTTCTTTCGTATTTGCTATAAATAGGAACGAAAACAATCAATATATTTTATACAAATCAAATCAATAAGTCTTACAAAATGTAGTTGATAACATTGTTCTGCATTCTAAGCCTGAAAAAAGATTTCACCTGCTTGAATTGACTATATATTTTATTTCCAGGTGACAGAATTTCTTCTTTTCCCTCCTGTTTGCGAGGAGTGTCGACGGAAGAATCCCGCATTAATTTCGGCGGCGTTGCCATCTTCACTTTTCATTCACTTCTACTCTTCCGCTCAGGCACATTTGGAACTAAGAGGAAATCTTCCATTCAAAAGCAACAGCTTCACTGCCGTTGACTTTGAAACGGTTGGGAAAACAATCAGAAGTTATGTCGAACGAAAATGAGCTGTTTAAATAAAGATTTTAGGATATGAAGAGTAAAAAGACTTCATGTTAGCAAAACAATTTAGATGATGCAGCTCTGTACTGAATAACAGTCAAAAATATTTCAAGAATATGATTTAGTTTTCTAGGGGTATGTGGCTATAGCGGATCACGCTCTGACTGATGCAAATGGCCGTCATACAACATGTTTCATTCTTCCCTTGGACAGGACAGCAATTCCCAGCATGGATGCCTTGCGTGAGGCTGTAGGAGATAGTGATTATGAGGTCGGTGATGTCTATGGAAAGAGGGTACAGGAAATAACCGTATTTAACACTAATTTCAATAGATTGTTGGTGAAAGCGAAGTTTATTGTATCTCAGTCGGGAATTGTAATATAAAGAAATAATATGTTTGCTTTCATCAATAGGTCTTTTAGATCCAGTCACACTTTGGTTGGCAAGAATTCTGGCAGTTTGATGCTGAACCAATCGATCAGATGATGGTAAACAGTCGATTCACTGACCCAATTGAAGACTGCAAGGGTGCTAAATGGTATCTGCTCAAACAAACTGTTCATAGTAGGGGTGAATATTAGTATTTAATACATATTTAATAAATTGGAACATTAATTCATATTTTATGAAAATTATTGCTTTATAGACTATTTTATGGTTTATGAGGATTGAAAAATTAACGAAAATCTCTGCACTTGCAGACGCTTCTTGTTCTGACTGTTACGACTTTTGTCTTCCTGACTGGGCGGTAGTACGAAAAGAGAAGTATGAGGACCAGAGCACGATAGGCGTGCGCCGGCTTGATTGCTTCCGTCTTTACGTCCCAGAGTGGAGGAACTTCAGGTGTGAAGTAGGCCCATTGAAAGGGACACAAACATCGTTGATGTGATAATTATAATGTGTTCAGAGTGGAAGCGGACCTGAGTGGTGGTCACTGGCAATATCCACTGTCTAGTCAGAACACTAAAAGGGACAAAAATGGAGAGTGGGTTGCATGGATTCCAACAGGAAGATCAATGCCCAGCCGACGGAAACGTGGAATTCTGATTTAGCTTTCCTTTATTGCTTCCGTCAGTTTTTCATAATCTATTGCTCACATTAATGCCTGCCCGAATTTGTTCACTATTTCATGATGATTCTATAGCTAAACTAAAATTTTTTCGGAAATGTATAGTGAACCGTTATTTGTATATAAAATTATGCTTTACCAGAACTACTTCACTTTTCATTGGGAATAATATATTATGCATGTTATTCGCATACATTGTTTAAGATGCTATATTTAATAATAAAATATTGACCTATTCTATCAGCAGTTTGTCTAGTAAATACCACACAACAACAAAAGTTAGGATTTATTTACCAATTCCAACCATTCATTTTTTGCAATCTTCATCACCTATCTTATACTGAGAAATGTCGTCATAACGTGTAAGAGAATTTATTGGGACAAAAATACAAAAGCATCATATGTATCTACCATATTATTGGCTAGAATTAAGTGAACAATGGATTTGACCTCGCGCTTTTACGAAAGCAGCGAATTACAATTATTATTCGTGAACTAAAAATTGGTTTAATTCAGACGATTCATAGACATCTGTTGTTCCTCAGAGACCGGTTCCCGTAGCAAGGTATAAAGTCATAGGAAGGTCACGAGAACCAAGGCACTGTAAAGCAGTCGCTGTTTGTTTTGATCGAAAACGATAGCTTTGTAAGTGCCTCTATACTTATTGACTGCTTTTATTACGTGGTTTATGGCTAAAACTAGTTACCAATTCAATACAGCCAATTGGCATTTTGATCTACCGTGATATGTTACAGTGATTGTACTATGTTTCCAACTCAACTCTCTACTTAAAGGATCCTTAACTAAACAGTTGCTAACCATATAAATATTACATTTTAATGACGTTTAATTTTCTGCATGTATAAACTAAGATCTTTATCAATTTATTTATTTAAATGTACCATTATTGATGGAGTGAATATTTCACCTTTCATAGATTCCCTTTTATCTCTAATGTAATATCTTATTGAAGAATCTAATAACAAGAGCGTATTAAAATTCTTTCAAGTATGAAAATATAGGATATTTAGCTTGTGAATTTATTGAGACCTCAACTCTAATTTGTTGGAGGAGCAAAATAAAACATGATTACTGTTGACACATAACTGCTTCCCGTCTCTGTTCCTCTCTCACTTTTGTATTTCTAGAGCAAATAGATATGGTTAAATAATTCCGAACGTCAATTAATGTTCACTAAGTGGATTTTTTTTGTTTAATTAAAACAAGCACTGGATTACTCTGTATAATTGAAAATGAATGTTTTATCTAGTTGTTCTCTAGATGAAGTGCCTCGTTCTGACCATCGTTGCTTTCGTCGGCTGTAGCACAGCTATTGATTTAATTGGGCGAACTCAGTCTGCAGCTGTGAGTTCTTAGAATGCTTGCTATCAAATATTTTTTATAACAGGAGAAAAAAATTAATATAAAAGCAAGAAAAAAAAGAATAAATATGAATGGATTATCAATTTTAATAATTAAGGCCCGCGGAAAATTAACCTGCAATGGAAAGCCAGCTGCAGGTGTTAAAGTGAAGCTGTATGATTCCGATAGTGAGTAAATTTTTGAGATAAACTATGTCATCATAATAATAATTACTAATATTTTGCTAATTTTTAAGATAGCATTCTTCCTGGAGTAGTTGACACAGATGATCTAATGGCTTCCGGAAAGACAGATTCTAATGGTGAATACAATCTGTCGGGTTCTACCAAAGAACTCTCAGGTATTGAGCCTTATATCGCCATTTATCATGACTGCGAAGACGGAATTAAGGCAAGTCACGTTTCCAAGCTTGATTTTTCATTTCTTTTTTCTCTGTCTTACTTTATCCTCTCATTTAACATCGAATAATCGTGATTATTAAAAACGTCATCGTTTTCACTACAGCCCTGCCAACGCACATTCCGCGTGGGAATCCCCTCTAAGTACGTTACCAAAGGCTCCTCCCCGAAATCGACCTTCGATGCGGGTTCATTGGAACTAGCTGGAAAATTTCCCAATGAAGGACGCAGCTGTCTCAACTAAGAAATACATAATTAGCAAAAGATAAGTATTTTCTACATAAATGTTATTATGGTATATGGGTATAATTAAAATTTTTTTAAAATTAGTATACTTTTATTAGTAGATTTTTCTAGCAAAAATATACATTTTTTGGATCTTAACAATTTTCGTATAGACTGCTTCACTCGTTTACCCATGATATATAATATTAGTAAAGCATTCAATATATGAATACAAAAACTTTATTTCATTCCTATCGTTTGATTCTAAACAAAATTTCGAGATACTTGATTGTTAATTATTTCGAATAAATATCGTCTGTCAGGATGTAAACACAGAACAATTGTCCCGGACTTAAGATACATTGCTGTTACAACCAGAACTTTGCCTCCATTCGCAGCTAGTCGATTGTTTACTGGATATATTATTGTTGCCAGCTTGATGGATTTTTTCTAGAATTCTTAGTATATTTGTTTGAAGATTTGACAGGACGAACTGTGTGTGATTTAAAGATATTTAGCGGTTCAAGTGTGTCATTCTTTAGAATGTCTATTTTACTCATGATGTTTTGTGGTTGATCCCTGAGTCATCCATCAGTTGGTGTTTGTTCATCCGCATGAACTAGTTATACTTTCAGCCACGTATAAGTTCCCTCGGTACTAGTCGAGGTTGTCTTCTTTTTCCATATCACCTGTAATCGTTTTCTATCATATCATTCTAATTGTACAGCTAGGACGTCTTATTATTTTTCAATCATTCGATTCTAGAATGCACTCCCAAATGATTGTTTTATCTCTGAGCATGGTTTTCGGTTTTTCTTCAGCCATTGAAATGTTTGGAAGGGACCAGTCCTCTGCGGTTGGTCAATTTATGAAAAAACTTATTTATTCCTGGCATCTAATTTAAATTAATATATATTCTTTAGGAAACGTTTTTAAAATATACAAAAAATTCATGACAACTGATAATATATTTGATTCGTAGCAATAATGAGAAATTTATTATAAAAGTACAAATTAAACAAAGTATACTAAAAAGAAAACACGATGAAGCACTGCTTAGAAAACTAGCTTAGGGCTTCGATGATTCATCGATTCAGGTACCTTCAAACTAATGAACTAGCGCTTGTACAACTAAACAATTTATATAAGTGTTGTAACGGCTTTTTAGATGAACAATAATCCATCCGGCGCTCTTCTGCAAATATATTCTTGTGTTACTTAAATTCTACGATTTCTTAAATTGAGACCTGCGCAACTGACTAAATAAAAACGTTTCTGTACGGCCGATCTTCTCCACTTGTTTTCTGCCTTGGCCAGCCATCGTATCAAGTGATGCATTGTTTGTCTCACATGTTATCTGCCCGACAACTGTCCTGGTATACGGATCAACCGTAGACTTGGAAGTGGAATTCAGCAATTCCCTAATTTAAACGATTTTTAATCTTTAAGTATGAGATTCTAAAATTATCACTTCACCACAAAAGCGAGTCAAAATACTCGAATTACTAAAAACAAGCTGCTCTGCTTCAGGAGCTTATTGGTATTTAGGTGCAGGTTTTTGCTTACTAAGAGGAGATCATGCTAACATTTCCTAGGTAATACAATTATCTGTCCTTCATATTTCATTTATATATATGCACTAACTTAGCTATCTCTTTCAGTTAAAGTCTTCAAAAATACGCAGAAAATTAGCTCAAACCCTTACAGCGTCTAAGACAGTACTTCCTTTTAAAAAAAAACCATACCCCTCCGTCCTATCCAAGAGGTAATTCTGGTCGGTTCCTATGACTCCTAGTGAGTGGCTTTCAAAACGGCTTATGAAGCTTGAAGAAATAAGTAGGTTCAAAAGCATACAAAAGAAGTGGTAGCTAGTAGCAGATCACCAGCAAAGATACTGCAAAGGTTCTTTCCCTTTCGTTTCTCACCTTGAAAGAAGTTGGGTTGGCCTTGTGGTGTAGCTCATACGAAGTGGGATGACAAGGCTAGGATCGGTTCCGTTCAGGAACAGGGGCGTCCTCCATTTCTCTACCGTTCTTGTTGCAAACTCGTCCGATGGAAAGCTCCGCAACAATTCTCTTAAAATAGCCCTTTGTATGTGAGGATAGTTGGCTAAACATTGCCAAGCGTTTCACTTGACAGGTAAAGGAATTCCCTCGCATAAGTACACTCTTCCTGTGACGAGTGCGAAACGATAGCCTAGGAGCATAGAAACAAAGCAGTTTATTCGCTCGACACACGTAGCTTACTAAACCTCTTTTATACAAAAATATATAATACTTCATATAACACTAATCTCCTATCGGACCAAGATGGGTGTGTGTCGTGGCCTAGTAGTAGTCGTCGGCGCGCGAGGCGGAGGGGTCAAAGTACTGATCCGGCGCAGTGCACTTTTGGTCTTCTCATATTTAGTGATAGTTAATCATTTGTTCTGTAAGTGCACACCCGGCTGAGGTACGGAACAGGTTTGAGTGGGGGTTTCGGCTATTCGCGAGTCAAATCGCAGTCCACCGATGCAGCGGTAAGTTTCCAAGGGCTCGGACGGTAAGTTTGGAAGACTCCGAGGATCGTAAGTTTACTGGTGAGTTTTCCTCTCGATTTTTCAGGGGTTTCTCGAGCCGAGGCATTTGCCTAAGTGCTCAGTTGAGCCGGGGCTTTGCCTCAGCGCTCAACGCCCACCTCCCCTTCTGGGGCAGAGTGGGTAATTTTGGACGCTTCTGAGGCGTTCGGCACTCAGGTGCTGGACTGCTTCAGAAGCTTATTGGCACCTAGTGCCAATACCTCGAATATAAGGGAAGGTCATGCCCAAATTTTCCAGGATTTAAAAAGATGTATTATATAGTATTCTTTTATATATAGATAGAACCTTAGCTATATTTCAGCTAAGGTCTCCAAAATTAGGAAGGATACTACCACAACCCTTAAAGGGTATAGGGTAGTATTCCCTCCAAAAGACCATATCCTACCTTCCCTTTCCGGAAGGTAGTTCAGGTCGTGTCCAGCCACTAGTAGTGAGTGGCTTTCGAAGGGCTTTTGAAGCCCGAAGAAACTAGAAAATTCAAAAATAGATACACTTTTCGGTTTCCGTACCTTACGCTGGTTTAGTTTTTGCTGTCGAGAGATAGGAGACGCAGAGATAAAAAATTGGGCATAGATTCGTCTTTCCAAGGTTTTTCAGTGCGACCCGTTAGGGTCCAAAGGCACCTAGGTGCCAATAAGCTTCCGAAGCGTCCAAAATTACCCACTCTGCCCCAGAAGGGGAGGTGGGCGTTGAGCGCTGAGGCAAATACCTCGGCTCGAGAAAGCCCTGAAAATTCGAGAGGAAAACTCACCAGTAAACTTACGATCCTCGGAGTCTTCCAAACTTACCATCCGAGCCCTTGGAAACTTATCGCTGCATTGGTGGACTGCGATTTGACTCGCGAATAGCTGAAACCCCCACCCAAACCTGTTCCGTACCTCAGCCTGGTTTGCACTTACAGAACAAATGATTAACTATCACTAAATATGAGGAGACCAAAATTGCACTGCGCCGGATCAGTACTTTGACCCCTCCGCCTCGCGCGCCGACGACTACTACTAGGCCACGACACACACCCATCTTGGTCCGATAGGAGATTAGTGTTATATGAAGTATTATATATTTTTGTATAAAAGAGGTTTAGTAAGCTACGTGTGTCGAGCGAATAAACTGCTTTGTTTCTATGCTCCTAGGCTATCGTTTCGCACTCGTCGCAGGAAGAGTGTACTTATGCGAGGGAATTCCTTTACCTGTCAAGTGAAACGCTTGGCAATGTTTAGCCAACTATCCTCACATACAAAGAGCTATTTTGAAAAGAATTGTTGCCCAGTTATCCATCGGACGAGGTTGCAACAAGAACGGTAGAGAAATGGAGAGCGCCTCTTGGAGAGATCGAATGTAAGAAAACGCTTCTTTTCGCTTGGCTACGAACGACTCACTTGTATGCAGAAATAATTATTGATTATCTGGAAGTTACGTAGCAGGGATCTAATCTTGTACAACACAGTCGTTTTTTCCTTGCATGAAACGAATTCCGTACTAACAGCTTAAAATAATCATTACGCCATTATAATCGCTTAGATTTGTAAAGAAATTAATAACTTTTGAATTAAAATTATTAGATGTGGAGCATTTTAAACAAATGTTGTAAGCTTTTTAAAAGAATTTAGGTTCGAGGTCGTCTCATGTGTGATGGTCGACCTGCTTCCGGAGTAAAAGTTAAATTGTACGATGTGGATCGAAGTAAGTAAATGTCTAAAAGATATACATTAATTTAATTGTTTTTCCTTGAAAATCAAATGTTTTGGGAATTTGCTTTTATTATTTGTACTTCTAAAACTAATTGTCTTTAGCTGACTCGGATGATTTGATGGACGAAGGAGTTACGAACATGAATGGAGAATTTCAACTATCTGGATGGACAAAAGAATACACAACTATTGATCCTAAGCTAAATATTTATCACGACTGTAATGACGGAATCAAGGTGAAAAAAGCGATAATTAAATCTTAAAAATCTTAGTCGCTTGGAATTTTAGAAGATTGGGTACCTCGTACGATTATAAATTGAGTGCAGCAAAAAGCTATTCCAATTGCTGTGGTTGTACACACCACATCCTTGTTCATTTTAGCCGTGTCAACGCAAGTTCTCAATATTGATCCCCGATAGCTATGTGAGCCATGGAAAAGTGCCAAAAAATATATACGATGCAGGAACTCTTCAACTGGCTGGATCTTTTCCTGGAGAGAGCAGAGACTGCATTAACTAAACTCCTAAAAAAAAATTTTTTTTCCTAATTTTCCATTAATCACGTGCATCTAAACTATGTCAACTACTACTCATATCTTATTTGAATAATTAGTATATTAACAGTTAGACATTGAAGTACATAATTTAAATTTGTATTTAAGATATACATATATTATTTAGGTATTTTCTTTTTTTAGTTTGGTAATCGTATTATTACTCGTATCCTAACAAGAAGTACTTTAACTTCAACTTCGACTATATTTTCGTATTTATATAATACAAAATCCAGATATCTGATGTACAATGTAATGAATATTGAATCAATAATTAATTTGTTGAGATCGTTAGTAAGTGAAACTCTTATATATCACGAAATCAATTATCTCTGCGTAAGATAGCGACTAAATTTACGGGATATCCAATGAATGACAAAGATTAAGGAATTAAGTAGGAAAAGAGAGATTAAGAGATTAAGTATTGGAAGAAAAAAAATCATACAATGAGAAGGTAATGCTAAATGTTAAAAGTTTTAAACAATGGAATGTTTTTGTATAGATGTTTCACCAGGTTGGTAGTGAGGAACTGGCTCACTTCTAAATGCCACTTGATTGGTATGCTTCTTTTTACGCTCACTTCGCAAGGAACTGCGCATTCCATGAGGAATGTGTGGCACTTCGTCGGGGAAGTTAGTGTAGTACATCCTAAAATTGTGTCAATGTAGTTGAATTTTCACGGATTTTCTAAATAGTGGTATTCGTCATCAAGGTATTGTGCCATATCAACGGCTTATTTTTCTAAGACTAAGCCTATAAAATCGTCACTATTGGTTTTTAAGATATATTATTTCAAAGATAATTATGATTAAAGTCAAAAAAGTGTAGAAATATGGAATAATAAAATTATTTCGCCTACTTCTCAATAGTTTCTGCTGCTGTTTTAGGCCTTTCTTCATCCATTTTCGCTTTTCGACTCATTGAGGTCAATTTCCATGGAAATTCGTTGTCGTATGGCTCAGGAGCGTAGAAATCCAAACTATAAAGAAACCACTTTTATTAGGACTATAAGTGTTGCAACTTTGAGAGAAACAGTAAAAAAAACTTACTGGCTACAATTTAAAAAAAAATAAAAATACAGAAAATAAAGTTTAAAGAAAGGTAAAGGATCATTATTGACACCAAACCTACCTCCCATCGTCGTTCTTTCTGTGTACTCCTGATAACCGAGGGCTTCGACTTCTTCGCTTTCGACGTAGATTTTTTTGAAGTTGAAGATCAGGAACTTCTGGCCAGTGCGTACGCCAAGGTGGTAAATTTGCTCTATGTTTGTCTTGCACATTTTTAACTGGTATGTGGTAATCATTTTTTAGCATCACAGGCGTTATTGGATGTGGACACAAGCTCGTGGGTTGTGGAGTGTAAGGACACTGTAAAGTTTGAATTCAGCATTATAATTTTTCAGGTTCGATAAGTATAATTAATTTACTATATAAAAGATATTAATTTGATATATATATATTCGTTAATATATAAAAGAGAAGGTAAATACTTGAAGTAAAATCTAAATAAAGTGGATAAATATGGCTGTTGCTCTCTAGATACAATGTCTTTCAAAATGACAGCAAACTTTGTTTCTTTTTTTTGTCTTTTTCTTGTTCTCTGTGGTCAGATTGAACCAATTTTTTTAGAGGTGTGGTGTAAGAGCCTTGAAAATGTCCACTTTAAACATCACCGTTTTTCATAAAAAAATTACCACTTTTGCACTAATTTTTCTCAAAACCACCACTTTTCATCGTTTCAAAATGATAGTGCACTTCACATATTTTGGTGTTATTTAACAAAAAAATGCGCAAATTGACAAATCCTGGACCATCATAACAATGGGTCGCGCTTCTACATTGAGTCTATATGAAGGAGGTCAAATTGAAGTACTTTCAACTACCGGTTACACGGTGAAGCGGATTGCCGATGTCGTCAAGCGCTCCGGCAAGGCTATTACGAATTTCCTTCGTCACCAAAGCGATTATGGTACGAGGAAGAGTAGTGGACGATGTAGCAAATTAGATGACTGTGAAAAAAGAAAAATTCTGTGGACGGCGTCGAATAGCACGATCAGCATCGTTGGAATCCGTAGGACTTGTGGCATTGACGCTTCAAAAATTACGGTGTGGAGAATGCTGGACAAGTGTCCCAATATTGTCCGATCACGGATGAAGAAGTGTCCACAACTGACACAAGCACATAAAGACGAAAGGCTTTGCTAGGCCAGAATATTCATGAGATGTGCCTGGGAAAAGACAACTTTTACAAGTCTTCAAAAATAAGCCTATTAATTAATTATTTCAAATTAAGACTATCTTCAGTAATGAGAAGAGGTTAAATCTAGATGGTCTTGATGGCTGCCACACCTATTGGAGAGATTTACGTAAGAAACCCCGGCATTTTTCAACCCGAAATTTCGATGGAAGAAGTAGTATGCTTTGGAACGCGTTCAGCGCTACGGGACTGGTTGATTTGGCGTTTGTGTCGACGAGGATGAATGGCATGGACTAACAAGAAGTCGGAGGACATCTTCTAGTTCCGTATTTCCAACGATCCAGGTTTTAGCTTCACTTTCCAACAAGATAATGCCACCATCCACGCCAGTCGAAGCACCAAGACCTGGTTGGAGGACAATGGTGTGGCCACTATGGACTGGCCATCGCACTCTCCGGACCTAGATCCGATGGAGAATCTTTGGACTATTCTCGTCCGTCGGATTTATGCCGATAACCGTCAGTTTGAGACCGCCAAGGACCTTTAAAGTGTCATCAGCAAAGCGTGGTGCGAAGTAGACAAAAGTGTCATCAAAAACATAGTTAACAGTATGTCTGAACGAATTTTCGAGGTTATTAATAGAAGTAGTGGTTGTATTGACTACTAGTCAATTATTATATACATTGGTTGTTATTAGTTTTGCCATAAACACATATTTTAATAAAGCGTACTATTATTTTGAAAGACACTGTAGTTCAAAATATAAGACTCTACTAACTTCTCGCCTTCTATGACTGTGCCTTCTTGCCGGTTTATTTGATGTTAACTTTCCCTTCAATCTCCAGTAAAAGAACATCACAATAACTAGGCATATTCCCTATAATAAGGACATTGCTAGCTTAACAGATAAACTCAGAATCCACCGAATGACTTACATTTACAGCCAGTGACATAACGAATTCAGCTACAGACATAGTGAGCTGCTCATTAAATACGTCCTGAAGTAAACACAACCTAACATAATAATAATAATGTTCAGATACGAAATAGAGAAATTTTCACATCAAAATTATTTCGAAGTAACTTACTCCGCTCCACCACATTACAGCATAAACAGTAGACATTATAATTATTGGCCCTGCCGAGAAAAACCATGGCCACACACAGTTCTTGTTATACTGACAAATTCATATTATTGGAATTTAAATTACTAAATATCTTAAACTACATTCGATTGAATTTAATTTATAAAATGAAAAATTAAGTCATTAAAACTAGCCATAATACAGTGTTCGAAAATGATTGGCCTCCTCGGTCTACGAAACGAAACTAGATTTAGTTTATCAATGAATGAAGAAAGATCATAACAGAAACTACTCAAAAATGAGTTTATAGGCTTAGATTTTCCAGTTTGGGAAAATTTTTCTGGATACACTGTACGGTTATCTCATCTACATATAATTATTTACAATTCATTAAAAAGAAATAAATCGTACGTTCACCTTAATGGATCCATATAGCAGCATGGTTGACATAAAAAAATGTACGAACGCCAGGAATACATCAATCAGTACAATAGCATACATTGCTGTAAACGGCTTTTTAGATCACATTTATTTTTAGCAAGTTTTCTAAAAATTATTATTTAATAGTGATGCTTTAATATGATATTCTTCTATAGTTATAACCGTATCTTTGACATTTAGTAAAACCAAAAATTATTTCTAAAATAAAGACAAGAGATACCGTTAATTCTTCTTCGTTCCGGTGTCTCCGTGTAAATCGCGTATAGACCAGGAAAACGAGCTTGAAAGCCATCAATTCTAAAAGCAGTTAGTTATCTATTCAATAAAGTAGTTTTAAAACACATATAGCGTTAATCAAACGATTCAAATTGTTATTTTTCTCACAAATATATATTACACTAAGAAAATAGTAAACTATTCGGTGATTGCAGAAGTTTTAGTCTTTTTTTCAACGCTTTGATACAATTATTTAAAACTTAAATAAATTCCCGCTCTTTTGCATATTCGTAATGTTGGGTTTGTAGTTTGTAAAGAGCCATAAGTCAAGATTTAACGGTAAACTTAACCTCACAAAATAATTCGAATAAGATGAGCCACCAAAAACTGCATATTCGACACTGTATTCTCTGCGAGTTCCAACAAGGGAAGAATGCTGCTGATGCATGCAAATCAATATGCCCTGTACTCACTGAAGATGTTCTCTCCCACAGAACTTCAAGATATTGGTTTCGATGTTTTAAAGATGGTGAATTTGATGTCAATGACCGATAACGCTCTGGGACGCCACGAATGGCGAAGACTGATGCTTTGAAATCATTATTAGATGCAAATCCGTGGCAGGCCCAAGAATAAATCGCGGAATAACTAGGAGTTGATAAAGCAACAGTCTCAAGACGGTTGCATGAGATGGGGAAAATTCGCAAGCTCGGAAAGTGGGTACCATATGAACTCTCCCAAAATACCATTGGCCGCCGGCTCAACATATGCATCACGTTGCTCTTAGTACTCAGCAAACTATTTTGGACTTAGGCTGAGAAGTTCTTCCGCACGCGGCGAATTCACCCGACTTGGCGCCTTCGGATCACCATTTATCCCGGTCGATGCAGAACTGTCTAGAGGGACAGCGCTTTCGAGATGTGGCTGAGGTGCGAAAATGGACCGATGATTTTATTGCCTCCAGGCCGACGTCGTTTTTTTACGAAAGAATCCGAAAGTTACCTGAGAGGGCAGAAGGTCATAGAAAGCGAGGGAAAATATTTTGATGATTGAACTGCTTTTTGTATATTATGGAATAAAATTGAAATTTTGAAAAAAATGACTAAAACTTCTGCAACCACCTAATATTAAATCCCCGTCTATAATTCAGATATAATCTAACTGAATTGGTTAAAATTTCTATGTATAATGTAAAGCATTTTTCAATAGAAGTAGTTTAAATTTCCGACAAACTATAACTTGAATTACACCGTTTTTATTAAATACGTAGATGTTTGATGACGATACGCTTTGATGTTTTTTCGAAAATATATCGAAACTTTATTTTCCTACTGTTTTTTTAAACATTTATTCAGTTAAAGCCATTTAAAGAAGAAATAAGAATATTATCTTGGTTCATAAAGGGAAGATTTTACGACTAGACACTTGATAGGTTTCATGTCGAAACAATTCTCTCAAGATCAAAGACAGGTGTTCAAGAAAATATAGAATCATGAACTAGCCGCTGAATTCCAGCTAATAAAGATCTATTATATATTTAAAAGATAAAATACACGATCACACCCTGTGGCTTAATATTCAAGAAGATTTAAACCTATTTTAATTCTACTGCGAGACTTTTTGATATTAAATATCACTTAGGCAGATGCACTACCCAACGCCTAGGAAACTTTTAATTTCTGAATTTAAAAAACCAGATCATCTCATTGATTTTCGCTAAGGAACACAAAGGAAACTGAACTACAAACGTTTGATCCACTATTACATTGACAATGCTTTTTATTAAGGAAGTATAATTCATAGGTCCAGCCATCCGTAGGTTAGCAATTCAACTCTAGGCCTTACCTTCGTAGTCTAAAATACTAACAAGAATATGTCATAGCATAAAAATGTTTTATTATTGAAGACTACTTTTAGAGTTTGTTGGAGATCACTATGAATATAGAAATGTATACAGTAGCCCTGAATAAAATCCTAACACCATAAGGAAGTGTTAAATGTCTTGTGCAGGACTGTTTCAATGAGTGAATAAATCCAAACTTTTTAAGCAAAGATAGCAGATTAGACCAAGAGGATTCTAAAAAGGATATTCCCGAATTCAAACCTATTTAAGCATGTAAGAGGATGGGAAGAACGCTTTTCAAGACTAGAAGCCTCTAGTCAAACAAAATAACTGAACTCCAACATAAATTAAACAAAAATCTTATGATGACCTGCTGAAACTAGTTGACCCAGTATCTCAACGGCTTATGGATGCTATTCAGGTAGCGATATTATTCACTAACTTTTAAACTCTATTGTCCATAAAATTCATATTATTTTTGCTGTTTTTACTAACATTTTTGCGCTTTCTGATCAGCGTTCATGAACAGATTGCTTGATATAACATAATTTTTAACCAAAATAGGTAGAATTTTGTTAATCATAAAAAGTGATTTTATGAGTTGATAAATGCAAAACATTATGTTGTGGTATTAATGAATTGATAGATGGCCTAATAAACAAGTGAAAGATGAAGAATTACCAGAAAAATAGTAAATAATGAAAAGTAAGTATAAACAAACTAACGCTCCTGTTGCAGGCAGTTGACGATTCTCATATTCCCACTGTCTATTCTTTACCTCCTTTGTCTGCCATCCCATAACACCCATCTGAATCAGAGAATAGATCTGGAACTTTGAAGAATGAAAATCAAACGTACAATTTACTATATTTGTCCATTTCTTTTCCATTACCTAAATGTAGGTACTTCCACTATGTATTATTTATAAAGAAAGGAAAAAAACTGACAATATTCCAAATAGCAATTGCGATCGAAGATCGTTGCAGACATTTCAGGGGATCCGTCATTGATCACATTGTTATATTATCTGCAATTGTACTGAATAGATACTAGAAGTTTAGTGGCACTAAACATAGTAGGAACAGTGGTATAATAGGCCTAATTACATTCATGTTATTCAGGATTTATAATAACCAGAATAATGCTTTGCATTTTATAACAAAAATGGAGTAAATATGATGTCAATCGCAAGCATTGATAAACGTAGTAGAGATAGGAACCTTGAAGTTACAATTCATTCTATAGATTGAATATTGCAAAAATATTTAGCAACTGGATTCACTCGCAGAGCGCACATGTGACTCGCACCTACAATTATAGGCTTATCTGAAAATCGATATAAGCTGTACAAACGTACTTCGTGAACTATCGATCTATAGTTTAATTATTAGTAGCATGGTAACTATTAGCCATTGTCCTGAGTTAACTACTGGAAAACTATCATAATATTATAGTTTACAATCTATTATATACTATATAAGTTATTAACTATACATAAAGCAAATATAAACAACAATCCCATCAATATCGCTGGAAAATGGTTGAAGATCGTCATAGTATCGTGTGGTTCATGCGGGTCTTACTATTGACCAATGGAAAAGCAAACAAATGGTGAAGCAACCAGCCGGAATCCAAGATCAATACCAACAAAATCAATAGTCTCCACTGAAACAGTATGCACTAATTTCTGCTTATAATATGAAGAACTCCATTAAACTGAATTATCAGATGATTGCGCGACATGAGGTTCAATATTTGCATAGGACTGAAATCAACAACATTAATTGATTGCCCATATAGGTTATGTAGTTGCTTGTATGGAAAGAAATCATTACTTTTATGTGATATTTTACTTAAGATATTATCCCTAATTTAGTCTCCAGTCATATGACGTCAAGTGAGCTGAACATAAAAAAGGAGGAAGACAATTTTTCCACAAAATATGCTGGTACATCTATGCTTTTTCGGAAAATGTATATCAAAATATGTAAGCCCATGGCAGGGAAAAAAATCAAATATCGCAATAAATAGCTGTTTCCTACCCATAAAAATTTCCTCGTTGTAATCTCGACATAACAATTCCTTTCACGGTAATTGTCATGGTAATGAGTGGATACGAACAAGTAACGATTATTTACTACAACATAAACCTCAATAATTAGGGGGACTAGCATATAATTTTGGGTTAAATACCTTTACTCGAATCATGAATTTTAAATTTTGGCAATTTTGACAAACATCTAAGGACTCGCCTAAAAGAATCAATTCTATATCTCACAACAGATCTACTCTTTGGATTATTTTGACAACAGACCTAAGAAACACAAAATCTACTTCTCTCTTTAAGAATTAAAGATTGCAATTGGAAAAACATAACATTGTATATTCATAATTACTGGATTAACAGAGAATGTGGTATTATTAACGCTTTTTCATAAATATTTGTAGAGAAAGATTTATACGGACAATTAGCATATGATTATTAATTAACTAACGAAAAATTACGGTCGCTGAAGTTGCAAGTTATAGAAGTTCCTATTGGTAAGTGAGAAATACGATTGATAACAAATAACGGTAAAATCTTCCGTAAGTAAGGGATGTGAACGTAAAATGTACCATGCATGTTTTGAGAAAAAATGAAAGTTAAAGATAATCGAAAGATTTGGCAATTACTAAGCTATACTATCATTTTCCCATTATTTGACCTTAAACTATTTCAAATATAAATTTTAACACTGTCCGCTTATTTTAATTATGATACAATCTAATTCTAAGAAAAATAACATACTCAGATCTTGCACAATAATAACAGAGATGGTTTACAGTGTATGTTATTTTCAGTACGGATCGACGTTTTGTTTAATTGTGGAAAGTAAATTAACATGGCTATTATATTAAATTGCTAATGGTTAGAACTCCGTTGCTTGTATGCAATTATTAAAAAAATTTTTAAATATTGATTTTGTTGTATACATCCATACAACAAAGAATTTCCTCATATTTATTAGTTTGAAACTGATCATGAAGAATGAAGCATTACTAGCTTTTAAAAAGTGCTGTCATGCCGTATCACCTTACAACTGTATAAAAAATGTGAGTTAATCCTTAGTTCAGAGATAGTTATTGTATAAAAAAAAACTTTTAATTTACTTACGTTTATTCTAGGCTCTTTCTCTTGCTAACAACATGTTGTCAGTTTCATCACCTAGCCACTCAGTTTCCTTAACGTTATCTCCTCTTACACGTTTTGCCTTGGTTGGTTTTGGAAAGGCCGTACTTCCTATGACACAAGCAGCTGAAGAAATTATAGGACAAGCCAGATTTCTTTCGGGAATCGTTATTGCTCCTAATATACCCGGAGCAGAGTAAGTTTAACTGACATGTACTGCTTCACCCATCAATAACTAGTTTAGATATGGCTAAAATTGTACTTAGATGCTTATTTATTATATAGTAATAGTCGATTTCGACTCAATTTGCGTCAGAAGTCCCTGTCTTCTTTCTACAGTCTACCGAGGTGCCACTAATAATATGCCTGATAAAGATTCTATAGCTGCCACAAAACAAGTGTTAGATATGATTAGAAAAAATGACTCGGAAGATGTCATTTTTCTCTTCTTGATTTCAGGTAAATGCAATTATCAATTAATTAACCTTTAATATAAATAACCACTTGGTTAGAAAGATTTATTTAACTTGAATCATATCTCCTAGGTGGCGGTTCGGCTCTATTTTGTTCTCCTGACGGGTTTTCTCTCGATGATAAACTAGAAGCCATTAAAGCATTAACATCTCACGGTGCTGATATTCGTCAACTGAATACCATGCGTCAGCGACTTTCTTTGGTGAAAGGTGGAAAAACACTGAAACATATAAAGAAGGGGAAGGTAAATAAAAGAAAATAATTTATTAATAAGTATTTAACTACGGCCAATTTCCAAAACTGTAATATAAAAGGTGTTAAAATTTGAATCGCTAAATAATCTGGGTCATTTTAGGCAATAAGCTTGATCATATCTGATCTTATTGATGATCGAATAGACCTCATCGCCAGTGGACCTACAGTTATCCCTACTCCATCCACTTTTAGTAGTCCCGAATTTACGCAATTTCGCTCGTTAGAATCGATCTTGGATAAAAGAATTGTAGGAAAGCTTAAAGAACCTGTAACTTACTCCTATTCTGTTCCTGAACATTATAACATTATTGTCGGATCAAATAAGTACGCGTTGAATGCACTTCAAGAGCATTTTTCATCACTAGATTATTCTAGCTATATTGTCACTGCTTCTCTAGAAGGTAATGCTACTATACGAGGGTTGGACTTCGCCAACCTCATATCATCAGTAAATAACTTTAAAAAATTTACAGATGCTATCCATGTATTCAACAATACATTTAAACTGACCGAAATGCCCCAGAAATTAGCTCTGATTTTTGGAGGTGAGACAACTGTTACCATCAAAGGTCCAGGCTGCGGAGGCAGAAATCAAGAAATAGTTCTATCCTGTCTCGCTAAACTAAGTGGAGAAAAATGCTCCAATACAAAATTCTTGTTTATGAGTGCCGGAACGGACGGTCAAGATGGTCCAACCGATGCAGCAGGAGCGTTTTTTTGCGAAAGCAATGTGTCCTACGATATTACTCGTGATGCATTAACCTATCTTAATTCTTCAAACTCTTACGAGTTCTGGACTAAATTTAATAACGGAAATAATCACATAAAAATAGGGCCGACTGGGACTAATGTCATGGATATCCAGGTAGTTCTGCTAGAATTCCCTAGATAAAAACAATGAAGCATTATTTACGAAGTGAAAAAATGTGGATAACCCAATTTTATTTTGTTATAGAAAATATAACACACACCTAACCTTGCCAATGTATGAATAATTTTGTAAGCGAAATAAAAAGAACAGAATAATTTACTATGGTATCACAATTATCAACGGCAATCACGACTGCGCGTTAAGAAATTCGGCATATATCTTACACAAATGTATTTTGCATAAAATGTAAATAATACAACTTATAGTTTTCAGAACAGTGACATACCACAGAATTAATACGTAGCAGAGCTATAACAGCGATTAACATCTTATACAACTTCGTATTTCTCAGTGAAGAATCGAGTTTCAGTAGAATATGGAACTGGTGTGCTATTATCCATTGTTTGTACTTTATCAACCTAAAATTTCCGGGTTATAAAACCATAATTAAACGTTATATAATGTTATAAAATCCACTAACTCCTATGTCACAGTATAGTTTATCAGAATGGAATCGCATTTGAACAGGGAAGAAATGATCGGCGTGACCATTTGGAATAGCGAATTCTAGCGTCCCCGATGGATTAGAACTGTAATCTATTTCATTACTTATTAAATAAAAGATTATTCATAAGTAATATTTGTATATATCACTAAGCAAGAATTAAATAGTAGTAAGTACCTATCAACAATTGGCATTGTCCATATAATTTGGTTCCTTGGTTTCTGATACTCATATGATCCTTCGCATTCCGAAACTACTGGAGCACTTCCAGGACTGAAATGATATATGACCTATGGGATTTCAGACGTATGATCTGGGCCGCGAGATGAGTGTCTTTAATACAATAATAGCTTAGAAAAATACCATAATAATCAATCATATGGTCACGAGTATGGAAATAGTTCATTATATGAATTAATACTTACGGTAATGGTACAGTAATTTGAACGTTTTCTAGAGATAGGTCTTCTCTTTGAAGAGTGTACTCAATGTTAACTTGACATCCATCAGGTGATTCTTGCGGCCAGCAATTCACTTAAAAAGAACTGAAAATATCTGAGTAATTATGTTCAAAATAACTTAATAATCAGACTAACATGCAATAGGTAATTGTTCTTCATCAGAACATATCATCTTCCATTTTAACACTCCAACGTCATTGCTAACTGGAAATGGCTTTCCAGCAGACTTCAATTTGAGAAGGGCAGATTGTTGCCAATCCTTTTTATCGAGATTAGGATGAACCTATATTAAAATAATGAAAACTAGCAGATTTTGATAATATATAAAAATGCACATGATACCAGTAGAACTTTGAACGGGTAGAAAACCACGATTAATATCTTGAATTGACTACTACCCTTGTAATAATATATTACCCAAAATACACAAAACAAATACGAATTGTAACCTGTAACTGAGCCCCAGCGGGTACATTATTACGCATTTGTACCGCTACTGTATTAAATTCTGCCGATGAAACCAACAATGATACCACTCCCAACACCTGAAAACATCTTCCTAGGAAAAATTTCTCATTCTTTCATCTTTATTCCGTTTTCTTCCTTTTATAACTGATATATTAATTCACACCTCCACGCCTTGAAGTCCGCCATCTCGGCTTACTGAGGCGACAATTTTCTCCTCGATACGTATGTGCACAGGCTCTCGCTTTACTTTTAACGTTGGAGTGACTGCAGCTACAGATGACCCACCATCACGCTAAAACAATGACGGTTATGAAACTTTTAAAAAATATGATTAAATTGCACAACCTACCGTAGAACGCTCAATGGGTGCAATAGTTTGACCCTGTTGTCTGAGTTGTTGCAGAAATGTATCCTCATCTTTAGTCTTGGCTCCAAGTTTCAAGGCCTATAAAACGAAATAAAAAGGACTCACATTTTCAAAAGGCAGTTTTCCAATGATCTCACCTTACCACCACCTGATTTTGTGGGAGCAGTAGTAGACTTCATTTCATTTGGCTCCTGTACAGCAGTAAGTGGAGTTGATGACGATGAAATACTGGTAGCCGAAGACGAGAAATTAGAACCTAAATACTAGTTTTGGAAATTTTAAAATAGTACATTATAAGGATTGGCAAAGTGAGAGTAATTTGGGACGAACCTGGATGTTTTAAACCTTTACTAAGAGCCTCCTTCTGCATACGTTTAAATTCCTTAGCTTTCTCGACCATAGCTTGTTTAGCAGCACGCTCCTGAGCCTATAATAAAAAACCTACATTTAGTATAAACTATGTATAAATTTGAGATCACACCTCTTTGATCTGCATAAAAACGCGCTCCTCATGAGAATCCATATCCGTAAATGTTCTAATTTGGGCGAGATTAACACTCTCTCTATATCCGAGAGTTACTATTTCATCAAAAGCATTGAGAAGATCGAAGTCATGAGCAAGAACTTCTTTCTCCTCATTCGAACGGCAGTACTCCGGAATCTGTTGAAATCATATAAATGCATATTGTTTGCCGGTAATTTTTGAAAATAACTCACAACTCTTGAGAACAATCTTAGAGTCTCGAGATCCTCTAAAATATTCGATGTCTTCGTGGTAATGAGAACCATATATATATTATCCAACGGGTGATAAACATAACGCACGCTATCAGTCTCCACAAAAGTATGCTGCCGCTGTGCTAAAATAAAGCTACTCACTTGGAAATAAGCTAATATTGATAACGCATTATATGTACATCTTTTGATTTAAACAATGTATGGTTTGCAATAAGCTATCATGCAAAGCTTTTCTAAAAATTTAATTGGTCCTCCCCAAAATCATAGTTATTAGCTAGAGGTATATTTTAATAATCATATTTGCTAAGGCATATTTTTAAAATGAAAAAAAACGTTGAGAAGTGTTATTCATAAATAAGCATAATTAAAAGCATTGTTAATATCACTCCAAACCATACGACTATTAACCTTGATTTGTCGAATCTGAAGCTGTATAAATCATAAATATTAAATGCAAATAGGTAACAAACATCTAAATACAGTAACATGTGGAGCTTCGTAATATATATGTAGAACAATAACAACATAATTCAGTAGTCATGTGGCTACACCAGCATGCTATGATAAATCATAATTTAATTAAACCAAATAACATGAGTAACATACCAGAATCTTTATCGTTACCAATGAGCTTTGGAAAAGCATCCAGTAAACCCTCTAAACGAGCACGACTCATATCGGATACGAATACACGACATACCAAAGCTAAAAGCAATACGTTTACTTTCGAAGCAATAATTAATCCTCTATAAAATCCGGACATGACCAACAAACCTTTTCCAGATTTCGAGATAACACATGCTGATATCAATACCATTGTGCAAAACCTGGAATGAAATTCAGTTGCATTAATTGAATCTGAAATTTGCTTAAATTTTAACTAAGTAACTAATAAAACGTTATACAGTCTAGGAGTAAAAATAGTTGAAAAATTTCTAGATTAATAAAAGTTATCCCATATAATCTCTTCAATATTTATATGATATGAAATATCCTAAATAGAAAATTATACTGATGTCCAATAGAAAATAAATCGTGAAACTATGAAAATTAATTGAGTACAGAAGGTGTTTATCTACACCAAAGATATGCTAAGTAATATTATTACTAATTACGAAAAGCATTTTATTTCCTACATAAAATTGAAGACCTCAATAGTATAGTTGGCAATCGTCCAGCTAAACACGTAGCTGCAACGAATCGTTTCAAGACCAATTTAAACACTTATTGCAGATGACTTTTCCACAGGGTCGGGTGAGTTGTGTGTGGCTACTAGTGTTATATAGGGTCTTTTCTACAAGGATTTAAGTGAAGTATACCTGATCAAGTTTATCTATAGATGAAAAATCAATTAAACAACGGTATTGCACTTTTATTAATTTATAGTTCATAAAGTATTAAGAATTTGTATGCCTTTACATAAGAAATAACAGTAGTGTAGTAACATCTAAACACCCGAAATTCAATGACAAATTTAGCCGAAACGTTCCTGCCTCTACAAAAGTGAACTGTTCCACAAGATTTTAAAGTAATTACGTGAACAAATAAAACGGTGCAAGGTTGAACAATATATAACGTAGATATGCGGAAATATATCACAACATAATAAATAAATTCACATCATTTTTCAGGTGATGAAGTTCATAATGTTAAACTATTAAATTTTAAGACACTTTAAAGGTGGCACTATAAACAAAGAAATACAAAGGAGGGACTCACTATTCTAGTTACTATACATGGGACTGTCCTTAATAATTAAAAACCGTAAGTTTATATTGAGCGACGTAAACCATTAAATATCTTTTACTACGCTAAATGAAGTTTTTGGTAACTGGGCTTCCACATCAAGAAAGTGCTTCATTGTATCAACCTGAAAATATCAACGTATACAAAAGTTATTGATATAAATATTCTGTAAAACTAAGTCGAACTTTCCAAACCTTGTCCTTAAACCTGCCTAGCGAGTGTGACACACGACTCTTATGTATAAGATATGAGAAAACAACGAAAACCACGACAACCGGAACTGAAGATATTTGTAGATTAAAGAGTTTAAGAATTACGTCATTTCAAAACATTGCATGTGTTGCATTTTATTTAATAAAATAATGCTATTTAAGAACTAACTAAGCATCGCTGTAGTGATGTAACCCGCAACGCGGTAGCCTACTGCATCAAATTTAACGAAGAAAATAATGCCAACTTCTACGAGGAAGAGAAGTAATCCAATACATGTTGAGAACAGCCAAGATAGATCTATGTAGAACCTTAAATACGTACTATCATTTTTTTGCTTGTATACTTTGCTTCTAATTACATTGTTTCCCATAAGCTTTTAATTAGAACAGCAAAAAATGACACAGGGAAAAGATTAGCGAAGGAACTCATAAAATTTCGCAGAATTTCATTATTGGTTGTAAATTTGCCAATAAAATGTTATCAGTGCAATGAGATGACACATGACTCATATAAAATCACATAAGATGGAAACTATTTAATTTCCTGGAAGTATGAGCGTTAATAAAATAAAGCTGGTAGCGCTTACTTAAGTCTAATATGAGGTGAATCTTGTGTACAACCAGTTGCCTCCATATATGGCAAAATACATGTGGACATCATAAGAGCCAGTAAATGAACAGAAACAAGTAGTGACGTCACAACTCCAAGAATAATCAACAATCCATGTGGTGTATCATTGTCGTATTGCAGTTCAACAAGTGCAACCTAAATATTTTAAAAAATGAGATAACCCTGTCCTTCATTTAGGAAAAAAACTGTAATACCTAACTACATCCATTATAGAAGTATTATGAGGTTACTGAACATTTACAAAAATCAAGAGATACAATAAGTTTGAACGATATACTATAATAACTAACCATAGCAAAACCAGCAAGCAATGCTGAAGTCCTACTGCTTGCTTTTAACTGGGCCTTACTCAAATCGTAATTGTATTTTTCAGCCATGTCCAATTCTCCTCGATGCCTGAAATAAACTACATCTAAAACCACTATATAAACTCTACAATTATGCGATTTTTGACCCACATTTTCTATTAGTTTAGCTCGAACGTCTCCGTAACTCCCATATATCGAAGTGGTTTTCTGAATTATCGATCCCTTCAGACATAAGCCCAATACTGACCGCAGATCCGGCTCCTGAGAAGCAGGGTTAAGACTAGGTGCCCGCAAGGAAGATGTGGTTGATCCATTCACAGTAGTAGGAGCTTGGAGATAAAACTGAGGAAGTGGCCAAGACACAGGACTCTCCAATCCAGCAGGTCCAGAATGCCAAGTTGTGGCAGCCTGGATATCATCTATGGAAATGGAACAACGAGGAGCTGATTTTTTCAGCAAGGCAGAGCGCGTTGGGTCATAAGACCGTGGCATCTGAGGTGATCACAGGCATTCGATAGTATCCGAAAATTCGGTGAAAGTAAAAGAATCAAGACCAATGATGAAAAACCAGAGCAACATGAAAGACAAATTATACTAAGTGCAAGGGAAACAAAATATACTGAACGAGTAGTATTTAAATTACATTAGCCGGTATATCTTTGCTTGAGAGTACGAAATAATAGATAAGTAAATTGAACTTTCTGTCCATATTAGGATGTTAAGATAAGTTTTTCAGCGTGCTAAACAGCAGAGATATGAGAAATGTAGCAAATTTCATCGACGGACTAGCATACAATAGTATTGTGGTATTTGAAAGCAACACTATTTCTTATGCCCAAAAATTATATAAAGCAGTAGCATAACAGTTACATTAATAATTTGATGATAATAATATTTATAAAAATCATCAAATTACATGTCACTTAATCAAACTTAAATAGACGTTACATCTCCTAATCTTATTTTATTAAGTGAACAAAATCCGTTATATCGTTTAAAATATTAAGTTAATAATCACATTTTGTGATCCGTTGAACTTGCAAAATCCAAGACATCAACAAAATCAATAATAAACATTTTGATTGGCTGCTTCACAGCCTTATCGTACAGCACGCAAGTGAATCACTTGCGAATCATAATAGCAGATTAAAGAGTACTTAATGATGAAGTAATATTTTGAAATATGTAGAAAACTACATCACAAAGAACGTCAGATTAAGAGTTACACTATTGATATGAATGAAATTGCTTTGGCAGAAACCATTAATTGGGTGCTAACTTTCTAGACTGATAAGAATTCATGAAGATTAACGTTCGTTCAAGCAACTGATATATTTAAGTCCAACACTATTTCAATGTCATTAACCGCAGTAGAAATACCCAACCACAAATAAAATTCAGAATAATCACATCTAAATGTAACTACCTCAAGCCTTACCCTTTCGCAAAATTATGCAGAACTGGTGATAAGTTTGGTTGAGTAGAGTGAGCCATGGGTGGAGTTTGTGAAAGAACGAAGTGAATCCTAAAATTACTAAAATTACGGATCTAATTTTGCCACTGATAAGAAAATTTTAAAAAAAAAGTATATTCATATAATAATAAACAATGAATATACTCGCTTTAAAGTATTTGCAGTAATTAAAATACTAGAAAACTTGCTTGAAAAACAAAATGTTTTGTCAAAGAATTGCCCAATCAAAGAATTATAGAATTTATTTGTTCCATGAAGGGAATAAAAGTTGTAAACATTGAAAGACTAGGGAACGAGATTTAGTCAGTATAAATTGAGAACATGCCTGGAAGTATCATTCAGAGATGACAATGAACTACCGATGTGGCGGGAACAAGGACTCAGAGGTGACTCTAAAACACATAATTCCACATAGAATAAGTTAAAATATAATTTTATATGCATTTATAGTGCTACTAAATCCTTATACATACTACAATCTTTTAGTAATTATATCAATAGAATTGTCGTCACTTTGAACCACAAACTGGTATATTACAATTATTTTAGATTCCTAAATTTCTACAATTTTTTTAAAGTGAAAATCTTAAAAGGCAGTAATAATTTTGTACTATTCATTCCCCAAAAATAATAAAAGTCCGCTTCACAAATTAAAATATGGTATAGATATACACTTTCTTAAAATACTAAGAAGTAATGTTGTAAAATCTTCGAAAAACATCAAATAATATATTAGGATTCTCTCACCCAAAAAAGTAGCTTAATAATAGATGACATCGATACTCTTTATAGAAATATTATATTACTATTCTAGTCCTCTACCAGTTTTCTTCGCCCTCAGATGTTACCTTATTACCTACGTCCAATATTACATTCTTGTATAGAACCAACTTTTGAGATGAAGTGTACTTGACACTTTGATGTGTTCTATTTTATCGAATCCTTTTCAGCATCATGCTTCTGAAACGTCTTAGTCACCCTGGGTAATGTAGCGCTTGATACGCAGCGTGTGAATAATTTCTGTAGTAAAGCAACATTAGTGCTTCGGTTAACATCACCATATACAACTCTAATAAATTTTTCATGGTATGTAAATATATAAAAGTATTGATGCTTTTGAACAATAAAAATAACTCCTTTAAAGAGGTTCACTCAGTGAGAAACTAGGTAATACATAAAATAGACCCAAAAATGCAATTCGCTTAGAAAATTATTGAAAATAAATTTAACAAGACCAATAATATTTAAAAAAGAAAAAAGAAATTAAGGGAAATCATACGAGCTGTTATTTAAATTGAACAAAGCACCGAAGCTTCTAAACAACGGGTAAATCAATATTTGGTTAGTGAATAAGACATGTCCGGCGGCACATAAAAAATTTCTTACAGTAATTTCAGAGCAAAATACAGTATATTATTATTTATACGAAATATTTGTGTTGTTAAGATACAGTAATCAACTAAAAAAATAATAATATATATATATATATAAAACTAATCACGAAACCATAGTGGTATGTCATAAAATTACATAGTTTTAGAGCAATGATAATAAATGAAAGTACAGAATTTAGAGTTTTTGCGTTGCTTTAACTTAAAGAATAGATCAACTTCAGTGGATTGATACAACAATTGGTTTCTAAAGTGTTTAACGAAATTATTGGGAGAATCAGTGGAATTACAATGCCATAAAACTAATAAATCGCAAAAACAACGATTAATAATAGAACAGCATTTGTTATATAAAGGCAAAACAAATGACAAACCTATCAAAACGTTATTCTCGTCCCTTTCGTCACTGATCGAGTAAGGGTAACCCTCCATTGGCGCCGAGCGGACTGCCCCCGCTTGTTTAACGCGTGCCAATTCGCTCACTCGAACCATTTGGATCAACTATTTACGCCACGCAGTCAAAGGTTCGGTCCTAGTAGCAAGCAAAGTGTTTTGAAACAGGAGGGCTGAATTAAACTTCTCAGCTTCACTTTGTCATATTTTCCAAGAGATATAGATGGGGTAACTATTAATGTAGTGTTAGTTCCAGTGACACGGAAAATTATGATAATATCAAGCAATAAACCAATATCTATACAACAAGAAAATATATCATATAAAAAGTTCTGAAGAATAGTTTATAAAGATATCCATATCCTTATAAGCCTATACATTTCTCTTCGTGGAATCAATAAAAAGTAGTGTGATCGACATTCAATGAATGGCAATGCGTTAACAGCCATAAAAGAAAAAAGAATTCGTAATATTTCGTAATTTAGCACAGTAGAACTAAGAATAAGTAATGCCTTATGAAATCTGGGTTAATTATTAGATGAGGTGAAAATTATGAGTTGCTCAAGTACAGTGGAATATTTAATGTGCATTATCATATTTAACAAAAGGATAAAAAGTGAAAGGTAACACTAAACAGGAATGAAGATAAGATCAGTTCAGCGAAAAACGGGTCTTCACTTCACTTTGAAAACATGCACTGAAACGAACAGAAGGGAGAAATATCTGATCAAGCACACTTATTTTTTACAGAAGAAGCAATTGATCACTGACCTGATAAGAGAGTTTTCATTAATTACACATAAAATGTAAAGCTACAAGAGCTTTAAAGAATACTATCTGAATATTTAATTTTATACTCATAAATGGATGATGTATACGTATAATCGGAGTTCCGTTAAAGATAGCATCTCTAGAGTTATATTAAAGTTCAGTATTTTAAAAGTACAGTCTTAATCAGAAGAAGTGTTAATTCTAATTACAATGATAAACGAAGATAATTCATTCCTAAGGCATTAGTTGCTTTTCTGGTATGTTATCTTCACATCAATTCGTCGGAATATTCAATAATATATATCCTTTTTCAAACGTTCGATTGTATTGCTAGTCTAAGAAGGCCTACACTGATGGAATATAAAAGTGGATATATTCGTACACGTCGTTTCTATCTTAAGCGATTAACGTAAAACTAGAACTGTTATGGTGTTATTTTAATGCAGCCATTATACACTTACTAAATGCTTTTGACTTTACAAAAAATGCATTTTAACATTTTCTACTTCCATTAAAGCAAGATATCCATGCTTCATGTTAATATATTTCCATTTCATACTTTAAAGCTTAAAAATCTGGCTTCTAGACTTATAGATCAAATATTAATCTATAAAGGATTATAATGGGTAAAAGCAGTTGAACATCTAATAGTGAGAAGTTAGATAGAAATTGAGTAAAATGGGATTTTACAGAGTTTCCCTTGCAATATTTAAAGTTCATAAATTTTTTATCTATAGAAAAATTATATTCCTTATATATTATTAGTATAGAGAACGAAACACTAGAAGAATATGACATCCTAACGATATCTTAGAATATTTATGAGCAAACATGATTGCCATCAACTACGACTTCAATTTATATAGGTACAGTATCGACTAAATAATATCAAACTTCGCGGATAGAATAATAGTCGTTAATAATATGGGAAGAAACGGAACGCCTCAACAGTTTGCAAACACCGAACTGGATGGATGGTGGGTGAAAAAGTTCATTTGTATGGTGTCTTAAAGTTCACATTATTTGCAAGTGATAATAATGGTTAGCTGCATCAATAACTTTGATGATAATTGTTTTTCAATGACTTTCTATTTCAAAGTAGTGCTATGAATCAGATGTATAATGAAACTATTTTTTCTTCTCTTAACTTAAACCATTAACGTTATCTATGAAGTATTAGACAGTTCCACTTGCATATTAAATAGTGATATGAATGTCTTTAAATATTAAGAGGATCAGTTTCCCAGCAAGAAAATAACTCTACCCATACTTTATTATTTGTAAAAATTTGATTCGGTGAGGAAAAAAATGTCGCTCTTAGATTGATTACCATAGTCTTCAATTATATACATATGAGTATCTGTGGAAGTTGAAGAGCCATATAAGAGTCAAAACATCGATTTTGATGAAAATATATCAGGAAGGTAGTCAAAGCAAAATAATTTCTTAATAATTTTATCGAATCCATATTCTGTAGATGCAGTTATTGAATCGATAAATTGTCCTAAATATTGATGGAATCTCACTAGTAATAATATGTTAATTGGAATTCGATCAATTGCCACATTTAGAACACTGTAATGTCATTTTTTGAAGATATTTACATCGATTTTTAGAAGTATTGATTTAAAAATTCACGGAAACAAGTTTTTGTTTACTATTGTACATCTATGGGTACAGTCCACACTAGGATGATATTATGTAAAAAAATTTCAAACTTTTGCCTTATTTTAAAATTTACATGTAAAATTTTTATTAAGATACTCGATGTGGATAGGATCGGATAACTTGTTCATTGACAATAACCTATTTAACTCACTTTTCAGATCTTCGCTCATTCTTTTCAACTGAAGCTTAGCTACATCCAAATAGTCTAAGTTAAAATCCTTCCAATCTTTATCGGGGAGCGAATAGCGTGTTTTTTTCTCACCAGAAGTTAATTGTATGTGTGAAGCACTAGAACCTGAAATTTAAAAACTTCGTACAAATATTTTAATCATCCTGCACAACCTAAATTCCATTTTATTAATAAATTAGATTACTTACATAAAACGTACCAAAGATTCTACTGAAAACCAACAAGTGGCGTATAAATGTTAAATTCAACATAAAACAGACTATAGTCGTGTACTTGGCAACGATCTAGCATCCGAAAACGTGAAGCAAAGCAAAAAAAACAGCGACAACTGTCTGTCACTGAGAACAAGCAGATAATATACTGATGGAAAATAAACAGCACAACTATAATAACTACTGTTGTAACAATGGTGCTTTTGGCGAGAATATACAAACAAACATACCTTTATTAACAAGTGATTGTGTTTTCATTTCAATGTCATTATAATCTTGACTTGATGTTGTTAATTCCTTCTCTGAAACATATTGTTAACGGGATTTACGAAGGTTTAATCCTATTTGTTTTAAAGTAAAATTGGTGGTTTTAGTCTCAGTTTCCAGCATTTAATATATGCTAATATGCAATTAACACTTTATATTTTATAAGATGATCACATTTTTATTAATTAATCTTTTCCTGTAAAATTTAAATATAGTTGGATATTTTGATCTATGACAGATTTAATATACTTCTTTATACTATATATAAATATAGTATGTAAGCACTGTAAAGGCCGGTGGTTGTAACGTTCCCAAAATTGGAATGCTCGACCGCAAATCTTTTCAAATCATGATATTTACAAATCATTGTTTGTTAAATTATCATTCTAATAGTTCTCTATAGTACTCTTAGAAAATGGAATGTTAAAGATATATATTCAGAACTTACAATACAATTAAGTAAAATTAGGATAATTTAATTAAAAATATGAAGAGAGAAAATTCTTTTTGATTAGTGTATTGAAAAAAATGTAGTTCCAATGAGAACTTACGTTTCTTCAGTGTTTCTCTTGGCGTCCAGTATCCACCACTAGCAATTGAACATTTGGCATCCAATTTGTCCTTGACTATACCAGAGTCACTTAGACCATCATCTTGACCCAGACTTGATGTTCTGCTCATAAAGATTTATTTATACTTGTCATGTAATATACATAGTAGTTCCCATTACTGAATGTAGTAAAATTGGAATTATTTCTTAAATATGAGAATTCGTAGACACTTCTTTAGCGAATTATTTTAGAAATTTTTTTACACTGCTCCAATAATTTCAACTAACCGTTCTAGGCTATCTGCACTTGGTAGAATGATCTTCTTAGACGATGACAAATCCGTTAGATGAGGAGAGCTAGCGGACAAATTCATAGCAGTCTGTTAGGAAATACAAACTATTTTTACAATGTCTTATATAATATAAATAATATTTTTGTAGCATTTATAAGCAAAATAGATTATATATGGTAATTTGGAATAATATGGCGTAATAAATACAGTTTGGAAACAATGAAGTAATTGTTACAACCACGAATGCGTATTATTTAAGACTCGACAAACAGGTGCTGGCTGATACTGCAAAGCGACAAAAGAGAGAAGGTTAGGTGAATTCGAATGGTGTGTAAATATAAAACATTGGAGTTGGCTTGAAAATGAACCATGCAAGTATAAGACCAGCTGAAGACTAAGTTAGCTGATTTCTAGAGTAAAACACACAGTGGGGCCAGGAATAAATAAAATACAGGGTTTCAATCGGCTTAACTGAGGATCGCGACAGAGTTACATCACAAAGCAGTAACCATGAAAAATTAACACAGATCATAACCTCTTTAGTAAATACTCTTAAATTATTTGTAAACTTCAGACGCATTTTATAGTGGTATTATGATACAGTAATATTATGCATAAAACAGCACTCACTAACAGAGCTTTATACCAAAGTTCAAGTAAGATAGATGACATCATACCTACCTATGGAACTACATTGTTTGATCTGCAGTGGTACAGTGCTGACATTAGAGATTATAAAGTAGAACAACCGCTGGTAATCAGGATACAGGGCAAATGAACGGCACAAATGAGAAAAGAAAATTAGTTATAAAATGTAGGAAATCACACTTATTATTTATGAAGTTAGGAAAAATAAAGGGTAAAATATATTAAAGATAGTTACTAACGAAATTGAGCAATATAATGAAAGATGGAAAGAGTGTAAGAAATAAAGGGAACTAAAGAATGCGAAATATAGCAACATGTGTATTTATTGGAGATCTAGATATCCTTTAACGAGTACTTAATCAAATCGAATATAAGAACCCTAGGATAGTTTTAAGTATATCAAACATATTTATACTATACCTTTAGAGTGCATCCTTGCGGTAAACAATTAACATTGTCAGTTATGATTTAAGTTTGTACTGAAATAACTCTTTTTATATCCTCTAAAGTAAACGTCTATTAATGTTTTACAATAGGAATCATTGGTAATTAAAGGAAATTATCATGAGAAAATTACCATCGAAAACAATAACATTTTTCAGGTTTAAAATTTGATTTTAAAGAGTCAACTTAACTCTATGATATGAAATAGTTGAAATTTAAGATATATGCATAATGTAAGATCTCTTCTAGTGACATGTTAAGTAGTATATCAAAAAAAACTGATTTTAGGTAATTTAGGAGCATGTAAACATTTCTTTCAGAAATAAAATATTGCGAACTTATCATATACAATGCAGTGCAAGCCTAATGGAGCTAATGAAGATCTTTGTTAACTAACTCCCACACTTCTGTATGATAAAAGCAACTGGAAGAAATTTCTATAGCAGATGTCATATATATTATATCCTGTCCCTTTCTTATAAACTGTGCCCACTTCAAAAAAATATACGATAGTTAACGTGAAAAGTGTCATGTATAAAATTGTTATATGAGTCAAGTTGTATTACTAATTAATAGTCAATAATACTAGTCAACTACACGTCACATAAGAACAACATTGATATTTATTCCCATTAACAATTGAGTTAACATGCTTATTTTTAAGTAATAAACAAATTTAACTAGAAAATAACAACACCTAAGATAACCTATTTGGCCAAACAAATCAAAATAACAAATTACATTATTTAATGCAACTGAGTCTAAGTATTTTAACTTAAAAAATAGTACCATCTTAAAGTTTATGAAATTCTAGGATTTATTGCCTTTAACTGGTATTTCTAGTCCATTGTTTTCTCTAGTTCTCTCTAAGTTCGTTGAATAATCAATTTTTCTTTGAACTTCATTCCAACGCTCCATCCAGTAGCGCCTTTCTTGCAACACTACAGCCAAATTATCAGGACTGAAAATATTAATAAGAATTATAAGCATGACGTTAAAATTACGAAACAAAGACTTAAAAATGTTACTTTTGAGTAAATTCCATATCCGGTTCAATACGCAATCTCCAAGTTCTGTTACTTTGGATGGCAAACGATGATAGAATCTCCTCCGCATCTCTACTACTTAACCGGAAGCACCTATAAACTGGAAAATATGAATAATGGTTAAAGAGGAAATATTCCAAGAATAAAAAAATGTTAAACGCACCTAGAAAGAGTTCCCCGAGTAACTCTCAAACCTGCATCAATAAGACATAATGCGAGATCGCGAGCAAACCGCCATATTTCAGATCTATGCTCATCAACCTAAGATCAGTATTGAAGATTTAAAGATGTTTTGAATTATCCTATGTATGTACAACTACATAAAGAATTATAAGTAATAAATCGCTAAAAGATTCGAAATTTACCTTTCCTGGAATATTTGAATATGCTGGTGGTAAATTTTGAAAAAGAAAATCGGATTGCAGGACCCAAACACCTGTAAATAAATGTATATAACAGCCTTCATTCAAGATAGAATAGAATTGTCATATTGATCCATATAGCTTAACAACACACTAAACTAACCTTGTACTAGATGTGCACACTGTTGCAAATTATAGATTAAGTCTTGACGAGATATTGAAGAATCCACAAGACGTGCAACATCATTTGTCGAAATCACACGGGCTAGATTTAAGATGAAAAGATATATTTGCCCTTATAAGGGTGTTTTACATAGTAATTATATATATATATATAATTTTCATAAAACATTGTTTTTTTAATTATAGGTAAAGAATTAGAAAAGGTATGTTTTCTTTCGAGATTTCAAGAAAAAACTGAAATTAAACCTTTTATAACTTGTGCTTTAACTTGTAGAGGGCAAGGCAATTCGGTAATACGCTGATAAGAAATATTCTGATCACCCCGCGACAGATCACTGGAAGATATCAAGAATATATAAATTTAAAAGAAAAAATGTATTCCATCACTTTCAATATTATCCATAATCTGATATAAGCTGAAACAAGCAGTGAAAGAAACATTACTCACAGTTGTTCCCGTTTTTCACAAATGATGGCCTTATGTACGAGTTCTCTCAATTTAGGTTTAATTTCACTTATTTGTCCCTCAGAACATCGTGGAATCATTTTTTCCCATTTATCTAATACTGCAGAGTCCTATAATATAATGTATATATACACATTAATTATCGAATTTAACTTTGTAAAATACGATGAAAAAAATAACCTCCTCCATATGTACGTTCATAGCTATCCATGCGTCACTCGCAATCATCTTTTCTCTGTGAAGAGCACTCTCTTCACGCCGTTTTTTTTGTCGCTCAGTTTCTGGCCGAGCGAATTTCACACGTACCTTCATTATAACAGAATAAAAATGAATTAATCAAGTGTAAGTGTTACTATAAAATAATATATCTCATTTAACTTAGCATAAATATTTAAGCACAAAATTCTAACTTGTTGTCCACTCCCTCCAGGAGCGTCAGTGTCCGAATCGACTGACATGTCACATTAAATAAATTATTATTTCAGATTAAAACTAACACATTTCATAATTATGACAAAAAAGCGACTAAAGCAGACCTTCATCATCCTTGTTCTTCTGTCTTACATTAATATGAGCAATTGATCGATGCATATCGAAATTACCTTCAATCGGATTAATGTAGAATGTACCTAAATTAGATAGTAATATATATTAAAATTTAAACTTGCAAAGATGATTCGGAGTAATATATCTCCAATAACAACGAATAAAGTACAATTAACCTTCTCTTACAAATCCAATTGCGTATTGTAATGGATTTTCATTTCCGTATGCTCTACCTTCATAAATCTCATCAGTTTTGGCATTTTGACTAAAAAATATCGTCAGTACATACTACATTGTTTATAAAGCATTACTTCTTCTTTTCTCGTGTAAAATAGAGCGTTTTCTAAATTATTATCGGAATAATATATGTTGTACATAATAATAAAAGTTTAAACATCAATATTTCGTCCTTATATTGTTATAAATAAAAGTTTAAATCTTGGTTAATACGGCTTCTTGGCACATAATATTATAAAAACTAGTCTTACGATAAAGGTTCCTCCTTTTTGACATTAGAATTTCCTAGAGCCGTAACAGCAAACCGATCAGCTTTTGTTTTATCGTAAGACCCACTTTGAGTATCAGCATCAAGCCGCATTTCAAGCTAAACAATATTCATTCCTACAAAGATATTCTTTTAAAAAAACGTTCACCTTGGAAAACCTAGCAAAATAATCCATACCATACGAACGTTCTTCTTATAACGAACACGAGGCTGTTTTTCAGAACTAAATACTCGCTTCTTTCCCATGGGAAACTGTATCCGATACATTTCCGTATTAGGCAAACTCGTACAAACAACAACATCATACTAAAAATAACATGATTAGTCTGATATTTTAAACTAGTGGAAGAAACCAAAGAAAAACTAAAATTTACCTCTTTCACAACATTATCTTCTTCATCATCTGATCCGAAATCCATATTCACTTTTGTTTTTCGGGATTTCGAACGTACAACTGGTACATCGTCATCTACGTCCATTTTTTCCCTATCTATTACAACAATAACGATAGTGTAATCATAAGATTTGCAAACAAGCATTAAAACCAACGAACGGAGATTATAAAATTAGCACGACTATTGTTAGCAATATAACAAAATTACTTCAACTAGAATTTTAAGATTCTATAATACCATAAATAACAATAGGGTAAGTATATATGAGAACGATTGTGCGTGAAATATGGAAATTTATTTTGCACTTAAGTAATCTCAACATTATTAAAAAATAAGTACTGTCCATACTACTTTAATAGTATATAGCTCTTTAAAAACATACATACGTGTATGTAAAACAGAACAACAGCCGAATCGAATTATATTTACTACAGAAAATTCGTGCAACTATATTCCCCGCCTATAAAACCAAGCGGCGGAGGCGAAAAAAGAAGCTTCTATCTCTTACGTAAATAGTTGATTATGAGTAGTTTATTTCCTTCGTTATCAGGGTGTTTGTAGCAACAACCAATTCATCTTAACCAATAGAGTAAAATCGAATTAGTAATTAAATATAGATATAAGATTTTATATGAGTAGTATACGGTGTAATTTTGCTTTATAATCATTAAGAAAGTCGGCATGGTTCATGAATGTCTCGTAATATGTTCTCTGTAAAGAAAATAAACATCCACACATATATATATATATATATATATATATATATATATATATATATATATATATATATATATATAGACAATGCAAATGAACTGTAATACAATTATTACTAACCTTAAAACGGATAATTTAAGGGGATAATATGGTAAGTTTGTTTATTGGTGTGACGAAATGATTTTGGATAAACAAGAACCTAGAACTCACCCTTCTTCAACATTCTATATACTACTATATTCCGAACATTTACTGAATCCAGTTCTCTTTTGAATTTATATAGCCAGCTAATATTTAACTAATATTTAATTTTAGCAATAAAAGAGTACTTGATTGTTTAATAGTACTGAGAATAAAGTTGTTACTGGTTTTAAATTAGATGAATATATTAACTAAATAATTGCAGATCATATATTCAAATGCATATTTAACTGTTTAGTGTTATTATTCATATTTTAATGTTTTCCTATCCTATTTATATTGTATTTGTTGTATCTTTTATTTCTACTGTAATAGTCGTTTGCATCGTAGATATGTAAGGGATATGTCTTCTAATTAGATTACCTATGTTGAAAATGATTTTAAAAATGTGTAATTTAGTTGTATTACAATTTAAGTCTTAAAACATGTAGATCTTATTAGGCACACTTGACTTTAACATTTTTTTTCTTCTTTTTCCAGTATGGTTAGGCAAACAGGACTACTTCGTATGATTGCTAGTTGTACTCAATTTAGTCAAAAAACTGGATTTGGTCCAAATCGTTTATATAGAAAGGGTACTCACTTCGTTGGAACAGAGCCAAATGTCCTTAAATATCACTTGGCAAGTGTTAATCAATTTATTTACTTATTCAACCTATTTGGTCTCGGATTTAATTGTTTAGTAGAAAACAAGAGCTAATCAAATACTTAAGCTACAAGACAAGAAACCAAATGAGTCCTATGGATTACAAGGAAAAAATCATGAATTACCAGGAACAGGAAAAGTACATTCTACACTTCCAATTAAAGTAAGTGATTTTATCTCATATTTTACAGTTTTTTTTACTGTCACTTTTATTTAATATTTAGGTACATATGAAAAAAAATAAGGTTTACGCGTGGTGTAGCTGTGGGTACAGTGGAAATCAGGTAATAAATTTTTAAAAGTACTAAGGCATTAATGTTTCTTACCCTTGCAAGTAATGAAATAAAAGTAGTATATATTTATATTTACAGTGTTGCAAAAGTTTTTGTGTATATTAAGACATTCCCACTTAAATATTATTTAACTTTTATCTATATTTTGATTTCATTGAATTACGTTATTACTATTACTGCAAGAAGATTTACAAGGATATTTATTTTGTCCTATGCTATTCTGTGTTTTTTTTTTGGCGAGATATAGCCCTTATGTGATGGTTCACATAACTCTATCCGTGTTCCCAATTTGAAGTTAAAACCTGTCCGTTTCATTCCTGATAAGGATATGACGGTTTGGCTCTGCAACTGCAAACAAACGAAGAATAGGTGAGTTATTGGTATACTATAATTATTACCTTTTTAATTACTTCTTAAATACCACAAAGGGTCTTAACCATGATATCTTGTTTGTTTTGACTACAAATTCAGACCGTTTTGTGATGGATCACACAAATTAATCGTTGATGAAGACAAAAATTCAGGGCTGTTCGATTGATTTACAGAAGTTTCATTAACTCGATTATAAGTTGTTATTTTATGGTTGATTTTTAGTTGCTAATTGTATTTAAAAATTTTAATATTACCACATAGATGTAACTGTTATCCGCTACATAAATTCTTATATGAAGATGTATAAATCAAGCTTAGTGATGCTTAAAAGAGTAAACACAAAATACTATTCCACTATTAGTAATGAAGTATTTTTTGTACTATGGAGATATGTTCAATCCTTTAGCTCCGCTCACTTGTATTTATAACATGAAAAAGAATTATTTGACTCTTACCGCTTGAATGTGAAAGCTACCTACTCTCCAAACAACTCTGATATAGTAAGGGTTCCATAGAACGTCAAGAACCATCATAACAGTGACTGCGAATTAAAATTTACGTAAGTGTACGTGATTTCCGTTTTTCAAAGTCTAGTTGTTTAAAATAAAGGACGAAGAGAATAACATTTTTACTCCCATTAATACAAGAAATTAACATTAACATTTTATTTTAAACTTGAGTACATTAAATCAACGATAAATCAGTGATTGTAACAACCGAAAGGAGCGCAGTTAAGATCATAGTTATTCTCAGCAGTAATCGTATGTCTATGTTAGTCATAAATATACGATAACACTGCTAATATAGATAGGTTCAGCATACGTATATATCAAATAAATGTAAAACAAATTCTAACAGTTGAAGCTTGGCCAGACTAGATCTGAACCCAATTGCTCACTCAAAACTGTCTCTGGTGGTATTTATCAACATCATAATAGGATGTGACTACAGTTCGGTTGGCGAATTTTCTCCCAGTCAGAGCAGCTTGCGCCTTTTGACAGTCAGATTTTGTTGCAAACTCGATGAAGACCTGAATTATTTTTAACATGAAGATTAGCAAAAAACGATTTAATTTTTGTTGTTCTTGATAAATATAAGATCCATACCTTCCCAATACCACTGACATCTACCCCTGGAACAGGGCGGGGTACCTCAAGAGAACGGACGATTCCATACTTAGAACATTCTTCGCGAATATCTTCCAGAATATCTGAGATTAAAACCATCTATATTACAATGCTTGTCAAAGCATAAATACTATGCAGATTTGATAGAGAACTAGTATACCTTCATACTCTTCATCGTCTTTTAATTCTTCCTCTACAACCATATTCATCAGACACAACACCTCCGTTGGCATACCAGCGCCTTGAGACAGATCAATTCCTAGAAAAAAAACCCTCGAATATTTATAGTTCTAATAATTCAGAAATTATTACAAACCAGCAATTGAAGTTGCTGAATGTGGCATCGGAGCTGCATGGCGAGCATTTGCGCACGCTAGTTGTACAACAAGCTGCTTATCACCTAGCTGCATTCCGTTAAGCCCAGCGATGGCCTAAATTACATAATTCCAAAAAAAACAACAGTTAAATGGTAATCGATTAAAATATAATAGAATTACTGAACAAACTTGATCAGTAAGAGTTGGATCCAAATACTCAGCAAAGGCGAATCCTTTCGATGCATTGCTTGAATCCGTAACCAAATTGAACGCCTTTAACTGCCCGAAGGAACAAAGCAACTCTTTGACCTAAAAAAATCATGTAATGGTTCTTATTGAGAATATAAGCTCCCGACAATGTGCACTGCTGAAACCATTGGCACAAAGAAAATCCATGTATATTAAACTGCCTTATATCTACTTATGCTAAGGGGACACTACGCGCGATTACGCGATAATATGGATGAGCGCAACTTCGGAAATCTTAATTGCAACTTTCATGGCGACCTGAAACAAGTATAAAAACGTCCACCTGCCTATAATATAACACCATCGTTCACGCAGCGCTAAAACCTAAAAGCTGAAAAGAGATCCCGAAGCGAATATGAAAGAGAAGGCCGCTAAAATGTGCTGAAAATTGCTGAAACAAGAATTCCGGACGGTAGTTTTGGCAATATTTAGTGCTTTTGAGCCCCTTCCATAGTAGCAGAATCAGCAAAGACCGAGCCGACAGCGTAGAGCGCTGAAACACGCTCCACACATTAGAACGGTCAATATCACATTCAATGGCAATGGCAGATGTGGGTCAAAACAAAACTGCGCAATCGAAAACAGTCCGCGTACTCAATGACGATTATTCGTTTCTGACAGTAACCCTACATTTAAGATGCATACCTGATCTTCGTTAAGATAAGTAGGTAGCCCGCCGATGTAAATCTTATTTGCCGAATCCACCACGATGTTTGACACTGGATTTCAAATCAGGTTTAAATATGACAATTACAGCGAAAAACAAAAAAATTAAATGAGCCACCAACCAGGCATTCTCGCATGCATTTCAAAACTAGCACTCATTGGTTGATAATCACGAGGACGACGAATTTTAAGCTGTTGACCCATGAAGTTAATCCCTAAAAACATTTTTGTTACTCAAAGCAATAATATATGGCAAAAAATTACAATGACGCACCATCAAAAGCCATTCCAGCCGTTGTCTCATCGATAGACCGGAATTCAATGAAAGCAAAATTCTTATCTAGGTTGATTTGACATGCAAGAACCGGATTTCCGGGTGCTTGTGCAAGTCCACATAGATGCATCTGGAAAAAAACATGTACTGGAGATGACAAAAGTTCTGGTACAGAATGTAATTGCGTTTAAATTAGTACATATGACATATAAATCCACTATGTTAATATTAATGTATTACTTAAAATCTCCTTGGATTATTTTTAATAATTTCTCTCATCTCTGAACTGTTATTTAATGTCCAAACTCCTACGCACTACCATCGTCCACTGCCACGAGCAAGGAGAGAACAATGTTGCGATAGCTAAGAAGTTGCCCTACGAGTATGTCTGTTCAACGGACTTTGAAACGATACCAGGAACTCAATACATTAAAGGACAATCCTAAGAGTGAAAGATCCAGGTCTGTGAACACTTCTTACGTTAGAAAAATTGCTTAGAATAAGACCTTTTGAAATAACAAGAGATCGATGATTTGGGTGGCTTTTGACTCAATATTAGTTAGCCATCAACAAAGGGAACCGTCAAACAGGAACTGGAGTTCTACCCACATAAAATCTGTCTAGTCTATAAGCTGTCCTCAGTTAAATCTTGGAAATAATTTAGCCAAGACGGGTTATGCTCTATAGTGGATAACTTCGAGAAGCTTCTAGAAGCTTGCGTGATCGCAAAAAGAGAAGACTTGGAGCACGTAATAAAATAAATAATTTTGTATCTTATATATGCTTGAACAAATTTTCGTTTCAAAAGCTGTTTATACCATTAAATTATGCGACTTGACATCAGTATCAGAACTTTTGGCGCAACTGTATTCCAAAGGAACTATACGAAATCATTCTGTTAATTACTAAAAGCAATACTTTTTTCTAACCTGCTGATTGAAGAAGTCGAGCATTGCCTCCTCATTACATCCAAAGGGAATATTACCAACATAAAGACGACGGGACTGACAGGTTACTGATGGACCAACAACAGGCACAGCAGCTTGCATATTCGCACGAGGAATAGACCCAGCAGCTAAAATTATATCGAAATACTACTAGGGTTACTAGTGTTTAAAAACTTTGTTAGTAAAACACATACGCTAATAAAATGTAACACACCTTGCTGAGCTTTATATTCTTTTGGAGTTAAGTGCTCAAATCCCACCGGTGGTATATCCCAGAACTTGTACTTCTTTCTAGGCTTTTCCTCTGAACGAGTTGAACGATCTCTCTCTCTTTCCCTCTCTCGATCGCGATCACGTCCAGAATCACGGTCGCGTCTGTAGCAGCTATATCTTAATATTATGAACAAATAAATTGAAGTAGATCGCAACAATACTCACGACCGTCTCCTTTCCCTTTCTCTGCTGCGGCTTCTGCTTCTTTTCCGCCTTTTCTTATCTTTTTCATCTCGTTCACGATCCCTCTCTCCTCGATCTCCTCTGTCTCCTCTATCCCCTCTATCTTCTTTTTCCCGTTCTTCCTTTACAACGACATCCACACCATTCTCATCCTTTCCCCGTAGTAGTTCCATCATCTAAAATTGGTATATACATATAAATGAAGATTTGAAAACAAATATTTAAGGAAAATTTAGATGAAATGTGCAGTCTTCTAAAAGCTTATATAAACAAACCTTTGGATCATTCTTGTGGTCACCTCCACCTGATGCTGTTTTACGCTGAGATATTTCCATATACGCTTTAGCAACATCGTCAAGTTTCGTTTGCTCATTAATCACAGGATGATCTGGGCTCGACTGTTCCATGATACCCTAAAGCACCAATCATAATATCGGCAAATAATAAGTAGTGAAGACAAATTGTGATGTGAAATAATTATCCGATAAATCGGAAACCGAATATAAACGTATACATATTAATTGAAATATTATATATGAAACGAATCTGTGGGATAAGTACATAATTTTGGCAATGTCATACAAATCTACACCTGAGCAGACTACAACGCGGGAAATTAAATTTAGTTACATGAACAGTGCATATTCACTTAGATAATAGTCATTGATGCATTTAAAAATCACATGCGAAAGAGCTAATCATAAAAACGGATGTAAGGACTGGATTTAGCCTTGGAATTATAATACATACATTAGGCACACAGGCAAGTAGAAGAGAATTTATCTTAAAGTAGCAGACTAATACTACAGCAAATGTACATGGATAATTAGGAACATAAGAGGATAAATCACAGACATACAATAGAAAAAGCAGGTTATTTCGGAAAAGCAAAGTTCTAAAAAAATCCTGGCAGATATAAATCACTGAATGTAAGTTTCTAGCATCCACCACAGTATGAATCGCTGCTACTCGTCGTATGTTGACCAAGACGAAATGCAGGACGATCATTATCCCAAAGACCTGGGGTTTGTATAATCTGGAAATATACTTACATTAACATTACAATAACTATAGCTATGCATTATCAAAAATGTTAATAGGAACCTTTTCAATCAATTCTTCAAAAGCACATTGTACACCTTCCTTTGTTTTTGCACTAGCTTCAATGAATAGAGTACGATGGCGTTTGGCGAATTTTAATCCTTCTTCGCGAGATACTGCCCGATTTGCCTAGAAAACACATGAATCAAAATCATCGAAAAATGTCCACAATCTAATAAACTCGTTTAAATACAAACCAAATACTATAATTAACTTTAGAGAAATAATAGTATGCTGTACGTCCAACAGTACTCTCAAATTTTCTTGAGTGGTTCATTTGCAGAAAATACGGAATCTATGTCAATGGAATAGCATAATATCAATTTAATAACTTGGAACCATTCTTACCAATCAGCTGATCTTGTAAAATAAAAAGAACCTGACTAACACAAGATAACTGGTTCTTATAGGAAATCATATACCTAACCATATCAATTTTATTCGCAACAAGCATCTTCACAGCGTCTCCTTTTGTGGAATATGTATCAACTTCTGTCATCCAATGATCCAGTCGATCAAAAGAGTTCCGATTAGACACGTCATATACTGAATAATCGTTGTATAAAATTCATATATTAAACGAATAATATTCCATTCTCTAAATTCACCAACCACAAATAACTCCCTGTGCGCCCCTATAGTAACTTGGAGTAAGAGTTCGAAAGCGTTCCTGCCCAGCAGTATCCCATATCGCAAGTTTCACTCTATTCCCATCGACGTTAACAGAAGTAACGCGAAAATCGACCCCTGTTAAGACCAATTGGTAATTATTACGCGGTTATTATGTTTAAAAAATCTTGATATATACCAATAGTCGCAGCCTGTTCGGGATCGAAAGTATCATCAACAAAGCGGAGCATTAAACTGTAAATAATGACTAAATACTTTACATCGTTAATATTAAAATACTAATTTTTATCCATTATACGCAAATATTGACTTAAACTAACCTGGATTTACCAACACCGCTTTCTCCAATAATAAGAATTTTAAGAGTAGTTATTGTTGGGTGGTTAGCATCTTCGCTTTCACTTAGAAACGACATTTCCTGCAATTAACAATATGACATACATATGATTCTTCCACCACTTTTAAAACAATAAGTTCCAATAAACAGCTGGATCATAATTTCCTTTCCAATCAATTTTAATACAAAATACAAATTTAACATCAAATGAATACAAACCTTACCGGTTACAAGAACTGATTGATGTATCACCTTAGTATCGAAAGAGAATAGTGAAAAATGACATCATGGCAGCGTGAAAGCTATCGTACACTTTTCTTCTTGGGGTTAATTAATTTGACCAAGCGGGAATAATTTATTTTTAAAATAGAATGTATATTTAGTAAATAACAAATTGGAATTTTTCCTGAAGTATAACGTGTTTTTCTAGTACTATCATGAATACTACTGGTTATACAACTCGTTCCGACGTTCATTCTTTTCCCGTATGTGATGAGCTAGTATTTTTCCATGATCTTCGTTTTGAACTGGAGGTATTTTTTAAATATATTGTTATTTATAGAATAAGAATCATTTTTATAGTTTAATTTTTAAAGAGTTGTCTCCCTGATTGTGACAGTGTTTCTAGTTGGACTGAAGAACGAGAAAGTGAGATGATACAACTGTGAGTTGATCAGATTTTCATATTTTGAACTGACTGCACTTGCTAAGATTTTTTCACGGCAGACATGAACGCTATCAACAACTTCGTGATCGTCTATTGGGATTTTCTAAAGAAATAAATGGTTGGTATTTTATTGGTATATTATAATATGATGAAAATTTCTATTGATTAGTATTTTATAGCTTTTTTTAGAGCCCATTGAGCGCATTAAATCGGATATGTTAGAGTTGAAGGATAAGTTGGCTAACATAACATCAGGTGATAAATGGATATCTTATGTAATTTTAGCCTCATTTAAAATGTTTATCTGATATATTATTCTTGGTTTTTATAGATAACAAATCTGTGAAGAAGCATATATCATCAGTTGAATCAACATATGAAAAGTCAAAAGCAGTACTTCATGGTCTTACAATCAAAATCGAGTCTATAGAAGCGAATAATGCAATACATGAAGAAAACCTAATACTTCTGAAAACTAGTTAGTTCATCAACTTGTCTTCATGCAATTATATTTGTGAAGATTACCTGTAGAATTGATATGAATTATCATCACTACTTTATTAATATTCAGGTATTGATTACCTAACAAAACTTGAAGAGAAACCATTAAAGAATTAAGAAGAGGTATGTTTCTCTGATATTTAATTGGGAGACATTGTTAATCATAAACATATTACTTACGTTTTTTCGTTCGAAAAAGAATTTTCCTTAGTCAGTACTGTTTTATTTATATGCTATTTACGTTATATCTGAAATTAATGGCATTTGTACTTATTTATTGTGTCCACTGCACATTATTTTTGTTTATAAATAATAAATTCCCACCGCTAATCTTGATATTTTAATATCCTTAACTACTATATATGGTAAACCAATGCGCAAACTTCGTGATGAGTTAGTTTTATATGGGTACTTATACGTTTCTACACTCAATAAACTACATTCAAAGTTGTTTCTACAAATACATGCACTTATTCAATCGGAAACCGACTACGCAGTGGTCCCCTGCTAAGTGGTAGGGATTCTCAAGATCTACATTGAGATTCGTTATATTCTCTACATTGTCAAAAATAATGCCAAATAGCTAGACCTACCTTGGGCCTAGGTCTGTATCTACGGATTAATCGAGGTACTAGTGTTATCATCTTAGTTATTATAATTTGTTAAAAACTACAGTTAATTCAAATCAAGTTCTAGTCAAGGAATAGTATTGGGTCTTTTGGAAGGTATTACTTCAAGGCTTCCAAGGGAAACAAAATGTTTAATCGATATTTCTCATTAATGGAATGGTGATTTAGTATCTATTGTTACTACAGGTTGATTAGTTTATCTAAAATAATCAGTTGTCATCACACTTTGTGCGTTCATAGGTAGGTGTAGCATACGTTACATAAGGTTCTTCACAGTATATGTGAAATCGAGCACGGGGTATCTGCTTGCCACTCGTCACATATATATAGACTGTGTAATGTATGTCTACGTCAATGAGACAACAGAGTAGAGAAATCAACCTGGCAGGTCAAAAGCATAGCTGAGGCTTTGCTGGAAGGTTCTTGTTTTTTTTTTACAGTTATGCTCTTAACAACTACCATATTTTAAAATTCCAAATATTTTAAATGTAGGAAGCGCTAAAAGCATACGAGAAATTTAAGCCATTCTTACAATTGACTTACACTACAATTATACTGTAAATATGTATTATAGGACCAATTCCTTTTTTAACAGAATTCTAAAAAATCGATGCGGGTGTGGGTGGCTTCTCTCATTTTTTATTCCTTCGTTTTTACTGTATGCGAGATCCTTCGGTATCTAATTATTATCCTAGTACCTGATCTCAAAAGATTGTCTGCTCAACTGCTACTGGAGGTGTGTGAACTGAATATTTCTATAAAACTGGGAAAAAATAACAGGTAGCAAAATTTCACGTATAGGATATAAAAAGTAATTAAAATATTTTAGTTCGTGGGTACTCTCCAAATATGTGCTCCAATGTTTGACGTGGGAATAATAATGGATACATACGGCCTATTTGGAGTTTTTATTGAAATAACTATTCTTGAACTTGCAAACTGCTATTTTCAGAGAGATGCTATAGCCCACCCTTGTCCATTGGTAAGTATAAAATTATCATTAACAAGTAGCCTCAGGGATAATTAATATTAAATCATAACTTATAAAATCCAAAAATATATTCCGGGATCTATTCACACTACACTAAATTCCACCAGGTGACCTCATGCTGTCGTCAAAGCAAAATCATTCGAAGAGCCATTTATGTCTTTCTGACACAGTTGGCTGCGGCTTATGTATCCTTCTTCTTAGCACAGTCCTTCTGGAAAATTGGCGTCCATCCCTTACATTTTGATCTCCTACAAAACGAGCACTGCACGGCAGATCTGACAGTTTGTCATCATTTAATCGCATAATAAACATGACATTAATAAATTCTTTGTTTTCTTATTTCTGAAATTTGGAAAAACGAGATACCTTTTTATTTTTTTATACTGAGTTCAATTTGTTAGGTGGCTTTAACGACGGGCTGTCTAGTGGAAGGAATTGCTACTTTCGTAGGAAAGACATTTGAAGAATTTGTAAACGATAATTACGAGGATGAATGGAAATGCAGTCTAATAAATTGCATTTTTAGTGGATTCGTTTGTGCCATAGGTTAGTTCTCCCTAACTCAATATAGTCACAAACTAATCTTAGAGCTTACAGGCATCAACTTCACTGGAATGTATGCTAATCCCATTGTAGCATGGGCTTGCACGTTTAATTGCGAGGGAGTCAGTCACATTGGTCATCTAACTGTGTACTGGCTTAGTCCACTGATAGGATGGTAAGTAAAGAGCTGAAGTGATCCTATCTTCGTCTGAAATGTAATGCATATATTTAAAAGCAGAATAAATTATATATTTAGGTACCTGGCGGAAATGGTTTTTGCAGTAGACAATGAACAATTATTAGATGGTATTAAACACAGAGATTAAGAACTTCACCACTGAGGGACAGAAATTTCTGGGACCTGAATATACCATTAGGAACTAGGTATTACAACTTTGAAATGCCATATTCTTTATTGTGAAAATGGAATATTTACCTTCAAAGAGTTGATTACTTGCTTATTAACATAGCCCTTCCATAATAAATGCTTCAACCATAAGTACCTTTATAAGGAAACATTGAAAACAAAAATACATACATTTAGTATCTAGTACATTATGTAATCATAGTTAACGAATGAGTATAGTTCTGATTACTGGATATGAAACTTCAAATAACAGCTTATAGAAATAATAAAGAGACAAAAAATAAATTCTTCTGAAAATGAAAAGGTAATATGTACATAGACAAAACTACTAAATGGAAAATAACGAATTTGACAACTGCTTAACCAGTTGTCAACAGCTGCTGAGTAACACTAGGTCTCAAATTATGGGTTTGTAGTATGATGCATATTCCTTCTATATTCAACAGTTTCTTGTGACCTTATTTTTCCTCTTAAGCGAACTGTACGCGAATATACAAAATTATTGGAAAAATCTTCCCTGGAATCAAGACTATATTAGGATATAAAAATATTCAGATAGACAAAATTATTTAGTACCTATAGAAGCCCATTGCATCCCAATAATTCATCGAGTTATCTTGTGGATTAGGAAACAAAATAGATGGGCTATAATCTGGATCCACTGATATAAACTCAACTACCATGGCTGATTCTAGTTGTTCCATAAGTTTCATGATTCTTTCATGAGCGTTTTCCAAATGAATGGCAATTATGTCATGAAAATAAAACTCTTCGACCTATAAATAATGTTGTAATATCTTAATCTTTTTTTTCAGCAGAAAATACCAAATAAAAACTATTAAATTAATATTTAAGAATAATTACATACTTTACTCAGATCCAGTGTTGCAAGCATATCCAATAAAGCTTCATCCAAAATAATTTTACTAATAATGAGATGAGTTTCCACGCGAGAAGGACTAAACAGAAGACCTATTTAACCTAATTCAACTAAAAGCAGAATTATTCATTAGACAAGAACTAAGTCTTTAATATTAAAGTATTCACAAAATAGCAGCTGGAATATCCCTTATCCTAACCAATTTAGCTGGAAAAACACAACCAGGATCTCCATATATGTAGATAACAACATTATCGTCATAGTATGGATTTGTACCATTGCACTTCTAAACGTAATGAAAATTCATCTTAGAGGAAAAACGAATACTACAAATTTGTTTCATTAAATAGAACCTGAATACGAAGACCGATAGTTGGCTTCGGAAAAATCTTCCAGTTAACAATAATAATATCGTTGAATCGACGGCAGACGCGGCGTAAACGATAAAGCATCTAAACATGCATAAAATTTCAAAAAATGTATTGAGTATATTTATTAACGTTTTAAGAAGTCCAAATTTTAAATTAGTTAAGTTCTTTATTATTTGTTACTGAGATATACACAATGCGCTTGGAACTCATAGCATACCTTATTTTTTCTGTTCTACATTGTCAGACTAATCAATTTTATTCTGAGGTGAGGCGTAATGGTTTCGAAATCTCCAATTTAAATTTAATTGTTTTTCATTAAAAATATTATAGCTTTTATGCTAATTTTTCTCAGAAGCACCACTTTTCATCGTTTCAAACTGATAGTGCACTTCACATATTTTGGTGTTATTTAACAAAAAAATGCGCAAATTGACAAATCCTGGACCATCATAACAATGGGTACCGCTTCTACATCGAGTCTATATGAAAGAGGTCAAATTGAAGTACTTTCAACTACCGGTTACACGGTGAAGCGGATTGCCGATGTCGTCAAGCGCTCCCGCAAGGCTATTACGAATTTCCTTCGTCACCAAAGCGATTATGGTACGAGGAAGAGTAGTGGACGATGTAGCAAATTAGATGACTGTGAAAAAAGAAAAATTCTGTGGACGGCGTCGAATAGCACGATCAGCATCGTTGGAATCCGTAGGACTTGTGGCATTGACGCTTCAAAAATTACGGTGTGGAGAATGCTGGACAAGTGTCCCAATATTGTCCGATCACGGATGAAGAAGTGTCCACAACTGACACAAGCACATAAAGACGAAAGGCTTTGCTAGGCCAGAATATTCATGAGATGTGCCTGGGAAAAGACAACTTTTACAAGTCTTCAAAAATAAGCCTATTAATTAATTATTTCAAATTAAGACTATCTTCAGTAATGAGAAGAGGTTAAATCTAGATGGTCTTGATGGCTGCCACACCTATTGGAGAGATTTACGTAAGAAACCCCGGCATTTTTCAACCCGAAATTTCGATGGAAGAAGTAGTATGCTTTGGAACGCGTTCAGCGCTACGGGACTGGTTGATTTGGCGTTTGTGTCGACGAGGATGAATGGCATGGACTAACAAGAAGTCGGAGGACATCTTCTAGTTCCGTATTTCCAACGATCCAGGTTTTAGCTTCACTTTCCAACAAGATAATGCCACCATCCACGCCAGTCGAAGCACCAAGACCTGGTTGGAGGACAATGGTGTGGCCACTATGGACTGGCCATCGCACTCTCCGGACCTAGATCCGATGGAGAATCTTTGGACTATTCTCGTCCGTCGGATTTATGCCGATAACCGTCAGTTTGAGACCGCCAAGGACCTTTAAAGTGTCATCAGCAAAGCGTGGTGCGAAGTAGACAAAAGTGTCATCAAAAACATAGTTAACAGTATGTCTGAACGAATTTTCGAGGTTATTAATAGAAGTAGTGGTTGTATTGACTACTAGTTAATTATTATGTACATTGATTATTAATTTTTTGGTCATAAACACATACTTTAATAAAGTGTGCTATCATTTTGAAAGACATTGTAGTAAGAAATAACGGAGAAAAAGTATTACAATAACTAAGGTTAAAAAGTACCGTAATGGCAGTCCTCGTCATATCGTGAAATCTGAACTTCCTAGTTTTTCCCTTATTAGAACGACATGGAGAACCACAGTACATCATTATTTTTGCAATAATTTCACTTGATAATTCGTCAAAATGTGATTTAATATTCATTATTTGCATTTCTGTGACATCATGGATCTATAAAGATTAGTATTTTATGCAATGTACTAAAAAAATATGAATTAGCACTTAATTACTAATATAAAATATGTAAACAATTGTTCCATATTACCAAGTAAGCTCATAAACCAAAAAATAAAGGAAATCTCACATTACCGATGTTGTGATATTCATATTCCATATTTGAATTAAATAATTTTTCTATTAATTTGGCTTGATTAGCTGTGGCATCTCGATTCCACTTTCTCATGAACTTTACCATCTATATAAAATCCAATAAATTACTGAAACACTAAACAATTCTATCACGCAACACAGTAAACAATGATATTTTTAGTGTAGAAAATACAAAACAGGTTATACCCACCTATATAATTGAGTAAATTCGTATCCAATTTTTATCCAAATATTCTTATAAAATTAATATCATAATAACAATAATAATAATAATAATAATAATAATAATAATAATAATAATAGTAATATGCGTAGCTGACCAGAAGTATGGAAATTTTCTCACTAAAATTGATTTGTCAATTTAGAAAGCTCATCGAGATCACTGTACAATTTCTCTTTTCGGATTTCTAGTAATAAATCTTGCCTGAAATATACGTAAACACATGAATAACGTCCATTCAATACAAAACATTCAAGCAAGATAACGGGAAAAACTGCATATATGCATGTATATATACCTTTCATCATAAGAATCTATTCCAATTTCTTGCAAGTCCAAGTCTGTAATATCTACAAGTACTCTTCCTGCAAAACAATACTATGTTAAATTCAGTCCTAACAAATGTATCTAGTATGCCCTGTACCATACAAGAATATATACTTTTTTACTTACAAATAAGCAACAAAAATAGTTCTTTACAATATATAATTTTACGATATTCGAAGCACTAATATAACATATGATGGCAAAGTAGAATTTCACCCATGTATAGGATAACCACTTTTCATACCTGTAATATTATGTCGGAGAAAATACAGTGAATATTTCAAAGCAAGTTTGGGTCTTCGTTTCCTCAACCAATCATCTACGTCAGATGCTGTCCAAAAACAAATTGGACGATGAGTAATAACTTGAAATACTTCCTGCACAGTAGACATCAACCAGTTATGTTTGGACTAAATTAGTTGCTTTTAAACTAACAAGACCAATCAGCATTATAATTGACCAAAGTTTAATGTATAAAAAGATTAAATGCATTCAGTTTTATAAAAGTTGCCCCATTTGACAGCTACTACAGCCTCCATTCAGTGAGGTGCTTAATTATTAAGTATTTACACCTAATTTTGGATCTCTAAAATTTCCATGAACAAAGTGTACGTAATTTTAATGCGACATCAAAACAAACAGCACAAATGCAACTACTTTAACGAAGACAAATTTTTCCCGCATTGCGAAACTCATGGATATTAGATTAACTACGGTGCCTTTGGAGCACACATGCCAATTCGCTTGTATTGGATTCGTATTTGATTACTAAAGTATAGCGTAATCTATAGATTTAGAAAATACTTCTAAAAACTAAAACTGAGTGTTATAATTCACAAATTAACACTTACTTACTGTAAAAACTAAAAGAAAAGAAAATAACAACACGGTTTTTCTCATTATATTCCTTGAGTCATTATTCTAATAAAACCAATGAGCAAATTCACATGACGAACAGGTGTAGTAAATGTCTGCCGTCTCAAAATCTGCATGTGACAAAAAGTGGTTCAAATGGTTCAAAGCAAAATGCAGATACTGGGTCTATTACGTAGCGACCATTCTCCTGTATTAAGAATGCTTATAGGAATTTTGGTTTTTAGTTTGCTTAAATAGTTATTTAGATTTTAGTAGATTCTCGTTATTATCATCATAATTTGAAGAAAATTCAATATAGAGCGGCTGAATATTAATTAAGCAAAATGGAATGTCACAATGGACTTCAACATTATAGAGAAGAGCATATTCACTCATTAATTTTAACAACTTCATAACTGCAAAATAATAAAAACAATTCATTATTGAATAGAAGGCATAAAATAATTAAAGTTATTGATGTATCTTCTACATATCGTTACAGATTCTTATATTGTTCTATAATTTCAAAATTGTAAAATATATTTTGTTCATATTAGCAATAGGACATGATTTTGACCTTTGTGTGCACTACAACGTTCTAGTGATGTACTATACGGAATGGTCATATACTAGATAATTTTAAGCAATCTTGTTTAAATTCCTTCCTTCGTTTATAATCCTCCTCTATTTTTTTCCTGTCTTTATAAGGTTAAAGATGTATTTATCCAGTAAAGGTGATAAATTCGTCTACTTGATAGATCTTACAGTTCAAATTACTTTCTACTAAAATAATTCAATATGTTCTCAAACACCCTTATGACCTCTCATCATCCCTTAAGCAAAATTGTGATAAGAATGCTATATAAAGCTGTCGAAGCCATGCAGCCAAGCTGATACCCTTTCATAGAAATGCCACAGCAGGAGGAATTTCAAACCGGAATTATTATCGGAAAACAATGTGAGCTTTACTTTTAATTAATATTTCTTGATTTATATACAATTTTGATCTCTAGGCGCAATATTTTCATTTCTACAACTATAGAGTAGATTAAGTATTAAATAATACTGTTTATCGTAAAGAGAATGGAATCTCATAACTTTTATCCGCAAAGGGCAATTTTTTAAGGTTTTAATTAACTGCAGACATGTAAGACATTAGCACTAAATTATTACATATTCAATTTCCATAATTTATTGCTAAGAATTGATTGTCTCCAATGACCTAGTTCCGAACTTGTTCTGATGGGAAATTGCGGAAACACATTAAAGCGCTCAATTTTTATACGACTGATTTAGGATACATGTTTGTCATTTTAAACTAAAGACAATGGCTGAATCAATTTCTGTCCTGTGGTTTAGTATATTATAGTTTACTTCAGTTGTATTATACATATACAAGTACTTTAATATGGGATTAAATGTGTTATTTTAATATTTTATCCTTTTGAGTATCTAACTTTGAAAATCTTCTATTTAATTAACTTACATAATTAATTCCGTCTTTAAATCAAATGAGTACTAGGGGGAATCTTATCGTTCAGTGATCAAAAGGTACATTTTAAGTTAATGATAATAAAGTCTGAAGAGTTAAGCGTAACGTTTTTAAAGTGTCTGGTTATAAAAGTAAACGTTAGTATAAGAAATGCTAATATTTATCATTATTGGTTATTGCCAATTTTTAAATTCGATTTAAATCACTTATTTGCAGTGAAATTAACCTACGACTTGAATATTCTTGAAATAATGTATATTTGGAGAACAGATACTAGGTCCTACAAGGCAGAAGGAAAGTATTGAAAATAGCTTCCTATAGGTATGGAGTACATGCAAGCAGCCCTAGAGGAAGCTTGTCAAGGTGTGCAGTTAGGCCATGGTGGGCCGTTTGGAGCCGTTGTAGTCAAAGATGGAAAAATCATCGCTTCAGGACACAACATGGTTAGAATTTTTCCTTTCGACATTATGTGTCATATTTTGTCTCCAACCACAAATATTCATTCCAATATTTTGTGAGCTAATAAATATTATGTATCATGCCACTAATTGTGACCTAAATTATGGATTATCAAAACATATTACTCTACGATTTAAGTTATCACAAAAATATTTAGTATGAGCTGCGTTTAACTTGGTATGATCACTATCTTGTGATAAAGTGTATAATAACAAGTGATAAGGCTTAAATGAACAATGGAATTATTTTTATTGCGTCTGTCCTTAGATGAATTCCTTTCTTTGTTTGCAATTTTACATAACCGAAATTTCGAAAATTCAAATGTTCAAACATATAATACCATATCTTTTTGTTTACAAATTTTGAAGATTGTTTTGCACTATTGAGAAAATGATTTTTGTGTTCTGCACTATTTTCCGATAATCATACAGTGTTGTCACTTGTAAAAGTTTTCCACCATTTAGTAAACGCTGTTTTTCGTGTAAAAAGATGATAACACTTTTAGTACCTTATGTAAAAATTAAATATGGAATGGTATATAAATAGTTAAGATTTAAATTGATTCGTCGTCCAATCTATTAATATGAATATTAATTTAATTTTAACATACACTTGGGTACGAAGTTAATTTTCATAATATTAACGAAATTCAACGTGAGGAAACTCGAATTATGCTTCTAGGCTTCTATGAAATTTTAATTTTATACACTTTACTGTAAAGGTAGTTTTTAACAGTACTGTAAAAAATTCTGTATCATGTTAAAGATTACCACCATATTAACAGAAATACTAAAAATGCATTACAGCAAAATTTTTTAGGTCTTGGCGCACAATGATCCAACAATGCACGCAGAAGTGACTGCAATTAGAAGTGCCTGTAAAAAACTTGGTAAATTATGGTTTTTTTATCATTAGAGTTAAATAAAGGCTAGGACTAAAGATAGCTTAATATTTGCATATATATATATTAATACACGACCTTATTTGCAGTTGAATGTTGCTATTATTCTAATATCACGAGAAGGAAATGATATTCTCACAAGATTATCCACTGACATGAGCTCTTAATATTGATGAAATTGTTAGAAACCAAACTATATGGAAGTAGGAATTATAGATATACTACAGAACACGCCATATCTGTAATAATCCATCCATAGTTATATTTTATAACATTTTAAAAAATTGCAATTAAACTATCATAAAAGTATAGAATCAACTAATTATAAGCTTCATTACTTCTCAGATTTTATGGAACTTATTAATGCACAATTTAGTAACGATGCACTGTTCCTTTTGTTTTTCTGTCATTGTCTATTGCATAAAGTTAGATTTACAGACACTTTCGACCTCACTGGCTGTGAACTTTACACTTCATGCTACCCTTGTCCTATGTGCTTAGGAGCCTGTCTCTGGGCTCACTTTGATTCTATATACTATGCCGCATCAGCGGAACAGGTTAACTATATGATAACTCTTTTTTTTGGCTAATGATTGAATATATTTCCAATGATAATATCCTTTCTCACTAAAATATATAAATAAAAAAATTTCAACGTGACCTCTACTACCTCACCTAAATTGTTGGTGGAACTAGTGCATCTCTCTACTTTTATTTTCGTTCTTTGTTATAATACGTTCTAACACTAGACTATGTTGACTGTAGTCTCATGAGCGCATCAAACGTAAATCAGATCGATTTAAATGTGGCGACCAGTATTTACCTACAATTAGGAAATTTTAGAGATTTGCTTGGCACTCCATTCATAAACCTACTAGGAGAAATAGTCAAGGAAAATTTGGAAGAATATTTATAAATTATAGGTTTTATTTTATCCGTTTTAGACTAATGTTGATATATATATACTTAGCTTTTTGGTGACGTTCCGATGACTTTTCCTTTATAAACCACGAAGGTCAGCCAAGAACCACTTGTAACATGTCCTAAGTTTCCGTTTGGTTCTAGAACTACCACTTTTATTTTACAAACACATAATGCTAGACTTTCTTCTCTGCCCAGTCAAATTCTATTCGTAGTGTACTGCTCTCACCTTCTCACTTCCGTTTTTTATTAACAACTGGTCGTCTTTGGATCAATACGATTTTGGGTTGAAAGTATAACGGAAGTATAGGGTATTGGAAAGCCAAGGTAAGAAATCAGAGATTGAAGGACATCCTGGCGCTCTACCAATAGACAAATTTGAGCAGTCAAGGTAGTAAAAATGTTAGCAGCCTAGTTCAACGTTCATCAGAAAATACCTTTACCTCTTAACCAAACAGCTTAATTTACGAAAGTAATTCCTGTATGAAAAAATACATGCTAATAGATATCTATGTGCAATAGGTACTGTTTTCAGGCAGCAGCTATTGGATTTGATGACAAAGCATTTCATGACTTTCTTAAAAACCCTGGGACAGATCAATACAGGTGATTATTTTCAACAATTAATAGATAACATTTTTTCATTAATCTATTTTCCTAAAAGCTAGTAACTCGAATCTCTTCTAAACAAATTGGTCATAAAAAGACATACGCACAACCCAGAAAATTGGAGCATCTGCCCTTAGACGATTACCTACGACCGTTTGAAATGTGGGCAAAGAAGGACAATAAAATCCCTTACTGAGAGAGAATGACGTATTCGCAACTACCGATCTGATTTCTCACGTTATATTCGTTATTCTCAAACCAACTTTGCCTCTCCGGATTCTAGTTCTTTAAAATATAGTAGTTTACTACGAGTCTAATATCCGGTCACACTAATTGGTAAGTATATGTATGGATGAAATAATAAAATCTACATATTAAAAGTAAATTTATCTTTTTATTGCAGAATTTATATCATATCACATTTATGGTCTTCAAATATAATGTCAAACTTGTATAATAAGAAAGCAAAATAATGCTGAAATGAGAACTGAGTACATGCTATATTTTCGATAATTATCCAAACTTGGAAAGAATAAGGTTTTTCCGTATCTTAAGATTCGCTTATCAACGAACTTTTAGTTCCCTTTTCATAGATAATTTTTATCTCACAAATAATGTTTGTTCTCAACAGATGGTATCCTCAGTCGCTGGCTTCTTCATACCCAGCTGCCGTATTTCAGTTGCATCAAATGCCATAGGACTAAAAAATCAATGATCATAAGGGGAATGAACATAAAAACTTCTAGAAACAAAGCAAGCTCACGAGTAAATAATAATAGGCAATATATATTCTAAGCATCTATCTTTAGGTGAAATCAGTCTAATTTCATCTAATACATATTAATTAAAAATTATTATTATTTTGAAACAGTTTAATATACTTCAGTCTTCTATTCCCATTTAGATACCCAAGAAGTCTTCAATGTTCCCTAAAAAGTAAAAAAGAAAGGCTTATTAAGTAAAACAATAAAGAACTTAGAACACCAACACGGGAGGTGGTCGGTGTCCAAATCTTCGTACAACTCCGCCCATTTGATGTCCACGTTCCCCTTCTGCTACTTTCATGAAATTGTCTACCTGGAAATATTTAAACCTTTATTCTACGTAGTAACTTAAATTTTGTGAATACCTGAAGAATATTATACGTAATTAAAACTATTCTCATTTTACTGCAGTGATTGGTTAGCGACACCGCGTGAGATTAAAAATAAGCAGCTATTTATCGATTATCTAGCAAATGCCACGTGTTCTCACGTTTTCTCATAAATTTTTCCTTCTCGTGGCTCTTCAGGGAGAAAGCTACTTGAGCCTGAACACGACCAAGTTAGCATTTGAAGTTCATGTAAAAAGCGCAAAAGCAAAAAGATACAGAAATCAATACGATAATAACTGACTATTATGGTAATTGGCAGTGCGAGGACAAGAACACCGCAGGCGATGGCACCGGTTGCCACAAGCTTACCCGCTGCAAAATTCTTAGTATTTAACTCTATACAAATAGATGTTATGTCAAAATAAATTCAGACAAAAACATATTTCAAGTAATCAAAACAGATTTATTAGAGCAGTATACTCACGAACTGTAATTGGCGTGAGATCTCCGTATCCTGAAATAAAAACTTTTGCATAATACGATACAATCAGTTTGCTTTTTAAAATACATATTGATCTTGAAGGTTAATTTTTTGTTCCCGAAATCATTTTAACCACCAGTGGTGGTGATAAATCATTTACGGCCCTATCAATTAAGCATCCTGATTTGATTCTTCCCCAAAGAAATGTGTGGTTGAATAAAACAAAATTCATCCGGTATTTTCCAATTACTATATGTATGAATTATTTCTGTATTTTTTAGTTTACTTCTTCACATCACAATCACGACGTTTTACCCACCTACAGTCGTCATGGTGACGATGCACATAAAACAGAGTGAATTAGATAATGAAATAATAATAATACAAAACCGTAAATGAATAGCCGATAAATTATGAAATCTATTTTGCATATTTAACACATGGGACACTGTCGATAATGAATATCGGTAATGAAATTAAGACACATTCATAATATTTTTGTTAAATGAATATAATTCAAATGCTCATATAATAATATTTAAACAAAGTAGAAAATTCATTTCTTACCACCAACAAGCAGCAGGGATGGAGTAAAACTGAGATCCTGGTTCATCTTTTTCCAAGAAATAGACAAGAGTGCTGAAGAAGATTACTCCTGTCAATACTACCATTGCCATCATCCCCAGTTGACGAAAAGATGCCTGATATATTAGGGTAAAAAATGAATAGCGTTCTTCTTAATTGAAGGCTTATGACGCATAGAACATATTCAAATGCTAAATAATTTCAATTAATTAAAATATAACCTTGAGAGTTTTTCCGAACATCTGCAGTCCGCTGCTGTACCTTCCCAGTTTCAGTACTCTAATAACTCGAAGTACTCTTAATATTCGAATAACCAGAAAAGCTCCCTAAAATCAGTTCAAAACAAGTAAATGATGCTTTATTTTACAATAAAGAAGTAATAAACTTTTAGATATACTTAAAATATTAAAAATATATCACTTAAAGGTAATGCCAGATAGATCAGATTTTATGACATCTAAATAAGAACAGTAAGGTGAACTCACTTTAAGGTCTCTAAGTTGTTCAGTACTGACTCCAAAGAGAAATAATGTCATTTCTATTATAAATGGTACAATTGCCATCAAATCGATAATATTTAACAGTTGAAAAAATGTTTTTCTTCGGTCTGATGATACTAACATTTTTAGACCTGAAAATTCTCTGAATCAAAAATTAAAATCATTACCTTTTAACTATTATTAATAATAACAACAACAATACAAGAACAATGAATTATTGCATATTCCGGATTACATCACTGCTATAAGATCTGTGAGTGTCTACGAAATAGGCAAATGTGAAAGATGCCTGTAGGGCAGATACGCCAGACGTTTACACCGTTCTCCGGTGTCTTTATCCCAAAATTGCACTCCATTGTGCGTGAAAAAAACTAACAGGAACTTCATTATGAAAAAAATAAAAGTTAGGTATCAGAAACTAATTTAGCAGCAATTGTTATCAATGTAATATCGCTTAATGTTCATATTAGGTTTATTATTAAAATATGTTAGGATTTACCATATTCCAAAGTGAACCAAATGATGCACACGTATTCAGTATAACTGAGAATGGGATGAGGCTCCATGTCCACGATTAGTCCTGATAATGCGATTACTATTACAACAAATATATGAATCTCATCTTCATACACAAAACAGCTTAAATAGTGCTTAAAAGTTATTGTTAGGTAAATCAATTTAACACGATAAGATAAGTAAATTACCTTCGGTTACATTTTTTTCTACTCCAACTTGTAGCTCAGGTAAAGAGCCGAGGACTAGACCGGATATGGAAATGAGCACAAATAGCACAGAAAATGTGGCAAACACTTGCGCGTAGCCAGAGCTTAAATATACTTTTATCTACTTCTCATAGTTAATCGTCCATAATTGTGGATAATTATCCTTGTTTTACATGCTTTTAATTATAATTAAGATAACACATGAGAAAGAACAAACTAGTAACTTTTCTCTTTTATCCATTTCAGTATTTCTTATTCATAGTATTATAATAAACCTATTCTTCACCTTGTGGGCTCTTCTATAACATTCCAAACAGTTCTTCTTAAGTCTCCAAGCCAAAGATGCTTGAATAAATTTGGGGCTTCTTCAGATGAATATGAGGAAATCGAGTCATTATCGCCCTGAAATCTACTACCTTCATTTGCAGTATTGTAATGGATTATGATCATCATCTATAAATAGTTCTTTAATAATAATAATAATAATAATAATAATAATAATAATAATAATAATAAAAATGACAATAATAATAATAATAGCTGTACATCTAATCAGAATGATAAAGAGTGCTTATTAATTTGTAAATGCTTTTGATTTTCTATTTAGATCTAATTATCGCATCAGGTCTTACCTTATCATCTGCGCAGCAACAAGGCGCCAAGTAATTATCGGGTACGATTCCCCAATATTGAAATTCATCGAGGATGTCCATAGGACATAAATGGGAGGGTTGGTGAATCAAGCCTAAAATAAGCATATTATCCTAGTAGGTAGCTGTTTATACTAGCTCTTTTTATTAATATAAAGATATAGATTGGTGTTACTTATTTTCATATTTCTCTTATCATTTATCTTTAATCTTTTAGTTTCATGCTTTAAGCATATCACCTGTGAGGTAGAATTGGTATATGACATGAAAGAGTTGAGGAGGACGTTCGAAATAATATTCATTTGTTGATTCAAAAAATGCATCGGCTAAAGTCAGTCTATCAGGAAGAGAAAGTTCGAGCAACCATAAGAGACGACCTGAATATAAAATTCTAGTTATCAAAAACAAGCAACGTACTAACATCTTATGTATTAAGAGAGAATAATAAGCACTAGCATTGATACAAAGGCTTTGCCAGTTTTTGGAGCGGTAATTTTGCTATTAATACTGATAACTATAAAATTGGTAATCATTTCGTAGACAAAGACACTTACGTATTTCAATGAAGATAACACTATAAACTGTCTTCCTAATGTTTACATAAAAACAATGAACAATTAAAATAACTACAATTCTCTATCCTTCATGCATTAATTGCAGTCTATTTTAAAGTACGTCAATACTTTGAAACGTTTTTATATTTGCACCAACCGACTTTCCGACTAATAATCGTCTCCTTCCGAAGCATGAATTTATGCCCACCGACGTTCAATCGAAGAAATTCATTAGATTTTGCACTTTCCGTTACAATACCCTACAATAGTATTCAATCTTTAATATTATGGAATATATCCTACCCACTGAATTCGTACCCTAAACAAGAAATAAACTTAAGCCTAGCAATCACTAAAATTTGAAAATGGCAACATCCACCAACTTTTTGGTGCCGTACATCCGTGGGTAATAGAGCTTTACTAGATACTTCTTCATCTGTAGATGGAGAGTCATCTATAGGTGACCTAAAATTGATAGCACATAAATATTAAAATATGCTATGCAAGCCTACCATTTACTTCAGTAAGCACCATGATAAATGAAGAAACTTCATATCAATAACAAGGTTTTTTTTAAAGATTTAATTGGTAATATATAGCTCAGAAATTGGTGACGTATAAGAGTAATATAAGCTGTAAGGCTGATATTATTATTTTAGTATTTACTGGTTGACCTCTTCTTTATCCTGGCTCCCAATCGGTCAGCAGGGTTAATATAGTAAGAACGGACATTTTTAATATGTCTGTTGATCCTGCTGATCCCGTGTGAGGTGGCCATGATAGATCCCTGGAGCACTGCCGTGTTCATTGTTGTCAGTTTGGACTTCTGGACGCTTTTCAAATACAGAGGAAGCAGCAATAGTCACTTGGTAGCTTAGTTTATTTGAATGAGTGAATGCAAATCGAACTTGACAAATATTAGATGTTATTAAAGGGGTGGAAATGGCTTCTATTAGGAATTTTGAGTTGTTTCATCGAGTTGAATGGAAATCCTCACAGAGAATAGTAGATATGGAGATTCATGTGTTTATGATACTGAAATTGCATTCATTCGAGGAAATGTTTATTGCTGATGTTAATTTTAGGTTTCGAAACAACGAATGATGTCTTGAATAACGGAAGAGCGGGCCAAATAATCGCATTTTAGTAGACTCAATTAAATTCTATAATAATCCTTTATGCGGCTATGGAATCTTAGCGGTTAACATAAGCTGTCTAATCATATTCATATTATGTAATCAGCATTATTGTGTAAAAATGAAATAAAACACTAAATATTTATATTAATCATTAAACTGTAGGATATGAATAACATCGTAAAAGAGTAATAATCAGAAGGAGTTTGTTTTAGTAAATAAATAAAACTCTTACCAAAAAAGGAAAAGTATGTGTGGATAATAGAGATGGACTAGAAGAAAAGTCGAGAGAGATACAAGCTGAACACATGGAAGCTATCACATGGAGTAAGGATAGAACGGGGAGTTTATTCCTTCTTAGCAACAGAGAATCAATGCCCGTCCTATATATGCATCACAGAATGATGATTACTACCCTACACTTCTCATAACATTTAGCTAAAGCCAACATATATTATCGTAGTACAATTGTAGTTATGCAAACTAGTGAGAACATCTTTAGAATTTTTGTTCATGTGGTACATTTAAGTGGTTTTTTTTATAACAAACCAATAATCTTATATAACTACATTTATAATGGATTTTATGGTTGGCAACAATGATCATTGTATATGAAATAAATTCTTAAGAGGAAGTTCGAGTAATAAAAGAAAAATTGATGAGAACTAGTCTTGAAAGTTGACATAGTGGTCGTAGCAATTGATAATAGTAAAACTGATGTCGCTTTCCATACGCACATTTGAAGTCAGCTAGCAATGTTTAACTACTTTCTAGGTTATTTGTACTATCACGGTTTTTTCTAGGGAAATCCACACGAAAAACCCCACAGTTGTAATGAGATGCGAAACAGTAAATGCTCCGCGATGAGGTGGTTTTCCACCGACTCTGCACATGGAACCTGGTGTATAATACCTATATTTGGCTTCTGTAGCAATTAAGGCTTGTTCTGCAAGATTCTGCTATTTTCTATTATTAGAATTGCAGAAGAGAACGGAAGGGTCTTTCTTGACAAGTGTACTCCACACAACATCAAAAATAAACGTCACAATATTATATTATATTGTTGTCGCTATTTCCGCATAATCTTGCATCATAACAAAAGTCATTCTACAATATATTGCAGCGAAAGGTACAAATCGATGATGTGAAACGCGGCAAATTAACTATGGATCATATGAGACCTATTTACTTCGTAACTATTTTTTGTGCATAATTCACGCTGGATAAATACGCAGAAAAATATAGACACCTTACTAGTTAACAAAAGATCCTTCTGCGCATTACAACGCCATCCAGTTTCTAATAATTACCACTAGTCATTATGTAATTTAAACGACTGTTTATCACCTCACAACTAGAACCCACCTATATTAACTCGAGAAGACCTCAGAAAATTGTCCACACATAAAAAAGCTATATATAATGCACTGTACACTATATACTTTTTTATTAAATACATCTATTTTGTATTCAAATACACTACGAACATAATTCACATCAGAGTTAATTAATACTAAAATAGCTCAAATTTAACAGTAGATTTGCATCAAAATAACGCATTTCAAATAAAATATAAATCTACGTGCTTTTTTACATATAATTTAACTGCCCACTAAGGGCCGAATAAGCGAAGACAAATAATTAGTCGTGTATGAAGAAAAACGAACTGCATTTTAAGTATTCACCAGTAAGAAACCAAATTAATGGAATATTCTGGGTCACCTTTCTTCTCCGGTTATTACTTCGATTAATGAAAAAAAAGTTTAAAAAAATGAAAAAAAAACTATAATTATATATGTATATATATAACACTGATATGAACACTATATTCCGTTGTTTTTTAAATACTTAATATAATCGGCATTTTCATCTATTTTTAGATAAACAGAGAAAGTCATGAAAGTGGAACAACAAAACATTTTTGAAAACTATTACTGTAAGCAAATACACTTTAAATGAAATATTGCAATTAAACTTCTCTTATATAACTAAATTTGCGACAAAGTAGTCATTCTAAATAAACATTTGAACACATTAATTATTTCGTAGGCATATTCTAGCACTCTTGGTCGATCGGATATCGATGCTACCATTTTTCGTTAAAAATCTTTTGAAGTATTAATTGGAATCAATATTTTAGGATATCGCTTATTAATTACAATGCAAAATTCGCTTATGCTAATATTAAATGATTCTATATTGATTTTTTGAGTCGTAATTATTTTAACCAGCAGATAATGAAACACGTGACTGAAAAATTTGAAATAAAAAAAGCCAAATATACCGAAGCTACTTTTTAAGTTTTTTTGCTATAATCTATAGGAACTAAGGCTGTCGAAGAAATCTGGTTGGTGTGAAAGATATTTGAACTAGTTACTGATTAGTGGGAAAGTGTAAATGGTAATCATGTATAAAGGACAAACGCACTTATGAGCATCATTCATGTTCACTGTGAGATCCAGACCTCTAATGACGTTGATTTCAGATACTACATTAATGGCACATTTTACTAGAAGTTCAATTGAAATCGACTCTTTCTTGAATTAGTGGGATAAAACGTGAGGCAATTAGAACAAGTAACAAAGACATAAATGTAGTGATATATGTGGGTCAGGACACGGGAGCCACTCAGTTGAAAAAGTAATTACGACAGCTGATTAACAACGCCCGTGGAGTTGAATCGAGCACATTCCCATTGAATAAGTTTAGAAGTCCATATAGTAGATATGTAACTTGCTGTATCTACTTGAAATAGTAAGTTGCGAAATATATATTCACTAATACAAGTAGTTGATAGTTGTTTTTTTCCTAGAGATTCAGTTGAAATAACAATTTCAAGAATAATACCTAAAACAAATGTACTAAGCTAAGCGAAGCATCAATCCTTCCTAGTTTAAAATTTAAAAAATAAGAAGTTATTTTGCAGCCACAGTTCCATTCAGAAATCAATTGTGAACGAAATAATCTTATCTTTCGAATTATTATTTATAATTATAATAAAATTGCGAATTAATCATAAGGGATTATATAAACACTATGAATTCAAACATCAAAATGTAATAAGATGGTATAAAAATATTCTAATTATGAAAACGAACTACTTTAAAATATGGGAAGGCACATAAAGGCGATCTAGTGGTCCCCACATAGGTGTTAGTCCACTTCTAATTACTTCTTAATCCATTCTAATGATCAGGTGACGTCTACGTAATTTAGAGCAGTATATAATAGAAAAATGGACAGACAGATTGATGGATGTTTAAGTAGGGGGAAGTATTTATGCTAATTGTAAAGTACGGCATCTCGGAAATGCCACAATGCCATTTTTAGGTGATAGTGGTGTCATTATCAAATAAGATTTTATATTGAAATTCTCCAGTTGCTTATGAGATTTAAAAATGGCAATAGGTCAATTCTTAACAGTCTTGAATTAATACACAAAGTTTCATATATGTTCTAGATATTAATAAAAATAGTAAAAGGATTGCGAAATAGATTATTCGTTTAACTATTAAACAAGTATACTGATAATCCTTAATCATTTTACAGCTAGGACGATTTAACAAATGAGAATTTGATTTAGATAAAATCGAGGACGTCGTCTATTCGGCAAATAAAAAAACTTATTATAAACACGATTATGGTATATTTTAAGGAGAAATCCCTTATTCTGGTTATATGTAAAGTTTAAATCAAATAATTTTTGGAATGGTCGAAAAAAGCAGTATAAATATATGAGTTAATTTAATTTAGTCACAACTGTAGAATTTTCATACTTTTAATGAATTCTCACCGTTTACTAAAAGTGACATTTGACGTAAAGAAATCATGGCAATCGAAGTGATTGTTACTGTGGGTGGAGTCTGAAATGAACTGATATAAACATGAATTTTTGAAATTTCAAGAAAATTCGTAGTAATTGTTATTAATTAGAACAATATGACATGTCGAATTTATATGAAGTTTAGGAATAATTAACAGTGCTATTGTTGAATTATAGGAATACTTTCAGGAATAAACTACCGTCTCAATATCATTTTGTAAACTTTAGCTTCTGCCTGGGAAACTCATACACTAACTGTCTGAAATAAGTTGATATTTTGTATTAAGCAAAACGCTACTAGCACTACCTTTACACTGGTTGGTCAACTGTGTCTCCGTCATACGTCGTTCTTCTAAAACAGTTCCCAATTTTATTCGATTTGAGTGGAACCTGACTGCAATTAAATAGTTACAAACTACTATTCAAAAGAATAAAAATAAATAAAATAACGATATAGAGGAAGAAAGAGATTGAGAAGTAGAAGGTTAGAGAAAGAGAGGAAATAATGAAAGAAAAAGTACTTTGATTGTAAGTCATCAAATATATTACTAGTACTCTGAGTATTTGTATAGTTATGATATAATTGGTAACAAATCGCAAGTTTTTTGTCCCGTGAACATCTAAAGTCACGGACAAACAAGCTGGAGAAATGGCTTATTGTTTAAAGGTTCTAATGATAAGTAGTACTCACATAAATCAAGCAAAATCCTCGCTCACATTATCAAAAGTTAATTTCTTTATTTCTTTTTAATTGAATACTATTCTAGGAAAGAATGTAAGATGTCGAGTAGTATAGCACTGTGCGAGATAAAAGTACAAATTCATGTGTGACAACTTTATAGGGGCTTTCGCATACTTAAATGAAGTATAATTAGATAGTACAATATCCTATTTAAAACCACCAAAATTTAATAGATAAAAAAAAATTGTAAAGCATCTGCTGGTATTATATGGTCTCCACGACCTTTGGTCGCATTGAACTGTTTTTAATCTTTTATACAAGTATTTCCATGTTCCAGTCATGAAATTACTCATTCAATGATTCATATTTTAGATTTAAGTATTAATGCTACAATAAAACAATTCATAAATAATTCAAAATTTGGCTAATCGGTTTGAAACTATAGTTGAAGAACTACTTCGCTGTCATCTTGTATAAGTCGTTGGGAGTTACAAATGATATGGCAAGAGGTTTGATTAAAGTAACAATAACTACCTGAAACACACTTCTCATCAAGTTACGTACCAAAAGTAGTAAATCTGAACTCAGAAAAAGTAGATTACTTCCACAGATTAGCCACTATGCTGATAGTTTGGGTCTCGTAGTTCTTCACAACTATAGATTTTCTCCATCTATACTTATTCACAGATTTTTGTTACACTCTTTACTGGTAGGTTTTGCACTTTACAGTTCCTTGATTTCTTAAAGAAATGTGTGATTCGATAAGCTACTCCTCTAAATTTCCCCTTGTTCCCTGAAATTGTTCATATCTAGTGGCTTTCGTTTCTCTTTTCCATAATATTTCTCATTTATATTCTCAAAATCAATTCTAGAATACTTCTATGTTAGTTATAAATTTTGTTGTATTATTTTCGCTTAACACATTTCGTTAACAAAACGTCAACATACTGCTTGATTTCTAATTTTCGTTTTTCCCTAATTTAATTCTCATCCACTGTCGTTTAATATTTTTACACCGCAATCGAATCGATGAGGCGAGACGGTTGTCACTCATCCAACAAGAGTAAACTATGAAGTAATTAACAGTGATATACAAAGTATCGTCAAGCTCTGAGAAGAGAATCAGAACCAAAACAAAAGCACGACAAGCAACTGTGAGCTATTGTTTCCAAATTTCCCCTCTATAAGGAAAAATTGTTAAATTTCACTGAACATATCACTTTATTAAAAAAATAATGACGAGACTAATGCAGGCAATAAAAAATATGTGCGCAAAATAAGTCATATTCATTTCTGTTGTTACCTCGTTCAGCTACGAAACGTGCAGCTGGTGAACAGTGAACTGGATTGTGCGATGGGCCAAGGCGCACGGCCTGATGGCTGGAAAATGTTTGTTAGAATTGGCATTTTCTCAGAATTACTGGCAATAATTTAAAAATAAAATGATATGATTTTGGCATTCCATATTACATAAAATGTTTACTGGTCGCAATTTTCACAGATATTATCTGACAAATTTTATTCCTACCGTACTGTACATGGAATAACTTATTTATACTATGGTCTGATTATAATAAAATTTCCAAAGAACATAAAACATATAGAAGGTGCAAACGAGACGTCTCCAAAATGACAACAGTTTTCAAAGGTATTTTAATAAATAGGATGGGTTAGATTGATTGCATTCTTGGCCTACCTCATTCCGGAGGAAAGGGGAGCCAGATGAGGGAATCGACTTGTCGAATTGTCGAAACAGTATGAAATAAAAAGTATTGCGAAATAACAAACTAAGAAGGGGACAAGGTAATGGGCAACAAAGAGCTTAGTAAAGCTAAAGGTCTTTAATGGACTGAGGAATATATGAGTTCGAATTTACTTCCTGCGCATTTACTAACGTAGTCTATATGTTACAAATTTTATTTCAACAGTAGATCATATAGGAAAACAGGAGAAGAATTACAAATTACATACATTAATTAAACATGAGATTTCATGAACAAAAAATCACACAACTATGTCCTATGTATCATGTGTTTAGGATAATGTGACAGTGGTGATGATAGTTTAATTGGTAGAAGCTGGTGCTCAACAGCCTGAACATCTAAGTAATGGTGTAGTGTGCAAATTACATTAATGGGAACAAACAGACAAGTTCGTTTGCTTGAATGCTGGAGGCATGGCCTGGCCGGTCTCATCGAGTATGAATGCACAGGCGCCGATATCTTAAGACGAAAACAAGATGGTAGATGGGTAATAGAAGTCCAGTGGAAATGAGGGGGAGCAGTTACTTAAGATGACAATTATATCGCCACTATCACCTCTTTAGATTTAAGTGCTAAAACGCCACCATATTTCTAGCCTTGATTTCAATAACACTTTCACATATGTTAGTATTCCATATATACAATATATGCCATTTCAACAATCCATCTTTCATTTTTCAAAGTATCGATTAAGGCATGTGGGTCAGATGTAATGGAAGAATATTAGAAGATTCTAGGCCGGCTAAAAGATACCACGGAAATAAATGCACGTTATTGTTCTTAGAAAGTCAAACTGAGGCAACAGTCCATCATGCACTTTGTTAAAAAATGCAAGTAAATGATTTGAGACAAACCGGAAATATTAGTGGGGAGCTTTCATAAAGGAGCTTTAGTCTCGTCTTCAAGAATGATGTATTTTATATGAGTAACTTTAAACCATCCAGCAACATCGTTATTTACACGTATCGTACTCTCTTATGAAAATAGACATTCCTACTCTTTTAATGTTCCTTCTGTCTGTCAATGTCCAATAATTCTGAGCCTATCTTGCTCATACTCTTACCCAACTTTAGGTCACTAACATAACCATTTGGGGCTAGGGCATATCCGAATAAATAATTAGTATGAAATAAAGCAAATAAAAAGAATAATTAAAAGTCTAGTGAGTGGACATTTTTATAATGCATGCGAGAAACACTTTATTGCTACTAGATCACCTTCTACGCATACTTCCTGCATTTACGTTACAAGTCTCATTTCCAGTTGTTTACAAGAGATATTTCTGGCGATTGTATTTGTATTTATCTAATCTTAATTTATACATAAGTACGGTAGGCAGTATATTTTGTATTATAGTTTTAATATCTTTATTTTAAACTTTTAAAACTGACCTATGAAAGTGCATATTTGCAAGTTCAGTGCCTGAATACACAGCAAATCTGGAAATAAGCATGAGAGATTTAAAATGATTTGCGATCTTAATCTTACGAATATATGTGAGATGACTTTTATATGATTTAATGGACACTAACTTTAGATGCTCATTAGCTAAATAATGTAAGAATAGTTTAAAGATGCTTTGATTAGGAGGAATCAGTTGAGTGAGTATCAGAGGGTTAACGAAGGAGGAGAGACAAGTTTTGTAGAGAACTTGAACTTCTATTTTTGGTCGTATAATTAGAAACCACGCTTTGGATATTCGGTGATGGATGATGGCTGATGATGGTTACTTGAAAGCATTTTCCACTTCAATAGGTTATGATCGAGAGAGCAGGGAAGGGTAGGCACATAAATTGGCAAAAAACAACATTAAAGTCTACTTCACATGTCATTTCACATTTCTCTCTCCTGAAAACCAAGTCTTCTTGATTTAAACATTATGAATCGCACTCACAACTGTATGCACTTTTCAAAATCTTTTCCATTTATATTTTTTTTTATCTTTTCGCCCCATTTCTACGATTATGCCCATCTTTCATAATTTTGGGTTTGTTCATTGCTGAAATTTCCACCCTTTAGCTATTTTACAAATGCGAAAAAAAGAAGGTAGTTATAAAATAACAATTTAAAGAAACAAAAAAATGACCTTAAAAAAGAAGTTAGTCTTCCTATTACTACCGTATTCTTTGCATAATATATCTAGGTAAGGTACACAGTTAGTATAGCTATTTTTATTTGTTTAAGCAAATGATAAGCTTACTAGACAAAAGCTATTTAATAATTGTTATGCTCCATTAAATTTATTTGAATTTTTCGCATTATTTGCGAAGCTTTCGACGGTTACGCTTGACATCCTGCAAATAAGTGGCAGAGTTAGTTGTTCCTTTCCAGAGGCCGCCTAGAAATAAAACAGGCCTCAGAAACTCTTTGATTCTTCATTTCTTCTAACATTCCACAATTCAGAGACAGCATTACTCTTAAAGTCTACTTTTAATGTCTTCTAAGCATAGATTATTGTTTCTAACTTGATTAATACACTTGTTCTAAAGCAATTCATCGTTGGCTGTAACAATAACCTACTACAAAGCAATTTTCTAAAATAGTCGTTTCATAATTAACAATTAAAAACTAGTTAAGTGCCCCATTTGTTCAGTAATATTCTGATAAAATGGCGTACTATACATTTATAATTACGTATTAGCAAGTTAAGATAAAGCACTTTTAATAATTTAAGTGAAAATTAGGATTAGGATAGAAATTCAGTTTTATGCTCCGACTTTCCGGTACTCTCTTTGTCGATGTATAAATCTATTTTTAGCCGCTGATATTACTTTGATAAAATTAGTAGAATATTGGAAAAAGAATAGAGATGCCTGGCTTATAAATATCTGCTCCAGTTAAAAAACCATTTGTATAATAATTTGGGTGTGTTGAGAGAGTGAGCTGAAAGAGGATAGACTAATCAGAAACGAACGAAACAAAAAGATTAGAATGCTGATCTCGCAGGTAAAAAAAATCTGCTCTGTTGAGAAGATTACGAAATAGCATTAGGGTCACAGTCAAATAAGGTAGTGATATACATAGGTAGCTTAGGTATCTTATTGAAGATATTATTGTTGAGGAAAACTGCCATGAGACATTCAATATTATTGACTAATCTTCTTATTACTCTGCTCACTCATAGTTCTTTCAGTGTTTCCTGATGATAACATTGAATTTCAACAAGCGAGATATGGGGGAGCTTCTTGTTGTTGACCTTCATGTTCGCTTTAGATACGCAACATTTTTAGTTTCCATAAGAATAGAGTTCGACAACTACTGCTATTATTTCAAACAATATTGATGTAAATTTTTCGAGCTATAAACTTTACAAATTATTTACAAATAATTCTAAACTTGTAAGAAGTGTAAAGCCGAGCCAACCATATCAGTCAGCCAAAGAATGTTATGTTGGCAAAAGACTCGGCAATAGACACTGTTCAAACAAACACTGAACGATGTCATTTCCAGACCTCATTCAGAAAAAGAGGAATCCCTGAATGCCACCTTGTGCAAAGGGAATATGAGCCTGACTGCGTAAACCCAGCTTAATAGTAAATTTCGTCTATAGATTCATAAAATACTCTACTAAAAATTCATTCATTCATATTAGTTCATTTTTAAAAATAGATGATTAATAATGATCAATCAGTTATCTAAACTATATAAAGTACGTAAAGAACTCTAAACACAATGCTCGTGCTTCTCAACAGCTTTTACAAAAATAAGTTATTTTGGATAAAAACTAATTTTGAATAGTGCAATATATTCACTTAGGCAACCTTTTAGAGCAGTATGAGGGAGAAGAAACTCACAGACGATGATGAATAGCTAACTGTCTTTATTGACTTTCATCGTTTTATACAAAAATTTACATGCAATTTCCTCTTTCCTTCGTGTTAAAAATTAGAACTATTATTTTGAAATCAACTGTTCTTGCACAACTTTTATTGTAATTTTATTTATTTATTTTCAGGCTCATCTATGTTAATAATACGTTTATCAACTGAGAACAACGAATATTTATAGGAATTATAATAAACAGTGACATTTTATTGCATAAGGCGCAGTTTTATTTTTTCTATATATAGAGTAGATTTAGCCTGTCTGGGGGATATTTTTTCTTGCCTACATTCACTTTTATAATGAATTTTCAACCACTTAATTTTTTCCCCATTTCGTACACTATGTCCTATTATTGATTAATATTTATTATGCCCTCTGAGGTACGTCAGTGGGAAGAGCAGTTAAGGGATATAGTAAAGGATTAGGCTTAGTCCCACTAAACTCTCCCAGTTACATCATAATATTGTGGCTAAATGATAAGGAATTTATTACAAATTTATCAATTATATCTTATCATATGATCATATCACTGAAATATAGTATATACATAGATGATACACTAATGCAGATAAAGATATTTATGAGGAATTAAACATCTAAATTTTAGCATGATTTGGCCAACTTATTTTTTGTCCATATTTAATGGATAAAATAATAATGTGATAAAGGCAAAATGAATTCCATTTGAAGACACCCGCGATGGAAAATTCATGTAATCCTTCTAGCAGCCCGGCGGAAGTAGCAATCGACAATGATGCTTAAGTACGAATGAATACCAGTTATCCAACCCATCTCAGTCCCTTTCTTGGTTCTTAGAAAGGTTTTCACTTGGCTAGCACCTTGCATCTTTAATCACTCCACTCAGAATCAGATGAATCTGCAGTTAAAACTAATATATGACTGTATTAATAGAAAAACAAAGGATAAATTAAAGATGAAGTAAGCTGGCTTCTTTACCATCTTCACTACTGCTGCTTGCGATAACAATTCGCCTCGAATCTAGTTGTTTTTGAATAGAATCCAAGAGTCCATTAGATGGCGAATCCTATAGATGACATTTTAATAAATAGATAAACAATATTATTTTGATAATTTCCGATGATCATGGCAACAATTATTGTACCTCCATCTTGAATGTGCTGCTTGGCGAACGATCATTGGACACTGATCGTAACTTGGTCTTATCAACATTTTGGATCTCCTGAAATAATATTGATACTGTATTAAACACACTGAATCGTATAGCAATACATGGATTAAAAAAAGACCGAGTAAAAATGAGTACAAAATGTTACATATACAAGCATTTCTGCGACAGTGATACTAAAATATTGCTAGTAACTCGAACTATATCCTATAAAAAGTGCTTGATATTAAGTCTAACCTCCAGAAAACTTTTCCTCTCATTGGATATTGCCGGCAAAACATTTGGCTTTGATAAAAGGGATGATGGAGAAGATGGTGGAGTAGGTGATGGAGTGATTGACGTAGGGATGGCGCTTGATGATAAAAGATTTGGCGGTGGTGGTGGTGGCGCTGGTGGTATAGATGATTTTGCTGTGTCAGGTAATTTGCCATGTTCAGGAAGTGGCGGAGTGGGACGAATTGGAGTTGCTAGTGTGTCAATGGGATAATGAGGTGTTTGAAGTGGTAGTCCTCCATAAAATGAATTACGCGCACTGGGTGTGTCCAAATTGTAATTGGCACTGGTGTGATCTTAAAAAGGTGTTTAATATATATAATGAGTTTGAGATAGGAACAGAATGTGACTGAAACGTATGAATTTGACGTGATGTTTTTAACTGTATTCAACTTCAATTGACTGGGAAATGTGAGTGCGATGAGGTTTCTTTAATTTCTAACTCAATTTTATTTTCGGAATTCTGTCTATTCTTATAACCATTTATTTTGTGATATAATTAAAACTATTGTCACAATCTATTCGTAATTTCTACTTATTAATCTAGTATGATAAAGCACTAGATTATTTTAAATTTTAAAAGCTTTTGTAAAATTTGACATGTCTTATACATACTTTTACCTATTCTATTTTACCTTCTTCTTTACAATATGTCTACTTTTAAAACTAATTTTCTTTCTATATTTCAAAGCAAACCTGATTCCATGTTATGTTGTGAGGGTTTTCTTGCTAAAGGAAGCCTTGGAGGTGGCTGTTTTATTGGAGTTGAAACGTGAGAGTCTAAAATAAAGTGACAAGTGTAGTGTTTAAGTATTAAGCAACTAGCAAAATAAAACATTAGGAATACATACCGACTCGAGTAATTAGTGGCGGTGTTTGTCGTCGCCCTAGCGGTGTCCGTCCCATCTTTGATGATTCCCGTTTGGGCACAGGTGGAGCTTCCAATAATATGGTAGATCGTGACTCATCCTAAGGCATATGCTTAAGTGGGATTGTACAAATCATTTTACTTTCATATTTTGCCAAAACACTGTATTCTTATACCAAATAAAAATAGGGAATGCCTCACTTGCGTTGGTTTATCTGTCACTGGCTGTTCTATTTTTAATTTTTCACATTGTGGAGCTGGTTCTAGTAAAAAAGAATTGTTGTAAGGAATAGAATATACAGGTGCAGAATCCCAGTCGGGATTCAGAAGATCATCATAGGTGGAGTTCTAAAACAAAGGTTGTAAATACTATTTAATGTATATCATTTTAAAGTGGTACACATACCGATTTAAATGTAACAGGATTAATCTGCAAATTGTCGTATTCGTTCTTCTGAAATATATTACTAAAGTTATTATTTAAAGATCTTGATCTGCAATGTGATAAATAACTTACCTTATTGGTTGATCCCTTTTTGATCTCTCTTGGTGTTCTTCTTTGTTGTTTATTAGAAAACATGCTAAAAATGATTGAATAAGAGGAAATAAAGATGTCTAACGGGAATAATAATAAAATGCCTACTTGGAGTAAGAAGTAAAAGGATAAAAAGTCACAGTTATCTCACAGACTACTTCTAGTATCCGCTAAAGCACTTGGCTGTCCTCGTACGAATAACTCTGTCGGTCTAATCGAGTTCCGCTTAAATTGTTTTGTTTTCATATATTATCTACTGCACTTGTTTTCCAGTTATTCGATACTTAATTCAGATAGTTTGTCATATTCCAAAAACAACCTTAATTCTAATTGAACTTCTTATTTCGCTGCTCCTCTCTGTCACAATTTCCTTTAATAACGTAAGTTGTTCGACATTTCCAAGTTGAACCTTAGAACTCATATTTTTAGAAGATATGAAAGTTTTCGATTCGTTATATCTAATAAATCAGTGTAGAAGCCTACATCAACTTCCCGTACTAGCTCAGAAAACGTTTCCTTCTGATCCGGTGAAAGTGAGTCAAGACCGATGTGTTCTAAGTGGCTAGAAAACAAGTATTTCTTTGTCATTTAAATACCTATTAGAGTGGTTCATTATTTGGCAGTTGGTTTTTCCACTCACTGGAAGTCAGTTGGTTCGCTTATCTGAATATTTGCCCTCTTTTTCTTCTTTCTTCTTATAGTGAGAAATCCGAAGAGACCTTAACATTTATCTTAACCTGACCAGACACTAAGAATATCTGTACTTCCTTCTGCTATATTTAATAATTGAATGCCATAGTAAGACTTCGATAGATGGACTAGTGTATCATAGTTACACCGTAATTGTAATGAACAGATACTAGATGTAAGATATTTAGAGAAGTATATTATGAAAGTGTCACTAGATATTACCTCCTATATCTTTCTTTTCCTTTTTCTTGATATCGACTAATTCCTCTCTAGAAGGCGCTGCTAGAAGATAGGACAATGACAAACGAGTAGTAGTGAAAAACTAAATTCTCTCAAGTTTAAGTGCAAAAGTGTTTAACTTGGTCTTAAAAATAACGATGCTTAAAATACTTACATGATTGTACTAATTCATCGCTTTCTGGTGAAGGAGTTCTTTGGCTCATTAGCTGAAAATTAGAGATGCAACATTTGTATATATTTTTAGTCAAGTACAAAATCGAAACTATTATAGTATGACTAACTACCAAGTTATTTAATAATCGTTCATCTTACTGGTTTTTTGGAATTAGGTTTCAGATTTTTCGCAAATAAAATTTACACTAGTTTAATTATGCTACAAACATATTACTACCTTTAGATGACATTTAATTGTTTAGGCGATTTTCATTTAATATCGTAAAATAGAAAAAGAAGGATGGAATTAGAGAAAAATGAATATTCCTACTCCTATCTTTGGTGGAGAGGGCGCTCGTCTCTTCGGTATGCTTCCTTGTGACATCATTCTATTCTTACGACGTTCCATTTTAACTATAAATGAGTTATACTACAATATTTAATATTTAATAGTGTCATATTTTCAATAATATATTGATCCAGTGGATGCAATACAAGTTATAACTTCAGTTTAGGGAAAAAAAGTGCAATCATGGTTCACCTTTAATTTCAATAGTACGTACCAAACTTCTAGCAAAAAAATTAGGGCAGTGCGTTCAACCATCTAATAAACTCACTTATTCTTTGTGTCGTAACAGTTTCATGGAATGACCTAGCCTCCTCGACATCATAAAAATTGAGACCATACACTTCTCTTGAAGAGGTCTCCACTACAAAAATCACAAAATGTGGATGGGAAGTTGCTCTGGTCTCGAAATCAATTCCTCTGCAAAATAAAGGGTGCAATAGTAGACAGTTGAGTTCATGGAAATGATTACCTTTACTTAATTATCTTAGTTCATTTAATTAATGGATTTGGATACTTAGATTTTGAATTGATATAGTAAAAGTAACAAAAAAAAACAAAGTTTAAACAATTAATTAAACAAATAGAAGCAAACGTGGACTATTTTCATGAAGTTTATATACTCACATAGCCTTGATCCATAGAACTTTTGCAGGCGTCCCATTGTCATTTGGCTCAATTAATGATAGCAATGTCTGTCAATAACAAACAAAAATAAAGCTTTGTTTTCAATATAGTCGAATTTATTTAGCTACTTTCAATTTGACCACATTGATTAGAATGTTTACAAGTTCTATACATAAAACCAAACCTTGTGAGTGTTATAATCTTTGATATAACATATGATTCCAGTTTTCGTCTCTTTCCACTCCTCATTTTCTGATTGGACCAATTGACAAACGCCCGTGTTTAATGCCTAAAATGTTTCATTTTAATCTCTTTAATTGAAACTGGAGTAAGAACAATTTCTGATTAAAGGAACTGCCTTAAGATTTTTCGGTCGGTAGAGGCTAACGTTCTAAGATGACACTGAAAATCACTGACCCTTGCCCTATTTCCCAAATATGCGAAGATGCTTTGTTTTTCACCTGTACTAAGGTGATCTGATATATTATTTGGAGGTCTGAAAACTAGAACTTATTAAGACTAATATTAGGTGGTGAGTATAAACCTTGAAAATGGATAAGCCTATTTCTACACTCTTTTCCTAATTTCTGCTTACGCATAGATTCACTGGAGCTCTAGAAGTGATGATGCTAAATCTAACGTTAATCATTGAATGCAAAGCATCAAGTGCATAAAATAACTGAGAAAGTAGAAGCAAAATGAAAAAGTAACTGACCGTACGGTTTTTCTCGTTTTTTCGATGTTGTTGTTGGAAAGAATATGTGCACGCACACTCATTGGTATCGCATAGACCTCGGTCAGTTCGTAGAGCGATGGATCTTCAGACATTAATATTATAAGAATATATAATAAACAGTGTAACAAGTTATTTAGCTATATGTTAAGGATGAAATACATTTATTCCGAGTTTTGGTATAATTTCAGTTAGTTTCGTCTTGACATTTATAGTCTACTTTTTTCTATAAGTGTATGCCATTTACTAATTGCTTTATGAATACGTCAGAAAAATAAACACAAAAATACCAGTTCAACAAAAATAAATAAACAGCTTTATTTATAATGAATTTAAGTTAGTGCTGGAATAGATGCGTCGAGTTACCAGTGGAAATGATAACGGCAAGCAAATATAACTGAATCATTGATAGCGACCTGGTGACCATAAAATAATGTAAAATGAGACAAAACGCGTTTTTGTAGGGCACTTCATAAATCTATTATCATACGTCGCTTGTTGAGAAACCAGACACTACTGATAGGTGGCTCTAATGAGTACGGTACTAGTCATGGAAAACTTTTTAATAGTTTTTAATACGCTCACTAAGGGATGTGGTATTGAGATGAATTCTTGAGTATCAGAGGTCATTTTGCGACCTATGAACGAGTTGATCGAACATTGCACAGATAAGAAATGGGATATCCCCCGACCTGAGATAGCAGTGCTTAATAATTGATAATAATTGTCATTTTCATTAATTAACATTTTAACCCTAGACTGTCATAAGTAGTCTAAACATAAGTGCAACCAAAATTACGTTGATGTCAAGATCTCTCTTCAGAGGTCAGTTCAGTCTCTTATCTTTTTCCCAGCAGCATTAATATCTTCTCTTGATTACCTTTTATTGTCAGTTTGCAGTCTAATCAGTTAAATAACCGATGAAGCGAAAGCCCGGGAATTACTTGTTAATTGCTTATAATATCGAAATAACTTATTTGCTTACATTATACTTATTTACTATATTTTCTTGTTTTCCGTTCCGCATAGCGTCCGATAGCTTATCAGTTTTTCCGATTGAAACAGGTATGTGGTTAAGCACGTGCTTTTAATGTTTTATGAAAATAAGTGGGAAGTCATAAATTAACACTTCACTAAATGATTGACGTATAAGCATGCGACCTCTTTTTTTCTGAGAAAAATGACATATTCACACTCCCAGTTAATCCACAGTCAACATCGATTATTTGAGAAACACTGATAGTCATTAAACATATTGCGTGGAACAATAGTAGCAAGTAATGGAGGCACCCAGTGAATTTGTATTTTCCTCAGAGCTAAGATTATTAAGGAATGGCTATCGAATAAATGTCTACTAGAATTATACGCAAATTATTAGAATTGAATCTACGCATTCAACACACTTTTGTTTGAGAAGTGCTGTTTTGTGGCAATAAAACACTTCTCAACTTGGTGTTTCAGACTGAGGCAATAGTTAGAGTACTAGGAAGTTAATATTTACACAAGTTTTCTATAGGTGTTTTTGTTGTATATGTCTGAATTTTCCAAGATTAGAATGTGAAAAAAAGTAGTGTGAGAAATGTGTGTTTATACATCAATCATCAACATCATCAAAGTTGTAGTAAAGAAACATCTGTGAATGAAATGAGCATGAGCATTGAGGTCACATAGTGGCAAGCAAGAAGCGCATAAGGCAACTAGTCAGTAGCGAAGAAGACATTCTGTTACTTACCGACGATATTGTTGTTTCGCTTGTCGTCGTGAGTGTACAGCTCAGTACGTACGAGAATGTTTTCGCCAATATTCAATGCAACAATTGGCTGCTTTTCCATCGGATATTGGAGACTCATCTAGAATGAACAGTCTTTCGTATCCAATAGAAGATTCATTAATAAGGGAGAATCATGGAAAAAAATAAAATTGAGCATGATCATATATGGAATAATAAAGAGAATGTTGATTTGAACGATTCACCTGCGCAAACAGTACTTTAGAGTCAAACGTTGCTCAGTTTGACGATGAACACTTAGTGACACATCGGATATTTGTTCATACATGTCATTTCATAATGCGATGGGCCGAGATTGGACTAATTGAAACATATTGGCGACATATTTTGCTTGGAACAAGGAAGGAACAGGCGTTTGAGAGAGAGAGAGTAAAGGGGAACGAGAGGCGAGAGGTATAAATGCGTCTACACACAAACAGGGATATAAACTGGAACTATAAGAGAGAATTGTGACATACAGAGGTAGTAATAAGATGCTTTTCATATAGCAAAACACAATTTGGGGTAATACTTGTTAGTTTAGTTAAATAATTATTATATGGCTAAAACAGACATCTAACACAACTTTTTTAGCTGCAAGGAATAGTAGTTTTAAACGTTGATTAGTTATTGATGTCAAAATTGTCATTAGCTTGTGTCGACGCTCATTTGACAGATAGCTATCTACAATTGCACGGTCTAGGAAGTGGTGAGAAGAGTGCCGGGACCATTAATGTAAAGAGGAAATTATTTTTTTAAATATTAGATGCGTATCATCAATATTAGAGCCAGTCAACTAACAGATGGGTAACATCCAAGCATATGCATTGAGTAATACTTTAAACAGATTGTTGACTATTCAACAGTGAAGACCAATGCAAAAACAATAAATTTTTTAAAAACAGAATACAATTTAACTAATCTCTTAAAGAATGTATTCAGCATTTTGAAGTGAAGCATGGGTATTCTATCAAAATGGTCTCAATGATCACAATTTTAAGAGAATTGCTGTAGATAATTGATTTTACTATTTTATATCAAAGGGATCTTTCACAGTACGCAAAAACTAGTAGTGAAATTGCCTGTCAAATATTTGCAATAAACTGCTAAAATTTGAAGATTGGCTCTAATATAGCATTAGTAAACGCTTCTATATTTTTTCCATATATTTACTTTAAGGATATTGGCAAATAGATCAAGAAATATCGTCTTCCGAATGCCTAATTCCTCACGATAGACAATTATATGTAAATGTGCAGAGTTATTATATTTAACGAAAAGAAATATTTAAACATAGACTAAGAACTAAACTGGTTAGCCGTAGCCTATTGACTACTTGGAAGCTAAAGCAATGATGGAATATTTTACTGATCAGTGGTGTTGTCCTCTATTAAGTAGATGTTTTGTTGATAATTACAAGCCGAAAAACATGGGTAGAAACGAGGTTTCCCTGAATGTGTCACTGACAGAAAGACAACAAAAGAGGGAGACAAGGCCGCTCTTTTTCACTGAACCTCCATTTGTTGACATTGAAAAGCGTCAAGCGCTTCTCACCTTTTGTAAGAAGCCAATTCGGCTACAGCTTAAAAGCTTCTTCATATTATCTAGCATTCCATCTTTAGTCTATCAACTATCAAACCCCGACATTGTTAGCATGAATATTAGAATCAAATGACAATTCACCTTTAATGGACTGGGAAAATAAAACCATTAATGGCATTCTCATCTGCAAAATTCATTACTATCCATTACCAGCATGTTTACTTAATAATCAAGGCTTTTTGCAATTTGCTAAGATAAAACCTTGAAAATAAAGAATAACTCTAGCGCAGTAAAGCCCAGAATCACACAGCTTTAATTTAAGCAAGAAAGCTATTTTCTCAAAGAAGACAGTAAATATTGTCCGAAATGTGTTGACACTACGGAGTACTTCACCTAATTTACTTTATTCGAATTCATATCATATTATTCTTTAATTGATTTTATACCAAAATATTTTATAATTAAGATAGTATTTCAACTAAAGATAACAGTCTATGTTGTTTCTATTTTTTCATTAAATGGAATTCGCTTAAAAATATTCAGATAGAACAACATCATAAATATATTTCGATTCATCTAGATAAAAATAAATATTAGATCGCATAATCAGTCATTTCATTAATGTCAATATTGGAGAGGAGAGCACATCAAACAAATATTTATGACCTATAAATTTTAGAATAAATTCACATCGTGCTTAATAGAAGAGATACAAACAGAAGGGTTGAAGAATGTTTCTCTTACACCGTTTAAAAATGAATACGCCTCTGAGCAGCATAAAGTTTACTAGTGTAATTAGCTTAGTCCTGGCTTGTTCTTCTTCTATTATGCTTATTATTTCACTTAATCTGTGAAACATTTTTCCAAGTGGAAATACATGAGATATAAGGGTCTTCTTCCCGTAACACCCTCTCATAGGAAGCTAGATTTTGAAATGAGATTTGCAAGGTTTATGTCACAATTAACTGGAAATGGGAACTATATTTACTCTTTTATAATCAATAAAAATGTAAAAAATACACCAATAAATGAAAACTTGATATGAAAAGTTCCCACCAATTATCATATTGCTTCATAATTTTGTAAAAATAAACATATACAACTTCAGTGCAGTAGGCTTTAAAAAAATTCACTAGTTCATAGAGTTTTTCTATACCTTAATAGTTTAATTGACGCAGACCTGGCTGGTATACGGGTCATAGCAATGTCGGTTCTCCTCAGAAGAACTCAATTACTAGATCCTCACTAACAATCGCATACGCCGCGCACTGCCAGCAAGAGGCAAGATTAGACAGGTACGTAAGAGGATTAAATTGGGAGAGAAATGTCATTTGGTGCCTTTTTGTTTATTGTGCATATTTCTTTATGGTAGTTTACTAGCACTTAGTTTCCTTTCAGACCAATTGCTGGGCACGTAAACCTCTGTCCTTCTGCTTTATCCACGCATCGTCATGATCAAGAGATTCTTGTCTCTACAGTCAAACATGAAATTCTTCATGCTCTCGGCTTCAGTGTTGGACTATACGCCTTCTTTCGGGATGAACATGGGAGGCCGAGAACTAAAAGGTGGCGGAATAATTATTTGCATGGTGTGACCTTCATTTGCACTTTATTTAGAGTAGGCTAAAGATAGTTGTTTTTCTGTTTAGAAACCGCTATGGTAAACCAACTTCGTTGAATAAAGAGCTAGGATACTACGACTGGGATAAGAATACTATAACTACAGTACTCAGGGAGGACTGGTGGACAGGAAGTGGAAGTGTGAGTGGATAGTTCTGATGCTATAGTTTTGAAAAGTTTAGTGCCATGAAACTCTCAATTATCATACTTTTAAGGTCATTCACCCTATTCACATGATGGTAACTCCAAAGGTTCGAGAAGAAGCACGGTTTCACTTCGGCTGTGAGAAGTTGGAAGGGGCCGAGTTAGAAAATCAAGGAGGAGATGGGACGATTCTTACGCACTGGGAAAAGAGAGTGTTCGAGGTGAATGTAACATTGCGCTATTTAATTTATAATTGGTTTTTGAAACAGCACAATTATTTTTGCTGTTGTTAGAACGGAAGTTACATTTATAATAGGTTACTAACCTAAAAATAAACGCTGCGAGCTTTAAGAATGAAGCGATGACTGGAACCCACACTCAGAATCCGGTTTATTCTCGGTTGACACTTGCCCTTCTAGAGGACAGCGGCTGGTACCAACCAAACTACGAGTAAGAGTCTGTCTATTCCATTAGCGTCGCTTCCACTCTGTGATCTGTAATGGGCTCCGTAATCTTCTTGTTATCCTATGTATTAAAGGCCTCACTTCTAGAATAGCCGAGGAGTTGCATTGGGGTCGAAAGCTAGGATGCGACTTCGCGATGAAGAGTTGTGGAGAATGGATTAAGAATAAAAAGCAAAGGTTTTCATAAAAATGTTGTGGTTCTTAATAGAATTTCTGTTTATTTCTGTGAAAGCAACTATTTTGTGATAAGCTCTGAATTACCTTTTTACAGGAATGAGCTTCCCTACCCCTTTTGCGACGAAATAAAACATGACGGGAGGAAGTCACTAGCAGTCACGAGGTTGGTATAATATGTGATATTCCAATGATGGATATAAATTACCACAGTTTGCATTGGGTCCTAGCAATGTGGGTTCTTCTCAGAAGAAGGGTTTGATGGACTTTTCGACAACCTTTGTAGGCTTAGTGACGTAGGAATGAGACCGAGATCTCATCTATTTCTCCTGTTGTGTTTTTGACAAGCGAATAATCAATAGGCGTTTATTTAAAAGCTAAACAACAGACTGACTGTACAATACATTGGCATGAGCTTTTATTGCGTTCTCTTTGGGACGGGGACGGTCTAATTTATCCTAAGCCAGATATATGCTAATTACCGTTTGAACCAGGCGTACGTTAATGTCTATAATGCAAGATACCTGTGAGCTCTAGTGTTTGTGTTTTTACATCCTAATTGTCATATTATTCTCAATACTACATCTCCCATTCGCCAGTTTCTTGTCATTTTACATTCTATATGCTCGCCATCACATGGATAGTACAGGAAAATGGAAAATGTATATTTGGCCTTATTATGGTAATGTCCCAGAAAGTTTGTCCCAGGAAATCCCATTGTGCTGAACTCGCTACCACTGATGGTACAACAGTTTCGGATCGAATTAACATATTTTGGTTTTCAGATGCACTTCACAGAGAGATTCTCTGGCACTGTGCAATCTTGTACCGTATAAGAAGCAGCTGCCTCTGCAGTTCAGAAACTTCGCTAGTATAGAAGGCGTTAGCGATGAGGGCATGAAGCACTACGGAGGATCTGTGGAACTCGCTGATTTCTGCCCGTACAGTCAGGTGAGAGAACTTGACGACATGAGATTGAATAAATCTTTGTGGCTGAAGAGGTGATTTAATTAAAATTAAAACAACGTGAACCAACTCATAAAAATTACGCATCGTTTAGGAGTTTGAGTGGAAAATGTTGAATTCGACTGCCAGGAGAGACTCTCGCTGTGAATTAGAAGGCAACAACAGGGAAGGAGAGGATATTCTTGAGGTAACAATGATGACATTGTTTTGTGGCCTTTAGAATATGCAAGAAAGGTTGGATCGTCTGATAGTTATTCCATTTAAAATATGGTTTCAAATGATTTCTTTGTAATATAAGTGAATTTCTCACTACAGTAGTATTAGTGCCCAAATTGGAAAACATAGTCTTCAGAATAAAAACAATCGTTCTTTAGGTATTATACTGTGCGTTTCCAAATGATAGCACACTTTATTAAAGTATGTGTTTATGACCAAAAAATTAATAATCAATGTACATAATAATTAACTAGTAGTCAATACAACCACTACTTCTATTAATAACCTCGAAAATTCGTTCAGACATACTGTTAACTATGTTTTTGATGACACTTTTGTCTACTTCGCACCACGCTTTGCTGATGACACTTTAAAGGTCCTTGGCGGTCTCAAACTGACGGTTATCGGCATAAATCCGACGGACGAGAATAGTCCAAAGATTCTCCATCGGATCTAGGTCCGGAGAGTGCGATGGCCAGTCCATAGTGGCCACACCATTGTCCTCCAACCAGGTCTTGGTGCTTCGACTGGCGTGGATGGTGGCATTATCTTGTTGGAAAGTGAAGCTAAAACCTGGATCGTTGGAAATACGGAACTAGAAGATGTCCTCCGACTTCTTGTTAGTCCATGCCATTCATCCTCGTCGACACAAACGCCAAATCAACCAGTCCCGTAGCGCTGAACGCGTTCCAAAGCATACTACTTCTTCCATCGAAATTTCGGGTTGAAAAATGCCGGGGTTTCTTACGTAAATCTCTCCAATAGGTGTGGCAGCCATCAAGACCATCTAGATTTAACCTCTTCTCATTACTGAAGATAGTCTTAATTTGAAATAATTAATTAATAGGCTTATTTTTGAAGACTTGTAAAAGTTGTCTTTTCCCAGGCACATCTCATGAATATTCTGGCCTAGCAAAGCCTTTCGTCTTTATGTGCTTGTGTCAGTTGTGGACACTTCTTCATCCGTGATCGGACAATATTGGGACACTTGTCCAGCATTCTCCACACCGTAATTTTTGAAGCGTCAATGCCACAAGTCCTACGGATTCCAACGATGCTGATCGTGCTATTCGACGCCGTCCACAGAATTTTTCTTTTTTCACAGTCATCTAATTTGCTACATCGTCCACTACTCTTCCTCGTACCATAATCGCTTTGGTGACGAAGGAAATTCGTAATAGCCTTGCCGGAGCGCTTGACGACATCGGCAATCCGCTTCACCGTGTAACCGGTAGTTGAAAGTACTTCAATTTGACCTCTTTCATATAGACTCGATGTAGAAGCGGTACCCATTGTTATGATGGTCCAGGATTTGTCAATTTGCGCATTTTTTTGTTAAATAACACCAAAATATGTGAAGTGCACTATCATTTTGAAACGATGAAAAGTGGTGGTTTTGAGAAAAATTATTGCAAAAGTGGTAATTTTTTTATGAAAAACGGTGATGTTTAAAGTGGACATTTTCAAGGCTCTTACACCACACCTCTAAAAAAATTGGTTCAATCTGACGACGGAGAACAGAAAAAAAACAAAAAAACAACAACAACAAAGTTTGCTGTCATTTTGAAACGCACTGTGCAATAGTAAGACAAGAAGCCATTTAAAATAAGTTATCTAGCGATGAACATACATCGTTTCACATATTCGTAATCTTCTTAAAAAAATGGGGAAGTTGTAATTCACTTTGTAGTCAAAAATATCATAGAGATACATTCTTTTGGTAGATGAAACAAAAAATCCCGTAAATGTTTATTGCTCTACGCTTTTAACTTTCGTTATAAAAGGAAATTCTTGAGCACTGTTTTCTAGAATTAATGATATTATTTAAGGGGATGAACGCACTCAAGTTATCGGTGACTATAATTTATTGTTCGGCGTATAAATGATTCTGCTATAAGGTACACTTTGACTCCGTAGATCTGATTTCTCTGTCAAGATATTTTTTTACCAGTTGTAATATATAACTCTATTGCCAAGTTCCTCAAAGAGTTAGCTTATATTCTATTTACACTAGGTACTTGATCACTTTGTATAATGCTGGGAATACCTTAGTGAGTTGCAACTCATTAAAGTCTTATTCTAATTCCAGATTTATTTATTTTCGAGGAAATTCAGTATAATACATCTTAATGTTTAGAAATTGTAAGTCGTATTTTGATATAAAAGTGACAATCGAATAAGCTTTGTACGCCTGTTAAAAATGATTTTAGTTTAAAACATGACATTGAGAAAATTCCATTTGCTGGAGTCACTTTTCTTTCCCGCTAGAACTTTTGAACTTCCTTTGAGTGCAATATGTAGCCATAACACGTACAGTGGCGCCCAGGACTACTGGTAACACAATGAATCGAGTGCCCTAAAGTACAGTGAGTAGACTATTGACTCTAACTCGTTTCTAAGGTAACTATTTTGTATTCTCAATACTGATTCGGATTTAGCATCAAATTGCGCTTCATTTCGGCATAATTTCCTTAGTTCTATGCAACATAGACTTACCGTGAAAAAAGAATATATCAGATTTACAAGATTATTATGAGGATATAAATAAAGGACAAAAGGCGTAAATTAAATAATAATATGGTTAATATTCTGCAGTCCATCCCTTACTGATGAATTGTCGTACACTTTACTTTCATGCTCTACTCGCATTCACCAAAAGGAGAGCCCACCAAAGGGCAGTGATTTTTAATTTTGGGAAGAAACTACGATCCAAAAACGAAAGTGTTATTGATTTTTTTGCTACCTATCGTCTCTTAATGCTCTAACATAGAGCACGGTGATAGCCTTGTGGTGTAGGTCATACGAAGTGGGATGACAAGACTAGGATCGGTTCCGTTCAGGAACAGAGGCGTCCTCCATTTCTCTACCGTTCTTGTTGCAAACTCGTCCGGTGGAAAGCTCCGCAACAATTCTCTTAAAATAGCCTTTGTATGTGAGGATAGTTGGCTAAACATTGCCAAGCGTTTCACTTGACAGGTAAAGGAATTTCCTCGCATAAGTACACTCTTCCTGTGACGAGTGCGAAACGATAGCCTAGGAGCATAGAAACAAAGCAGTTTATTCGCTCGACACACATAGCTTACTGAACCTCTTTTATACAAAAATATATAATAATTCATTTAACACTAAGCATTTACGCGAACTCACATGCGCTAACGTAGCTTAGTGGTAGTCGTCGGCGTGCGAGGTGGAGGGGTCAAAGTACTGATCCGGCACAGTGCACTTTTGGTCTCCTCATATTTAGTGATAGTTAATCATTTGTTCTGTAAGTGCAAACCAGGCTGAGGTACGGAACAGGTTTGGGTGGGGGTTTCGGCTATTCGCGAGTCAAATTGCAGTCCACGGATCCATCGGTAAGTTTCCAAGGTCTCGGACGGTAAGTTTGGAAGACTCCGAGGATCGTAAGTTTACTGGTGAGTTTTCCTCTCGTTTTTTCAGGGGTTTCTCGAGCCGAGGCATTTGCCTCAGCGCTCAACGCCCACCTCCCCTTCTGGGGCAGAGTGGGTAATTTTGGACGCTTCTGAGGCGTTCGGCACTCAGGTGCTGGACTGCTTCAGAAGCTTATTGGCACCTAGTGCCAATACCTTGAATATAAGGGAAGGTCATGCCCAAATTTTCCAGGATTTAAAAAGATGTATTATATAGTATTCTTTTATATATAGATAGAACCTTAGCTATATTTCAGCTAAGGTCTCCAAAATTAGGAAGGATACTACCACAACCCTTAAAGGGTATAGGGTAGTATTCCCTCCAAAAGACCATATCCTACCTTCCCTTTCCGGAAGGTAGTTCAGGTCGTGTCCAGCCACTAGTAGTAAGTGGCTTTCGAAGGGCTTTTGAAGCCCGAAGAAACTAGAAAATTCAAAAACATATACGCTTTTCGGTTTCCGTACCTTACGTTGGTTTAGTTTTTGCTGTCGAGAGATAGGAGACGCAGAGATAAAAAATTGGGCATAGATTCGTCTTTCCAAGGTTTTTCAGTGCGACCTGTTAGGGTCCAAAGGCACCTAGGTGCCAATAAGCTTCTGAAGCAGTCCAGCACCTGAGTGCCGAACGCCTCAGAAGCGTCCAAAATTACCCACTCTGCCCCAGAAGGGGAGGTGGGCGTTGAGCGCTGAGGCAAATGCCTCGGCTCGAGAAACCCCTGAAAAAACGAGAGGAAAACTCACCAGTAAACTTACGATCCTCGGAGTCTTCCAAACTTACCGTCCGAGACCTTGGAAACTTACCGCTGCATCGGTGAACTGCAGTTTGACTCGCGAATAGCCGAAACCCCCACCCAAACCTGTTCCGTACCTCAGCCTGGTTTGCACTTACAGAACAAATGATTAACTATCACTAAATATGAGAAGACCAAAAGTAGCATGACGGGGAATCGTACCACGGCTTCCCCATCTTATATGGTGACATTTACCACTAAGCCATGACCGAATGTTGATGTTCCTCTTAATAAGGTTAACGTATTTTACTGGAACAAATAACTCTAACGTTTTTAGTCGAAGGGGTAGATGAATTTTTCTCGTTTATTTTTGTACTTGTCACATAATGTCATTAACCCTTTTTTGGTGTTCACTATGAAGATTAAAAGATCAGAAAGTGTCCCTCCTCGTTTGGAGTATTGATCCAACTGGTGTTGCAGTTTGTAGATAATATCTATTCATCGGCAGTCAGAAAAGGCAATTCTATTTGCCAGCTATTATGTGGTCTTAATATAAATAGTTAATAAATAATATAATTCGCTTTTATGAATAATGACTAAGCAACACTTGAAAATATATGGTTTTTTTTAGAGAATATACTTTTTTTACTTAGTATAACTAATAATTTATTTGAATTACTATAATAATTCTTTGATTGTAAGTGATGAACATATAAAATCTGTGAAAAGAAATATCCCGCTCATTGCAGATTAAGACATGAAATTAGTTCCTAGTATCACAGATATCAAAAAAAGTGAATGACAGTTGCACATCAAATTTAAGTACATTATGCTAACAGACTACCACCTAAAATAATTATAAAACCGGGAATCTACATCAAACATTTAAAATAATAAGCGATTAGATAAAATAACCGGATGAAATAAATATTTAAATTTCAGTTAATAAATATTCAACCCGTAAATTATATACGACCGTAATATTCTCTAGAGTTAAAAGACTAATGTAAAAAATAACCCAAAATGGTCACTGTAAGTGATGTCCACAGCACAGCCATACAACTAGAACATGGTTCATCGAGAGCAGGATCCCCTAAAAATATGGGAATATAAGGGAATAATGCATTAGCGAAAGATAAGGACACAACGTATATGAATAAAATCCACATTACCTATATAATCAACTATTTGCACTGGCTCAATGCAATGAGAGCAAAATTCTTCGCAAGATGGACATACAATAATTCCCTCTCGAAGCCAACCATCAGTGATCTAAACTAAGCTAAAAATAAATCTTGCATTAAAAAATTAAAGTTATAGGAGACTAACTCTGTGGATATGTATATGCTGCCCTTCAAAGTGGCATGGATACATTGAGGTGGAATTGTGAATACCGATAAAAAGAGTGCCATTTTCGCATACATGCTGAAAGTTGAAGGAAATTACACACTCAAATAAGGAAATGCAATTGAACTCAACAATTTATAAATAGTTCTAAATGAATTTCTTAATAATATTCGTTAAAACTGTGCTGATATAATAAAATTATATCTGAAAATATAATTATTAAATTCCTGGTGACTTTTTTCTTTTCCTAGCCAGTATAAATTCTGCTTGTATTTATTATTAATTAATTTAAAAGTATCTTCAGCGTTGTTACTTTTTCATGAACGCTTTCGATGATCTGGGCACTTCTTGCGCAAAGAAAAGTAGCGGAAGGATAATGAAAGTTAATCCAACAAGATAAGTCGTGGTAAAATTCATTAGTCATCTGAAGCTGTTGAGACAACTACGGAACCTTCCTATGCCTCACTAAAGAGCTTTATGAAGAAGATGAATAGACGAAAAAAATCCTGAACAGCCCAGAACTACAGAAAATGCTTCAAAAGCGATGAAAAACTATACAGTTTATGATGACAGTGCTCGAGCTGCTCTAGCACGTATTAAAATTATCCATATATGGATGCTATCAAGGTATGCTGTTATTGAAGACCTATGTTACCTTTATTTTAAAATAATTAAAATTTAGCCAAGAAAACGATTTTATAGTCCTTCTTAGATTCTTCACCTTTGCTTTCGTTATCAAATTCAAAGTGAAATAAACATATGTGCACAAATCTTGAGTCACTACTATAGATCAATATTCATATTAAAAATTTTTAAATATATTCTCAAGTATGTAACAAAATCAGCCATTCTTACCTCATAGCAACCAGCCATGTAGTGGCTCAGCGTCCTCATACGTCCACACTTCCGTTCCGTCCATGGTTGTATAAAATCAAAGCAACGAGAGAATGGTCCGTATACCTAAGCGAAGAAGATATTTAATCGCTTAACTAATGAAAATATCTCCAATAATTTTAAATTTTAATATTAAAGTAGGTTGAAATACAACGTGACAATGGAATGCATATGAGAAGAAATAACTAGTTAGGTCACTTCGTGATACCAAATAAAATTACAGACAACTGGGTTTGATGAAACATCAAATATCTTTGTTACCTCAAGAATATCCTCTCCTTCCCTGTTGTTGCCTTCTAATTCACAGCGAGAGTCTCTCCTGGCAGTCGAATTCAACATTTTCCACTCAAACTCCTAAACGATGCGTAATTTTTATGAGTTGGTTCACGTTGTTTTAATTTTAATTAAATCACCTCTTCAGCCACAAAGATTTATTCAATCTCATGTCGTCAAGTTCTCTCACCTGACTGTACGGGCAGAAATCAGCGAGTTCCACAGATCCTCCGTAGTGCTTCATGCCCTCATCGCTAACGCCTTCTATACTAGCGAAGTTTCTGAACTGCAGAGGCAGCTGCTTCTTATACGGTACAAGATTGCACAGTGCCAGAGAATCTCTCTGTGAAGTGCATCTGAAAACCAAAATATGTTAATTCGATCCGAAACTGTTGTACCATCAGTGGTAGCGAGTTCAGCACAATGGGATTTCCTGGGACAAACTTTCTGGGACATTACCATAATAAGGCCAAATATACATTTTCCATTTTCCTGTACTATCCATGTGATGGCGAGCATATAGAATGTAAAATGACAAGAAACTGGCGAATGGGAGATGTAGTATTGAGAATAATATGACAATTAGGATGTAAAAACACAAACACTAGAGCTCACAGGTATCTTGCATTATAGACATTAACGTACGCCTGGTTCAAACGGTAATTAGCATATATCTGGCTTAGGATAAATTAGACCGTCCCCGTCCCAAAGAGAACGCAATAAAAGCTCATGCCAATGTATTGTACAGTCAGTCTGTTGTTTAGCTTTTAAATAAACGCCTATTGATTATTCGCTTGTCAAAAACACAACAGGAGAAATAGATGAGATCTCGGTCTCATTCCTACGTCACTAAGCCTACAAAGGTTGTCGAAAAGTCCATCAAACCCTTCTTCTGAGAAGAACCCACATTGCTAGGACCCAATGCAAACTGTGGTAATTTATATCCATCATTGGAATATCACATATTATACCAACCTCGTGACTGCTAGTGACTTCCTCCCGTCATGTTTTATTTCGTCGCAAAAGGGGTAGGGAAGCTCATTCCTGTAAAAAGGTAATTCAGAGCTTATCACAAAATAGTTGCTTTCACAGAAATAAACAGAAATTCTATTAAGAACCACAACATTTTTATGAAAACCTTTGCTTTTTATTCTTAATCCATTCTCCACAACTCTTCATCGCGAAGTCGCATCCTAGCTTTCGACCCCAATGCAACTCCTCGGCTATTCTAGAAGTGAGGCCTTTAATACATAGGATAACAAGAAGATTACGGAGCCCATTACAGATCACAGAGTGGAAGCGACGCTAATGGAATAGACAGACTCTTACTCGTAGTTTGGTTGGTACCAGCCGCTGTCCTCTAGAAGGGCAAGTGTCAACCGAGAATAAACCGGATTCTGAGTGTGGGTTCCAGTCATCGCTTCATTCTTAAAGCTCGCAGCGTTTATTTTTAGGTTAGTAACCTATTATAAATGTAACTTCCGTTCTAACAACAGCAAAAATAATTGTGCTGTTTCAAAAACCAATTATAAATTAAATAGCGCAATGTTACATTCACCTCGAACACTCTCTTTTCCCAGTGCGTAAGAATCGTCCCATCTCCTCCTTGATTTTCTAACTCGGCCCCTTCCAACTTCTCACAGCCGAAGTGAAACCGTGCTTCTTCTCGAACCTTTGGAGTTACCATCATGTGAATAGGGTGAATGACCTTAAAAGTATGATAATTGAGAGTTTCATGGCACTAAACTTTTCAAAACTATAGCATCAGAACTATCCACTCACACTTCCACTTCCTGTCCACCAGTCCTCCCTGAGTACTGTAGTTATAGTATTCTTATCCCAGTCGTAGTATCCTAGCTCTTTATTCAACGAAGTTGGTTTACCATAGCGGTTTCTAAACAGAAAAACAACTATCTTTAGCCTACTCTAAATAAAGTGCAAATGAAGGTCACACCATGCAAATAATTATTCCGCCACCTTTTAGTTCTCGGCCTCCCATGTTCATCCCGAAAGAAGGCGTATAGTCCAACACTGAAGCCGAGAGCATGAAGAATTTCATGTTTGACTGTAGAGACAAGAATCTCTTGATCATGACGATGCGTGGATAAAGCAGAAGGACAGAGGTTTACGTGCCCAGCAATTGGTCTGAAAGGAAACTAAGTGCTAGTAAACTACCATAAAGAAATATGCACAATAAACAAAAAGGCACCAAATGACATTTCTCTCCCAATTTAATCCTCTTACGTACCTGTCTAATCTTGCCTCTTGCTGGCAGTGCGCGGCGTATGCGAGGGTATCGATGCTATCACACCTTTTGGTAGAAATTGCGGTGACGTACAAAATGAAATCGGCTTCCAGAATACCCTCTCCAAGAGCACCGGACGTGTAACAGTCATCAGATGAAATGCAATAGGAACACTCCTTAAATACTTACATCGACTTTTGGTTGTTGGTGTTTGGTGACAAAATCAGAGAACTGCATTCTCATTAGGCTGCATGTTCTTGTCGATTACTAATCCAATATTCACGATTAACTAGAACAAGTGCCACCTACTTACCAGGAGATGTTCTTTGGGGATAACTGCATCCCCACAAGTTGTCCAGTCTCGACAACCCTTGTCACAGGCAACACTTTTCTTTTCGGCGCGAAAGTAGTAATATGACGAAATACATTTTCTACAGAGGTAAAGTTTTAAGAAAGCAAAGAAAAATCATTTTTTAGCGATAATTCTTAGAACAGACCTTCGAAGTCGTATTGGACCATCCATTCTCCGTACCCGTAATGCATGCTCCCAGTATCCTGCAGCCTCTGGTAGAAGAGAACTCTGTAAAAGACATTGACTATGTTTACTGATCGGAAACTAGATTCGTCTATTCTTTATTCTAAAAGTGTGATTTAGGTTTAACAGTTGAATATATTAAATTATAAATATTTTTCTTACAGATCAGACATATTTATCAATCATTCTACTGAAACTATTGAAATCTCAGGATACTGATATTTGGCATATTTAATTGTTTGCGAAGGGCTTATGTCAACAAAAATAATTTCTTTATAATTCTATTTTGTCTCAAAACACGGATTTCCTTCTTGTTTATATTGCCTCAATTACCAGAATCCATGAAAGGATTCTGTCAAAGTGAAGCGATTTTTCTGTGATTTTTTAGGTAGAAAAGAAACAAAACATGGAGTCCCTCTTCTAAGGCGGAAATTGAAAACAAATGAAACGGGTTAATAAAATCTAAGTACTAAGTTGTTTTCTTGGTTTCCAGTCCTAATGTTTATTCGAATGCAGACGAAATATGTTTGCAAATGAATAATTGGACATTTTTTCACTTCTAAAACAACATTTTACTTACATTTACATATTTTTGCTTCTCTGGAGAAAGAGCAAGCACTGACTCATCATAGTGCAAATGAATTCGCAAAGGCTCAAACTCCTCGGACGTCGACCTCTGCAGTCGCGAGTGGACCTTCTCCTCAACTGGCACTTCGAAGAGAATATCTTCCACTCGTGGACTCTGTATAAATTAGTTTTGATAGGAGGTACAACATTATAAAAAGAAAATATGTTCATTTTTCTAGAATTATGCCGATATATATGTATATATCCTAAACGCGCATTACTAGCTTAGCTCGAAGTGATAAGTAAATGTGAAAAACTATTTCAAAAATATGAAGCTAGAAATGAAGTAGGTCATAAATTCCTCTTAGGTTCCCAGCCCGTTAATGCGCTAATCAAGTATCGTGGTCAGTGTCAATACCGTAATCCGATATGGCTACTCTCGAAGCGCTTTATTGATTCATCGGCTCAGATGCCTAGGTGAATAGAAGGTTTCACGGTCAGTGAGTAGAGGCTTTAAACTGGCCGAAATTTATTACTGACGATATTTTGATGGAAAGATGTAATTATATGCTAAATATCTCGTATTGATTTTATTGCTATAACTGAAAAAGGTTCTCTTAAATAGTAAGATGCCAAAAAACTGTACAATAGATTTTTAGTTATGACATATATTTAAAAAAAGCCACATTGTATTCAATTTTTATCAATTTCTTGTTTCTTGTCGTAATAGTCACATAGAGGATCGATTCGAGTCTAATATTGAGCCTTATTAGCATTATTGTGAGACTGTGAGTCCTAATTAATAACATTATTTTTGACTACCTTTTACCCAAACACAACAATTAAATTTCTTTTAATTTTCGCGTGACATCGGTTCGAAATTGTTCAGAAACCCACGAATAGTATATATAATTATTGTTTAATGCTAATTTCTTTTGACCCCAATACGTTAAGATGAATTATTAACAAGTTCTTTAACCGTTACGGCACCGACGAACATTAGGATTTCCTCGTAAATAGACAAAGGCCGTAGTAAACATGGCTATTTATGTATGAATATCTGGGACTCCTATCATCCGAGAGTCACTCACCTTGTATGAACACGGAAGTGCTAGCCATGTGGGAATAAATAGTAAAATATTAAGTGAATAATGAAGCAACCGGGGTTTCATGCTAATAAAATGATAGGACGAGATCACCGCATATGAAAATTCTGAAAATACTAATAAAATATGCGTAGTTAGAAAAAACATAATAATATATTAGTACAATTACTAAAATATCACAATCAAACAGATGAGAGTTTGCTTTAAAAAGTATTCCAGAAAAGAAAATATGATAAAAGATCAGAGTGAGGCACACAATGCTAAAGATGACTGCATTTCCGTTGAGTACTTCTTAGCACAGATTAGCTCAAGTAGGTATCACACAAGCACAAAGCCATTCTTATGGCACTGCTCAACTCTAGCATTTCCTTTCCACCTTTATTGTTCTTCTATACTTCAATAAATAACATATTTTATAGTCGTTAAAGATTATAACTAGAATAAACAGTCGACTGTCAGCAACGAAAGATGACGTTCCGTTACCTTACTTATTGAAGTATGTTACGCAGAGATATTCGATAGGACAGTTTCTTCTGAAACGATTGTGCACCTCAAAGTGGAGGTAACATGAGAAGCTATTGAACATCTCAAAGAAACTTATGGCGTAAACGAGAATGAGACGTTATATTAAAAATATGTGTAATGATTGGGAAGTTGCTGATATGAACATTGGTAAATATAGGTAATGAGGAGAAAGAGCAAAATGAGTGGAAGGAAAAGAGAAAAGCGAGGATTAAGAGAAGATGTAAAAAATTGGAAAAGAGAGGAAAAGGGAAGGTGAAAATTAGAATGACTAGGAGAAGCATCCTTCAAAGAGTGTCCGCTCCGTCTGGTTAGTCTGCAATCAGCCGTACATCGGATTAGCACCGCCGCCCAGAAGCAGCACAATTAAGACATCATGTCATTCATTTACAATTGCTGAATTCCCATAAGGATTAAATATATAAACGAATTATCGTCATAAGAGGGAAAGAGACAGAGAGTGTAATAATGTTATTGGTTTTTTATAAATTACCTATATTATAAATGATCAAACAAGTGGAGTGTTCATACTATTTGCCTGCCAAATAGTCAAAGCAACGGTGTTTTTTGTCCTTCTGCTGAGTCAATGCACTTTAATGATGAGGAAAATATATGGTATTTCACAGAATATAGTGGAGAAAACAGGAACAACTAGTTATACCACATAATAGTTGCGGAATGTTAAATAAAGTTTGTAAAAACAGCTAGATTTGTTGTATAAACAAGAGTGATAACATCATGTTAAGCATGCAGTACAGGATGAACGGTTAGTATGAGGAAGTACTTCTTCAAGGCTTTTATGGCTCATGAAAAAACAACAACAACAATAGCAACAAAACACTGAATAGATCCCGGTATTATTACCCTGGGAAAGAGTTATCTGACAGCCAGTGGTAGCGATTACAGGGCCAATATGACACGGCTGAGAGATCAAGGACGAGTGATAGGCAAAGAGACAGAGGGAAACTGTGAACGCTGGTCACCTAGATCGTTGTTTGACGTTGTCAAATCGCAGTGAAATTCGGGTTTTGATTCTTTGAAAACTCGTGGTAAGCATAATCAGCAATTTTCAATTGACAAATATTAAGATGACGATATAATAATACGTCAGTTATTTACTATAATATTGATGATCGTAGTAATAGCATTAACTTACAAAATAAGCATTAGATAAAAACAAGTTGAATACTCAATATAATGTCACAGTAACACCTCTGTTATGAGATATCGACTGTCAATTTGTATTGGGCTGAGTAAAAGCATATACTGCCTAAAGGGAATTTTAGCCATTTAATTGGTTCAGTGAAAGTGAATGTTTGCTTTATAATTTTGAAAACACTGCGAATAAACAGAGAGAAATTAGATTTTAAACAGCTAACTATACGTTTCGATTAAAAATATACTGACTGATGAATTAGATTAGATCTATAATGTAGAATGATAAAGTGTCCGAGACGATTGAAACAATCTAGAAAAAACTCCTCATCAAAATGGTATCGATAGAGTAGCTGCCCATAACCTGCAGTTCGTCTGTTTTACCAGCCTAGGTCAACAGAGATCAATCGGCTACCAACACAGGAACTCCGTTCGGCGAAGCACAATGGAGGAGTAATTAGAGGAGTGCTCAGAGACGTGTTTCTATCAGTGCTTCCTTTCATCCAATGATTTTTAGCACCAAAATCTTAGTTACTAATGCTGTCTATAATCAAATCGGCTCTACCTAATTATATAGAGTGAAGCTTCACATTAAAATCAATGATTTGGATAAATTCATGCTTCTCATCGATTTCTTAAAGTAAAATTTAACTAAATTCTGCTTATTAGCTGTTATTCAATTACTTGAATAGGTAAGAACTCATTATTGAAATAATTTTAGAATAATGGATATTAGCTAAAGGCGAATAAAAAGAAGCTATATTTATGGCATCGGGGAAACAAAAAAGGTAAACTATTTATGCATAAAAGCATGAAAGGCACGAGATGATATCTTTATGAGCAGTTGAGATGGTGTCAACGATAGATGAAAGGATATGATCAATTGCAGTCGCGTTGGAAATTAGACAGAAGTAGAGCGAACAGTCTAAAAGATGAATAGGAACGAAATTTATAAATCTAGGATATTAGCTTAGTATTTCTAAAGCAATAATATTGAATTGAAATAATCGAAAGTAGACAAAAAACTATTGACGTACTAAAGGAACGGTAAATTTGAATGCACTGAGAACATCTATTTATGGAAATAGTGTTTTTGTTAATGTCATATGGTTCGGCCTACAGCCGTTCTGAACAAAGGAGCCACTCACTCGAAACAATCTGGTAGACCATCGCATAGGCGCCAGAGGTCAATGACGCGAATGATACTCAGGTACTACGTAGTTAATTAGGTACTATGGTAAAAAGTGACAGGCAGACGACAAAAACGTTAAAGACATGATGACTGAACTCTTGACTTTGAAAAAAACAGCAACACATCCATAATAAGAAACGAATGACAAAATCTCATCTTCCACAGCGTTTTTCCAATAATCGAGTCAATGTGCTTTATGCTAACTGGGCAAAATGCATTAAAAAACTACGTAAAAACATTACTGCGACAAATTCTCCATTAGAAAATTGCACAGAACTATAAGTAGACTTAAATATTCTCAGAAATTATTGACTAGGAAAAATTGTATTTATAAATTGTAGCAAAACAGAATAAGAAGCGTATTATGAGTCAGTTAATATTCGAGAAAAACGCGTTGAACAAACAAAACCTTTTTCAAACCATGAAATCCACCCATGTTATCCGTGGGGTCTAATCGCTTTAAAGGTCATGTAAATGTGAAGATGAGACTAGAGCGCGGTGACCCACTAACCGGCTATCGGCTGAACGAAAATTCAGTGATCGGAAAGTTGAGATTTCTCACTATAAACCGGAAAAAAAGCCCCTCCCCCGTATCAACCGGAAGTACTTGTTTAGATTATCATCAATAACATTAGCATATTAGCCACTCAAATATTCGCAAATATAAATTATGAAAATGTAGAATATAAAAATGATAACCTTCTCTGTTAAGGTTATTTTCATCCGATTCAAGCATTAAGCACTAGCTATCCGCCATGGAAGACATCGATTTATTTTTCACTCTTACGGGGCACAGATGCAGAGGAGCCGGGCCTGGCAGCAGATTTTTCCCTGACTCTCGGTGTGAGGGCGTGAATGATTTAGGAGGTACCAGTTACATGCGGGAAATATTTCATCGTATTTCTACTACTTTCGACAAATACTTGCATTTTTAAGTGATAAAAATGAGACATATTGTATAACACATACATTCCAAAGTAATTCTTTACAGGCCAAATTTCACATCCAAATTTCCTATAGAATATATATATATATAAATAAATACGGAACGGCAAATTTAATTCGCATTTGAAATGAACAATTGACTTAGCATAATAAGATCTGTTTAAAAAATATGTGATGGCTCTATGTTCTTGTAGTGTTTTATTGTAATATTGAAATGTTATTAGTGTATTATCCAGGAATAGAATAAACCATGACCATATTACTCGTATAAGTATATATTACAAAAGACTATATATACTCTACTTAAGTTAATATAAACTTAAATTAAAAGCTGTCTATTAGCCACAAGCTAATATAAGGCGAAGATGCTTAATTAAATTTATGCAAGAAAAACAAAGGCAAGAAGTCGAAGATTTGCAACGCCGGACAGAACCCGAATCTCGAAAGTCCGAGACGATCATGACAACGACCCGCACAATGCGAGATATTCAATTAATTATGCACAGAAATGGACGAAACACTAAAGACTCGAGTGCTTTTTGAAATCACCAATAATTGCGCCGTATGCTAAGCGGGTTTTATTGGGAAATATTACATTTTAGTGACCCATCCTTTCAGTTTCCACTGCTATTAGATAAGTATTTGGAGAAGATCACATTTTGTGCAAGATTCTTTATTAAATATTCACATTTATTTCACCTTTGCTCAACATCTATTCTTTCACAAATACAACTTGACAAAATCAAACACCATCACAAATCTCCACATAAATAAGGCATGATGCAATCTGTTTTCCCTCTTTCTTCTTGCATTTTCATAGATTTCAAAATCTCACAACAAATCTTCGGAAAGTGTCGATCACTATGCCATTCTGCATGATTCTGTAACTTTAGTTTGCCCGTTCTGCACTTCGTTTGGATACCGTTTATTTAATCTAAAATTTTGCCTATTGCTCAACCCGTCATTTTCTGATCCTTTCTTCCACTTCACTCGCCTTCATCCAGTCTCAGTTGCGCACAGGAATGTCGTGCAAATAGTGACTAACTTGTGGTGACAGTAAAGATCCATTATTTGACCTCCAAACTTCTCCTTCTGTAGTCTTAATTCTCATTTTTCCAACCACAGATTTCCATCTTCTCAAATGTTTTATTCGTAATTTATTCCCATCTTTTCTTATTTTTGAACGGTTTACTTACAACCAGTAAAGTTCTATTACTTTCTTTATCACCAGCATTCATACTACTTCTTCATGATCTCTTCTATTTCTTTACAGATTCTAAATTTCATTCTTTTGATTTAATTTTTTTTAAACAATTAAATACTACATAATTATTTCCTATTGATACGTAGAAAATTATAAAATATAACGTAGATTATTTGCCAGTGTCTCCTTACTTTATCTTTAGCTGTTCTCAAAACTAACTAAAGCTACTTACATTATTTTATTAGAATAGATATTCTTTAAGAGTTATTGTGTATAAGCGAGTCTCAGTCATCAAAGAAGAAATTTAGCAAACAATAATTCAATTAAACAAACATTTATATAATATGAGCGAAGAGTTAAATAGTGAGAGAAAAGCTAGAAGCTTATGTATGACTATGATAAAGAAAACCTTCATTAGAATCTAGTCAAGAGGCATTGTTAGCTTAAACGCCAAATCTGGCACATCGAGTGTTTAAAAGTTCATACTTAGTACAGTACACTTAGACAATTGGCAGAAGACAGTCATAGGCTTATCTAATGATCCTTACAAATAATAGCTCAGTACCCATTCGTAATTATGTCAAATGCTCAAATAATAACCTCGGTCCTCTAACAATTTGCTCTTGGTATCAAATATCCACCGATGGCGAGTGTAAGTATGAATAAACGTTATATGGCTGGCCGGTTCTTCCATAGTAGTATTCCACCTTTTCCAGTAACTAGTTCCATAATTTTGTTCAATATTATGCTTTGCGAAAAAGCATCCTTCTTATTCAACAGTAGCCCTACAAGTCCACTAGACAGTGCAAAGTAGACGTAGAACCAACTACGGCATTAAAAATTAGTCCTATTCTATGAAACGTGAAAGCATTCGTTTATATGGCGTTTAGAAAGTGTCTAACCAACTGGTTAGTGACGTTATTTTCTACCGAGACCATTTGAAGTTCAAAAAAAAAGCCTGTCGATTTGAATGCATAAGATTCTATTTGAAATACGCATTATTAACACTTTATACTTCAGTCCTTTTTCCAGATCTATGGGGGCGTGTGTATGCTGTTCACGATTAACTGTGTTTATTTTAAACTTAATTATGCTGGTTGGTTATCGTTTCTCTTTATTAGCACCATGATAGCGATATTTATTCTTAAGCCTCATTATAGCACTCATCTTATTCTACATAGTCCTAGTGACATTTCATTTAGGTAGTTTCCCTAGCAGTGATTGCCTTAACTATTTGGATTCGCGTGGACAACAATTTTGAGAAAGAACTTAGGACAAGTATTGAAGGCGTAAACGATGCAGAACCACTATCAGATGTCAAATATGACATAAGAACAGCAGTATGTTTAGTCAAAAATTATTGAAGATTAAATAAAGTACTTTAAAAGAAAACAAATAAGAAAAATTTCTTTTCGAAATGTTTAAATATTAGGGCGAGTTTACGCAAAAGAAAAGAGTCACTTACAGATTGTCGTCGTATTCTGGGTTATAATCGGCTTCGCCATTGCCTGTGCACTTCTGGGATGCAGTGGTCTCATGGGAGCAGCAGCAAGAAGTCGTTCTCTTGTCGCTATCTATTTCGTCTTGATGATAGTGCTTGTGCTCCTTGAAATAGCCATTGGCATATATGTTTTGGTTAAAAGAAAGGACGTAAGTATATCTATAGGTTGACAAAAATGACCAAATAAGCTACATTTTAATAAATTAAAGAATGAAAACATTGATTTATATCATATAATCATAATTCCTAACTCTTTATCTTAAATAAATAAATCTCTCCACACTTATAAATGGAAAACACAATTTTCCTTTTACCACTTAATCCTTTTCTTTGGTAGATTCTCAGTGTTGATCCCGTTTAGCTATGTCTACGAATCGAAAGGCATTTACGGAGTAATAGTAGTATTACTGTACATATAGCTACATTTTATCATTAAGTCTCAATTGTTCTATTTTATAATTAACTCTAATAATTATGTTTCTGCTCATAAATAATGAATCCGGAAGTAACTCAGGAAAAAAATAGTGTTTTCCAGGTGCGATTAACAGTAAAAGACTACGTTCTTTTTTCTCACCAACTGAATTCACCAGAGGTCAAGACGCTACAGATTAGGGTAAGAAATAACCTATTACACCTATTTTCTAAACAATTATTATACAGGCTGCGGCAAAAGTTCCGGTAGTAAGTAGAAATTGTAAAGAAACTAACATATTCGTTTGCTTTATTTCGAACCTCCCTGGACCAAGACGCAAAATTCATTAAATCTTATTTTCCTTTGAATCTCATTTCAAAAGTTCTACGTGTCGCCACCACCATTCACTGGAATATAGATCGTCTACAGAACAGAGTAAACAAGTTTGTGACACTTGTATTCCAAAAATTTTAGACAAGATAATCTTCGAAATAACAAAGTATCAATAGGGAAGAAAGTTAAGGAATTCAACGTCAGTCCGATGTTGGTGAGTTAATTTGTTAAATTTGACAGCGCATATAAGATCTATCAAGTCAACAGTTGACACCAAAATACGCCAATCGAAGTGAGAAGAAAGAGAAATTCTATATCTCCATTCGACAAATTTTAAAACAATTATCCACAGCAAACAGAGCTTGTAGAAGACAGCATCAATGCTTGGAGATACATTTGGTGAAAACGTGGTTCAAATAGTCGTGAGGATAAACTAATGCCACCTCAAAAGGTTGATACTTCAAACTCTTACCGGGACTAGTTTAATATCTAACATTTATGAATATATAATTTATATCAATATTTTTAATGATGGCCACTCTTGCCAGTGGGAAATTACAGGATTTCAGAAATTTTCACGTTTCCTGCAGAGAATACTCGTCTCCTATACAGTTTTTTACTTGAGTGCTAACTTTATCTCCTCATTATGCTTCATTACATTCTTTCTAATTGGCTCTCTTTAGCAATATTTAATTAAATATTTCAGTACAACTGCTGTGGTGTTGAGAATATTATCAACAACCAATGCATGCAAGGGCAGGTAAGTATTATTAAAATTTATAATAAGTATTATTAAAGTTTAGGTTATTTAAGCAAAATCCTCATAGTTAAGCAATAAATAAGTGTATTATCAATAAATAAATAGCGGGAAAGTAACGAGGACTCCCTAAATCGAAGTAACTAGAGAGGACTTAACGTCTTTTAAATGTATAATTCAAACTAGCTAAAATGAATTTCTGTTAGTCATTGTTAAGCCTACCCGTTTCCTCATAAGATGCTTATTGAAAATAAAAGCTATGGTAATTTCTTTTCCCGTTATATAAATATACAACTCCATATTTATTTGCATATTTGTATGTATATTATTCCAATTAAAACGAAACTTTCACCAGCCAACATGCTCATCTGCGGTGTGGGATCGTTTGGACTTCACGATGATGATTTTTGGAATATCGATGTTGGGAGTGATCCTTCTGCAGCTTTTCACTGCTTTTATGTCGATTCCAGTATTCGTTCAAACGAAGAGAAACTTAGATGAATAAAATCGTGCCAAAACCTAGTCATGTGACTCTATGAAAGTTACTTAGTTGTCGACAAACTATTAGTAATTCATATGGCTCCTCAGCAATATTCTCTTTTTTTTAAGTTTTCTAATTTTGATTTGCCTTGTGATGAATTGTATATCTAAAGTGTAATTATATTGTCATATATATGATAAAATATACATCTATGCAAAATTCTTCATGTCATATATAAAGTACGATTTAATAATCTTGATTTGTAAAATACCATTAAAGTCCAGAATTTCAAGAAATAATAAAGCCTTTGTTATTAAATACCATTGCTAATATGTTCTTAAAATCATGCTTACTAATATTATTTCGCCAAATCTACAGGGTAGCAAAAAACTAATTTTGAAAATATTATGATTTTGTTTCTCAAAATTGATAAAAGTTGTTGGTCAAAGGTATCTTTAAGAGCTTATAGATATGGTTTTCAACCGTTTTAACTTGATTAGCATATATGTAAAACGAAAAATGCAGCTAATAATTTCGTGAAGACGCCGATTTTCATGTTTTGCTGTATTAAAAATGTGAGTGCACGTCTTCCCGTAAACTCCTTTCTTCCCAACTGCAGGTCCTTGTACCCAATTGGATTCCTTTCAGTGCAAAACTCCATCGTACACTACATAGCTCATAAAAGCATGAAACAAGAAAAAATCCTGTCTTTCAAAATCATTAACCTTGGATTTTACGCGATTTTATTCTCTATAATTACTGATTATGGCCATGGTTGAAACCGAGGGTTTATCCTGAAGATTGGTCTCTATTCATGATGTCACGAAAATACTAACTGAACTGTGGAACAAATTAACGCAGGAGATATGTGAAAATTAGTGACCAGCATCCTAGGGAAGAATCCAGATGATTGTGATTGCGGCGAACGAGCACGTACAATTGCGATACAGCAAAATTCGAATTGGCAACAATAAAGCAGTTTGTAATTTTCTGCTGAGATCCGCCAACCACCACTTCTAGTTGCTAGAGCAGCGGGAAATTGGAATATGTGTGAAGAACACGAGAATAGGAGTTCAAAAGATCGGTTATCATATCTTTGGCCAATATGCTAATGATGGGAAGATGAAGTGTTCGCAAGTTGTAGTTCAACTGGTTATCGCTTAACCCCCAATCGCATCAAATATTAAGTTCACCTTCGCAAAGATTGCTCTAAATTCAATGACCGACCATTTAAATGCAACATGTTGACGCTAGACAGTCAGCAATTGTTTTGAGCCAAAAATAAACACTGCTAATGCCTGCGGGTGAGAACGACCCGAGGTGCCCAACGCAGTCCCACTCATTTCCTTTCTCCCCTAAGTGCATTCCCGTTTACCATCCATCTCACTTATTACCATTTATTACCCATTCACCCTTTACAAATGTTTTGCTCTTTAATGTCAATTAACAATGACCCTAATAATTAAGACGTGTGTAACACAGAAATCAGCTCATCATCCAACAAAAAATTTCACTTTCCAGTATTAGAACCATACAGTTCCCCTTACTATTATTTATTAATTATTAATAATAATAATGATTTATTATTCATAATTATTCATAATTATCCATAAATTATTATTATTATTACTATTATTATTACTATTATGTCTCCCACTAATGAGGTCATTTTCAGATGGAGGATAAAGTGAATATTTCTTCATCAACTACAGATAATACTAAGCCTTTACAATATCTCGTTCACAACGAACAAGAAATTAACCAGCAAACCGTAGAGGTCAGAATTAACATTTTGGAACTTTTTGGAACTTTACTTGTTCAACTTATTACTGCGTACATTTATAGCCCTTTGACTTCTTCAATCTTCCAACTGAGATCCAAGTCAACATCTTAGCAAAGGTACAACTCAAAAAGTCTTTAGAGGACAACGATAGGCTACAACTTGAAACTAATTTTTACAGGTAAATCCCCAGGAAATTAATGATATGAGACTAGTTTCCAGTAAAATGAACTGCCGAATTGTGAAGAATAGGCGATACCTTGCTCGTAATAAGATAAAATTTATTGGTGTCTCCAAGGTATGCTGCGCATATTTACTTTATTTTATTCTACTTTTCTGACTAAAATAATTATTTATTCAATGTTTTAGTACGCAGTACACCGATTTTGCAAGAATAATATGACGAGATTCCCAGAAATTTCTTTCTCTGAATTCTTCTCCCACTTGTCGTGGTGCCATATCCTTACAATCAGATTCTTTTCGGTTGGTATACCTTCCAGAAATAATTAGATAAAAACAAAGAAAATTAATATGTTACAGTAATTAAAGTACTTCTAGGTCAAAATAACGGAGAATCTTTGTAAAGAACTTTATTCAATTTTCCGAGATGAAAGCGTTAAGTGTGACCGGCTACTATTCTATACCTGTCAATTTGAAACCAAATCAAGTCTGATTTCTTTCGATAAGCTTATGACTTTCCTGTCATCCAAAATATCATGTCTGGAAGTTGATTTTTGTGAGGACTTTCAGTTTGAAGAAGAATTATTCTCATTGCTTTTCATTAAGCAGGTTGCTACTATATTATATCTTTTCCGATCATTCTTTAGTTTTATTTAGTAGTAATAAATAATAATAATAATAGTAATAATAATAATCCGAAAACTGGATTTTTAATAGGATTTACAGCTACGAGGACTAAGCATGTATAACGGACATGCTTTCACCAACGAATTTCTCATAAAAAGCAAGTACGAGAGTCTTCACCTCGAAAAAAGTGTTATTTCTGAAGACGCATTAAGACAAATTCTGAAGGTGAGTGATGGGAGTGGGTTTGGCTCATTGATTGATTCTAACGTAACTGTCACAGCTAACCTCTTGTATTTACCTAGGAGTGGCTTGAAGGCAAAAGAATTATTCACTACTACATGATTGAACGTAAAAATGCTCCCGGTTTTCTTGATGGAGAGCGTTTGTTAAAAGGCTTTCCTAATGTTCACAGAGAAGAACAAAATCGATGGGAATTGACGAATGACAAAGGAGAGACAAAAAAACTTTACATTTCCTCCTACGTTTTCGAATTTGCACCATATATTTTTCCTCGAAGTTAGCAATCACTTTTCTTTATAATTTATGTGAAGTCGTATTACTAACTAAAAAGCAGATGCTCACTTAATCTTCTGTATTATCTTCTGTATAAATCTCATAATTACCTCTAGAGTATCGTTCATTCCACTATGTAAGAGCTTCACCTCAAGATTGGCCAGTAATTTTGTTCCAAGAAACCTAGATCATCTACCTATTGTTATTTATTATTCAATGACTTAGATTACGTAACTACAAGAAAATAATAATTGAAAATTATGAATAAATGCCATCGTACCATATCCTGAAGATTCACTAAATTTTCTGAATGGAAATCTTGACAGCAATCAATGTATTATCCTCTGGACTTTCCTAAATATATTGTACTTTAAACCCAGAAAACAATTTTTATTTAAGCATACGTTCAGAAAATATTAATAAACAACCAATAAAATAAGAATGGAAATAAAAGAACCGTCCATGAAGAAGTCATCAACACATATTTCCTAGTAAGACCCACACTACGTAGTAATGGTTATTTACCCTCTTAGATATTTAAATATTGATCATATGTCAAAATTTGGATAGTGATATAATTGCATTATTTCTGAGTATGATATATAAGTACACAGATTACGATATTTTATGTACTCAAATAATGTAGATCATTTATATATTTCGTAATTTTCAGTACCATTATTACACAGAGATGTAAATACAATAGAATAATTGACATTAAAAATATACATTACACACTTTGTACAAAAAGTTAGAGCCGAGCCGATTACATCCGACTTTGTTACAATTCAGAGCCGTAGAAATATCTGCCACTGCAATGAGAATTTATGTGTGTGCAAGTTGGCTTATTGTAGATCATTATGATCTACCGTATCTATGTAGTTATATTGATTTCAGTTCAAGCCATTTACCAGAAAATTAACTATACTCAATGTTAAATACCCTGCCAATCAAAAGATTCCGCTTATATATCGAAGTTTAATAATTGGTTTTACTTCTATTAAAAGTGGCGAGCTTCGTGCAGAAGTATTTGGCACTGTGACAAACGCACCTTATTTTAAAATAAAGTCACTCATTAGAGTGCGCTACTCCAAACATTGTCGTTCAATGTTCCGAAAATTCCTCTTGTAGCTAGATGACTTGCTGGAGAAGATTTGAATTATGTCGAAGCACCCATCTTTCCTGAATACGTCTCAGTAATATTTCAATCACTACGTAGATTCAAAGTGTCGTATATACATAAGTAAACCTGATGTTTCATGACACTCGCTTATACACATAAAAAGTGGCAATTCTTTTGGACTCGTTTTATCAAAATTTTTCGATTAATTGATGGATGGAGCAATTTCGTCGGTGTAAACTCTTTCCTATTCATTTCCTCTTCGTGTAGTCAAATAAAGTACGTTTCTGTTGACATCAGTCAATCTACATTTGCTCAAAATTAGAAAAGTGAAGAGATCTTAACTCTTTTGACCTTAGCTATGACTTTTACTTAAAATAACTACTAGAAAACTACTAATTATTTACATCTTAATTAGTGGAATATGCTTAGTGATAATGTAACATTTATTTTGACTTAATATTTAAAATTACAGTGCTTAATTATTGATAACTGTAATGCTTTTGCCCACTTTTGTTAAATATCTATGAAATTAACAGTTAGCATTAGGATATTAGACTTTAGAAATATTCTAAATATGTGTCGACTTTTCTTTTTGAAAATGAGAGAGAAACAGTTAGTTTTCTTATTTACTTAGATTTTGACTTTTCTTTGTCAGGCGAGATTTAATGTGGGATTAAGAACGAAAGCTCGTGAAAAAAATTAATCCGTTCGTCTAGTATATAGAGTATAACTCGATTTTAATTTGCTGTTTGATTTATTTAGTACACTTAGTTTACTTTATTGATAATTATATATCAGTCATACCTCATTCTGGGTGGTCAGTGTGAATGTTGACAACCTATGCTTTGGCTGTTGTAGTACCGCACGACGAAGTACGCAGTCAATCATCTTAAACATAAGACGATTTTAAGGTGTCATTATATTAAAAGATACTACATAATTTGAACAGATGATTTCGTAGGTCTTTCCCACTGTATGCCTTTGTTATAATTAACATTTTTCGAGTGGGACACACCACATCAATTATGGGGTCAGCTGTCATTCGAGTGAACCATCCTATACTTGAAAGGGCCGTGAGAAGGGAGTAACGAACGAGTGGAGACATGCTTCCACAGGCTCGAGAGCGAGGATTCTGGAACGTATATTTCTCATACACAACAGTATCGCAAGAAAAATAATTAACTAAATAAATGATAGTTCAAGTAGTCTAGATAACACATATTTTTCGAAAATGATTATAGTGAACACTGTATGTATTTAATGTAAATTTTTTATGTCTATAATTATCAGGGTACATGTTGTATATTTACACCAATTAGCAAAATATAGCAATATCTACTTAGTAGTAAATAGATGTGAGACATCGGGGAATAAAGTATTAGTTGATGTAATTAATTTTAGATTTTGCTCATATTAAAGCTAAAATTCAATGATATAGCGTTTTTTTTAAAATTTATATATCGATTAATACAGGTCCCAATATTTACCTCTTCATATTCATGACAAAAGTCCTTCATAGGTGAGGTAGCATAATAAGTAAGTGCCATGAGAACACATGTCACAGTAAAAATTCCCAGATGTGTTCCAAGACGCCACACTGCGGAAAAATGGCGACGATAAACATGGCTGTCGCGGCGACGAAATAAAACTATTGACACCTACAACCTATTATATGATTTCCATAGTATTTAAACTCCTTATATATTGCTTTCCTTCATTATATGTCTGTCACCGTATACTTCAAACATAGTAATTCATAAGTGGTCTTATTGGTGTCATGTTATTCTTTCAGAACTATAATTAGCCATAAATAGGGGAAAAACAACGTTTACGAAGCATGTGCGTTTGTTTAACAAAAATGTAAAGAGAAATGTGAATAAGATTTAAGGATTATGGTTAAGCTGAAGTTATTACTCACCACCATATAACTGAGAGTGGCAATGAGATAAAGAGAGAGCGGCAAAATGAGAGCAAAAGTAGCGACTCTGAGTGGCTCTCGAAGACGAATATTTTCACATAGATCTACCATCCATAGAGAAACCTATACAAAACTTGATATAAACAATGTATAAATATGTAATACTCTTAATCGTATACATATCTATGAGGATGAACACAAATTCAACTCTCTCTCTCTCAACTTCAGCATACAATACCTCAAGCTTCTTATAACTGTGTAGTAGAAAGTATATCATTCCATTACTGTCAAAATTCGTCTCACTGAAATGAAGAATAGAATAGAATACTAAGTGAACCTCGTGAAAAGTTCACTAAAATTACCGTCGAACCTTGTGATAGCATAAATACAGCAGAGAAAGGCAATCATTACCACCCATCCTAGAAGAATGAAGCGGGTCACTGAACGCACGGTCAAACGAATCTAAAATGACTAGAAATAAAATAATTAAAAACATGGTTTAGTGCAGCTAATAGTTTATCAGTTATACTAGTCGAAAAATCAATGTTGGCCTAGTCTGGACTTGTCCTTCTCCCCAAGTGTGTGAAGACTAAACATATTTAACGTAAGATTTCATATTCTATCATAGCCAATAATCTTTAATAATCTCTACTTTATTTACCACCTAGTTATTTCCAGGTTTAACAAGTCTATAAGGATATTTACTTACAATGTAAAAAAAACTCTAGGGATCCATTTTTAAAGTTTTCACTAGCCAATATTTTATAAATTGTTTACTCGCTGATATATTCCTAATTATAAACAATTAACTATTTTTCTATAATGATGTAAGCTAAGCTATAATCATTATTTAGATCTACGCAACATGTTTACTGTTTATTTCATTAAACAGAGCAATCATTAACTGTTACATTGAATATAGACTCGGAATTTAGAATCCCTTGGCCACTTTTTTGTACATTTCTGTCGGTTCCAATACCATCATTGCAAAGATGAACACTATGTAGAATAATAAAGAAGTGGCTTTTCAAGATGAATGACAGTTTTTCGTATATCATTTCTTTGCTTAATTTTCATAATGGATGCTCATCTTGCAGTCTCCAAAGAGTGCTGCAGAAGATGAATGGATATTTGGCGTACCCACCTTATACTGAAGTGGTGACTTCACGGCATACCAAGTGAGGATGGCTATCCCACTATAACTTAGAGCCACAGCCCAATAGTCCAGTGTTATACTAATCTGAAATTGAATAAGAAAGGCAATAGTATTATGACGATGCTTTTAAATGATTATAATTATTTCACGACAGAAAAAGTGGAAATCAAGTCTCATAACCCTACATATATCTAGCAAAAACCCTGAACAAAGTAAATTATGTTGGAAACTGACACATGTTTACCCTAGAATTCATGTCAGCTTACCTGCAATGGCTCTGGATAATCGTGTGTTTGTGCGATGCATCCCAAGTGCTCATTCTCGCAATCGCTCATGGCGGCACTGACGAGGTAAACTAAAGCAACCATGGATGTCGCCAGATCGGCGAGGCTGCGGTTTGCAACCAACAGAAAACGCTTAAGTGGAAGTTCTCCACGGTGCACTCCGATGTAGATGATAATCAGAAAGGTTATATTGGCTGAAAAAAACAACACCCTGTCTTTATATAGTACATATATTAAAACTAAGTGGGAGAAAATGTTCATGAAATTGTACAAATGTGCATTAAATCTAATTGGAACATACATTCCATCTTTATTATGTAATATTATTATTGACATTAATACGAAATAATCTATGAGGATGGTGTATTTTTGATAAAAGACAAATTATAGTTTCAATAAACAATATAGTTTTTCTTGTATTTAGTCTGGTTATTATTTTACAATATTAACTAATCACTTACATAAAAGGGCTACTGAAGCACAGATAAGCATGGCGACGGAAAGCGTTGAAAGGAGATTATCTACGAAATCAAAAGAAGCAGATTCATCGCAGTGAGAATAGTTCAGGGGAATCCGGTAGGACATCTGTTATAAATAAAATATAAGAAAAACACGTATATATATATGCATGAATAAACAAAATCGCTTCATAATTTCAGTAGGGTCAAGTGTTTTTAGCCAATTAGTGGAAAAATAATTAGATGATATTACAAAAATCAGATCTTTGGCTAAAATGGGAAATTAACTATATATAAAAATAACGGAACACTGAAAGAAAAACATAATTGAAGTATCTCAAGGGTGAATAATAAAAAGTGCAGTAGACAATTAATAAATTCAGGACATCTCAAAAGTGATAGTAATTTTAAAAAATAATGCATTCGAGATGTATTAGTGTGCCCTTAGATTGATAGTGGATGACAGTATTTTAAAGTCGGTCGTATCATGATGAACAGTGAGATGAAGCAGAAAGAAAAATACAAGTCATCGATAATTTAGTGCTTTGTTCAATTTCCCAAATTCGCACTTCCCTTGAAAAGAAAGAGTGAAGGGCTGTTTTCAGCATCTCTGCGACTGATATGAATACGGAAAGTAGAAGGCGGAGAGAGAAAATAAGTGGTAGACAGAGTTGGTGACGCAGGGTATTAGATGTGAGCTTAGAAACAATGAACCAGAAAAAAGACAAAGCTCAACAATTGCATAAGTTATTAATGAGCAATACTGGGAATATTTACATTCTTGGTTTTTGACGAATTAGAAGTCATAATCTAGATAACATTTAGATTAGAAAGCAGAAATTACGCTCAGACACATGAGGATTAAATCACAAAGAATATATGAATTTCCGTTATTTATCAAATTTTTTCTTTTTATGCCAATTGGATCGTCTTTGACTGCTATTTCTCAATTATTCGTCCGATATATCCAACTATCACTCACCTGTGAATTTAAATTTACGTTGTAAATAGGTAAATTACACTAATTATGAAATCACAATTTTTCCCTATTAAAATAAACATATATAAAAAACTAAAGTTTCAAAGATATGAAGATATCAGAACTATTTAAAAAACACTTTCTTGATGAGTTTATCTCTCTCATTTGCAGAGTTGACTGGTGAAAAAAGAAACAATTGAGGCTCAGTCTATGTGTGAATGTGAAACCATAAATTAGGACAAAAGAGCGATCTTTGATTTTTCCGACAGATGAAATGAAGGACGTCAGAGACGAAAGGAGAAAATAAACAGAAAGAGAGAGTACATAAAGAAGGATACTGGATATAGAGTAGATCTAAAAGTTAACAGCTGAAATACTGAAAAATGAACCTTTACTAAAAGAAAGTTGAAATAGATAAAGTGAAATTCAAACCAAAGAAAACGGAGCGCAACATTAGAAGAAGAAATTCTTTGTAATCTGAATAACTAGTAAGAGGGAGGGGCAAAAGCAAAAAAATGGACATAGGGAAATTTTATAATTAGTAGTGTTCAAACAACTTTTATAACTTTGCTAAGCTTATATAAGAATCAGTGTTACAATATGAATAATACAAAAATAAGTGTACTATGAAACAAAGAAAATGCATGAAAAGTAAGAACGAGACAAAAATTTAAAGACGAAAGTTACATTGTGATTCGATGTAAAAGTGTATATACAACAATATAAACGCCATATATAATGTATACTGTGTTTATGGATACGAAATGTCTCTCCAGTTGAGATGAATCATTCCTGCAAAACGAATAACTCCACTGCAGAAATGGGCTTTTAACGGATATGGAATTTCTAAGTCTTACTAACAAAAATCTGCTCAAATTTGAAGGATGAATTTAAACATTTAACTAACTCAACAGATTATTAACTACTGATAAATTATTGGATATAAAGATAAACTCTTTTAAAAAGCAGTATTATATAAGCCCGAAATACGCGATTAATAGATTTCGTGCTATCCAGAAACGTTAATATTTGAAAAGACTACTAGAAAATTAATTATAAATGTAATTGATGTAGATATATAATATATGAGTTATTTATATTGCTAATAGGTATGATATGACAGATTTCACATAAAAATATCTATCTATATATAAAGTACATTATAATTTGAAAAATTTAATAAGTAAAAGTGAAATTATATATCAGAAAACGGTAGGTTTGAATTAAACACTGTGTCTCAAAGTACATAAATGTCAATATTACCATACTACCGTAACTTTTATTTTATTTATATTTAGAAATTATTTATTTATTTAATATTACCAAGATTTTAATGGGGTGGTTCAAATTTCCTATCTTGCACACTTTGCATTAATGCATATTTTTTTGCGGTGAAACGATTGAATGATTTAGTGTGTTTAGGATTTGTTATGATTCTAAATTATTATACATTTGTTATGACACGTTGCAAACCAACAGCGTAGTGCTGAAGGGACTCAGTTGTACTCCGAATGTAGTCAAAATTAGAAATCATTCCATTAAAGATATAATGAGAGATGCTTGGACTCTGTAGCTAGTACATCATATCGCAATTGTTCTTAAATATTTCTAATATATATTACACCTAAGTAATTAATGTGGAAGTCACAAGAGTAGTCTGCGCAGACATGTGTTCTAGCTCTAAGGTAAATCTCCTGGGTATTTGTCATTTATTTGATTCATCTGTTTGTAACTGGTTTCTTACTTATTAGACTAACTTCATACAAAGAGGATACTACTAATAAATTTCATAGAATTATGAAGATTAAATACAGATCATTAACGAATTGTCGTTAATATCAACGCTAGAATATTTTATAATCCTGAGTGGATATTAGTCAGCTTGGACTAGGAAAGCTCAAGTAGAGAACCCCACTTTCATGACAACATTTTTGATCAATAACTCTTGTGTGATTCAACGGAATTCTTTTTTTTTACAGTATAAATCACAAACCGCCTTCTAAAACAGGATATCAGTCCAACTTAAAAATAACATATATTAAAGTGAAAGCAATTTCCGGATAAGAGCGCTAATTTATAAGATGAATGCATGCAATTGTTTTAACTTTAACTTCCATTATTCTTCCATGAACCCAGAAACAATAATAGCGTATTACTTTACCAACAGCAGATTTGTTCCACTGAGATCTAGAAATCTATTTTCATGTATCAACTACACCATTTTGGTAAACGTGTTTTTCATGTTATAGTTCATGGATTCTGAATCATATTGCTACATATATTTAATTTTTGAAATATTAGACTCAAATTAGTTCATTATAGAGCCTAATGGGGACATTTCCTTTGATCAGAAACTTACAAAGTTGAGTAATTTGTGTTTCAGTACTAAAGGAAAGCAGCGTTTCATGTTAGTATATCATACCGAGGGTGAGATTAAGTGGGCCGTATATTTGATTTTACATTTTTACGTAGTAGCTGTTGTAGGAGAGTTGTTTAAAATACTACAAATATGGATGCTGAATGATTGGATCTTAGAGTACGCTAGTGGTGACGTGGAGATAATTGTACACTTGTATACTTAGTGTAAAATAAGTAAAAACAAACACTTTCATACTGTGTCCCACCAATTTTCATGTTTTTTTTTATCACCTGTAGAAGATTCTAACACGCCTTTTCTCTTGTAAAAAGAACAAAACGTATTACTGCAACGTATATCCTTTTTACTTAAAATGAACTTATGCTAAATACTGGATTTTTACTGCTTTACAATCATTTCGAAGACATAATTGAAAGATCAAGCTATTTTCGTTCTAAAAATAAGCGTGTATTCTAGTGAGGGATTCCCTCTTCAAAACCAGGTTGATTTGTTTCAGAACTATGGACAAATCGTAATGTTTCTAAAGGGAGCTTCTAAAGCCGAGTGAATGTAAAAAAATTTTTATCGCACTACTTCAATACATTTAATTGGGACGTGACACCAAATAGTGCAAATCATGTTTCGTCATAAATAAATTTTATTATTAACAATTATAATAATTGTTTCTTTGATAGCGTTCCTTCTAGAAAACAATAGGAAGAAGTAAGCCTTATTCAATCCGCACTTGCGCGCAATAATTTGAAGCATGCCAAGTAGTTAAGTCACCTTTATGAACAACGAAAAGAAATTAAGAGTAAGTTGTGAATTTTCGTTGGAACTATAGGTTTATTTTTTCTCGTATTCCTAATTATATGTATTTCTTTTTAGACTAGATTGCTAAAAATCTCATTAAGCATAAAGATTTTGAAAGAAGCAGCAGAGAAGGAGAGAAACAACAGCTAAAAGAATACATTTTGATTGTTTTGGGTTGGCTGTGATCGGTCTCTCCATGATAATTGCGTTTTGCGGAATTGCAAAGGGGAGCGAGCTGGCTGTTGCTGACAGAAACATCAGTATAATCATTTAACTAAGCCTGTAAACAATTTAGACTATGCATCACTTTCTAAAAACGTCCTATGAATTTCCCGATGATTTTATTCTAAGTACTTCTGTTGTCAAATATCGCATGGTCGCATTTAGGTACATAATTGTTGGCATAAAAATTAAATTCTATACTGTTAGTTTATTTCTAAGTAGTTATTGGGAAATAATAACTTGGCAAGGTGTTTTATTTTAAAAAATACGTATGTATCGATGAAATAACTTTAACCTTTCAAATATTTATTTGCTTGGTAATTTGTGAACGCTGTTTATTAACCAGGACACAACTAAGCTATATACATTTTTCTAAGCAGTAGGCTTAGAAGTATATGATCTAATAGATTGCGGTTATGCTAAGCTGATCATATATAGAGCAATTTTTGGTCAGCGGAATTTTGCACTGTCTCGGCTGAGCTACGATGCATGTTGCACAGAATACTTCCTACATCAAATATGAGAGTTTGTACGACAACATCTCCAAGATGGCAAAGCAACCAAATTCATGACAACTGAGCAACAACTATTCAATTTAATAGTAATCAGATGTGCGTGATTACCGCTTTTTATCGTGGCCACGAGAATGTGTTTACGCCGAAAGTCACTACCTCACAATCTTTCAAAGACCACACTGTGGAAGTGGCTAGAAATTGGTGCTGAAATTGAAAAGACGTGACAAAGAATGGTCTCAAGTGCATCCTGATTGCCGACTATAATAAGCATGAGAAACAAATGGTATTTTATTTGTGTCACATTCAACCTGATTCTTGTTCAATACCCAATTTTGGCACGCAATACCTAGTGTATTGTTTATAATAGTGTTACCTCAAATTAGGAATGCATGAAAACGTGAAAAAATTTTGGATGGTGGCGCTAAAATCTTTGTGCCATTTACAAAGTCATATGATTTTCTAGTGAGCCATAACCGAGAGTTACGTTTGATGCGAATCCATCGCCAACTTTTGATATTGTTTAATGCTATCGCAGCGATCTCACAGCAAAATCTGCATTAGTAGAGCAATTAATAGGAAAATATTAAGGGAAATATTATGGCGACCAGCTATTACAGTATGAAAGAAGAGAAGATGAGGTCGATTGACGTCAGATGAAAAATACTAGAAATCATGCTGTTGAACATCTCTTTCTGACTAACCGGTTCTTCGTGTTAATTCAAAACGAAACAAAAACGTCGTGGTAGCGACCGCCGTTTCCTGCAGAAAAAAAAAGAAGCCATAAATGAATTTAGCTCGAAATTACCCTGAGTTGTCCATTTCCGATATTTGAACGAAAATAGTGGGAATACGTGGTAACAAGAAGATTTTGTGAGCTTGTATTGATCATTAAATAGAAGTTCAACTGGGTAGGCAAACAAAAGACAGGAAAAAAACGATGGATCTCGTGGCCAATTTAGTCCTCTTCTTATTTTCCTAGACAATTTACAATTTATTGTAATGTTGAAAAGCTATAGCCAAAGTTTCATATTAAAAGTGTTAGAAGATGTAAATAGAATTTATTTTTACAAATACCTTAAATTAAATTCGAATTACAGACATCATCTAGTTAAGTCTTCTTAATATAACTACATAATTGTTATTTTGAAATTATTTTTCACCGTTTGGTTTAATTTAGAGAACTACCTGCAAATCCACTTTAACTATATTTTCGAAAAAGAATTATTGGCTATGTGTATTCAGTAACAAATTATAAGTCAGTTAAACGAGGAAACGCTTTAAAAACCATCTTTGAAATTATGGAAAAAACAAATATAAACATTCGTGAATCATTAACTTCATGATTCTCCGCTTCAAGAATAAAACATTTTTTCCATCTATAAACAATAAAATTATACTTAAAATCATTGTTTGCTTAGACAGTGTTTTCAACAATTTTGTCATTTAATGCATTAAACATTATAATACACGCACCAACTCTTTAAGGCAGCAGATGCTTATAATCTCAGAATGGGATTCGTCTACTAATAATATATGAGTTGAAGAAATGATGGCCAACATAAATTTCACGAAGGAAAAGGATAGTTTCGCTAAAATTTTCAAACGATTTCTAGAACTTTAAGCGATCAAATTGAGCTAACAGCGGAAGACAGCTCACATTAATGCATAAAAGCTACATTAACATTGCCTAATTTGAGGTTTTAAACATGAAAACAATCAGCGAAATACTCCGTAAATAAGCGTCGCCAAAGATCACATAGCAATTAAAAAACCTCATCATAAAAACTCTAATTAGGTGTTTCCATTCAAAGAAAATTATTGATTATAAAAACGTAATGGCTGACTACACAAAACTTAGAAGTTCACGTTGAACTTAACGGAGATCTGAGACGATTAGTGTAAGGTGCAGTAAACATTCAGCTATTTGACCTATCATTGGTAGATCTAATCATACATGACAAAATCACACCACTAAGCACTAATTTTTCATCAATACGAGAATTATTTACATATTTACAGTGATAAACTACAATCATTTTACATCCTTACAAGAATGACTTAGTACAAAATTGTTATTAAATACAATAACCTCGAAATCATTCATAGTTAGTTAGACATAATAAACTCTTTCTTCTTCTGCTAAATCGCTGTGAAGGTGTAAAATCTCGAATTTTTCAAGGTGCTCTGCAAAAATAAAAAAGTACTAGGGCATGTTCCGCTTAGTTAAGAGTGATTTATTAATAAAAGTAGAATGTAAATAAACTAAACGTACTATATCCATTGGGTGACCTCATTCGTCGAAATATTATATTTTTATCTTGGCTTACTTGACTGTGAAAATGTCGCATTATGAAAAGTAGTAGAAAGTATATCTGGAACCATGAATATTTAATATACTTGAATTTTTGATTAGAGACTAAAACGTTTCATGTAGAAAATTAATTTGTCCCACAATCAGTCAGTTGTATTAGACATAACATAGCCAGGTAAGTGTTTCATAGATATTTTAAAGTACTTCTAGACTTGTTTTACTTCTATCAATTGCTATCTTAGGATTCTGTAGTAGAAGAGTGAGTTCATCACCGTTGCTGGAGCATTGATTATGTGTGCGAGATCCATCCCGTCATTGAGCAGAGTACCTTTCGATAGCAGTGGTATTTTAATTAACTAAATTAAATAAACACCATTTTTAATAAATAATTCTAATCACTAATCTCTTTCTTGAAATATATGAAGAATTGTACAACATCGAGCTAAACAAGGATATGTATAAATGGCAACCTCAAAGATACTTCTATGCAGTAACGAAAGAGAGACCATGAAGTTAGCAAACATCCACGACAACCACGAAATGATGATGATAACGACGCCATCCTGCGTAATATTTTTGTCGTTCTTAACTTGTCTCTTCTGTTTTTTTCATTGTCTAGATTATTCTCTACCTTCATCGTTATTGAGAACAATATTTTAATTATAATTCTTTGTTTAGTTTCTCAACATCTTTTTCGTCTTCCCCTTAATCTGTTCTTTAAATAAAAAATTGCTAACTTTTGGATTTAAAAACTTTGTGCAACTCACATTTTTGTAAGAATGGAAAAGAGTCAGGGAAATTAGGATACCCATAATTCCGAGGGAACATTCCACAACTAAAAATAGAACATTAAATGAAATAACAACATTCAGTTCTTTGCATTCTAATACATAAAAGATTAAAAGTTAATATTAAGATGCATTTTTAAAGAATGCCTTCTCTGTTTAGGTTTAATGAGAATTCGATCTACCTTCCCACTGCAGATAGCTGGCTGTGTCCACTCGCTGGAAGTCACCTTCTTTTATAGTAAGGAAGAATACGAAAACATGTCCCAAATAAAATACTGACCAAAAAAATGAGTAGAGAGCAGAAAAATGAAAGAGCTTTTTTTTTGACGACTTCATCTTCTAAGGCGTTTACGAAATAGATCTCTTAAGAAGATTTGCAAGATTTGGATTATTAGTTACGAATTTGAAAATTTGAGATACTGTTGCAAGCATTTTAATATCTATAAAAAAGCTTAATTATGTGAAATTTGAAACTGAATATTTAAATTAATCTATCACAATTTTTCAGATTTCAAAATTAGCATCATATATGAAACATTATAAGAGCATATGTAGTGATTAGTTGATGTTAAATAAGTATTGAAAAATAAAAAAAGTAGGAAGGAGGGATAAGAAATGGGTGCTTTTTCAATATGTCTTGCTCTGAACCTCATCCATCGCTTTTTCAACAGTTCTTTTAAAACATCCGATAGAAATTACTAAATTAATCACGAGATTGCGTGCGAGTTCCATCTGTTGAACTGCCACATGTTTACGAAATTTAAATTATCCTCAATTAATATCATCATCTAACAGTGGACAAGTGTCTCCTATCAGTGCTTAACTGCCTTGTATGACTTAGAGTCATTAAAATTCAAATTTAGGGTTTTATTTAAGTGCTTATACGAATAAATATTAGACGTAATCAACCATATTTGGCCAAGTATATAGCCATTTCATCACTTAATTTGAACACAAAAATAATGCAGTAGGGAATTACGGACAAAGTTTTTCCTATTAAATAAAAAAACCTTGTTTGTTACAGAATTAGTTTGTCAACAAAATATAGTATAAGATTGAACTGTTAATCGTTAAAACAATTTTGTGAGCTGAGAAATGGAAAAGTTAATAAACGTTTTTAGGCTATAATCATATTAGATAGTAATCTTTTAATGATGAACAAATAATTATTTACATTTTTTTTAAATTTGGTAAACAACGTGGCTTGAGAATCTTGCAAAAGTATGCGGAGAAAAACTGAAGTGAGATTAAAATCAACAAAAAAAGAACTCATTAACAATTTAGGTGATGGGAAGAGTTAAAAAACAACTAAGACACTTTAGATTCAACCAGCTGTTGAAAACACCTTTTATACTCAATATATTATTTATTAGGATATTGATAAAATAGCTTATCTTCAAGAAATATGCTTTACATGTTGCGACGCGGCTATAGGCAAGCAATCAGTGAGCTTCCCTGTCCTTATTTATGAAAATTTTTCTGCGCAGCAAGAGTCATTTTTATGTAGATCACATTCAATAGGTATTCAACAAACAAAATTCAACAAAAAATTGTAACACTTTCTAGTGAGATAATCAAAAATGTTGAAAATAAAGAGTAGGTGAGTGACTTCACAACAATACCCGGTGAAAACTAAGAGCGCTCGAATTGAAGATGAAATTTTTAGGAAATGTATTAGCAAGGATTTACTAAGCCAAACTTTTATCACTGCATAAAATCCACAACTCTTTACGAGAAACCAGTCTATGAGTGAGTAACCGGTGCCTTCAAAAACAATTACGCACGACGATTGGCTCGATGGCGCCATTATCTTTACGGAACATGGCCAGAAGACGTTTCCACTAACGGAAATAGCTTGCTTTCTTGAGGAATTTACGCCTGTAGACCGAGATCATCGAATTATTCTTCTATATATTAAAATCTACTTAATAAGTAAAACTTCTATCCACTTTATTAGTTGCATGCCATCAATTGTTTTTGGCGCTATTATGAGAATTATGCCTGATTCAAATTTTTCAGCAACGTATTAAGGGAAGAGTGTATACATAAATAATTTGGAACAACTAAAACAAACTCCCATAATTAGATGAACAAGATTTAGTGGAGTTCTGGACACATTTAGAAAATTACAAGACTTGCTCAGAAATGTCTCTCATAAGGCCGATTATTCGTTAACAATATGCTACGAAGGAATAATTGCTGTTCCGACAGGGGAATAGGCTCTCTGAATGTGATTCTTGAGAATTAAAGGATCAAGTTGTCAGATAGGAAGACTAAGATACGCGGCCATTAGCACTACTCGACAGAGGAAATATCTCAAGTCCTTGGCTACGATGAAGAACCTTGAAAAATTACACTCAAAATAAAAAGTATAATTATAGTGATAAAATAATAAAAAAGCACTAACGAACAGCAGTGCTCAAGACATTTAGGCACGAAAGCTAAATGTAATTTTTAATGACTTAAGGCTTATTAAGATTTTTAAGACGTGCGAGTAACTTTCAGTGAAATTCAGCGAAGATGCATTGTGAAGTGATTGACAGAGAAAACAACTATTCTAGTAGCTAGCTTTACCACTTCACTATATGTACGAATAAATGACGCTACAAATGAGAGATAAAGAGTATTACTTAGCGAAAGAAAGCTACCTCTCATGAAACGTCATAGGATTAATTCCTGAAGACTAGAATCATCTGGCCGGGTTGGCGTAATGCTATTTCAGCATAGGAAACGCTTCCTCTGCTTCATTCTCGTATTAAGCCAGAATTGTTAGAAGGATTTCTATTTACCAAATCCATTTTGTTTTTCTTTATTATGGTCACTTTGCAATGCAAAACTAGTTCAAAACAACCTCATTCTTACGGCAATTGACGAACACCTCGGAGTCAAATACAAAACTGAATATTTTCGTTAACCATCAGAACTTTCCAACAAAACAAAATCATTCGCCATAATAAATATAAACATGCATATACTAAGCGAATTTTTATAATTACTGTACTATTTAGTCCATCGGAAGCACTCATCATGTTTAGTACTTTTTCTGCTCTGCATCGTAGAATTTTTCTCATGGTTAATAGCACTCAATGAAGATTATTTATTATGAATTTCACAGCTGGCCTGATAATTATTCCATTAAGAGGTTCAAACCAGCTAGCCTATCCTTTTCCAGCCTTCATTTCATATTCCATAAGGTTCTAGAAAATTACAGCGCGCTCGACTTCCTAATTCAGGTAGATGATGACATCAGTCTGGTCAGTGCATTATTGATTCACATCAATCTGTGAAAACACATTGCCAATGTTGATCACTACCTATCATGCTTTACCGACTACTTTATGATCGCAATATATCGCATAATGTGACACATTGGACACAAATATTCTTCAAATATTTTATCGCTTTTATTAACTATCAAAATGAAGACATTCAATTAAAGACACTGTACTTTTATTGGCAAGTGATTTTTTGTTAGATTCTGTAAATATAAATTATTTATATATTCATCTTCAATAATATGACTCTAAAAACAATATCGCGAGAAAAGTTCATGTCATCTACTCCGATGCATAATTGTAGAGTATCACAGCTAGAACAACAATACCGGTTCCAAGAACGAAATATGGGCCAATAAACACATCATTAAAAATGAAGAATGAAAGAATAACGACCAAAATTATGGAAATGGCCGATGCAAAACTCTTATGCAGGTTATCAAGATACTTCATCACAAGCGAAATGTAGACTCCACCGAAAGACAAAAACCCTATAATGTCGGAATCTAAAAATGAATGAAGCCAGACAGACAAACTGGAGTAAAAATCAAGCACGATGAAGCATACAGCATCAAGGCGGAAGAAACTTGGACTCTATTTAGATCACCAACTTACATACCGATAATCGCATATACTTTATTTGTATATCCATAGAAGAATCCACGTTCATAGATGAGATAACCTTCAGTAAATAAACATCCAAGGGCGGCATTAACCTAAAATCTACATTTTGTGTACTCATACAACGACGTATAAAAATACTTGAGAGAAATGAAGAGTGACGCACCACGCCACAACTATACATCTGCAAATTTCTAATCCAAAACGGTGTTGAACCACCATCTTTTAACATCTTCTCGAAATAAACTCCTAAAACCTAATTAAGATGAGCAAATCTCGTATACAAAGAGAACATTACTAAGGCAAATAGGAGAAAAAATAAACCAGCAAATCCAGCAGTTACACATGTCGCAAGTACTGCTGTGATACCCACAAAGTAGTTATCTTTTGTGTTCTTCTGTTGATAACTTGTACTATTTATCTATAATACAATTACCTTAAGCAATTGAATTGTTTTTGAGCGTTGTTTATAGTTTAGGAAGGAAAATCTAAATCAGCCCCGTAAGTTTTATGAATCTGATAATTGACATTTGAAATTTGTTCTTTTTCGTTGTTGGGAAAACCAGATTTTTCGAAAATATTATAAAGATAAAACAGATTAGGAAAAAATTTTGGGTGACCTGCACTGCAGCTACTCCAACAAAGAGCAGAAAAATTGCCACCCATCGTGTAATAGAAAACCTTCGCCCTAAGAATAACATCATGAAGAGCGCTGTTGTAACCACCTTCAGCTGAGTTGTTACCTGATTGTGGATAAATCTATGTCCATGGTATAAAGAGTAAACAAATATAATAAGTGAGTAAATGAAACCACACCTGATATAATCCAGCGTCGAGATTGGACAATCCAACAAAATCTAGATTGTTTTGAAAAGCATAAGCGATAGAAGGAACACTCATTTTAAGAAGCTCTCGTGGTGCTCCGAAATAGTACTTCCCGAGAAGCTAAGATCATAGAGAATACATATGAAATCTATTTTATACTGTGAAAAAGAAAAGTACTCACAATTCTAAATTCTACATATTTATAGTGAGATTCCTTAAACATCATAAAAGTGGATACGATCAACTTGATAATTTCGGCAGATAAAACGACAGTGGTAGCAGCGTAGAGCTATGGAGGAACGAGTTTTAAAACAACAACCATTACTATTTAGTTATAATTACACACATTGTCATATGCAAGATATAATTTCATTAACAACCAACCTCATCAACTGGCACTATACTCCTCGTATACCGTACTGTGAGTGTATAGCCTGTCCACAAAAAAGTCATCGCTACAATCACATAAAATTTGAACAGAATTTCGCTCAACTTGTTAGTTCCTGTAAAATACTATAATTCCTTTTAAGGAATAAGCAACACGAGATAAATACAACAATACTACTTCTCTCTATATTGCTCGCGGTTTCTTAGAATACAACACTCTAAATTTATTTACCTTCAGTACTTTTGACTGTTTTGTAACGAGTGGGAAGTAACATATTGTTAGCCTCATCATCATTAATACCCATTGAGAACTTATCTAAAAAGAAATATGTGGCAAATATCCAAGAAAATATGGCATTACAGAGTTTATACGCAAATACTTTAAATTAAAAAATAGTAACACTAACATAGTACTACGACGACATTAAACGTTGATTGGTGTAAGAAATTATCAGAATCCATAGAATTTAGCTTTCATAGAAATTTAATTAAAATATGTTAGTGATCAAAAAAAGCGTAATTTAGTACATAATTGCCAATTTCTCAAAAACTGAGATATATGATGGAATACGTTAGGTAACTATGTTAATATGTTATCTAACATTAAACAAAATATCAATAACAAAAGCGGATCTTGATGGATAGTGAAAAAAGATGAAATGTAGCATTTAGTTAATGAGAGCTTATTCTGAATAGTTCTATTATGAAGGGACTTATCAACTCGAAATCCTAAATAGGTTAGCGCTATCAGTTTACTTTTAAAGTTGATGAAATTAATTAGACATTTTAATGCGAATACTCTTTTAACAGATGTTATAAAATACCAATGATTACTTTTTTAACATTCCTGAGATTAAAGATAATCTATTCTGATTTTGTCTTATAAAATAGCCTTCTGATGACATGCGTTACATTATTTACTCATGGTCCGAAAATAATGTAGAACATCCATCCACTACAACTAGAATTCAAAGCCACTGAAGTGACTATAACAACAATAAGAAAAAATATGTCGATTTCATGACTTATTAATTCCTCATAACGTATACTTACATAAAATAATGTTTTAAAGAAAATAATAGTTATTATTTATTTAAAAAGTATCTATTACCGTCTAACTTTTCAAATAAATTATGATCCAATTGTAGCATGAACTTTTAAAGACTGTTCTAGTATGACTAAAGAGACATTCCGTCCTCCCTGACGATCGATGAACACCAATATAACAACCATATCATGCCAAATACCGTAACTGATAACAGATATAGGTAGAATACTAGAGTCGCGAATTATAGAAGTTCCAATAGATATGCCCATCTTATATTGACCAAAATGCCATCAACTTAACATAAAAAACAAAGTTGCTATAATAAAAATCATGACGAATTACTCAAGTGAGGTGATGCAAATGATATGATCTACCAATTATTCGGAGATGTTATTGGACTGAAGTGTTAGGAAATGGTATATTTCGTAAACGTAATAGCACGAAATAGCAATACAATTGATGCTATTCACCATCCAATATATACAAGCAATTATAAGCTTGTACTGCGAATTTGGTAATCATTAACTCTGCTGCCAAAGATATACGGTTTTACCTGAAAATGAGAATTCATTCGGCATCCTCAAAGAATCCGCCACCCTTTGTTCTGAGTCAAAAAAGACATGCCCACATGTCGGAGTAGTGGCTCCAGCATGTCGCTTTCTCACTTGTATATCTTTTTCGCCGCCTCTCTTCTATTAGAGTGTTCTCTTGCAGCTTTCTACGCATCTGCGTCGATATACCGTTTCAATTGCCTGTCGGCCGTCACAGTTTACCCGTCCGTCTCCGTTTTCTTTTCGTATTTATCTAATATTCACCGTTTTCTCCTTTTATCACTTCCGCTGGAAAATCGATCGATCAAGTATAGCTTGCTTAGTTCATAACACCACTCACATTAGTGACTTATTCACCTTTATCACATGCAAACAATCACCTAATCATACTATATTGATTAACGCTAAAAACCCCATTATGTATAAAAGTACTTATTTCCAGATAATTTTGCGTTTTGCTCTGCCCAATCTTTATTAGCTTTTATTACTCTCTCAATATCCCTAAAGCAATACATAAGTGACGTTAATGTTTTTTCAGTCATCTCATTAGTATACAACAGAAACAAATTATTTGACGAGTTTGATAAGCAAATGAGTATTCAGATGAAATTTGATGGACTTAAAAGCAATATTACAAAGCACCTCGGATGGAAACAAGGCAAGGAATTTTTACGTTTGTCCTAAATAATATTTGGTATTTCGTTAGCAAAAGAAAGATTTTAAAAATGTGCAAGACCTATCTTAGCAGGTTCCTTAGTCTATTAAAGAGAGAAGGAGGGGGGGTAGTTCAATGAGTTAAACAAGATATTTTACAGAGTATTAATTATTTGATTAGGACAAAATTATTAGATAAAACATTGTATAAAAATGCAGCACTTAGTTATGGTTGACTGGGTTAAGCCTCATAAATAATGATATTTTACAACTGTACAGCATTACACAAGGATGTCATTGGATAATTTTGATTCTTTTTAATCATTAAGTATTCACAGAATATTTTTACAACTATGGTATTGAAATATATGTAGATATTAAAGAATAAAAATCGAATTTTTACAGGAGATGAAGACGAAAATTGGGCAAAAAAAGCAATCGACAATCTTATGAAAAAATTGCTCAAACATAATAAGGATGCTCTCCATAGTCTAGAATTTGCTCTACAGGTAATTGTGTGCACTAAAAATTAAAAAATTAAATGAGTTAAAAAAATAAAAGATGCAGTGCAAAACAAATCGAAAATACATCGTTATCTGATCTATCGTAGAGTAAGTGGGTCAAGTGTCAGAAACAAGTATATGCATCCTATACATAAAAGGAAAGTAGTATAGTAACTTTTTATCCATAGATAAATTTTTTCTTTAATATTTCTCAATATTTTATTTAGCCATTTAGTGCGAAGGAAAGCAACCAACGGAATGTGTTACCATACCTAGGTCACTTGATGGACGGTTACAGATATCACATCGAAAGGTAGGTTAAACAAAAAAATAAAGAATATAGTAAAGCAAATTTAGAAAAACTGGTGTGGAAAGAAGTGAGAGAGTAAAGAAATAATGGAGCCATTCTCCAGGCTCTTCCTCATGTAATTTACTGTCGCGTCTACAGATGGCCAGATTTGCAATCTCATCACGAGTTAAAAGCTACTGAAACATGTCGGTAGGTGGTGAAATTAGGATGAATATAGGAGATAGATAAAGAAATAGAATAAATAATCAAATTACTAGGTTTTGCTATGATTCCGGACAGAAGGATATCTGTATTAATCCATACCACTATATAAGAATAGAAAGTGCAGGTGTGCTGCCACCCGTACTAGTTCCTAGGTAGGTTAATCAAAACGTAGAAATATTGTTAAAATCGGGTAGTAATAAGAAAGGTGATTTTAGAAATAGAAATTACATTTTTTAAAGATATTCTGAGCTACCTCCACCAGATATGCCACCATCCCTTCGCCGATTGCAAGCTATGGAGGCAAGTGGATCGCGTATGCCGCAAAATGTTGAGATTACAGGATTATTCAGGTATTCAGAAAGACAAATTGACTATACTTAATTCTAATCATTATTAATACGCAATTTTAACAGTTCCAGTCAATCACATTTCAACCAAATGTCGGTGGAGGATGTGGATACTTCTTACTGCATACCACCACATGTGCAAACTGTAGCGGTAGGATAGCAGAAAAGTAGAAGCAAGAAGAAATTTCACATAATATTTAAGACACAAATAAAGCATACGTTAAGGTACCCTACGTGGAACATGAACACTGGGCTACAATTAGCTATTACGAGATGAATACCCGAGTAGGAGAACAGATTAAAGTAAGATCTAATATTCCATGAATAAGAACGAAAATTCACTATTTAACAGATAATCTCTCATCTAACTAAATCATAGGTTAAATCTCCAACAGTCTACATAGATGGATATACGGATCCAACGAATAATCCGCATAAGATTAGTCTCGGTCTCTTCTCAAATGTTAACCGTAACGCCACAATTGAGAATACAAGAAGACATATTGGAAACGGTTAGTGAGAATAAATAGGCTACAAATTTAGAAGTATTACTGCTTTTAAATTATACTTAAAACTTTTTTCCAATATATTACATTGAATCGATATGAACAGTAAAAAGAACCTGTTCCAAATACTGACTCTTTTTTCTTACTAATTGTTAAGCCTCATAAAAATATCTTAACGAACTGAAGAAAATTTAACGATAACACTCTAAATGTATACCGTAAATCGAGTTTTGCTACCAGCAAAACTTCATACGAGTAGCAACATGTAATTCACGTATAGAATGCGTCCACTGAAGATTTAAACATATTAGTATAAAAAGTAAATCAAATACTCACTCGTGATTTTTTATATTTTTGCGTTATTAACATTCACAACAATATCGTCGAGAGAGTATTTAGATTAATTTAATATTAATTCTGGAAACAAAATATTCTTGTGCAATAGATCTAAGTACCAATGTGAATCTAGTCTAAATTATATTCCTAATGTAACAAAGTAGATTATAAACGTTCTTGCTTGAGTATATAAAGCTTTAGGAGTGAAACTAACCTACATCCACAACCAGGGCACACTATTTGCTGAGTGTGAATCTGACTCCGCAATATTTGTGCAGTCACGGAACTGTAATTATATTCATGGATTTCATCCCACAACAGTAGTCAAAATAGTAAATAAAGGCTCACTGAAAATATTTGATGCAGCTCATTTTCGTCAGGTAAATCAAATTAAAATCCCACATTTTATAATACTTCTCAAATCTAAGATTTAGATACTAGACGTTTGTAAGAAAAGAGATAGAATAAAATAACTGGTAGCCACTAGACAATTAAGACTAAATTCCTACGTAATTATTCTCCAGCTATTGGAGGCATGCTCACAGAGAGGATTTGACGCTTCTTATGAACTTACTAAAATGTCAATTATTCGAATGTCCTTCGTGAAGGGATGGGGAGCTGAATATCAGCGACAGGACGTCACATCAACTCCTTGTTGGATCGAAATACATCTTCATGCACCACTGATGGTGAGCAGATTACCTCATTTTTTAATCATAGAACTTAATTCAGTTCCACTTCATTTTTTAAAAGGGGATTTGATACACATCCTGTATTTCAGTGGCTGGATAAGGTACTTAAGCAGATGTCACCATCACCACAACCTATATCATCTATTTCATAGAAAATTGTAACGAAATTTTTCATAATTTAAAACTGTGATGCTAAATATTTCCACAGATATGACAGCAACCAATAGAAAGATGTTCGTGTTATATTTTTACTCGCATCAGTGAAACAGCACATACATACACAGATAGGATATTTAAACTAGTAGCTTCGCTCAGTATCATTTTCTAATGCAAGTTCGATGTTGGGCTAATTAAAATGATAACATAGATCATCAAAATATTTAGAAGAGAACGTCAATTGTACATCCTTTAGAAAATATTACAGCCCCTCCCACTGACCCACGAAAAGAAACAAGTGCTTGATTTCCACGAGTGATACAAGCTTTGTTTCTTAGAAATAAACATCACACTAGCACAAAAAGATGTTGAATTTTGCATTATACAATTTAAAATATAACGATAAGCGCACGCTACTTCATTCCAAACACCCTGAATGTACTCTACACGATACTTACAATACTGTTACATGTAAATAGTTAGCATATAATAATTACTTCCAGAGAGAGCATTAAATCGTGGGTCAGTCACTAAATAGTTAAACACCGGGTAGTCTTTGTTAGCTTTCCTAAACAGAAGAATACCTCAGAACCCAACAATATGCACCGTTTTTACCTTAGTAGCGGTTAAAACAACACGCCTGATTAAAATTTTAAGAGCTCACAATAATTATAAATAAATATTAGACGGAATAACAATGCAGTTAGTGTAGATAAATACAATCGTAAAATAGATATCCTGTTGATCTAAATGGCATTAAAGATTGAAATGGCGAAATTCAAAAACCAAGCTAATTACTCTTAATCCTAGATATTTTAGATATTATCAGAAATGGGTAGAAGACGTTTGGGCACGCTGAATGTATACTTCCAGCAAGTGAATCTGAAGAGAAAAAAAACATTAATATTATTTTCGAAAGTACTATTTAACACACTACTTACATACCTTATTGTTCGGTAATACACTAAGGTATACATTAACAGGCTCTCTACCAAGCTTGTTAACCATTGCTACTAGGCAAAATACTGTGCATTTGCGTATGCTGGACACTGTACTTGAATAGCACTGAAAATAAATAATAAATAATAAAGTACGTAATGATGTGTTACTTAATCAATAACCGATTAATTTGCTAAATTAAACTAACATTGACTACTCCTGGTGTGATATCAGGTAAAACTGGCAGTAACTCATCAGGTTCCATTGCCTCAACAAGCCGTGTGAGCATTTTTAAAGACGGTCCTACTCGTGGATCACTCTAAATAAAATCAATATAAAAGGGAATAATAAAGACCTATAGAATTTGTGTAAAATCATACCAACTGTGCTATTATCGGGTTCAGCGCCCTGATTACAATATGAAGAGGAAGATGAATCGCCAGTGTCTTTAGACATTCATCCGCCACGTGTATAACTTGCTATAAAGCAATTAAACATGTAATTGTTAGACTAGGTTAGCATAAATAATTATAATATTTCTTACTAAATTCTCCTCATCCGTAACAGAATCAAGGACTTTAAACACAGTCATTTCTGCAAGATCATAAAGCCGAGCGGGTTGTGCTAGGCTGAAAACTTTTCACAAAGTGTGCTTCAACATAAGTTTATTTGGATAAAATCAATATGACTGCTTCTTATTTAATAAATATACATTTGGTAACAATATAATTCCAAAAATCTACCAATTAATCATAGGCTTAGGCTTGCTCACCAAATTTTAGACAAAAGTCTGAGTGCTTGTTTCTTAAGACCAGCATCTGACACTTTAAGGACTTCAAATATGTGCAACAGAAGTGGTTTGAAGTTCTCGTCCCACGTAGTGAAGGAACCTTCTCCAATCATTTGATGAAGCGTAAGCAATGCACTACACTGTTCAGCACGTCTGCGTAATATAAATGTGAGAGAAGTATTTGAAATACACGAAAGTAATAGAGAAATACCTGCTAGGTTCCAGCTGTGATATTTCTTTAAACAGTCCTGCAACGTAGTTATTCTGAGCTATTGGATCCTCTGCTAGAGCTATTGTAGTATCCAGCTGAATCTATAACAAATAGGGAATTTTTGATCAATACATTATTAGTAGCTCATATTAATGCTTGGTTCTTAAATTCACTTACCCTCATTCCGTCGCTAAGGCCACTGGTATCTGCTTCACTAGGAGTAGAGGAGTGTCTTGAATTCCCATTCGTTCTGGGAGGTAAAGTTCCTATGGGTTGCATCGTAACACGACTATCCACATAATCCGTTATTTGTGCTGACATCTCCGAGATATTGTCGTGGATAGAAGGGGGTGCGTTTGACTCACTAAAGTGTTTAATATTAAGTCAAGCAATAATCTACAGTAAATTACTATGATAAATATGATTGTAATATCGTAATTTACCGACAAACACAAGCTTAGCAAAGATAGAATTCTTATGATATGGAGTAAGTCAATTGACTGAAGAAATAAACTTTTCTTAAGTACTGGATATGAGATCTCCAAATGCATTAATACATAATGATTCTCCTCATTGGACCTCGTTTGGTCAATGCAATAAAGTCATACATACGAAAAACAGCCGCATCAACACTAGATAATAATAGGAAAAAATTGAGATTAATCACTGAGAACTGTTTAAACGCATTTGCAATTAACAATGATAGATTTAAAAGCAAAAAGCCTTCTACTTTATTAGAATTTTTTTTTAAATACGTACCCTGATCCATTCTTCTTAAGTAACCCGAATGCAAATTCCTTCCATGCAGGGGGAAAGGTGGCTAGAACTGAAGAGAAATCAGCTGTGTTCAGGGAAAATAGACCATATATCACCCGTTCGCAAGCCTGCAAATAAAATAATACTTCCAAAAAAATGAAATCAAAAATAAATAAATATTTAATATTATAACGGGCTATACCATCCGTATACTGTTATTCTTAGGATCCTCCATCCATTGAAATATTTTGTACACTGCACCTCTTACTTCACCTCTATTTAATTCTGTTCCAGGATCCATTATATGCAACAGCTCATTCAGATAGTTTAGTGTAGCACCTTTTACCTACAAATATAATGATTAGGAACCAAAAACTATGAAAAAACGAGCATAATTCATCTATATCTCAAAATATACTTTAACTGGTGGTGTGTGTATGGGATCTTGGATATATTTGCAGAGTGCGGTGAGTTGTAAATCGGCTCGAAATGCTAAACGAACAGCTTGTAATGCTGAACTAAGCTGGTTCTGAAAATATACTAATAATTTCATTAAAACAAAGCTAATGTAAGATATGAATTATATGTTACTGATAAAGAATAGAATCCCTCTCATCATTCAAAATCCTGCATAAAATATATTGTACCTGTACTGTTGGCAATATCTCCATTCCACTCTTCTGTAGTAAACGGACCAGTAATATTTGCAACCACTCTGTTAAACTATCATGATGCGATTTCACAAATACAGCCAAGATGTCCAACACATTTGACATCAACTAAAATTATAATAAGGGCTATGACATAATATTTTATAATACTTTAATAGAAACTAAAATACCTTATGATTTCCCTCAGTTAGCAGCTTATTGATGGTGTCGCATACCTTTTTAATATCGGAAGAAGGTAGTGATCGTCCAGAACTAAATTTCATAATGGAAGAAAATATTAGTTTTACAAAGAAAATGGTAATAAAGCTCACCGCAGAATCTCTAGTAATGCTCTTAGTCCTTCTTTTTTTTCATTAAGATTCGATGATGTGCAGCTTCTAATAGCATCAGTCAAATCGGCTTGATCAAACCTAAAGATTAGGCAAATATTATATAACATGAATACTAAGCATAACTACTATTTGAAAAATTTACTTTAATATTCCACCCAACAGGAATTCCTCGTCATCATCTGCATTCATGGAGAAGTTCTTCTATAAAGTAAGTAATTTAACATTCACTCTGCCTAATATGTTTAATAGCAAAAATACTAATAAAAGTTATTTACTATCTAGTATTTATTATGCATTAAATAATGAACATCCTAACTATTGCATTAAAAACAGCTCGTTGCATATCTTGTTGCACAGATCCATTAGAAAATCCATTGCTTGACCGACCAGAGCTATCTGAAAATTAAACTATATTAATATAAAAAAGTAGCTCAGAGAAATATATACGAACATCTTCTTGGACTCTGTTCCCTTCCCATAGAATTTTTAGGAATAGACGTCAATATTCTACTACTAGTCGTCATCCCTGAAGCAGCAACTCGGCGGTTAGTCGAAAATCGAGTGGGTGAAGTACTACGAGATCCAGCTAAAACATGGAATACTCTAAATAAAATAAAATATTTTCAGCGTAATAATAATTCTATTTATAATTACATACGCTGAGATAGACTGCCTGGTGGATTGACTGAGTTGCTTGTTTTCAAGGGCGTTTGTCTAGTTGGGGGAAGACCACTGCGTGAAGGCGTTGGACGAACTAAGTTTCAATAGTCTTGTCTAGTTAAGTTTCATAGTTCAAATTAAATTACAAGAAAAACAGAAAATATGAAGTTCTTTACCTGGACTATTTCTTGCAGCAGTGGTGCCTACTAGTCTACTTTTTACCGGAGTGTATGCTGCTGCCCTACGAACTGATCCCGAATCTATTTCAGAAGCAGAACGACCAGAAAAAAATGCTGGAATTTCTTTTATGAGGACAGTCAAAGATGCATTGGCCTTTAAGAAATTTCTAAGAGTAATAGTTATTGTGCAGAATACCTTTAGGGCGGTTAAGACCAAAATTCCCTGGACGATGTCCCATTAATAGTGAGTCCCTCTCGCTTCCAATTGACTGAGAAGATGATGCTGCCGATACTGCACCAGATAAAGACTTTTGTTTAGATGGATCGAGAGCCTAAAAATTATAAATATCGCTAAAGAAATAAATAGTGGACTTTTATGCATATTATCAACAATTTCTATTACTTCTACACTCAACTTTAGATAATATACTTTTCAATCACACCTGATACAAAAATTGCGCTTGTTGAGGATAGTGCATTTCCAACTGTTGGTAGCCATTCCTTGCCGCTGCACGTGCCTGTGGATCGGCGTCACTAATTCCCAACTAAAAAATGTTTATTATAAATGGCTTTTTAATTAATATTTAGGTAGCAAAGTACCTTTATACTCTCGACAATGGCTGTCATTGACCTTTCCAATTTCGATTCGGTCCATATAGATAGCATTTGATAAATTAGGTCTTGTGTTTGCCTAAAATAAAATAATAATTGATAAAACAAGCAGTTAAATACGTTTATTTTTACCTTCTAATTTCCTTCGATTTTGAAGTAGTGTGAGCGAGTACTATAGGTATCAGTTTAGGATGTTCTACATTCTAGAATATGAACATTACATTGTTAAAATACACTACTTCACTTGAGATAAATAAACCTTAATGATAAACTGGCACGTCAGAATTCCAGATGTTGCCATCACTTTAGCACTATTTTGAATCAGCATCATTGTTGCTGGGAGTAGGGCTTCATATAATCGAAGAATACGTGCCTCTAGTTTTTCGCACAGTAAACTATAAATTAGATTTAAGAAAATACTTTCATTTTCTTTAATATCTTGTGAATAAAATGTTCAAATAAACAAGGAAACGCTAAAGTTACTGACCAAATTGTAATACAAGCCTCGCGACAGACTTGTGATCTTAGATCTTTAACGGAAACTTGTAATGCATCCTCCAATGACTGTACACCAACAATTAATTCGGTTTCAAAATTCATAGCACCATTTAAAACCAGAGAACGTAGTAACTTTAACTAAAATATGAATATAAATATAAATACAAATATATAAATATATATATATATATATATATATATATTTATAAACGCTGATTATAATATAGTACTTAATTATAACTTTATAAACTAACCGAATTAACACGCTTAGACCAGTCCTGATTAGTATTTTCAAGACATATTTTAATAGATTCCAATTGCGATTGTAACTCTTTCGCAGAATAAATCTGAGGTAAAACATTATTAAAGCAGTATAATCTTGACAGTCTGTATCAATAATAATAATTTCAAAAATTAATTCATTAATAAAATTTAGTGATAAAACACGTTTAAATATACGAATATGCTTACATCACATTTTGGTACTTGTGTAAATGCTTTACGGAAATCATCTTCGCTTACTGCACCCGCCGATCCTAAAGATGTAAACCATAAAGCATAGATGACTAAACAAGATTGCAAGTATTTTAATAAAATAAGAGTTTATAGTTTTTGGAACGAGAAACTTATTTATTAAAATTATGTGGAACAACCAAGAAAAATAAAATACTATCGTGTATAGAATAGAGGTGCAAGTATTAAGATTTCCAAATACCTATAACTACTGAATACAGATTTTCGTTTAGTTTAGCAAATGGAATCTAGTGACAATTAATGAAATACAGATATCATATAAAATAACGAGAATTAAGTTATGAGAAAATTTAAGGTCATAAAAGCAAATAAAGTGCAATTCTTTGGTACCTGAAGTTTTAATTGTCGTTGTGGGCCCTGCTCGCTTTTGTGCAGGCATACTTGACCCACGCGGAACGCTAGAATGTCCTCGGCCTATCTGGTTTTCCTGATCCACCTCACCTGCAATGAGCATAACTGTCAAAGATTAGAAAGCTTTACATTTAAAAGTACTTATAACCATAAAACATTATTCTAGCTAACATTAATACAATTTCTATCTCTTCAAAATCTTTTATGGTACATTAAAGATAAAGCATAGTAGTTAAAAATGACTTATACCATTTAATAATGTGCCTATATTGGCATTTATACTGTAGAAATATTTTCATATTTCACCTAAAATCATTTATAAAACTGGTAATTTTGGAATGAAATCCAGCACTCAAATGCATAATTACGCAATTTTTAGATTAAATACGAGAATAAAACGAGGAACCCAGAACTGTGATGCCTTAATGATTGATTAATCTTAGGCATGGAGAAGGTACGTTGAAAAGGCTGTCAACAGTAGTTTTTTTGTTAGTAAGTAAATTCATTGTAACTAAAAGCTATGACTTTATATAAGTAATGAAACAATGTAAAACATCAATTAACTGATATCATTATTATTTGGAATAATAGTACCACATTAAGAAGGTAGTACTAGATTTAAAGACAGAAAACAATTAAAGTGTAAGGGAGAAAAGTAGCATTCGTATTAAATGATATAAAGGGGAAAACTGTGCTAGTGTATATATACTTCCACTATCCAGCATTTAAATCACCATTGGATATACAAAAGCCAAAATAAAAATGATTATCCATGAGGGAACTAATGCTTAAATTATAATAATCAACCATATACCTGAAACTGAAGGAAAACAGTTGGGTTGCTTACCATATTCCTCGGGTAGATTGGGTACTCGGAACATCTCTGAATTATTCATTTAAACTGCTGTAGAAGAGAAAGCAAATGACTGAATGACCCAATACGTGAGAAACAGTACGCTCCATTTTGAAACTTGACATGCTGAGGAAGAATTGGGAAATAAAAAAAACCAAACAAGCTCATTAATTATTCCGTTATTGAAGAGGATAATAGGATAGTTCTAATATAATATTCATATTTCGGAAGGGTATTTAAATGACTAATATCTAGACATCCGTAAATAAACACAATGTGAGAATAGAAATAAAGTGCAATAATAAATATGAAAATAATATTATAGCCCAGCTGAAAATGATACGTCCCACTGTCCTTCAACGCAAATATAAAACAAAATTGGTTCGCGCCATTTCTTGGCCCAATTCCAGTTAACATTGGAGCGCTTAATTAGATAAATGGAAATAGCATTGAGATAGCATGTAATTTTGCAGTCATGTATTACCTTCAGATCACATACCTTATAATTCTTTGGTCTAAAGTTAAAGTTAATTTCTAAATAGCTCATGCCTCATAAATACATTAAATAGGTTTTAGAACTATGTAAAGAGAAGTCCTAGCAGTAGACGGTTCTTGCATTCATTTAAAAGCTGAATTTTCTGACAAGTATACATTTGAACAACTCATTAGTAATTATTGATTTTATTTTGTTACGCACCATTTTTGTTTGTATATGACGGAGTCCGTGGTTCCAAACGTCTAATTGGTCTTGCTGGTCGAAGTTCTGCAGATGGGGGTGATCCACGACGTAACGCCTCATCGTAACGTTGGATTAGTATTTGCATTCTGAATCACCAATAGATTTTATAGCACTTTTCATGAGAAACTCAATTTTAAGATGTTAGTTGTGAAAGTAAAATGTACTGATGACACACATTTTTCTTTTGGTATATAAGAAGTTGGGAAATTTGCAATTAAAATCAAATGATCAGACATCCATACAATAATAAGTGGTGACGAAGAGTTAAAGATTAGTAAATTATCTACTGAAGAAATTTGATATGTTCTAAACTGCAAGCTTATCATATCGGTAATAGGAATGCATATTAAGAATAAATACGCAGAATTCTTAGGCTAAATTATTGATCGACTCCCTAGGGAAAGCAAGAGACAATCTAGACATGCCAAATCTGAAGTGGCATTTAAGATGTGAAAGCGGTAAGTAAATGATACAGAAATCAATGCTGTGCCAAATATGGTCAATGACTATACCATTCCAAAATAATTTCTCGAAATCAATTTTTTTATTTATGTGATTTATTGAATGAAGTTTCAAAACAGAAAAGGTTATTAGAGAAAATAATTTCTCAGCAAACCCTTAATTTTCAATTCTCTGATTACAAATACCATGTACTTTTTGACTTCAAAACAGTTAGAATATAAATAATAATCTACAGGCAGAGACATCTAGAACTATAGTGACTATACGAATGCCCAGATTGTAGTGAAATAGAGCGTATGTTGATCGCGAACGCGTAATGGATTAACAGAGTTCTTCATAAATTATCGATGAATATTAATCAAAATAATTGCAACAAGATATTGTTACTAACCCAAAATTTTGAGATCAGTATTACTCAGTAAGGAAACGGCTAAATTATATTACAGATAAATCAAGTTCCCAAATAAGAAATAAATTGGAAAAAATAAGTTAGGGTGTTGGCTCACTTGCTATCGGGCATAAGGTGCCGATTCCGAATGCTGGTACCTATGTCTTCGCCCAATACAATCATCAAATGAACAATTGTATTCGCTGCTGTTTCCCGAACCTGCGCAGAATTATTATTTATCTATATAAAAAGACTTAAAACACTCTAATATAAAGTATGCAAAATCATTTTACCTCTAAATTTGGATCTGACATCAATTTGCATAATGTAGGAACTAGTCGATTAGCTTGAACTTCAAGGTCGTTTTGACTGTACAAGGGAATTAATTTAAAACCTTTTCGGAATATATTTAACCTTTGGAACTTCTCATCTCTTAATTACTTGTCATTTATCACTTTAGATGGAATTTAACTAACTTTATGCTTAGAAGTGACATGAATATCTGCATAATACCAGTTCGAACCATCCACTGTTTATGCATAAATCCAGGAGTGATCTTCTCAAGAACAAGCTAAGAATAAAATACTACGTATTTCCCTAGAATAGCTAAAATGTAAAGTTTTTCAAAAATTTAGCTAAATATTAACACTTCAACTATATACCGCTGCACTGCTATGCGGAACAGACGCAAGATCGACAATGAGACTGCTTGCTGCATCTCGTACCTGAGCCTTAGAATCTCCTAGTCTGAAAACGAATATGACTTAAAGATAACTGGGTTATCTGTATTTTCTTTTCCAGTCTAGTTAGACTTATTTATTTACTAATTCATAGATTAACCTTTCTACGAGTGAACTAAGCCTCTCTAGGAGATATGGCGCGAGCACATCTCCTGAGACTTCCATTGAAGTGTGAAGAATCTCAAACGATAGTAACGCTACCTAAATGCGAGTAATTTCAGATCATAAATTTATAAATTGAAATCTTATTTTGATCTTTATAAATATTGTTGTAGCGGGTTAAATTTCTAAATTCGATAAAAATTACGGCTACAATTAATGATAGATTCATTTAAGTGTATAGGAAAATCATATTGGATAGGATGTACTTTAGAATTTTCTCCAAAGTTAATAATCTGCTTGGATAAGGAAGTTAAGTAGCCGATCCTCCTTGCGCCATCCTATTGTTATAGTGAACAAGGTTCCAGAAATCACTACCTTATTTGTTAGACTATATTCTACTACTGAAAAACACTGTTTTGATTATTCACTACTATTTTTCAGATTACTTTTTTAAGAACTGTATGATCATATCATGAATCAAACAATAGCGAGTTAATTCTTTGCTCTCCAAATACAGTGCAACAAGAGGTTTGTAGAATACACCTGCGACATAATTCCTTAAGACGTATGACCAACATAGAAAATATTATTTATAACATTAGTGTATGGTATCTGTGTATGCAACCTAAACTACTATTGACGTATGGAATAAATTTTAAAAAATTACTTATAATCGAACTTTATCAGTGTTTTCCAACTAAAATAATCCACTTTACGACATTGGTAATCAATTATATATATCCGTTTAGATGTACTAATTATGTCTCCAGAGATAAGTCACTATAATTAAAGCGAATTCAAAATAACTAGTCTTCCATATATATATATATATATATAGATTTTCTCCTAATAAAATACGTAACTTATGATATTTATATTTTTAATATTTACCCTGCAATGTAGATAAGTCTTTCTAATCTTCAAATTCTAAATTAATAAACCACCGGTACCGTAAGGATAATATTAGTCTTTCAGTTAAGACATTAAAGTAGTCATGTAACGAGAAACTACCATAATCCATTGTCCACTGAAAGATTAACGGTAATTTAGCAGAGGTAGGATTACCGAAGATTAGAATGAAAATAGCATATAACCTCTACGGTATAACAATGCCGGTAGACATAATACAATTGAAGTATTCTGTTGATCTTAGTGGAAAACTCTACTATAACATGCGTCATAGGACATCTAGATATACATATTAGTTTCTTAGGAGAATATATGGGATATCTCTTCAAATTTATTGGTGATAATAGTTTATCATCTTTCGTGACCATAACAACGTTTGCGATCTGGCGGAAGAGCACTATCGGATTCAGATTTAAACAATGGTTACAACTCTTAAATTTTGACGAGATTAAATGCTTTATAATATACGAAGTGCGTACTTCAGTCCTTCCATGCAATTAAATAAAGACGGTTATGCCACAATTAGACAGCTGATAACAGTAGATCTCAATTACGACAGAGTATTACTGATATGAATTAAAAGAATAGAGTTTAACTAATAGCCACTGGTGAGGAATTACAAGAATTGGTGAGTAATAACACTAAAATCTGGTTGAAAAATCTCAGACAAAATGTCCGATATTTAAAAAAAAAAAATACGCGTAGGGGATCTAATATGACAGATTTCGTGAAAAAGAACCGGTTTCTCACAAGTACTGGCCCATGAATGCTTGTCTTTAGAACCTACTAATATGACTATTTTCAATGATTTAAACCACAAGTAACTTGAAATAAAATTTTATATATTCCTGTATAATAACTGTTATAAAAATTCAGAAAATCAGAATAAAAATAACACTTGCAATTATGGCATGTTAATTATAATTACATTAAAAGCATAATGCCTTGTTACTGACTGGTATTCAATCAATTTCACTCCCATGTTTTGAAAAGCCATAAACCTTGCATCAAGTTATTCTAATCTATTAAACCTTTCTACATACCTTGAAATTACTAGCAGAAATCCATTGAAATATTAGATCGCAGTAATCGTTGATTGTCTTCGAATCAGATGGTAGTCGAGCTGTCGTCAAGTGATTTAAAAACAGTTGACCCAACTCTAATCGGACTCGTGGGTCTGGATTATTCTTTTCCAGTAACTGTGATAGCCACGACATACTGTCACATCCCTCTCTTAACAGGAAACTAGTCGGTAATAAAATATTAGAGTAAAATTACATATACTGTTATTAGACTACGAAGTTGTACAGCCTCGCCGACAGAGGATCAGTGTTGGGTGAAACGGCGCACATAGATTGCGCGCAGCCACTCCTCTGCGTCCATGACCATGCCGCAGGGTCAGTGTCTGCGCTATACAAGAGGATCACTATAGTCTGGTTCCTCACACCTAATTGGTGATGTGGTGGTAGGTGGGTGCATCTTTGCTGCTGCTGCTGCCAGTAGAGATGTTAATGATATGCAATCTTCAAGATTTGGAATCTCTGAACAAGAAGCTGCATCAAAAATACCTGCTATATCTTAATCATTTTGCAATTATTCTAGTCGTAAATATACCTTTCCAATCATTTCCATTTGAAAGAAAACTTAAGAGCAGAATAGTATCGCTATACTCCTCACATAGTTTGACGAAGGAAAACAAGTATGGCCTCGAACGACTGAAGACTGCGCTTGAGACTAAAGGATCTGCAGAAGAAAATATTACACTACTGACACAGGCGGCATGCATATTCAAAGATACATCTTACTGCAAGCATAGAGAACACGAAAGATTAAGCAATCATAGGTTCCAACATCAATTACATCGCAAACACAATCTATGGTCGTGACTTCCTCTAATTCTCAGATATTATAGATAAAAATTTAATCCTCCTGTGATTGAAAACATTGTTTATATCACGCTGTTCATTATGGTATCCACAACAAAAATATACAAAATACCACAACAATGGACGCGTTTCGGTGGTGGCAGGTAATAGATTAATTACGGTGCCTTACTCGTCAAGATCGGTCTACCATTTATCCTATTATTTAAATAGTATTATTCATTTTAGATATTTGCTAAAATAGCGAAAATGAAGTAGACCAAACCAAAGTAAATACAAAACCAGTTAGGATGGCTATAAAACCACAACTATCACTTTTTAGCGTTGATCTATTTTCCATAAGCTTCTACAAGCATGCCAACTCCATGACCTCCAGCAGCACAGGCAGCAATTACAGCATATTGTCCTTTCTCTTCCTGTAATTGCATTACTGATTTTTGTTACAGATATAATATGTAACCAATAATATTATTCATTTTCATCTACTCGCGTTAACACTAGTATTGGAATATTTTATAACATACCTTCAGCCGTCCAGCTGCATGGGCTGCTAATCGTACACCAGTTGCACCAAAAGGATGTCCAATAGAAAGTGATCCTCCCCACCTATTGATTTTGTCGATAGGTACTCGACCATATTTACCAGAACGACCCATGTGTTCCTAAAATTCTTTTTGCATATGTATTTGAAGAGAAAGTTACGATTATCCCTTTATTGAACTAACCTTACAGAAATAATCACTATCAAGTGCATTCATATTGGCTAGTACTTGACCAGCGAATGCTTCATGAATTTCAAAGACATCTACGTCATTTAGACCTAGACCAGCCTATAATGTTTTACGGATAAAGATCGAATAATACCCTAATATTACATAAAAATAATGCAATATACTTTGGCTACGTACTCAGGAAACCATCATTTACAATCACCTTATCAAGTAGTTTTGGAATAACATAAGCAGGCGATAGTAAAAGCTGATCTTTGGGATCTTGAGCAACATACTGAAACTCTCTGAGGTAAGCTTTTGGCTTGTACCCATTAGCAAGAGCAAAATCCTCTGTCATAATCAAACAGGCAGATGCTCCATCGGTTAAGTACGAAGCATTAGCTGGAAATTGGTTCTTTAATAGATGTTGATATAAAGTGCAATAACAACTAACCAGCAGTTACTGTTCCATGAGGTTTTACAAATGCTGGCTTTAGTGAAGCCATCTTCTCCATGGTGGATACACGAACACCATTGTCTACCTTAATAATTCCTATGATTTTATAATCTTTACTACACCATTATTGTTATTAGTTAGCGTATGTTGAATTAACGCATAACTCGAAGGAGATTTATATGGACAAAACGATGCTTTGATAAATACCAAGAAACTAAAAATCACCTTGATGGTTTGCGGATTCTTTCCTTCTAGGAAAACTGGCATAATATCTGTTAACTTCCCAGTTTCAGTTGCAGCCTTGGCTAATGAATGAGAACGTAAAGCAAACTCGTCTTGTTCTCTGAATATAATGCAAACAAAATGTAGTAGTGAAATACAATTTTATGGATAATGACAATAAATATTAAAAGAAAATTTAAAAAATACTATAATTACACTACGTAAATTATTTCGAAATCACACTAGTTTGAATACCCACTTCCTTGATACATTGAATGCAGCTGCAAGACGGTCTCCACTGTGTCCCATAGTTTCACCAGTTGAAAATTCTGCGACAGCCGGTAACTCAGGAGATAGAAGATTCTTTACTATCTGGGTACCTAAGTTAAGTAAACTAATATTAAACATTTACATACCAGTTTTCAGATGCGGTCATACAATATTAATTCGTTTTAGTTCTGAAGTATAGATAAATCAGTAGTTCCATAAATGTACTTTCTTTACTATTCACTAAATAACTAACCAATTTTGAGTTTTTCACCAAGTGCTTTAGCTTTCTGAATACCAAGCATAGCTTTACGAGCCTAAAACTTATCTGATTACTAGTAAATATTAGCAAACCTTTAGAAATTACACCATGTTCCATGTTTTCCTTATTTATGTTATATCTAATTCTAAAAATTGTATTAAATATTTTACATAAAGATGCTATCGCAAACCTTTCGATTGTATCGTATGGGAACATCTGACAGCAACTCAACTCCACCAGCAATGACAGCTTTTGCATTTCCCGTGGCCAACATGCCAATGCCAGTAGTCATTGCAACGTTGGCAGAAATACAAGCCAGAGTAACAGTATGAGCGGGTATCTAAATTAATGAAGGTCGGATAAAAGAAAATGTTAAACAGTAATAAAGAAATAGTGGAAAACTAAACCTTATCTGGAATTCCAGCCATAAGAGCTGCCTCTCGGGCAATATTACTTGTTTTGCACTCTTGAATTACTGTTCCACATATAACGTGATCGATGTCTTTGTATGGAATTTGCGTACGAGCGACCAATGCGAAAATTAAATGATTAAGAAAAACATAAAATTGCAAAAATAGTAATAAAATATAATTATAAGGACCCACAAGAAATAAGATGCCCATAACAAAAAACACCAAACAGAAAGAATTACAAATCGGGAGATGCATATTTTAAACTGAAAGATATTTCTAGTAAACGATAAAAACAATTAAAATCATAGTTCATAGAAACGTGTGCATCCTCATTATATATGTTTGGTGTTTCCAAGTATAAATAATGATGTAAAAAATAATAATGAAATATCCACCTTTAAGTGCTTCTCTCTGAAGATCAACGGCCATTAGATCCTTAAATACTGTACCCGACATTACGAATGGAGTTCTCACAGCATCAACAAGAACAATGTTTGGTCCAGTTCTTCCTGGCCGACCAGCGGCAGTAGCCAAACCACGTAAAATCTGAGTAGAAGAACCAGCACGAAGCATCTCTAAAACTGAAATACGATTTACTGCTTTAAATAAAGAAAAACACAATTGTGGCTTCATTAAATAAACATGGTTGATTGAATAAGTTTCATCTAAATTTTACATAATTACTTAGCAACAGTTTATTCAACCTTTATATTGTATGACAAATCACAGAAATATTCATGCCTCCATAAAATAAGTATATTATGAACAATCAACACAGCTTTTCTAGATTAAGATATTTGAGAATAACATGTTCATTATTTGAGTAGATGGAAGTATACTTAACAATAATAAAACAAACACTGAAAAATAGAGTTGGTATAATTGTCATGTAGAAGTGAATAGAACGAATTGAATAAATGACAATAATGTGAAACAAAGGACTTTATACTTTGCTCCCATCGCACGCGTGAACGACACTGCTAACGCGCGCGTAGAACACGGCCAAAGGGGTACCGTGCAAGGGAAACAGTACGGATGAACATTGGTGATAAGTGCACCTTAGACTTTGTACAAAATATATTAGAAATAATAACTAGGCGCCAATTTTCAAACGCTATTAACAAAATTGTGAAGGCGCTAGAGAATGCAAACACACAACATCATCGTAAACATAAAAATTACCATTTCTTAAAACAGAAAGTTAAATAAGGAATTAGTTAAAAATGTGTGAAAAATCAACTAATACATTTTCCTGCTACTTACAAAATTTAAAGAATTAAAAAAAATAAACTTTTCAGATTATTTTATGCTGTAATGAATTATTTATTATCAAAATATGCATTTGTTGCCCACTGTATATTTAGGTCTTATTATTATTTTAACTTTCCTAAAACAAGTTAGATTTATATTGAACTAATAATAATACCATGTGAATATTAGTGAAAACGTCACGTAAGATGTTTAGCTGATTATTTGAACTTTGATTATTACGGTTTTGCTAACATATAGCAACTACACTAACCAATGTATTTGTTTAGCAGGAAATCTACGCCAACAGATTTTTGTCAGATGAAAGGCCGGGCAAAATTAGCGTCAAAAACCATTTGGAAAATTGAAATTTTGAAGATCCGGCAATTCAAAGAATATTAGTATCTCATGGGAGTTAAAAAGCAAGTAAATGCTCTCATTTTAACGTAGATATTGTTGTTTATTTTGCTAGATCATTTGGAAAGAACTTTTTTGAGCATTATTCATAGACTTAGATGGGTATATACACTACTCTGCAAGATTACTTGATTTCAGCTGACTAACATATTTGCGATAGTCATCGTTAACTGAACTCATGGCATCATTCGTGTAAATAGTCGAAATGCCAATAAAACTGCACTGCTCAAGTAGTGACTCCAGATTTTAGAATAGCTAAGCCTACGAAGTCTAGCTAATATCTAGCTATTTCGATCCTTCATATTTATATAAATGTTTTCAAAGTACTTATACTTGTATAACACTTTGATGCCATTGTTTTCGACCGTCAAGCAAACCAAAACGATTAGATGGTGTCACACTTTCATGTTTATAAATATACTGATGAGAATAAACGAAGATATACTTTGAGCTCATAATCAACGTCGTACATTTCAAATATTAGATTATCGTTTACTGAGTTCATTATGTATACCTTAATTTTAAGAATATACTAGCAATTAAGTTGCATAATTTTGATACTATTCTAAAAACAAGGTAATCACAAAATGAAGGTGACAGAGCTTCCTATGTTAACCTTCTGATGTGCTGGAAAATTTAATGGTAGTATTCTTCTACTATATCCCTTCTCTTTTACTAAGTGTGAGGGCACTATAATCCCGATGCCGCATTCGTTCCGAAATTTTATGAGGAGTTGTCAATGCATTGGGGAATAGTAACTCTGCAGTTTCTAATTGACCGGCTGCATTAAGCACATTGCACCAAATTTTTCCTACGACTACGCCCTACCATTAATATTTGATATCATCCTGGCTTGTCTTTCTTGTTATACTTTTGTATTCCTCTTTTCTTCTTGTATTTACCACTTTCCTGCCACTATTTAAATTTATTATCTTTTACAATATTTTGTATTACTTGCTTTAAATGCAAGCTCTCCTAGAGAAAGGTTTTGTCAAAATTTTACAAAGTGCCCCATGAACAGAGCTAGCATTGAAATTAAATACAAATTAAGCATTAATTATACTGCTGTCATTATTAACATAAATGAAATGAGGTAGTTCAGTTCATTGGTGGATATTTTAAATAAATGGATTGCCCAGCTACAACATATATGTAGAATCAATGACATTAATGATGGTTTGCTCTTAACAAGATTATCCATGTGGTGATGCAGGTCGGGAGTGCCACAGTAGATAGTAGCTGGTTACACAGGAAAACATCTACGACTGCGTCTCGGTCTAGTCACTGTTTTTCACGTACCTAATCTGTCACATCGTTTCATAGTCTTCCATCACACCTTTTTGCTTCGATCTGATAGACAACCGAGAACCGAAATGGAACGTTTCCGCCGCAACACAAATTTCAGATAGATATTCGATGCTCAGATCTGCTTTATTCTGCCTCTTAATTCGTAAAATCTTCTTTTAAACTAGTTATATCTTTATTTTTAATACTTAAAAACTAATTAAACACCTTAACCACACAAATCGCTATTGGCATTATTATTTGAATAAGTAGTTTTTGAAGTGCAAAAAATCTCCAGTTTATATCATTATTTACTTATTGTAAGGACTTGTACGATTCTGTTGGAAGATTGGTAATGATCTATGTTAAAAGAATTACAGCACAAAGACAACGTTACTTCATTGGGTCCAGTACCAATAATTGACAAGATTAGCTGCCACTTGATTTTCGGGTACCTTGAAAAATGTAAATTTAGCTAGAACGTCTCACGACAATATTCGCCATTAAGAGCAAAGGATGTTTTTTGGGTGAACAGTAAATTATGATTTTTAGCATATAATGTATAACTCCAGAATGAATGAGGCAAGAAGATTTCTTTCAGATACTTAAAATATAAAATATATTCAAATGGCAATGCTCATTTGCTTCAATGCTTTATCAACTTAGCGAAATTATAAAGCTATGTGGAAAAGAAAACTTACTAGTTTAAAATAAATTATAGTCCTTGAAGATAGCATTATAGGAGCTATCTACAACGGTGCTATGGATTTAGAAACTAAAATTTCCCTCAGTTGGAGCCTTAGTGGAGCATTATAATGCATTTCAAAAAATATTACATTTCAGAAGCGTAATATATCGAATTTAAGAATACCTTAAATTAGCGGGAATTCTTGTATATTCTGGATAATAATTATATGCAATATGGCAAACTTATAATTTGACCTATTAGCTAATACCGTTAGTCACAATAATATTTTTAGGGGGTCGTTCCTGAGATTAGATACTCAGTAGAGAAAAGTTACAGTAAAAGCGTAACTATTCTTTTCACATTATCTATCCTACGTTGCATATTTACTACATTTATTTTAGCTCCTTTCATTTATATTGTTTATTTAAATTGTCTGTAATTTTTACTGATATTCAAATATATAGTAGTTTTTACTGATCTCTTACTAAATTCTGAGCAAACCGTCTCTCAAAATGCTTATTTTTCTTGGTTTTCTATCCGTCTTTCTCCAAAATGTTGTTTTATTTATAATATTCATTTCAGAAATATTTATGCGTACTTTTCAACTTATCCATGAGTATTCTGTCTATGTGAATTATGTTGGCAGTGTGCCAGCACGTCCCTCGCTTTTTTACTTTCGATGTTGTTTGGTACACCTGAGACTAATTTACTGTATTCTGTAGTTTTATAGTTGCAGAAATCGAAGTAGAATCGATAAAATATAGCTATTGTTCAACATTTGTTCAATTTTTAAGCGAATATTTTGCATTTAGAAGCAAACTAGCAAATGTTTCAAATCCTTCTCTTATTTATCCTCATTTTCATCTCGTTATTTCTTTTTTTTCTCTCTATTAATTTGGTTCTGCCTCATAATTGGGGTGCTCTTGTTCTCAAACAAACCTCATTTAATGAGAACACATTTTTCTAATATCTTCTCAGCTTTTCAAATAAGATAATCCAAATGTAATGTTGTCAAGCTATTCCTTTGTTACTTGTGTTTTTTTACTTTAATAGGGTTCTATATAAGTTTACTATATCTTTTTCATCTGCTCTCTCTACGATATATTACTCTGTTAACAGCGTCTGCATCATCACTCATAGCGAAGTTTTCTCCAGAAAATGCCAGTGCTACTTGGGACACTTAATTTTCATGTGAAAAAAATTAAAATATCAATCAAATGTAACTGCTAGCTATCATTTTAGCTCCTTTTTTTTTTTTTGTAGAACCCAAATTATATATCACTAATAAAATTTTATACATATAAATTAAATATTTATGCCGTACAATAAATTTGAAGTATTGTGAGGTTCTCATGTGAGAAGCTTTATTTGTTACGTTCCCCTACGCGAAAAGAACCTGTATTCCCCCGTCTATTCTTCATTCCTCCTTTTTTTGATGATCCCCACCTATCAATGCGTGTTATCTAGAGCAGTATTTACTAGTAGTTTGGTCTACAAAACAATATTATTTTTATTGTAACTTTTTGTTAAATATAATGACGATGAATCTTACATACGCAATTTGAAATCACATTGCTTAGTGTAGTCCATCTAGAAATAGACATGATTTATTATGGCACTGTTAACTAACAGATTTCTAAGAATTCATTATTTTTCATTTACTGCTGCAGTATCTGTGATTGAATTTAGGAAATAATAATGTGATAGCTCGGAAAGAAATTACTTATGCACATATTTTGAATGTTTATAGGAAAAGTCATAACTTAAACACCTAGTTGTTTGCGTTGATTCCACGTTATATGATGACGAGCAAACCTGTGTCTTGTCATAGTCTATCAACTACAGTAATAAATGAGGAAATGATGTTGATTGAAAGCATGAAAGCAGAAATCTCGTTTCTACTCGATCACTTTTCTCTTCCTTATACACATTTTCGTTTGCTACTAGCAACGCAAAAAACAATTTCAATAGGCCATGATTAGAAGTGTTTCATCAGTAATTTTTTCTCTCCGAAATATTTGCAGCGGACAAATTTCGCCGATTGGCATTGCATAGTATCCGATGGACACGCAATCTAAGGAAACTGGTCACTTACAACTGGTAGAAAAAGTAGAATGAATAATGGCTAAGAGTAGTTTTTCTTGTACTCAGATACTTGGAGAGGATTGTGATATAATATCTAATAAATGAGATAGAAGTTTGCTTATATGCATAGTTGATTCCTTCTATTTTCCGTTAAACTTTTCATCTACCAACGTATATAAATAGTCTGGAAAATGCAAGACCCTAATCTCATGATAGGAGTATATTTGCTTCTCTAACATTATTCTTCCAATTTTTCTAATCTCCTTATGTTCCTCGAAATGCACTTATTATCATGTATCATTCGGCATTTTCATTACATCCCTAAGAATAGTTTGCATTTATTTTCAAAGTTGAGTGACCCCTAACTGCGGTGATTACGTATCTTCCTCGTTATTTCATTCCGTTTTCAAGAATACTTCAAGACTGATTGCCTAACATCTTCAAGCGTTCTTTGCTGACTAAATAGGAATTGAGTAGATCAAATGTGGATCCATGTTTAGTTACCCATGCACACTCAAATAATTGTACTTTCTTGAATTTAGTGACGATATCAAGCGTAGGAAAAATGAGAACAATGACAAAGATCATTTGAAAAGAGTATTCAAATTACTGGCACTGAATTGCCTGTTATGAAAGATAGGGATTCTAAGAATTGCTGTCCTTCGAAGAATAAGATTCTTAAACGTATGCACTCAACGAGGTGTACTAAGCGTTTTTATAATGTATTTAGTTATTTTATTAATTGTCTTCATTGTTAGTTCTCTGTTTATGCAAATAAATTAATCTAAAAGCTAACCCTTGGTTTGATCAAATTCTATTCTTCCTTGAAGACTTAATAGTGGCAAAAGATACATCGTTCGTAGAAGATTATTTAATATTAATCACGATTATTAAATACTTTTATAACAACAAGTGCTCAACGTAAGATGTCCTCTCTAAGATATGTAATTAGACTGTGGTTAACTGCCGTTTTCGTCCTAGTTACGAGTGTGGCAAACTGGTCTCCTGTTAGTTGTTCTTAACCTAAAGACTTCCTTCGGCGGTTCAAGATCTTTCCTGTACTTTTCTATTTAATAGAATTGCTATCAACGATTCTTTATCTGAGTGGGCTTGGTAACCTTAACGCTAATTCACATGAAGTCCACAATTTTAATATTTTTGAGAATGCAACTGTTTTTAACATCTCGTATCATACATTTTTGCAAACATTCCAGCTATTATGAAATATACATAGTTGTGTCGACACATTCATGTATGTATATTTGCTAGAGCGAAGTATTTATGTAAAAAGATTATCTTACTAATTTTGTTCGATTAATCTAAGCATTAGGCTTTTGAATCCACAACCACACTAGGATGACTTGTTTGATGGACACGTTTGTCAGAGAAATATCGGAAATGTTATGTTCCAGTGTTATTGCATTTGCAATTATTGTCATTGGAAATAAATATTGTTCTTTCGAAGAATGCAAAACTCCCTCAGTTTCACATTTCATCAGCTAGGTTATGACAGCAAACTTGTTGACATTCACTCATATTTGTAATTCCTGCACTCTTGTGTTGTCTTTGCTTCTTCCATAGTCTCATATATTATGAAAGGTAGTCTTTAGACATTTTCTTTACCTGAATTAGACTTAAAGTTCTATCTATGAAGGAGAATTAATATTATTATATGACAAACCATATCAACTTTATTCTTTCGCATTTTGTTCAATGCCATGGGCTTAAATAAGAACGAGTGGCCTATTTGTCAGTAATTTTTAGATAATCAGTGTGACTGAAGACTATCGATTGCTATATTCGATGATTCCAATGGAAATGGAATGCTATCGATACCTAAATCGTTTTTTACTTCTTACTATTACCCACCAATCGAATATTTCAAACAATGTCAAAAGCACGCTATAAACACATCAAAGTCCTGCATAAATATAAAAATATAGTCCTTATTAAGAGGTATTTATACTGTCAAGCTCAATTTTTGTTATATTTTTTAGCACCTGTTAAAACAAATTAATGATAGGCAGGACTAAGACAAGTTATCCCCATTCTAATTATGCTCCTAATCTGTGATTCTTGCACTTTGATTATTGTTTGGAAGAAGCACCTTGAGATTCCATGAATCATGACTGAGTAGGCAGTCATACTTTTCATCACCATAAAACCTCTATACTTCATACGTATTTCAAATGAAATAAAGTGGGATACGGACTGAAGTAAAATAATTATTTTAATTAAACATTTTGTCCAGATGTAGCACATTTCTTCTCTGCTGATAATTATTTTAAAACTTATTAAAAATATCGTTTAACATGTTAACAGCGGGTATTCAGTGTCTTTATGACTTTTGCTCACAAAACGCCACGAAGTATTAGTATTAATAATGCAATGAAAAATACATCTTAAGTAGTTTCTATAACTGAATAGTTACACACGACATTTGAATTTACTATAACTCATTGATCATTTCATCACTAAAATTAAATTATGATGTAAGTGTACTCAAATCACGCGTCCACTCACGTAGAAATGTTCATTTCTACATGCATTCATTCAAAAATTGTGATGAAACAATAAAATGAGTTACAAGAAACAATAGGGGAACTTCCTCTCTATTGGTCGATTCAAACAAAATCGATTTTTCACTGTTGACACAGTGCTTCGCTGGCTATCTGTACGTTCCAAAACAGTTGTCCCAACAGATTTACTAGAGCTCAAGTCAAAACTTAATTCCACTTATTTATACATTTATGTAAGTACTTTGAATGTCCGAAGATTATTTAATTATTTACTTTAATGGTAAATCCTCTACTGTTATTTCTTATGAATGATGAGAATCTATATGCATAATTATATATATATATCAGTCCTTTTCTTTCCAGTGTTTTGATTTTTCTTAATCTAATTTTTCCTTATTTTTGCAATATTCTTCTTCCGGCGCTTAAATTCAGAATATCACTTCCCCCATAATGAGGTGCTTTTCTTCCTATTTTGGCAGATGACGTACATTCATCGTTTAAATTAAAACATCCATTATTTCTGAAATCGCTTATTCAGCTGAGGTATTAAATCATTGTTTCTTGTTTGATACTCAGAGTGCTTCTCAAATCTCAGTGCTAACAAGAGCAAGATCATCGCTGCATATTTGCTCAGAAATATCTAGTGTCTGTAACAAATCCCAGGATTGTCTTTTCCCATCTCCACTGAATTTAAACATACCCATAATCTATCTTCTAGACACTTCTTTAGTCTAATTATATGCAATAGGATGCCAACCGACTGCGGTCATTTCCGCGTTGTTCATATTAGGTGTCGTAGTCTAATGCTACTTATTTATGACATATATTAAGTCATCTGTGGTGCAGTGCCTGGGGCAATTTTCACTAACAACCGGCACTCTTCGAAAATAGCAGTGTTGTTCATGGCTCACGTCGCACCTCTCACTTCACCATAAATAAGTGGGCTGCAATGATTGGTATCGTCTAACTAGAAGATTACACGCATAATTTTTTAAGAGTATAGAAATTATTTTTATTAAATTACTCATCTTCATGGGTTAAATCCAGTGTCGTAATTCCTAATTTTTTGGATGTATGGCCGACTTTATTTTAAGGCTAACTCAGTCTTTCGTATAAAATGTTATTATTACTTTCTTTAAAGAGAAATCCTTCTCAAGCCTAAGCCAATTGGAATGTGTTCTTCTCTTAACATACCTTGTAATAAATTATTTTCAATTTGCTAAACCTTAGCGAACGTGATTAGGTAAATCTCGTCTAGCACAACGATTGCCTGGACTGAATGGAATTTTCGCATCTCATGATGTATTGATTGAATTAATTGTATAATGTAGTCCAACCCTTTATCTGCTTAACGTTCAATCTATCCCTCATTTACTTAAATTAGATACAGTACTATTTTATATTCTAATAGAACTCTGCAAATTAAATTATTTTAGAATCACATGAAATTATGGATGTCCTTAATCGCCATCGCTCAGTTCCTGTCAGTTGAGGCTGTGAGTTATTAAGATTATTGTGAATATGTTTAATTTTTATTTGAGACCTCTAAAGACAAGAAGCGATAACACCGCTTTATTTTAAACTTGTCTCTAATTTTCGAACAATGTATACACTTTGTAATATAAATTTTAAGAAACAACCGGAAGGTTATAAAAGGTACAATGGGTAAAATTCTAGCAGTGGTTAATTATTAAGCCATTAATGATATTCGAAGAGAGAAGTCTGGTGCTAAATTTCTGAGTAATTTTTCATTCAGTAACACTAGATTATAGTATTGTCTACTAGTGTCTTATCGCATTTTAAATCGATTATTAGCTCTAGTTGTTATTATTTTTACCACATATCTTTCTCTTATCAATAAAATATATAAAAGGCAGCATAATGTTAAGGAATCACTTTTCCTCTAACTATCGGTATTTAATTGTATCTTGGCATGGCGCGAACTTCCGCTAGAGTTTGTTCCACCTTTTCCAGAAAACGATCCTTCGGTCGGGACGTGACCTGCCGTAGCTTTGGTTTTATCCGCAAATATTTTTCTGAGCAACTAATAATTAACGAACAATTGCTTAAGATCTCCTAAGATTATCATTGTTTTTAGTGTAGGCAATGTGAATCACCTTTGTATGAGATAGGTAAGCAGTTCAAGATTATTAGTGTCACTCCGATATCTTTGTTTCTACCTGTACGAAATTTGAGCCGACGATTCGTGAATCTTGGGGTCTCACATAAGGATGGGATTGATAGAGGTATGGGGAAAGTGGAGAACTGGAAAAGTTGAGAGCTAGAATGCTACAGATCATCATAAAATCCAGAAATATTAAATTGAGTAACCATTATCATGAAGCACAACATGGCTATTATTGTCGGCATATTCGGTGAGTTTAAAATATTCAAAGGCTAGAGAAAACAAGTCCAATAAACTTACAACATGAAACCATCATATGCAAATTGAACGCTCTCGGGTCTGAATTTAAAAAATACTGATATCTAGAGTTTTCGTCAAATAATAGCAGCTTATTAAAGAATTTTAATCCATATTCGTATATTTATTTTACAAGTGCGAACTTTGCATAAGTTCAATTCAAAGATATTAATATTAATATGCTTTTCTCACCTGTCAAAATCCTTGTAGTCGATAAGAGTTTTCTTATTATTTTTTTCATACTCGTCATCCGCTCTTTCACGATAGGAAGAATAGGATCCCTAATTAACAACAGTTGACTATGGGTAGTTTAATTTTATGTATATACCTTTTTCTTATTCCTAGCTAATATATTTGGCCTTACCCTATAACTGTCGTTTCTGTCTCTTCTATCCGCACCATGAGAGATGGCAAAGTACTCACTAGACTGTTTCGGTATGTATACAGGAAACTGACGGTAGAGCGCAGTCTGGAGAATATTCTTTTGGCTTATATCTGAGGGTTTCATTTATCCTACTACATTTTTATATAGATTACACAGTAAAATATAGCAAAGAAGTTACTATAATAATTTTTTGTCGTTCGTATACTAATAACTGCTTATCCGAAGGCGGAAATATGAGTAAAGTGGCTGACTGCTAACTTATTGATGGCTTAATTTATCATCAACTCCGTTAAATGAAAATTTCCGGACTCCTCTAAGTCACGTCGCAACCTTTATTTGAGTACATATGTTAGTGAGAGTTTAGTTAATTTATTTTGAACTCTTAGATCTACCAATTTCAGTAAAAAAATTAAATATTTCCAGGTAAATTGTTACGGAAATATTAAATTAAAAGAATCATGATTACCAAAACTTGTTTACATCTCGAAGTATTAATTATGACTTACCTCGGGATTTTTCATTCCCAGTTCGGCATAGAGGTTTTCCAGAGGTGTCTTAATAAACAAGTGATCTTCATCGTAGGAATCATCTAGCGCATACTTTCCTAACGATTGTTCCATTTTCAGTATAGTAGATGCAGACAGACCATGGTCCAAATTGCTCTATAATACTTTATTGCTCATTTTTATATCCGACTTTATTAATCTGATATCATCTGTCGCATGCTCTTTTATATAGTGTTGTTTTAAACTTAAATAGATGTATAAGTAGATAGGGTTTTTAATCACATAACATATTGTTTTACTTCCTTATAATAAGTTATTTTTAATGTGAGTCGTCGTAAGTAGGCCAGAATTCGTCTAATCCACTCATTATTGGTAATGGCCAAAAAGTTTTGAGTGAACGAATGCTGTTCTTCTGTTTTCTATTGCTAGAAAAATATTCCATGTCCAATTATTTAAAATTTTTACTCATAGCTTATTTGAACTAAGGCATTCGATTTATATAAGCATCGTCATAAAATTTTGTTCCACAACCTTTCTAAGTCTGTTCATGGGATGGAATATATTCTTCACATAGTTTTCATAACTATGAGTTACTGGTCCTCCAGATATCGTCTCTTTATCGAAGGCTGTGGTTGCACCCAAAGGGGGACGGCGCTCAGTCCATCCAAGATACTCTGACATCTAGAACATTTTTGATTAAAAAAAAGAAATTCTGCAAAAGTATGTTTAAGTTTTATTAGCTCACTGTCGCGAGTTCTACAATTTTTTTTAAACGGTGCTAATAACAAAGGCATTTAATTAATCTAGGAATTCGACATGGATCATAACACTGAGAGATGTAAAGAACAGTTTTGTCAATGATATTGGGAATATATTAGTAATAAACCGTTGTCATTGTGACATACAAACTAGATCTACGGTACAAATAACCAATACTAAGGGAGTGGCACGTATACTATAAGCAAAAATTAAATAATAGCAATTCAAGTAGCGTAATGATGGATATAAATGTAGTGGGGAAGGAATGGAGTAGGGCGAAAATCTAAAATATGCCTCAGGCGACGCAATTTTACACTGAGCTTTGGCATACGACTTAATCGATTCATGGTGTTGATATGAGGGTTTTAAATCAATTTGGATCTCTAGAGTCTAAACATTCCTGAACGTTCATAGGTTAAGCTTATGTCTTTAGCAATATTATAAACTATGTTAGTCGTTAATATATTTAAGACAAAATTAACTGGAAAAAATAATCCTCAACTGATGTTGTAATAGAACAGTGCAGTAAGTATATGTTCGTAGGAAGAGAGGGCACTGAATTTAACTGTAATACAGCAGAAATTTCAAAAAACATGCTATTATATTTGTACTAAAACGAGAAGACTTCTTTGCCAGTGATTGATTAGAGATGAAGACGAGAAAGTATACACACTTTATACAGTTCAACGTACGCAAAATAATTTTTTAAGCGGCAATTTTGTTTTTAAAATAAGATACATCTTTAATGCGAGTTCAATAATTCTATACATTTAGGTTGATGATGAAGAATGGGAACTAATTGGTAGCCGGACTTATACATGGGAGGGATCAGAAAGACTTAGATGCAAGCACTGGGACAAGGTGGCTGTAAGGTAAAATGTTTATCTAATATTTTATGAAAAGTCTCATTAAAGTGCAGTTCTTCAGATGGCATCTTTCTTCATGTGGATCTCGTTTGGGTCGTCGTGTATGTCATGGTGGAACAAACGCTGATATAGCTAGAAAAGTTCAGAACTACACTGAGTTGCCTCGGTGGAGAAATGCATTTACATTTATCCAGCTACCAAACGATCACCAGCATGTATGTCAATTTCTTTTTACATCACTCTAAATCTTTTTGATTATGTGTTAGTTCCTTGCTTAGTTTACAAATAATGTTTTATTTTGCTTTAGAAAGACCAACATCTAAAGCTAGCAATGGATGGTTATGATAAAAAGCTTTTAAAACTGAAAAGCATCTCACCACTGAAAATCGATGTAGACTGGAAGTGGACACTTGGAAAAGATGGATGCAATAATTTCTCTGTTAGGTATAGTAAATTTTAATTTCTTAGCCATATTCATTTGTGCCTTTATTGGCGTGCTATCTTTTTTCTTTATACATATATATATATTTTTTTTTACTTCTATATATCCATTTATACAATTCTTTGTTCATAGCTCTTCCTTCCAGAATGTCAGCTATGAGCACTATAGAAAAGCACAGACTAGGGGAGTTAGACGAATTCTGTCGTGCTTTCGATAGAGATGGATTTGTTGCATGTAACAACCTGTAATTATTTTCCATATAGCGGATGCTTACTTTGTTTATATTATCAGTCTTTGAAAATTACTTGGAAGGTCCATTAATAAACTGTTTCCATTAAAGCTTTAGACATGAACAATCTTTATAAAATGCCTATGGATATTGCCTGTTAGTCATCATCGAAATGTGTTATATCAACATAGTCACGAACTATTAGTTTATAAGTCACTCATTGCCTATGTTATTATATTGGGTTTACGTATGCCTTGAAAATAAAAAGCTTTGACTATGTTGTTGCATAAGGCTTAAAAGAAAAACAATTGTAGTTTATTGTGATTATTTTGTTGCTCGCACAGTGGCTGCCTAGCAACAACGCGCTTTCAACGCACTTTTCTTTAATTTTAATCTTTACTGAAAATATGGATTGCAGTGTTTATTAAATATTATTATTTTCTATATTTAGAAAAAAATCTAATATAAATAATCATACTGCAGCTGATAAAATAAAACGCACGCATACTACGAATTTTCTCGAAAAATAAGGTGCGACGGGATGATAATGGAGCACCATCTTCAGGTGAGCAACATTTGAGGATGATTGTTTCTTAAAATAAAGCTTAAACATCTAAATCATTAGTGCTAATAAGTAAATTATAGGAGTCAGCTGCAATAAAACTCCAATATTGGTGGAGGAAACAATGGAAAAATTTCGAAAAAATTGCGGATAGAACTAGAGAGATGTAAGCATGAAGTTATTAAACAATGAGATTAATCAAATTATTTTCTAATCTGTTTTAAATAGAGCAGAGTGGAAAGGACTATTGGACATTTCTCAGCAAAATAACGATCTCATCGAACATCTAAATAAAATTAGAAAACAAAAGGTCTGCAATTTACACCTTAATGGAGGTTTTCTTAAAAGAAAATAACTGACTAGCCTTTTTTATAGCCCTTAAATCCCGTATTTCTAATGTTTCAGGCCTATGAATTAATGAAATATGAGCGTATTCTAAACTTGCCAGCAAGCCACGTTAATTATTTCCTAGCTAAAGAAGCAATTAAACCTACGAAAGTTGAAGAAAATGAAGATCATATCCATCTCGAAAGGCTAGAGGAGGAGAGAAGGAATAAAGCAGCTAAGGTTATACAACATTTCGTGAGTGATCTGCTATTTTCAAGGTTTCATGTGTGGATATAATACTAATGCTTAATTATTAATAAATGTAAAAAGCAACCTATACAATAAATATTTCAGTTTCGTAAGTATCACCAAAAGAGGTTAGCAGCTAAATATCTCAGAGATATAACAATAATTAAGCCTCGACGAAGACTGGAACTGATCGGTATAATTAATGATCGGTTAGAAGAAAAAAAAGTCATAAAGAAAGAACACCTCCAAATTATTAAAGACAAGGTACCGAATTTCAACAATTAAAAAACCATTATATGCTTTAACTTCAATATAACTTTATTTTCATCTGGCTGAACACAAGAAACAACGCCAGAAAGATGCTGAACAATTCGCAAAAAGGCAAATAATGTTGAACTCCATAACACGAGATATAGCAGTATTAAGAGGTCAAATTTATATTTAATAAACGTTAATATGGAAGGGTATAACGGGAAAAGGCAAAACAGAATAACTTTATGTTTAGGATTCATAACACTATTTGCAGAAATAACTCCGGACACAGAGATCAACAGTAGTATAGTGAAACGCTTGGGACCATCTACTCCCCTTAATACATTTAAAGCACTTTTGAAGCATAAAGAAACTATGGAATCTATCGAAGACAATCTGCCAATAATTTGAAATATTTATTAATATTCTTAACTCTTTTTTTTTAAATTTTCAATGAACACGTTTAATGGTACTAATACATATCTTATAAAGTATCAACAATCAAGATAAATTGTTTACATCAACATTTCATCGCAATAAAAATTGTATGAATACTGTTCTTCTGCAACTTATTAGGATACTTAACTCTTGTTTTTCAATAATACTCGAATGTTTCCCAGGCGAATCAGCTCTTTTCCAAATTTATCATATAGATCTCCACCTTCCTGAAATATACTAGATAAAGTAAAATAATCCTATCAAAGTGACAGACAAGTACGCTAATTTATATTTTTATACTATACCTGAAATTCCTTAGCAGGTTCTCGCATTGTAAGAGCTATCCTTCGTCCACGTATATGACGTGAGAAGACACCGTGTTTCCAATCATATCTGCGGAATAGAAATATTAGTATACCAAATTCACGTCCTTATATCTAGTATAAATCATGATCACGGTGAATATATTTAACGATTATTGAACAGAATACCTTGCACTATTAGCCATACAGAGTAGTGAACGGTGTGGCATCCATACGTAACATACTTGTTGTGATACTTCATTAGCTAGTGTCATAATAGATCCACTTAAAAGATTGACACTGAAAGAGCAAGATGTTTAAAACAAAAGCAATATCTAATAGAACGTGTTTACTCTATATACTTCATATTAGCATGTTACAGAAATTAATAATATATATTTCACCTAATTAAGCGATTTCCCCATATCCACATATCGTCTTGATGCATTTCTATGGCACTCTTCTTATTTTCCTCGTATTCAAGGTTACACATTTCAAACGGCTGATAGTTACCCAACTTCTCTTCCGATATTAACCTCATTTTGTCTAATAACATATCAGCATATTCAGGCATTCCTAAAAAATGAGTTTCATGACTAATTCTATTAAGTTAAACAGAAGGTATAAATAAGTACATATTAATTATTTCAATTTTATAATGATAAAGTTCACGGAAATATTATAAAAGTCGATAAAGTTACGCCAACTTAAGGGATTTGCACAAAATAGGGTCCAAAAACAAAAGTAAAGCTTGAGAAATTCAAATAACATATCCATAAAGACAATTCATTATAGAAATTACTCTCCTAAGTTACGTAACTTCTAATAAATATAATTACCTACAAACGAGTCCATTTTAATTTTTTTTTGTTTGAAATTAACTTTTGGTCCATAATCCTAAAAAATCATTGTTGATTAAAGAGCAAATAATATAAAAATAGTGGCACAATAAAATGTGGAAATTATGAAAATATACCACAATGAAATAATCCGTAACGTAAACAAACTACACCTGCTTTCTACGCCCAGATTGTGATTGAACCCAGTTCACTTGATCGATCATATCCATAAGATAATTTTCCTCAGAGCCGGAGAGAAAATCCGTTACTAACGTAAGCCCCTCGATTTCCAACCGGGGATAGTCGGAGTATTTTGCAGATAAGCTAGCTACCATTATTCTTCATTTAAAATTTGTTCCATATAATTATTGTAAATTATATTAAAATTATTAAATGGTAACACCTTAAATGTTAACCACATAGCTGGATTAATGATTACACTAATCAAAAAGCGAGAAATACTAACCCTGAATTATTTCATCTATTGTAGACGACGACCTTAGTGATGGACATTTAACTGCATTTTTGGAATTTTCATCGTATACAAAGTATTCATAATTTGCATATACATCCTCCTCCAGACGAAGTTTTAATACGCGATCGGTACTTTCACATAGGGCGCAGAAACGAACACCTTTGCAGCCACACTGTGATTGATTAGATATATCCGAAATGGTCATCTAAAAAGGGATAAATTCATATATCTAAACGGAACTAGTTTAAATTTATGAAGTCAATTTTTATAAGTCATTAAAAAAATTTGGATAATATACGCTAAATTCGATATTTCAATAGAACAATATACCATGACACCTAAAACAAAACAGCTATCAGATACGGTAGAGTCAAATTTGTGAATTCTTTTTTTTCCAATTTTATCTAAGGTTGACAGTTCCCTAAATTGTATTTTTTCATCACTAAATATAGTTATTAAAAGTATAAAATTAAAATGCAAATATTTTTTTAAAAGATCACTTTGAATTAAGGTAGTCATAAATTAAAAAAAAATTAACATAAAGCTCTGTATTGATTTTATCTATATTGGCAATCGTTCATTCCGGTTCTTCGCCATCCTATTGCCTATTCTGTTTTCTACATGCGTCGTGGGCTTATCGCATCACTAGCATGAATGACTCAGTATAAAATTATTTATACCATTTAAAGTTCTTTCTATAACTACATCGAATGAGTAGTCACTGTTTGGTAATAAGAATTTTTGCTTCTAGTGTTTTATTTTTAATGTTTAAATATCACTAGTGATTTTTGACGGATTAATTGATTTCGTGTACGAATTTTTTGTGTTAGTGTATCCAGGATATACGATTTTTTTGGTATTTGCCGTTTTCCAGTATATTTTGTGGCAGCATTGATGGTATCTTTTATGCTGATCACACGGAGTAATGTCTCCTCCTTCTTCAGTTAAACCTGGCGTTATAAAGGTATATTTGGACAAAATATATAAAGATAATTTGTATTATTAACTTTAAAACAGGCTTAATTTATTGGGATATTGTTTGGTACTGCGTTATAGTTATTTTGGTATTGTAGGATCCTGCTGTTGCCGCATTATTTAGTAACAAAGATCCAGAATCCAGATATGATGATTTACGTGAAATTGGACACGGCTCTTTCGGTGCCGTTTTTTTCGTGGGTTTTTTTCTTCATTGCTTGTAATATGATATTACCAGAATTATGTTAGGTGTACTAAATATTCCAATATTTTAGGCTTTTGATAAAGAGAGAGGCGAAACAGTTGCTATCAAAAAAATGGCGTTCTCAGGAAAGCAAGCAAACGAAAAATGGGCTGACATTCTCAAAGAGGTGTTAATTCAAAGTTATGACTGCTTTCATAAGTATAAATTAAGCTATTTTTATTATATAATTATTGTATATACTTAAGGTAGCTTTCCTCAATAAGATCAAGCATCAACACATAGTAGAATACAGGGCGTGCTTCTTAAAAGAACAAACGTGTTGGGTGAGTTTTGAATTTTGATGAAGTAATTTTTGTTAGTGTTGAAGAAATATGGCCGATTAGGTTTTAGTCAAATATTTAGCATATCTTAGTGGATTCAAAAGTTAATTATGCAAAATTGTTCAAGCAATGTTCATTTACAAACGAAATTTGATTGTATTTTATGATCACATACTTAAAAGGTATTCACACGAATTATTTGGCTTTTTTAATTATTAAATTAGAAGTTTCGAAATAGTTTGCAATCAACTATATTGTAAAGAATAATTACGACATATTCTAATTAATCTTAAAACCTCTTTAAAAAGTAAAATATTTTATCAGAGCAGTTTCTTATTACTATACCAAATATTAAGGTCAAATTTTTAAACCACTGTGTAAAAACATTTCAACATCTTGAAAATAGTCTCATGAAATAATCTAATAGTTTAAATGAATATTATGTGTTTTATACTAAGTATTTTATCTATTTCATACAGTTAGTGATGGAATACTGTATCGGTTCGGCTGCGGATATCGTAGACGTACTACGTAAAGGTCTTCGTGAGGTTGAGATTGCTGCAATTTGTGCTCAAACACTAGAAGCCCTCTATTATTTACATGGGATGAAAAGGATTCACAGGGATATCAAAGCGGGTAATATCCTGCTGTCTGACTCAGCAATGGTTAAATTAGGTGGGATATTACACATATTATATTCCTATTTCTTTGTTTTCCTTTTGTTAGTAATTGTAATAAATCTTTAGCTGATTTTGGTTCTGCTTCAATCTCTGATCCTGCGCAGACATTTATCGGTACTCCATTTTTCATGGCTCCTGAGGTTATTTTGGCTATGGATGAAGGACATTATACAGAAAAGGCCGACATTTGGTCTCTTGGAATCACTTGTATCGAACTTGGTATGATCATTATATTGATATTTATGCAAAACACGATTAATTACTCTTAAAATTGAATAATAGACATTGTGAGTATGTATTTGAGTGAAGTAGCACTTTATTCTTTTAGCGGAGCGTCGACCACCATTATTCAATATGAATGCTATGTCAGCGCTGTATCACATAGCGCAGAATGATCCGCCAACTTTAGCTTCGGTGACAACTAGTGACCAACCAGAATGGTATGCAGAAAGTATTTGTGTACAATGGAATTAAATTGTATAATGCTATTGATTTTTTTTTCAAGGTCTGATCGATTTGTTTCTTTTGTGGACCGTTGTTTACGTAAAGATCCTGATGAAAGGTTTACAACTGGAGACTGTATAACTGTGAGAATATAAGTCATTATGGATTGTTAACTAGAACTATGAATCGTTTTTCTAGCACGCCTTTATTTCATACCCAAGACCGAGGGGCGCTATACAAGAACTGATAACGAGAACAAAATCTGTGGTTAGTGGTACAGTGATACTAAATGCACTTCTTGTATAATGTGATGTATTTAGGTAATGGAGCTGGATAATTTTCAATACAAAAAAATGCGTAAATTAATGTATCTAGATGAGGCTGAAGGTCGTGATGGGGAAACTACTGCTGGTAGGAATTATATAACTTATCTATTTCTATAGTAATTTTATTTTTGGCTTTCCATTAAATCATACGTAAATATTAAGTACAGGTTCGGAGGATATAGATGATGTCCCTAATAATACTGGAATGCTATCTGTTGATAAAGGTAAAGATTGTATGTTTACTTACTAATTAATCTACTGAATCTCATATATAAGTTAGTTAATAGCTACAGGTGACTCTACAAGTTCTCGAAGTGCGTCATTAAAAAGCTTAACTTCATTTCGGTCAATGCAGAGTAGTGGTGGTCCCGGAGGAAATAAAAGACTTCCAATACCCAATAGTATGCGAGGAGATTGTCTTTTAGAAGGAGAAGTATGTCTCTATAAGTAGGGCAAAATTCCGATTTAATATGTTTTTATCTTTATTTTAATTTTATTTTCTGTTTTATAGAATCGCACTTTAATACCAGTTGGAGATGTATCTCTGGAAGGATCTGATAAAGATGTTGGTAGCACAAGGCCGTCTAGTCCCACACCCCCAATAAGAGGCGAAAAAAATATAAGAGTATGCGCATTTTAATAATTAAGAAAAATTGGGTAGCATTTAGCTAATAGCTTAGATCTCTATTTTCACCATGAATATATCTTATGTAAATAACATGAATACGGCTTAAAACAAATAACTTGTCAACATAATTTTCTATTTCTTTATTTCCTTAGCCTATAAAATTTGTTTTTTACTAGGATGATATGGCTACATTGAGGAAGTCTAAGTTTTCTACACTACGATCTGCAAAATTAATATCTCGAGAGCAGGAAGAATATAACAAAGAAAATAATATGTACGAGCAGATGAGTGGTTATAAGCGTTTGCGGCAAATGCATCATAAGGAGATGCAACAGGTTATTTTTAAGTTATTATCAACATTGAAACAGGTATTTTTAATTATTATGTAATTATAGCTCGAAGAAAAATGTGGTAATGATGTTGAGTTGTTACGCGTTCGTCTTGATAAAGAATTAGAACAACTGCAGGCTGGATATGGAAAGGTAACTTTTTAAATTCGAATTATCTAATGTTGTATGGCTAAGATCCTTTTCATAAGTGTATATAATATTAGGAACGCCAACGGGTAAAAAATGCCCATCAATCTGAGATAGAAAAGAAACGGAAGGAAATTGAAGATGGTGAAAAAAAATTGAGGAAACAAATCCTGGTTAGTCAATTTATATAGAAATTTTAAGCTACATGTGAATTGTTTTTTATATAATATCTATTTTCATCTTCTTTTTTTATAGTCTCGTCAATCACACGAGATGCGTGCATTTTCGGCTCTCCAATTGAAAGAGTACAAACATAATAAAGAGTTGGCAAAAAGCGTAGGTTTTATTTTAAATCGTGTGGTTAGGGTATCGTATTATTTATTATTATTGCAGAGTCTCAAAGAACGTGGTATGTCTCGATCGGATTATGAATTATCAGTTAAGAACGCAAAAGCTGCACTAGCACGTCAAAAGACTCAAGCAGAAAGTGTGTTTGATGCTAACTTGCGTGCTGAGTTGGAAGGCGAAATCAATAAATACAAAAAGTCGCAACTTATTCGAATGCATAGTCTAGAGGAAAAACTAAATGATGAGGTAGAATTTCTATATTATTTAATTACTTATTAAAATCATCATCAAGGGCTTTAACTGGTAAGCAAACATGACATACTAAAAATGTTTAGGAGATCAATGTTCAAGTGCGACAAATGGATACTCGCCAAGCACTTTTATTAAAGCATCATGAAACGACAAAGGAAATTGAGTTAGCACAACTTAGAGAATTGCATAATCTAAAGAAGAAACACCAGGTATGGCTACTAATAATTAATCTAAATATGTGTATGCATATTTTTAAAGGAAATTCAACACGAAGCTGAATCTTCTAATCAAGCAGAATATAACCGCAGGTTAACTGATGATTTACGAAAGAAACATGCGTTGCAAAGCAGACAACAACCAAGAGAGTTAAAGGTTTTGTACTTAAAATTTTCCACGTATATTACTGTTTAATTGTACCATAGTTTAATGTTTATATTTAAGTTAAAAGAGGCTCAAATACGGAAGCAATATAGATCAGCAGTCAAAACACAAACAAGACAGTTCAAAGTGTGGCAGACGCAGATGATGCAAACTGCACCTAAGGATGAGCAGAAGGACATATCGAATAGGCTTAAAGAGGTTTACTAATTTTGATAGTACAAAACTAATTGTTCTATCAGTTATAATTTAGTGAGAAGTTTACTAATATTTGTTTATTTTATAAAGGCTTTCATGTATTTAACTAAGATACTTTAGGAACAGAAGCGTAAAATTGCTTTACTTGCATCTCAGTATGAAAATCAGATTGAGAATATGGTGCAGGAAAAAACGGTCTGTTTTTCTAAATCTTAATATTTATTTGCTTTAATGTATATATGCATATATAGGTCAAACTAGAATCTTGGCAAGAAGACGAGGCCCGACACCTCAGTGAAAGGCTCGCTAAAGAATTGGATGAGTTAAAATCTTATCAAGCGAGACAGAAGGCACAGTTAGAAGCTAGTATTAACAAGGTATATATAGATATTCTACCCATATGCTATAATAAGTAGTTCCACCTGGTTTATTTTTTATTGTTTCTATCCTTTAGGAGTGTATTGCTCTTGATGATCGTATTTCTTTACGTCGAGCTATGCTCGAACAAAGATTTGTTGAAGAACATAACGATATGCAACGCCTACGAGAATCCCGTCGCGCATCACTAGTGGAACAACAATCAAAAGAGCGAAGACAGCTCGAAGAGTCAACTGGACAAAGAACTGCACTTTAGAAGTATGGAACCAGCAACATATTTAAATATTTCTTTTCAAATTTTAATTTTCTTTAGTAGAATCTGTTATTGGCAAACTATTTCACTTAAAAATGCTACACACTTTGACTTCAGTCCATGATTATACTATGAGCTTAAAGTGAGAATGCGCTCTCATCAGACTACACGTGCTTTCTTTGAAATTAGTCTTAGACGGGATTTTTAAAAATATCACTTCGGTTGGATGATTTTTGATTCTACTATTAAATTGCTGGTCATTTAACCCAACGTTATAGAGCTCCTTTTTGGGTTTTTAATTATTGAAATTTTGAATAAGCGGTTCCTTTTTTCTTAATCTCCTATATAGTATTTTAAGAAATGTCTTCATATTTCTTTTATTTATTTATTTTTGAATTTGTTGTATGCGGTTAGACTTAAATCGCTTTGGGTTCATGTGATTCTTTCGTTATTCCGTCCAATCCGCTTTGCTAGCTGTGCAGTCGGAAATGATGGCCATTATTTATTATGCTATTTACTAACACAGAGTGAATAGTCGAAGGGAAATGAAAGATAATAGGTTTACTTATTTATAAATTATGCGGAAACTTCGACTATGAACTATATTACTTTATTATACCTTATTGTTCTCATCTCATCCTTGTTGCAGAATAGACAACAGATTTGTACTCTATTCTCACAAATGATCTATGATTTGCATGTAACGCAAATTTTTAATACGTCTAATATCTTTTAAACATTATTTATTTGGTTTGCTATAGAAACCTCAGATGCGCTTTAGTTTTTTTTTTCTGACTGTTTAAATTTACTATTTTATGTAGTGATATGATAGTATAGGTAAGCACACAAAGTGTTTGGGTTTCTTTTATTCTTTTCTCGGAATGTTTCTATGACGACGTTATTGTGCAGTAGATACGAGAAAAGAACATGCATACTAGGGGCCTTATTATATGTCTGGTAATAGTGCCGACTGTTTATTTATTATTGTATAGCAATCGGTGGTATACATTCTATGTCTGTGTAATAATTATCTATGTTATTATGTGGATGACATATATGCCTTTAGTAAAGACTTATATCTATTGGATTCGGAAATACTTTATGGTTTAGCCATTTTACATTTTATTATTTTATACGATGAAAGATCTTTGGTTAAGAAGAGGTCTAATTTCAGAAATAAAAGCCGAATGGGTTTGTCAAAGACCAAATCATTTTTTAATGTTTAAGGGAAACTCGATAGTTTTGAACTATTTCATTTATTTTTTGATTAATGAAATGCGAATTGAGATTCTTTAGCTCTGATTATTTCTTGTTTAGGTACTTCATTAAGCAGGGGGATTAGAGTCGTTCTTATGTGGTAATTGTGTGTTTGTGGGTTGCTACTACTAAGTCTAGAAATATGAACGATTCTTAGAGAGGATCGAGACCAATACCTCACCACATTCATCATCTGCTAAGCGATGATGTGAATTAGATGTGACGACAAGTACCTGCAGAATCATAATAGTGTGAGTTAAACGTTATGAATAAAATTGGTTATGCTTAGTTATCGTCCATATTTTATGTTCTGCTAGTATGGACTTAAGTGGCATTCGATATGTTTGATATTCATCAAATGTTTTAAAGCTGGCCTTTTCTGTCAAATAACAACTAAAAGGTGCGCTTATTATTCATTGCATAAAGGTGAGTGATGCACACTAATAACGTAGTGCCGAAATGTCATTTTAGGAGAACTGAGAGATTTGAAAACGGTGGTAGTGGGTCATATTATTTCGTAGCAGCAGGGTAGCAGCTGTCATGTACTACTATTGATTATCGGTTCTTTAAATAATAAATAGGATTGATTATTCAGTGATTCCAATAACTCATAGACGTGAGATGTCAAAAATCTTTGAGATCAAGTAGAGTAATCCACTTATTATCATCAAGAGGGTATTATTGAAAGGTGGATCTTTAACTGTTAGCGTTCTAAAATGGTTGGACAATTTTTCAGCACTGGAAGATAGTTGCAGGTTATTTCGCTGCAATCGGAAATTCTCTAGGGAAAGTCACTAATACGCAGAAAAAAAAATTTCAATCCATTTCTTCCATTGAATTAAAGTAGCTCACCACATTTTTGAAAGTTTTGGTTAGCCTTCCTCTTTCTAAGAAATCTAGTGAAGACTAGGTTATAAAAAAATGATGAATGGCGATTTTATTATTTGTGCTGCTCAGATCTAATTTTTAATATTTTCCTTTTTATATATTTATGACCATTATTTGCTGCTTAAGTTAGTTGTGTTTGCCTGGAATGCCCGTGTTCCAAAATCTATATTTCGGCTTGGGACGTCATCGTGCATGGTCAATTTCCCTTTAGAGATGTTTTAGACATGAAGAGTAAATAACCGAAGTCCATATTAATTACACCTACCTTGAACAAATTTTGTAATAGATGAGTTAAATGCACTTTGATTTCTGTTTAACAATGCGTAGTGGAGATATTGACGATGTTGCAAAGAATGTGAACAATTCTTTGATAACATATTTGAGAATATCTTTCTATGCTAGTCCTAGTTCTCACCTAAAAACAACTAGTAGGACTTGATTCTTGATATATTCTTTGATATATTACATGTTAACGTATTTTTAATGATCACATTAACTCATTTTTACACCCACTTCCACTATTTGCTTTCTGCTTCAGACGAGTTGGATCACACCTGTCGTTAATATTTACTCTTCCAACCCGCGAACAGTTGGTGTTCTGCAGTGACTTACTTTATCATGAAAAAACAGCTAGAAAAAATTCCAACGTTACAATAAGTTTTGGGTACCTTTCATATATTTAGAATTTCCTCTTCAACTTTAAACAATTTCCGATTAAAAATGGATTTTCTGATTCCTCCTGGTTTTTATTCGTTAACTTTATGCTTGATTAACTAGGTTAACATAGGTCGTCTTAAGTTATTTTTGGATGTCTATAAAGCAGCATTATTTAGTTTCTTTCTTTACGAAAAATTAATCTAGAAATAATCTGCTTTCTTCTGTTGTCAAGCGTAACGGATGATTTTTCGTTAGGTTGTCACCGCTAAAACTTATTTTTGGCTGCTTAATTAGTATTGTTTTAAAGTACTATTTTTCAATTCAACTTTACTTCATTAAATATATTTTATAGCTGTCATATAGATTTTTGAATAACTCGACGTAATGTTTCCTTGGATGTCTGCATATATTGATGTTTCTAACCAAGATTTAAAAAGAATGCGACATGATGGATAAAGATTGGTGTAATATTTTTTCGAACTAAAGTCTAGTATTTGTATTTCTACGTTTGAACAACGATAATCAAGATGCTGTTTAATCAATGATCTAACAAATTTACTAAGCGAAGATCCTATCCACACATGGGTCCTGTCTAAAGACTAGACCGGCTAAGGAGTCGATTATCCAATTGCATTTATTCACACATTCGTTGTTTCATGTTTAGCATGTTCGCGAAGGTTTTTTCCAGCATAATTTTAGGTAAAATATATAAGTATTTCGGATATCCAGGTCTGCCTTAAAAACGGCATAGCTTTTAATACTGTGTCTGTTATTTCTACAGTCATTGTTCATGCCTATCAGTCGTTGCTTTTTTGAAGATGAATAGATTTTCAAGAAAGCTGACGTAGATATTTGGTGATAATCAAGGAGTGTGCGGGAGCGCCACGGGGGCCGGATCGATTAATCAATTGCGGAAAACTTGGCTATCCCGCATGCTGCTCGCTAGCTGTTGCGTACACGTATTCTTTAGTGCAAAATGCTGTTGACTGTCGTCCGCAGTGTTGTTTTCTTGTCGATACCTCCAGCGTGTTTCTTGGGTTACCTTTTAGTGTTTCCCACTTTACTCATCATTGGCCTTTTTCTGGCACAATTGAGATGATTTGTGTGTGTGTCTTTTTAATGAGTGATGAGGCGAATCGAATGGTGTTTATTTAACTGGAGGAAAACAATTTCTTCTCCGCTTCACTGTTCTGTATCCACCCATTTTCTCTGAGTACATATATATATATATATCTTTACGTAGTTCCGCGCTTGTTCCTTCCGTCGTGGGTATTCATGGCTGCAATAAGTTTGTCCATCAATCTTCCAGTGAACTGCACACGCTTATTCACAGCTTACACGCGCTTTCTTTTGCGAACCTATTCGAAAAGGGTGTGCTCACAATTAGTCAGATCGTTGTTATTTTTCTTAATGAATATTATTCAGACGTTTAACATCGCTTATTGTTATGGCCTACTTATCGTCATGCTTATAGCTACATTAGGTAGTTTGTTATTGTTATTGATCTGTATCCTCCTAATGAACCTGATTGTTTACCGTATTCATAGTATTCGGAGTAGAACCAAAGGAAGTTTTTGTCAAATATATGTAAATCTTCTTCCTATTCATCTTCAGCACATTATTTTTTTCAGTTTTTGTGTTCGTGCATAGCAGGTGTCGTCTGATTCTCTCTTATGTCAAGTGTTCATCATAATCCATGTATTCCCTATGGAGAATCAACTATGATGAATCCCATCGATTCGTACTATCGACTCTATATGTTTTTCCCCTTCACTAACGTGCTAATTGAGAACGCTGCTCAATTATGTTTCATGCTAGTGTACCCTGAACATTTAGTTGAAGGGTGTCCTCTTCTGTTGTTTCGAGCATACTGGAACTATGAAATCATAATATTTCACATATTTTACTGACGGTAATTATTTAAATAGCATTGATATTGTGCCCATTTGCATCTAAGTCGAAATGGCTCAAGTAATTATATCGCTTGCGACTCGTCAGCTTACTGCATAGTTCAAGGTATTCGAGAAGCAAATAATACATATAATGGCTAATTAGACAGCTTCTACCATATTTTTGAGTGTAACATCGTTCCAATAACGTTAGTTCGAGGTGAGTGTACACGTTAGGTAACCAGCTGCTGAAATTACAATCTTCTCTGTGTAACGGCCGACTTATAGTACACTGTACCTGTCCACCTCTATACATCTACTACTATTACTAGCTTGATTACTTTCGGAGACAAATTAGTAAAGTTAAAGCTATGAATAATTATGGAATGTGGAGAATAAATTATGCCCATCAGAGCAACATGAAAACAGAAGATGGTCACTGATCATATGCAATTTGTAGTGACAAGAGTTTTGCGTAGTTTTCTCTCCCTCACATAAAAACATGCATAAACTGAAGTAGTTGGAATTGACAAATTGCTTAGCTATTGTGGAATTCAGCAGCCATTTTATTCTTCCTTTCATATTTCCATGTTTTCCATATTTATATATCTAATACACTGGTGGCTCGCCGATGTTAGATTTACATGTGTCATGTTCTGCATAGTATCAAAGATAGTGAGAACCACTTAGTCAGACTTCCTCATTGGCACATCTGATATGCTTCATCCTCTGTTTCAGAGATTTTCTTGTTTTCTAATTCAGCAGTGCCAAGTGGACAGTGTTATAATCCATAAAATATAAAAGAGTTAACGAATCCTGAGTGAATATAGAAATTAATGTTCGAGGAAAGTCCTTATAATGGAAATTGTCCTTTTAGTGTCTGTTCTTTTGAGTAAGGCTTTTAGGGACGCTTCTTCTCATTTGTTTGGCAAATCGAAAATTGAGTGAATTATGCGTAGGGCGGCCGCGCTCTGCCAGCTTGCGAGAAAACCTGGTCAATTGCGTGTTTTTCCGACGTTGCCGCTTCAACATTGATTTTTGTATTCTGGCGTTTTATTCGTCATCCTAACTATCAATTTATAAGTTTTAGTTCCTATTTACTTTTACTTTTGTAGCCAGAATTTCATCATGGTTATTACAGCTTGTTCTCATTCCTTATCCGAATTCATGTTTGATCTCTGGTATGTTGTTCTAGCTATTATAGAATGATTTATAGTTGTCGCAATATCTGTAATTAAATAGGAATTTGCATGCATACATACAGGTTCAATCGCATCTTCCCTAGTTCTCGTCCTGAGTTGTGTTGTGACTGGCTTGGCTTCTCGCCAAGCCGAACGCGGCCCCAGATCCGTCTTGTTGTTTTTGCTTCCAGGCCCATTCTGTGTAGTAAGTCATAATTTCGTGCACACTCTTTTTCTCTTTCTCTTCCTGACTGCAAGCTTCTATCATTATACTTAAGTATATAAGTGTAAACACTCCTCGGCGTCTTCCCTTTTCTTGTTTCTATCAAGTTGTATTAATTTTGGACTTCGATTATTCATTTATTCAATATTATAAACTCCATGAAATCGTGTCTAAATCTCTACTATTTCCTAGACTTGCAGTAGTAAAAATATTTGGCTGTCGTAATCGGACACCTATAGCTTATGTCTTTATCGATTTAGGTAGCTTGAGGTCTCCTACTCCTCTTATCACAGAAGGATTCATATAATCCTCATATTGAGCTCATATCGTTTACATGCATTTTTTACATATTTTATTACTACCTATATAAAGCCACTAGGAGAAAAAAATATTTTTGTTAAAAATCTGTGAATGCAATGAGAAGTGAAGATATTTTTAGCAAAGTATACTTCATAATAACGATAATTTCAGGTAGTTTAAATTTAAATGCAGTGGTGCAAATGTATAAAAATTTTAAGATTTTATGATTCCTTATTTACATTAGTTATTGTCATTTTCCTCCTAATTAATCCAGAATTTTTCAACTAAATGATAGAGTGTAATCACTATGTCTAAATGTTTACGAAATACTATCATAAATAAATGAAGAAAAAATGCTAAAAATAATACGATTTGTTTAATAATAGGAATACTTCGTCTTGTCCATAATATTATCTTCCTAATTTACTGTTTATTGAGGCTGGGAATTTAGGCAAATTAATTATCGTTGATATTTTAGCAATTGGTTCGTGAAATAGTGATGGGGCATAGTTCCTTGTTGTCCAGTTGAATTCCTGTGATCAATAGCTGGCCAGGCCATTATCTCAACTTATCCCCTGTTTTGCTCGATTCGCTTCCTCACAACTATTATGAACTCGCCTAACTCCCGTCTCAATTCGATTTTCACGATCTAGCTAAAGGGGCGAAGGTTGCCATTCGCAAAGTAGACATTGCCACCGATGCTCTGGTTCTATTTTATAGATTAATGATGCTGTTATTATCATTTTGTCTATAATTTATTGCAGCAATTCAATTAATATGTATCAAGCTTTATTATTCTTACAAGGCGTTTTCCATCTGTTTTATCCAGTCGAATTTTGGTCACTGCATCTGCATTGATTCCACCTGCCATCGACTACCACCTGTCAATGAAAAACTAATAGCCCATTGAACACCTACGATAGTCGCTCGTACTTTTCACTTGATGTAGCTGTTCCATAACACTTTGAACATAAAATATTTAGTTTTATAGTATATAACTTATTTTGGTGTATTTTGTAGGTCTTTATCATTTAAATTTCCAGTTGGCTACAGTAAATGTTTATAACTAACAATATGATTTTTTTAAAAGTCATTGAAAGCAAAGAAAATCCATTTGATAGTTGTATAGTTGATTCTTCTTGGTTTCCTGCTTGAAAACTTGCAATTAAACGGAGTCATTTAGAGATTATTTAATCATAAACTTGACAGGATTTTGTCCAGTCAGCGAGTTTTTCCTCGTTGCGCGGTTGGCGGAAGGCCTTCCCTCAGGGTTTCCCCGTGGGAGTTACAAGATTGTATGTTGGAACGGATAGGAAAACAAGGATTAATCGATGCTAGCGACTAGTAGGCGCCCGGCCAACTAACATCTACTTTTATTCTTCGATTATTCCTTATTCTAAAGTTATTCCTTGTTGAAGTTAAGCTCCATATGCATATTGTTAAATAATGCATAAAATCGGTTTTATATATATATATATATATATAGCTGTATCCAGCATTTTTCTGCTTTAAAGTGTTTTAATCCACTTAAAGTCGCTCATACTTAGGCATCTATTACGTTAAGCCTGCAAAAACTGGCTACACTTTCGTTGTTACGTCACATGAAAATTGAGATAAACTTCGCGATAGCTACTTTACGTTGAAAATTCTTTATAGTCAAGGGAAGCACATTGCTTTAATGAATTTTTAGATTTAACGAATTGTGCTTTTTGTATTTGTTAGGAGCCATGTATTCTGTATCAGCTATACTTTTCACCAATAAGAAGATGATAAAGCCTTCCATCTCGATTATTAGAATACTAAACCGTGTCTGTCATGTTCTCCTAGTCTTGATAACTTATATTTCTCGTTGTAGTATTACATCTGTAATATTAAAATTACATTACTCATTTTTGCATTTTTCATTTGCTTTAATAACATGCATTGTTCTATTAATACATGTAGAACTGACGTGATCTACATGTTGCTTTATCTACTGTGCATATTAACTATAGCTGCAGTTTATACCTGAACAGTTATATTTTGTTAACGGGAAGTCTAAGATAAAGTATGATATATAATGAACTGTCCAAATATGTTTATATCATTGCACCAGTTCAGTGTAAGCAGAATATTCTAGGAAATGTTGGCCAAATTTGTAAAGTAGTCCGATTGTCTACTGTCTAAGTGCTGCACTGGATACAATGTTGCAGGGGGCGGCTGCCTTACACTCGTTACCGCCGCTCAGGATGTGACGTTCTCAGTCCAGTCACATGATTAATCACTCTGTATATCGATTGGTCACTTTGTGACCACTATAAAACTTCAATGTTTTTTGCTAGTTATTCTTTCTTTACTCTTCACTGCGATCAATTAAAAATTGCTTTTTTTTCAATGGAATTTTCAAGTTTGCTTCTCTGCACTGTATAACGTTGAGAAATTCCCAAGCAATATATTTCTAGGAATTAATCAAAAATATTGTTTACGGTCTTGCTAAGTTTTACCAAAGATTTAGTGTTTTTCTATAAATTTTTTATATTATTGCCAAAATCGACTATTGCTTCTTTCTAGTTGAAGCGTATCGTGCTTACAGTAACTACTTTATGTATTTTAATGGCTATTATAATAATATTACAAAGGCGAGCAAAATTCGTAATATTTTAGTTAATGATTTTGTAAGTTTTTTTTTCTACAACTAAGTTGGAACAATATTCTACATGTTTTATAAGAAGTAGGATAATTTTATAGATTTGTTTAATAAACTCGACGGAAAATTCAGAGATATTTTAGAAGTCTAAAATACTTTCAGCATATGATCGTATAGTTAGGATTCTATGAGGTAGAACAGCTTTCACTCACCATAGGAAAGAAAGGAATTGACAAACATGTTTTCTCAATAAACAACTAATGTGGCTGACATTTTATACCAAAAATGTGCTTAAGTTCGTAGCAAATTCCTTAGTAACATGACGTTTTAATCTCTTTTTTTAACTTTTTCCATTGATAAATACACTCTTCTTCCTAGATTTTTAGTCCTTTATTTGACACTGAATGTAAAATAAACAACAATGTCATTCATTCAACCACATATTATCGGAAATGCGGTAGCTGAGTTATTTGACTGGAAATATTCACACATCTCTTTGTATTTTGTAATTGTCTCTTCATAGATATCCTTCTTGCAATTATAATTTTATTAATAGGTATTATTCAACAAACCAACCACTTTCTTTTAGATTTTTCTTTTCTGTTATTTGTGCCGTGTGGAGTTCAGTGTTGTTTTGCACGCCTCTTGAGACAACTAGAGACTACCTGGTACCCACTATTTACCCTCATCTTGTGTTCTTCTTTTGTCTCAAAGACTATTTGCTTTTCTTGTTACTTGTAGCTGCTTTTATCCAATATGTGATACTTTTTTCTACTTCAAACTAGTTAAATATCTTTGGTTTTCTTACTAGTTAACAAATATTTTGCTAATTTTATTAAACCATATTAATTTATAGTTGCAATTGAATGTTTACGTTAGTATTTATAACCTTAAAATTTTACTGGTTTAATTTTTGGTCTCTATCAGTTACTTTAGATTCGGGTCTTCTGCAGGCGGCACGCGGCCTCCCTTCGGTGACGCCGAGTCCATCGTCTCAGCCTGCGAAATGGTCGTGCGGGGAGACCAATGTAAGCTAGAAATTAGTTGAAATTATTTTTACCGAATAAAATTATACTTGTTTAAAGTAGTATTGAAATAAATAATCCGATTACCTCTCTTTATTTAATTATCTGTTTTCTCCGGTACCCTCGTTATTTTCTCGCTTACCACCGTTGTGTGTTTTTTCCTAATCACTTGCCCTTACCTTGAATTGCAATTCGCTTTGTTGCGAATGTTCAACGTCCGCTCCTACGTCAGTTGTTAGGATAAGCATTTTTAACTGATAATGCGCTTTCTATATATTGCATTTATAGTGTGACAAACATTTATGCTATTATGCACCATATTTAAAACATTTATTTCTGAAATAATCAGGAGAGGACAAATGTGCTACTGCTTTGTTGTCTCCTGTATAGCTTCTGTTCCTTTTGCACTCGTTAGATTCATCGATTGAATTTCCGTGTTTAAACGAGAACAGAGATAACATCTACGTCAGTTCTTGGTCATGCAGCCAAAATGTTATCATGATTGTTTTCTAATTATTTGCCCATAAGAAACTTATGCTTGGGTATTTTATATGGTTAATTTCAAGTTTGATCTTTTTTCTAGCCGGGAAGTCATGTTATAAATCGTAGCTTCTCATATATCTTAAAACCGTGAGTCTTGTTATTTACTTTGATTTCAGAAATATTTCAGAGGGTAAATTGTTAAGTACTAAAATTGAGGAACCAATTTATTCTTATTTTTATTTCTAAAGTTGTGCATAAGAGACGATTTAATAGCGCATTAGCACCCGTTAAATACCATAGTCTAACATTCTCACAACAACATTTTTCAAAGTGAGTTAAGTCGTTTTTTAATACTAATTCGATTACTTCGCAATCCATTTTAAAATAGGACATATATTTGTTCACTATTTATCTATTCGTTTAGAACAGTCTTTTAATAGTTAGTTTCTAAATCTATTTCAAGAATAGCATGAATGTATAGGAGTTTACCCTTGTTTATAAAATTGTTACAAGTATTTGGCTTTATTGGCTCAACAACGATTAAATCTCTACAAGTTGTGATAATTTTGTGATTAGCGGCTTGGTCGGTAGTGTTTGCTTTTTCTCAGAGTTCATTCAGTGTGAATAATGCGAGATCATCTATTGTTATGAATAGGTGATCAAGCCTTAATTGCGATCGAAACGGAGAATACTGTTGTATTTGCGTAACTGTTGAGCAAAGGAATGTTTTATAGCAATGTCGATCGCTAGAAAACATTAAATCGTCTCTTTCCACTATTTGTCCACGTGCAAGTATTATATCACAACTTCTATTTATATGAATGTCTTGGTGTAGAATAATTGTTAGTACCAATTTATTTGTTGTTTAAATTCCATTAAATAGTGACGTGGAAGTCTTCCTGATGCCTTTTATATAGGTTTTCGCTCATAGTGCTCATAAATAGAATGCCATTGTCACAGTTACAATGATGTCAGTGCTGCGGCTGATGGACTGTTTAGATTCCATTTACAGGCATTGATTTTTTACTCGTAATCTTGTTTTTATTTCATTCTCTTCTTTATATTGGACTAATATATTATTTATTCTATTTCCAACTATTACTGAATACAAAACTATTATAGAATCTCCCGATCCAAGATCTTTCTTTTCTCCGTTAAATCTCTGTTTTCAGTATTATTTGTTTTTTTTTATTTCTTAGGTTACCGTGATAAACCATAATTTTATGTTTAATAGTGAAATGACAGCTGAAGAGCTGGAGGTGCTTTCTAGTTCTGAGGCTTCGGACAAGGACAAGGGTAGGCCAGCACTGTTCTCTCCAATGCATCTATTTTAAGCCTGCATTATTATTTATGTGTTTTTTTCATTTTTGATTTATTACATTATCTGTTCCGCTCGAATTGTCTCTGTCTCGTTGATGCGCTTAAACTTCACGGATTATGCATATTCAAAGTGATAAAATACGCAAATTCTTTTTGCTAACGCATTAAAGTAGCAAATACTTGATACTCCTATTAAATGCAGTTTCTCTTGAGTACCATACATAAACTGTCATTTCCAGGCAAAAAAAATGTTTAAATGAATGGTACTAGTAGACAATATATTCCACCTACGCGGTTCAACGCTTTTCATTATTATATCATATGGAAGTATGAACTGACGTGGTATTCCATTTTGGAGTCTAGCTGACAGCCATTAATATATTACCAAATTTAACAGACTTGTAATCATTTTTTCTACCAAACAAAAATTGCGAAAAGAGATCAGAGAAATATTTTACAAAAACTATTATATAAATACGTTTTTTAAAATAAATCAATACCATCTAACTTGATCTATAAATTTATTTTTAATTCGTTTTCAGTGCTGGATTCCCCCGGTGGCAGTTGTTCTCGGGCATCCAACCACGCGAGTCCCATGCGCAACCTGAGCAGTGCCTCGGGTGGGCTTTATGTAAGCGCTCCCGGAAAAATTATTTTGTTCGGAGAACACGCTGTCGTCTATGGGAAGGTGTGTATATAGAGATAAATATTCACGATTAGTTCAACATTAGTACATCAAACTAAATAGTTACACTTGAGAGAACCCTCAAAGTAACAATATTACTGTCTACTTTTTAGCTCGCTTTAAATTTAACACTGCAGACTGCGATTGCTGGTTCTATTGATCTTCGCACGTACGTGAGTTTGTTCACGTCAGCCGATGGTCGTATATATCTTAGCTTACCTGATCTTGGTGTCGAGAAGACATGGCTACTTAAGGACCTGATTAAAGCAGCAGAGCGGTTGGCAGGTATACTTTTCTCTTTGAAAATAAAGTAGATCTTGAACGTAATCCAACCGTCTTTTTTAAAATACTTTTGCCTTTCAAGCCGAATACCCAGTGGAAGAAGATCAACCTCCATCATTGGAAATTTTGGTGCCTATTGCTCGGAAGCTATCAGGATCCTGCGAGGACCAATGCGGGGTGCAACACTTAGCCATCCTTGCATTTTGGTACCTACTACTTGGAGTTGCCCACAGAAAAAGGTACATTCAGCAGTATTGCTTATAAAAACTTATGCCTGAGTTATTTTTGTGCCATATTTTATAACTAATATCCCGATAATTTTTTATTATGCAAAGGATATGGATTTGTTCGGGATTCTTTCTAGCTTCTAGCTCATTTCAGTCTATAATGGATATTAATTACATGTACTATTTCTCAATAGAAATTTCTTGTTTCGGTTATATTTTCGGTGTGTTGTTGTGTAGTGCTGTGTTCGTTCAGTTACTTGGCATACTCACAAGACATCAAACTCATGGATGAGGCGAACAACGGATCCACTTATGTGTATGTTTGCTCGGTTGTTTGTGCTTTTTCTCTGAAAGGTTTTGGATTCCCATTAACTGGACTAGTGTTCTGCTGCTTACTAATAGTGTTGTTCTGTTATGTACTGGACAAGAAGCAGAAGCATTATTCAGTTTGGATAAATGGCACTAAGTTATTAACGTAATTTATTTTTAAATTATAATAGTAGTGTCTTGATAATGTTGAACTTTAAGGGATCTTCTTGCTGTTAAAGCCACTGTCAGATTCAAATTGCCCAGTTGCGTAGGACTGGGATCATCGGGTAACAGCTATTACCGTTCATATTTATTCCGATTTTTCTGTTTAATTTAATTTAAATTTAGTTCTTTCAGTCTTTTTCTAATTTTTTAGGTGCTTATTGTGTTTGCATTGCCACTGCCCTCCTACAGACTTCTGGTCTCATTCCCTCTCCATCCATTGTTGTGAGTTTGACTAATTTGAAAGTGCCAATTTAAATTTAAATTAGATTAAATACACACGAATATTTATAATAAAGAAAAATTAAAACTACTGCATAACTTTAAAAATTATTTAGTAAAAAAGGTGCTGAACAATCTAAATTTATCAAAGGAAATTTTAAAAAATTGTCTATATGATCTGAATAATAATTATCTTTATAGACTGACGACGATGGTAGTTTAACATGGGAGGATCAGCACCTCGACATGATTCGGAAATGGGCAACTGCCGCTGAGTCGCTTATCCATGGCCGTGCTTCAGGTCTTGATGCGGCCGTCTGTACATATGGTATGAATTTTATTGTTTTTGTTGGCTTATTGATTAAATTTTTTACATTTTATGCCATTTGACGTAGATTATTTCTGTGGGCTTGGTATGTGATCCACCCTGGCTTTTGCTGCGCTTGCACCTTCATGTGTTTTATAGTGTTCTCCGAATGGATCGAACAGTTCACCTCAACCAATCAATGTATCAGTATAATTGCTGGAAATTGCTTTGCTTTTGTCGTATATGCTGAATTAGTCTGTAGTTTTCCTGGACCTAATTTCAGATTTAGTTAACTATTTTTTTCACTAAGAACTAAACGATACGGGACAACTGTGGTTGGGAACGATTTTGGTTGCTGCACTTACAGCAGTGCCTCTGCATTCTTTTCGTCTTAGATTCACTGTGATTTTGGGCTAGTTCAAAAAAGCCGTATTATCGATCCGTTTTAGGATATCGGGATTATGGCTACCAGAGCTTTACGCACCTGGGATATGTAGGATGTTATGGTAAATTCACAAATGTATCTTAATTGTATTCTAGATTTGGCACTAAACACATTTCTACGACATAAAATGTATAAATGATAACTGATGTACAGTTGAGAGAATGTTTTTAATAATACACTTGTAACTGAGCTTGATTAACTTGTTGGTTCATTCTCAGTTCAGTGTTGGCAAAGGTCTGTTTGGTGTCAAGTCTGGCTGCTATATTGCGAACGTACTGTATCCGGTACCATAATTATAGCATGAATACCATTAAATTCTAAGTTCCTTCATAGTATTCGCTAACTTTGAATGGCTTTCATGTCTTTTGTTACTGTATCTGTCTCGTCTTCTGCGTCTTGTCGTTTGCCTTTTTACTTTTCCAAACGTCTTCTAGCTCCATGCACGGCACCCCTCTTTTCATACGTAGATGAGATTATTATCATCAAACCGATGTAGTGTTCATCACATGGAATTATTAGTTTTTCTCTCAATTCATTAATTTTTAATATTAAGAGTTAAGTTAACAGTAGACTAGAAATAGCCTTCAACACTTGCGTTTTTATTGAGGTTGAGGTATGAAGGGAGGTGTACTGTTCTATCCATTTTATTCGTCTGCAGTTGTGGTGCTAGATGTCACTAATTGATATTCATCGGGGATATATACCATTACTCTTTTTTCCAGGTGGAGTCGCCAGCTTCAAGCCAGGAACTCGGATTGAACACCTCAAAAAGTGCGCATTCAGTTAGCCTTAGTCTTTTATTTCTATTACAAATTTGTAATGGTCAAAATATTGCATTTACAGTCTTCCCGATTTGCGTGTTATTCTTGTTAATTCCAAAGTTGAACGAAATACTTCCCGAATGGTACAAACCGTTAAAGAACGGCTAAAAAAGGTAAGAAAATATCTTAAATACTTTAATTATAATTAGTTGATAGGGCCAAATAGATCTCGAAAATTCAAATTGTGCGTAAAGTGAGATAGATAATAACAATGCTACTTCATTTTACAGAAAATTATTAATTATTTGTTCCTGGAAAAAATGAACATCAGTGGATAAGTTGTTCCTCTATATTGCCGTAATTATGACATATTCACTATGTACGGTGGTTTATTCCACTAACATTATTTAATACAAAATGTATATTTCAGCCTTCGATAATATTTTTCATTTCTCTATACGTAATTAGTCTGCCATCTCTATTTATATTTGAAACGATACTGTAATTTGTGCATTTTGTTATACTTTATTAATATTTCTACTATACTTAGAATAATTAGCATACAAGCGTGAAATTTAATATCAAGCGTTTAATAGCAGCACTAAAGAGATCTGTAATTAAGCAGTTCAAGATTTCAAATCTTCAATGAGCATATTGACTCAATAATATTGAAATACTCAACCGAGAATAATCCCGGAGTTCGTAACATTTCGTTCGGTTTGACCCTTTTCATGACGACCTTCCTAATCTGAAAAGAATAAACACAGACCGGTCTCTCTGTGTTCTCATAGAAATAAATCCACCTATAAATGCTTGTTCAATCATCGCAAAATTTTGAATGTAGGAATAATTAATGTTATAAAACAAAACGTGGTGATTTAGTATTTTGTTGAAATGTAGGAGATAAAGACGTTAGTTGTAAAACGTACTTATACGGATCTAAAATTAGATCAATACATACAACTTATTTAAATAAGATAGCTTGATTGCTTCCGTATATTATTTTGTAAAGTAATTTGCAAAAATTAATAGTATAAGTTAAATGCTATCATTTTCATTTATTTAATGATATTCTATTATACATATGAAAGTACATATGTTTCAGTTTCCTGAAGTTATGGAGGGTATTTTCTCATCCATTGATGCAATCTCACGGGAGGCTGCAAAGATTCTGCACCGGCCATCCGAAGAAAATGGAGAGAGTCTAGAGAAAACCGATAAATTGGAGAATGGCGGTGGTGGAGGATCAGTGCCTGACAATGATCATCATTCTCTACAGGTAAAGAGATGGTAGCGGTGTAGAATGTAGTCATGTTATACCTCCAAAATATAGGGTAAATTAATGCTGACGCTCGTCTTTAGTGGTGTTCAGGGGAAACCACCTGGACTAAATATTGATCGACGTAAAAATTCCGTCGAGCCTAAATTTAGTTCTGAGCAAGCGGTCTAGAAGGTTCATGGAATGTGCGTGCTGAGCGATGAATCTATTATGAGATAACTGGGTATGTAAATAGGTTACAATGGATCATTCAGAACATAATACTAGGTGTCACGTAAACGAGATTCAAGAAACCTTCACTTCATATTTATCGTCCACTTGTTGTATTGTGGTAGTTTATGGTTGCCGCTTTGGCTTATGTTGCAATTATTTAAAATTTATAAAACAAATAATATCGCAGTCGTATTACGACAGAAATCAAGTGCTGTCAAAGTGACAGATTCTGCTTTGGTGTGGTGACGGTGGGTGTTGCAGCCTACACGTGCCGGTAGTGTACGCTCGTCGTCACTCGCCTCCTACGTGGCAGGTGGCAAACGTGGCAGTTCGGCATCAGCCATCTCGGCAACTTCAGACAAGGGTGAACTCGTCGACACGTTCAGTAAACTTAATGTAAGTTCATGTGCGGTGTAGCTGGTCATATATGCTTTCCATGATCATTAAATTAGCGAAGGATAAATCACTATTGATTAATTTAATAATATAATCTAGCAAAATATTTGTTGAATAGTATTTGCTACATATCGATAATTTCTTTTGAAAACGTTAGTTATTTTTAGACCTACTTCAGGATTTATGCCGAATAAACAACCAGCTATTAATTGGTTTGGGCGTTGGTCATCCTAAAATTGATCAAATCTGCACCACACTGGCTAGGTACGGCATTCACCCGAAAATGACTGGTGCCGGTGGTGGAGGATCCGTCTTCGCATTTCTTAAGCCAGGTTTAGCATCACTGTTTCAATGTTTAGAATGCGGTGGTGCAATAATTTTGAAGATTTTAATGGTATTAAATTGCAGATACCCCGCAGACACTTTTGGACATGATTAGCGGAGAGCTCGTTAAACTGGGTTATGAGGTATGGCAACCTCCACTGGGTGGTCCGGGAGTAGTAGAGCACCAAAGACGGCCGGATCTCTTTCTTACACCTACCCCATCGACTGCATGCTCCACCCCTGCTGCCAAACACAAGTGAGGGGCTTTAGTGCAAATTGAGGAAGTAACATCCGAAAATGCGCAGAAGGGTGTCACTTATAACAGTGCTCTCCCATATACCCCCATATTCTGTTATTTGCATGTTTTCTATTGCTTGAGGGGGGTAAACCAGCTCATTTGTGTTTAATGTTCTGTAGTTCTCAACGTCTCTGTTTCAATGATTCCCGGGGAGTTTTGAGGCGGAATCTAAGGATTTTACCTCGATTCAGATATGTCTTCCAGATTACATGACTTATATTTATTCGAGAGTATTATTATTATTTAAATAACTATGAGTATATATAAAATCATTTTGAAACAGTGTTCAGATATGTTTTATTATTTTGAGAGATCACTGAGCTGATATATTTTATTCATTGATTCTTTTGAGTACACGTATTGATGGATGCTTTATGTTGGCTCATAACCACATTTTCTACAGATAGATCACTTCCGAAAACGTTTGCCTCTTATAACTTAAGGATTTTTTTATTTTTCCACTTATTTACATACGTTCAATAAGTTCTAAACTCGCCACATGTTAAGAGATGACCTAGGTCGTTATTATATAGTTTTGTTATGTCTGTTTGGAAACCTCTCCCACCACCGTCATTGATTCGTTCATTTTTGAACGACTTCGACCCCGCAGAGTGTTTAGTGATTTAGATGGGTAGAGATTCAATTGATTTTTAATTGTAATTTATAAGTGATAATAAAATATTCATATGAAAATATTCCATTTGATTTTATGTTTGGTTAATCTGATCGAACAAAAATCTATCGTCACTTTGAACTTGATCACAATTGCATCGAAAGTCTAGTAGTGAATTGACTGCAAAGGAAATTTATAATAGGCTTTAAGAAGGGCAATATCGAAGGTGTCCACAGGTAAATAGTCATTTTATTTGGTACTACCTTGTACGATGTGTAGTGCGGGGTACGATCATAAATGCAGCAATTAGGAAGTCAAGGTCTCGTCCTAAGTACTCACCTTTAGCACCTCCGACTACTCCTTTCACCTAATTGTCTTTATCTACTACTGAAATAGAGTCAAACCTTTATTTATTAAAGCATTGTTTACATTGGTATCCACTCATTTCCTATTTTTAATGTATATTATGCACAATTTGAGAAGCATCTTCACTTGATATTCTTCAGAGTAGTTGCTTATTAACAAATTAACTTTTTGTCCCTTCTATGCCATTAAAATACACCTCTCTAGGAAAAGTATCACTCATAAATCTGAAACATATCCATTAAAGTATTTCACTTTATCGTTCTATAATTATTATTGGCTATATTTCTCCAAAATGGCTTCAATTCGTCGGCCACAGTCATATTTTGTTGCTAATTTAGGTAAGTATAATGGATATATTATAGGAAAAGCAAAGACCCAGAAGTCTTTATCTGTGATAGTAGTGTAGCAAATTAGTGACCACGTTTCATTTATTTCTATCTTCTAGTGAGTGATATTACTCTTCTATTTTCTTCTTTTCTCTATAAATTAATTATATTGTCGTAAGCTAGAAAATAGTTCGAAATAGGAAATTAATATGCGTAAATTAGCTAGCCAGTATTGCCTTGACTTTTAATTAGGCTAGATGCCTATTAGCGTTTGTGCTATTCACAAATTTATCTCGATTTTATCCAGTAAATATTTAGGTCGTAATATTAATAGTGGAAACCACCACGTCACATTGTTCCTTCTCACTTAACAAACACTCATAAAATATCCTTCTCCGCCGGTTTCATGTTCTCCATCCCCATTCATGCTATGTGTACTCACTGGCTGCCCCATTGTACTGTCGACGCCAGTCCACACCACCCTCACCTCAAACGAAAACCCAACTCATATTTTGTCTTCATAGTCCATTTAAATTCAATATTTATGTATATATATTACATATATGCATGTTCTAACCACTTTTCCTGTTTAATCTTTCTCATTGTTTGCTATGTCCCATTTCTTTCTCATTTTTTCATGAATCTATTTATCGTTTTTATTGTTTACATTCCCTACTGGTGAGAGTGGCTATCTCATTAACACCTTTATTATTATCACCAGAGTAGTTGTGCTGGAAAAGTTGTAACTCTCCCAGGACTCAGTGCCAAGCCCGCCCGGTCATGTCGGACATCGCTGCTGTCCATATCCATCAATCAGCGACCTGTATGTTGCACACACCTTATCTCTCCATCGAGTGCAAACGAGCGTGTCAAATGTGTGATGGAATGACTGATGGGTCGGCCGATCGCGCACATTAGGAGTTATTCTCTCATAGGTGACGATTGAAGCCATCTGGTGACACTCTAGTGTCGTCCATGCATACAATATTTTGTTCCTAATCTTAGTTCAGTCCTCTAATACTCATTTTCAATTAATTTCCCACTCATTTACATCATCTTCTTCTGTGAATTCCGTCATAATGGCCACTTCCAAATATTATCCATACTACCTCTAATATTAGTTTTTTGTATTCCTATTTATCCAATTACTCATTATTGCATATATACAATTGCAATATAACAGGAAAGTTCCTTGAAATATCAATTAATTATTAAGTTTATAATATTATCCGAAAGTATAAAAGGAGGCAGTTCATTCTGGTGTTCAGACAATCGTGTGAATCAACCTGCAATATAATCTTGTTTAAACACAAGCATAGGTATATTTAAAAACAAACTTCACAGGACAACTATAAACTCTTATCGGTTTTCTTGGTTCCCTATAGTGTAATGATGACCGTTTTGTCTTTTCGTTATGAAAAACTACACACTAGCAACCATTTTGAGGACTTTTCACAGAACGATTTGCTTATATAACTATAGAAAATACTAATAATGCATCTTGTACTATTTATTTAATTTAGAAAATTCTGTTTTGTTAGAAAGTGTTGTAGATGATCATTTGTTCAGAGAAATAACAAGTAGAATAAGAAAGTGATTTCTAGCATTCGATTGAGTCTGATTTGCGCGTACTGTAATCCTGTTAGTAAATCCAGTGTTCAACGCAAAGGCTAATTGCTGTTTGTTCACATTGATGGAGTCTTCTCTATGTTTCTTGTTGGATTGCATTCTTTCTCTGTTCGTGTGTTTCTCTCGTCCTGACTCTGGTGTTCTCTAAAAGAGTTCAGTTGTCGAATTTGGTTCGTCTACAGTTAGTATGATATCTCTTGTATCCGTATCGTTTTCGGGGCGGGACCCGTGTCGTTCGGGGTGCAAATTGGAAAATTGCCGTCGTGGGTCCTTAAAAGGCGCGCGGCGGTCGGCTCTTGTATTGTGCGCCTGCGCAGCGCGTCTTATTCTTGTCGTCTATTCAGTGCCGAGAGTCGCAACCTGTTCCCTCCTCTGTCCCCTCACACCCGACGGAGTCGTGTTTCAAACGACATTCTCACCTCCTGCGCGGCTTATCAAAATTATTTGGCTCACTCCTTCTACAGCTATTATTATTGTTTTTGTTAAGACCACAATATTGCTAAATAAATTCTCAACAACACGTCATCAGTCTTTGTCGTTTATACTATTCTATATGTTTGTATACTAATATATGAATTATTCGATAATTAATATCTATGATTCCCAACATTTTATTGGTAAGATTTCCATTGATCAACGCCCGTGGCTGAAGAGAGCAGTCTGTTGACAGTTAGAATGGACACTGTCATGGAGTCGCTCTCTTCAGAAACTCGCGTCAACCATTTAGTTATAATTCGAACTACATAATTCAGTAACAAATGTAATAGCCTATTACTACACTAAATTTTATTTAAACAATAGTTTATGTTGATTCTATTCTGTACTTCTAATAATAATAATAATTTTCGTTCATTTGAAAGTAAAACAGTTAAGCTTTTGATTTGCTCTTTCTGAACTAATCCCTTCGTCTATTGATCCCGCCTTGTAAACAGTTTAGATTACTGTAGCTATGCGGCGCACTTTATTGTTGGTCAAATAAACACGGTTCCGGGCAACAATAAAAAGTTTAGGGTCACCCGAAAAGAGGCAGCCAGTGACGGATATCGATTGGTTGGCTAGAATGTGCTGATTTTGTCACATATGCTGAGAAACGAAGCGAAAAACAGGGTTTTCCTTGAATAGATGTGAAAAATATATTTTTTATATATTCATAAGAACAATCATGAATTTTCATCAATAATGATTGGAATCATTTTCTTGACAAAAGTTGTGTTACTATAAATGGAATTCACAGCGTAACATGGTGAAAAGTGTGCCACCTGATAGGCGATGTTTTGCAAAAAAGCATATTAACAGCAATAATTTGCTAGACTCCTCTTTAAGCATAGAAAATTCTCAGGTCGTAGGAACGAAACAGTCAGAGCATTAATTTTAAATATCTGGAAAAATATGTTTTAAGTTTCTGTGGTGATTTCACATTTATCGCCTCAACTATCTCTTTTCCCGCTGTTATTTAAATAAATACATATTTTTTTAAATCGTAGTGTTATGTATTCACATAGACGGATAATACAGTATTATAGCCTTTTATCTCAAATATTTGGACTTCTAATGAATAAACAGTGTTTTAGACACCTCTTGTTTCACAGATTGTTTGCTGGGAACAAACAACGCATTGTATGTGGGCGGTCGACCTTCGAGGGATACGGTAATGATCGATCAATTAAGCAGTCCATTAAGGGACAAATGGCGAGAGAATTGAGAATAGAAGAAATGACAGTAATAAGTACAAGAAAATAAGAGGATCTGTCACAGTTAAATAAAGACTAGCACAGTGAAATGAGATCAAAAGTATATAAGTCTACCAATTAATGTGAACGTGGGCACTAGGAACATGACAAACAAAATAATATGATAATCAATATGCCATCGTCATTTGTCTACATTTGTTTTGAATAAATGTTGGTTTTAAAGAAATCCTTGTTGTTCCTCTACGACTGTTATTTCACCAGCTAGAATATAAGACTTTTCATTAGGATATCTGAATAAGAAATTTGCTTTTTCGATAATATTCTTAGGTAATTGGAAGAACGCAGACAGCCATCCTCATCTGGCATACGTAGAAAACGTGGTTTAACACAAAACGAGTATATGAGCGTGAAATTATAATTTTCATATCTAATTTGCATATATCATGTGGTTTTGTATTGTTTGTATCCTCATTCATGTACTAAGCATTAAAAACCAACATACAAGTTAATATATCTTCAATCGTTCAAGTACTAAGCAAAGACGTAATCCCCACATTCGTCATTTTTGTCCCGGGACTCACATTAGTTTTTATTTCACTACGAATGCAAAGTGAAAGACATTAGACTCTGAATCCAACAGCCAAGAGGTTTGGAAATGGATTATACACTATATAGAGACACCCACAAAAATCACTTCTATGTTAGCTTTCAGTACTAGCATAAAGCCTACTACTATTTAATTAAAAAGTCGCTGTTTTTTCATGAACTACTGATTTAATAGTTTTTTTTTCAGAAATAGTATCTTCTCTCTGATTAAAATCATCTCAATGATGAAAAGAGCATTTTCTCGGAACACATGCCAGTACTCTCACATCTGTTTTACTTCTGGATCCATTATAATGTGCCCACATCGTAATTCACAATCAAAAAGCGAAAATTCGATTAACGACAATTTATTATTAGACGCAAGTGACCGCAACAGAGAAACATGTACTGAATATTGCTGTAATAAGCATATGTATTGACAAATTCAACTAAAATAAAAATTATTCTGGAGATCATATGCGAGTCTTCTAGTGTTTATATAAGCCTATTGATGACATCTATAACAGAAAGTAATATGGATATGGTTGGAGGGGATCAGATCGTTTTCCGAATCGAAGGGGACCTGAAGGTCCACCACGCCTTTTCCCGAACCGTAGTGGGCCCTGTGGACCAGCTTTCTTCAGGTCTAAAATAATGAAGGTTATACTAAGAGAACAAAGATTAATGTGATTTTCTTAAACATTTCTTAGATAACACCATTTAGATTATTCCATTACAGTGCCTTTCTAACAATGTTTTTAATAACACCTTTCCTTATTATATTACTTTCACTGTGTGCACTAATAAATTCTATAAGTACTATTGGATTTATAGAAAAATCAGTTTAACGTTCAATTATTTAGGGTTTAGTATCTAAAATGCGTTAGCTTATTTTTCAATTCGTATTTTAACGACCCAATAAAAATTTCTACTATGTCCATCACGTCATTAATATGAAGAACAACAAAAAGCGGACTAGCAACTACTCTTCCGATTATGCTTCTGTTTTTATATCAGAGGACATTTGGTTCGAAATCAAGTCAGATTAGTATAAAATATAAGTCGTTTAGTTGCAGCTTAATGCAAATTAGATGCTCCGATGAAGAAGAAATGCCCACAGAAATATCAGATATATTGTAAAAACGATAGCATTACAATAAGTACATAAATAAAGACTAGTAAAAATGAAATTCATAGGTCATTTTCTCAGTAGGTGATCGCTCATTCGTCCATTGAACATTATTGGTGCTGGAAATTGAATTAGCACCTCGTAAGAAGGGAAGAATCAGTTTAATAGTTCCACACTGCTTTTTAGATAATAAAAGATAAAAGTATGAGTGATTCGATGGTCTCAGGTTAAATGTCTTAGTATTCTCCTCCTTCTGACCGGTGCAGAACCTGCTCTCATTCACTGATTTATTACATGCAATGGGAGATGTAATTCTCCATTCATTAAGAATTAGTTAAGAAATTCTCACAAGTGATGATGTCTGATTCATCGTTAAGTGGATCGCCGTGAAAATCTAAAATCTCTTCCGGCCCACGCTTGTATTAATTACATATTTTGCTGGCCTTACAAGAACAGATATATACAATTTCGATTTACAAACAGTATATTTTAATTTGTAATAAATGCTGATAGTTTCTAGATCTCTCCACTGCCCTTTTCTTTCCCTCACCTCCTTTTCCTAATTTCATTATTTACCTCATTTCAACTACCACATCACTTTTACTATAATTAAAGAAACTAAAAACGACATTTTCTCCAATTTTCGTGTCTTTATTGAAAATTAATTTATACATTTGAGATTTGCTAAATATTCCCAACTCACATGAAACAAAGAATTCCGGCTCGTTAGCAGGTTCCTCGATATCTGAAATGAAATAATTACAATAATTATTAATAGAAATTATATATTGGTTACAGAACTCTGAAGTTACTCTCGTATAATTTTTATATCGTTGTTAAAACAATATATCTGCTGATAATTTACTGATTCTTAATTTTGAAAGGGCTTTAAGTCCGATGGAAAAAACCATTAGATAACAAAGTTATTAAGAAAAGGAAATATCCAAATAAATACTGGTTGAAAATACAAATTTTTAGCGTGGAATCTATAATGACCTAAAGTTGGATAAGTGTTCTTTTTGTTCTGAACTAGAATCTAATAAGTGCTGATAGGCGCGAGCAGACCAGAGTAGTCAGCGGATGAGAAGGCTGAACCTGTGTGGATACCTGCTGATTTTTGTTATTATATAAAATGCATAAGTATAATCTCTTAAAGTTCATTCAGCTGATATCAGCGAGGTCTGTCATTACGAATATCAACCTAGTGCGTCATACTATTTATTCTGACGATCATTTGTCCGTCAGACCTTACAAATATAATGACTATCCCTTCTTTTACAATAGATTTATACACTACTTCAAGACCAAATGTGGAAATAAAAGGTAAATAAAGTCCGTTATTTTGGTTTATACATTACATGTAAACATTTAACAAAATAGCTACCTAGCTGAAAATCTCATGTGACGGATTTAGCCTATAACACTATAACATATCTATATATATCCTCCTCTTTGTTCACACAGTTTACGTCGTTATTCTTAGAATAAAGCACGATTTCCCATGATTAGTCGTACTATGAGAATTCGAGATGGGTGATAATATGCCGAATGATAATCGCACTCTATAACTATGCTTCACGTAATCTGTGTACTTATCTTAATATTTTTTTAAATGTCCTCAAAAGTAATAGTCATGGATTTATGACAAGGGGGCGGCCTAATCTATTCTTTTTGCAACTTCTGACGGCCAATTATCATCTGAGTCACATTTTTATAACCACACCCTACAGCTTCCCATTCTGACAATTGGAAGGCTTATAAGGGGATTCATGATTTTCAACAAGATTAATTCAAGTTCTTGAATTGTTCAATGGAAGTTATTATATCGGATATCAAATGATATCCGACAGTAGTATATATATATATATATATATATATATATATATATATATATTTATATATATATTATTTTGCGGAAAGATTAAATGCTCCAGACACTAAATCCTAGATAAAGTGTGGTTTATAAATGCTAAAATAGTTGTGGGAATTGATGATGTGATAGTAGAAAAAGAATCAATTATAGTAATTACTATTAACATATCCGTTTTTCCCTGGCTAAAAGAATAACATGAATCAGCATATCCAATAAACAAGTGATTTTGAGAAGATAGGAAATGTCACTTACCGGCAACCACAAGTACGACGAGAAGGACAACCAGTAAAAGCCTGGTGATACTGTAGCAGTACATGCTTGCACGGCTTGCCTATAGCAAAATAACTCTCCCGCCTCTTTCCTGGCCACGCCCCTTGGCTATCAGTGAAGCAAAGAGCTTCTAGTACATAAATCACCATATAAGATTCTATAAAAACACTTTTTACTCGAATGACCCACATTTTTTCTCCATTAGTCCATTTCTAAATTCTATTCGTCATTTCTCACCCCATTCACCCATCCCCTTTACACACCCACTTTTAGGAAAACGTGAGCATATATCGCCCTTGGGATTGCAACTGGTCCATGGTTAGCTGTACGAATGTTTAAGGACAAAATCGAATACAGTAATATCTCTTAAAAACTAAGCCTATACTAAGTACTGTCATGGTAATTAAACAATCTATTTGAAACTCTTAGTTGTAGATGACACTTCCACGGCTATACTGTATGGTTTGAAAAAAGTTAACAACCTCTGTTATATTTACCTCTAGGTAAAGACTATGTTATGACCTAGTGGTAAACTATTAACATGTAACGAATTTAGGAGGATGGGCAACAAAAGTACATTAAATTATCCATAAGTGTAAAGTCTAACGATTAATGAAGAATTAGTAAGAAGTTAGAACGAAGTTGAGAAGGAGTAGGATTACAAACTCTCTATAAACGGAAGAAATGAAGAAGGGACTAACATTGATAAAATGAAAAATTGCCAGAATATACTTCCTAAACTTTTTTATAATCTATATTAAGAGTATTCATCAAACAACACGGTATTGTTGTTTATTGTCCTTAATTACAAAACCCACTATATTAAATTGAGTATTAAATTGAGGATTTAATCAGGATCAATCTTGCATTTATTTGAAACAAATTAATCTATGGTGCAATCCAATCAGATCTCGAATGATTAATTCATCATTATGAGCTCAAAAACACGATGCATACAAAAACCACTAACTTCATGAGTGGTGAACGGTCATCAGCCAAACACAACATATGGGCATACTGTAATTACCATAATTGTCCATCGGAGGTATCAAATATACGTGAAATTGGGCAGCTTTTGAGGCCGCCGCTACAGTATCCAATTTCGTCACCATATTTGTTGTCTTCCGGTTGACTTGAGAGCGTCGATTATCCGTTGACAATTATCCAATAGAGGACCCAACGCAAGGTAATCCGCGTCGCAGAAGATTCCTTTGGTGTTACGGTAGTAGATGAAGACTATTGAAATTCTCATTAAATCTGCAGAAAACACTTTTCGACATAGTTATTCAAAAGTGGCCTATTTTTATCGACTAGGGCAAATTTCTCTCCATGAAAACTACCGGTTTGCAGAGAGTAGCGGGTGGAATTCAAAAATGTGTTGGTAATCGTTAACTATCGAAATTTAGTGAAAATAAATAGTTATACTGCATTTATAATACATTAAAAGAAATAACACATTGCTAAAAATACATACAGAAAAAATATTAGTGGGTGATAAACTTCTCATGTTGATGAACCAGCTTGTTGTTATATAAATCTTGCATCCCATTGCATAGCATTCTCAGGCTTACTGCACAAATCTTATTATGAATAAACTCTTCCTGTAATGCTTCATCTGTTCTAATAAATATGCGAATACATAACTTATTATGAGGTTGACATCACTACATATTATATGTAACTTTTTAAATTCAAAGTTTATCTCGCAGTCATGACACAAAGTGACTCTTGTGCGCACAATCCTTAAGAAAAATGCGTAGTGTACGGAGCCATGGTAGCTCGCTCATCTATGGTGTAAGATGAAAGATACTAGATAAATTTCAATTCTCTATGCAGCTACATCAATGCGGAAGAACCAAAATGTGGCGGCACATCATAAAGAGGACATAAAAAGCTGTTTCGGTGTGTTAGGTGCGTGACTCCTATGTATTCAGTTATAATGGCGTTGTTGTTAGTACTTATCTCTCAAGATGTCCCTCCACTGTCTGATTATCTGGTTATAACTTAAACTGACCACACATTTTTAGCACAGGTTAATGATGGTAACAATAAAAGCATCGGATTTCTTAAGTATTATGTCACAGTCAACACAAATGATTTGAAAATGATGCAGTCATTTGGTACACTGTGTAAAGGTTTATCTCTATTACTCTTCTAGAGAGAAATTATCTCACAATAGAACTTGCTCAAAAAGTATGGGTGACTCTTCTTAATTGCTCTTCAAAAGCACAAAATGATGTTCTGCAAGTAACTTCTTTAATAGCATATACGGAGACTACACTATTGGTCAATTCTTTCGGATATTATTTGCAAACAATGTTTTCTTAAGTGGAAGTGTACTAGATGTGATATAGAGAAATTATGTTCTTTCAAGTGAGGTTATTTAAAAAATATTATGTCATCAGATGGATGAAACTTGTAGAGATATAAATCGGTTCTAAAACCATAATATTAGTAACTTACACGACCATCAAAACGTGTGGTTGCTCAACACTTAATTTGTTAGGAATAGAAAGAAAAAAATCTAACCGTCATAATGTACGGCGCAACGTCAGTACCTTAGAATTTGCGTGCTTGTATCTTTCAACCGACCAACCTTCAAAGCCTGGTGCTTGAGGTGTGGAGCAGAGAAAAAGTTCAGGTCAGTATACCGTTATTGGTGGATTTAGTGTTACAGTAGTAATTAATGGTAGTTTAGCGATCTACCTGGTTTGAGAGGAATTTTTTCAACTGTGCGTGTCATTAACGGAAGGAGGAGAAGGAAGTGAGAACAATATATGTAGAGGTGAGTGAAGCATGCTCTCTATATATGTACCTCAGATAAAATATAGTAAGTCATAGATAATTGTGGATATACAGTTTATCAGGCTACATCTATCCTCAGGCTTAATGTTGTAACTCAGGAACAGCGTGCAATTTTAGTATTTTTTAAAATAGAGCCAAAAAATATGGTTGTTTCTGCGTATAGATAGTTGGCTTCATTGATTAATTTAGTGCTATAAAAATCTGAAATATTTTCGACAGCAGCCAAATAGTTAATGAAACTATTAGGGATATATACAAATGCCTCTTAGTGGATACGAGTATTCGTTCCATTCTGTTCATATTACCAGCGAGCTAGCATATAGTTAATTGAACAGGTCGCTTTAATATAATTTTCTTATTAGAATGAGGACAAATATATTTTTAACAGTGGCTAAAACTCTTTGAAGTCATTTGTTTTATCCACTTTCTAAACTACATTAGTCCCTGTCTAGCAAATTTAACTCACTTTTTCACTATGTTTTAGTAAGAGATTTCTGACTTATTTCAAACTCTATTAAGCTAATATTTAAAGTAAATAATAATTCCACTTTGATTTTATTATCTACTTCTATTAAACAGTTACTTTCTTTGGCATGCTTAGTAACTTTAAGTAACATTATGAAATACTTTTAGTTATCTAAATTTTCCATTTGTCTATATTTTGATGAATGAGCCTAAATTTTAGTTCAAAATAATATTTTTTCTTAACTTTTAAAAAGTACTATTTTATAAATTTGAAAATTAATGTGAAAAATCAATTTTGGTAATTAATCAAAACATTTCTAGGTGCTTAGATACAAAGAAACAATTAATTAATTTTCTTAACTTCATATTTTTATCACTAAAACTACACGCATTTCTTGAATAATGTCATTGTACCTGAGAAGATGGGATGTTTATATGCTGGCACCACAGACACCAACAAAGTATAGTGGTTTTATGTCTAAAAAATCAATATCTACTTATATAGTCTGTTTTAATAATTCCACACGAGTAGTGCTATGTTTACAATGACCCGAGTAAATTTATATTCTTATACGATATTAAAAATATGTTCGGCTATAATAACGACTTAATTTTGTTTGTGGATAAGGCTCTATCCTTCTTAACAACTAATTAAATTACATAAAGGGTTCCTGCCAAGCTACTTCCTCGTTGACCTCCAATTGTATTAACTATTGTCAAATAGTTGAAACTTAACATAGGCATTTCCACGTGCACGTGAATAATCTCCGTACTCTCTCGCAAATATGAAGGATAAGATGGTCAATTGTTTTTTCGTTTCGTAGTGACTAGAGGTGCATATATCTCCATTTGTTTGAAATCCTTTCCCATCATCTAAAGTTTTGCGGTCAGTGGATTTCGATAGGCCTATCGTTGATGAAATATCTCGCTTCATATCTTTAAACTCAACTGAATTCATTACTGCATAGTTAAAAACTAATTATTCGGTTTAAATAAATACAAAATTTACAAAAAGCATCTTGTAATACACACGTGTGTGGAATTAATACTACGTTTTCATACAGCGAAATTTGGCTTGGTTCAATTATTCGATTAAATTATGGCAAATACTTTATTTTACAAATAGCGGAGTGACTAAGCCTATGTAGCCCTCACTGCATATTTTAAAGCTCTTCTAAAGTGAGATTATTCACGACACAGATATTTTTTATAATGGCTTTTAGTAGAGTTCTCAGTTAATATTTATATAAATGTACAACTAAGAATATTATATAAGCCTATTTGATTCGCAATTCTAGTAAAATCTGCTACTCTTATGAAAATTGACTTTGATTTTCCAGAATATTAGTTATACCTCGTATTTCTTCTCTATTAACGATTACGATAGCTAAAGTAAAAATATAAATATTTATACAACCAAATCTTCAAGAGATTGCTTGTTTTTTTTGAGGAGCATGTATTTTGCTGTTTAAAAAGCTAGTCCAACGCAAATAATGAACGTTATCACTTGACAAAGATTATATTCTCAATATTGATACACTGCCTACAATGATGATTGAGAGAGAAAAAAACTACAAGAAGAGTTAGAAGTATTACTACAATTCACTAAATTTAAGACCTCACTATTACATGACTTTCTGAAAATATCCAATTAAAAAGTGATTCAGTTACGACCAGGGACCTAATTAGGAATTTCTTATTTTCTCCAAAGAACGATGGTAACTGTAGAGATTCCCCATCTATGCAAATAAATATTAAACTGTCAGAACATAATCATACTATCTTGTGAATGAAAGTTGGAACACCACTACATTCGTAGCTAATTGAGATTACATGTACCAACCAATAAGTCCTTGCTTCTTTTCATCCCAAACATTCTTAGAATTTGCATTTCCTTCACCCAACCATGCTTTAAATTAACCAGAAAGGATGTATACTTAGAAAATCCAGCCCCGAAGCCCAGTGGTAATATCTCAGTTGCACCACTCCATAAATTTCATCTCGAACCACATTTTACCACTGCGAGAAATCACGAGACCACACTAAACTTCTCCCTGCTCACATCCATCAATTAATTCCACGTCGCTATGACACTACGATAAGTATTACATCTACATCCACCACTAACTGTACATTAATTCCATCCCAGGACAGATGAGAACAACACACACCTGGTTGAAACAGTATACGTCGCTGTTCCTGTATGAGAAAACTATATATTGACACAGTAACCTAAATCACACTAAATACCACACTCCATCCAATTCTGAAGTTGACATTTCCCCATCCAGACACCCCTAACCCCCTTGGGACTGCAAACCACCCCCTCACAGCTGGATCCCCGAACTATTTGGCTGCGTAGCTCGGCAGCCGAGATAGTATTTCCTACACATTACGTCAGTCCGCACTCTATTCTAACCTGACTATCAAAAGGACTGCTACGCAGCTACGCGTGATTTTGATACACAAGAGGTCGCGTTTGACAAGATCTGGCAAATTGCCTGCAATCAATAATTGTAATTTTTTTCATATTTGGTCGGTAGCAGTATGAGGGAAATATTCACTACTCTCATGATTGTACATGTTTATATCCATTACCTCGACGTGAATTAGATCTTACTTTTAAATAACTATTTCTTATATTAATCATAATCTGTATTACGAATCTTATTCTGTCTTAATACCGATTTGTTATGGTAAATTATCTCATACATAACCACATACTAGTTCGTCGTTTTTATTGATAAAAACGAGTCATTTGTATACATTTTGTCTTATATTACTTCTTACTTAGATACATTCGAAGTTATCATCAAGAAATGCACTGTTGTATTGAGGCATTTTATTTGTAAATGTTTATAGTTATATAGAATGATCTATTGCATATTATTATTGCTTTTAACATTGGTTGTTTTTAGTAAATTATTAATAATGCTAGTAATTTATTCTTTCTGAACCATTTAACATATTGTTCAACCTATTTATTGCTTATTGTCAGTTTTAGCATGTCCTAGAAGAATTTTATTGCTATTGGTTATGCAAATTCTAGTTCTTCGTTTCTGTCAAAACTGTGTTTTCAGTTATTCGCAGAAGTCCATATTGAATCACACAAAATATGGTCTGCTAACTGTGGTGGATCGTGGAATGGACGGAAGTATTTCATCAGTAATTCTGTCGTCTAAACAACAAAAGTCTCTTCGGCTTGACGCCTTCGCTGCAAGGCTAGCGTAAGTAATATTTATGCACTACTTATAAGTGTTTGGTTCGACTTATAGTTCACATATATTGAGCTAATAGAGAGCACTTTCGTACGCGTTCGATATTTGGAGCAATTAGTTTTACTGTTTGTTGGTGTTTCAGTATATGCTGTGAGTATTTATTGACCAAACGAAAATCAACTCTTATCTGAGTATTAAAAATTAATTGGTGAGTAGGCATGGTTCTGTCACCTTATTATTTTTGGTACTATATTTTCTGATTTAGGTTTTTCAGGAAGGATAACCTTGCTAAAATTGCTGCGAATGGATGTATTGGACCAACGCATAAGGGTGTTTTAAATATGATGGATCCTGAACTGGAAACTGGAATGGTTTGTGATTTATGATTTCCTCCCGCTTACTTATCATTTAATGAAATATATTAACTTATGTTTAGTATCCATCGCATATATCCTTTAGTGTATTGAATGCGGTGGAGGTGTTGTTGGTGGCAGCGAGGTGTGCGAGTCGTGTGCAGGTGTTGGAGTTGGTGGTTCCATGCAACCGGGAGTCGGTCTTGTATGTCCACTATGCTCTATTTTGGTCATAAACCCCGGCAATGCACGAGTGTGTTCAGCTTGCAAGAAGTTGGTATACATGTTTAATAGTGTTTATTGCAAGTTTGATTTAACTTCTATATATTGTTATGTATAAACAATAAAGTTTTTTAAGGCTAGTCCATAGAGAATGTGATAGATCCGATACTAGTCTTGAGGAGTTCGTGTGCGCATCATGTCGACGATCACCTCTTGTCGGAGATATCATGCTAACTGCCGCTATCGGACCTGCTTCACCACTAGGAGCTGAGTCGGGTTAGTTAACATTTTTTTACACGATAGCTTTATGAGAAAGAAAATCACAATTTTAAAGTTGATATATTGTCAGGTTCTGTGGCTGCACCATCATCGACAGATCACTGCACCAACACTTTGAATCCCTTTCGGTCAAGTTCACCGGTCAATCCAGCTACTGTTGTTCCGGAGTTCCATGTGGATATATACAACCTTTCTGAGGGTATATCATCTCCTGCTACTACTAGTGATAGTGCAAGAAATTCTCCATTTTACCCTGAAAATTCTCCTTCTGATGTGGATGAAGACTTTATACCTGGAAGGTTAGATGAAGATACGATTTAAATTATTTTCTTTTAAAATTTGTAATTTATTGATATTTGCACTTATTGGTTGTTTCAGTTCTAGAGGCGGATATACATCGCGGGGACGTGGCGGTGGGAAAAAAAAGCCAGGTCGAGGTAATGCTCTAATGAAGACACGATCAGGGGGGAAACCTCCACTGTGTTCATTTAACATTTCTGATAAACAAGGCCAATCAACACGAGGGAAACGTGGAAAACGTGGTTCAAATAAAGTCAATGGAATAGGAAAAGGACCGACCCGTGGGCGAGGGAGGGGACGGTAAATTATTTCTATTGAATAGCATATTTATTTCGATTCTTTTAAGATAAAGATAATTTGTTGACAACTTTATTTAACAATATATAAGGAAATTAGTAACTCTATGAATAAATGACAATGTATTTTAGCACCTAAGTAGTTCTTTTAAATCCTATTAATACAGTAATTTTTCCACTTAAGGGGATCAAGTTCTAGCTCGCAGGGTAGTCAGAATGCTGTTTTACAGCATATAATGATGCAACAGCAGCCACAAATTAAAGAGGTTAACTAATTTCACCATTATTTATATATATATAGGTAGATAGATAGATGATTTCCTTTAGTTGTATAGTTTCTTAGTTCTACATAGCGCTACTGTTTGCTGGATGCAATAAGTACTATTAATTTTAGGTTGATGACTCAATGTTGGAAGAAGAAGGAGAACGTAATAATAGGAACGATGATGCGGAATATGTCCGTACGATTGTTGTTTGCGATGCTCAAGATCCGTACCTTCAGAAGGTCCGAATATACAATTACTGGAAAGCATCTATTCAGTGTTATTGTTTTCAATGCTTTAATTGTTCAGGCTTGCATTTGTTTGGTTTGTGGTTCTATTGGCAAACCTCAGACTCAGGAAAATTCAATGGTTGCGTGCTCAAATTGTGCGCAAACGTTTCATACCTACTGTGTAGGCTTACACGACAAGGTTAGTTAATTCCAAACTAAAGGTTTAAAAATATTTACAGGTCAATTTTCTTTGTTATTTGTATTTATTTTAGTTGAATCAGGCTGTGGTCTTCCGTGGTTGGCGTTGTTTAGACTGCACTGTTTGCGAGGGTTGTGGCGAGGGAAAAGACGAGTCAAAATTACTTCTTTGTGAAGAATGCGATGTTTCTTATCATATATATTGTTTGAGTCCTCCTTTGGAACGAATTCCGAATGGGCCATGGCGTTGTCAATGGTGTGGTTTAAGTTCATTGCGATTTAATTTATTTTAGCGTTGTTGGGTTGAGCACATTATTTAAGGTGTGCTCGATGTCGAAGATGTAATGTACGTGTTAGTTCGGGAACAGAGCTGACACGTGAAGGACTATGCTCTGCTTGTCATTCGTTAAGAAGGTGTCCAAAATGTTCAAAATGTTATCAGTTAGGCGATAAGATTATTCGGTGCAGTGCGTGTCTAAGGTTAGCTTCTTTTATTTTTATTTTTTTTGAGGTAGATCATAATTTTTCTCTTGCGAATTCCTTTGTACTTTCAATAATTTTCGGTGGTACCATGGCACATGTGAAGATTTATATAATGAAGAGATGCTCGAATCTGCATCAGCAAATAAAATGAGGTGTTCAGCATGCCGTCCGAACAGTAGAAATGCGTCTTCTCTTATGGGAATTGGTCAGTAATATTCCTTTTCAGAATTTAAAAGAGAAGTTTACGTATTATAATTTTTATATTTGACTCATTTAGGTGATCAATCAAATCTAATAATTTGTGATAACGTCGCCTTAAACAAAGTAGCAGACGAAGTACTCCAGTCTCGATTTATGCCTAGTTTATTCCGACCAAATCCTTTGGATAGCTATGGTTACCGTTCAGAGAGTTTTGATCATTGTAAGAAATTCTTTCTATCGGAATTTTTGAGATTGTTAAAGAAGAAGAATAAATAGCTGTTCAGTAGATATAAAATGTTTCAGTCAGTGGTATTGAAGAAGAATATCTGCAAGACGAACTAGAACTTTTAACGACAGGTGGTCGTGGTCGTGGAATGGGTCGAGGAGGTGGTCCAGGAAGAAGGGTGCCAAAACTCGGTGAGCATAATCTTAATCTTAGTGAAATATTAGTACCGCTTAGCGTGATTTACTATGCACCTTATAAAGTAATCGAATTAACATGTTAAAATCTACTATGGTCTAAATATCTTCATTTTTGTTTTTAAGGAGTTGGTGGATTTTTTGTAAAGATTCCACGTCATCGAGCTCTAACGACAGATGAGGAACCACCAGATGATGATGGTAATAAAAAACAAAAAAGACCACGAAAGCCAAGGCGGAGTCAATTGGAAGATGCATATCCACCAGCAATTCAGGTAGTGTTCTTAATTTATTGATAATTATGCACCTAGCTTTTTTGTATTTAGTTGTTTTTTGTTCTTGGATTAGATGAAATGTTCAAGATTTTAAATTTAACTTATAATTAAAATTTCAGTTGATTTACTATATTTTGATAACGTTTAGTATTTTCGTATCATATTTTCCATAAGGTTTTTAGGAGGGCTTCTTTGGTATGCGTCCCGTGGAGGGAAAAACACTCGTTGATACGGTTGTGGAAGAGCCACTTTTAGCAGATTGGGGTAGAGGAAGAGTAGCTATTAATGAGGGAGGCCATGAGCTCTCTCACGAGGCAACGGAACAGTTAAAAAATGATTTGACAGAGGTGGGTTGGAATTAATTTGAAATACATCCTGATTATTTTATCACTTTTTTTTAGGTTGACATTCTTGATAATCTCAATATGGATATTGGTGATATGGACTTAGATAATATGGACTTCACCAACTGGATTGATGACGAAGATGATGAGGAATTTGATGATAGTTTGAATGGTATGATCTTAGATTTCTTTTGATGTATTCTATACACGTGAATGTTCTTGCATTTATCAGATGCTTTCGATATTGCCAAAGCGGATGGTTTTGATCCCATTCGTGCTGCAGATCCAGCTCCATCATCATCTATGTCGCATGGTCCAACAGGTTAGTGATTGGAAAAATTATATGGTTAGGAAAAATCAACTAGTTATATAATTTTTTAAAGGTTTTGGTACTGAATCTCAAAGTTTTCCTTCTACTACTCCAACTCCTTATATGATGCCAGGAAGCGTACAATCTCTGTCCAGAAGTAGCAGTCAAATGGATGGTTCTGAAAAAAATAATCCAACCATGGAGAGGTACTCTTTCTCTCGACTTTAAAGAAAAAGTAGAATATAATTTTTCGTTTACAGATGGGAAGAGGATGAACCTCTTGGAAGTCAATCAACTAAAGCTGCTGTATTGTACGCAAATGAAAAGCATGGTTATCTCAAGGTAATTTTTGCAATTTTATAGTACAATAGTTCGTTGTAAAAACGATTTAATTGTAAGTACATAAATAATTTTCCATCAAATTTCGATCCCTATATTTTAAATAATATTGTTTCTAGAATAGCGATTCTTTCATGCACTGATTTCAACTCCCTATTTTATGTTTGCAATTAAAAGGTTCAATCACTAAACATACCTAAAGTATAAGAATAGTACTTATTTCAGTTTTGGTGTATTAAAATTTATGGATATTGAACATAGGTGCGCATAGATGGTACTACAATTTCTGATAATTAATTAATTTAGGAACAATATCCTGACTGGAACGATCGTGTCAAACATATTCAGCGACTTTGGAGGACTTTAGATTCTGAGAACCGACAAGATTTTGTTAACAGAGCAAGAGAAAATCGGGCTAATAGAGGAAAGCAACCAAGGGCCAAGCGCGTTGGAGTGAGTTTTCTGTTCTTTTTGAACTTCTAGCATCAAACTTAAGCGAGGTTGGTTTCGCTCTTTATTTTTAGGTTTCATATTTTCAGCTGTCATCTCAGGGATCATCTGTAGACAGTCCTACTATTCAATCTCCGGCTCCGCAACAATTTTATAGACCGGTTAATTAAATCAAAAGTTCTTATTTTCAATTATACTAAGAATACTTTGTTATATTTTAGAATATTATGTCTCCAATGGATGATCGTTTCAAAGTGCCAACCATGCCACCGGGTGGTGTTTCAATGCCTCCTGGGGCATGTTCAATACGCTCTGCTCCTGATTATTATCAACATGATCCTCAGTCTGAAGCCCCTGTTCAACAAATACGAACCACGTCTCATCTTACTCAATCAGTCAGTTTCTGGAGATATATGTTTGGTCTGTCTTAATTTTTCAAGGCCTTGAGTTCTTATAAGACTCTCAAAAATGCAGAAGTTTGTCAAGCAACGTTAAATCATATTACTACTACTTTTTTTCAGGTTGTAGATCAGTATGATTTAATGCGCACTCGAACTGTTGATCTTCAAAAACATCAAGAAGTTATAGAAAGTGATTTGAATCGAATGAGAAAACAAAAAAAGAATCTTGCTGCTAAAAAACGGCAAATGCAAAAAACTGCAGGAGTAGATGCTGATGGAAAACCGATACAAGTTAGTTCCTACTCTATAGTTTGCTTAAAGTCCATTAAATGCCAATAATACTATTCTAGGTTGATCTTAACGAAGCAGACCGTAATGCTTTGCAACAATTGATGGATCAGATTCCTGCTCGGCAGAAAGTATATATAATTTCCTAGCTTTATTATGACCGTTAAATGAAAATAATGCTTAGTGTTAATTTAGGAATTGGAAGCTTGCAAACGTGATTTAAAGACTCATACTTCGACAGTATATGAGTTTGAACAGAAGTGGAATATTGTACGTAACGCGGAATCATCGGACGCTGTGCGACTCGCAATGGCACATAGAGCCGCGGCTGGTGGTGGTGTCGCTCAACATCCTACAGGATTTCACCCGCAGATGAATCAGTTTCAACAAATGCGAGTTCCTCAACAGGTGCCATATGGAGCAATGATTCAACCTCCAGATATTCAACGACAGCCTATGCAGGTTTATATTTTTTTTTAAATCAGACTATTTCTTATGATGTGGATTTATTTGTTATTCTTAAGGTTCCTCGGGCTAGGGTATGGAATCGGACCCCTGTTCTAGGTGGAATTGTATATGAGAGACTTCAGACACCGTTTGAAAAAGAGGTAAAATTCTAATTGTTTCCATAATAATTCCGAATGTATCCATATTGTGTATTTTTAGGTGTATGAATGTGTTGATGATATAGTGGGGATGGTATCCATGCAACTAGACGGAAGAGATCCAGCGAGAGATGGCCATAGTGGGATGCTTAAACGCTTACTTGAACCAGCAATGGGAAGTCAGATTTCCACTATGGGTCAAAATGGAACAAACCACTTAATGGATCAGCTAGAACCTCCAAGACCGAAAAAGAAACGTACCCAACAAAAAAAGGTTAGTCTAATATTGTTGATATTGTCATTTTATACGATTAATGTTTTTACAGACTATGGGTATGGGGAACGAGTATGATTTAATGGTCGAGCGCGTTAACACACAGCTACGATTGTGTGAACAGTTACCTAAGCGGGCTCTTGAACCTGCACCTAGAAATCCTGGAGCCGCATTTGCTACAATGGGAATAAGCGACTTACCAGATAGAAGTGGTAAATATATTTATTTTAATAAAATTTCATTTTTGGATTCAAAAAGAACTATAGTGCAAGTTAATCGATGGATTCGTACAGACAAAAGGGCTCTCGAAGGCGACGAGCTTGGTGAAATGTCTCTCACGTTCGTTGACGACTTCTATACCGGCAAAGAACGTGGCCCAAAGTGCGCGCTAACTGTCTGTCCATCGATGGCGGAAATAGCACCTAATGCTCTATTGCAGAATCTTCACGGGTCTTTTTTATGTCACTTTAATTGTTTTATCAAAGAAATATTGAGTTAATGTATTAACGTTTTATATCTATAAAATCACATTAATATAGACTGCCCGCACCGCCTCCTTATGAACTCATAGTCGACGCAGAGGATATGACACATGGATCGTTCGATCTACTGTCAGCTTTTCCTCGTACAGTTGAGAAACAACCATCTCTCGAGCATATTCGAGTTGCATCTAAGATACCCGAGTTCATTATTCCTCTAGAGCCACATAGAAAGGTGTTCAGTCAGGTATATTCCTCTCATTAATAAAAGAAATGAAAGCTGTATTCTATATTTTCGTAATTTTTTAAGATTCGAGATACTGTAGATGATGTGGAAATTTCACTAGTCGTCAAGGAGGAAACGGCGAACGGCGGTATTGCAGCAGTATTTGATCAACTGCGTGAAATTCTTGGTGTAGAACGGCAAATTGAATATCAAATGGATACTCCTCCAATGTCACCCGAAATATCTAGTAGGTATTTTTTTCTCTCTCTTTTGTATTATATAAAGTGATTCATATATTTTAGGCTCAGATTGCCGCCCAGATAACCTTACTCGGGATGTAACAGAGAAGAGTCAGCCAATTGGGGGAAGGTGTCGGGCATGTGATAGAAATTTAGAAGCGGCACTTATTAGACAAACAATGAGTCAGTTAGGGCTCACTCCTAGTGATGATGATGTAAGTTACTGCCATTTATACTACTTTAATTATTTCTAATTGTATTGTGATTTATTATTTTAGAAGGACGACACGGTATGCTTTTGTTCAATGAAGTGCTACTACCAATTTGTTGCTGCTAGCAAAGTTTGTAATTTAGTGTTCATTAGTTCAATTTCTTATGAAATTACATTTAATGGTATGTTTTTCAAGGTGGCCCTTTCCCCGGACCAACTGACAGCAGCAGAATCACACGTTGATGAAGAGACATTGGCTAAACTACGACAGATAAGCGCTGAGAGTTTCGCCAAATGTATTAATCAAGGGAAAGTGGGACCTTTTTATTAGTATTCGGTTATTTTTTATATCACTAATTTCACCACTTCTGTAAAAAGGACTATTTTAAAATATAGAAATGCATTTGGTTAAACATCTATTGTTAAACCATCAGTCTCAATGGATATGTTTTATTTTTATTATTATACAATACAAATTTTGATTGTTTTTATATGAAATAGAAGCTTCATAATGATTTAATGTGAAAAAAAGAAAAAAATTGTAACCAAAATAGCTTTATGAGAATTTTCATGCTTTTGTAACTAACGCTTCTGTAATAGCTACTTCGATTTACATACTAGAAATTCACTAATAACAACTTATGAAAATAACTTAATATGAAGTTATTAGAGCGTTTCAATGTATCATGTTAGAAAGTAGAGACAACAAATATGTAAATATATTTGATTATGCAGATGAAGATGGATTTACCCGCGGCCCCAGCAATGCCTCCAGATGCACTACTAACATCACCAAGGGACACACGATATGTTATGGATGAGGGTCGAAGAGATAATGTTCAGGTCACTAAAAAAAAGGTTTAAGTGGTTTAATGCTAATAAAATTGTAAACATAATTAATGGTGCATAACAAATATATATATATATTTCCAGATAATTCGTGTTGCGGATTTGTCAGCCTTACAAGAGGTTTCACATCGGAAAGATGCCGGAAGAGGACCGGGTGAGGACTGGAAAGTGTACAGCAAAGACCTCCTTCATTCATTCTTCAAGATTCAAGCTGTAAAGCAGGTTAGCTCAACTTTCAAACTATTATGTTATTATTATTAATGGAACATTAAGTAGTAATCATTATAGGAATTAGCAATGAGCCCGAAAATGGGCATAGGCTATGCACCCCCAGAACTTGATAGACGTGTATGTGTATTGTGTGGAGGAATTGGCGATGCAGAACCAGGGCACTGTGGGCGGCTGTTGAATTATGGAGCCAATTTGTGGGTACACGTTAACTGTGCTATGTGGAGTACTGAGGTGAGGACTTCTTATAGCTTTTGTATTTCATATATATAATGTATATTAAATATAAATATATATATATATGAATATGCTGCAAAAACAATCTTATAATAATATCAATATTAAAATTCAAAACCATTTGTTGGTTAATTGAAATTTGTTAAATTGTTTATTTTTTGCTAATTATTACCAGTAGTAATTGGTGTTTCTCTCACTGAGTTTAAAATCTATAGTATATATATAGTGCGTTTCAAAATGATAGCACACTTTATTAAAGTATGTGTTTATGACCAACAAATTAATAATTAATGTACATAATAATTAACTATTAATCAGTACAATTACCATTTCTATTAACAATCTGAAAAATCTGTTCAGAAATACTGTTAACTAAGTTTTTGATGACACTTTTATCTACTTCGCACCACGCTTTGCTGATGACACTTTAAAGGTTCTTGGCGGTCTCAAACTGATGGTTATCGGCATAAATCCGACGGACGAGAATAGCCCAAAGATTCTCCATCGGATTTAGGTGCGGAGAGCTCGATGGCCAGCCTGGAGTGGCCACACCATTGTCCTCCAACCAGGTCTTGGTGCTTCGACTGGCGTGGATTGTGGCATTATTTTTTTGAAAAGTGAAGATAACACTCGGAAATTGTTGGAGATACGGGACTAGATGATGTCTTACGATATCCTGGTAGTCAGCGCTGTTCACTTTTGTCGATATTTGGCAACATCAGTAATGTGCTTCACTGAGTGACCTGCAGTTGACAGTGCTTTAATTTGGCCTCTTTTATGTAGACTCAATGTAGAAGCGCTACCAATTGTTATCATGGTCCATGATTAGTCAATTAGCGATTTTTTCGTTAAAAAAAGCCAAAATATGTGTAGTGTGCTATCATTTTGAAACGATGAAAAGTGGGTGGTTCTGATAAAAATTAGCATAAAAGTGGTAAATATTTAATAAAACAATGAAATTTAAAGTGGAGATTTTCAAGGCTCTTACACCTCGCCTCTAAAAAAATTAGATTAATCTGACGACTGAGAACAGAAAAAAAGTAGAAAAGCAAAATGTGCTATTATTTTGAAATGCACTGTATAAATATATTCTAGGTGTTTGAAAACCCTTCTGGTGGTCTTCTTCACGTAGACAGAGCTGTTGTTCGGGCATCTAGCGTTCTATGTCATCTTTGTGGTCGGGTCGGAGCCAGTATACAATGTCATAAAGCTGACTGTTTTGTTTACTTTCATCTTCCATGTGCTAAAAGAATTGGCGGAAAATTCGTCAAAGACAAGGTAGTTTTTTTGTTCATATTTCATAAAATATAATCATTATTACTTATATAGTTTTATGTTTTTGCAATTTAAGACTTTCTTCTGTCCAAAACATCACGAAATCAGTATGGACGTTTTGGTTGGTCAACTGGATGCACTCCGTCGTATATTTATTGAGCGTGACGAGAATACTCTACTTGCACGAATGTTTGAACTAAGTGATGGACCGAAGTTATGTATGAGGCTCGGAGCTCTCTCATTCTATCAAGTTGGACAACTTCTACCGGAACAACTGAAGGCTTTCCATAATTCCAATTTTATTTTTCCCGTATGTTTTTTTATACTAATAACATTGTTTGTCACAAAATATTTGCTAGAAAATATTTTTCAGAGTGGTTATGCAGTTTCTCGTTGGTTTTGGTCACCAACGGATGCGCGCACTCGCACTTTATTCGACTGCCAAATAAAAGAAGTTGCGCACCGGCCTCTATTTTCTGTTACATGTGAAGGAAAAACTATGGAAGCTGAAACAGCAACAGGTACAATAAAGTTAATAGATTACCATTGAATATCATTGAGATTAACGCTATTTTATACTATCGAGGCGTAATGTTTTGTAGCTGCTTGGCGAGAGATACTATCATCTGTGGAGCAAGTTCGTTCGCAGACCGATGCTTTAAAATTCTTTTCGAACGTCATTCAGGGCGAAACATTATTTGGATTGAATGAAAGTGCAGTCAGCAAAATTACTGAATCGGTATACTTTTCTCTATAATTTTTAAACGTTACTTTACTATGGTGATTCCTCAAATTCTGGGGGCTTATAATGTATCTATGCTGTTTTTATTTAGCTACCCGGCATTGATAGTCTATATACATACACTTTTCGTCATAATAACAGTCCTCTACTTGATCTTCCGTTAGCAGAAAATCCTTCTGGATGCGCTAGGTGTGAACCTAGATTTCGCACACTAATCAAACATAAACAGAGAGCACTTACCGGTGCTCCGTCAACGAGGTTGGTTATATAAAAATTCGTGTCAGATACTTATACGAATTTAAAATAAAGCATAAATATTTGTTAATTATTTCAGCCGATCTGCTCCTATTCCGGAAGGTCGGACTAGAGGAAGAGCTGTTGCATCATTTACTGATGAATTAGCTGCAGCACAAATGAAAGCGATGTTGCAAGCGTCTGGATTAGGCAATGAATGGGTGGCTGTATGTTTTATTTCAGTTTTCGTACTATTTTTGCACTTAGCATTTTTTTCATATATTATAAATTTCCAGATGCTTGGCGGGCGACAAGAATCCTTAACAAGTAATTCACAAAGTTATTCACTGTATCAAAAGATGCGAAAGGAATGGCGTCAGACAGTCTACTTAGCGAGATCTAAAATTCAAGGTCTTGGTCTCTACGCAAAAAGAGATATCAATATGGGTGACATGATAATAGAGTACAAAGTGTGTACATATTATAAGTAATTTTAGTCCATATTTTCATCTAGTTTGTACTATGGTGATTTTTATGTAGGGTGAAGTTATACGAAGTGAGGTTGGAGAAATGCGTGAAAAACGATACGTTGCCCAGAATAGAGGAGTTTACATGTTTCGTATTGATGAGGAGTTATTGGTAGATGCGACAATGGCTGGTGGACCTGCCAGGTTCGTATTAATCGATATTATCGTTAATTTTCATATTATTTGTCATGATGTATAATTAATTATTTAATGTTATTTTTTTAAAGATATATTAATCATTCGTGTGACCCAAATTGTTCTACACGGATACTCGCTGCTGGTCCATACCCTGAAGACAAGAAAATCATCATCACTGCCAACCGTCCTATAAAGGCGTTAGAGGAAGTCGGTTTTATCGTATTTTGTTTCATTGAATAATACCTTAATTTAAGATATAACGACGTAATTTTTATGATTTCAGTTAACGTATGATTACCAATTCGAATTAGAGGACACCTCCGATAAGATTCCCTGTTTGTGCGGTGCCCCCAATTGCGTTAAATGGATGAACTGAGTACCCCTGTTTTATGGCTGTATAGTGTATTGTCTCACACTCCTCTTTCTGGTTGTCTTAGGTAGCGTTGTCGTTAGCTCTCCGTTTTTGTTGATTCATCGTTACTCGTCTGTTATTGATAATTGTGGGAGAAACGTATGTATTGGTTTTTTTTGTCTAATTTTAACTCATTCCGATACATGCGTTTCTATAGTTTTGAATAGCACCGCTGGTCGGTGCTAGTAGCTAGATATAGGAGATTGCCTTTTCTGAGTTACGTAGCGTATACTCATCTACGTAATCTCATGAGAATACCCGTCAGATTTCTCACTGTATATAAATCGCTAGCTGCGTATAACCACGCCTTCGACCGAGTCGACACGCAGTCTGTCACTACCGTAATTTATTCCCTGTTCTCAGTTGTTGTGTTATCTTGTCCATAGTCGTCAGTGGTCTCGTATACATTTAATTCTCTTTTTCTATCTGTATCGACCATTTAAGGAAATTAAGATGGCTTCCACACGCTATTCTCATTGTAAATAGTTGCGTATGTCTGGTGCAGATGTTCTAACTATTTGATTGTTTCGATATACACGTCCTAATATTGTTGTAGTTGGGTTTATAGACTGTTCGATGTAATCGCGGACTAGGCCTAGCCTGATTAGAGGTGAGACAGTGTGCCTGCCTGCCGTCAATTGATGTACCGTATCCGTATGGTTTATTCGCATGTTTGAACTGATTATGATTTTGAAGATGTTGTATTTATAAGACTAATTAAAAATAGATTTACATTGTTAAGTTATACTCAAGACTGGTATAATGATGCTTTACAATATTGGATAGTGTTGCTTGACACATGCTAATCCTTCGCATAGTAATTAGATTGAAGTTATAATAATTTTTCGTGATTATTATTTTTGGAGAGGTTCTTATAGCTCTCAGTAAATACAGCTAAATAATGAAAGTGCCTCCAGTTCTACCGTCTCGAATAATCGTCTCGTGATCCAAAATTTAGTGCATTTGGTTGTGACATTCCCAAGTTTATTAAGTTACTGCGGTTTAAACGAGTTTACTAGAATGTTAAGTGCATATTCTATTTTCAACAATTATTCATTCTTCTTCTTGTTCTTAGATTTCTTTTTCATGGTTTTTGATCTGCTAAAATGTGCGGCTAGCATCCATCCAATCACCGGACAAACCTAAAGATTTTTTTCATTTCATCGTTGATATAATATTTCTTGCCAATAAAACTTGCCCAGTAAAGAAGAATAAACCACTGAGTGGAAAGTCCTGCACACCCGAAGAAAAGTGATGACGCTACCACGGGATCAAGTCCGGAGTCTCCAACAAAGAGAATAGCTGAAGGTTGGAGATTTCGTAATTTAAAACAAATATTAATGTAAATTTTAAAAGGCATTCTAGTTATACTATGAATCATTTTCCGCTACCTGGTTAATGCTTTTGCTAAGTGATTCTGTTTGATGAAAATATAGTGAGGCTGATATTTAAAATTGATAGTAGTTGCCTTAGATAACATTTCTATTGAAGAACTCACAATGTAACTGCATATGATATGATAAAATATTATTGAAAATCACCGATATCATATCATATTAGAAATATTATATTATATTTATTCAGTTCACCCTCCGATAATACCGGCTAGCGAGTTTTTTTTGCTAAATTTGAGTAAGCAAATGTCATTAACGATACTATTATAATATACCAACTGTTTAAACGCAAATTCCGGGAAATTAATTTTCTACTGCAATAGTATTTCAGAAATAATTTGGAAATCTTGTAATAAATAAATACAGATACGTTATCACCTCACCGAAAGAAAAAAGACTAGAAATGAATGCGGGAGCGAGGTATTTGCCAGATATTTCGGGTAGTCGAGGAATAACTGTTCTCATAGCAAATGAGCCTATTATCTCGAATGCTAAGACTAATAAGAACTCTCTCTGTAATATAAGTTGGTTTTAATAGTTAATTTTATACTACGGATGTGTAATAAATTAAGAGGGTTATTTATGAGAGTTATTAGCTGATTTATTGCATTTTATTTAAATAAGGTAGTAGACAGGTAAAAGGTTACTGCAGAAATCAGAATTCTTACTTGGTAGTTAAGACTGCAACTATTTTGACTTGCAATAAATTGTTGGAGATGAGCATCTGAGTATTCAAGGGAGTAGAACCATAATAATTTGGCTGATTTCCAAGCGATTGCTCCTCCACAAATTTCCGCCAAAACAATTGAGAGAAAACGAAGCAGGCTATAAGTATAAACTGATTACTTAAAAATGCACAAACAAGAGGCTATTCTGCACGACGATGTCCGTAGTAGAAAATAGTAAGGCTTTCGAAGATAAGTAATGCTTATCAATGTTGAATATAGTTTTGTTCTAAATATGCTCCTTTTCTATCTCATGTTTAAAAATAAAACAAACGTGATTTCTCCATAGTGGAAAAGTTCAATAGGTGCTAGTGGAGTACCATAGGACCCTCTGTTAATAGAACCGAAAATTACTCCAAGTACAGAAGTAATAATGAAGAACGAGGAAACACCGTAGTGTTGGACTATCACAACTGAAACATTTTTCAGTCACTACTATACATACTTTATTATGTTTAATATTTCTATTCTTAGCCATAATAGATTCTTAACTATTTGAACTGTAAACATAAGATGTAAACAAGAATTAAACCAACCATTTTCGAATACACAAGTGCATATTTGAGCAGTACCTATAAATTCGATCAAAAATCTATATAGAATCGATTTTTTTGATAAAACTTGATCCAAAATTCGTCGTGAAGCTTCAGCAACAGCTAATACGATTGTATAAAAGAATATGGAGGAGACTAACGGGGCAATAACTTCTATGTCTACATTTGGCATCTCTGAAGATGGACACTAAAACGACAAGGTCATTTAGAGTTTTTCTAAGAGAAACGCAAATTGAATAATATTAGAAATTTCAATATCCTTGTTAAAAACAAGAAAGGGCAGCGCTGTATTGTGACAGAACCCGATTGAATGAAACGAAATCGCAGAACTGGTTGTTAGTAATTTAAAATCTCACAATAACACCAGTATTTTAATGTGAGTGAAGTAAAACGGTTAAATAAAATATTAACTAAGAATAGGAATTCCTTAATCTGGGAGAAATTGGCATAATTTTGGTAATATATTACGCATAATAACGTAAAGTACCGAATATGAGAAGAAATAAAACACCATGATTGGTAGGGAAAATTTTTTTGAAAAATCAGATCAGTTAAAGAGTTTTAGTGATCATAGCGATATCAAATCAGGCCTATGCCTAGAGAAATAAATCAATGGTGCTGTTCGCTAAATGATTGTCATAACTAAATAGATAAAGCACGCGTAAACTGAAACATCAGTGAGAATCGTCTATGGAGACCAATAAGAAAGCAACAAAGTTATGTATCCGGTTTTGAGGAGATAAAACAAAAATGTGAAATAAGCTCTAAGCTGGTAAAGGACGGCACGTTGACAATTATTAGTGATATATTATTATTTAGCTGGTTTCTTTATTGTTAAAGTAATCGCCTTCTCATTTAGACTAGTAAATATATGAGTTGGATACAGATATTTGAGCAGCTACAGTTTAGGAAACTTTTGATGACAATTAGAGATCAAACTTTAGCTTATTTTTTCATCGTTCACAACTAATAGGACATCATTATTGTGACAGAGTAATTAAATTTAAGCAGAATCTAATGTATTAATGACAATAATGTCGCTGAAAGTTGAAAGGGTTTTTAGTACAGCTAACACGTCAATATTTAATATTGGCCTCATATTACTCATACAGAATTATAGTGATTGACAACTTCACTGTTTCAGTGGCATTATAATAGACTGGAAAATATGACGTAATGGGCTCAGAAGTAAATAAATATGGGATAAATTACAAATTCAATATAAAGCAAATATAACAGACAATAGACAACTAATAAAACGGCATATGATTTCATACATAGCTAAAAGAATGTCTTAAAGATGGCTGACTAGATTATCGCTTGAAATAATGGAATACAACAAGTTTTCTGAGTTCTATGTCGACTGTGGCTAGGACAGAAGAACAGGCAACCGATTTCATTAATGGGCATCAAAAAGTCTGTGATGTAACACATTTCACATGAAATAAGATAACCGTCAACTGATTTTTGATCAACGAGGAGACCGAACGGAAAGTGTAAGAATTAATAAGTATTAGGTATAATGCTACAAATAGTAATTAGTTGTATTGATGTTTGGTGTAATATGGTCTCAAAGAGCATTCATCTTCTTTTCCTTCTGACATTTATCTTTTTAATTTGATTCTCTTTCCACTCTTCCTGTTCAATTTTGATACCTTTATTTCTAATTTCGTTCATTTAAAATATGAGCTAATTAAATTTTATAAAAGAAAACTAATATACTTCATTTTTACAGCATCAGAAAGTTAGAAAAAAAACCAAGTATTCTAATCGCCGACTCCCTGATGTATCTTCTTACCGCAAAATTGTGATGAGATCTGTATTTATTTTAATTTTTAGAAGTTGTTAAAAAGCGGTAACAAATATTATTACATGACATAACGAACAATCTTATTGTGGAACAACGGCATACTTGACCTACTGTGGCTTAGTGACAATGTCTTCATTAGGTTAACCTTTAATATTATCCCTTTGCTTTATTAATAGTTCCTAGGGATTTTCTTCTGTTGATTAAGATAGTATTGTAACTATTATTTGTATTATTTATATTCTGAAGCAATTAGAAACATTTAAGAAGGTGGGAAAGATGGTTATTTATTCAACTAATAAGACTCCTACTAATTACTTTTTATTGTATAGATTTTATAGATCTAATGATTAAACCAGTTAAGTAAATGGAGTCAGCTAAGCACGAATATTATGATCCAATATTAATTTTTGTTTGTGATACCACTTCTCTTCTAGTTTGCATGAATTACATTTGTAATACACTGTCACAGTTATTGTATTGCTTGCAATTTAAATTAACAGTGCTTTACAAAGGATGATTAGTCGTTATATTTCAGTGTTTAATACATGAATTATATAGATCTAAGGAATTGTTTGCTTTTTTTTTACTATTAGTAACGAAGTAGTAATGCCTTGAAATTTGTAAATCTTAGCTTAGATAAATCCTTTTTTTTGTAAAGATAGCTTCTTTGGCATCTCATCTTAAAAGGTTAAATATAAGATTCTAAAACTGAAAACTTCAAACTCCGTAAAGAAATATCCGTAAATGGGTCATTAATTTTCTAAAGGCGGTTGTTTAAATGTGTACAAGAATGTTCAAGCATTGATTCTAACGAATAAGAGGGATACTTTGATGTATAATTAATTTTCCAACATCGTTAGCTTACCTAAAAGATAAAAATAGTTCACTTTTATCGATTTCTATGCAAAAAAGCTAAATAAATAGATAATATTACTTTTAAAGGCACGAATTTAAAAAAGTAGTTACAAAAATGTGCTAATTTTGCTTCCATTCGTCTTACCTCTTATTAACTTCGACATTTACTGGACAGTGTCTCATAACTAAGGTGTTTATTCTTGTCACCAGTATTGTGCTTTTAATATTCAATAGAATAACTTCCTTTATCTATTTATTATTTTCTTTCGTCTTCTTCAGTATCATTCTATATTGCTCCCTTTTTTTCTTCCCCTTTCTAAAATAGGAATACCAATAGTAATTGTCATGTTTAAATATTCTGAATATAGTTCTGCATATAATCTATAGATAATCATTTATAATCACCCTTTCGTTATCACTTCCACTCCAATCACTTTTTATGTCGTCAAAAGTTGGATACATATTCTTTCCATGCTGCAGACCTTCCTTAATGAGCATCTAAAATTAATAAATAAATACTTCTATGTTTTCCTACCAGGTAACTGCTAGGTAACAACTTGTAGGAACTAGTGAGACCAAGTTATTTCAACAAGTTTATATGACTAATGAGAAATATGGGTTTATGGAATCTTGGTACTGATAGTTATCACTGTCACAAGTTTCTTAATTGGTATTAATGTAAGAACTGTGCTAAGTAAGATTAAATTATTTTATAGACGACCTCTTTATGATTGAGCTCAATTTTTTTAGGATATATAAGTGGTATCGTTCTTCGTGGAGCTTCTACATATGGAGAAGGTATTGATCCCGAAAAATACCATGTTAAGACAGATAAAACATTTTCAAAAAATGGCAAAAAAAATCTTACAAAGGTGATTGATTTACCTACTTTACTTCTGACTACACAAAGTACTAAAGGAAACAGGCTGATTCCAAATGCAATGCAAAATATATAATTTAGCCACCACATATCCATTTTAGCTGAAAATTTGCATTTATAATCCTCTTGAGTTTAATGTTAGTTTTTTTCTCTCCTTTCTATCTCCTTATTACCTTTTTGGTAGAATTCCTATAAAGTCAAAAGAGAACCGCTCAACAAGTTTTATCTGCTAAAAAGTAGTTTAAATGTATAAATTAGGCCAACAGTATATTTTTGATAGCCAGTGCCGTTAAAATAACAGAGAACTAACACGTTCCTTTGCCCTAATAATTTTGAATCGTGTCCCTCTGTTGTCATTGTTTTCAGGGTAATCCATATATAATTAGGTTATATGTCTGATGAATATCCCCTCAAAATTTTTCGAGAACTAATCTTAAATAGACGTGAACTGAATGAATTTTTATAAATAAGATGCTGTGCTAAATAATATTTACAATATAAAGATGCTAAAAGGCAAACTTTTGGTCCTAAGTAATAATTACCCACTAGTAACTATCCATAGTGTTGTCATGAAGTGATTTATGTGAATTATATCTAGAGGACTTCTCAGCCACGTGGTACGGAAATAAGTAACAATGTTTTACATGTTTATATAATATATAGTCTATAAACAAATTGTTTAATGGTGAAATAACTAGGTACCAGTTTCTATTTGTGGTGTTTGCAAGTAGTCAAGCCGAACTCGTTTGACACCTATATTTAAATAAATAGGAATAAATGAAATACTTTATTTTCGTTACTACATATATAATATACAGAAATTCAGTTTTATTCAGTTTATGTTGTTACATGGTCTTACTAATTATATATAGTTTGATATTACCATAGAAATAGAATGAAGATTACGTGTATCGTACAATATAATCCATTTTATCATATCTCTTCTATGAATAATATCATAAATTATAGGAATAGATTTTCGTGAATCAGACGGAATTCTTCATTCAATGAAGTTCTCTTAGAAAAAATCTTCCTGTTACAAGATCACTACATTTATTGCTTTCTATTATATTTATAAACTGCACAAAAATGAGTGCTATTTTAGTTAAAACGACGCTCTAAACTCTTAAGTGGTTTCAAGCACTTTGCTAAGTGAAATAAAAAAATAATAAAGGTCTTTTCTCTTTCATAAATTTTATTTAGTCCCTATATTATTTCTGGAGTTATCATTTCAAATAAAAATTCTGCTGTATGTTTATTTTACTGTTTAAGTTATGAGATTTTTCGTTAAGTACTTAATATTGAATCTACTAGCTACTTCAATAATTTACAATTAAAAGCTTTTTTTTCATTTTCACATTTATTGTCATTTATAGGTAGGTTGATTTGCAAACTTTTTCTTAAGTTAGCATCTTAGCCAATTTTGTCGCTAAAGCAAAATGTGAGTATCGTATTCCAAAATATTCAGATTGTCTTTCATTATTTCCTACTCGAACACATTATTACGTATAACTATTTAATTTTATCTATAATTTTCGAAGCTTTTCACTTCTTTTAAATATTTTATTTTCTATCCCCATTTATAACTATAGTTAGCACTTTTTATAAGATAACTTTCTTATTACTCAAGAAGATATGAGAACTTTAATTTAGCATTGCTTTCATATTTTAATCAGTAAATCATAATCACCGGGCACAAACCAAAAAGTAAACATTCCAATTTCTTTAAAATTAAAATTATGTAAAACCAGATATATTTTATTTTTAAAAATCCACTTTTCATGCGTATAGTTTTTACGTTGGCTGCAGTTATTCTAAATATGTTTCTCTCTGCTTCACTGACAGTATTCCTGTTCATTAAAATGCACTATGAATCTATTTTAATAAAATTCCTGGGTCTGAATGAGCTAATTAGATGACTGTTTATAATTGTTTAGAATAATAGCTTTTTTAGAAGACAATATTGCTACTCAAAGAGAAAAACACAAAAATACTTGCAATATTTCTGATTCACTTCGTTCTCACTGTTTCATATAGCGTATTAAGTAAATATTTCAATGAGACACTTTTATGTGATTTGGTTTTATAATTTGTGCCGTCATATAAGCTGCGCAATATGCGTTGTGAGATTATTGCTGTTGTCCTACAATACTTATCAGATTATTGGTCCAATCTAACGTAAATATGATAACAATTCATATCCGCTTTTATTTTCCTAACTCTCAGGTTACTCTCTTGTTTATTCTTCAATTTAGACTTTATTACAGTGCTTAATTGATAAGAAAGGGACGATGCGTACCTTGAGAAATTATCTCACTGATAGTGTTTGTGTCTCAAGTTAGGTTCTCTGTAGCATTTGTTTTGGTTATTTGCCATCTAGTTAAAATCAACTTGAAATAAAATATAAATAAGCCATATCATATGAAGATTTTTATATTAAAGCGTTAAATATCGTTTGTTCTATTTTATCCATTCCTCTTTATCACCTGAATTTTTCTTATTAATATTTTCATTAAGATTAGTGCGCTGAAACTATACTTGACACTCATAAACTATTTGTAGCCAATATTTCTAACCACTTCCTCCACTTTCACTCGCTACCACAGAGAGAGAGAGAGAGAGAGAGAGAGAGAGAGAGAGAGAGGTTAATTCTTGCTCTAAGAGTTCCATACGTTTCAGCATTTAAAAAGACCACCCGTCATTACTTTTCTGGGTTTTACTAAAATTAAAGATAAAATTCTATTCATATATGCTTTCCCTTACACTAATTTCACTGTTTTTATTAGTGTGCTTAGACGAGTTCTCTATGTAAATAGGTGCTAAATAATATTCAGCTGATATTTGGTGTCTTTTATTATAAGTTATTCCATTGAAATAGTCAAATTTATTTTCCTTACATCCCGTTGACAAAGGAAAAGTGAAATCTAAACCGATTGTCAAGCAATCTACTCTTATTAATTATAACATGAATGTTAAGTTCCCGTACACTTTTAATCTAACGTAGATAAGTGTCTTTAAATTTTTGAGTCGATTACCATAATAAATAAATATATTGTTATGAACAATATGATTTGTACTTTAATATTTTTTCTTATAGTACCACGGTGCGAAGATTGGTTTCATTTTATTAATAAACGAAATTATGCAAATTAGTTACTTAATCTACTTGGGTATTTTATAATGATCACATATATATATTCTTTTAGAATGTCACTTGCTCAGCTTGCTGATGGTATTTTGTCCACTTACGTGACATGGGACGATATTCAAATTGATGTACTCAAGATATTTGGAGAGGGAGCCAAATTCGGACCAAATAAAAACGCAACAGACATTGGGGCCGGGAAAGTGAGTCTGTTGGTCAAAATTGTTAAAGTAAAATATAACAATTCATTTTAATACTCCCATTAATTACAGGGATTCATGTCAAGGATTTGTTTGATTGATCCGGACTGGCAAACAGATATATATCCAAAGAAATTTGTTGTCAAAGTAAGTTAAACTTTAATCAAAAAGTGAGATGCAAAGCAAAACTTCATTTTATAGATTTCCTCACAATTATCTCTGGTCCAGTGTTCAAATGCAATGGCTGATGAACCAATTTTAGATTCAGACTTCCAGAAAAACATCGACGAAGGATTTAAAAAAGTGAGACTACTTTAGATTTTAATTAACATTCTTCATCTTAATATAACAGGTACACAATGCTGAGGTGACTATTTATACCCTTTTGGATAAACATGGAGTTCAAGGCATTCCAAGAATAAAGGTATCTATAATTCTGCTCAATGGCTAGTATTATCTTGTCAAATATTTAACATCTTAATTTAGACATATTTAATGAGGAAATTTTCGGAAGAAAACCCTTTAAAGGGTTACATTATAATGGATTATGTTGATAATGGGGTTCCGATCCATATATTCGACAATCTCACACCCGAAGATTTGCACCAGGTCGATTAACACAATAAATTTTGAAAGTTTTTCAAGCATCCTTTTATGAAATTTCTCCTTTTTATATGCATATTATCTATTTTTAAGTACTTTTATTTCCAGCCTTTGCGAGCTATTGCTGCTTTAGAAGCTGCCTCACTTAGGTTCTCTGATGAAGAAAAACAAGGATTCCAGAAGAATACGTTTGTTGAACTTTTTGACCAGTTTTTCACTGAAAAGGTAATTTTGTGATTTACTACATTACATAAATATCTAAATATTTTAGTTGATATTGAAATGAAAGTTCTATGAGTAATTTTTCTATAGACCACCAGCAATTTAATAACAATATTCCGCCGTTTTGGAGGCGAAAGACTGGCAGAACGAATTGACAAGCTCGAAAAGCTTTTTCCCTTCATTGTCGACATCTCATTAGCAGAGAGGCTATCAGAAGAATTGAGTGTGTTGAAAGAGAACAAGAATGAATTAGAGACTATATATTATGAGAATATAAATACATTATAATTCAGTAAATATTTGTCTTAAGTAATCATGGAGTTTAAGGTATTTTATGATGTTCAACTATATATTTTAGAAATGACACGTGTTTTATGCCATGGAGATCTATTGCCAACTAACATAATTTGGAAGAAGATGGAAAAAGGATTTAAACTTGTTGCAGTTATTGATTTTCAAGTCAGCAAAAATTATTTATATTAATTAATAAAATAGGTGAATTAGAAGACAATTAAGAGAATGTTCTATTCTCAGACGGCCCACTTCGGCTGCCCGTCAACAGACATTGTCCGCCTTCTGAATGCGTGTCTCAGTGGAAAAGATAGAAGAAATCATTGGAAATCATTGTTGGAAACTTATTATGGTTATCTCAAAGAAGAAATCGGAGAAGGAACAATGCCATTTTCATTTGAGCAGGTTGTTCTCGAGTTTTGTGTAGTAAAACCCACAACAGCTCATATCTCATTTTTCAGCTAGTATACGCTTACCGCTTGTACTACCCGTTAGGTGCCTTTTTGGTAGCACCAATGATTGGTCTTCTTTTCGAAATTGTTGACATAAATCCAGATGTTGATGCCCGTGAGAAGGTCACTTTAGGCTTATTTATGTTAATGGATGAATGCTATAATCAGTACCATACAACTTCTAAATTATTTTTGTTCTCAGGTGCTGGAATTAGTAATGGAGAAAACGGAATATATGCTTGACGATATGATCTCATTTTATGAAGAGAATCAAATCATTAAGGAACGAGGATTTTAAATATGAGATATATTTCTTAAATGTTCGTTGAATATTATGTATATTTAGCCTTGAATGCTAACTTTATTCGAACAAAATACTAGACTAACCAAAACTATGCATATATGTCATCAGTTACCACTCCTTTGATAAAAGTTTATAGTAGTGTGCTATAAAGTAACTGTATAATAGTTTTAAAGGAATAAGTGTATATTTTTAAATAATTTTTTATGGAATGTGTCGTACTTTTCAACAAAAAAAAAGATTTTTCATTGTAGATTTATAAAATGTAGGCGAAATATAAATGGATAATTAAAAAACACTATAACCATATTACATTTCAATTTAAGCAGTACAAATAATTTAGTATTGAGATTTATATCTAGAATGCATACTTTGTCAGTGAAACATGTATATACAATATATTATTTCAATAAGATTACAACGAGCATTCTTAGTTCCTTCATTTAGACACTAGGTACATAACAGCAATTTGCATTAAGGAAAAGGAATTGCAAATACCATAAATCATTGGGAATTTCTGGCATTTTTTAGGAAAAAACGGTAGTCCCAAGCTAATTTTGAATATTATTCCTTGTATTTTATTCAGGTAATTATCAGTTGATTTATAAATACATATAAAGACGTAGATATTGCATTGATCCGAATACGAATTCACAACAATGGACGCTAGCATAGTAAATCGGTTATAGAGTCCTAAAAATTTGTTCGTTGAACCTAATATAAGTTAATAGCAAAGCTGTTATATAAACATATTTCTTGAAAAGATGCATAAATTATAAATAACAAAGCAGTATAATCATAATCATGTCAAAGCACTCGCTCCCTTTGTTGCCCGGCATTAAGAAACATGCTCCATGGCTAAAAATCAAATGCTTTAATTTCCACATTACAATTACTGTAGGTAGTAAGTGATTCCATTAAGAAATCGGCTTTAATGGCATTTGATCGTTATGCTACTAATTTTTATCAATTGTATTATTAATTATTAATTCTGTTTCTTAGAGTTTGGTTTAGAAATGTTCTGATAGGTAGTATGTGTATTTTTTCACCATGGTTTCGCACAGTTTCATATTTGATATGATTTCTAAACTGAAAAATCACTTGTTTAGCACTTATTGTGGTGATATGGCATCCGAAGAACTTACCGCGAATGGAATTAGAAGTGAAGGAGGCGGTGATTCAGATGGAAATCAGAAAGATGAAACAAGGAAAACATTAATCGATCATCTCATCGAAGCATTTGATGACGATGAAGATGATTCAACAGGTTGGAATAGGATTGGGCATGATCGGATTAACAAATTTCTTCTATTCTTCAATCATAAAGTACAGAAAAGGTTTTCCAGCTTAACAGAATGAAGTCAATTAATAAAAATTTTCTACTAGAAAATGTGCCTTGTTCACAAAATGCGAATAACGTGAGTGCGATTGAACCATTGTTATTTCTGTCGAGTTAGATGATGTAACGGACATGGTAGTTGTTATTAAGACGAAGCGTGAGATATTTCAAATATATACTCTTGACACATATATGATTCCAGGTTATGGTGCTGCTGTGATCCGTTATCGCTCACCTTTCTTGAGAGTTCCAAAACATGATGCCCGATTTGACGCATTTAATCTAGTTGTTGAGAATTTGATTAACAGGTAGGGTGGTTATTTTTTATTATGTTTATGATTTTTGACAAAATATTTCTTATGACTTATTTAAGGTTAGCGCCTCTTTGGGTTGCGTACAGCTTTGCAGCGGATTACGTGGAAAACTATACTGAACAACTCAACTTAGAATCAGTGGAGTATGTCGATGGTTAGTAATGGGTGAAACTGTTAAGAAAACTTTATTTTTTTTCCTTGGAATGGTGCGTTGTTTTTAAATAGGAATAATACTCATGAAGATTGAATTCGCATCGCAGAGGTCATCATTACTCTTATTGGTATATATATATATATATTCAGTTAGACGGCTAGATATTCAAAATTTATATATTCAGAGAGAATACAAGTCATCAGGTAATCGAGCGTCTCATTTCTTTCTGATTATTTGAACAAAACAAGATGAAAGGCCATTCATCTTTCTTTCAGAATTCAGCAAATATTGTTTCTAGTCACTTTTAGAAATCGTTGCTATTGGTTTTTCGGTGAATACCAGAGACGTTTCCTATGAAGCATAATCTCATTAGATTATTTGTGAAAAGGGTTGTTCTTATGTACCTTCTGTTCATCGATGGTTTAGGTTGTTGTATGCGGCTTGTACGATAAAGCTTCCATCTGAGAATAGACTATTTCATTACGATCGAATCTCCAGTAACGCCTATTTTACGTTACACGTTTTTGGAATTAGGGTATTGGGACTTGCAGGGACAAGATTTATGTCGTTTTTTTACGATTCTACCAACCGATTCAGGAGGTCCTGATTTCAAGGCACTTAGCGACTTTTCTTTTAGACAATTGATCGTTGCGGTTGACACTTTCCGATGATCTATCCTACACGAGTTCTGACGGTGACTGATTATCGGCTCTAGGATTTACCATTACGTCAACTCGTCTGAAGGAATTTGGGGCGATGTTGGGGATATGATGTCTAGTTGCTTTTTATTAGAAATTATAATCTGAATTCAGCTATGAGTTATCGCTAACATTTGAGGAGGTTAAATGTCATTTCAGGTGAATATAATGCAGTTGATGCTACCATGTGGTGTAGACATGTAACAAATAATATTCTTGAATTTGCAAAGAAGATAATTGCTGGAAAAATAAAAGTTCCTGGTAAGTTAGGAATATTTTGCACTGAAATATTTATAATACTAATTAATATGTTGGCAAAATTGTTACCTTATGGTTAATACATTGCAGATCGTCCTGCTTCTTGGCTACAGTATCCAGTAGCAGTTGAATCTGACAAGGGACGACGTTCAAAACAGGAGGACCGCATGGTGGCAATGCCAACACTAAGTCTCGTGTTTAAAGACGTTGTCAGGGTAAGATAATAACTGCCATATCAGGTGGCATACTGCTTTATTTGCATGTTATTCTGAAATACAATGGCAATTGTAGTTGGCATCATTTTATGACTATTATTAGACTGATGTCGGTCTTATGGCCGTATTTGATGGTCATGGCGGTGCGGAATGTTCATCGTACTCTGCTGCCCACTTGCCTGCTGAATTTGCTAGCGCTCTTAACAAAGATCCGATATCTCTGGAGAATGTTCTGAAGACCTCATTAACTCAACTAGGTTGGTGGAATTAACTTTTTATTTTTTATACTGTATGTTTAGCAAATATCTTGTTTGAAATATTTTCTTATGTGTAGTCATGAAATTATTTTACTAGACAATCGTTTATCTGTTCGCTGCGAGAAAGAACATTGGCGAAGTGGAACAACTGCAGTTGTTCTTGCCATGGATGAAAAAGAACTTGTGTTTGCCTGGGTTGGGGACTCGGCAGCCTATATTATGTCATTAACTGGACTTACCAAAGTCACAAAGTCTCATGTACCTGGAGATCCAGTGAGTACTTTATTTCCTTGATTTTTGCTTGGTTATAGCAGTAATAAACCAGTTAATTTCAATGTTTAATTATAATGTGCTTTTTTATGTTGTTTTATAGGATGAAGCACGACGAGTAGAAGCAGATGGTGGGCAACTTCTTTACATCCAAGGAGAACTACGAGTGAATGGAGTGTTGAACCTAACCAGAGCACTTGGTGTGGCTGATTTAGAAATTGTTCTTACTAATCATTCATTTCAGGCATTAACTATATAAAATTTCCTCTACTAATTAAAATAGGCTTGATAATGTATATATATTTTCTTTCTGAGCACTATATAGGATTTGCAATGAAATAATCTCTTTTTCAGGTGATGTCGCTGGCCGGCCAATGATAAGTCCAAAACCAGACACATTAGTGGTCAAGCGAGATGCTTCACAAATTCTAACTATTCTAGCCTGTGATGGCATCTCTGAGTTATACAGTAATAAAGAAATTTTCCAGATGATAGAAGCCTTTGTTCTGGAAAATAATGTAGAAGGTAACATAACCATAGTTCTATTTTACTCTTATAATGTTCAAGTTTTACTTATATTTAATAACTAAGAGTTTATTAGAATAATTATGCTACTATTTACTTTAAATTTGTAGATTACTATGAACTTGCTGACTTCATCTGCCGCTCAGCAATTGAAGGTGGCAGTGTAGATAATGTGACGTGTGTCGTTACTTTCTTACGTCCTCCGAAAGACTTGTGGGAGATTTTTGAGGTAGAAAATAGCAGTAAAGAGAGCGATGTCTGTGAAGATGAATAGGCACTTGGAGCTTTAATTTTTCAAATTACTTGTGTTTTCGTATTACTCTTTCCTACCCTCTGTCCAATACCATGGCCAGTATTAATTTATATTTAGTACACATAGTAACTACAATCACTGTAACAATCATTAGATTTCATTATTTGCCGGTCGTATTTTGGACTTATTCTTCACGACTTACGTGCTGATATCGCATTTAGGAAGCTAACATTTATATTCACCATTCTGTTCATTTGATTTCTACTAGTATATATATATATATATAAATTAATACAATCGGAGGTGAATAGATGTTCTTACACTTTGAATATTTGATATGAAATGTTGATTTGATGCATTGAGTAGTGGTCTAACGTGGACATTTGTTTATAAATACAATAATTATTCGTGTGTAGTTTCATTGGGATGTTTTAGTGATTTTTTGCTAAGTAACAATTATCGGGTTTTCCGTTGTCAATTTAGTTATTAGATACTTATAAAGTTGCAGAAAGTTTAATTAGGAGAAAGTACTAATCGACACCAAATCCTATGAAGCTCAACACGTATAGGTATTTAATTAAAAATAAAAGTCCATTATACCACTATCTAACAAATGTCTTGCTATTAGTATATATATTAACTAAAACCCTGTGCTATAATTTAGAGTTCGGTAGATATTTTGAGCCATTCGTAGAACGTGTACATATCCTCATATCATTGTTTACTATTGTTGACTAAACTGTTAGAAAGTTCAACATTGATTAAAACATTAAAATCCAAAAAAAAGCCAATCATTGTAAAAGTACGGTGCATCCTCTAATTTCGTGTATGAACTGTACGTGGTGCTGCCATTACATTTGTTAACCTAGAAATCAATTTCAACAAATAGCTTTCGTAACAATATTTTTAAGCTAAGTGGTTAAACTTCCACTGCTTTTATGAAAGGGTTAGAACATTTTAGTGCGTAATTTTGCCAATATAAAATTGTTTGGAAGCCAGTGGTTTAATGTTAACAAGAATGAGATTAAGTACCCATAAATTTTTCGAAAAAGGTATATCGTCACAGTAACCTAATGTTAGTTTAAATTAAATAAATTAATGTATTTTTGAAATTAAGTCGTAGATAAGTATTTGTGATATTTGCCAAGAGCAAAATAAATCTATATGTTTAATTTATATTTGTAAACTAGATTTGTAGCCGTATAAAATTGAAATATGGGAGTCTGCGCCCGCAGGTCAAATTCGTAGTTTGTTTATCTTATATTTTAATAATATCCACCTTTTTCAAGAATACATTAATTTGGTTAGGTATTTTGATATTAAGTTTTGAACTCCAATATTTTGAAGATTATATAGTAGTACTGAAGAATGCCAGTCTCCGGTGTTCTGTTATAAAACTGATGATTCATATGCAAGCTGGTTACGCCCTTATCTTTTGCCATGAGCTGAATCACCTCATTTTGAATTCCGTGCGTTATATGGGCAATGACCCAACTACCACTAATAATTTGTCAAGTTTTCCTCGCAACATTCCAGTTGGCAGAGAGTCAACTTTTCTCTCAACAAAATCAGAATCTTCAACCACAATCAAATACCCATGTATTCCCTGACTTTGGTGGAGAACACTACAGCACTTTCACAGAATATGAAGGTTAGCCAACCTATGAACTTGATTTAAGTCTTTAAGCGGCATTTGTTCTTACTTTATATTTTGCTCCACCCTTAAACCATAACAAAAGCATCTTCTTTCTTTCTCTTAGAGTTAAATACTTAATAGTTTTGAGGTAATTTGGTTCGCTATGGAGAATCTTTTGGAGACAGCTCAATCACAGACAACCAAAGACATGATGGTCTACAGATAAAGCTTCACACATTTTTCCCATTCTATGGAGGTAGATATAATTATACCATGGTGAGAATCTTTCAGTTCATATATTTCACCGAACTACTTATAATATATACCTTCTTTCTATGCGTTTCTATGATTTATTTTTCATCTACTAATATTTTCTATTTTTTGCGTAATATTGTATACCATCCTCACCTTACTGATTTGTTTAATACTAATATCTTTTCTAGTTTCTGATTATTTAAGATTCACCGGTAATTTTCACTATTTCCATGAACAACAGTAATCGTTTTGAGTGGCGAAATCCTTTCCAATACTTCCGGTGTTCATCCAATATTGCGTACCAACCGTTCTTCTCATTATCAATCAATATAAAATATTGATATGAGATTGTTTGCTTGATTACGCATCTTTTCTTTGCTTAGATGTCTATTTGGTTTAATTTCGAAACTCTTGAGTCATAATACAAAGTGAAGATAAATAGACGTAGAACCTTTTAGGATGATATTTCGGTACTAGAGTGACTAATTACAGGTATTCTCATCAGAAAATTATAATGAGGATTCAATATTAGTGATTTAAGGAAAAAACTAATGCATTAGGTCTATTTATCATGGAGTTGGCTTTATAGCATCTGTAATCCACCAATTTTATCGGGACTCTAAGCCCCTATGTGGATTGATATAACAACAAGAAAGCTAGCACATACTCAGAAAATTAAGCTATAGGTTTTTGAAGTATAAATTGAGCTCTGTTTTCATCAGTTTACAGTGTATGATAGAATTGTATTATACCTGTAATAATTGTTTAAATATATAGATCTCCACAAATGGCTACATTAGCTTTGCGTATTTCACCGATGATTCCTCCACACTCCGTCTAGGTGTTGATGTAGACTGGCCTACACAAAGTGATCCTGCTGTCATAGCGCCTTACCTTTGCAAGTATGAAACTTCTTTTATTTTCTGCTATAATTATACAAAAACTTTTCAGACAGCTTTGTTTCTCTCATTTAAAAGAAATCGGTCTTTATATTTTTTAACTTTCTTAAATGACAGGCAGCGTATACAGAGTGGTCAAGGAATAGATTCAAAAGTGTATTATCGACTTGAGATGAGAAAAAGTACTGGACAAAACCATGATGGTATGAACTTTTTAAAGAATTGCCATAATCAATAAGGTAGAAATGCTGACATTTATAAAACAAGAAGCTATAAAAATTTTTAAAGTAATAAATTTGAATTAGCAGATCGTGAGTATATATCTGGTCGACTTCACTGCTTGGGAAAACCAAGCTATTTCCGATGTGATGACTACTCAGAACAATTCTTGGATGCACTACAGAAGGCACTGCAACGTTAGTGCTGATTTCTTAAATGTATAGCTAGTCATTATTTTCTTCAATTCTGCATATTTCAGAGGGTGTGGTAGGAGCCTCAACCTTTCGTGCAGAGGCAGCCTTGGTAGTAACATGGAAAAATCTACGCCCGAATATCGGTAGTGAGGAAGGTTTGTCAACCTATCAGTTAATCTGGATGACCGATGCACAGGTATTCAGTAATAAGTAAAATATCTAATTTTATCCTTGTACTTAAATTCGCCTTTAGAACATTATTTTTTGTGTATAAAAGATAAGTATATTAATGGAAAGTTGCTGAGACATTGTAGGGGCTACTTTCGTACACAATGATCAACTACTATAAGCTAGGTTATGATGCCTCAGATTTTAATGGTAATTCGCGGACTGGACGATGCCAGGTTAACATAAACATATATAATCTAGAATAAAGTAAGAAAGAGTTTAGGAATATAGTGGAATTCATAAAGTAAGAAATAATTTGGTTGAAGATGGATTCAACCTTTTTACTGTGTGAATGTATTATTTCATATTATAGGCAGTTTTTAATGGTGGTAACCATACAGGGACAGTTCAAGTAGATCTTTCTGACTTAACAAAGCAACAACCGTCGTCGCTAGCAACGAGATCGTCGGTTCCACATGTTGTTAGAGGACGATACTTCCACAGAGTTGATGATATTGTACGTCCTGCTGGATGTAGCAACAAGACTGGTGGAACATGTATGTAGGATTTGATTTTCTTAAATTACGTGTGACTAGACCTGTTTTTATAATATTTGCCACAGTTAATGTTGCTAAATATTTTGTACAACTCTTTTTACAGTCCCTCTTTTGATATATCCAAATATCGTTACAATGTTGGGTCAAACAAAGGTTGATATTAATGGGCTCTGTCTCAATCCTGACGTTACTTACGTTCTAATGATTGAACAAAGACAGGTGGGCATCCAATAAGTGGTTTGCTTTATATAAAAAATAGTGTGAAACGTCTTATAATATCAAAGGTTACATCAGAAAGCGACATGCGAGATTCTCAATCCATCAATAGCCCGGTGCTCTCTGCCAAAAGTGCTTGATTGGGGAACAAAGACTGTATACTTTCAACCACAGTCTGGACTATCCAACGATGAAAAAGCTTATGTTGGTTTTATCTACTTCGGTAAGTTGTTATTAAGGCATATTATGTTTATCATATTAGCGAAGACTTTTCACATTTAATACAAAAGAATGGAAATTCATTTATACTTATAGTAATCGAGAAGAGAAATGATAGTTGATGATTTAATTCCTAGACATGGAAAGTTGGCTTACCATAAGTTTACATGGCATGTGATAGATTACGCGAATAATAAAATTTCTCTGCGGAGAATCGAAATCTATGAGTTATAGGAATTTTTCGAAAAAGCGACTTCTATTTCTGAGAAACTATGTTAACATATTAGGTACTCAAATATGGTAATCGTTTACAAGTGCCGGAATGACTAACGATTGTTCCAAAGACAAATCTGATCGTATTACCAGTAATCGGAGGCAAAAACAGGTGTATCTGACTCGAAGCTAAATCTTGGATTCGTAATTTCATTCGAACTATTCCTGTTTTTTCGAATTTGGATATCTTCCGTTGTTTACCGGTCGCAGTATAGTAGAAGAGATTATTATATGCCAGTCTAAGAATAATTATATAGGTTGTTACGAATCGGTCTGATTTATCCAGTTTTGGTAATCTTTATTATACCAACCACCTTGTTACAACAAGCAAATCCAATAGATTTATTTGGACCGAAGCAACGCGAAAAATCCATTACTTACATACGCCCAGAAAAGGGCGGACTTTCATTCAAAGACCTCGCCGTCTTGAGCTTGCCTATAGAATAACTCAATATAAGCAACCAACAGATGGTTTAATGACAGAATAATATAAGTAGGCAAGATAAAAAGGATTGAACTAAGGAAAGCTAATGGAAAAGGAGGTAAGGCTCCACCAATTGGGACATAGGTAGTTTTTCTTTGGGAGATGCCGGACTTGTGAGGATGCGCTAGAGGATATCCACATAAGGTTGGTGACTGTAACCTCATTTTCGTGGGTGACTTAAAACAGTGAATATACCTTCAGGCGAGACTATATCTTTGCTTAGACAAAGGCCAGTATATGAATGGTGATTTTTATTCTGGAGAATTTTGTATTGCCTTATATAGGCTTGGTAGTATTCTGTCCTTAGAATGAAACGTACATTATACAATTTTGATATAGCAAACATCCGTTTATCTCTGAGATTTACTTGAAAGAAGAACTGTCCTTGACGCTAGTCTGATTGTTTTGGGTGCATAGTATGTGAATATGCTTGATGATATCTTGAGTTTGGGCAACTGTTATTTATATGTATTTAACGTTCTTTGCTTACATCTTTGATTTTTATGGAAATTGCTACTTAAATTGTAATAATCATTGCATCTCATTTTTCACAAGAGGTCGTGTAACGTAAGTATAGTGTATTTTAAATTTTGACGGTTACCTTGACATGTTCGGCAAATTTAATGTAAAATTATAGATAAAGCCATAATATGATATTGACACTCGAGTCTTTTTGTATATGCTATTATACTGCCTCTATATCGTAATGATAAATAAATAAACGTGTAGTGATCACATTGGTGAAGGTCCTCAACAAGGTCTTGCTTACTAGTCAGAAAATAAGTAAATGCTGATAATCACTTTTTGTAGTTGATAACTATACAGATAGAACGTTCATTAAATAAACCACTTATGCGCGAAGCATACATAGAAGTGACAGTTGCTGATCTATCCACTCAAGTATCAAATGTAGGAATTCACTGAATGGTTACGTGACATGTGACATTATGTAACCTATAACAATTTTTTAAAGTAAATATTTGGAAGAAATGCTACGAAATAGAAACATTATATGTAGCACTTAAATTAGTATGAAATATAACTATTTCAGTTCCTCCAACAATTGATCCTATGAGGCTTGATATTGGTGATGTCCACTCTTGGTATCTAAATCCACCACTAACCCATATGACTATTAAATGGTTTGTTCTTACAAAAAGTCACTACGATATAGAAAAAACTAATCGCCAGAGTTGAATAATTTGGTAATATGAAATGGGTGTTACAGAATTGATGTAATGTTTCCTTTATAAAGGAATGCGAATACAGTTAATGAAGAAATATAAAAATCTAGATTATTACAGGTATCCTTATAACTTTACTCGGCCTCATGTCAACAATGGAAATGATAGGGCGAATTATTTTGACGACACCATTTATAATGTACAGTTGGGACTATATGTTGTGGGTTACAAGGAGGCGCAGGATGTTAATCGAAAGAAATTTGTACCACAACATAGGGTTCTAGCTAGGTGGGGGAATTTTTGCTCACATTTTCTAGGTGTCAATTTCACAATTTATCATCTACGATATAAATTAATATTCAGACTAGCTACTTTTCAAAATCGTGTTGATAATCATTATCGCTGGAATCCTATGATAGAAAAATACCAACTAGATCATGTCGATGAGTGGTATCTCGACAAAAACGAATTAAAAAGGACTCTATTTACGTATAGGTATGTTTCAATTTTAACTATTTTGACACAAAATTAAATAATTAATGAAATATTTACGTACTTTCAGATTTGGCTATTTGAAGCTAACCCCGATTGTTCTAGATGATACAATAGTGACAAATGGAAAAACTAGAATTATTGATCTCCCAGAAGGGTAGGTAGTAGTATATGAACAATTTGCTTAACAAATGCAATAATATATGGTAAATTAAGGATGATCTCATCTCCTATCTCACTCCATTGGCTTTGGACTCTTCCCCAAGAAGGTGCTTTTAAGGGAAATAGGCAAAACAGTCAGGATAAGGAAAATTTTGTAAAGAATAAGGTGCGACAAAAATGTTTATGAGAAGAATTTAGTCGTTCGAAGAAAAAAGGAGGAGAAAGTACAAATCTGATGCAAATATTGATAACAGATTTCGTATAGACTTAATTTTTAAGTGTCCTTATAATAGACAGGGTTAAAATGCAGGCGCGAGAGATGTGTCACGATTGGTATAACGAAGATGGTGCATTGACGAATTTCATCCGAGAGACGGAAACGAACGCAAGTTGTCCCTGCAAGGAGGATCAAGCAAAAATGGACATTGGCCGGTTTATGCCACATCCGCGTTGTAGTTCCGTATGTTGTCTGAAATGTTAAACATTAAATTTCAAGCGCAAACAAAAATTATAGTTTATTAAATAATTTTTAAAAATCCAAGTGTAACTTTTCATCATATTAAAAATTACATAGCACTTTTTAATCACTTATATTTTAGTTATTCCGTGATGTTTCATGTACGGAGACATTGGGATCAACTAACTGCTACATGTCAGCTCAGAATGTCCTTGGATCGACATATAGTAAAACCTACCATGGGGAACAAGAGAGGTAGAACTGGAATTTTTCTTCTTTTTTTTCTTGAAGTTTTTTTTGTTTTCAATGTTAACGAGTTCCAGTTCCTATAATACGCACTACGGACAGACATGCTGCTATGATCAGCAAGGTTATCTAATGCAGTCAAGTTACCAAGCTGTTATACGGGTAACAATTTCAAAATATGAATGTTTAATATTTTCAAAATTGAAAAACCTAACAACAAAATCAACCAGACCAATCAAATTCATATTTAAGTTCTAGGTAGATGACAGTACTCCCTATTCTCCAGGGTTTCCCACGAGAGCCTATGAACTTGGTAGTGAACCATTTCAGGGAATGTTTGAGGTTATAACTTGTATTCATTTAGTCGTATCACTGTTGTTTAAGTAAACAACGTTACTTCACTAATAAAATTATAGGTTCCCGGTCTTTCTTCTTTTCACCATGATATAATGCCTTACTACTTGTGCTGCAAGTTCGCTGATTTCCGTTGCCAAATGTTTTACTGGAGAAGGCCATCGAGTGCATGCCAAGCATATGAACCACCAGTTACAGGTTTGATAGTTTTTCGAAATATACCAATTGATGATTTTGGAAGATGTACATAAAATTTATAAGAATTTAACAAATTATAACTGAACAAACTATCGCATAGAATCAATGAGAACCAAATTTGAGGTGATCAAATAAAGTACTATGCACTATACAGTGCTTAGTAGTAGAGGTATTTTAAAAGGTCTAATTCTAGCGATTCAGGTTCTATATTGGGAGCTGGAATTACTTCGACTCTGAACAATCGTAATTTTGTCTTCAATGAGCCAGGTATATTTACTCTTCTCCATTCCCATAAGACGCTTTCGACACCGGAAGTCCAGATTCAAGTGAGAATGGAGAGGTTTCCCGACAGAAGCGTAGACTTTGGTGAGTAGATATTCTTAGATATAAAGTTCCAAAGAAATTTAATCTGTAAAAATATTTAAAACTAAAATTTTAAGGATCATTGAATATCGAGCAGCGGGATCTTGTTCAACCCACCAATACAACAGTAATAACTGGAGTTGTTTTGCAATCTGAAGGAGCAGATAGGTGAGTAAATACGATATAGACTTTTATTTATTTATGTATAAGTCATAACTTTTAGAGTTCATGTACTACTAAGGAAAGATACTCGTCGCGGCAGATATAAGACGTCTATCATAGTAGGGAATGTGATAAGATACTTCGACAATATGCATATTCAACGATTTAAAGGTATAAAGACAATAAAGAGTTGCGTAGTAAATACTAAAGAGAATTGGGTTCTATTTGGGTTTTCTCATAGAACATTTCAGGAGTAACTATATATGTGAATAATGTGGAAAAGGGACAAGCTGAGATATATGTGGTACTGGATAAAGCACAGATAGGAATGAGAATTAGGGAATCCTATGCAATAGATATTGATCGGAAATTCAACTATATGGAGAGTCTCGGGCTTCTCGACCTTCAAATATCCGTGTCACCGCAGTATAAGGTGATAATCAATATTTTAAAAACTGGATAAATAAACGGAAAAAGTAATATAAAATTAAATAAGTATTAATTTAGGTGAACCCGTTTGATAATATGCGCACTCCTGACAGTCCTCGAGTAGAAGGTTTGATCAATCCTTTCCCAGAAGAGCCCTTCCAAGATCAGTACTCACAGCTCACATGGTCAAGCGTCAATGACCAATCAATAAGGGGACAGCTCATTAAGTGTTGGTACCTGATTATGTTTTTAAATTAATTCTAAAGAATGTAAACAGTTTAATCTTAAAATGGCAATATTCTTACATTGAAACATTGATAGAAGACTTTAGACAAGATAAAAGGTGAACTGGAAACGATGAATGTGAACTTACAACAAGATGATGTAACTGATCTATTCAGTTCAAGAAGTGACAGAGAGAATCTCTTTCAGGTTGGAGTATATTAATTACATGCTGATCGTTTTACCTTATTCGAGCATTAATGCACAATAATATGTTTACAGTTTTCTAGGCTTTTGCAGACCATTACCTCAAAGGTCCTGTGTACAAAACTTCCTCAGTATACCACACGTGAATCAGATCATATTATCAGCTTTAAAATTTTAATTCATTCTTATGATTTATATTAAGAATATATACTTCAGGAGTAATCACCAGTTTTATCCACAGAACGAAAATGATTTTCGAAATTTTATCGTATTCTGCAAGACATCTATACGTAAGTATATAACCCAAATAAATAAAATATTTAATTGACATATTTGGTCTTCAGAAGAGTATGTTTGTAGTAATTGAGTATCAAGTATCATATAAAGAAAAGCTCTATATTATGTAGGAGACCCTGAATATCTAAACGGAGAAGAACGTCATAGGTATAAGCGATGTCCATCAGATCTTTCTTCCTTAGAATCCGATTGTGGCAGTGACGTTGCGTGTCTTTTCGACGCTGTCATGCTTCAGGTGTCTCCGTTTTTATACAGTTAAAAAATAATTATGATGCTAGTGATCAAACTACTGAACTATGTATAGAACTCATAATAGTTAAATGAATAGATAACATGGTGCATTTCATATCGCTACGAAAAATATGTAATCGCTAAGCATGTCATTGTTTTTATCCTATGTACTTGGAAATTGGTAAAAACCGATTTAACATAATTTTAATAAAATATATGTATATGCAGATTCCTGTTTAGAGAAGTAAGAATTGTGCCTAATTATTATACTTTAGGCTCGCCTTCTAGGAGATGAGGCACGAAGCTCGTTCCATTATTATCTCAACCACAGGATAGAAGGTGCCGCTCGATGTGAGAGAAAATTTTGGAATATTATCATTTCATTATGAAACAAATGGCTCCAGTTGAATGGCTTAGTAACAATAACTAATCTGATTGATATAAATCTACATATTTACTTTTTTCATTTTATTTCATTTTAGATAATTCCTGTGGGGCTATAAATATTGAATATCCTGAATACCTTATAAAAGGGCCTTCAAGTGGAGAACGAGCCTATCTTGAAGGGGACAAACTTTATTTTAGTTGTTACCCAACGCACATTATCAAAGGAGATGCTGAATTTACGTGTTAGTCACATAATACTATTACAGTTCAATATACTTTTTCATATTACGACTTTTTAAAATGAAATTACACAAACGGCCTGAACTTGGCCGTTTAATTTCCTTGTTTTTTTATAGAAATATTTTTCCAGGTAAAAAAGTTCGCAACAACCATGACCAGACCTGGAAAATGCAGTGGACACAGGGGGGGCAGCCGTGGTGTAGACATAGGTGAGTATTAAATGTGGTTAAGAAAAATTATTGGCTTAATATACAAAAATGCAAGTAATGTAAACAACTGAGGACAATACTGGTAAATTATATTTAAAATATTACTTTACTTTAATTTCTTCAAACATCTAGGAAATATCCTATTATATATTTTTAAGAGCTAAGGACAACATTCTGATATGGCTGCAGTGGGTGTCAGTAGCCTTTGGAATAATCCTTCTTCCAATAATCATATTCTCAGTTTGTTGGTCTATCAAACAAACAAACAGGAGCAAAAGAAATAACAGAGATCGGGAAATTAACTTTAGGCAAGAAATGGTAAGGAGATATGTCCTTTTTTCTTCATATTTCGGAGTATATATTTTCTACATGGTGACTAGGAACATATAAGTTCTCTAGGAAAATTAGAAATAAGTTTAATTTTTTCACTTTTAAACAATGAGCTGTATTAAAATGTGAACTTTATTTTCGCAATTTCTATATAAAAATTTCGTTGATTTCTGGTCTTATTATTTAGATACCTTTGAAAACAATAGAAACGAAGACATTGGCTGGAGTGCAAGATACGAATTCTGATATAGGAATATTTGACAAGGAACCACGGGGTAACTTGACGCCCAACCCAAACCTGGGCAGACAGTAAGTGGAAAAATGGAAAAAAAATAAAATACAAGAGTAAAGCAAGGAAATAAAATATATACATGAGAAAGTTAAAGAATATTCAAAGTTATCCTCTATGTTTTCCTAATTTTCCAGAGGTTATTTGCCGTGTAGCCGAAATCGACTACCAACCAGGCCTCGCGAATTGGCCGTTTAGATCAGTATTTTGAGCAAAGATTTATTAGATAGAACCAGAGCAGTCTCAATCTATTGTCGGCTTTTTTTTAGTATGGATAACAAATTAGGTATTTTCAGCAAAAACAATTAAACAGAATGGGTAACACTAAGAGAATTCGTTTTCTTTAAACATCGCTTGAGCTATTCTTATGATACATACTCTAAATCATATTCTACATTATTTCCATAAAAAAGTAAACTCTGATGTTATTAGTATATGCACATACCAAGAGTTATTATGATTATTTTCTTCAGAGTATTTATGTTGGAAGACGAAGACCTATTTATAGTTTGTGACTTTGAAATATTTTGTATTGTTTCCCCGATGATTTATTTGTCAAGCTTATTACTGTTTACTATTGAGTCATATAAATCACCACTCTATTCAGGTCTTCTTTCATCGTAATGTGAGTAGATATGAAATGAATTGTTATCGAATTATAAAAACATTAAAATACATGTATTTAATGTGAAGTATTCCTATATTAATTCTAAGGAATATAAGAAGCAAGCTATGGAAATATAAACATGCTATTTTGTTTATAAATAATACTGGCTACTGATTTTTGTGGCAAATAATGTGACATATAGCTGATCGATGTTCGTTAAAAGTACGGGATGAAATGAATGTAGCAAATAGAGAATAACAAAAGTGCTTTCTGATTTCATTACCTTGTTTACAGAGGCGATCAACGGGCAATAAGTAGAACGAACGAGTGGTAGGATTTTTAAGAAGACGAACATGGCTAGAAGTGGGTGTGGTTTTCTGATGGGAGGATACTTGTATTTCCTCATGTAATTAGTTGAGATATAAAGCGTACTAAAAATATTTTGTATTAAAAAGTTTTTTGGTCTATAGCCAAACAAATTTTTACAGATAAGGGCGGTCTCCTATCTGAACAGAGACGCTATTTGTACTAGAGGTATTGCGGTCAAAAACTCTGCTAAAGCCCTTTCCTTGGATGATTGAGACAAGGAGGATGCAATCTCTTGCTATTATTTTTCGTTTTCTTTTAATAATACGAATTTAAAACCAATATGAAAAGTTTGGCTGATATTAAACTTGTTTTCTTAATGTTTTGAATAGTATATTATAATAGAAACTTTGTTCCAAGGCTCTTTTCGGTTTCTATTAGATTCTTTTATAATATTTAATTTTGCCTTTAATTAACTTTTCTTGAAACATTCTTATTAATAAGAAAGTCCCACTCTTTTGCTTGTTTTCTTTATTACTCATCTCTTTCGAAATAAAAATGCATAGTTCTTTTACCAGATTTACGGCGATATAAGCAATTTGTTACGAAGAAATTGTTTTTTTCTCCAACTAGATTTTTTACTAACGAAAAAGGCACTAGACCAGCAGTCTGATTGTTCATTCACTCCCCTCTATTCTTATGCCCTGTTGATCATAGATACCAGTTGAGTTTTTCTATAATTTCGGATAGGGCAGTCGATCCCACTGAGCTTATCATATTCTAAAGAAAGAAAAAAGGCATAACTGGCCCCAAATAGAATCAAAGTCCCTCTGTTCACTACCGATAGCAACCTGCTACAACTTGTCTTTATCGGAACAATTTAAATAATGGCGGCAAAAGTTTTTTTTATCAATGATTACCTTATAATTCTCGACTTATAACTTCATAGTGGCCTCGGATATTTTATTGAGGCTAAAATTAGAAAAGCATAGTTGTGATATTTTTGATTGGAGAAAAAACAGGTATATTGATAATTAATGTTTGCAGTAATACTTGTTATACTTTATTCTATTGTGAAATATCTACAGATAATTTATTCTACAAGATTTGGGTAGTAACTCATATAATTTTTCAGTAATGTGGGCTTTGTTTCCCGGATTAGTGGCTATTTTCGGCTCTGCCTACCTTTTATTCTTGAGGAAGAGAGAACGAAAGTCGATAGAATTACCACCAAATGTATCCAGGGATAAACAGTCGTTGCCTGTTAAGGTAATACTACTTTAATTGCATTGGTAAATAGCAAAGAATAAACTTTCTCAAAACAAAATCCGCACGAAACACGTTTTCCCGTCAAAACCGGGACGCATAAACAATACTTGGCGGAGCAGCAACAGCCTTTTCCTGTTCCGCAGGACAGAACGAGGGTCAACCTTAGTTCCAGTTCAGTACCATTTCTCCGTTGACTGTACCTATACTACAGTATGCCACTGCCACACTACAGTTCCCTGATGGGAACTCCGCGATTTCTACTATATTGGTTTATATACGTTGAAATTGTGTTATTATTGCAAATGATACATACAAAACCGTTAAAATGTCGTTCGCGCGTAAAAACTAGCCAAATTATGATAATCACTGAGGAATCCACCCTGTTCGTCGTGGCCTAGTGGTAAATGTCACCATATAAGATGGGGAAGCCGTGGTACGATTCCCCGCCAGATTACTTTTGGTCTTCTCATATTTAGTGATAGTTAATCATTTGTTCTGTAAGTGCAAACCAGGCTGAGGTACGGAACAGGTTTGAGTGGGGGTTTCGGCTATTCGCGAGTCAAATCGCAGTCCACCGATGCAGCGGTAAGTTTGGAAGACTCCGTGGAACGTAAGTTTACTACTGAGTTTTCCTCGCGATTTTTCAGGGGTTTCTCGAGCCGAGGCATTTGCCTCAGGGCTCAACGCCCACCTTCCCTTCTGGGGCAGAGTGGGTAATTTTGGACGCTCCTGAGGCGTTCGGCACTTAGGTGCTGGACTGCTTCAGAAGCTTATTGGCACCTAGATGCCTTTGGACCCCAACGGGTCGCTCTGAAAACCTTGGAAAGACGAATCTATGCCCAATTTTTTATCTCTGCGTCTCCTATCTCTCGACAGCAAAAACTAAACCAACGTAAGGTACGGAAACCGTAAAGTATATATGTTTTTGAATTTTCTAGTTTCTTCGGGCTTCAAAAGCCCTTCGAAAGCCACTCACTACTAGTGGCTGGACACGACCTGAACTACCTTCCGGAAAGGGAAGGTAGGATATGGTCTTTTGGAGGGAATACTACCCTATACCCTTTAAGGGTTGGGGTAGTATCCTTCCTAATTTTGGAGACCTTAGCTGAAATATGCTAAGGTTCTATCTAAATCTAAAAGAATAGTATATAATACATCTTTTTAAATCCTGGAAGATTTGGGCATGACCTCCCCTTATATTCGAGGTATTGGCACCTAGGTGCCAATAAGCTTCTGAAGCAGTCCAGCACCTGAGTGCCGAACGCTTCAGAAGCGCCCAAAAATACCCACTTCCCTCCCGAGGGGGATGTGGGCGTTGAGCGCTGAGGCAAAGCCCCGGCTCAACTGAGCCCTGAGGCAAATGCCTCGGCTCGAGAAACCCCTGAAAAATCGCGAGGAAAACTCAGTAGTAAACTTACGTTCCACGGAGTCTTCCAAACTTACCGCTGCATCGGTGGACTGCAATTTGACTCGCGAATAGCCGAAACCCCCACCCAAACCTGTTCCGTACCTCAGCCTGGTTTGCACTTACGGAACAAATGATTAACTATCACTAAATATGAGAAGACCAAAAGTAGCATGACGGGGAATCGTACCACGGCTTCCCCATCTTATATGGTGACATTTACCACTAAGCCATGACCGAATGTTGATGTTCCTCTTAATGAGGTTAACGTATTTTACTGGAACAAATAACTCTAACGTTTTTAGTCGAAGGGGTAGACGGGTTTTTCTCGTTCATATTTGTACTTTTCGCATAATGTCATTAACCTTTTTGGTGTTCACTATGAAGATTAAAAGATCAAAAAGTATCCCTCCTCGTTTGGAGTATTGATTCAACTGCTGTTGTAGTTAAAATCTACTCATGTGGTAGTCAGAAAAGGCTATTCTATTTGTCAGCTATTATGTGGTCTTGATATTAATAGTTAATAAAGAATATAACTATATACATCATGCTGGTTCTGATCTAGACAACTTCACAAAAATTAATCGGAAACATATTTTTAGTTAGAAAGGAAATCTCACTTATACCACGTTTCAGGGAGAACCTGGAGTCTATAAATGTGGGCTACTCACAAATGACAACATGAACATAGTGGACTCATTTTTTCCAAAAGTTAAGACTCTATATGACGGATTTATTAGAGGAATGGAGGTACCAAATATTTATATATATATATAAACATAACTACTTGGAACTTAATGTAGTCTAAAAATTTTATGAAAAACATGACATGACAATATACTGAGTAAAATTCATTCCAAATACTTCTAATTTGGCATTAGATATATCAACTGGAGAAACGATTTGGTATGCCGTTGTTAACATTTACTGAATTTTTTCCATTTAATTATCATTTTTATCTTGTGTTAAAATCGATTTAATGTTAGAAAAAAATGAAACACAAACAGGAAGGAAATGATGGTCCTTGTGTTGGCAGCCGGGGAACGGATGGTAAATATCATTTCAAAAAGTACTCAGAGATCTATTCCGATGCAAAAAATTTTGCTTCAACTCTCGTTGGGGAATTTGGACTCAATCCAAGTAAGAATACCCGTTTCTTTCAGTGAATAGTTAGTGAGAAACTACTCAAACCACTCAATTATGTGACCACTGTATTGAGGCACATTATAGCATATCTAATAATTTTATTAAGCAATTTAAAATATAATAAGTCTTATTTTAAGGCAACAATACATTTGTGGGTATTTACTCACAAAACTGTCCTGAATGGTTGATTACCGCCTTGGCGTGTATTCAACAATCTATTGTTATTGTACCTTTATATGATACTCTAGGAGCCGATGCTGCAACTTTCATCGTCTCTCAAACCGAAATGAGGTGAGATATCTAAAGGTATAGGCTTTAATCACTATTAAAACTACAAATACAATATATAAATAATATATCTTTATTATTACAAAAAAATTAATTAAAATAGACTCACATTCATAACAGTAAAAATTTCAAGTTCACAATAAGTAAACTCACTATGAATAATTAGACCAACACATTGAAAATTCTCTTTTAAATATTGTTTTTAAAAAAATACTAGTATTTGAAATAACATACAAAAAAACCCACTTAGTATAGAGAATAAAGCTGCTTGAAATTTACATCCCTACTCAGCACTATCGTCGTGGATACTGTAGAAAAAATGCGCAAGCTCATTTCAAGGAAAACTGAGATGCCAACTCTACAAAGGATTATCGTAATTAATTTTGACAGTTTAACAGAGTTAGATATTAAAAACGTAAGTGACAGCCCTCATCTATTTTCTCAATATCTTAATTCAATATTATCCTTTAGTTTGTATTCATTTCAATTTTCACTTCAGATAGAGACCTTCGACATTGAAGTAATTTCTTTTAACGACGTTCTCCTCAAAGGTATTGGGAAGGTGAAACAGATGCATCTACCCACTGCAGATGACACTTATATTATATGGTGACTATCTAAAAGATACATTCCTGCCTATCATTTGTGAGTTTTTCACTTATTATAGCTATACATCTGGTACAACGGGTACTCCGAAGGGAGTTATCATTACTCATGCCAATATTGTTTCAAATCTTAGTGCATGGCTCTACCTTCTTCACAAATTTATGCCAGATGTTCTCAATCACAATCAGGTTCCTAACATTTCCTAATTCTTATTCAGTAACATAATAGATGAGTTACCTATTCCCTCAAAATAATTCATTGTTCGTAACACGGTTCTAGGTCCATATCTCTTACCTTCCCTTATCGCACATGATGGAGCAGATGTCGCATTGGACAATTCTTTTTTTCGGTGCTAGGATTGGCTACTTTAGAGGTAGCATTCAGGTAATTTAAAGATACCTACTAAATCTACCTACTTTCCGCTGTGAATACAATGATATAATATAATATGTTCAAAAGTCTTCTAGACAATTGCAGGGTTTAACCGATGATATCCAGGAACTGAAACCAACAGTATTTCCTGTTGTACCCCGCCTTCTTAATAGGCTATACGATGCCATTCAGGTCATTAATTCGCTAATTTTTATTAATATCTAAGTCACAATTGCTCCTAACCTAATAACTAAATGTCTAAAACACTAATCTTATATTATAATGGATCTATTTCATTATACAAAATAGCGTGAAAAGACAGTATCAAATGAAATTCCATTAAATTTAGGTCAAAGTGCAAAATGCAGGATTCATTGGTCGCATGCTTTTTAACATAGCATACACTAAGAAACTTGTCCTACTAAAAAAGGGCATTGTTACCAAAGATACAATCTGGGACAAGCTTGTTTTTGGAAAAATTCAGGTAATAAAGAAATAACTAGCGTTTGGTTTATAATGGATTATTAATCTAATAAGAGAAATAGTCGCTAAAATGTGAAAAGTTTTTAAAATTAATAATAAACTATAAAAATCTGCTGGTAACCAGATTTTTAGGCACAGTTAGGAGGAGCTGTTCATACAATGGCAACTGGATCAGCACCTATCTCGGCAGAAGTACTGGAAACTTGTAGATTAGCTCTTGGAGCAACTATTTTTGAGGGTAAACCTATTTTCCTACCATAATTAATCCACTTTAAAATTAAAATACAAAAATCTGTATTTATTAAAGTCGGAAAAAACTGCAATTTTGGCAATAAATGAAATTTTTTTAGCTTATGGACAAACTGAATGCTCAGCAATGGCCTCGATTACCTGGCCAGGTGATTGGATAGGTGGGCACTGTGGAGGTCCCGCCCCATGTACAAATATCAGATTGGCTGATATTCCAGAACTTAATTACTATGCCAAAGACGGAAAAGGAGAGGTAAACATAGTATCAAGGTTTTCACTCTTCCTGCACCAATGAAAACTATTTTCAATGTGATGTTTACATCATGTTCTAATGAGGGAATAAATTAAAGCTAAATGACAGAATATTCGATAAAGGCTACCTTGGACGGAACTGTCTAGGTGATGGTACGCGGCCCGAGTGTAACAAAGGGCTACTTTAAAGACCTTGAGAAGACAGCAACGTTGTTCGACAAGGACGGGTTTCTTCATACTGGAGACGTGGGAGAAATGTTGCCAAATGGGGCTATTAGAATTATCGACAGGAAAAAGCATATATTCAAATTAGCACAGGTACTGAAAAATTAAATACATAATGTTAAGAAGTCCAACTAAGCAGTAAATTATTCACTTGATGAACATAGATTTTAAAAAATATATAGGGCGAGTACGTAGCACCAGAAAAAATTGAAAATGTCTACATTCGTAGCCCTATTGTTCAACAAATATACGTGGATGGAGATAGCCTACAAAGGTAAATTTTGCTGCCAACTCTGATATTTGTATTAAAATGTTCTTAATTATTGAACATGATGTCGAAAAAATAAATTTTAGGTGGCTTATAGCAGTTGTTGTACCGTGGTCCAATATTTTAGAAGAATGGAATAATGAACATGGGACAGCGGGACGGTGTATTCAAGACTTATGCATGGATGAGAAGGTTAACAAAAAATTTCCTTAATAACCATGTATGAATTAAAAATATAATTTTTGGGACTTTAAACTAGATTATAAATTCAAGTCTGATTGACTTGTAGGTTCACGATTTTGTTCTATCGGAGCTACACAAAATCGGGAAAGAGAACAAACTTAATTCCATCGAACAGGTGAAATAATTTCGTAATATAATAATTATATTAGAATTCACTAGAGAACTACCAGGACACCTCATTTAAATAATAAGACTATCCTTTGAATTTCTGGATGTATTTCTAGTACCCTTACGTTCAACTACTAATAGAAAATTTTAAAAATCTATTTTCGAATAATGGGAAGTCTTCTATATTTACAGTTACATATTTAAATAAACTTATATACAATACAGAAATATTACTTAAGTAATATACATACATACCTTTAGATATATGGTCCATGACTGAATTTGTAAAAAAAATCCCCCTATTATTGTCAATTACAGGTCAAACGTGTTGTGCTCACAACAGAAGTGTTCTCAGTAGAAAATGGTCTATTGACACCAACGCTGAAAGCTAAAAGACCACAGCTACGATTGAAATACAAAGACATTATGTCTAGTATATATGAACAGTACAAAAATCTTTAAATTTAAGTAGGGCATAGAATATCTAATTTTAAGAACAGTGTTCAGGTATAACATTAAGTAGTGTTCCTAATCTTCAAAAACAGTTATTGACACAATCGTTCTCTATTAATTAAAAAATTTAAGTCTTAAGAGGAGAAAGCAATTAACTTCCAAATGAATGCGTTAATAGTAATCACTCAGAATAAACCATTGTACAGTTAGTTACATAAGATTGTTTAATTTTAAAATACATGCGAATAAATATTAGAACACTTAAAGATTTTAAACAACAGTACCTACTTATGTATTTATTAACTACGATATCATCAATAGTTACAATATTACCTGCATTTACATGCAGATTACCTTAAATTCGTCATAGGTTTATCTTTTAAAATCAATAAAAAGGTGAACAAAACTATAGAAGTTTAGTATATCTGTCTTAAATCATTCTAGATCTAGAAATTGATATTGAGCAAATTATACATATAGAAATAAAGGAACATCCATAATAAACCAAAAGTAACTGATGTTTAAAATATATTCTCTATTTAGTCTATTTAATTAATTTCACGTATGCAATAGTACCAAGAAATACTGTAATATTAAATAATGTGGCGATTACACACCGATATTTAAATAAAGATCATTGCAATTAAATAAAATTGTTTTTTTATTGAAAAATGAATACAACATATTTGACGTGTAAAGTAATAACGGAATCGGCATATAAAAATAATTTACGCAAACATCTCAGATGTTATTATAATAAGTTAACGTTACTAGTACAAAATTAAGAAAGATCTAATGTTTATTTAAAATAAAACAGTTTTGATAATAGTTCTCATCGAATAACCGATGTTTCATCTTAAGGCGGAATATCTTTAACCTTTTCTGTTTGTCTAATTACCTCACTAAACAGTACTATTTCTTCATTTTCTGTATTATCGATAACGCTACTCGGTAACTCCCCAGACCGCAAAGAATCACTGACAGATCGATTCCCTCTTTTTGACTTTCCTTCTCCTACTATAATTAATTTTAATTTGTAGTATGATCTGAAAATAAACCACCTACGTAAATCTCAATACTTACTACTATCCATTCTTCCACTAATTTCATCTAAAATTGTTCGTGAATTGAGTAAGACTGAGAAGTTGCTGCCATATATAAGTGGAATATACTGTACGTGACCTCCAGACCACACCTATAATAAACGAAGATTCGCTATTTTCCGTATATAATAAAGAATCATTATAAAACTTTAAAAAAAATTAATATTTCTTCGCAATCCAATTCGAAATTTTTACATAAGCATTCATTTGGAAACGTAGATGTAACAATAATAAACGAACGATTGTTAGTAGAGACCCGTTGTCAAATACTGGCTGGAACGAAAGAAAAGACGCAAAGCCAAACATAGGAGCCCTCACAAATCCACTACAAAAATTTTTAAAAATCACCTTGGATTTAACTAAACTAATAATCATTAAATAATAAACAGATAATACTCATACCTCGGAGTAAGTCTGACCGTTGGATGCCAGTCAACAATGAAAAGAGAAATAACCTCCGCATTTTCTGAAGACACTTCATACAATAACCACTCATGGATGAAAAAACTAAATAAAATTATTTTGGACCTGTTTCGGAAAATGGAGAATATAGATTTTTCAAGAAATGTGCCTAAAAATATTTACGCTCATCCATACCTTTATAGTTAATAGCTAGTCGCTGTCCGTCGGGACTAATTATAATAGAATGAACATTTCCACCGATATTTAGAATTTCACTGAAAAACAATTACAAAAATTGCCCTTCCTCATATATGAATACGGTTTTTCTACCAACAATAAAAGAAAAACGCTTTCTGGGAAATATTTGTTTAAGAAAAACCAAATGTTAGAAATAAATCTGACCTTTCTTTAGCTCCTTCAATTTCCAGTTCTGAAGGGTCAAATTCTACTGGAGAAACATCAAATATAGGTTTTGCTCGCAAATCTCCTAACCAACGTCTAAAATTATATATATTCAAAATAGCACTGATATCTAGTTTAATATTAATTATACAGTTGCTCACGTTTCTGTCTGTCCTTCTGCATTTTTTTCAGTCTTGGCAACAAACGAAATGGCATATATTTGGTAATTTTTCTCAGTAGCAAATAATAAAGTATTCCCAGAAGGTGACCACACAGCAGCAGTGGCCTTCCCTGCCAATGAACCCCACTTTTCTTCACGCCAAGAATGCCGGTCATATACTCTGTAACGTAATAATGGGAGAAGTTCGAATAGTGAGTGTGAAACAAATTGTATTCAATATCTATAGCCAACCTAATAAGATTTCCCGTGTATAATATTGCAATTCTTCGTCCATCAACAGTGGGAATAAGACGAGTAATATTACCTCCAGTCCATGCACCAAATGAGTCGATCTCTCCGTTTGATGTGTCGACTATCTGAAGGTAGGTAACCATTGTATTTCAAATATAAGTTGAAAATAAAAAGTATAAAACCATAAAACATCATACCATAATCTTCGTGCTATTCGGAGAAATAGCTAGAATACTCGAACTGGTCGTTCTATCCCATATAATTTGACTTATAGGACCAAACGATAGATCAATCACTTGTGCACATTGTGCAGAAGGCCTAAAATACATTCAAGTTTAACGTAGAAAAAATAAACTAGTTCATAGACAGTTTTTCTAAATAATTAATCATATAAGAAGCGGAAATTTACAAAACATTATATTAAAGCCCACTTTATATTAGTTGCCTTTACATTGAGTCTCCATATAAGAATTCTACTTTCTGTTGCAACTGCCAAAACTCGTTGATCGAAAGGTCTAAAAATGATTAATAATACAACTAAATGTTAATTTACAAGTAATACATAAAATGTCAAAGAAAACAGCAAAATATGTGATATTAAAATAGTACAGGTTTCCCCTAGATTATTAGATTAAAAGATTTTCACTTCTATATTCTCACATCTGGGTACACCTTTAAATTAGTTTCCGAGGATCTACTAGTGTAACTGACTATATGTAACCATTATTTCAGCACTTCACAAAGTTTTGTATAAACTTCCTGAAGAACATTATAACATTTTCAGATTTCCTATAGATCTTAATATACATAATTAGTTTAAAAATGAGTTGGTGATAACTTTTTGTTAGGAAATACTATCAAGAAAAGTCAGATACATTAGAAACTATTATGGGTTTTTCGGAATACAACTAAGAATAATCGATAAAATCTAATATCACTCACTGCCAAGCCATACTCGTTACATTAAGCTGCAGAGGATGCTTAAGCGTTAAGGGTGTCTTTTGAGCACCTGGACCAATGCCGTATATCCTGATATAATTGTTCACTTGGCATACTGCTAAACGACGACCATCTTCGTGCACTACAAAGCATCGAAGCCAATTATTCTTCCTAAAAATTGTTTAAACTAAGCTAATTGTACTACAATTTACTAAATTTATGTTGTAAACGCTTTTAGTAAAGTGGAAGTAACAAAATCTAACATTGATACTATTACACTAACCAATTAATAGTACCCGCAAATTGTTGCAAAAGTTCATCAATTTTCTCCTGACCTTGGAATGGCATAAATTTCGATGCGAGGCTAGCAAAGCCATTCCGAACACGCAATACACCACGACCTAAAACAAAAACTATGGCATAACTATGGAACACATGATAAAATAGATAAACTAAAAATGGTTGGACACACAACAATATATACCTAGTTTCGCAACTGGCCATAAGTTGGTCGTTGCCGTAACGTTTGTGAGATGATCTACTACGCCTGACAAACCTTCGCTGTTCCTTAAAATATTTACGCTTAAACCACGTTGCAAATTTTTCGTAGTTAAACACATACCATTTGTCCCATGCCTGCGACATTTTATCCGTTTCTTTAAAAACGAATGCATTCCTCACATTATCCTTTGATATGGAATGTTGCAGATTATTCAGATGAGTTCTTTCAATGAAAGGATAGTCAGCGAGCTGATAATCAGATAAATACATGCTCATACTCAAAAAATGGGATATAACTTATTTTAGGATTACATAGAACAATTTTTAAAAACTAATACAGGTTAACCCACAAATTCACACTTGGTCATGGAACTGAATTCCTCAATATTTCCAGTAATAATTCGTCCATTGAATTCTTGTAGAGCATATGGTCTACCATCGGTATTTAAAGGAGGAAAATCTAGCAGCGACATCTTAATATTATGTAACTAAATTGTGAGTGAAATCTTAGAAAACATCTAATCATATACTGTCTGTAATAAACGGAGTAGTCCATTTGCATAAATTAAAATTGCCGCCCAAAGATTTCACGTGCGGTCCTGCGTCGCGGTTAAGCCTGAGCATAATTATTAGCAAATGTTGGTATGTATTTATTAAAACAAATAAACGAAATTGCATTAATTTGATTTAAAACCTGTCCCTTTGCTTATTTAATATAACTTCAATGTTATTAACACAATTATTAGGTTGGATTTTAAGATACTGCAATATATAAACTAATATTCAGTGAAAGTTAGTATAATTATTTCATTTCAAAGATTTTAATTATGCATATATAATAGATGGTTCGCTCAACATATATTATTTCGCAGATAGATTTAAAGAAAAATCATTAATCACTTAAGAAAATTATTTCAAAAAAAGTTCTTTTGCTTGTCTATTTGTTAAAAAAGAAAGCTCAGAATCGAGCAGCGTACTCTTTGATAATACTAGAATTTTACCACAGAGCAAAAGGTAATAGACGATTTTCTTAAAAACTTATTTAAATAACAGTAGCTTATATATTTATTGATAGAATAAATTAGCTGGATATGATGAAATTAGTTTCCTGTAATATTACAAGAAAAAATACTAATTCAGACAGATTTGGTAATCTATAAATCTTATTAGATGTAGTTCATTAATTATTCAAGACAAATCGTCGTTCCATGTGCATATTCTGTATATCAACGCATATTCATGATTAAACACCTATGTCCACTTAAAAAACTGCTAGTAATCCTTCATATAAAATAATGTACTAGTAGCATTTAGTGCCTTAGGCTGTTACGTTGGCATAATTAATTCATTTTTGCCTTTGAAAATATCTATCAAAAAACAATTCACATATTATAATTTTCCTAGGGATTTGAAATGTTGAGAGGCTCGCTATTTCTGAGACATAATGATTCTACCATATGTTCAAAAACAAATACTTGATTTAGAGCTGTTTTAGTTTAAATTAAGGATTGAAAATACAGATTTCAAGCAAATATCTCAAAGGAATTCCGAGCAAAGTTTTCAATATGTAGTATGAAAGTCAGTGATACAAAAAGTAAACAATCAGTTTGATAATCACTCAATTATAATAGTAAATTATTTTTCCCATTCTAGGTATATCAACTTCTATTTTTTACAGACTTATTTTACTGAAAGTAATTTATAATATCTACGACAGAAGATATCAGTGACTATCATAATTACAATAACTTGCTTTGTGGAATTATGATAAAACATTGATTTATACATTACTACTTTATAAAAATAAGTTTAAAAAATGCAATATAATGGAAATCTTTCGAAATAAAATTTTCTATCGAACGCTAACCACATACCACGAGAATTATTCGTAATGGGATGCTACGCCATTATAATTACAGTGCTAGTTCTCAGTGTATGTGGTGCAGAAGTGCGTTACCTTGACGAAAATTGAATATGTAGGTAGCTGTCCAAAACTAGGATGATCTACTAGTGGAATGTGCTACTAAATATGCTCTATTTTCATATTATTTGTCTTGACATTTTCTTCGATTTCTTCTTTATATTATGTTGTAGTCGAAAGATTTAAATTTTATTTGTTTTACTTGATTGAGCCGTGTCCTTAACATCTTCGTACTTCTCTTTAGAATGCGATTTTCGCCTTTAAATATAAGTCTGTAATATGGTAGTAAGGATTAATTAATGAAATATGTGAAATTGTATCTTTAGGGAGTATCGACATTTCTCTGACAATGGATATTCCTGAGCAAGGCCCTTTTAAAGTAAGCTATAGTGCATTCAAAATTATATTCATATGGATCAGTGTTCTGCATATGCAAGTTATTATAACATAATACTTTTTTCAGAAATGTATGTGTTATTTTCTTTTTACCCTAGGCATTCGTTGGTAACCTTCCATTTGATGCAGTACAAAGTGATATAGAATGTATTCTAAAATCACTAGACATGTCTGATGATTTGGTGGGTTAAAATTACATAAATAATTGGTGTTGCTAATAAGTAGAATTTTGAGAAGTTATATGCAAAAAAAATTCCGAGTACTTGGTTTGTAATAACTCTATAAAATATTAAAAATAATTAGATCATTTTTGTCTTTATTTATCATTTTATATCCGAGGAACTTCTTTTAATATTCATAGAACACAGACCAATGAATTTTGGGTATAAATACTTCGTTATTTTATTCCATTGATGAGAAGACAGCAGTGAAACATTAGTTCAACTGTTATCCATTTGATTGTAGATTAGTAAATTCGATATTCGCATGGTCCGTGATAGAGAAACTGATAAGTTCAAAGGATTTGCTTATGTGCAGTTCAATACAGCAGATGAATTACGGCAGGTTCTCGAGTTAAATGGAGTGGTTCGTTTCAGTTACACAACTAAAATTTTGAATATATTAACAATTTAATTAATGTATAATGGATTGTCGACTATAATAACTTACGTTTGAAGGACTATGGTGGTCGCCGTCTGAAGGTTGATATGGCTACACAAAGACCTAATGACCGCGGTGGACGAGGTGGTGGACGAGGTGTATACATATTTAATTTATCTGATAAGTATCCAATATTGTTCAAAGAATTAAATATTTGACTTTTTAAGACAATCTAATTTTTAGGTGGTAGAGGAGGTTTTGGTGGTCGTGGATTTCGCGATCGCGAAACGGATGCCAGTCAAACAGGGTTCCGCGGTGTACGAGGAGGTGTTAGTGGATTTGGAAAAAAAGAAGTTGATAAGAACTACGATGGTGGAGAAGAACCTCGTGAAACACCAGGTAAGACAAACTGTTAATCTTAATTTATTTTGCTTTCTTTCACATTCTGCCACAATCAAATCCTCTACATATAATCATATGCAATGTCAAGAGTAGTATTCAGGCGGTCCATCAGAAAGGCCTCGATTGATGTTAAAAGCACGTAGCACAGATCCTGCAGAACTGGAGGCGAAAAAAAAGAGAGAAGAGGAAGAAGAAGCTCGCCGAAGAGCGAAACTATTCGGACAGTAAAGGTGTGTTATAAGATGTGACTGATCATAAGACATTCAATTAATTTCAAAAGTTTCAATTATGTTAACCAATAGTGTAAACAAAAATAATTTCTTAGATTAGCGAGTACCCGTATTTGAGCTCTGTTATAATACTCGATTATTTCAGCTTGATGGAGCTCAGCGGAATACGTTTTTAGATATACAAATTTTCATGTGCCTTCTAATAACTAGCACTAAGTGACACGATTGTTATTGTTTTTTATTACTATTAAGTCTTACTTTTATTCTCTGTATATCAGCTGTCATCATTTAATTTCAATTTTCGTCTGCCTCATTGCCTTGTTAAAACTGCATCACATAAAAGAAATATTCAGCATGTTTAACAAAAATTACTAGAAATGTTTAATATCCAGATTATTTGTTGTTATAAATTCGAGTTTTGCTTACCTGTTATTTTGATAAACATATTTACACGAAAAATAATATTGCCAATTATACTTACTATCAAGTACATTACTTTTTCAATTAAAAAGTAGACATGCATATACTTCTTTTATCGTCATTCGTTTCTTCGAAGGTATTTTATGCTATCTATATTATGCGTACTTCAATTAATTTTAGCTTTGTTTAAGATGGTTTCTGAATGGGATATTCGGCAGAGAGTAACAGAGAAATTGTCACCAAGTCATCTTGTAAGTTAATAAAGTACTATATAATGTTTTTTTTTAGTTTTTATTACAATATTGGATGAATCTTTTCTCTATAATTAAAACAATCATAATTGAACGAATAGTTAATTGTACTTTTGATTGCTTTATTTTAAACCAATAAACCAATATCTGTTTTAGTGACCACGTTTATCATGTTAAATTTCACAAAGTAACTTGAGGGATAAAGTTAATATATATTATTAATAGTGCAATCAAAATTTGAAAAAAATTTCTTCATCTTGTATTCAGGAAGTTATTGATGAATCTGACGGGTGCGGAGGAAAGTTCAGAATTGTTGTTGTGTCTGATGCTTTTAACGAGAAACGGATATTGGACTGTCATAGGTAAGATATGGTAAATAAATTTCTTTATTAGTTTTGTTTCTATTTATTGAATCGACGAGAAAGTTTTATTACAGGTTAGTGCAAGATGCCATATCAGATGTTATGCCGCAAATTCATGCACTTACCATTAATGCATTCACACAAACTAAGTGGGAAGTCGCTCAGAAGTCCTAATTAAATTGTTACATTTGAATGCGTATATTATATATATGTGTATATACATATATATGTATGTGTTTGCTACATAAATAAATACCATGATTTTTACACTTATCAAAATGGGGTTTTTACCATTGATACCATTTATTTTAAATCCACTTCTAATTTCTTGTTATGCTCATATTCAATGTAAATAGAACCAATTAGGAACTAAACACTTTCTTTTCAAATTTTAATCTGGAATTAAAACTAGTGGAGCTATATTTAAATGAACGACCTACTAATTTGACCTCCAGATTGCATGTTCGCGGTGCAGTTGGCGCGGATATATCAGTCCTGGATCGGGTGCAAATCAAATAATAACCGCTGCGCCACTGTCGAAGATTTTAACGAAGACTTCATGGATAAAGAGGAAGAAGTAATTGTTTCCTAGTATTACATTTCTGTTGTAATATGCAACTCTAAAATAATCAATGATGGATACCGTTTTTAGCAGTGCTTTGCAAGATGTTATAACATAATGCTTTCTTTTGAATAGTTACACATCTTGTATGCAGTGTATTTTTTTATTCGTAGAATATCGATCAAGACGTACGCGCACGATTCAAATCGGCTGCTGACTATCTTCCTAATGTAATTGGACGATTGGACACAGGCCATATCACACAGTTTTATGCTTTGTATAAACAAGCAACAGCAGGACCAGCTAGTTAATATTTATTATGAAATTATTATTTGATTACAATGTTAATATTTTTTTCATTTTATTAGAACCTATGTAAACATGTGTTGCAGTTTAAATTGTATACTTTTGAATTATATTTAAAGATCCGGTTGATCGTCCATCAGTGCTAGATATGAAAGGCCGTAGGAAATTTGATGCATGGGCAGAACTTGGGGAAATGTCTAAGGAAACTGCGATGAAAACATACGTGGCAAAAATGGATTACATGGATCTTGGCTGGGATCCTACTATAAATAGATCGGCACAAGGTTTTGGACAAAGGCCAAGTAGGATGGCGGCTACCGATGAGGTTTTTATTTAAACGTGATTAACTAATATGTTTTTGTAAGAAAATACAGTGATAAAACTTACAAAATATATAATTACGAATGTCTTGGTACTAAAATATTATTAATAATTTTGTGCAGAAGGAATCACCTGAGTCTAGCTCATTGACCCAAGATCGTGAAGCGCTCCTTTGGTTTACTGCTGCCAAGGCAGATGATATTGAAACTGTAAAAAAAATTCATAAAGGAAGACCGGAGTTAGTGAAACAGCCAGATCAACATTTGGGGGTTAGAATGAATTACGTTCCACTATGTATATTAATTGATTACGGATTATGTTTTTTTTTACTTAATGACGTCTTCATTTATATTGCCATGATCCAGATGACTGCTCTACACTGGGCCATCGATTCTGGTTGTGATCGTGTTGTTCAGTTCCTCATTGAAAATGGAGCTGATGTCAACGCCGTTGACCCAGAGGGAAATACTCCACTTCACTTTGGTTCGATTTTCTTATTTTATACTTTCATTGTTTTGTGCATTTCCAAAATATTTTTGGAGATTGTTCCGTTATCATTATTCTTAAATTACCTTTATGTTATCTTTGTTTTAGCTGCTTATTGTCATCGTATACGTTCTGCCGAACAACTGATAACTGCTGGAGCTGATCGGACTCTGCAGAATCACGATGGGCAGACAGCATCTGAAGCTTGTGATGAACCAAATTTGGCTGCTACGCTCAGGGCATAGCGTGATAAGTAAAATGGTAGTTTATATCCTACTAAATAGAATCATGATGCTAGAATAGTGTTATGAGCTTCAATAAATAAACACCTATCTACGCATATTTTATTATTTGTGATAAGATTTCTTGTATCCGTAAACGACGTATCCAAGTGCTTTTCACCTGTGTTATTAATTATTCAGTTTATGTTTTACGAAATGTTTTATTTATGACGGTTATATGTATGTTACTTCCTATTACATTGTTTTATTGTATCAGTCTCATATAGTCAAAACTATAGGAATTCTCCCCCGGTGTTGCCTTTGTTTTAAGCTACTCCACGTGTAAGCGTGTCGATTCTTCTCTATATTCGCTTATCAGATTGGGAGTTGTATTATTATTAGGCCGTAGTGATTCCATCAACAATCGTGGTGTGGATTTCAAATGTACGTATCGCGTCCTTAATTAAGATCTCAAAATTGGGTGACCAGGCATGCATACGTGAGCTTTACTGTTTATTACTTCAATTACATCCTGATTATAATTTTGCGGACCTTCCCTAATTCGTCATTCTAACTATATAGACCTACTGAAATCTATTTGAGGAATAACACGTTTGCAAACGTTTATGTACGACATTTGCATGCATCTTACATTCTCGGACATAAATTACATTAGTGCATAAATTTTTAAAGAAACTCGTGCGGAAAGTATTTATTGATGACAATTTTCTTTTCAAGAAGTAACCAACAACAAAAGGATGCCTAATTTAACTAAAAAGGAAACTATATGGATAACCGCGATATTTACTACGGAAGATGGATAGCAATAAAGAGAAGAAGATCACGACCAGACCAAGTCCAACGTACACCATCACTGCAACCATTTGATTTTTAGTTATAAAATAGTATAATACTAATATATTTATTTTACCCTTACTATTGCTGCCAATGGTAAGAATTGGCTTATTTTTTTTCTTGTCCCCAGTAGAATCGGAAGCAGCATCATTGAGTAATATGAAACCAATGGTCACTGCAGCATACAAAGCGCCGACAATGTATGTCTCAGCAACCAACTGTAATTAAACATTTAAATACATTTGATCCAATTTCTATCAAAATACTACATAAGTGTTGAAAAAAGATAAGGGTAGCAATACGTATAATGAACCTGAAATTGGGTGGATCCATGGATGAAACTGGTTTCCCTGGTATTGGGGTTGGTCATAACGAAAGGAGGGCCGCGAATGTGGTTCCACATTTGTCCAGATAAAAACACAAATGTAATACACTGTAATGATATATTTCATGGTGTTAACGGAACTGCCAAACTAGAAAAAAAACCAATAAATGTCTATAGAAAATATTACGAAAATTTACCAAGCATACTAGCCCCCAGCTAGTTTTATTATAAAGAAATTCTAAATTATTCCTTTTCATGTATAATAGTCCTAGGACGAGTCCAATAAGCAATACTACTACAACTGGAGCGGCGTAATTAGGCGGACGGAGTACACGAATCTAAATTATTATATTTAACTAAACCTAAAAAATGAGAGGAAATGTGTCAACATATTCTATACTACAAACCTGCACTTCCGTCATATCTGCTACAAATCGCGACATTGCATCAGCATCAAATCCATGTCTCTGGAAGTCCATTTGATCCGGTTTCTTTTTCCCTTGAAGTTTTGGACCAAAGTTGTAAAGGATAGGTGCAGTATTTAGATTCATCTGAGATAGTAAAGATATTAACTTCATAAAAATCATTATACAGTAAAATTTGATGGTGTTGCAAATATATATCTGCATATTTGTAACTTCGTAAAAGTAAGCACTATGAAAATTAACGTACAGATTGAAAAATTTGAGGAGCGTCTTCATAGTCCACAACTCCAAAGTAAAGTGACTTTTGCTCGGGATGTGCATAGCGATATGAATTTGCAAGAATCATAAACTCATCATAAGCAGGTCTGCAGATCAAAATAATATATACAACATGGAAGTACTATTCTACGTAAAAAAATATATTAACAACATACTTGCAAATAGGACAGTTGACACCCGGAGACAAAGCAGTAAACATAACTATCATACTGTAGTTCCTTGGTTGAGATCTAACATACGTCTTCCACCGGTCCATGTTCATTTTGATAACAGGTTGGCGGTATAATAACTCTTGAAGAGCTTTCACCTAAATTTTTTATCACTCATTTTCTCGTTTAAAGAGGAATGTATGAAAACCTGTCAAATATCACCACTGAGGACCTTTTCATCTAAGGTTGTTGGTTGAACAGAAGAGACTACGGTAATAATATATAGCAATGAGATAACAACGCCCAGACTAGGATGCATCTTAAAATAATTTCTAAATAAACTTTACAGAAAATAATACCACAAACACGGTGAAAGCACAGCAATGGTATCACAGTGAAAAACACTATTCTTCGAGTAATCAATATTACACAATAAATTTATGCAGAGATCACAAAATATAAGAAATCGCATGTTTTTGCATGCTATTATAGATATATGCCTTAAAAACAATCAATCCTAGTATAACTTATTTCTTTTTGGTAGCTCCAAAACCTCCGAATCCCATCATAGCTCTAAGTTCTGGATCCAATTCGCCTTCTTCCTCACCTTCAGGATCCCTTTTTCGTTTCTTTTGTTCCGTCCTTTTTTCCTATTAAAGAATGGAAGTTTGGCATACACATCAAAAAGCCTTAGCTCACAACATCCTATAGATGTAAAAAATATTATAATAATAAATAAAATACCACACCTTTTTATAATCATTCATTTTGGCCTCCTCTTCATGAACATCACTCATTAATTCTTCTAGCTCTTTTTCACGCTTCTCATTATTTTCTAAATAAAAAAGTTTTAAATCTTATTAACACCATTTGTTCCTAATATATCTAACTTACTCTCAGCTAATTTCAATGCAAATCGGGCTTTAACATCTTCTAATGTACTCTTCTTCACTTTCATAGACATTCCCATATTCCTAAAAATATCATTCGTATACAAAGGGAATATATTTAAATACTTTTTAAATATGCTAAATACAACCAGTTTACCTTTGGTGATTTTTTCCGTTTATATGATCAAGGAAATTAATTGAGTCCTTAACAACACAGTCACAAACATCACAGTAAAATCCACCAGACTCTGCAGATGGTGTTGTCTTATTAATTACGACAGATTTCCCCACTTTAGATTCAAGATCTACCTAAAACCAACAATTAAACAGTCACTCACTTCACCTTAGCATTAAATTAACCAACCTTGTAATCTCTTGCTTTTAAGAGCTCCCGTTTCACTTTTGGTTCATCTTTCACACGTTTCCCATCTTTAATTTGTTCTTCTTCCAATTCTGCTTTCAATCGCTCGAGAGCTTTTTTTTCATATTCTTCCTAAATAATAACTATTATTAATATAATTGGAAAGTATAAGTAATAAGCACCTGATCCCATTTCCGTCGATGATCCCCTGAAGAAGCATTGGTACCAGTTTTTTCGTAGAATGACATTCTAATAAAACAAAATTTGTAATTCCATATTACACCATAAGAACAATAATAAACATTGATGTCGCCTATAATTCTCTCACTTGTAAAATCATTATCATTTATGTACTGAATATTTTCATATTAATCAATTGCAAACATTAAGAGAAAAGATAAATCTTGAAGAAATTGAATATATTGGCAAAATATATAGCCATAATAAGATGCGAATTTATTGATATACATAAAAAAATTGGCATTTATATTTCGAGCACAGATTGAATTTTACTATTTCTTTACTTTTCAAGACTTATTTACAAATTATCAGGATATAGTAATATATCGATTCTAAGATAATTTTAAAATAATTTACTGCAATATCATACTAAGATCCTATACAGAAAAATCCTTATTCATATATATATGAGCATATGCTCAGAAATGATAACTGTATCAACAACAGTTCAGAAAAATTCATGTTATTTTAGTTCTTATTTCCTATGAAATAGCTAAGATATAACACATGGTAAAACGTTTGAAAAACCGTCATCTATTAAATTAATTATCAAAAAAACGTCCTTCGACATGGATTTGAATAGAGTATTTTACTTGATAAAAATTAATACTGTAATTATGTATAATAATATCTTAAACACATGGATAAGAATTGCACAATTCACTTGTTGTAATTATGCCATCCTATTTCATTTTTAAACTTATTAGAATACAGAAAAATACCCTAATTCTGACTGTAAATTCATTACTGAGATAATGAAACACTCCATAACCAATTGAAAACGTGGCGTGAACTCAGCCAATTGCAAACTGTTAGTCGAGTCACTGCTACGAACTTTCTTTTCTACAGTACTAAAAAATCAGAGATATTTCAAAAATAACAATTATATATTTAGCTCTAAGAAATATAATAACCACTCGATATCTGGATTTATATGTTTTTAAAGTCTTTTCTTACACAAAGTAAACAAATAATAATAGCAGAAAAGGATACATCGATAATTCATATTATTGTCTTAGAAATATAATAGTTAAAAACTAGAAAATGAGGACTCAAATATATTTGACAGTAATTGAGGGTGAACCTTTGTTTGTGCAGCTCTACTAGAATAAATCTTAGTAACTATAAAGGATAATTAATATAATTATTAAATTTGACTCCCGCAAAACGGATCTAAACAAATGTAGTTACAGAGTATATAACAGACTCAAAGTGATACAAAAATAAAGTACGTCCACTTTCAATTGCCACTTTGCAAAAAAACCTCTGTATTTTATTAAACTTCATAAAAACATCTAGTCACAATAAATTGAGCTATTAAATGACTTCCTATAAATATCGTTATACTAAGTATGACAATTTAGAGCCCTCTCTACATTTAAAGTCTTCATCAGCAAGGATGATTTATATATCATGCCTAGCCTTTAGGTTACTTCTATAAGAAATTAATAGGAATATTGATTTCCATACTAATAAAAAAGTCAGCAATTTCTTTCTTGTGACAGCAACAACGTTTTGAATCATGATATTTGGTTGTGAGATCTAATATATATGTTTAAAATATTAGCAGCCAACTAAACTAAGAAGCGACTTTAGATAAATAAGTCAGAATCAATAATAAGTTACTTTTTTATTAATCTTTTGCAGTTTCTAACCTCAGAGAAGTTTCAGTGGCTGAATCTTCATGAGAGTAGCATCTGCCTTCTCTGTTACTTTATCATATATTCTAACTACTTAACGCAAATTCTTTAGATGTCTAAATAACACAGTTTAACCAATTTAAATGATAACGGGCAGTTAGTTAGATAATAGTGTATTCCACTACGTATTTCCGGATAATAAAATAGTGTTAGAAAAATCATGTCACGTTAATTAATTACAAGTTGATACGTTTATTAAACAAAAACTATAAAAATTTGCCATAGATGTTAAATTGAAAAGATCATTTAACTGTTATAAACTAGTTTTCATAATTGAAAGCACATGAGGAGCAAAGTAAGCATGCCTGATATTTAATTGACAAATACCGTATTTTTTCGACTAAAAGTACATTAACAATTATTTTTCTACACTATAACAATAAAACTGATCAATTGACATTATAAACGGAGAAATTCCATTATGTCGCAAGCATAGTAGACAACTACAATGCGTAAAAAATAGTGTAGGTTGATTTTGCAACAAATTTGAAAATAAGTGCGTTGCTGACACCCTTATCCAGCTATACACTAAAATTCTGAAGAGTCAACGTATTAAAATCTCAATAAAGTATCATGTAAAATTTTAGTTTTAAATATGTTTATTATATTTGCCATCAAAAAATATTATCATGTTTGTCTTTTTATTGATAACTATATTTTCCATAATATATAAATTATGTTGACTAGCAAATGAACGAGGATATTATCGTGTCCAAATCTCGTCATGATGACTTTAGCTCTCCAACTCCTATGCGAAATTTAGAGATAATTGTGGAAGATCAACACTTGTACGTCAATGATTTAGTTTTAATTTTACTGTTAACTAATAAAAATTTTCTAAGTACAAAAGTTTCCGATTACTAGTGGCGAGATACCTTCTATGCATCTGATTTAAATTATTACTTATCATTTTAGCTTTGTGAATGCTGGTTGGCTGGGTGAACTCTCTCCGTTCTTTGCCAAGTACTGTTTTCATGAGAAAAATAATTCATTGATCATTGATGACATTAAATCTAGTGAGATGTTAGAGTTTTTCCGCTGCATCTTCTATTGCCCCATGAGGAAAACATTAACCGGCAAGTTTATATCAATTACACTTAATATCTTATGAGTTCGTTGAGCCCAAAATAATTGTTTTTAGTTTTCAGTTATTGTTTACCAATTCAGTGTTCTTCTGTGTTTCGTAGAGTTAATCACTGTTTAAGCTTTGAAATCAATATTTATATAATCCTATGATGCCTTGAAAACTTTAGAGGATCTTATTTAAAAATAGTTACGAGAGAATCTAAGATACATTCTCTGCGTATTATTACAGTGTCGAATGTATCACTTGTGCTAAGGGTGGCTTCAAGATTCGAAATGCGTCCTGTTGTTGCCCGCTGTGAACAGTTTGTGGAACGAACAGCACCTACTTTAGACAGAGACAGGCTATTCCAGGTACATATCATTTTGTAACTTCAACAAGAGATAAAATTTCGGGCTATATATTATCAGTATTTTCAGGTTACATGTGCTGTGTCGAACTGTGACCCCAATAGCTCGACTATAAGTGTTCTTGTTGATAGGCTTGCTGATATAAAGGTGGTCTTGTTAAACGAAGATCTTATTTACTTAGTGAAATGAATAAATAAAAATATATATTTAAATGTGTCGTAAAGACACTAAATTAATCAAACGTTCATGAGGCCAATCTATAGGATGAAGATCTTTCTGGAATGGAGTTTTCAAAAATGCCTGGTCACGTTGTGGCTGAAGTCTATACTCAGAAATTCCGCAAAAGGAAGCGTCAGAAGTGGTGTTGTCTCATGTGAGTCCACCAGTTTCCCTTGTTTCAAAGTAAAAATCCTTTTCACAAGTAGGAATTTTGTAAAATCCATGAAATGTATTCCAGAGGTTGGCTGAATGGTTTTTATTCTATCATATCCAGGAATAGTTAATTAATTAAGTTATTTATAAATGCTTAAGTTCTTTTCATATTATTATTTATCAATAATGAATAATGAGAATGTGACAATAAAGAACGAATATAAATCTAAGACATGTTTTAATTAATACCAAGCTGAATAGATACCCTGGAATGCGTATTATCTGAATATTTTAGTTGTCATTGTGAGTATATTATCAGAATACCGGCACTTGTTATTTCTTTTTAATGTACATGATTTCAATAAAATTATCTAATATACCCGTTACTTAACATGATTGGCACGTTATTTCAACAATATTATTAGTTTTAGATAAGGATCCTTAAATCTGCTAGACCAGGAGGGTTTTTGTTGAAATTAAGAGATTCAAAGCTTACTGACGTTAAGATATGTATCACATTTCAAGCAGATATAAAGACAGTAAACCGCAAAGTGTTATATTGAGATCAATTATGAAGTTAGCTTAGGGTAAGAGAAGGCGTAAAGACTGCATGGCTTGAGTGTTCTTTCTAACAGAACTTTTCCTATTATTTGTGCAAAATATTGATTTAACAGTATTTCGGTAGGTAGATGACATAAAGCAATACAGAACAAAGGAAGTTAAACAATTGACCAGAGACAGAAGGTCAAGCACCTCACCGACGTTGACGTATACCATGGTATGAACATGAGTGGGATAAATAGCTGATAGTACTGCCAGCAGACCTGCAAGATATTATATACTATATAAATGTACTTATTCATGTTTGTTATTATACTATATCTTGTTCAAAGACATAGTTTTATTCTTCTGACAATATATTGTTAGATGAGTCTAATAAACACCTGAGTAAATATTATCTGTAAGTGGTATTAAATATAACTTACTGTAACATAGCATTCATGACTGAAATGGAAATACATCAGTAATTTCACATAAAAAGGTTTTTATTTCGGTTATAAGATTGTTCTTTTAAATATTGTAATTTTATTTCTAATGAAGGACACAATAATAGTTTTAAGCTTATTCTTATATGAAAGACACTGACCTTGTGGTAGTTCCGTGCACAAGAACACGACAAGCATTATGATAAGCATGAGAGTCGTTTTGTCAATACTAAGTTTGTTGCATTTCCTGAACGACATAAATAATACTTTGCAGATAACATCTAACGTATGATCTAAAGCATTTTATCAAATTTTTATTCCATTGTATTTTAGGTCCCCGTAATCTAAATGAGATAATATTCATATTATATAGGAGTTCTGAGTTATTAGCAGATATGTGCTCTCATCTAACTTCCTCTATTTTCCAATCTTTCAGAATAGAAATGATTCATCTACCAAAATATCCATTTTTCACTCCCATACTACATTAATAATGAAATGTAAACATGACGGATCTAGATGTATTAACTACTAAAATTACAAACAGTATAATTAATAGTTAGTGGTTAAGATTACTCAAAATATTGAAAGAAAAGTGTATTAGTAACATGGATTATCAAAAAAGAACAATAATTGATTTTCCTACGATTAATGCTATTTGAAGCGTGAATTGGGGTTGAATTCACCTATAATGAGGTGTTTCACTATTTTATAAAATTATTGGATGCAATCCAGATTCCACTGGAGCAATGGGCATTAGTATTATCTTATTTTGAAAGGAAAAATTAAAATATTAGATTTGATATTCTAATATTATTAAATCATATTTCACAATACAAAAGTTTCGTTTATTATTTAACTAGAAAATAGACGTATTGAAACATACTTGCTATTATTGGTGGTATTATACTTGTTACTATTGCTATTATTGTTATTGTCTCCTCTGAGTAATCGTCTTTTTTCACTCATTTCGCATAGCTTCACTATTAGTGCGATAGTAAACCATAAGAGTAGGGCGCATGGCACAGCCTGAAAAAGTAGTTCGTTATTTAGAAAATTTTGTCACATGGAAAACAATACTTCACAGCAAGTAACACAGGCAGGGATACTCGATTTTCTTAATTATATAGTTATCAGTATCTCGTATAACAATAATTAAAAATTTTCTGACATCATATCTTTTATTACTGTTGCTTACCTTAAACATTATGCCTGTTATCCACAAATTTGCCCGAAACATAGTGCATCCATTGATATCTGTCTCATCCAGTTTCACCGTATATAGGTTCTCGAACTGAGAAATACAATTAACGTACAAAACAACAGAAGGACAATAAGTGAAGCAAAAACCAATAGGCACGAATATGAATAAAGAAAATAAGGATGAGAGGCCATGATTACACTACAGCTTACATATCAGTTTTACAGAAGCATGCGTGCAGAATTTGCTGTTTTGAGGTCTAATTTCATATTATCCCGCTATAATCCTTTGCAAAAAACTAAGGAAGTAGTCACAAAATTTGCTGAGTCTAAGACCACAAGATTAGAATAGATAATCTAGACTTACTAAAATTTAATGATTTTACTGTCAATATTGCCTGTTGCTTGGCAAAATATTCATCTATCTAATTTTATATTTTTAAGTTCACATAATAAGTATTATGGAGACTTAATTGGTAATAAGCTTTTGCAAAATTTTATTTTGCTACATTTTAAATAGTATAATAAATTGTTCTCTTTATAAATAATAAAAATTAAGGAAAGACCAATCAAGTTACCTCTGTTTCGTTAGATCCTAGTACTTCACTAACGGAAACGATTTTGTGTACCATCAGTGTTGGTATTGAAATCACTGTTACAGAAAACGCAGTGAAAAAAAATATATGTCTGAAATATGTTATTTTCTAGCACAATTAAACAGTTTTAGTTGTTTTAAGTAAATCTATCCCCAAACGTGTACTTTATGAGTAAGAAATTACAAATTATTGGTCACAAACAATGCTTTATAATAAATAAATTGTTGTCCAGTTGCATATCATAATCTTGATAGTACCTAATAGCACCATGGTTTATCCACTTAGCGTCAAGTCGATCTAGAGCAGTCCATCGGATGTATGCCATTGCCACAGAAAGGTAGAGCGAACCTGTATGGAGAGCTATCGATGACGTCACATGAACTATGAGAAATACCAGCCAGGGATATGAGTACCTAGAACATTTCGACTATAATATGTAATTACAACAATAACCAAGTGATCTAAAACCAATCATAAGTTTCCTTGCTGATTTCTTCATTAATTGTGATTATCTCCTAAATTTTGTAAAATGTGTTAGAAATTGCGCTGAGATCAAAAGTTTGCTCAATAACCATGAAAGACATTCCGTAAAGATTCTACCTAGATTATAATGTGAAAATGAGATAAGGCATCTTCCCTAGTGCATATCTGTCTTGGATAAACGCATGTTGTCCATTGTTGTTCAGATTGGGATGGTATGATTAAATTCTACGCAGACACGTTTTACCGAATTATTTTAATTAAGCTCTATTTTCGTACTTTTACTCATTGTCAAAACAATAATATATACTTGCAATTTCTTCATTAGAAAAGGATTGACAAGGTCAAAAATAGTATGAATAATAAAACGCTTAAATGAATAGGATATAAAATAAATGAATTATTTAACAACTCACCCAAACACCCCGCTATCATTGTCAAATATTCGGAATCGAAGAATATAGATCAAGTAAGAAACCATTGTCAAGGCATCACACACAGCCATAGCACAGAGCAGTGCATTTATGATATATGCACGCATCGGACGGCGACTGAAAAAGAAAGAAAAGTATAAGAGAAACTTTAAAGAAAAATAAGAGTGGCTGAATGAAAGGTCGAAGCACAACAGTGCCGATAAAATGTTTCCAAATGTTATACCTTTTGAGCATTATACTATTAAATTACATGTAGTAATCTGCAGTTTGTTTTCATTACTACTAGAAAATCATGCAATCAACAATACCTGGTTTTGTCACCACCATTTTTTTTTTTGAATTATGGAATGTTAATATAATATTTTGTATTGCCTATTTCTCTGTTTTTAGGATATGTTTATTGAAAATAGTTGTGAGATATAACAGGTAGATGTTTAGAGTCATTTCTACAAATATCTATAAAATAACCTAAAAAAGATGGAGAATTTGCACTTTTAGCGGGTATTACATATCTGAGGGAATAAAACTATTATGCAAAAGTTTATTATATGATAAGACGTGAAAGAATATGAACCTTAGCACGAAAAAGTGGAGTGTGTTGAGTATAACACCAATAAAGCAGACGAATAAGCAGAGATAGCGGTGAATACCTGTGTAAACTCTGAAAATCATATTGTACCTTTAATCATGACATTATATTTTAATGAGCAAATATTAATACTAACTCGTTGAAAGCAGTCAGGTTCTCAAAGAAAGTCATTGTAGAATTGTCTTCCAAATTAAATAACGGAGGATCATCATGACATCTCATCATCGTGTAGAGACCCGCCTGATTTAAATGGTCAATTAAAGTAGAAAAAAGATTTTATAAAATTTATAATTTCATAAATCACTTCTACAACATAGTTAAATATTTTAGTAATCAGACTATCGCTTTCTGAAAAGGTAAGAAATGCATTGCCAATATTATATGCTAAAAATAATCCTTTTCAAGAAAACATTCATCGCAAAGCAGCATAAATGAATAAAATCCAAGACGAGTGATTTAACTCTCAAATTGTCTTGATAACACGAGGCGACGTATAGAGTAGGAACAAGATTGTAGTTTTGAAATTGGAAATCACATTGAATTATGAAGAACATGGCACTTTTATTATTTTATAAATATTCAACTGTTTTCAAACATAATATAATACCAATACACATACATTTGCTTGATTTCTAGGACAAATAATTTAGAAACTTTTAAAACCAAAATTACTCACAGCGTAGAAGTATAATAAGTTTGGTGAACCAGAAAGTGTATAACAACTACTTTCCAATATGGAGAAAACATATATCCAGGAGGATGTGTACTGTAGCACAATTTCAACCTCCCTGTCACCAAACTTTGATGATTACTGCATAAAGAATTGGTTTGGTGAGATTACTATACACTTAATTGCAATAAGAAATCTATTTTTTCAGGCTTCAACAGATAATCTTAAGTGCGGCTGTTTTATTCTTTGACCATATGATTGAACCCCTTGACATGATGGAATGTCATTTCACCCTCTCCTTATTATGTGATTATTCAAAGGTATAATTAAATTTGTTACTAATTCAATCTTCTTAAAGAAATCGTTTCTTGAAATTTTTGCGAAACAAAAGAAGTTATACCGATAGTTTAATGATTTATATTAGTTGTGCTACATATAACTTCAAAAACAAATAAAATGATAACTAGACAGAAGTCAGTAATCTGAGATGTCACGAATCAAAAACTTCGGTCGCTGAAATGTGATTATTCAAGGGTATAATTAGATTGATTATAAATTCCATCTTTATGAAGAGGAAGTTCACACTATTATCTTTTAAAAGGAAACATTTTTGAGTTCAATGATGACAACCTAAAAAAACCTACAAGACAAAAGTTAAAGTGAATAAAAACAAGTGGAATAATAAACCATACGGAAGTAATTTTCACTATGAACTGAAGCTCAATCTATATTTACTAGACAGAAAATTTTTGATGTAGTTGCAAAATCATCAAAAGAGCTTAATTTAGTTAAAAAAAAGCATTGAATACTGATAATTAAGAAAGTTGGTTAGTATATTAGAATGTTAAGTATCGAAAATGAAAAAAAGGTTTCATAAAAAAGATGAGGAGAAATATCGACTCAAAATACTTCAATGCTTTCGGAAAAAAAGTACACCGTTGCATGTTATGTGCTAATATTAGCTTTAAAAAGACAGCATTGTTATTACTGTTTTAACAAAATTCGAGAATTAAGTTCAGTAATCAACTGCATTAACTATCTCATTAACGCTTCGAGCTCACTGGTAATTCCCTTAAGCCATAGTATAGAGAAATAAATTAGATGACAATGGTAGAATGAGCAGTCACATAATAGGAGAAAAAAATTTCCCGAAATATTGTCTTTTGTTAATAAAAACCAATCTAGGAACTCAACCATATTGTTTAAAAGCTAACAAAATAAACTAACCCAGCACTTGTCTAAACGACTACATTTAAAATTCATAGAACTGTGTGCAGAAAATTCCAACTACAAGTGACATTTTGCTCAAAATGTTTAGTTAGGTATATATCGTTAACTTCATACTAGAAAGCATCATGCTCACTCTTAAATGTTTTATGAAGCGAAAAAAGGAGCACTCAGAAAACTGCCTAAAGCTTTGTCAATGGTCTAACACACTACTTCCCTATTATCAATTTCACACTCTTAGTTACAACTTGCTTATTTTCAATTAAATTATTATTAGCCAAAATTAAAATGCTTTAAAACGCTTCATATTATTTATAAAAGCAAATAAGAACTACTAAAGAACTTTCTAAAAATATTTATGTACTTCTTTATCTCGAGCTCATTATTTGCTACTGAAAATGGGTTAATAATCGAAAAGTTCTTATGATAGTAACTGACGTATTATTCTCCCATTAATTAAAGTAATAAATTACTTAAATTAAAATTCTATAGTAAGCAATTTGTTCACTTTGAGCGATCACTTCGGAGTGAACTTTATTGCATACATCAGAATCCGTCCTTGCTATTATAAGCGACAGATGTTCAGTGATCAATAATGACGCTAAAAATAACTTATATTTCACATATAAAAAGTTGAAGAGATCACTTAACGTACCATTAAAGTGGTAATTGCTATCTAATTCAAATGATCATCTATTATACAGAATTTTAGTTTTAAGAGTTGGTATTAACAATAAACTTTAATTTTGTTATGGATCGAAATGATTTCAAGTACTGGGACATCTAGCAATACATTAAATATTATGTTTAATTAATTTTAACTTTAGAATATAATTATTAAAGTTTTATGAACAGAAAGTATTTCTAAACAAAGACAGCACAAAAAAAACGTTTTCTGAAAAGACTGAGTGAGCAACTATATAATTGGGTGCTTCAACAGCCGAAATATAGTCTAGACACGTGCTATTTTTGCTTTTTATTTTATAATCCTATTATATTGATCGAAAATAATATATAGGCCTAATAATTAGATAGTTTTGTGATAATTATAGCTGCATTAAAATCAAAATGCAAATAATGAAGAGTAGCATGTAAGTGCAGGCCAGTGGTTTATCACATTGTGGATAAAAAGAAGGCTCAAAAAAACAAGCTACCTTCTTGTGGATTAACTGGTTATACGATCCATAAATAGGGGCAAAGGCATAATGGCATTCATTCGGGTCGAGAGTGCCAACGAGCAGTTGAGTGACAGCGATCATCACTTCTAAACACGCCTAATGCTTTCGATTTAATACTTTGCAGATACCGATGAATCAGTAGAAAATATGTCTACATTATTTAGTAGCTTATGTAACAATATTTAAGGTGTCCATCGGCTGACGGTAATATGAAATTCGTTAGAAATTTGCCAAAAAGAAAAATGATATTTACTGAACTTCCATCAGTGGTCTACTTTTTAGCTAACTCCGGAAGTATATCCAAAGTAAGCAAATTCCCTTCATGCCAATTTGGAAGTGGAGTGGATGTACTTCATGGATGTTTCCTGATATAATTCTCGTTTATAAACTTATATGTGAAGACCAATAAGACCACATTACTGGATCATTGATTAAACCAAAGTAGTTTATTTCCATATTCCAGCCTAACGTTCTTAATTTCAAGATACTTACATTGATCAATCAATCAATCGTTTAGAGGATTCAATGGGACGATGAAAAGACATTTAGTTTATTTACTTATTATGGTTGTTTGAGGGATGAATTGAGTAATAGTGCATAATAGTTCACTGAAGTTCTCATGTATACATCTCATTTTAGTAAGAAATATACGAAATCTAAGTAGCATAGAACTAACAGAAGTACTTGAAAAATGATTTTTTTTTCATATGCTTATTTTCAATATTTTGCGTAGTGGATTCGGTAGAGAGCCAGCACGTTCGTTTCGTGGTGTTTCGTCGTCTGTCGTCGTCTTCCGTTTGCCCGAGGGTTTGTCTGGTGTACGGCGGTCCGTTGGACGAGTGCCAATAGTTTCCCCAATTCAATTCGATGTGATGCGGCGAAGAAACTACAGGACAGCAGAGGACACGAGACTAGTCAGAAAAAGACGAAAGCGAGAGGCTGTTTGTCATTATTTCATTCTACAATATATTCTATTTAAGGCTGATGTACTTCACCTGAGCAACATTCAAAAACACAGAGAACAAAATAAAAACTATGTATTTAATGTAAATTCCCCATATAAACGTTGTGTGAAATACTTTCTGCTTTTTCTATGAACATGAATTATTAAACTGCTAACTTATTGCGGGAATATATAATTTAGTTTGGACAAAAGGTTCATTTTTTAATAGTTTCCTATACTTTTGAAATGCAAACAAAGAAAAAGTAGTAATAATATATGGATCAGATGACTTTATGAGTAGGATTTGTACCTTCACTACACCGATTTTTCGGAAAAGAAAGGGTAAGTAGAATGAGTAACTAAAACATAGTTTTCTGATCTTTACGATATCATTATTTATCAAGTAGCATTCGATGCTATACGTATTAGTTAAAATTCCATTACGACTGAAATTAAATTAAACTCTTAATTGTTTGTTTCCATCACAGTAAACAGATTATCCAGTCCAGATAATCTTTATAACTCCTACTCGTGTATGACTTTCATAGAAATTAGAATAGGCTTTGTGTCTAATTTTTAAGCCGATACAGTTTAAAAACCACTGTGAGCAAGGATTTATCTTTTTGCTATCTTTGGTTCAATCGTATTCTTATGCAATAAATGACTGAAAAACACTTTCTACTTGACTGTAATGTGACGCAGTTTGCCAGTTAACTTAGTTGGTTCAAAGTTTTGATAAACGATGAAAGGTCGGAAATGTTCTCTCCATTATGTGAGATGAATAGTTGTTTAATGAAGCAAGAGATTGGAATAAGATATTGACTGAATGTGGTACTTGAAGGGAGAGATGAGTGAACACATATCATACAGAGTAACAAAGAGTAAAACTGATCAAATTAGACAAGTGCAGCAACATGGAAGATTGAATGAATGCTTTTAAGATGGAATTAATGAAATAAAAAGTTGCAGTTAAATAGGATTAAAAATAATCGCTGCAAGAAATGTGAGACCATAAAAAAATGAATAACTGTTATTTTAAAATTTCATGATTCAGTGAATATTCTTTGATATGAATATATACGTTCTTCCTTTCAGAATCAACTTAGTACAAATGTGACTAACGAAATTCGCTTTAACATAGAAAGCAATCTAAAATTAAAGGAGTGAAAAGTGCATTAAATCTTGGGTATTAATTAGGTTTAAATCATCATTAGTCAAATTCGCATTATTCTTACTCTAAAGTTAAATGAGTATGGAACGAAATGTATTCTTCCTTAAGTGATGTATGCACTATCGACGAATTAATTTCTAGACTCTATGACATCTAAATTTTTAACTGATTAACTACGAAGTTTTTGATTCTAATTGCGAGTGCGTCCTTTCAGTACCCGTGTTCATCACCATGGCCTTTGGAACTATGAGCATCCCCACTAATACTACTTACTGTTCTATGGCCACATTTATGTTCAAATAAATGTTAGAGAAAAAATTACAATCATGTGGGTTCATGTATTTGTTAGATAGCAAACTGATGGTATACTGTCTATTAGGATTGTATGTAAGTCAAATGTATTAAGGAAATGACTATTGTAAAACAACTCATATTTTCTCTAATGCTACTTATTTTAATTTATTAATAGTATCGTTGGGAAAAATATTAGAGTATGGACGAAAGGAAGTAGAACATTGTATACTAGCTGCTTATGGGGCTAAGGAATTTTAGATGCCTTATTCGTTATGCAACATCAGTCATACATGGTGTAAGGTCAAAGATACGGAATCTGATGAATCGCAGTGATTCTTAACTCCCTTAGGACCGAAATCGGCAGCTAAAGACACTTTGAAACCAACAACAAATATCTGTATTTTTTCTAATAAATAGTAGAATAACATCCGTATATTGATTAGAGAATACTAAAAAGTAGTGAGAGGAATAAAATAAACTAGAATAGATTACAGAAAAACTAGTTAATGAGTATAGGATGTTTGGATAGTAAATTAGTATTGATATTTTAATACAACTTGCTAAATGTGCACTATATGGGTGCTCAGTGATAGTTATTATATATTTCATAGCGGAAGCCATTGTCGATTTATTAGCCTATGAAAAAGCCATAATACTTCGTTCACAACAAACAATAAGAGGAAATGTAAGCGTCGATTGTGGGAAAACACGACACATATAGTACACAATGACTGGATGATGGAGCATTATTGCTACTCTTTGAAATGAACCTTTTCAAAGCAAAGCATTAGCAAATTTTATACCTGATCTTCTTTCTGAGATTTAACTAGAATTTTCTACCTTAAAATGACTCGAAAATACTAATTATATTTAATGATAATTATCGTCACGTGAGGTAAGTTATGGCACAATTTTTGAGTAAGTGGTTAAGTGCGCAAGCAATTACAGAATTCTCTAAACAATGATGGAAGGTAAATGGACGTATCAGGATGAATAAATATCGTAATAATTGTAACGTTTTGAGAATGTCAAAAATAAGTCAGAGATGACATCGAAAAACGATAAAAAGTATCGAAAGTATTTTATACTCAATTTCGCCTAACGTTTTATCTATTAAATTATTTCTAAAATTTTCCCATTCGCAAAACAGAATATTGAATTATACGTGCACTCTAACAATAACTGTAAACGATGTTGCAACAAGGAAGAAAAAGAAAGATACTATCAGAACTTATGGAATAATGAAGCACCTCGACTAATGATAGTTTAAATTTGATGATCGAGGATAATTCCCAAACATTTGCTAAAAATGATGGATAGCACTACGTAAAATGGCTAATAACATTATAGCAATGTAGAACTTAGTTGATGAAAGGAACCACCATGGAAGAGACTCAAGTCGTCCATAAATTAGATTCTGTTCTCGACGGCTGTTGTGCTGAAATGATAGATGCCTTATCAAGGTTCCGATCACTTTTATTGTAATATATTGGTTATGTTCACTGTTGCACGTTACACCTAGAAGTCATCATATATTTATAAAATTTAGTAAATATTATTATCAATTAGTAAAACATAATGTTCCTTGTTTCAATAAGTTTTACAGATGAAACTGCAACATCAAAAAGGACGGGATTGAATATTTTAATTTGAACTAATGCCATAAAGAAGGACCATTTATTCACTTCTTCATCATGTCGTTCACCATTGCACCTCATAATTGATTCCTTATTTAGTATTATCATTATATGATATTTTATCATGTATATTATTGCCAAACAGTTGAGATATGATTTGACGTTTAGCTATTAGAGTCGATATTGGTCCCATTCCCATTTTAAAACCCATATAAAACAAATTTTTTATTTAATTAATATAAAAATCACCTTCATATGAGTGGGAGAATAAATAGGCAACGAAAAGGGACCCGGATCTGCGCGGAATGAGAGATTAACTTGTTATCATGATAACACCTAGCCTCGGAAAGACTAATCTTGCTAGCATGGAAATGCTTCAGTAACAAGGGAGGTTGTCTTCATTGGCGGGATGGATCTTGCACTATCTAAATTCGCACTTGTCCCTTTGCCACTCTACCACACACGCTCCCGGCCCAGACAATTGCTAGATCGTTTTCTTCTTGTGCATTACTGGTATGTTTCACAGTCAGCACTATGTTTAGAAATGTATTATCTATTAGTTACACTTGCGCTCTCAACATTCCAATTAATCTTCAAAATCAGTCCAATCTTTCAGTAGACTACAAATAAAAACCAGCATCTCCTGCGTTTCCTTACATTTGCCTAACAACAAATTAGATTAGTATTTCAAAGTATCTTCTACTAACTTGCTACCAGATTTCTAAAGGAGTGTTGTTATGGGCGGAACTTAGTTGTTGTGCCAGTGCGCAGAGTGAAGTGCAATTATCTTTCTGCTGAGAATTTCCATTCTCGAAGATGAATGAGCACAAGAATAGATATATGGATGGTGCTTAGCGCCTTTAGAGAATTACAGAACCACAAAGTGGTGTCGATTTCTCAAAAAATACAGCTGCTATTATCAGATAGTGGGAAGTTGTTCAAAAAACCAGTACAACTCGAATATATTGGAGAAATAAATCTGATCACGTTTGAATTGTAGAGTACTAGGAACTAATAAGTGTGTTATGGTAGTTTTAACAGCTTTTAATAATATACTTTTAATGTTATTACATCCTTTAGATAGTTGATTCTACCATGCAAGTCATGTATATTCACTTAAAAGAGCATGCTCACCTATCTGTACATAAATAAATATACTGTATTTTAATTGAAAAACCGTAACCTGAAGGTAAATTCAGCATAACCTAGTAATTTCAGTTCTTAAGATTTTAATGTGAAAGGACACTTTCAGTGAATAACAGCTCTAGACGTTGAACTCTACAATCTCCGTTATTTGTTGAACCCCAGTAGATTGCTAAATAAACGATGTACTTTAAAAGATGAATTCTTTTAAAAATGTAGAGTCGAATCTACAGAAAGATGTGGTGTCGCTGAATGAAATAATCATAAATACAACTGGTCTCAGATTCACCCTGCAGTGGTTCACATATTCATTCAAGGATAAATATATAACAAGCTCGTACATTTTTTTAATCTATAATAATTAAAATATAGATTAAAAATAAGAATGAACAACATTATCCTAACTATGATCATATCCTATATTTAATATCTCATCTTGTTCAAATATATATTTCCACCTAAAAATTCAAAAAATTGAGCAAGCCTAAGTAATTAATATAGAAATATAGATCCCACGAATTATTATTAATATAACGATAACAATTACCACTTAATGTTTGGTGGAAAAATACATTGCCGAAGGGTTATTTATGTATAATACAAATGAAGCGAAAATCGAAGCAACTATGTCCATTTATTTATAAGCCAAAAGGTAATATTAGTTAATTAAAAATACGAAATTTTACTTAGTATAAGGCTTTAATATGACATAGGTCAGAAACTCCTAAAACTTTTCTATCATCCTTGCTTTTCTCAAATGCCAAATCCGCATGAAATTCAGTTTGGCACGATAAATTCCTTCAGCTCGCATTAAATTATAACTAAAAATCAAAAACATTGACAGGTAAATCTTGCAAATCTCTTTAATATTCTCTTACTTGAATAAGAATAAAACAGTTTGGATTTTCAGATTTTTATACCACTATATCTGATCATACACTTATAACAACTTATTAAATAGATCCTGGCCCAAATTCAAAAGCATCTTTAAATTTAGGAGAATAGATATTGCTAGTTATCGTCTGCATTATTTCCTGTCTAGTATGTTTTATTCTGTAATGAATAACATAGTTATATATAGAACTGACCTACACTTAATTACACACATAGTAAATTGAAGAATTCCAATAATGTATTAAACGTTGTTGCGTTAACAGCACTGGTTTCTTCCAAAAGTTATTAATACATAGTTAAAGATGCTGTCGGTTGGAAGAAATTGTACTACCCAAGGAATTTATTTTTTAAATATGATCAAAACACCACTTATTTACTAAGTATGTCGTTTACATAATATCACACAACCATGTAAATCCAGAACATAGAAAATTGTTGTGAGTACTAGGTACAATGATGGAGTACGTTGAATGTGCTGTAGTAAGTTTGATCGTTCTCGTAAAAATAGTGTTCAATATTTTTTTTATTAATTTCACTATAAGTTTCATATGAAATTACTATTAAAATAAAGTATTATATCAGTATTATCAGTAGATTTTTTTAGTTAAAGAATATTTGCAATACTAGTAACTACTATTTGACTTTTTTAAAAAGCATATGTTCATTTTCCTTGGATTAGTAGTATTTTAAGCAATGCCTACTAAGGAAAAGGATTCTGTTTCTCATGAATCATTTGCGGCTGATATGGGGACGGCATCAGATTCAAACCAATTAATTATTGTTCCTGGTATGTTGTGAGTATGCCTGATTTATCTCTAACAATGTAATAAATTTCTTTCTGCCATTAATATTATATTTCCTTTAATACGCTAAATTATAAAACATTCCATAATTTTCAATAGGCACCAAAAAGCGGAGAGCCACAGAAGATTGTCCTCTTCCCAAAAAGAAAGATGCAACTGGAGGGAAGAAAAGTAAAAATTTTGCAAAAGAAAAGGAAAAGGAAAAGATTACAAAAAAAATGAAAAGGCAACTCGCTGCTGTTAAACAGCGCAAAGAAAGGAAAATAACGGTATAGTTTTTTAGGTTTACTTAAATTAACAATGTTTTAGAATGTTTTACGTCAAATTTGACGCAAATATATTTTATTCGACTTTTTATTTGATCGTTATATTTTAGCAAGAGGAACTCTTTGCGAGCTTAGCGGAATATCAATTAGATTCAAATAAGCTCAAGCAACTTGGGTCTACAATTCATATGCAAGATAAAGACAAAAAGTTTGCCCATTTTCAATTGATTTAACACTACTATTAATAGTCTTTATTGTCTTCATATTGTGGCTAATAATTGTACTTTACAGAATTCATTCCGATGAACATAATTTTCCTGATAAAATCAAGACATTTTCGGGAAAAATTAATTCGTGTCCTACAATACATCAAAAGGAACGAATACAAGAAAATTATTATCCCACTGATTGTGAAAGCTCTGATGAGGAAGATGATATACATAAGGATATAGTGAAATCATCACCTTTACAAAATAAGAATACAACTCAAGATACTACCAATATAGAAGTCACTTCAAAACTGGATATGCGACAAGCTAAGTGTGAAATAGAAAAGGCATCTTTGGCAGAGGTGACACAGGCTGTTAAGAATAAAGATAACAAATTTGAGAGTACAGAGGTTAGAATTATTTAATTACGCTTCAAATAATTTGGGATTATGTAGCTTAATTACTGAGAATTATTGAGAAACTGATTAGTTGTGAATTAAAATATGTATTTAATTGGTTTTAAGACATCTTGCAAAAAATTCCTGTACAATAATCTATCTATATTTAGTTAGGAATCTGTAAAACTAAACTCGATGCAAAATTGGATGTTCTAAACGAGACCTTACATTTTGATACAGTTAACTCTAAACATTTACACAACGAAAAGCAGGTCACTTTTATTCACTGTTGTGAAATTCATTTATTTATTTGCTGTGTTGATTTTAAATACATTAATTTTGAGTTTTATCTAATAGTGGTAATATTTTTAAGAACAAGGAGGAAGAGCTTGCTAGATGTTCTCAAGAGACTTCTAAATTAGTACATCGGAAACATGTACTGGTAACAAGAGATCCAAATATTGAGAAAAAACGTTCACAGCTACCAATATACTCAGAGGAAGTTCCAATTATTGAACAAATCCAGGAGAATATTGTTCGTTCATTTTTAGTGTGATTTTCTTCGCTTAAAATTTAGATGCGAATGTTCTAGTCCATCTAAATTGAACGCTAATTAAAGGTAACAGTGGTATGTGGAGAGACGGGATCAGGGAAAACGACGCAAATTCCTCAATTTCTTTTTGAATCTGGTTATGCCAATGATGGACAAATTATTGGAATTACTGAACCTCGGAGAGTAGCAGCGATATCTATGGCTCAAAGAGTTGGTGAAGAACTAGGAATGCCGGATAAAGTGTCTTACCAAGTGAATTTGAGCAAAATTATTTTCAAGCTATTATTAATTGAATCATATCTCATAATCTCAAAATTTATAGTTTAAGATATACTAGTTATCTTTATTTTCTTTCTAGATTCGCTATGAAGGTAATAGATCAGACCACACGCGCATTTTATTTATGACAGATGGTGTTTTAATGAAGGAAATGGAGACAGACATAATGCTCAAAAAGTACGAGCTACTAATTCAATATAAGATTTTGTTTTTATTTTATATTATAAATTTGTATCAGTTCAATAATAATTTCCAATAATTTTTTAAAGGTACTCTATTATTCTCATTGATGAAGCTCATGAACGTTCCATGTACAGTGATGTACTAATTGGAATGCTCAGTCGGATAGCACCTCTTCGTGCAAAAACGTCTAATCCACTTAAATTAGTCATTATGTCAGCAACGCTACGATTAGCTGATTTTATGCACAAGAGGTATTTGCACGTTCTAAAATTACTAATATAAAAATGCTCAGTTCAATCTCATTTTTCAGATTGTTTCCTATTGTTGAGCCAAAAGTTATCAAAATAGAGTCTCGCCAGTTCCCAGTGACCGTACATTTTGAAAAAAGAACACCTGATAATTACATGGTTTCGTCATTTCGTAAGGTAATTAAGAATTAGATTTTCTTAGTAAGTTAATATATTTTATTTCTGTAGATAATATCTATTTCAATTAGGTGTGTCGCATTCATGAATCACTCCCTAGTGGTGCGATTTTGGTTTTTGTGAGTGGACAACAAGAAGTTCGACAATTACTTAAAAAACTTTGCTTAAGGTATCCGGTATGTTATGGTCAATTCTAAATTAGTAAGTTTTTTGTTGGTGTTTGTCTTCCCTCGTACATTTCTTAATAGGTTCGTTATGAAACGAGTAAGGATGGAGAAAAACTAGTGCGAGGAGGGAAAAAATGGCAAAAGAAAAAAGCGGAGGAGGCTAAAAATCTAAAATTGGAAGATTTTAGAGAGGGGAATATAAAGGTTTTATTTTTTTATTACAAGAAAAGGTTTTTTTCTCTCATTGTTTTACAACGCTATTAGACATTCAGTTATAATATTTTTGCTAATCAGATTAATAAACGCTTGGATGGCGAAGATTTAATGGAGACTGGAGTAGGTGAAGATATTTGGGATGAAGACACTGATATACTGGAAGATAACGATGATGACTGGGTAGGTGAAATAAGAAAGGCAATTAGTTGAACATTTTCATTGAAGTCTAGATGCATTATTTAAGAGCTTACCTTTATCTTCTCCACCAGCAAACTCGCCTCCATTGTACTGCCTACCTCTTTATTCTCTTCTATCTACCGAAAAACAGAAGAGGGTTTTTCAACCACCTCCTGAAGGTGCTAGGTATGAGAAATTGTTATAACTATTAACATGTAAACTAATATTATTTCATTTTTCCCTCTTGTTTTTGATTAACTAAGTGAAGCTTATCTCAGTATTTTAAAGGATGTGTGTTATTTCAACTAATATAGCTGAAACTTCGCTAACAATACCAGGAGTGAAGTATGTAGTAGATTCTGGATTTGAAAAAAGAAGGTAGGTTACACAATAGTCAATTAGGTCAGTTATAGAGATAACAAGCTAAATTTACTAATGTATTAGTGTTTGCATACAGTGCTTTAATTATTTAATTATTGGTTGTTGGCCTGAGATGATTTTAGTATGATATATCAATTAAAGTGAAAATTGTAAGGTTCTGATGAAATTATTTGTTATATATTCCAATCATAATTTATTCGTTATATTAGATAATATATTTTAGATTGTATGATCCCATCACGGGTGTATCTCAATTCGTAGTATCTCGAATAAGTCAGGCGTCAGCTGATCAAAGAGCGGGTAGAGCCGGTCGCGTTGTTGCCGGACATGCATATAGATACGTTTGTTCCTCTAATCCTATCGTTTTTATTTATTACAATGTAGGGTGGAACTAAAGCTTTAATTTATAATTGTTTTCAAGTTATATTCTTCGGCTGTTTTCCAAGACTTTCCAAAGTTTTCCTCTCCTGAAATTATGAACAAACCCGCCGATCAACTGGTATTGCACTTAAAGTCTATGAATATTGTTAAGGCTAGTGTTATTTTCCTGATATTTTGAATATTAGTTTGTTATTATACATAAAAACCGACTATCTTATTAATAAGCATGATTTTTCTTCACTGTCTTCATCATTTAAGGTAGTTAATTTTCCTTTCCCATCTGCTCCTGATCCAGAAGTACTCGAAGCTGCAGAGGAAAGACTATTGAAGTTAGGAGCATTATCACAAACTACGCGGAATGGAAAGGTGAAACCTGTTGGGATAACAGTGTGTTCTACTTTTTTCGACTTTTTTGATTCCACTTTGCAAGTGGTTTTATTGGATTTTATTATATTTAGTTTCGGTTTTCCAGACAGAAGCCCGAATAACCCCTCTCGGAAAGACATTATCTGTATTTCCACTTTCTCCTTCTTATGCCAAAGTTATTGCTATGGCTAATCAGCATAACCTGATGCCTCATGCTATTTTACTTATTGCAGCATTATCAGGTAGAATAATTAATTTTATACTAACACTGTTGTTTTAAACTATCTATAATGTGCATGATTTTTTCTAAAACTATTCCTGTCTATATTGGAAATCTTTAAGTATGGTTTTGCAAAATTACCAAGTCAAAGTAATATGTTTATAGCGCAATATTTATTCGAGCATAATATGTTTTATATTATTTATTTACTACTTTTGTTAGTAATTACTGAGATCAATATTTCGCCATTTTAAAGTTCGTGAGCCAATGACGCCTGTCTCTTCAATTCGTGGAACTACTGAATTAGAAACAAAGGAGAAAATGACAGATATTTTGAAGCTGAGGAGGAGTTGGTGTGGAAAAGTAAGATCATTATTATCGAGCTTTCCTATTAAAAACCATAATTATTTTTAGGGCCCTGCTCGACGATTAGGAGACTTATTGGTGCTAATGCGAGCAGTTACATGCAGTGAGAAAGAAAAGGTAATACTTTTAATAATTCTACAACTATTAATTTATATTATTTAACATGCAGTTTCTTTATAATAGTTAGAACAGTATTGCAGATGAATCCCATTGCTTGTGAAAGGATGGGTATTCGTTCCAAGGCTATGATGGAAGTTCGTCGATTACGATCACAATTAACAAACATAGTTAATACATCATTCAAAAATGAAAATGATATTATTATGGACCAGGAATTGCCATCACCAACAGATGCACAAGCTCAGATGTTACGGTACATTGCTTATTATGTACTCACTAATACTTTGAACCACAGTTTATATGTTTATAAATTTTATAGATATCCATTATTCAATACTTTTGTTATGTAGGCAGATGATGGTTGCTGGGTTGGCAGACCGAATAGCAAGACGTGTAGATAGAGCAGTAGCTGAGGAGGATGTGCCTAAAGGCGCATATCAGACCCTTAAACTTAAGGTATGAAAGTGAACCCTTTATTTTTTACTTTTCCACAAGTAAAAGGATTGTTGTTATTATTTAGTTTAAGAAGTATTTTTTTGTCTTTCTCAGTTTAAGTTTATAGAATACAGTTTTTTAGGACTATGTTTTTATTGACCCATGTAGTGTAATCTACACAGAAGAGCCAGACTACGTTCTATTTCAAGAGATTGTGCAAATAGGTGAAAAGAAATGTATGCAAACAATAATGACAGTTGACCATGAGTGGTTACCGCGGCTTGCTAAGGAATATTGTCGTTTTGGTGAAATGGATAAGAACGTTGAGCCAAGGTACTTAAATAAAGTATTTATTAGTGACTATAGTTGTTAATAACATTATCATTTCTGACAACTAATTTTAGATACGATTCTACTACAGATCAGATAGTGAAAAATGTCAATGTATGGTTTGGCACGTATGACTGGTCTCTTGGTTCAGTTGATAAACCACTTCCACTGGACATTAATATCTATCGTTACTTTGCACAGTTTCTTCTGGATGGAAAGGTTAGATTATTATTTCTTGTTTAATGGAGAATAACAAGAAACTATGTATGCTTATTAAAATATGAAAGTATATTTTAAACGAAGCTTAGTATTTAACATTTTTCAGTCGGTTTCAACAATATGGTTAAATTCGTATAAACACTCGATATTATCTTGTACTTTTATTGAACTTTTTGTACTGTAATGGTGGAAAGTTCACATCCTAAAAATTATTTTGCAAATAGTTGTCAAAATTGTTAAGTTTCAACTAAGTAACATTGTTCCACACCTCAATATTCTTTTTAGAATTTCCGAATTAAGAAAAATGACATTTTTTAAACCAAAATGATATATTGAAGAAGTGAGATAGATCAAAAATTAGTATTGAGAAGTTTTCGAGTTAAACCGCCAAGCGGTATTTTGGATACACTTAATGGTCAATATTTAATAAGAAATTTATATTTACGTTGATAATAGTTCTACATCGAATTGAAATAATGCGTGAGTTTTGTTTAAACACTACTATTTATATTTAATTAGTAAGGTTAATTAAACTAAATACTGCCTGTATTCGATGTGTATAGTATATGCATGTCATAGGGAGATCTTGTATCTCCTTATAAATGTTCTAAACGTGATCCTATCTATTGAATACGGGGCTGTTCATAGGTTACTTTTTATGTGATTATTTGTATATGTATACCTAAAAGATCCTACGGTAGTGGAGATTGAATTTTGACATCAGGCGGATAAGTTTATTATACGATGTCTTGTCATTCATGACATTTCTGATTTATATTTCATTATTTCGTACTACAAACAAAATGAAAGAGCAAACATAATTTCATATTATTAAGTTTTTATAGCATTATATAAGAAATACGGTTTCAACTCTTGATAATATACGCACCGGGACTCTATAAAAATATTTTCATATTTGTATTTTTCAGGTTATGCCTTTACTTGCTGAATATGTTCCAAAGATGTTAGCACCACCAATTACTATGATTAGATCATGGGCTAAGTTACAGATAAGAACAGAAAAGCTCTTAAATGCTCTTGTTGACAAGGAGGTATATAATTTCATAATTATTTTATCAATTTTCTTTAGAACAACTACTTAACAGGTTCATTGCCGTTCCTCACTTATTGACGAGTGGCATCGTGATGAGAATTATTTGCTCGAGGAATATCTTATGTGGATACCAGAATCCTTACATGCAACGATATCACTTATGTGGCCACCTCTTGAGGATAAAAGTTCTAAAATGGGTAGAAATAAAATCTACACCAAATAATTACTTCATTAGTAAAAATATTTATGCACAGTTTATAGTTTACTTCACTTTTTTATGAATGAATTGCACTTTCTCTGTTTCATACTCTTAGTCAGCCATGCCTTTTGTATCATTACTAGTGTAAATTGTGATTTTTTAAATGTTTACTTGGAAATTCAAATCTGATTTCAAAGTCGCTTGTCAGTCTATTATATTGCTTCATTAAAATTTTATTGTTTCAGAATATGTTATCACTTTGTTTTTCAGATGGGGACGTTGTTATATTGTTAATTCCAACTGAATAAAACATTTATATTACTCTGTATTAACATGTACTTTTTGAGGCATGTTTTGAGCCTAAATTTTGCATACATTTTGTGATTAATTTAGTTTTATTTACATAATCTTTTGAGCATCGTTTAGGGGCAGGAATTTGTACGAGAGGGAGTTTGAAGATTCTTCATATCGGTTACTAAACAAAATTATGAATTTGGTGGGTAATGTTATTAAGAATTTAATCGGAGGATTTTTTTTTACTATTTGGGGTAAAAGGAAACAATAGTTTTATTTTAGGTCAAAGATTTTGCTGATACTGCAGTATGCCCTGTACTCTCTAAACTATCATATAATACGACTTATAAAGAAGTAGAGACTTGGATACACATGGCTAATACGCTATTATACACGTACCAAAGAATTCTTCGGTTAAGCAGCAACCAATTTTGGTGTACAGTAATTTATAATGACTCTCTTTTAGACTCGCTGGATGTCGTACTGCATGTCATTCCAAAGTTGGTGAAATATTTTTACACGTTAAACGCTTTAATTGCTTTGCTTATATTATCATCTGAAATTACTACAGACCTTTCGAAGAAGATGAATATCGTCTTACTTTTGGTCAAAGTGATGCATTAGCTACTGCAGCTAATCAGCTTAAGATCTGTGCATTCGCTCTTTTTCTTCGATTAGCAGTTTATAACAATAATTTGGTTAGTTTGAACTTTAAAAAAATACATTGAGTTAATAGCAAGTCATCAAAATTCTTAGCATAATTTAATTGTTAAGGATCCCAATCTTAGTCAAAAGGAGTATACTGATATTATTCGCTGTCATCGAGTGATGCCAGTTCAACGAATTGAACGCGCAATTTCTTTATTCTCATTTTATGAAGATATTCTAGTACAGATAATGAAGCAATTTAGCCATATTTACCCGAGATTTGAGGTTGACCTGGAACAAATGGGTGTCGAATTTGAGCAGGTTTTATAGTTTTCTTAATTATTGTATTTTCGAATGCGAATTTTCTAAAATAACTAAGGAATTACAGATTATACCTGAATTGGAGTCGAAAGTAACTTTCTTACTTGATGAATTTCACACTAGTGAAGGACTGTTCCAAGTACGCAGTTCCCATCTTATAGATCAATTCTATAACCTTGTTGTAGATATTTTCTACAGCACTTCTATATTTATCTCTGTTTGTCATAAAGCAGGAATACAAATAGATGTGAACAAATGGGTATCGAAGTTAGTAAAAAATTTAATTCATATAATAGAATATTTATGATTGTTCTTTGTTTCTACTATAATATATGCTTATAGTGTTCCATCACTACTGGAAACCATTCATCGTTCGTTTACCATGGAAGTACTTGTTGACGTAGCCATGGTGCAATATAACTATCCCCTTAAGTAAATTTATTCTTTTCACTGAATTATTCTTTTTCAGAAGAGGTACCTATTTCTATTTATAGGACCATAATCCATAATATAAACATAATTTGAATTATTAAGAAGGGTGTACTAAACTATTTCATTAAATACCTTTTTATAGACGTTTTCTTCGTCTCCGTGCACAATGCGAACAAGCTGCTGCGCACTTTTTCTGTAATGTAATCGAATTAGTAAGCAAGAATCAGAGATTCATTCTTATTCAGTCTGCTCTGAGATATGAAAGGTTTATTACTATTAAATATAACCACGCCTTACTGAGATTATGACTTATTTATTATAGGTTTATGTATGTACTGAATGAAAAAAAAATAGTGACTTCATTTTTGGACGATTATGAAAATAATGAGAGAGATTATGTGGAGAAAGATATGCTGAAGATTTGCGAAGCACAAGGTCTAGAAACGCTGAAGCAGACTGAGAAGATGGGATTGCTTAAAGTATGCAAATATTTTATGTATTTAAGTTATTGTTGAAGTATTACGGAGATTATTTAATAGTTAAGTTTTTTATAGATACTATCTAATTTAATTCATTGCATTCAAAGTATTTATATTAGATTCTGAGAATATAGGATCTTGGCAACATGAATGCTCTCAGTCAACCTATTCGTGACGCCATAGATGAGATAACTCAGATAATGCCTCACATTTCACAGTGTTATGCACATGTGAGTGAAAACAAATACTTTCATCTGTCAAATTCTCGTTAAGAATAAATAATTTCCTGTATTATGTAGAAATCAAATTTTTTAGTTATGTCTACGCCACTTCGGTTATGACTCGGCTAAAGTAATTGAGGCGCTTCTCACCCATGATGCATCATATCCAATGGATTTACGGAGACTGGAGGGAACTGATCTTACTGCTTCGAGAGCGGTCTCCATTTCATTACCAGCTTTATCTTTTGAAAACGAAGGTGGGCATTATCGTAGAGCATCTTATGATTTTTCTAGAGTAGAACTTTTCAGAGCTTATACAGTCCACCATTTCTCATCGAATAGAAAGTCTTACCTTATCTGTCATACCCTCCGAATCAAAAGACGAGAAAAATGTATTTAAGGTAATACACTTTGTTTATGACATTTATATATTCCTATATAGCTATAAATTCTAGGGCTTGTTTAGTCTTGCTCCACCTACATCAAAATCAGTTGAAGAGTCTACGAGTAAAGTCGAAGAGAAAGCAATGTTTGAGGTAACATGAAACTTAATAGTTACGAGTACCAATATATGTCAATATTCATTTTTAGATTGTGTCTAAACTGAGCACTGCTCTCAAACGCATAAAGCTGCGTGCTGGTGAAATAGACACAGATATCGAACATCAAGAGGGACCAAGTAGAGAGCGACTTGTACCGATGGTTTCATCTAAGAAGTTAGTTTTTTTTTTAAATGATTTTTCCTACTTGTCTTTAAACACAATTATCTTTCTATTTTTCATTACTGTATTATAGATATGCGGGAATCAAAAAGTTCCAAATATCTGATGCGGATAAAGTAGCTATCCGACCTATTTATGAAAAATACAAATATGAAATCCCCAGTGACAATGGGATTTATGATGATGAGTATGATGACGAATATGAACAAAAAGAATTTATTGTTGAACCACTTAAGTAAGTTTTTTTTTTGCTTAAATATATGCTCGTTGTCCAGGGTATCATGTATAAGACTCATAAAGAGAAAACAACAAAGGAAGGAAAATTTCAGTATAAAACATGAATTTATTTCAACAAGGTAGTTAGCTATATTGTTTCTCTCAAATACAAAATTATTTTCAGTCCTGATATATCTTCTTCTGATAATGAAGAGGATCAATCAAAGTTCCTAGTCCAAGAAAACAATTCCCTTGAAGGTGAATTAGTAAGCAAATAATTTTGATAAAGAAAAAAAAGATAATAAACAGAAAATTGAAAATTTATACCTTATATAACTTTAGTAGAAATAGCACTTTTTTAATAAGTAACACATAATATTCAGCAAATTCTACTCCAGTTCAGCATCATGGTGAAGAACAAAGAGTATTTGGGAGGGGTGGAGTAAATCGCAGAAGACAAATCAATCGGTTGCCTATTACGGGTAGGATCAGATTAGGAAATAAGCATTGGGATACTGTAGAAATAAAAGCCTATATGAAAGAAATTTCTAGGAGGTAGCCTTAGTACTTCGAATTCTCAGTATACAGGAGGGCGAGAACGGCAAGTTAAGGAAAGGCGAAAAGGCATACACAAACAGCGAGGTGCTGACAAGAAAATGCGTGGGAGCTATTAGAGAAATTTTTTAACCATGTTTTTAAATAAGAAAGTAAATTAATAAATTAATCTAAGAATCAAGAAGTCTTGTGTTCATTTTATCTTCATTATCGTGTATGTATAATAGCGTCTTTACATCATAATTAAATTGAATAACTATTTTTGCAAGTCTAAAAAAATATGCTCTTAAATGGTGCAGTGCAAGAGGAAATGGTTTTGTAAAGTAAGGAATTACATCCACATAATTCGATGTTACAATTAATAACGCCAATTTTATTTTAAGCTGTGTACCCGTTTTACCATACTTTTGTTACGATTGTATGCATTTTCTAAATATTAAGGGTTATCTTAAGCAACAATTACTTGATGCTACAACTAGAGTGCTATTATTTTTTACAAGAATCTTCAGCAGTTGTGGCCACTTTTGACGGAAGTCCTGAAACAATAGCTTAAAAGAAGAGTTATATAAGAGAATTTTCGAAGATTAGTGTAAAGGGTAGTAGTAGTAGTAGTAGTAGTAGATTGGGCTATACACGAATACTACTTGTTTTTAAAAGGAAAATTCGACTGAAGTATTCATACTTATATTGTTATACCGTATTTTAATCTGTATGCTTCAAGTTCTCTTTGGCGTTGTTCTGTACGTAGTGAATGCCTATTCTGCATCTCCATTCTGCTCAACGCTTGTTGCTGAAAGCTTTTACATAATTAATATGGTACAATTTTATTTAGCCTAAGAATGCAGAATAGAATTGCCGAGTGCTCCATATCAAATTTTATAAAAATCATTTCTTAGAAGTTTAGATCTTTATTTTATTCTTCTAATATATACTTAAATTTCACTCACAAAATTCCACTTTTCTCCTTTCTTATTTGCCTGTTTTCTATTATAATTTCTCCATCTAAAGCAACAGTAACACAAACAGGCAATAAGAATGACAAGAATGATACCTCCAAGAATACACAATACGATCACAACGGCTGAGAGGTTAACTGCAAATATTTTAGGTAGGAGAAATTACTTACCGCTTATTTTTTTGACAATCTACAGAAGTAGTTGAGGAACTTATTGTCTTCAATTTTTCACTGAGGACTATGTTGGAAATATTATTTCTCGGTTCTTCTACTATGTAAACAAGGTGCACTTTTTTAAAAGGCTTTTAGTGTTCTTTCTGAATTATAATGTACTATTAACTTACCCCAGCAGTGCTTATGACGAACATTACTGAGGTCGCAGTTTGGGAAGTACCAGGCATATGGGAGGCAAGTTTTAGTAGAATCACCGCACCAGAAGCATTCCTAAGTGAAAGAATAAAAGTGTAGAGACTAATCAGAAGAAAAATTAGAAGATAGGTAGTTTAGGATAAGGAACGAATCATCACACCGATCCTTTTGCAGTGCATGTTTCGCAAGTGCGTGATTCGTCAACGTCGAATTCGCATATTCCACGCGATGTGACATGCAAATCCTGATAGTTATTCCATCCTGCGAGACCATCCACAAAGAGAAGAAATACTCCAATTATACATAACCACATTTCGCTTTAGTCACCTAAATATTATCGAGGTTTTAAAAATTAACTAATAATCAATTATATTTGACAAACCACATCCTAAACAACAGTATTTTAGGTTTTATTTAAAAAAAAAATATATATATATATATAGTTTTAAATGCATCCACTAATTCCTACGTATGGAAGTATAAATCACACTCCCTTAAGATGTTTAGTGCATCAATATATTATCAATTAGTGAAAGTTTCTACAAAAAATGTAGCTTTAGTAGTTAACTATGGCGAATAAGTGGTAGATAGAAATAAACAGCGAAACAAATCATTCAACTCCTAGCTAATTTGAAAATGGTACTTCATAGTAAAAGAACGAAAGAAGCGAGTTTTCTATAGTCAGTATATAAAAGTATATAGGATAAAATGACACAGCTGTACTGTAGTCGGTGTTGAACTGAAGAAAGGCGTTAATCACAGAATCAAAATGAAATACAAAAGTCCGGATAATCCGTTTGGGTAAAACATGTTGTCATTAGGAATTATATCAATGTCCGTCGTGGCCATGTGGTAACTATCGTTGTATAAATTGGGGAAGCCGTGGTACGATTCCCCGCCAGATTACTTTTGGTCTTCTCATATTTAGTGATAGTTGATCATTTGTTCTGTAAGTGCAAACCAGGCTGAGGTACGGAACAGGTTTGAGTGGGGGTTTCGGCTATTCGCGAGTCAAATCGCAGTCCACCGATCCATCGGTAAGTTTCCAAGGGCTCGGACGGTAAGTTTGGAAGACTACGAGGAACGTAAGTTTGCTGGTGAGTTTTCCTCTCGATTTTTCAGGGCTTTCTCGAGCCGAGGCATTTGCCTAAGTGCTCAGTTGAGCCGGGGATTTGCCTCAGCGTTCAACGCCCACCTCCCCTTCGGGAGGAGAGTGGGTATTTTTGGACGCTTCTGAAGCGTTTGGCACTGAGGTGCTGGACTGCTTCAGGAGCTTATTGGCACCTAGGTGCCAATACCTCGAATATAAGGGGAGGTCATGCCCAAATTTTTCAGGATTTAAAAAGATGTATTATATACTATTCTTTTATATTTAGATAGAACCTTAGCATATTTCAGCTAAGGTCTCCAAAATTAGGAAGGATACTACCCCAACCCTTAAAGGGTATAGGGTAGTATTCCCTCCAAAAGACCATATCCTACCTTCCCTTTCCGGAAGGTAGTTCAGGTCGTGTCCAGCCACTAGTAGTGAGTGGCTTTCAAAGGGCTTTTGAAGCCCGAAGAAACTAGAAAATTCAAAAACATATACGCTTTTCGGTTTCCGTACCTTACGTTGGTTTAGTTTTTGCTGTCGAGAGATAGGAGACGCAGAGATAAAAAATTGGGCATAGATTCGCCTTTCCAAGGTTTTTCAGAGCGACCCGTTAGGGTCCAAAGGCATCTAGGTGCCAATAAGCTTCTGAAGCAGTCAGCACCTGAGTGCCGAACGCTTCAGAAGCGTCCAAAATTATCCACTCTCCTCCCGAAGGGGAGGTGGGCGTTGAACGCTGAGGCAAATCCCCGGCTCAATTGAGCACTGAGGCAAATGCCTCGGCTCGAGAAAGCTCTGAAAATTCGAGAGGAAAACTCACCAGCAAACTTACGTTCCTCGTAGTCTTCCAAACTTACCGTCCGAGCCCTTGGAAACTTACCGCTGCATCGGTGGACTGCGATTTGACTCGCGAATAACCGAAACCCCCACTCAAACCTGTTCCGTACCTCAGCCTGGTTTGCACTTACAGAACAAATGATTAACTATCACTAAATATGAGAAGACCAAAAGTAATCTGGCGGGGAATCGTACCACGGCTTCCCCATCTTATATGGTGACATTTACCACTAGGCCACGACGAACACGGTGGATTCCTCAGTGATTATCATAATTTGGCTAGTTTTTACGCGCGAACGACATTTTAACGGTTTTGTATGTATCATTTGCAATAATAACACAATTTTAACATATATAAACTAATAAGGTGACAAAAATTACAGAGGTCTAATCAGGAAACTTTACTGGAGAAATGTGGTACTGTAGTACGGACACATCTAACGGAAATGAAGTGGGCGCTTTGCAACATCTAAGCTAACGGTCCTAATAGCATTAATGTGCCTGATATGAATTCTTTATCTATATATGTTTTTTTAAACTATATAACCTGAATTGGAATTTAATTTACTTAATAGTAGCAGTATAAATATCTTAAATCAATGGGCACAACAGTGGACCTAAATAATAATTTATTCTGCTCAGTATGTATATCATGTTTTTTCAGACTGTATTAGCCTATATTTATTCTAGTATACGAAAACAAACAATTTTGATAATTTTGTACATTGCTATTCCAGTAAAATTTATCTTTGCTAATCTAATATAACGTATAGTTCGATACAACGAAACTGGATGTTTTCTATAAAAGTTAATATTAAAACGAATTTTGATTTGTAGTTTATCTGGAAACCTTAGTTTTCGTTAATAGTTTAAATATAAGGAATAATTCTAATAAAGTCTAAATTTGTAGTTTATAAAATTGCATGTTTCCGAGCATAAATTTAGAGTATTCCAAAAATTTTTCTTCCACTGTGATTTATCTTAGCAAAAACGACATAAACAGTTTCTGAATAAGACAGCATCAGTACACAGCAATGCAAGATGAAGATAAAAAGCTGGATGTCCATAAATAAAGCAAGGAGAAGAGAAATATTTTAAGGATAAAGTTGATCAGTCGAGCTCCATTCGATGGAAGCAGTCGCGTATTGCAGTTTCATTGTTTGAACAGCAGCATTAATCAATAAATACGTGAGATGAATATAAAAATGACTGCTAAACATAAAATGAATACATGAATCACATTTATTCTCTTATTATCCTTTGTCTACCTCAGTAATTTAGTCTAACTCGTTTTCTTATTGGAAATCGAATTCATTTACGCCTCAATTTGTTCCTCTTTTCGCATCTTCTATCCTATATTGCTATATATTTAACGGGGATTTCTAAATAATATTTCAATGTTATAAATGGGTAGAAAGGGAAGTTTAAGAACACAATAAATGTCTAGTAAAGACAACAGTTAAGTAAAATATTTTGTATTGAGTACATGAAAGGATAGCGAACATAGAATATGCGTAAATCTACACTATAATAACGTTTCTAAATCTAACATTGTATAGAAACCCCATACAACGGGGGCAAAATCCAAAAGAACAGAAATGTTTGCCTACCTATACAAAACACACATCTGGTTGACATGCGAAATGCAGGTATTGGCATAAGCTCAGCAATAGTACAAAGAGAGAAGAGAGAGGTAAAAAGAGATAAACAAATGAACGAAGATGAATGTAGAAGGAGAAGTGGATTAAGAACAATTATAAATCTTTACTCTGCATTCTAGTTTTTTAAAACTAGGAAAATTGAATATACTGTAATGCTGTCGTTTTATGGTGAATCCTAGCCGCTCCTGTGAAATATATGTATAAAATCTGTATAGATAGGAGTGGAGTATGAGAGGAAAAGCGTATTAAAAAGAATATAATGAAAAAAAGTGAAAAATGAAAAAGTAAGGATAGAAGAAAAACGTTTTGACCTTAGCATATATCTTCATCTGTGTTTATAGGATAACTGCATGCATCTCTCCACGTATTCAAACAACCGCCAATACATATTGGTCTGGAACAGTCCGGGCCTTCATAACCTTCAGGACATGAACATTTGCCGGAATTTGGAGTGCCCCCATTCTCGCAGACTAAATTAAACGCTGACGCTTGTGGTTTAAGTGTTTATGATTTCTACATGAACATCTTATTAATATATACATACCAAGATTGCTTGAAATGATTATAGGAATTATCTTCGTAACGTTAGAAGCAGTATTAACGAGCTGAAACGCATGTATATAAGGGATGAGATCTATATATTATTTGTTTCAATGAATTTAAAATTTAAAGAAGAAATGGCACTGAAAAATTAAAGGTAAAAAATCCACCTTAACCATTGACACTCCTTCTTTCGCTCTTTGAATGCTGTATGCAGTTCTATTGAAAGTGCACGTACGGCGTGTAGCAGTGCGTAGGCTTGGAATATCCTTAACTGACCACTCTTCCGGCAGCGAAAAAGCGAGAATAGGACTTGTTGCTGCAAAATTTAATGATTTTTCTAGCTGATCATATTCTCTAACATACAGTACGATTCAAAGTGATAACCCACTTTGTTTTTTCACTTTTTTTCTGTTCTTAGTCATCAGATTGATCATATTTTTTCGGAGATCAGGCATAATGGAAGTTTTCAGTCTTAATTCCATTTTTTTCATAAAATAGAAAATTTTTTTTGTTATTCTTCCTCGAAACCTCATACCAATGGCTCGTGCTCCCAAGCTGAGTCATCATAAAAGAGATCAAATCAAGGCACTTTCCATGGTCGGTTACACGGTGAAGCAGATTATCGATGTTCTCAAGCACTCCAGGAAGACTATTATGAGTTTCCTGTGTCACCAACAAGAATAAGGTACAAGGAAGAATAGTGGACGACCTGGCAAGTTAGATAATGGCAAAAAAAACAATTTTGCAGATAGTAGCGAATAACACGATCATTATCAATGAAATCCGTAGAACTTGTGACATTGGTTTCAGAATCTACGGTGTGGAAGATTCTGAACAAGAGTCCAAATATTAACCATTCACGAATGAAGAAGCGCTTACAACTGACACAATGTCACAGGGACGGAAGACTTTGCTTTGCAGATATTCCTTGATATGCGGCTGGGAATAGTTAGAATTTTACGAGACTTTGAAAATAATACTATTGTCCCACTTAGGGTCAAATAGGGTATTTCCCTTCTGTTATAAATGTTATACAATCCTCTTTAGGGTATTATGCGGTCAAGCTTTAATGCTTGAGTTCTACTGTGGCACAACGTGTTACCAAAATGATTTCATTCAAACTAACAGAGAAAAAGAGCAGTCGGCAGATTCCACATTTTCTTTTAACAATCACGACAAGATAGAGTTCTGTATAGACTAATAGCCACATGTTAGGCTTGAATAGACAGCAAGATACGATGTTAACCAAGGAAATATATAACGCAATATAAGTAGACAATATGCGAAATTAGTCTCTGCTGCGCAGGACACCTATTAACTAATTACTTCGAATTTCGGTGATTGATCTTCAGTGATGAGAAGTTCAATCTAGACGATTCTGATGGTTGTCCCCCCTACTGGAGAAATTTGCGTAAGGAACCCCGACATTTTTCAACTCGAAATTTCAGTGAACGAAGTATTATGGTTTGGCGCGTGTTCAGCACTACAGAACTAGTTGACTTAGTGTTTGTGTTAACAAAGATGAACAGCGCGGACTATTAGGATGTCTGTGTACATCGTCTGGTCCCGTATTTCCCACATTTTCCAGGCACTACCTTCACTTTTCAACAAGATAATGCCACCATCTAGGTCATTCAAAGTACCAAGACTTCGTTGGTGAATAATAACGTGAACACTTCAAACTGGTCCTCGCGCTCTTCGGACCTAAATCCGATGGAGAATCTCTAGGTAATTCTACTTCATCTGATTTATGCCGATAACCGTCAGTTTAGGACTGTTAAGGACTTCAAAAGTGCCCTTAGTAAAGCGGAAGCGAAATAGAAAACAGTATCAGAAGAAATTTAGCTAGCAATATGCTGGAATGAACTTTTCAGGTTATCAATAGAAGTAATAGTAACTATTAATAAATTGTTATATACATTTGCTGTTATTGTTTTTGTCATAAACACCTATTTTAATAGTATAATATCACTTTGAAACGTGCTGTTTAATTAAAGGATTAGTAGATTACCGACAGTTCATTATTTAGCTGTAGAGATTATACGAAAAGTTTATTATGAATGGAACTGGCCAGCGGCATAATAAGTCTTGGACTTGATGGTAAAAAATATCAAGTTCGCTCATGAATTCTTTTAACCAAGGAAATGCACGAATAATTCAGCGAAGCACTTTATCAACTAGAAGTTGCGCTTCTTATGGCGTTAATCGAACAAGAAATCACGAAGAAAGTGAAAAATAATATATCTGCATGGTGAAATATATCAACAAGAGGTATTCTCTTCCGGATAAGGGACACTTACTTTAATAATTATCTATTTAAACATAATATACCTGTTGTATCAGATCCAACAGCCGTGTCTGTATCATCCTTTCTGCTACTGAGGATTGCATGCAATGGAACAGTACCATTTATCTCTACTACAGATATCCAGTTTAGTGTAGAATTGGTTATGTTGATATTATAGGTTCCATTGCTAAGCTTGTACAATCCATTCACTAATAGAGTTGGACCTAAGCCTAAGTAAAAAAATACAAAAGAATATTCTAATGAAACATAATAGATACTAAACAAGTGAGCTTTTTTGCAAAACTTCGCGAAAATAATATGTAAGAACCTGTTATTTCGAGTCCAGACATAAAAGCATATGCCTTATTCTCAACAGTTACTGTATTAATTGCACGATTAAACGATTGAATATTTAATGACGTCTCTGATCCAAGGATATCACTGAAAACCTAGAAAAAATGTTGTCTATGGTTGCTTAAAAATTAGCATTTAATGGATTCAGTACCTCTCATAAATTTCTGTTAGGCAGTTTATAAAGCTAGTAGAATTTTTCTTAAACTCACCTGCGGAATGTTTTTGCCTCCGTCACTATACGATATATAACATCCTCCTGTTGAAAAAGCTGCTTTTATCACTTCCTCATTCGGTGAGCATTCATCATTCACTTTACGGAAAATGTAGAGCTAATAATAAAGTAGTTCCAGAGTAATATGAGAAATAATATAAAAGTTTGTATAGCTTATATTTATTTGGATACAAGGAGGGGGAGAGAGTAGAGAAGAATGTAGAAAAAGAAAGAGACTACGTCTTTACTAGATTCTTAGGCTAAATATTAATTTGTTATAAAAGAAAAAAATCATAGATAGAAAAACAGATTGACTGACCTGTTGACGGTACTGCTGGGCTACAGAGTAGAATTCGCTGAGTGTAACGGTAATATCAGCAGTTTCGACGTAGAAGGAAATCAGTCCCTTCGACTGTCTGCCAACGGCACTTACAGCGCTTTCATAAACTCTAGTAAGGTCAATCGCAGCATGATCCATGAAAGCATTGACATCCCACTTCGTATAGTTTAGTGAGCGGATGAAATGTTCGTAATTATTCCCGATATATAGAGGAATAACTGCAAAATCATTAATTTGAATACAGTGTTTAAGAGAGAGAGAAACGATGTAGTTTCCCCATACATTCACTTAAACTAAAATATATTAAGGAAAAATGCTCTATTAGCTACTAATCAAACAAACAAATGTACGCTTAAATAAAATTATTGGATAAGGTTATTTTAATGAACATTTCGTTCATTCATAATTCTTAATACACATTAATTGTATTGTAATTTAAGTAATTCATGAAAGATAAGGAAAGGAATCAGGAAACATTTAACATTAAATTATGATGTAGAATCAGTAATGATTACTTCTTTTCTACGTAATATCAAGAAAAGCAGTTAATATTGCTGTCAACTGACCTTCATTTTCGACAGTATAAATTATTAGTTGGTACTGCCAAATGACGCTAGTTTCGTCGATTCTGGCTGTTTCATTAACATCCTTGAAAACCCATTCACTTATGTCCGTGGACGTGTCCATACCAATGACTACGGTATAGGTACGGTAGAATGTGTCCAATGTGGTGTTTTTCTCGGGACATTCACCTGTGTAAGATGTTTTTTATAATTATTGCTCTTCTAAACATAATACTAAAAGTATTCTAAGCATATAATGCAAAAGAATCGAATGGATTGAGGCCTAAAAATCTATGCATAGGACCTACTGAGTTAAGCCTAATTAATCAACTATAAAAAATCTCACCTATTTCACACGATGTTCCATTATAGCCACCATCGCACTGACATTCATAGGTACTGTTGTTGTAGACTAAGTGTCCACTTCCAGAACAATCTAATACTTTTCCCGTGGGACCTAGAAAAAGCCAGTTCTATCCAGATGTAACTAGTGAACTTTTGCTACATTATTACACTTGTTACAGTACATTTGCAGAATTTGGAACCAGCATGTTATGGATTAATTTTTGAGGTGTTTCCCTATTAATACCTCCCTACTTATCCTTTGACACTAACCAGTCGAAAACCACCTCAAACATACGAATGTCAAAATAATATGTTCTGCTAGGAATCGTTGGCGTTATAAGTCCTAGTCATTAAACCATTCTATGTCAAATATATAACAGTTTGTTTAGATTATTACCTATACATATCGATTCACATAAATTTTATCGCTCCTTAGATAACTTTTTTCATGGCTGATGCAGAAGTTTTCCTTTCATATTATGAATAACTTATATTTAGTGAAACTCCCGATATAAATAAGGCATAATTATACAAAAAGTCTTCCGGTAATTAGTACGCGGTGGGACCACAATATCCATTTGACTAAAAAGAGGTGGTTTAGTAACAGTCGGCTTAGATATCGTCTCTCACACCAGAAGGAGTATTCGTATTGAAGCAATTAATGTGAGAAACTTGTTCAAAAAATTTCCTCCAGTAAATAGATACTTTGGAAAGATTGAGTGCAAAAAAACGTTCTCCTTTGCATTCTATGTTTGTCCAACTGTTGCTACACAAGGATATGTGGCTCGTCTTTTAATGAACAGGTAATAATATAATTATATTATAGATGAGGACTGGAAATTTAGAATTACAAAATACACGTAATAAAAAGCCTATTCATTTCGTCGAAAGTTTTCAAGGAGTGACTGGAGGAACCTAGGTAATTGTAAATTTATAAGTCACCGTATTAAGTGTTATTGGACAATTTAAATCCACTTATAGCATTATGTACAATAATCGATATCTCTGTAAATATTTGAAGGTGATTCAACGAAGTGATAACAATGTCCTAGGAACCTCTAGGCTGGGACGGTGTAAATAATGATGCAGAAAAATGACAATGGTACACAGTGGATATCCTGACTTTCTTCTTGCGTCCAGGAACGAAATATTACTAATAAGCCTATGAAGAGATCACCTAGTACAAAGACAATGTCTTCAGGTAGTAAATAAAAAAATGATCACGTACCTCTTAGCCATTGATAAGAAAACTTATTCCGCTACATTCGATGCACAGAATATATTCTAAAAATCTTAATCCATAACAAACTGTCTAACTTTAAAAATACCCTTCTTGTATTCTTAAATCCTTCCATCGAAGTGGACACCATTAGCATTGTCGTGGTCTAGCAGACACTAACTCTCTCAATACTTCATTACCACTAGTTCGTTTATGAAATAACCCCAAGTCAACTCCACTCATAGTACGGGGGAAGGGGATCCCGAAACGTTGTTGTGGAGCGTGTAAGCTGTAAGAGCAGATAATTGACCGTTTGTGAAAGCTCAAGGGTCACTTATCGTATTGTTTTATTTGTTTCCTTAATAAATAATTCTAATCTTTCTCGTTTTCTTAATTCTAATCCAATCTACCACTGAACCAGCATATTTTTCCTGGCTCCCTTCCATCTAAAGCGAAGCTGGTCTACACAAGCACCATCTGTCCCGATTGGCAGTTTTACTAACCCTTTATTGTTGTGTATCAGCTCCGCTTATGTAAACTATCTTATTCTTCCACATGTTTTCCTTTATCTTGGTTTTTATCCTCATTGACCTTTCTCCAAACTGTTTAAAATAATCTGCCCCGCCTAGAAAAGGTCGTATTTATATATGACCAGCTGCTAATGAAAGCAGTTAGTTAAAAGGTTTTATTATTTTTGTTGTATAGTTAGATTGTTGCTTGAATAAAGTGGTTGGTACTTGCTTCAACTGTGCAATACCTAACGAGCCCCAAATATAACTTGACAAGATCGGGGTACCATCCAAATTAAATTTCTTTTTTTTATCACTACGGATCACAACCACCTAATAACATTCTTCAGAATTATCTTTTGTTCACTCTTTCACATTCGTTTTAATCATTCGAATTTATGCTCGTTTAATAGCGCTTTTCAGAAACGTGAAAAACCTTAACAATAGAAACATGGTAAATAACAAAAAATATAACATGGCAGAAAAGAATCTTTTACTAAGAGCTTTTCATAACACTCGCATATAATCAGTGTCCATGAAATTCTGACTTTTTAGATGTCACATATGATCTCTTGACCCACATTATATGAATAATGACTTCTGTTATATGATCTAACACTTCTAGTTGTAGCAGTGTAGTTTGTATTATTTATTATTTGTTGATTATATCTTGCACCCCAAGAAATGATTGTATTTCAATGTTTTTAACAACTGACCTCTTTTAAATGGTGCGATTTCCCCATTGCATTGGATGTTTCCCATGGTGTCCTTCTCATTACAGGTAAATGAGGAGTCACTTTTCCCACACATAAAGGACCGAGTAAGGAAAAAATTGTCAGACTGACCATTAGCAGAGATCTATAAGTTTCAATAGTTGCAATTGAATATGATTTTGATTATTGATTATTTGGTTGATATTCCACTAGTATTTATTTCATCGATATAGGAACAATCGAAACTATATATTAACCTTTTTGTAAATAAATTCAGTAAAGCGTCCCAGTTAAACACATGAACTTAGCGCCAAAAGTTTGTTTCGCACTTTTGTTCCCCTTATTTTTCATTCAAAAATAAATCGCCGAATTTTGGCATAGAAAGTATATTTCATTAATATACACCAACGTATCTAATACTTTATGCACAGATCAATTGAATTGATATTTTCTTTACATGGCTGTAAAATAAAATCATATTACCTGTATTGAGTATTTGTTTTCAGTTCCATTAACGCAGGTGGAATTGTTTGTTTGCATGTAGGAGCAGAAAAAGGGCACAAATTGAGCTACGGAACAGTTGGAATTTAACAAACCGTTGACAGACTGTTTAGAGTCATACAGATCGACTAAATTTCCAGCACAATCCAAAATATTTATTGATATCTGAAAGATACTAATTATTATAAATTATGAACATTAGTTTGATAGTGAGAAGTGAGTAAAATCAAGGAGAATGTTTTCTCCTTTAATTGTAAGTAATGGGAATGCAGACACCTTAAGCGACATCTCTTTAGAGCAGTTCTTGATGGATACTTTAACTGCCGCACCATCAACTAAATCAATCCATATTTACTAATAGCGGTGGTTTATTGAGTTTAAAGTATACAATGATGAATTTTCAGTTTTCTTACTTTCATTTGGCCCATCAGGGAGAAGCGTGTTGTCGAGACTGTAGTACTCTATTTCGACTGATGTATTCATTCTGTAATGTTTAGTTGTCATTATAATTCACTACATTTAGAAATACTAGAATAGGTCGAGTCACTAACTTGGGAGTCCAGAATCGAATGAGAATATCGTGCCCTAGAAATGGAGCGACAAAAATCCCCGAAACTTCGTATTTTTTCGCTTCAAGAGTGACATTGGAATAGAAAAAAAAGTTGGATTCTTCCTTAACACGTACATGTATTTATAAAATTACAATAAAATACGAGTTAGTTTGCTAATTAGATATGTGGACTGCCGTAGGAATTTTAGTTGACATTCCTCAAAGCTAATCGTTTATTATATTCCCTGTACCACAACTTCTCTACTACATGCTTAGCTAAAGAGAAGAATACGTGGTGCTTTATGTAAGGCTTAAGTGCCATAAAAAAATTGTTTAACTAGAAGGAGTCTCTTTCAATAACAAGCAAAATACGCGACTATAGTCTTAGCTCGTTTCGATTCTAGCAATCTGATTCATCAGTTATCTTGTTAAAACACTTGGATCTGAGATGTACCAATGATTGATTACTGGCACCTGTCAGCGCCTAAACAGTCGACGGTAGCTTGTTGAAGATTCACGATCATTTGTGCATTGATTTTGTTGTCAACGAGAATTCCAGGTATATGTCCTTTTAAGCAGATATCAAACTCACCTGATACTTCAGAGATATATAATCAGATTCGTTGTCGGTTTTAAATATTAGCTTGAAAGGATACTGAGCGAAATTCATGTTTTGGATGCATACAACATTTGCTGGGGCGCCGTCTATACAAGCTGTAAAGATATTTCTGTAGACATATTTTTCCATTGAAAAACTGCAAGAAAACGTCTATAATTGCAATGCAAAGTATCGATGAAGTATTTGGATGCTTGTTTCTTCATCCTCCTTAGAGTGTCTCTCCTAGTCCATAAGAGGTAGTGAATAGAAACAATTACGGGAATATAAATAAATAAAAGTACAATTAGTCATTGTTATTTAAAAATCAACGTGACACAACAAAGTTGGTCATGCAAAGCACAGGTGATTTAGTACTTTATTGAAATTTAGTAGTGGGTCTACTACCATTAGCACATGAGTGCAAGTTGGTGAACTTAACAACTGAGATTCTTCATAAAATTAATTAGAGGAAATACCATATAGAAGACGTTCTGAACCTTCCCGAGTTAGTACGACATCCTTCCCTCTACTCCCTTACATTATATTGACTATATTAATCCCAAATAGGACAAAGTTCTTTTCAAAGAGAACTCATCTTTTTCTTTTATTTATATAAAAACTAAAAACTCAGAAAATTTCCGCAAAATTGTCTACTTTTTAATATTTATTGCATTACTATAAACAGTAAAGGTGACACTCTGAGAAGAATGAGGAAACGAGCAGCCAACTGTTGGCGAAGTCGTTTTGCTTCATCGACACTTTGCATAGCATTTATAGCCAATCTCCCTTGCAGTTTTGCGGTGTAATACAAATTATCAAATCAAGAAAAATATAAACTAACTTGACATCGCAATGGAGACAGTGATGGAAACTGTTATATTTTCTTTAAAATTCGTCAGATCTATAGTTCCAAGAGTAAAAGAAGGCCTTCTATAAACGAAGGTGCTGGCGAAAAGTAATTCCTGGCTAGGCCCAAACTTATAGATGTATGATAATATCTAAAATAGTGAAATAAGAGTATAATTTCTTCATATAAATGATGAACTACATTATTTTCAACATTTAATGTTCCACTCACTGTCATCTATGGACAGCATATATTATTAACAATTATTATTGCTATTAACTACAAAAATGCTACGATAACAGCGAATGAAAGGAGGGAAAGACAAAACAAAACCACAAGATAGAAAAAAATTAAGAAATGTATTTAAGTCATAAAATGGACAGAATGTAAGAATGTAAGCCTATTTTGCAGACTACCTCAGAGAAATTATTTATGTTCCCCTGATTCGACACGATGAAGTGTCCGTTCGTAAGCGCAGCTATGGTGTTGATGGCATTCGACTTGCGACCACTCGAACCCTCGTGAGTAAAACCATCCTTGTCAATGAAAAATATTACCTGAAATTACTAGTTCATTGAATTAAATATTTGTATCAATAAATTAATTTCATTTATAATTTTCTTTCGATTACCTATAACCAAAATGAGAGTTACAGGCAAGAGTAATTTCTAAGATTAATATGAAGGAAGTGACAAATAGCCAGCTAGGTCCGAAAAATGTCCAAAATTAAATTAAATAAGAACAGAAAGTGCGACAAGTGCGGTATTGTACAATTGTTTACCTTATTATTGTTGTTGACAAACGATGGAACATCAGTGACAGTTTCAAGTGGTAGTTTTTTCAGAGCCACCGAAATGAGTGAGTTTTTCAGTGTACCAGTAGCTATTTTCTGAAGAAATCTAAACTTCTATATAGTCTATTCGCTACGTTAGTCTACACTTTCGTTATATTCTAATCAGAAATTACTTTTTAGAAGTGTAGTAACATAAACACAATTATTCATACCTTAAGAGCCTCTAGGACATTACTAGGATTTGTGTCAGACTCTGGACTAGTCAACTTCCTTGTGTAGATACTCAAGGTGAAATCGCTAAATTTTGTAAAATTTATGCTGATTATAAGAGACAGCGTTTTAAGGATATGCTAGAAGCTTTTTAAATATTGAATCTTCTCGAAATTGTATTTCTTCAATTCATTACTATGACTGGAAATTTCTCACTTGCTTTATCTACAAATGTTCATTAAGACATTGAGTCCCTGTCTCACCTATAACTTGTCTGAGACTTATAGGTTAGGTTTTTGATATCGAACAATATATCTCCATAGTTGTTGAAGAATTCTATAGGACTTGTAAGAGACTGCTTTATAAAAGCCCTGTAAGTGCTAGGGTTAAGAGAATTTGAGTAGGCCAAGGCGAATGTCGCTGTCGGTTCGGCACAGCTATCTGAAAAGAGAAGCTAATTCGGCTCTGGCATGTCTTCATGAACAATGATCTTGCATGTGCAAAACAGTATTTGTGAATTAAAACCAACTATTGTGTTCAGATTCTAAATAGTTCTTATCTGGTGTTGTCGTGGTAACTGTTACACTTGTATGTGCTGTACTGGATCTAGGTTTAAACAGCCTTGCAACTTTTTTGGCGCTTTCTGTAAATCTTTTAAAATATGAAAATAATAACAAGCAATACAATTTTTTTTTAAATTGGTCAAATATTGCTACAGAGTCAATCTGCATGTCCGAAGAAGATACTTAGTGTTTTAAACATACTTTGATAGCATTTGTAGGGAATATATCGTTGAATGGTATATTGATTAGGCTTAGATTGAATAGTAGCAGTTATAATTACCTAAAACTTGGTATTATCTAAATGTGAATAACAATAACAATTAATCATCTTTACAGAAATGCAAAGTTATTATTGTAAAAAAAAACTCACATCAATCCATAACAAGGTGTCACTTTCTGAACAGTTGAAACGCTCCTATAATTTATCTTCAATTCTACGTTTAATAAATCCTTGGTTATTAGATATTTTCTTGTTTTATTTATAAAACTACCTTTGATATAAAATCGAACGTGGCCTTTCGAGATACGATGGTAAGACCGGTACTGTTTCCCGGTCCAACGTGGACAGTCGCACTTTTAACCTCGAAATCTTGTTATATTATTAAAGATGAATAAGCTTAATTAAGACGAAAAACTAACTGTAACGTTGGAAAAATCTGTTGTGTGGATGTGCATTGCAAGATAAGAATCACCTGAAGAAATATCATTATTCACAATTTAAAATACCTGTTTAAATTATATATGGGATAAATTACCTAACTAATGAAAAAATTTAATTGTCTTTAAAGAAAAATTTACTATTAAGAAATATGCGAAGAATTGATGAAGTAAGACTAGTAACCAACTTGGCTGATAATTAGAAGAGTCTATTTTATTATTTTCTACATAGGAAGTATAGATTTGCACTCCTCTTCGTTTGGTATTACTTGTAAATACCTAAATACATTAAACTGTAAGGTTGACATCCTGGGATTCCCAATTTCCCGAATGCCAGAGATCTCTCGTGTTTTCCGACTTCTCTAAAGCCCAGAAAAACCTCCATAGTCTCACTCAATACGTAAAAGTAGAATAACCCTTTATATACTATTTAGACATACATCTTGCTTTTTCTAGTCATTTAACTCACCCTCGCGACAGCAACGTTGTCGTGTAGTTTAAGCTCACATCTAGCGATGCTATCATAGGAATATACTGCTGTATCTCCGAATACCGTAGTACCCAAATGTTTCAAATTGCAGGAAGAAATGTTCGGAAGAGCTTCTGGAATATTATTAGTGACACTAAACCGTATTTTTGCACTTTCAACTAGCATTTTTCTAAAAAAAAATCGTTCGAAGCTAAATAGGGATATACAGTACTAGTCATTAAATTAATAGTAACTAACGTCCTTCAATAACCAGGTACATTCTCTCCAATTGAGGACCTCCCCTCCAGGTGATGTTTAAAGAATCGTTGTTATTTTTGACATTTATGGCGATTGGTTGGTAGTTGTAGTGGGAGGAAATGACCACATCGATCAACTAAATTTGTAACTTCTTTCATTTCTCTTCCTCTCATCTCCTATTCCTCCTCGCTGTATCATCGACATCTATACCATTGCCGTTTTTAGCATCCATACTTACAGATCCATCTACTTTCTCCGGTCCATACTTCTCTGAGATGAAGAAACCCCCAGTCGACTTCACCAAAAACCTAAGCTCGTTTAACTAAAACAGTAAATTGTGTAATAATTTACTCACTACTCGAGTAAGATTAGTTGCTATTTCAATGAAACTTAATAATGAGCGAGAAAGAAAACGACGTAATTCGTTGTTTATCGCTGGAGTATCTAAAAACTAGAATATTTACAAATATTAATATCTTATAAAGTTAGATAATTTGGGGTAGACAAATAAGCGTACCTGGGTATCGTTCTTCTCACAACGCACGAAAATGTCATCATGCGACCAAATCACATTAATCTGCAACAAAGTACATGAAAGCAAAACACTCCATGGAAATCGATGAACTTAGAAAAAACTGTGTTCATCGGGCGATTTCGAATCTGTCCTCGTCGCGTTAGCTACAGAAAATCAATGAGATTTTGAAGCGACAACCACAGCTGATATTTTGCATTCGAAGCATGACTAGGCGCTGATGCTTCTGGACACATTAGTATCATTTCTTGAGACAAAGACTTAAAACTTTTTTGAAACTATACAGTAAGACATGTGGTGCAATACATTTGGTTATACTAAAAGCGATAATAAAGAATAATCCTACCCTGATTTGAAAGGAGAGTGCGATATTTTCGAGTTTCTTCATATAGGTGTCATTCTTCAAAGGAGGATGTTGTGTTAATATTGTTATCGCTGTCTCACGTAATTCTTTATCTACAAGAAAATACTGTTTTAAATATTAAAATATCTATGGCATTTTTCTTGAGATACTATTATGTTGCGTACCTGTTATAAACTTATACAACTTATCATAAATAGGCACATAAAAACAGCTATAGTTATTTGGCAATCTCCGCTGCTCGAATGAATTAAGAAAATCGGTCTTATTTGAAGTACTATGTGTATCATCTGAAAATACAGTCCATTATTTGATTTGAAATATTTAATTTGTTAGTACTTTAGTATTTTAATGTAATTCAATATAATATATAATATATTTATTGTTTCCATTGTACTATTATTAATACAATGTTAATGACAAATATTGTCAAGAAGTGTGATATTAACGATCAAGAACTTATTGTTTTTCGAAATGAACTAATGAATAGCTTGCAATATTCAGATGGTAACCAACCTGTACCATTTTCAAATACAAAGAGCATGTTGTATTCATTGTATGGGAATTTTTCGATATGCTTCTTCACCGACTGGAAGATGAGATTTACTTCGATGGGAACCAATTTGTGATCGACAGCAGTGCAAGTGAAACTTTGAGAGACTTACACCTTGAAAGTCGAAGTAGGAACTATTTCCCCAGTAGTCAGAAAACACGTTGTAGTAGACGATATTGAATGTGGTGTTACTGGTGAACAAAGTTAAGGGCGCTTTGTTAGTTGTTACTAGAATCAGATTAAGATAAGTCTCAGTTGTCATGATTGGAAATAATTGACCAAGAATTCAGATAACTCGACCAGCTTCGCAATGTACTCCAAGGTAGCCGGTGGGACAGACACATCTGTTAGTCGACGATGGGTATCCGCTATTGACACATATGATATCAGAGCAATTAGCTCCTGTCAAGTGCCATTAAATTGAAAATCTTACTCCTCAGAACGTATTTAATTGAAATAAATCAAAAAATGACCATAAACAGACCTTTCCACCACATACATTTGCACGTGTTATTGCTTAAGATTCCTCCGTTTTGGCACTCCGGAGGTTGAGGCGGTTGGCAGTAACCTGATGTATGTCTACCTGTTATTTCTCTTTATTAAGCTCATTAATTTACTGATCAACTTATAATCTACTAAAAAATATAGATGCTTATACCTTATAGACATAGAATGATACCACAGATTTAGATGTTACAGTGCACCTTGGGGACTAAGAATACTTTAAAGGATATGTTTCATTCCAGAATATCAGAAATTTTAAATTTGATTTACGTAGTGAAATCTTTTTGGCAAGGTGCCAGTGCATTGGTCACCCTCTCGCTTTCGTCTTTTTCTGACTAGTCTCGTGTCCTCTGCTGTCCTGTAGTTTCTTCGCCGCATCACATCGAATTGAATTGGGGAAACTATTGGCACTCGTCCAACGGACCGCCGTACACCAGACAAACCCTCGGGCAAACGGAAGACGACGACAGACGACGAAACACCACGAAACGAACGTGCTGGCTCTCTACCGAATCCACTACGCAAAATAATAGAGGAAAAACTAGCCTGTCCGGTGCTTCAGACTGCAATTACTAAATAGCATATTAGGTGATTATTTATTTACAGCATTATATCATGCATTTAGTAAACATCATAAATTAATTTTAAGAACTTGCGGAATTTCACATTAACGTGAAATTTTTTCAAATGAAAATGGCCCGTATCCGAAGCAAGCCTTATCTCATATGCAGTTCGGTGTATCAGAGTGCACTGCTACCTCTTAGATTTGCTACATCACCTTAGTCACTTTATTTGGTTTATGATGGCACTCAACTTCTCTTATGATATTTCCTGAGTGTTGAACTCACCTTTTAGCAATACGCCGGATAAGAAAATAAATGTCAGAACACGCATTCTGAAAAAAAATTCTAGAAACTAATTGATAAAAAGTTAAAAAGGGGAAAAAATAAAGAAAAGAAAGGCATGTAACTGTAGGTAAAGAAAAATGAAGATATCATTTATAAATATCTTAGTTAATGAATGATCCTGGTATGATTGATTCAGAATAGGGTAATTGATAAGGAGGGCGTGGCGTCAACATGAAAGAGCCCACAGATAAGATAATTTAAGTTGATGAATAAGTTACTTTACTAAATCGTGGAAAGTAGATCTAGTTAGTCGTGCAGCAATACAGAAATATGGGTGCTAAGTGCTTTAAAAGATGTGAGGAGATTAGAGATCAAGAAGTATTGGAAAGTTATTAGATGCCCTAACAATACATTTCTACATACACTTTTTCATTTAATATACGGGTATTGTTAGAAAAAGAGTACGAGCTTATCATTACAGTGGTGTTCACTCTGACTAACTGAACTCCATTAGCCGGTGAAAATGGTGGACGCTCAATTTGCCAGGTGATTTATTTCTTTATCTTAAAATTTTATCATGCGTTTTCTTTATAGATTAGGTATTATTTCAAAAGATTTACTCTTAAAATGTCTACTATGTCAAGAGGAAATTATTTCAAAGGTAAAATTACCTTTACTAACAAATAATATTTCAGCAATCCTCTATTAACGCAAGAAGTTATTAAAGATATGACTACCGAAAAGAAACTGGCAGACTGTAAGAGCATTAGTAGTTTATCAAGATCTCTACATAGCTCGTATTCTCTAGATTCATATTTCAGCCCAATCTTCTTGTGCTGATAAACCAGCCAAAAAAAGCAAAATTTCTCGTAGTATAGAAAAAAGAGGTCATAAGAAGAGTTGCTGCAACAGTCATATTTCAGACAGAAGAACTCATAATAGGGTAGGCTAATAAAACTGGCGTAACTTCTAATTTGATGTTTAACTACCAGACAACTGCAGAGAAACAAGAAATAAAATTCATTTTAACGAGTTAATATATAAAGCATGCAGTGTTAGAAATATTTTCAGACAACTATTAAACTAACGCACAGAAAGGGTCATCGAATAGTGAAAATTGCTGATTTTGTAGATGTTTCTCTGCTTATAAAACAAGTTAGTCAATAATCGAGGCGTTTCAAGATAAAAAGTGAAGTGAATCTCTATATGAGAATCACAAAATTTCAGCAGCAAGTCACTGGCCGATTACCTCAGTCTGTTGACCTCAAGGACTATAATGAACAAACAGTTTCCATATTCGCCGACTACATCGAGAAGAAGGACGTTAAGGTGTTTTTCATACGAAAAGTAACCATGATTTTTTACCATAATTTTACTGAATAATTTTCGGCTTCTGTTTCGTTCCATGCTCTTGCTGAGCTGATTAAACTCACAAAAACATTTGTAATGGAGGACCTTCAAAAGAAATTAGAGGAGGTCAATTTGCTTTTTAAAATATTTTAATGATATCATAATCACTACTATTAAATTAATATTTTCGTGCCTAAAATTATGTATTTCTAATAGAATTTACAGATTCTAATTCTGACTGCAGAAACGTCAACTGCTTACCTATTGCAAGCAATCCTTGTTGCAGGAACAGCTAATATAACTAGAGAGGTAAAAAAATACAGAAGCAAGAAGAAAAAAGGGAGCGATGAGAAAATATTGCGGAATCATGCATTCCAGACAGAAACCTCCATACAATATATGGCAGCTTGGCGATTTGTTGAATTGGCCCATTTGACAAATTTTTCAAACATTCCTTATCACCAGTTCGTCACTCTACTCGGAAGGTCGGTAAAAAATGTGTCTATCAGAAATCATGAAGAAATATCACTTAATATTGTATTTTCTGGTTGTAGCTGTGAGTTGAATGTGGCCCATGAGTTGGTGGTGGCAGATGCGGCGCTACTCTGGTTAGTAGGACAACCACAGCCAGACATCTTTGCGCCTGGAGTGTTTGCCATGGTAGGCATATATTTGTTCAAAGAATTTAACAAAACTTCTAAAAATATCTTGACTATCCTGCTTTAAAAAAAAATTCAGCACAAGTCTCTAATGGCATTACCTACACTACTTTTCAAATCAAGTCAATTTCAGATTCGAGCTCAATTCCTAAGTAAAGTCGACCGACATATGATTATCGAGCGTATTGCTACTCTTCAGATGCCTGAATCTGTAGGTTATAATTAAATTTATATAAAAAAATTCTATACGTATAGTGACATTCCAGACTAAGATAGCAATAGTATACCCATTAGATGCCACATCTCATTTTGAAAGCTGAATTGAAGAGTAAGCTTAAAATCAGCGTTCTAGTCTTATACTTATGAAAATCTTTTTTTTATTAACACCTACTTTATACTAACATTTACTCACAGCTTTCCGTTACACTTCCAGTGATTTATTTACAATCAGTACATTATTTTATTGCTAAGCTGCTTGATTGTGTAAGGTACTTTCTCAAACTTTTTCTTGATCCCTGCAGTCCTTCACCTGCTGTAGCTTCCCTTTTCACTTTCTTACGAAAATTCGAATCTATACTCCTAATTTTTTCTAGCTTTCCCTTGACTATTTTCTATTGGCAAGGTGCCAGTGCATTGGTCACCCTCTCGCTTTCGTCTTTTTCTGACTAGTCTCGTGTCCTCTGCTGTCCTGTAGTTTCTTCGCCGCATCACATCGAATTGAATTGGGGAAACTATTGGCACTCGTCCAACGGACCGCCGTACACCAGACAAACCCTCGGGCAAACGGAAGACGACGACAGACGACGAAACACCACGAAACGAACGTGCTGGCTCTCTACCGAATCCACTACGCAAAATAATAGAGGAAAAACTAGCCTGTCCGGTGCTTCAGACTGCAATTACTAAATAGCATAAACTTGTTGCACGAAATCTGTTAAATTGCACTTTGACTTCATATATCTTACATGGCTTATTGTATTTTTAAAGTGAGACGTGGTTTCTTCTAAAATATGAGATTATTATGTGATGGCAGTATGTACTGAATATTGTACTTGGAATGGTTTGATACAGTATCACTATTGTCTCCTCAATTTAGATTTTGAGTAATAATGTAGTATTATAAGGCAATTCAAATGTAATCCTATGCAGGTTTCTCGCTTTGCTCGCATGTCGATGGAGTCCCGTCATAACGCGCGCACGTGTCTTGAAGAAGAACATGTTCGTCGTCATTTAGCGCGTTGTGGACTAGTGGAAATCGAAAACAGGCCCAAAGAAACGAACCTCAGCCTCAGTCGTCCCAGATATGGCATTAAATGGATGGATCAGGGTGGATAATTTTATCTCAACTAGTCTTCATAATTAGATTTCACTTTTGTCCTGTCGAATAGCACTTATACCACCAAACAGTAAAGCAGTTTCCCTTGTAGAAGAAAAGCTTGTTTTGCAATTCAGCCGTCTGAAACTTTTTATTTATCTTATATCTAAGTCATAAATATAATTTCTTTGTAATATAGAATGATAATTTTCACTGAATAATATTATTCCAGAGAGCACCAAATCATCAAAGTGTGTCAAGCACAGTAGATCTACGGTAGGTTTTAAAAGACGTGTAACAGAACAATTCTTACCTGTAGTAAGGAACAAGATGTATCAAATAAAACCAAGGCGATATTTCTTAGAAAAGTTCGTTTTCCCATCGATCTATTGCGCATTCACCAAATGTTAGCGTAAGGACTTCAACAAGACCTAAAAAGAGCGTTACAATTTCGGAGAGTACTAAGAGAAAAATTTCGTTCGGTAGACGTCTCAAAAATACATTTACTAGGTGAGACCCATTAAGAAAAAGTGGAAAGTTGATTTTACATGATTACTTCTTAAATAAATAACTCAAAAATTCTTCCAAAGTTCTCTCTAAAATCTAAAAATGTATCAGATCAAAGGCTAAGCTATCGTCAACTAGCAAGAAGCCTTTTTCAGAAAATTCTTTAAACACCAAAAGGTACAAGACTATGTGTTTTTTATGGGTTTGTAATCTTGATATTGACCTCGAGAATTTTCACCATAGTTTTAGATCGGCATTGAAAGTGATTAGCACGCCAAGTGAACGGAATGTCCTCACACAGGTGTCGTTTAAATAGCATAAAACATATCACAGTATTTTAAGAAAATATAATATCGTAAAATAGTTTTGCAGTTTACGACGAAAACGAAAACTCTGCCTGAAGTGGAACAATCGAAGAATGAATCAGAAATCAAGTCGAAGGCAAACATAAAAGAGAAGAACCTGAAGGACAAATGAGAAATAGGCATCATTTAAAAATTGCAATAAACTGGTTAAATTAAGACAAGCTATTGAACGACTATAATATCTGGCCAGTTAATAGTACAGAAAAACAATTTAATCAGTACTCGAAAAACTTTCCATGACAAACCAATTATTGAACTTAAAAAAGTGCTCTGCCTGTTCGATTATTTATAAATAAGACTTTTAGATAATAGATAATAGGCCAAAACAATGCTGCATAATACTTATAATCAGCATGCATTTTGAAATGATCGCTATATCGGAGTGGGAGGTCTGAAAAGAAGTTAGATCTAGCAAGACCCATCTTTTGAGTAATTCTACTACAGCAAAATTATTTCATCGTGAAAATAATCCACTTTCATACATATATTTTTCAATTAAATAAAAACTAGAATATTATTAGACAGCAAAGACTGGTATAACAAACAAAAAAACTAAGATCGACGACATTGAAGACGAAATATTTCTATTTTCTACCTGTTCAGTTAAATTCATGAATTCATTCAATGGCATCTTTATTTTCATATTGGCTCCTTTTTAAATTGTGATACGCGGTTTTGGCTTTCTTCCAATGAACCCGTAAAATATGGCGGCAAATTTCAAAGTACTTCTCCAAAATGTACTGATGAGAACCAAAAGTTATGAAAAAGAAGTATCTAATGAGATAAAGAAAAGGTACATCAAATCTTGAATATTTTCATACTGGAAAGAGTGACAGCTCTCTTTGTTGTGACATGTTTTCGACATATACTCTATCAAACTAGGTATTTTCGTGAGAGTTCTAGGAAATATCTTAGGAAGATATTAATTACTTTATTATTGTCTATAAAAATACAACAAAATAGTTAGTAAATATTGTAAAAATTAAAATTAAAAATTGAAATGCTTAATAGAGATCTCGTACAGATTCATCAAGATCTTCTTGTTCGTCGACTGTGGGTTGATCATTTGTTTCGAAAACCACACATTTCTTCTCATTAATGTGGACCTCAAAATACTCATCTGGCTAAGATGTAAAACACTAACATTTTGGTGAACTGGACAAAAACTTCTCTGCATGTATAATTATATATAATTAAACGAGTGTCTTCTAGGTAGGACTTATATGCTAAATCCTCGTTGATAATACATTATGGTAGACAAATATGATACTTAAAAGAAGCTATATCTACTAAGAAATGAAGGGTAGCATCTTATGAGACATAGCTTTTTAATGGAATTTCAAGCTCCGACGTTGTAACTGTTTCCTGTTATTTACCTTAGCTTTCGGGTCATCTTTTACCACTATAGATTTAGAAGTATCCGACTTTAACGCCTCAATCTCCCGTTCAAATTGAAGTCTCATTTCCTAAACATGTTCATATATTATGTGGAGCTAAGTGGTCAAACTTATTTACCCGATACCTACCAAATATAATTATTTCATTTTTAAACTTCCCACTATCTAATTTATGCAATTTCTGTTACCAATTATTCAATGGCTCTCAAAATCAGTAATGAAAGTTTAGGAGACGCATACTATGAGAAAATTACTAAAAATGTATTTAATTTCAAACTCAAAGGTTTTTTTAAGTTCACGATGAAGGACAATTCTAAAAACAGTGATTAAGAGAGGACACTGACTAAAAAATGCTTCATTCTACTATTTTGACCCTTCGCTGCTCTTAACTTCACACTTCTACTGTTTTTTGGTGTGTCAGTAGTGGTGTTGAAATCTGGGCAGTTGCAAAGAACAGTTGCATTTATTGGTTTGCAGGATGAGACGCAAGACCCTTGTTAACATCATTATAGTATACGCAATGGTAGATCAAGATTTGTAATAATGATTAGTTGTGAATAATTTCTTCTGTTTTAACCCTTTTTAACTTTAAAGCACACTCAATCCACGTTGTTGAACTCACATTATATGTGTCATCAATATTGCCTTGGTGTTTGACGTTTGAGGGTTGGACGATAACTCCTTCATCAGCTGCTTTCTTCTCATAGTCGACGAACTCTGATTTATCATCCGAATCGTCGATCTGCGTCGCAGCAATACTGTACTGTTTCGATCGTTGTGGAGTACAGCTGGAGAATGGGATATCCCTTTACTGCAAGACTGCTGCCATCCATCCTAGGCGAAGTGATACAAACCCCTTTTTGGGCTCTGCTTTCAAGATGTCGACTTTTTCCAAGACTTTCTCTTTTGGCCTATTCTGGAATAGAAAATTCGTCTTCTAATCTTACAGAACTATTTTGATAGGTTTAAGTAACAATGAGAAAATTAATTAAACATTTAACTGCTCACAGGTATTTCTTTGATATTCTGGATTTTGGTCGAACTATGGATATTTGATACAGAATTGCACTAAAGTGAAGTAATTCTCTCTCATCTTCTCTTCTCCACTCTTTCTTCTAGCTTACTGAGCGTTTACTCTCTCTTACTATCTATCTTTGTATTACTGCTTTTCTTCTTCCGACCTTCCCAAGCTTCCTATCTGGTCCTTTATTTAATGACTTAGAACAGCTGGTTATTACCATGCAAGATGTTAACCATCCCACGAAGTTAAAAAGAATTAGTGTTCCTAAATGCATTACATCTTGTGTATTTTGTTTGTCAGCGTTTTTCAGGTCTATAAAATAGCAAAAGAATACTTGAGGTATGTCCTCGACCAGTCATAAACATCTCTTTGGTCACAGAAGACATTCAGAAAGCCTATACGAACAACCACCAAACTAATGGCGATTTTAACTCACCGTAATCCTGAATAAGTGTGCTATAAATATAACTTAGCATGGAGCTACCGCACTTTCAAAAAATTTATCTATGAATAGAGAGAGAGCAGATGGACGAATGGGAAAGCAGTGGAAATCAGTTTCACTGATAGAGGAAATTATTTTCAACGTGTCAAGTGTCTTTTCACTACCCTGCCTCCCGTTCAGTTTCCTCTCCTCTCTCCCTCTTTCTATTCTATTATCGACTTACCCTTGTTCGTTCTCGCTCTCTAATTCGCTGCTTTTTTACATTATAAACATCGACTATAACATCGATCAGGAACGACTTTATGCAATTCACGGTTTGCATTTATACGTCAACACACGTATTACACGCCGTTTCCTTGTAATCCGATACAACGACATGCTTGTGAAGACTCATCCGAATCAAAGTTTATTTTCAAAATAATTGAATATCACAAGTATACAATGCAACACAAATAACAAAACAATGCAAACATATGACGTTGAATTGCGACATCGAATATTATATAAATATATATGCATTTTTTTAAAATTAAATAAAAAACACTGAGAAAAACATACTATATTCTATTTGGTTGAAGTTTTGCAAATTTTTAGCAATTAGTAAACTTGTGGAGGTAGAAGGAACTTGGCTGTCTCTTTCGATTCACTAGTTTGCGAAAAATCATCAGTGGCAGGAGATGCAGATCTGTGGAATATTCAATGAAATAGGAATTAACCTTGATAATTAAAACTGCTATTTAGACATAAATTCAGCTCAAATGTATAACATGTATGTAGTAAACTGGTTATAAGGGATCATGTGAAAAGACAATCAAAAGTCAAAACTAACAGTGAAAGTGAAGAAGGAGAATGAATAAGAGGGGATGTGGAAAGAAGAACAAAAAAGGCAATACCTTCTACTACTGTCATTGGCCAGACTTCCGTCAGTGCTGACATCCACAGAAGGCCTACTCCTAAAAGCATTGCTGGTTTTCCGTTGCCTCCGCAATTCTGCATAATACCCGTCACGAACTGCCGAGAACACAAAGGTAGTTAACTGGGACCTGCAAAATGATACGTGTTCTATATTCACGGCTCAAATGCACCTAATTTCCTCCTTTCCTAAGTTTCCACTACTTATTCAGATGGAAATCATTCCAACTCAATTATTTCCGTTAATTACTTATAAATGAGGAACAAATTAATACCATGATCCTGCCGTTTCGCTGGCCGTATGCGTGGCTTGATCGAGAAATGTGCACTCAGTGGTAACAGCGTCGGCAGTACAAGCGAAGAAGTCTGGTTTAAATCCGAAAGATCGGAACTGAACGTGACTGCATCCAAACTCTTCAGACATCTGCACGTAACAACAGCGTAAACATCTCATTTTTCTTCCATAATAACTTATCAACACATTCAAGATGGTTTGTTTATATCGCTTTTATTAGCTAGATAAAAAAAAATAATCTTCTTCCAAAAGTATACTGACTGGAATGAAGAATTCCAGTATTATCTAATTATCGATGGATTGTAAGCAATGCCAGTTATCGTACAATGTACTTGCTAAGAGGATCTCATTTGAGAGTCCCACATTTGAGTCCGTTCACACTTTTTTTAAAAATCTTTAACTGTTTGTATCACTTACCTTTTGAATCTCATCGGAATCCGTTAAGCTTTCACAGACGCCAAGAAGAAAATCCCGTAAAGCGTCAGAAATATCACCACGCTGACTCTAAAATACCATAAAAGAATAGGAGCAATGTAGTTTATAAACTTTAAAAGATAATATTTGATTACATCTAAATATATAGATGTGCTGTAGATATGGAGATTTTCCATTTCCTATTCATAAGCCGCTTTCAATAAGTAGGTGTCAATTATAAGCATCTTTATAAAATCGGATGCCATGATAAATAGCTTTTCATGTAAGTGGAAAAGTGCATGAGTGGCATCACTATAAAGACGGTTATTGGAAAATCGGGCATTATGTAATACAACTTATTAGGTTCCTGAATGGCAGTTTGATTGCAGTTCGATATTGTGTACTGAACCGAGCATAACTCGATCAAAATCGTGTTCTCGTGATTTTGACGGCACGAGTCAGACAGATTTGTTTTCTCGCGACTTTCGCTCGCTATGATCCACTAACGTAATGAACAGCTGGGAGAGATAAGTGGGAGCGGAAATGGCGAACATCCCTCGATAGGATGCTGTTGTGCAAAGGGCATCCTCAAGATGACAGCTTAGTCATCTCCTGAGGATTAATGTCTGTAACTATATTTGGATTGGGTCTTCTTCACACTAAATGCGGCTGAATAGCCCTGATTCTTCTACACAAAGCTGTTCCGTCAGCATTTCAACTTTTCGCATGCTTTTCTCATCCTCAGTCTATTCCATTTATAAATGTAGAAAAATGACAAGACTTAGAAAAGTCAGTTGTCAGCTGATCACCACAAGAGATATATAAATATGCCTATGTGCTTTTATCTTATGCAAGGTAGTATTTTGCAATATCTGTTGAGGTGCTAATTGTAGAGGACTGTTTAAAATATACGTCTAATCCGCAGTGATATCAGAAGGCTTTCTGACAAATAGCCCTTATATTCAATTTAATTTTTAAATAAAAGTACTTAGAAATATGATTTCGAGCTTACCCTGGGTAGATTGTCGAGGAAAGCCCTGAAGTCTTCCTTCCTCTCGATGGCACGACGGAGAATCCGATCAGCTATAAAGGAAACCGTTCTATATACATAACAATTCTATCAAGTGCTATTTCCATTTAGCTTTATCTATTTGATTTTAGGATTAGCACTAAAATAACAAATATGGCAAGAAAACAGGTAGGCCATCTGTCCTAACTTTTTCTGGTGGAAGAGATATAATATATGGTGTAATTTATCACACTTTATATTAACAATAAAACTACAAGAGTAGATAATGTAAGGTTTTGAAAATAAATAAAATTAAGAGAAAAAAATATAACTTAGAAATTGGGATAACCTTACCAATATCATCCTTTGCATTATCAAGGCAATACTTGATTATAGCTCGTTGGTTGACAGTAAGAATAGGTTTTCTGTTTCCTTGGGAAGACATTGAAGAGCTGAAATAAATAATGTTTAGGTTACCAAATTTATAAAACTGTTAAGCAATATATAATTTTTGCGTAATTCCTATTTTCCTTCTCAGCAGTTATTTTCTAGATACTTTTTCGTTCCCCTGGTGTTCTAATACTCTCTTCGTCCCTCATCGTCGATTACAGCTTTACACCCTTTGACTAATCGCCTCAATTAAAAGATGACCTCTGCTTGATAGAGAAAACATATTTCAACAAAAAGTACACGAACTACTACAACTCATAAAAATCATAATTCATAAAGCATTTTAAATGAAGAATACCCAGAACACCACAAGAATGATCAGTTCTAAGGTTTGATACCAATAATCAGTGCTTTACAATCGACCATATATTTTCCCACTAGGCCTACTCACAACTAACCAAAGAGATTGTACGTCTTGAGTGATGAACTCTTTCAGCTAAATACTTACCGTGCACTGCTAGTTATCTTTCGTGAGTTTGAACAGCTTTTGTCGGTGCTAATTTTTGGCTTCTTTTTGATTTCTTCTTCTTTTATTTCGCTCGACTTAGAGTTACCCATTTTATGAATGAAAGACTGAAATGACACTTAGCAATAAAAGTTTACGGAGAACTAATACGAACAAATGCACAACTATGCGATGATTATAATGATGGAAAGACGTTTAGATCAAAACAAGGACAGAAAATACAACAAATAAAAAATAGAGGGAAAAGAACTACGATGAAATATGGAAATAACCGTAAGTGCTGTTCTGATTTAACGATGTGTTGACACCTCGCTGGAAATCAAAATTCAATTCCCATTCCCATGAGTAGTCAGAAGAAAAAATGAAATAGTGATGTAAAATGTAAAGATTGTTTAATAGCAAAGAGAAGTAAATAGTTTTAAAGGAATTAGTGGACAGCTGTGAAAAATGAGATCTGAGAAATGCCGGCATTAGGCGTACCGTTGTTTTGACATTATTTGTAGTTAATTATTTAATAGAACAGCCGTCTGTTTGGAATATTGAGGTATCCTCGTGCCATTTATAAAAGAAGAGGGTTCGAAAATATTTTGGGAGACTGAGTTAGTATTACCTCAGGCACTAACAATGTTGTTTAGTGTCTTCTAAGCAGGCCATGAGTAAATACATTATCCCAAAATATTATGCTTTAGTCCAACTTTGTCCCATAAGATTAGATCTATTGCAACGTACAACCGCTTAAAAGGATCATCTTACTAGGAACGTTCGTAATATTTCATAAGAAATGCAATTTTCTGGGGAATTCAATCACATATTCAATACTATCTAAGTGTTTCTATAGTGCATCCTGCTTATAGTATTTATTTTCAACATCTAATCCTTGCTGATTTTGCCACGTCTACATGCTAATTCCCAAAGATAGATTTCAGCTCATGAATATGTTTATAATATCAATTATTTAATGCAATTTTCTTGTGAAAACATTATCTGGATATTTACAAAGTATTATATTAGAACAGTTTGTTTGCGGACTCTTAACTACATAATTATTCAATTATTTCATTGACGCCGCGTTTTAATTTGTTTAAAAACATGAAATCTGATTTAATTCTATGTGAGAATAAAAATACATACTTAAAGGGGATTAAAAAATATTTATATTATGAAAAGTACATAATAGAATGCATTTTGAAATTTGTAAAGTCCATGACTTGCTAGTGTCGATAATGTGCCTCACGAAGTCGTCAGCTGATTTTGGACTCGTCTTTTCATCCTAACGATTTCAGTTCGGTGCTTCAATTTATGCGCTTTCTCGACTCCACAACCGGGGTTTTCACAATAGTGAATAATAACAAGTATTTATAGTATGGGTATAGTGGAATATTCAGGAATAATAGATACGAGCTATTATATTAGCAAAAAACATAGTTTCTTAGTTGAAAACTGCGTTTTAATTAGTGGATATATAAGTGCTCAAAAAAAGTAGTTTGTGGAACAATCTGTATTTGCTCCTGAATACATTCTTCATGTAAATTAATACTCGGAATTGCTAACCAAGATTGTAGATTAAATAATTAGGGACCACTTCGTTATAATATCCAAACTAGTTTTCACTAAAATAGAGACATGAAAACTAGACTTCTCAATTTACATGTTAAAATATTGGCTAGAAAAGTTTTAGCAGCAAAGGAAGGAAGAATTCAGAAAAAGATCACAAGATCACTAATGAGTGTGAAATATGTGTATAAATTTATAATTACTAGAAAAATTTCAAGAAATACTGTGCATGAGAATGCAAATTATAGTGAGAGAATCGGACGACACAGGATTATACATCTCTCTTTGAAACGGAATATATTATCGAATTAATGTTATCATGAGGTAAACGATAAAAACCCATTTCTAAAGTGAAAACAAAAATTATCGAGTAGTTTTAAAACATAACGGCAAGATGGGACGGAAAAAACTTGGAAAGGGTATAATACTATGAATAGTGAATCTGATAAAAGCATAGACGTGAAACGAAGTTTCACTGATGTTAGCTGGATTGGAAGGAAGAAAGCAGAACTTATATAGTTGCAGTTAATGAGGACAATCTATTCATAGCATGCTGAGTACTAGAAGCTATGGTTGTTCCGGTGGATTTACGTCCCATCTCTAAATATACCTCGATCATAGCCAATAAACCACAAAGTGCCTTCTAACACACAAATCAGAATTGTCTCTAGCAAATATAGCCAATATATAGGTGGGAAAACCTTTATGAACAAGTGCCCCGTTCCTCACTCCATCATTTCAGCCTACTATGAAAACTCTTCTAAGAGGCTTAAGGGTGGTGATACAGTATCCCACGTTGTTTATAAGAGATATTCAACAGAAGTGAACAGTGATTATATTGCATATGTGAAGTGTTGATGACTTGACCATTCGAAATTTAGAACCAGACAGTTCCGGGACGAGTTTTCTTCATGAATCGATGATGACGAAACAGATTCACAACAGGAAATTATATTTCTTATGCACACAAAAACCCGATACTGCGCTGATTTTGGAATTAAGTGCGTAAGAAAAACATCCAGTAGAATATATAATAGAAGACATTAAGAACACAGTTTTACTAATGAACATCATTTTTTCAAAGGTTAAGCGCCTACAATCTCCGTTTCTCAGTTCCCTCTCCACCAACTACCCTAATCAAATTTACGAAATCATTATTTATTTTATTTATACATCAGAATTATAGATTACTTAAAATAGAATAATTCCGCAAATAAACCAAAGTGAATCCATTCGGTGGATTACAAAGGTTTTATAATTCGACGATACTTTATAAACTATAGTAGGCAAATTGCTGACAACGTCAGTAGAGGATAGTATATATCTTAGGTTAGAAAACTGGGCTAATTAGAATACGTTGTTGACAAAAATAGATAGTAATGAACGTAACATAAGGGGGATTCCCTTTAAATATCGCTTTTTGTTCTTATCTCATCTATTTTATGCTTTCATACATATTTGTCTCTTCTACTTCTATGTTTCATGATTTATTATCATATAATCCTTGTCCCTCACAGTGACGAAAATTCTCAGAAGCGTGATGTATAATTTACTGCTTGCTGACGCAGCGAAAATGAAATTCCCACTACACCATTACATAGAACAATCAAGAGTACATATCATAGGACGGGTATAAACAGTCTATGATTAGTTGACAACATGCAAGGACACTGCTGTACCCGATTTGTGGTATTAGGTGAACCAAACAGGAATGAACTTAAAAACTTAAATGTTACGCTTATTTAACTAATATATTTAATAATTTTTTAGTGACTGAATTCGATTGGCTACGATTTGATTTATTGCTTATCACGAGCGAAATGGCACATTTATACTTAGTGTGTATTTGATGGACGTTGATGTTATGGTACCAAGAATTTCCACAAAGTGATAAGAGAGATACAATGCGAAAAAGATAGACTGAAAGAGATATAATATGAAGCACTGAATAGAGGGTATAGGGAAATAGATAGCATGTGTAGGAAAACAAAAACCGCAATAAACAAGCTGTTTAAAAACACCTCAGGTCTAGAATTCCATAATGTTATGAGCAGCAGTGCATCACAACGTGATAATTTTAGGCCTTTCTGTGGCGGAAAGGCAGAAAACAAATCGCATGTAGACAAAATTAGTCTAGGAAACACCTAAACAACCTGGCTTTCTATTTGAGTGTAATGCGAGAGACAAATATACTAGTGCAACAACAAAAGATATTTTCGTAAGCTTGAATATTTAGACAACGTAATGCTTAGTTTAAAGGTTATGATAACAACAATTTTTTTCTTTCCTTACTTTATATTATAATTACTTTACTGGCATTCAATTCTTGCTAACGTCTTCAGAATAAGTTTAAAACAATATTACATCAGTTAACTAAGATGACAAAAAAATGCGAAAAGCACAAAGTGAAAAATAATGTCATAGTTAGACATGGGGCATGTATAGAGGGTGGATTTCCTTTAATGAATGGAAGGACAAGATTTAAAAAATTCGTAGGTGAGTGAATGGATATTCGATATTGACTAGGGAATTGAGTGTAGAGAGTTCTGTTAGAATTAAGAGAGAATGGTAGGAAGAAGTGCCCTATTACAGGATAGTGGGAACCCGAAGCGATTGTTACCATCGGACGCTGTGCACACAGCTGAGGGCGTGGTTTAGCGGATTTCGCACACGACTTATGACAATAGACTCCTCTGCTGATAACATCAATTACTGACTAAGCTCGTTTTCTCTAACATCTCCTCATTTCTCTCTAAACGACTCATATTTTGAAAGCTGCTGGTTGAATGGTATTAAAAGTGACATACCAATAATAACTCAACTTATCAAAATAGGCCAAGTTGCCTGGATATTCATGTAAGCCGCTCTAATCATAAACTCTGTAAATCTCAAACCTATAAGAAGCTTTTGTAACATTAGTAGATTACTTTTTTTGCACTTTCCAATTAATTGTGACTCATAAAATAGGCGAAAATTGGTTCAAAATATAAAAATTAAAGGTTTTCATTATTTATGGTTTTGTTTAAGCATATGGTGTTTTTCACCCACAAGGGAGTTCTACATGATGGAACAACTGATAAGGATGTTCCCTAGAAGGGAGTGAATGACTTGTGTACGTCATAGATCAGAAGCCAACGATAGCAGTAAGATTAACGCTGTCTGCTTATGGCAAAGGCTATTGTCACGTAATTTCAAAATGCTATCTTTCTATCATTATTTAACACCTACTAACAACATAAAGAAATTGACAAACAGCAGGAGAGGACAGTTGACTTATGCCTAACAATAACATTAAACAATAAATGGCATTTTAGCACATGCAGTAGCTGAACTTTCTGATAGGGTGAAAGGGTTTCTTCATGTGACATGATGCAAAAGTCGTCCAATTAACAAATGTAAAAGCCTGATTAGGATAAAGGAAAAGGGAAAGAAAAACGTATCTAAAAAAACAATAAATGGGTAGTTTAAGAGAATAGTGGAGGTATATTGCTAGACAACACACTGTGGTAAGTGGAGATAGATCTATAAGTCTCTTTTCGGGGAGTGTCGTTCAGTGGGGAAACAGGCGTCACAAGCTGCTCTAAATTTAAAAACGTCTGTTCCAGTTGTGATTGGTGGTCGATGGGCATATCGGGGGCGAGCACGTATCCGGTCGATATCCTTCATCCTCTGCTACTCAACTGGTTACAGAAACAAGCAACATATATCGTCGAAAAGTTTCTTGCCACATATTTCCTACATAATATTTTCCAGATGTTAGTTAATAAGGTGGTTTGTGGCAGAACCATCATATAATCCCAATTCGCACAACAGTACCGTTTTACCCGTAGGTTGTCAAATATTAGTTAGTTTTGCAATGACCTGAACGATAAAGAAAAGTTGGGAATTTGTGCTGATCGACAAACGGTGTAAAAACAGATGTGAAAATTAAGCACTTTATTCTTCTGAAGCGAAGGTCTCAAAGATCAAGTTAATGGTGGGCGCATTGCGTAGATCCCAAGATTACACCACATCTCTTCGTATCTTTGAGCGAGAGCTCGTGGGAAACGACCTGCTATAAATTGCCATCCTCTAATAGTAAGTATCTTGTTATTAATTAAAGCTTCATTATATTTATTTGAAGATAATTGAAACTGTCTTGGATACATGCACATTGACTGGAATCTAAGTAACGCAGCCCACCAACCAAGACTCCACCTAAAGCAACGGTACCAGAAAAAACCCAGCAACAATTCATAGGATATTGGTAAATGGTTTATCTGGGTTTAATCTGCATGACATTATTACTTTAGAATCACATCTGATATCTTCCTTGTACATAGTCGAATTTATTAGAATTAAATGTATGGTTACATAACTAATAACAGCTAAAATGACAATAAGTATGTGAAATCTACAATTTTTTTATTCACTTAGGTATATATCTAATTAATAAAAAATCGAAGTTTTAATAAAATATTATAAATAGTATTGTAATCTTAAAATCGATATAATTTTCGTTAAGAATTTTTTAACCTTTTTACTATACAAGATTGGTCCGTAATGCTGTGAATGGAGCGTTGAAATTAGCAGAGATTGATGGAACTTTCTGGTCATTCCTAACAGGAATTTTACCTATTTCGTTTAAGCTTTTGTTAATATATACGATGAAGTAATGATATACTTCCATAATATTAAGTATTCTTCTTTTCTTACTTGTTAACATTAGTATATTTGTCGTTTTTTTGATCGTTTCCAAGGCAAAGCATTTTCTGAACGATATCCGTTTTCTCTGCAATTTTCTGCTTCTCGATTATTCTACGTAACTCATAGACATCCATCGGAGATAATTTTTTAGTTGAAAATTTATTGGAGCTGCGAGAAGGAGAGGTATCTTTTAATATGACTGAAGATCGTTCACCAGTCCGATCTAGTGAAAGAAACCTAAATTAGTAGAACGAAGTAGTTTTTAGTATTTATTTTTAAGGACATTCACTAATACATCACTTATTTATTTATTTGCTTCAATACAACAAATAAATGCACAATGTAGAAGATACAACAGCAAAACTTTACCTGTTAGTAGTAGAAAATTCTGAAATCCTATTGTTGGTTTTAGCTGGTGGCACTTCAAGTTCCTGCTTAGGAGCCAGTGTAGTTATGGTATTCTTGAGATAAATATAAACTGTTACTATTAAAATATTACAGTATTATAAATTGATACCTCACCGTCGTGGTATTTTTTCTTCTCCAATAGGGAAAAAATGAAGTGGCGCTAGTTGAAGCTGAGCTCAGTGCTATAATTTCAGTAAAAACGTAACTTTTTCTCAAATTTAAATTCCACTTATTTTATGAAATTAGTATAATGACTCTTAAAAATTTGCGGAGAGACATCCCCGGTAAACACAAGACGTCAACAACTAAGAAATAACCACGATCATACTATCGATAATTTTCCAATTGTTAAAATCAAATATACAAATGTAGATATGCTTTTAGATATGGAATATTTCCATCTTCTGATCATTTATAGATACTTATTGCCTACTCAACGTTGCACCTTCAAAATAAATTGTAGACATAAAGTAGATTATACAGTTTTTTATGGGAGGAAGAAGGCTGACCATTTCTTTTGTGTTGTGGTAATATATAGTTCATATCATGTTTTTTTCTTCCGTAGCCTAGGTTGTCGCGCCACTCTTGGTTTTTACCAATAATATGGATGTCCTCTGAAGATGTCTTCGTTCTGATTCGGACATCACCAAGAGATGACAAGGACACATCCACCTCGCTTGCGATTTGAGAACTACATAAAACTTCCCATGAACTTTTTACCATCTTTTCCCTTATTATCTATGTATTTCTGCTTACCTGACCGACCCATTTTTGGAGGACGTTGGACACGAACTGGTGAAAGTAGCACCATTGTGGTTCTGCTATAATGGATTTTACTTTTCTCACTAGGAATTTTATAAAGCGAGTTTATACTTTCCTCTGCATAATTATTTGCTTTTCTATCCTTGGCACTATTTGACGACATGGTAGAAGGAATGTTATCCGAATTCTTTTTGTCGCTGTTTACTTTGGTATTCGATAAAGATGCTATTTCTGCAATCAGTCTTCATTTATTACTTTTGAAATATCAACTACCTATCATCTTCGGGACTTAAAATCATCAATTAAATTAATATTTAGTAAAAATAAAGAAAAGGGGGATATTTCATTTGTATTGGTAAATATTGTTCGTACTAATTAGATGCACAGTTCTAGTGTACCAATGTTCTCACCTGATGGACAATTCCCATAACCACTTTTATCATCATTCACCAGCAGAACTCCTGGGAAAGATTGCATTTCTTTATCTGTTCTCCATCCACAAGACGCGATAGTGTGCACTGTTTCCGCGATCGTCCGTGGGTTCATAGGCACTTTGTCCTGGGTGACTATTTTTGCGTCAGTTGGACATTTTTATTAACTATTCTGTCTTTATCACTGTGATTTTACTCTTATTCTATACTCTAAATGATGAGTCTGACAATTGTCAAACCATTGCGAAGCTATGATGGTTTTAAATTAGAAAGCTCTACGTAGTGAACAATTTACGCATAAACACTCAAAATAACAAAACAAGTCTGGAAACTGAAGAATAATGAAATAAACAGCTAGGGGAAACATCTTAAGGTAAATTTTCACAATATTCAGAATGGTTGTTCGGCTGATTGTGGAATTGGTAGTGTCTCCATTCCCTGTCGTATACTGCTCAGATAGATTTTGAGAGGCTGTATCTACCATAGAATCCAACACTGTTCGGTCAGGAAATAGATAACTGAACTGGGTTTAGTTACTGTATTTTGTACATGATTGAGTTACATGTCTCATAAAAGTCTTTCTCTCATATTAAAAAAGACTAAAATGACAATTAACAACATACTTTTTATTTAATTTTTTTCTTTCATCAGAATGGGCCATGGATGCATCAGACATTACTTTATTCACCTTTGGATTTTTTGTGGATGGTATCTACATAAAATTTGAAATCGTATAATCTACTGCTGAGAACTCTTATACGAAAATATTATCAGCTTATATTCTGTCTATAAAAATGAGCAGCCGGACAGCTTACTCATTACGTACTTGTGCTCGGAGATTGCCTTGTTCATATGAAAATGTGTTGTCGTTGCGGTGGAATGGTGTTAGCATAGCTGCAAAACAGCTTAAAATCTTTCGATGTATTTCCTCTTACATATCAGAATAGAAAACAGCATCAATGGAAAAGTGGTAGTTAATTATAACGAATGTGGAAAAATATTTGATTAAATAATCATAAGCCAATATTTTTCACTCTCTTACTATTAATTGAATGTTTGATAATGCTGACGTCTTATAGAAATTTCTTTTAGTTTCAGGTCAATTTCCCGTTTGAATTTTTCCTCTTGACGGTACTTTTCACGTAGCAACTCGGCGTTCTTGAACATACGACACTTATACATCTGCAATATGTTAAGTCAACAATTCAAATATGCTGCCGCAAAAGCTAGTGGAATTCTATTGTGAGATGCTAAAAGTATTACTTACCCAGCAAATAAAAGTAGCAGCTAAGCAACATAAAGTGAATACACACACCGTGAAAATAAACAAAACTATGATCATCCACAACCCGTCTCGAATAGGCACGCAGCATCCTAAATCAAGACCCTCTTCTGGACCACTGGAAGAGCTCCAGAAAAAGCACTCATCTTTCACCACCTCTTTATAACTGTCGTACCTCGGCCATAAAATACAATGCATTTTAAATAGGACGGAAAGTATGCACATATCTCCCTAATTATACATTCACGACGGTCATATCCCCATTCAAAAATATGGTAGCTACTTCTAGTCACCACTTACCATATCGAATTAAGCTCATCGGATTCGGTTGTATTATCTGCTCACAATTTACCTGACAAGAAAGATATAAAAACTTGAACTAAAAACACTAGATTATGATAACTATAACATAATTCTTGATTTCATCTAAAATTAAATAGAAGCAAAAAAAAACAACTAATTTTTGAAATTAAGCTTGAAGTCAGAAGCAAAAAGTTAAAATAGGTTTTCTCCCTAATTTCACTGTATTTTTCCATTAACATATTCATTATGCTTTAGTCTCTTAAATTATATATTGTCTGATTTTATAACTTCTCAAGCATTGTTTGGAACGAAAACGAATCTAAGATCAGTTAGTGAGAAATAATAAACCAACCTGAAAGGAAGAAAATCAAAGAATAATGAAGTGATATTAATTCATTATTTTAGTAAATATCCTAGTTACCAGTAGATTAGAAAATTATATAAGTGGTTATAAGATCAATACAAAAAGACTTTTGGTAATAAATTACATAATTTGTAGTGTATCCGGAGTAAATTCTCTACGAGATTATCCTGAATCTTCAGTGGGAGATAATTACATAATAGAGTTAATGATCATATGTTGGACTTCACACAGTGGAAGGTAATTCAACAACAAGTTTTGTTCGCTTCGCAGTATTTTAAGTTGTCCCATAGTTCCAATGGTATTGATTTCTTTAATCAAGGCAAGTTTCGTTTCATTCTCATCTATAAACAGGATGCAATGATCTGTTTGTCTGCTCACGCAGTCCTGGCTATTTTCAGAAAAACTAAAGTCCTATTTGGAGTAGTTACCCAAATAGGCTTTATTCTAGACGTTCTATCCAAATCACTGTTACAATTGACTGCTTACCGGGGAGCGACACCTCTACGAGGGAGTACCCGACTACTTGCGCTTAGTAACGCGACAAACTATCAATAATAGCTGAATCGCGCCAGCCAGTAAATTACAACGCTAAGTTCGTGTAGTAACTGACGTTAGTGACTGTTTTGTTTTCACTTGCATGAAAATATTATCGATTTCTATCCCCAGATACCATTTGTACATAAGTTTTTCTTCGTTATTAGTTATAAAATATAAATATTGGATTGACTTGTTCTAAGTGACTGATGGTTCAACAGTGCAAAAATCACTCCATTCCTTGTCACTTTCATTTGTCGCCGGTGCGAGTCAGCTCGGTTGGTTATATGCATAGCTGGCGGCACTATATTGAACGTTACGCACATCCGTAAGCCTATGTTTTTAATATCTGTTTCGGGGAGAATGCAGAGTATTTTTCTCTCTTAGTATATATATTTTTAAACTTATATTTGGCTGAGATTTTCTAACGTTCACACCTAGTGTTCAGTGGTATTTCCACAATATATGCTCATTATTAGTTGTTTCTAAGATGTGCATTTCATTTTCGCTCACGCTTTATCGACTCTTGATTTGTGTATATTTCAAAGTTACTGTTATTATGAGAGATATTCATATTAACAAGAATGGGAAAGTCATAATTCGAAGCACTGCATGCTCGAATTTTACTCGTCAGTGCATACGCAAGTTTTCACATTGTAAAAATTCATTCTAATCTTTATTTGTGACTTTTCATTGTATCCTTGTATAATATGTTTTAGTGGTATGGAAGTGTCTTATACTTTCCATTTCTTTGCAAAATTATAAGAAATAGGAACCTTTGCTAATTTAATTTTTCTGTAAATCAACATGTATTTTATGAAATATGAAATCAGATCCTGATTTCACTTTGTTTGCACCAGTCGCTATGCCGCAATTTTTATTTATCTGCCATCCAGTGGAGTCTGCTATTGATTGCTATATTTTGCTTAGACAGCCAGTTTTTGAAAATACGCCATACTTCCACTTTATCACACACTTATTTTAACCATAAATTTATTAAATTACTAAAATTTTTGTTCAAATATGGATATGATTTGCATAAGATTATATTAATTATAGTCTTGAACTACTATGAACATACATTAATGAATTGAAAACGTAACTCAGTATTAGAAGTATGAGGTTATTTAATAGTAAGTAGTTCATCTGTGTTTTGATTATTATTATTATTAAGGATGCATTCAAAGATAGCTTAAAGTTATTATTATTATTTATTTATTATTTTATAGACCTTTCCTCAGTTTTGATAATTTCTATCAACTTTTAAGCAGCACAACGTACAGCCAGCGCTCTGATAACGATCGTATTTGAGAGCGCCCAAACCGGCCCCAGCATTTTTATGCAATCCCAAGAAACTGCGCGTTGAGGCAAGCAGTATCTTAATTTTTCACCACTTCTTACAGATACTCAATACCAAAACCCAAATGTTTTATGACTTTCAGGACATCCCATTACCACATATTTTGATTGAGGGTGACGTGCAAGTTAGTCGCCAATTATTTTCAGATCCATGCCCGTCGTTTTCGAAAAGTTGGCGTCATTAAACGAGTCTCGGCACAGGCAAGACTAATGGTGATGTTTTGGCCCGGCCAGTCAGTGGCTTATATCCTGAGTAGTAAACTAGTTATGCTGGGAGGGCTATGTTTTCCTATCTAGGCACATATACAGGACGTGTTTTCCAATGGAAAGCTTGGTCTTTTGTGTTCGCTTCTCGGAGCCTAGTTGCTTCGAGTACACCATAGGCATTTTTTAAATAACTATATACCAGAAAGTCGGAGTAATTTTTCTTTATTATATGTAACTTAACAGAAACAAGTTATTTATGTTTTTGCTTATTTATATGACGTTTTCAATTTTTTATGGGAAGGCGACCATCAAGCAGCACAAGTCTCTCCTAATCAAGGTTGGTGCGCGCGTTTTTGTGGGCGTATCGAGCGGCCGTTATCGGTGAGCCCCGTCCTCTCCCCTCTCTCCACTTGTTTACTCCCCGATTCTATCGTGGGCCAACTAGTCGGCCGGTATATGGCTCCATTGGTTGTTTTCTACTCCGCAAGCATGTTTATATCGTTTCCTGTGCATGTTTATCTACAAATCATTGCTAAAAACGGGGCTGCGCCGTCGCGGGTTTTCTGCAGTAGATCCAGATTTATGCTGCCAATTATTTCTTTATATGCTTGGGAATATAAATTCATTAAAATCGATTGTTATGCATTTTAGCTCATGACCATTTTATATTCATTATTCATTTTATTAGTACTTAAGTGTATTTCGACTGATTCCAGCTATATAAATAATATTGCATCTATTATTTATTTTATAGTTAGAATTCAATTGTGATTGTATCACCATGGTATACTTTTGTTTAGATACTTCTGCAGGGAATAGCTGATAACCGGTTCCGGTTGGTTCTCAGCTGGTTAAGCGGGTGCGAGAGCGCTTTGTGAATAAAAAGTTGCCGAAACGTTATGCTTTCTGAGTTATCCATTACTTTTGTAAATTTTTTAAATTGGTTATAATATAGGAAGAACATCCTCAATCGGTGATATAATGTAATAACTTACGAAATAGGTCTAGTAGATAATGATTAAAACAGTTTTTTTAAAATATGTATCTATTTGTTTTTACATCTGTGGTCTTTTTTACTGTCGTATGGTAGCCATTACTTACTTATGGGAATTAATCGTCTGCAAATTTACGACTTAGTAGTACGTATACCTGCTTTGCTGAAGTCAGTTGTTCGTTGCAATAACAGCGATAATCGGCACATGGCTGACGCGATTGATTGATTGCTATTTGGCCATGCATGTTCAAACCTTCCTACTTACGTGAAGTTGTGTACCTTCTAAGAGACATTAATTCTAAATTTTTTAAGTTTCATTCATAAATAGTCCATAATCTAATACTATTTGAATTGTTTCCATATTTAACATTACGGGGTTTTTATAACAGCCATTTGTCATTGCATTTTCATGAAAATCGGTCTACTGTACAGTTCATGGAACTATTTTGTGCGATGAAAGTGTTGAATTTATAGGCTGAGTCATACAATAGTTAAGACAGCTACAGATGACATTTCTTGATACAGTTCAATAGGTTTCGTTATATTTGCAGAAGCATAACAGGTTTGCATGGTTTTCCTCAGTGGACGTTGCCATTGAACGAAATGATCTGTACAGTATTTATTTGTTCGCTAATACGGTTACGCAGGGAGTGGGAAACCATCATATTGATAACTGGACATAGTTATCTGTTACAACAGGCAGTTTAATTTTTACTTTAACATGCTATCTATATGATCTATTGAGCTAATATCGTATTTTTTTAGTTGTCAATAATTAATTAATATTTGCTTGGATCGCTTTTTTATGCTAAGGAAAGATTAACTTGCATTATCTCTAATTGTCATAAACTAGTTAGTGTGCTAATTAGTCTATATTGTGTTTAACATAAGCCTTTATTTATATTTCTAGCAAATTTCATTATTATGTATAACCGTCCGATTGGTTGGTGGTGGTATCCCTTCCCGCTGCTGGTCTCTGGTGTTCGGCTCAGTCGGGCGGCGGCTGGCCGCGTTCCGTCTTTCGTTGTTTGTGAGTTGTGACTGGGAACGGCCGTGGTACTGCAGTGGTACGGCTCTGTTTGTTAGTGCACTGAATTTATATTTTCTATAGTTTTATTGCTTGATAATATTTGTTACTTTTAAATTACTTTTCATTTGTATTTTATTTTGTAATTTCTAAGTTTTCCTTATTTCTGCTACTAGTAAGATAATTTCCCAATGATCATACGTTAATAAGTTTATTAAGCATTTATTTAATCAATTAAACTTCCCTAGTGTATCCTTACTCGGTTTTCAATGGAGTGATTGACACTTTACAGACTAATAGATGCTCATTTAAAAGAATGATTTTCAATTTTAAAGTCGAAAGGTCAGATTGAATAGTGTAAAGTGTAGTTGTAAGCATTAGTTACTGAAATAATTTTATAACCGGAATAGAAATTGAGCCATTCTTTCTCAGCGTTTATCCCAGTATATAATCTGAGAAATAACAGTTATAGGCTGATTATCCGATGCTCGCATTATCAACATGTATGGTTAGAATATTCATCCAGTCTAGGAAGACAAATATCTTAGCTCGAAGGTTGCTCTTAAGCGGACATTGTGCTTATATACGTGTTTGCGTGAAGTGAAAGGTGTGTGGTCGCCCTCGTTCTCTGGCAGCCGCCTCGCGTAGGAATTCTGTGTTCTCGCACTATTTCTTCGATTACCTCGCACTCTGCTTCTGACCATTCATGGTGTTTCGTCCCACAATAGAATGTGTGCAGTATTTCCTATATTTTATTATCTGCTACTTTTCAGACTCGCGCCATAGCTTTGAGAAGTTATTTCTATTATTTATCCTATACAAACTTGTTTTTCTTTTAAGTGTTCAACATCTAATACTACAGCTTTCATAATGTATTATTGAAATTTTCGCTCAATATTTATGGATTACTTTGTTTATATTTAGTTAATGATTTCTGTGCTTACAGAATCACTAAAATAATTTATTTATTGTCCATTGTGACTAGTGTTTTGTTGTTGCGTAAAGAGATGCACTGTCTAGTCTCATTTATCTATCTATTCATTCATTGATTTCCTGTTATCACTGATACAGACAAACAGATTTCAATGCAACTGTCGCTGTTATCTCTCTCGCGCCTATCGACTTGCGTGTATGGTAATGTTCTATTTCGACGCTTGGCACTGCCAAGTAGTCTTTGTCGTATTCAACTGTTGAGTAGTTTAAATATTTCAAGAAATGGAGAATATTTTTGTGTATTCGATATTCTTTTAAAAACTATTAATGTAAAAATTCGCTGTATTTTTTCCCCTTGATTTTCCGGATTGTTTTTAAACATATTACTAGGAACATCTTGTTTTATATTAACACAAGCTATCTTAATTAGTTTTTGTGCGCTTATTGTTTATCTACTTAGTATTCTGTTCGTTTTTTTTAATTTGAAATATTTTCGTTGTCCTTATATATATATATATATATATATATAAGGAACATTTAATATCAGTTGACTACCTAACATTGTATTTCATCCTATTTTTTAGCGCTTGGTGAGGCTAGTGTGTGGACGGCCAACGCTCGCCCGCCCTGTAGTCTACACTCTATCCCTCTTCAGCTTTTCGTAGAGTGTAAGTCTTTGCCTTATTGTCAATTCTGTATAATTTGATTTCCTGCACTTATAATTAGTTTTGGAAATTTTAAATGAGACACTACTCACCTTTTGCAATCAATAATATGTCGTATGATACCAAATTTAATAACTGCAAATTTTTTACTTTGAAATTTTTCTTGAAACTATGGAAGTTATGCTGCTATACAAGAGTATTATTGAAAGGTGACGAATTAAGCACATTGCGGCATTAGACAAAAGTAATAATTTCATTTACATTAAGCAATTTTGTCAAAAATGAATTGTATGTTAGAAATACGGGGATTGAAGATAATCGCAGGTGTTCAGTATGAAATAGCGCGGCGACTGCGATAAAATCGGAGGTGTTGGAACCTATTTAGTTATACAGAAACAAAAACACTAAGTAATAGGTCACCTTAAAAGAGTAGGCTGTTTTTAGTAAAAGTTCTTTAAATTTTTTTTATGAATTATTGATGATTTGTTTTGTTAAAAGATAAAAATACGTTTGATTATATATATATATATATTTATTTATTTATTCATTTATTTATTTATTCAATTCATTTATTTTAAAATTTTATTTACTGTTAAACCCAGTTTTTCTTTATAAAAAATAGATGTAGTGTTCTACGTTCACAACCTATTATCACATTATTTTAAACTAAATTTTTAGTTATAATTGAAAAATTCTTAGGTTAAGATTTTCGCTTGCATATAATAACTATCTTTAAACATTAATTTTGTAAGACATGAAGTTATACAGAGACATCACAGCCTAGTCTTCGTAGGCTTGCTATGATTTTTCACATGTGAGATCGGGTTACCGCTAGCGGGCTTCACTGCATATAATAAAAAAGAGGGGTGACGATAGGAGCTAACTTTCCAGATCTAGGTAGATTCTATATTTAGTATTTTCATATAGCGTATGTACTTAAAAACTAGTGTATTCTTAATTATTTATGATTCTCTAATAGTTTTTACTTTTAAATGTTCTCTATAATACTTTATAACCTAGGAAAAGTTACTTTCGTATCGACTGGTAGTAGGTCCGACAGGGCCGCCTTGTCACCCGGTTATTGTTGTTGTTTTGGTCGAGTTTTGGCTGTTGACTCTGGCCGCTTATCAATCCGTGCGCGCTGTCGTTATCTTGTCGTTGAGCGCCATCCCCTCGTTCGTGCCATTTTTCCCGTTCAGTTGACTACCGGGATCTGAGTAGTTATTCTTATCTATCAACGGTTGAGGACTGGTAACTAACTATTCATATTAGTATTCGTCATATTAATTCATACAGTTAGTATTTTGATTTTTTCTACTTGGAATTATTTGAACATAGGTAGGCTAACATAATTAGTAAATAAGTTTTTTTTCCATTATGTGAAACTACATACAATGTTCACGTCGACGGATATGTTTTGTGAACAGCTGTGTTTTTATCCATTTTCCAGTGGGCGGAACGTGGATTGATGTATTTTGTTCATATAAGCTAACGCGCTCAGTATTAGTTGATACAATCAGAGAGTGAGAAGGATATAAGTGTTGTTTACCCTTAGAAGCCAGCTGGTTTGCTTATTCCTTATTAAGTGGAAATTCCAGGGAAATATTAGCTATTATCGTTTTTTGTATAAAATTATGTATTTAAATAGGTTTTCTTTCGAAATAATATAATTATAACAGGAATAAAAGATGATAAGAATATATATCACCAGGTTAGAACGTTTTATTTGTATGGGAGTAGATTTTGACAGCAAAACTAACCAGTGGAGTCTATGTGCAAAGATCGATAAAGACCAGTGCCATGTGCTTTATACATAACGAAACTTTTTCTCGTCGTACTTCAATATGGCGTGAAAAAACTGCCGTTTTTGCTGTACTCAGCTGTTTCTGGAAGTTCTATGCATAGTTATTCCACTATTATTGACACCCACTATGGGATACTTCGCAGGTGAGTTTTATTAAAAGAAATTCTTTCATCTTTAAGTGTTGATAAGTAGGAAATAGATTTCCATATGCCACATCTTGCATATTTACTGTCTTGATTCCCTTTAGATATATAAAGGAATACAGAAATCACCAAAATGAAGTTCCGTTTTCACAGTGTCGTGAATAATTTGGGAAGCGGAGATTGGGAAAGCTAAGTGATATGGGCGGACTGCTGGAGCGGCATGTTTTCTGCAGCGTAAGCTGTGATTATTATGAGTAAATTTACTATAGTGAATGAACAGAAGGGATTTAATCCTTAATAACCTATTATTATTTTATTGAGTGGTTTCTAAAAAAGTGACAGTTGGAGGGAAGATTATGTTATGTGGTAAAAACCTTTTTGCTTTTCACTGGAAGAGCATCTTAACTGTAATAATGGTTAGTATTTTGTATGTTAGTACCACTTGTATTGTTGTGGAGTTTTAATGGACAGTGTTGAGTGGAGGAAGTATTGTAGTTTTCAACACTAATTGTGATGTGAATGGAATTATTCGTCTTTGTACTTTCCCTATAAGATAATTAGTATCAACTCATTGGATTTTTTAAACTAGACAATTTTGCACTTACAGTTTAGTTATAAATTGGGAACAAATAATTTTCTTAAGGTAATATATATTATCTTTTATTAAGTTTAACTGTATAAGTGACATCACCTGTTCTGCATCACCGCACCTCCGAAGGGTGTTAGTCTTGGGCTTATTGAACCGCCTGCGGGAGTCCTCTTGTTGTTAACTGGTTAGCTCTCGGCAGCCGACCTTGAGCGAAATTCGGCATAACAAATGCTTCACCGCGTTCCTTTAGCGCCAAATTGATTGGTATAGGGAGATAGAAGTTATTCGGCTTCCTGTATACAATAAAGGGTGTGTATTATAATTTTTCTATACTAGCATACACAATTATTCGTAAATTATTTTGACAGTTTAATAATCTTTATTATTTTTCTATAATGGTTGGGGAGTAATATGGGAATTCTGTATATTTTATCCTTACTGTATAAAGTGGTTAGGTAAGCATATATGCAAGTTTTAGTTTAAAATAAGATCATAACTTCATTATTTTAGAGGTGTAGTTTGCGGCTTGATGGACGAGCACACCACCATGGACAACAGTAGTCCTGCCGGCGATTCGGCTCAACACGAGGAAGCGCGTCTTAATGCCGATTCTGATGATGGGTCACAGGTTCAAGATCCTGGGTGGGTACATTGAATATATCAGATTTTAGTGTCAAATTTTTTAAAATAATTAGTTTAAATTCTCTTATATTCTTTCCTTTTATTCTTATTTTACTTTCATGTAATCTTTAATGTTTAATACAAGGTAGAGTTTTTTCTCCCCATAGTTAACCATTAGTAGTTCTCTTTAATTGAGCTTTTCAAAAAATTAGTATGGATCTATCATTGTTTACATTATATTATTTCAGTAAGATGTTTATCGGTGGTCTCAGTTGGCAGACAACTGCTGGTGAGTTTATTTCTTCATTAACCAGGAAGAAGAAATTGGGTAGTATGAGTTTACAAAGTGTTGAGTTCACTGCTTTCAGAAGGGCTACGTGACTATTTCGGGCGTTTTGGTGAAGTAAATGAGTGTATGGTAATGCGGGATCCTGCTACTAAACGGGCTAGGTAATTTTATTTATCTAGCGCTGATTTTATCGTCATTGTTACAATACCAACAATATATCTCTCCAACTCTTAACTGGATTAGTGTATTTTAACTTCATATTAAATTCAGAGGCTTCGGGTTCATTACATTCGTCGATCCAGCTAGTGTAGATAAGGTGCTAAGTATGGAGGAGCACGAACTTGACGGGAAAAAGGTTTGCTATATGCATAAAAGTTTAATTTACAATGAATGATAAAATGCGATATAGAGCCCACAAAAGACCAGAGAACCGTATTAGGAATTTCCTGATCTTTGAAGTTTTCTGTCAATTGTGCAATTTTGGTTTTAAACCCTAGAAGTTTTTGTTCAACATTTATCGAGATTTTCTCTATGGTAGTTTTGCTTTGGTAAAATAGTCCTTGAATTGCCATAGGCTTTCCATTGGTGCACGCACCTTCATACCGGAAGTAACTGAGGGCAATCAAGTGTGAATGTGGTTAAATAAGCGGCATTCCATGGGCTATTCGGCAGAATTATTAGTTGGTGGCGCCTTATTTCATTTACATGTTGAGCTATGAGCAACTAAACTGTCATATACTGTTAAATTCAAGCTTGCAACCAATATTGTTTAATTTCTATATACTACAGTTACGACTATTATTAGCGTAGCTAAAAGAATGTTGGATAGAGATATACGCTATATTTATTAGCTTGATTTTGAGCAAATTGGATTCATCGTACTCGGACATATATTGTTTTTTATTGTTTCGCCATGAAGGTCACGGAATATATGATTATTATCTTTTTGAGAGGTATTCTAAATCGCAACTATGTGTCCTTTTATTAGTTAGTGATAATTTTAAAAGCTAGAACGATTTGATGAGTTGGACCAGTTTAAACATTACAATAAGCTCTATCAGCTACAATAATCTTTTATTTTAGATCGACCCTAAGGTCGCGTTTCCGAAGCGAGCTCAAGCTAAGGTATGTTTTTAGCTGCTTTTAAAAATAGATTCTTATTTTAATTTTTGATTTTAATTTTAATTATATTCATAAGATATGAGAAAGTATGTATTACTCATTGATATAAAAATTATGTCTTGAGATTGTTATTTTATTCTTGATAGCAAATGCGGATTGCAGAATTTCACAGTAGAGCGCACCCTTGATGGATGGACATAGTGGAGAGCATAGGATCTAAAGAGGTGCTTTCCTATAATGCTGCTAACTATGCATCTATTTTTTCTTGTAACTTCAGTTCTTTTGTAATTTGCTCTTATTCATGCGTCACTCTTTTCCATCTTTGCTCCCTCGGGACTGGTGTGTCCATTCTCAGACTCTTATGGGCGCGATAAGCGAGTATCCGCGAATAATTGTGCTTAGTGCCAAACGTAGATTGACGCGTAATTGCCGGTCCTTTGCATAGTTCCCCCCTCCCTCCCCCCCCGCGGAGACGCTTAACAATTATTTTGTTTTGCACAGTATGCTATTTTGGCTGCGCATGAGGATGCTTTGTACCTAACTTGGTCATGATTTGAGCTTTGAGGAATATATTATGCTTACGGAGATATGGGCGGAAATATTCAAATGTCTCTTCGCATGGCATTTATCATAGATAATGATCTTTTTTTATGACTTACGTAATCCTGCTTAGCTTAGGGCTGGACTACGAGCGGGCGGTGCTGGCTGTGGGTGACAGCTTCTATTATAATGCTGTATAGCATAGTCTATAATTCATGTAGTTTTCGAAATTTCTTTGTTTTTTGAATTTTATATAGATTGTTTTTAAACACAATTACTAAACAATTGTTTCTTAAAATTTTGTCTGATAAATTGAATATTGACGGGCTTGACACCATTATTACTCTTTAGCCTCTGCTCTAGTTTTATTTTCATCGTGTTCTAATCACGATGCATCGCGTTTGATCGTCCACTTATGGTGATGTGCCTTCACGGACCCAAGGACCCTCCATACTAATCGGCAGTCCGTCGGCCACTCCACTAGTCCCATCTTCCAACTCGCCTATATGGCACTCCTTCTATTTCCTTAAGTTTCTTATAAGCCTAATTTATCTATTTTCAACAGTGAATCGTTATTTCGCTATTTCATACGTTGTTATTAAATATTTGTGGTATTCATGACCTGTGAGTATCATGAGTTTCGTCAATGTTCGTCTAGTTGGACTTAATCCTATTCGCTTCCTCTATTTAATGCCTTGCAGCGTAGGGTGGAAGTCAGTTTATCTGCTGCAGCTACATCGCTCTTCATCTAATATTCTATATATATACCTAGTTGAAAATTAAGCTACTCTTATTATATCTGGAGTTCTGTTCGAATATAGGTTCCGGCTAGTTGAAAGAAACGTGAAATGGCGGGGCCTTTATATCCAGTTACTTCCATAGTAGGTTACTTAATAAACTGGTCATGTATAGATTAAATAAAATAGGGACTACTGATATTAAAACTGTCGAGTAATTGTAGTAGATAAGACTATGTTTTAAAAATTTCCAGATGGTGACTAAAACAAAGAAGGTTTTTATTGGCGGGTTGTCAGCTTCGTCTACTCTCGAAGACATGAAAACTTATTTCGAACAGTATGGAAAGGTAGGTCCAGGATATTACGCTATGCTACACTGGCTTTTTCGAACCGTTTTAATCTGGTTTATTTCCTCTTGTTTTGAAGGTGTGAAATTATCTTTTATTATATTACGTAGTGCACGTGCTGCTTATCCTTGTGTAGCATTTCCTGCAAAAGTCCTGTTCTGATGCGAAATGTGCTCCTGGATTACCTTAACAGATGCTCATATTTGGAGCAAGAGCACTGGTTTTGGTATGCTGTGAGCCCAGGCTAAACATTTTTATGTTAGCTAGTGGTTATTAGAGAAAATTTAGTTGATATATTAAATCTTATGATGTTTTGTTAATGTTGTAATTTAGTCTCATTGTTGTATATTCATATTCAAGGTCGAAGACGCTATGCTCATGTTCGATAAAGCTACCCAACGTCACAGAGGTTGGTGAAGTCTGTATTATTTCTAGAATTATATTAATCTTATTACTCACTGGGTGGTCTAGTCTTAGTGTTGGGTTGTCTTGGGAATTGATTCTTGATGAAGCATGCAGTTTTCTTATATAGTGAAAGCTGACATGACCCAATTACTTACAAATTATTTAAGCCTCTAAATTGCCGTATGTATATGAAAAGGTATGCTACACTCAAACATTGAATTCATAAGTCTTATAGTAATATTTAAATAGCTAATATTATTGCACATAACAGTGAAATTCTTCATGAAGGTTTCGGCTTCATAACATTTGACAACGATGAAGTCTCAGATAAAGTATGTGAGATTCATTTCCATGAAATCAATGGGAAAATGGTCGAATGCAAAAAAGCACAACCTAAAGAGGTCAGTTTCATGAATGTATTTCGATTCGCATTTGCTAAATTATTATTAACTAAAGAGATAAAGTCGACTACAAATTTTGCTTATTTACACGAACTACTGCAAATTCTAATTATCTATGCTTAGGTAATGCTTCCTGTCCAGTTGAACAAATCACGTGCGGCCGCTGCCAGAAATCTATATGGTCTTCCCCCTGAGCAACTACTTGGTTAGTTAAGATTTATTTCAAATACTATAGGTTATTTAGTTTATATTTACGGTTATTATCACATTACTTACATTATCAGTATTCTTGCATTGTTCTTATTTCAGCCTACGCTACTTACCTGCCCCGATTTGGCTATGGGAATCTTCTCTACCCGAATATGACATCGAGTAAGTGTTGCGTTGTTTTTATTTATTTTATAGTGCTTTCTCAACATCGTCACTGGACAAATTTTTCGACTATTTGGGCTTAAATAAGTCCTTTTCTGCGAATTGCGTCAGATTCACTCGCCGCCCATTCTGCATCGTTTCCTAACAAACAAAACAACCGAAGAGCCGTCGTAGCGTGTTGTTGCAGGCGGGCCTTTGCTCGTCAAATGTCCCTCCCCTCTGGACTTGGCAGGTCAATAAGCGGAGACGTACATCGTGATTAGATCCACGTAGTCTGCTGTCGTGAATAGCCAAAAGACTAGGGTCACTAATAGCCATGGTGGTAGTAGAGAGCACCTGAATGACATAGTAATTGTTTTACGCTGAAATAATTTTGTTAAATGATAAAATACATTTTAGTGTTCAACCAGATACCCAGTTATTCGGGTATTCCGTCATCTCCTGGTTCAACGAGTGGTGCGGCTCGTGGCCAACAACCTTTCGATGCAACTGCCGCTCTTTACGCTAACCTTGGAGCGCAGCCATTCGGTGACGGTGGACTTTACGTGTCACCTCAACCACTTCACAACTACCACAATAAGGTCTGAGGTGGGCTACAAAAAGTTGTGAGACGTTAGTGAACATATGAGTATATTCCAGCTATATATCTAACACATTCAAAAAATACATATTATATATAGTCAAATGTTGTATAAAACATTTCGGATAAAAATAATTTAAAACGATAATTTGAAGTAAAATAATATAGATTACAGGTTCCTGCCGGGTCGAACAGATGAGTCGTCTGGCATATTAAATTTTCTTTGCTTTTCATAGTATTTTCCTAGACGTAGATTAGCTGATATATCTAACTATATAACTATCTGGTCGATAACATTGTACATTCGTTGACGTAAATCCCAAATCAAATTTCTAGGTTAGTCATTTCTTAGTTGGTCATTCGAAGCCTGGTTTGAGTTGTCTTCTCGTCATCTATATATTTTACATCTCTATATTCTATTCTTGTGTAACCACAGGCCTTGTGTCCGGTGTCGAAGTTGTTATTTATCTGTGTCTCTCTTGTTGCACGCTATTGTCCGTCCTATTTTCTCCCTCTGTCTCGAGTCCCGCTGTCTACGAGTGTGCCCGCCCAGTCCTTCTATTGCCCATCGCGCAGCGCGATCCTTTCTCGTACTGACCTGCGGGTGTCGCATCTAATGACAGCACAATACATCAGAATGGCGTCTTCATTACATCTGTCCGGATTTCGGGTTTGAACAATACTATGGAAACTCATTAACGCCATTTGGGTGTGGATGTACTCCCGCGGTGCGGCCCGGCGGCATCGCGCTCCGCTCGACGGCCGTCTTTCGCTGCTTGCGCCCAGAGCGGGTCGCCCAGCCGCCTGCCGCCTTATAGTAACTTATTCCCGTTGCTCACGCAGTATACATTATGGCGCCTAGTCCGTGATGCACTAGCCAGTTTTTTTTCTCTCTGAGTAGTGCTGGTCATATGACCCTTTTTTCTTATTCTACATGCAGATCTGAGGCTACTGGGGACCACTACAGGGGATTCTATCCGTTAGTTGTCCATATTTACTTCTAACACACCTCACTAGTACGCGAAACTAGTTTTATCCCTTATCATATTCTCAATTCCCTATAGTCACCTCATAAATCTGTTTGTTTGGGTCTTGTGCACACGGAAATACGGTCGCAGCGCGACGCGTAGCAAGTGATGATGACACATTTTGCGGTTCCCGCTATGTAATCTATAATATGTATGTTGTGTAATAATAAATGACTATGCTGAAATGTTATGAATGACAACCACATTTTATTTTTTTGTTACAAAAATTATAAAACAATATAAATGTCGATTTGTCTATAGTCTGTGGTACAATGAATGACCTTTTTTGGTTACGGTCATTGCTTGGTAGGTTCATCGAGATTAGGTGGTAATTTCTTACGTTATTTATTAGTTACATATTATTAGTGTAAACATTTATATTTCTAGGTCATAGATTCCTAACCATGCTGTGTGATTCTCTAATAGTATTTGGATGAGCGTATTAGTATGTCTTATGGAGAATAAAACAATTTTAACAGATTAATTTACAACCGTTCATTTCTTGGATTTAAAACTGGTGTCAGTATCTAGCGATTTTTTTTCCAATTTAAAAGCTGTGATATACCTAAAAATGATCGATACACGTGGATGATCGTTGTGTTTTGGTTTTCCTTCAACTGACAGCTTATTTGCCAACGCAGAAGACATAGAGAGGCCATTTAGTGAACCGTACTGAGCTAGAGATCGTTCCATTTGCATTCACCAGATTTAATTTAGAATTCTCGAAATTAATTGTTGAATGTCGACGTCGAATCGGGATTGTACTTTTATTTGCTTCTCTATTGTTTTTAGATGTTAGGATTTATGTTTCTGTTTTCCATATCAAGGATGCATTCCCAAATTGCCGATACTGGTCGGATGCATAGTGATTTATCATGGTTTTTATCAGTATCAAGGTATTTTTTTTGGCCAAGAACTTAATTTAAATCGCAAAACATTGTGGGCTAGGATCTGCCCATCAGATATGATGTTGACCTTCGCAAATAATCTGTCTATTAGCTATAAAGTATATTCCATATTATTTTGATGGCAGTTGCCTCTAAAAAAAACTGAAAATATTTTCTATACAATCACCACGTTGCAAATTTTATTTAGTCTAGTGACAGGTTTACAACGTCAGCACGTGTTCAGTACTTAAGATTGTTTGTGCATCAAATTGAATCATCTATAAAGATCAGTATAAATCTAATGAATAATCAAATGACTTAACTGCTTAATTTAAATTTAATGAGACGGAGAAGAATTTTACTAGAGAGACAATTCGTCAAGTACTGGAAGCGTTGGGATTGAATTATATGACACACTTATATACTGGAAGAAGAGGTGAGCTTTCATATCTATTTGTTTTATAAACCTAATTGATATTTCTCTCTCTGTTCTTAATTTTAAAAGAATAAATAGTTATGTATTATGAAATAAATGTTTATCTTAATTCATATTTATTTATGTCTTATTCTCCTATTATTCACAATAATTGTATCAATGTTTTTGTAGAGCGAATTGGGTACAAATGTATTCTCGGTTCAACATGGTTTAAATTATGGTACTTATCGAGAAAAATAAGTCATTTTATGTGCCAATTACGACACGTAAAAATAGTTAAGGTTCTTTAGTCATTGATCTTACATATCTTCCACGTTATATTTGATTTGTTAGTTTGTTATTATTATTATTAATCTCATTATTATCATTATTGTGTGCAATCCTGAATTGAACATTTTTAGGCGTAGACGACAACGGCTCAGGTGTGGCTGCGCTTCTAGAAACAGCGAGAACGATGGTAATTCTAGATCGATTATACGAAAGAGAGAATACAATAATATACTTATTCGTAGATATGAAGTATAAGGTGTGTAATTTTGATTCTAATGAAATTCAGAAAATATAGTTTTTCTATTTTTCATCGCAGAAAAGATCTAGATCTATGTTGGTTTTTCTTTTCTAATCATCAATTTTCATGGTTTCTCGGGCAGCCATTCTTTTATCGAAGAAATTCTTATTCCCCTAATTTCCTATTCCAATACTAGTGTAGTGGGAGCAATCGTTTTGGATGGTATATTACACTTTGATCCCTTCCCTTCAACGCAAAATATACCTGCTAACTTTAATGAGGTATGATGGAATTTTTCTATAAAACACTTTAAAACTCTTGGAGTACAGCTTTTGTCTGTATTTTTATGAACTATAAAAGGTCCCATTTTTAGTAATAGATGTTAAACAGAAAATGCAAAATCTCAGGTCAAATCTTTCTCAATACGTTTATAAATAATGAAGACAACTAGATGTTTATAAATTCAGCTCTGAAATTAGTGCTTCTCATAAATCTCCAATTAAATCATATTGATAAAGAATAAATAACCTCAATAAATCTCAGATTTATTGCATGAACTAATTTATCTGTAAAGACAGATCTTATAGGATCATAATCAAATGGTCAAAAAAACGCTGTTCTCAACGTCAAGACTATTTCTTATTGTATTTATTTATTTATTTGAATTTTTTTTCAAATCTAAGTGATATATTACATCATTATTAAGTTATAGTCAATATTTATGAAATAAGCTAGTGATGGAAGTAATTTTAATTGTGTGCTGGATTTATGATGATTTATTTGAATTCGTTAAAGTAGTAAAATAATAACAGAATTTAAACAAAGATTTAGTGCTTTCTACGAAGATAAATATGAATTATGGTAAAGTATCCATGTGGCTTCACTTATTCGATTTTGAAGCAGCTGGTGCAACATGTATCACTTTTATTGAATCTTCTTTCGATGCTTTTCAATGATCACCTTATACGCCGAGATGACACTGTTATGTCGATATGTACGACAGAATTTACTGGAAAGAACATTTGACGAGCATCCTATAAAAATACTGGTGGAGTTCGTGTCTATGCTACATCGATTGAAATCCACGTCTATCACTTGTTAGAATTTTTAAAAACATTGTCATGTCAGAGTGGTCAAAGACACTTTTCCCGCATAAAGCCCTTTTTGTCCTTTTTGTATTTGGTAATAATTATCTGCTCTGTGACGATACCCGGATAATTTACAATGTTGCGTTAAGTGGTGTCTCGAGTACTAGTAGAGGAAAACCGCAGTCAGCAGTCCTAGTAGTAAGTTCCGAGGCAGTTCGACGCAAGATAAGAAGATTTCGAGGAAGGTAAGACTTTTGATGGTCTTTTTGCTCATTTAAGGATATTCCTGAGCCAATGTTATCCCTTCAGCGTTCTTCTCCCAACTCCGGTTCCAGGGGATAATGGGATAATTTTGGACGCCTCTGAAGCGTTCAACACCTAGGTGCCTTTTGGCTAGTAACAGGAAGTCATCACAAAATTTCTTAGGTTCCAAAATCATCCGTTCCTTATATTTCATTTATATATATGCACTATCTTAGCTACCTTTCTCGGTTAAACTCTCTAGAAATAGGAAAACTCTCAAACCTTTAAAGGGCATAGAGTAGTATTCCCTCCAAAAGATGACATCCTACCTACCCTATCCAGGAGGTAGTTCTGGTTGGTTCCTGTCACTTATAATGGGAGACATTTCGAAAGGCTTTAGAGTCCCAAATAAATTAGCAAATTTAAAAGCATAAACAATGAAGCACAGAAATAAAGGGTAGCTTGTAGCATATCACCAGTCTGAGGCACTATCAGGTCTCTTCTCCTATCATTTCTCAATTTTATGGGAAAATACTGGGATGGCCTTGTGGTGTACACCATACGAAGTTGCAATGGACGCGTAAGTTCGGTTCCGTCCAGGTGCCAAGGGGCGTTGTCCATTTCTCTACTATTCCTGTTGCCAAACTCGTCCAATGGATAGCTAGGCGGGCAACAATTGTAGTCTAAAGTAGCTCTTTGTATGTGAGGATAGTTGGCTAAACATGGCGAAGTGTTTCACTTGACAGGTAAAGGAATTCCCTCGTATAAGCATAGTCCTTCTGTGACGAGTGCAAAACGATAGCCTAAGAGCATAGGAACAAAGCAGTTTATTCGCTCGACACACATAGCTTATTACGGTTGTTTTTATACAAAAATATATAATAATTCATATAACACTAATCATTTATGTCATCTCAGTTGCGATCCCGTAGCCTAGTGGTAGTCGTCGGTACGCAAGATGGAGGGCTCAAAGTACTGATCCGGCGCAGTTCACTTTTGGTCGTCTCAGCTATTTAGTGATAGTTGATCATTTGTTCTGTAAGTGCAAACCAGGCTGAGGTACGGAACAGGTTTGAGTGGGGGTTTCGGCTATTCGCGAGTCAAATCACAGTCCACCGATCCATCGGTAATTTTCCAAGGGCTCGGACGGTAAGTTTGGAAGACTACGAGGAACGTAAGTTTGCTGGTGAGTGTTCCTCTCGATTTTTCATGGGTTTCTTGAGCCGAGGCATTTCTCTCACTGCTCAGTTGAGCCGGGGCTTTGCCTCAGCGCTCAACGCCCACGTCCCCTTCTGGGGCAGAGTGGGTAAATTTGGACGCTTCTGAGGCGTTCGGCACTTAGGTGCTGTACTGCTTCAGAAGCTTATTGGCACCTAGGTGCCTTTGGACCCTAACGGGTCGCTCTGAAAAACCTTGGAAAGGTGAATCTATGCCCAATTTTTTATCTCTGCGTCTCCTATCTCTCGACAGCAAAAACTAAACCAACGTAAGGTACGGAAACCGTAAAGTGTATATGTTTTTGAATTTTCTAGTTTCTTCGGGCTTCAAAAGCCCTTTGAAAGCCACTCACTACTAGTGGCTGGACACGACCTGAACTACCTTCCGGAAAGGGAAGGTAGGATATGGTCTTTTGGAGGGAATACTACCCTATACCCTTTAAGGGTTGGGGTAGTATCCTTCCTTATTTTGGAGACCTTAGCTGAAATATGCTAAGGTTCTATCTAAATATAAAAGAATAGTATATAATACATCTTTTTAAATCCTGAAAAATTTGGGCATGACCTCCCCTTATATTCGAGGTATTGGCACCTAGGTGCCAATAAGCTTCTGAAGCAGTCCAGCACCTGAGTGCCGAACGCTTCAGAAGCGCCCAAAAATACCCACTCTCCTCCCGAAGGGAAGGTGGGCGTTGAACGCTGAGGCAAAGCCCCGGCTCAACTGAGCACTTAGGCAAATGCCTCGGCTCGAGAAAGCCCTGAAAATTCGAGAGGAAAACTCACCAGCAAACTTACGTTCCTCGTAGTCTTCCAAACTTACCGTCCGAGCCCTTGGAAACTTACCGCTGCATCGGTGGACTGTGATTTGACTCGCGAATAGCCGAAACCCCCACTCAAACCTGTTCCGTACCTCAGCCTGGTTTGCACTTACAGAACAAATGATCAACTATCACTAAATATGAGAAGACCAAAAGTAATCTGGCGGGGAATCGTACCACGGCTTCCCCATCTTATACGTCGATATTTACCACTTGGCCACGACGAACACGGTGAATTCCTCAGTGATTATCATAATTTGGCTAGTTTTTACGCGCGAACGACATTTTAACGGTTTTGCATGTATCATTTGCAATAATAACACAATTTCAACGTATATAAACCAATATAGTAGAAATCGCGGAGTTCCCATCAGGGAACTGTAGTGTGGCAGTGGCATACTGTAGTATAGGTACAGTCAACGGAGAAATGGTACTGAACTGGAACTAAGGTTGACTCTCGTTCTGTCCTGCGGAACAGGAAAAGGCTGTTGCTGCTCCGCCAAGTATTGTTTATGCGTCCCGGTTTTGGCGGGAAAACGTGTTTCGTGCGGATTTCGTTTTGACAAAGTCTATTCTTTGCTATTAATCAATGCAATTAAAGTAGTATTATTTTAATATTAAACGACTTTTCCGTTGGTAAATTATAAAAAAGTAGAGGAAAGCTAAGATATAAATATAATGTATCTTTTCAATGTATGCCAGACGTGATTTTAAAAATGTTGAAATTACAGATTTTTCCCGACTATTCCAAAGATGTTTACAGTCATAATCATATGGGAGATTTCATACAAGTTACTGGTTGAGCAAATAAAGATGTCCATCTTATACGGAAGTGAGAAGGAAGCATTAATCAATATTCTAATATATTACAAAATTCTGCAAAAGTCACCATTCTATATTACACAAATATTTCACCGTTCCAGTTTTTTGCTCTCCTTCGAACGTTCTTGTGCTATGTTGGGTTATAGCTGGGCATTTCAACCATGGGTTCTTCCTCTCCATCTTCCATTCGATGAAGCTTCATCAATCAAGAACATTTATCAGTACGCATATTAGAATTTAAAAAATAAATCATAGAAGTGGATGAACATAATCTAATGAACTCCATACACTTTCTTTACTACAGAATACATCAGTATTTGTATTCGGACTACTCATTCTTCTTCCATTCTAATAAGAGTGTCTACATTCCAACCATACATGTCACAGATACATGTGAGTCCAGATAAATAATGTTATTTACTTCATTATATCTAAGTTATTATAAATGGTTTATTTTAGAGAACATAAATCATGTGGTTAAAAACAACGTAAAAGACATTTACAGTAAACCACCGCGGCATTCGTCAGTATTGTCCATATTGTGATAGCCTCAACATGCTTACGGATATGAACATGAAGTTCCTTATTCTCATTACTGATGCAATAATCCGAAGTACTATCCAGTTGAGCGAGTCGGAAGGTATTTTAGATTAGACAGAAAATATGCACATATATGTATTTATCCAGTTGGGTAGCGTCATCATGCACATAGACTGTGAAAGATAGAAGTCAAAATCACTCAACTACTTTTTCTTCAACGACTTTCGATAAATTCCCGATTTAGCAGATATTATATTCTACCTACTTTTACTCTTGCGTTGGTACGCAACAGTATTACATAAGAGCTAAAGTGATAAGAGTTACATCGGGAATTCATCGCAGATTCCAAATCAGATTTTACATCGTGCAAAATTCGTGCTTTAAAGAAGGCTATTGGTGAGAAATCAATTAAACACTTTTGATCACTTACCCGCGACTCCACTAATAGCACAGAGATCAATTTTGGCAAACTGCAGTGTTTTCAGCAACATCCATCATAGATGATCTACAGACAATCTTATACAGTATCGATAAGTAACACATTTATCATTTCAATTTTCGAAAATTTGAAAGCAGAGTTATTTATATTGGCAACATGGGAAACCCGCATAAATTTAAATTGAAGTTACCTCAATGACAGTGTACCCGTAAAAATGAGAGAACAAGTATTTTCTGTCTTCAGTTAATCATGGACGAGAATAATAACTGAGTCAAAAAAAAATCAACATGAAATTTGCAAAAATGTAATTACCTAATAACCCACAAGTAAAAAATAAGCATAATTCAATAAAAAAAAGGTTAAATCATCGACTCTTTTCCACGAGATTTGCTAGGAGAGATACCGTTTTGGCGTACTAAGGAATAGTGGGTACTCTGAAAATATACTCGAATAAATGGACCTCAGAGCGATAAAACATTACAAAACTTCTTTTAAAAGTAGATGGAGGTATTCTTATGTAATTATTACGCATATAGATTTAAAAAGTTTAAATACAGGCCAAATGTGAGGAAGAAAGACAAGAAAAAAATGGACTCTTACAATGTTTAGCGGATTTGAAGTTGTCGATGATATACTTCTTGTCATTTTCCACTCAGAACCGACCTGATGTGGACGATTGCAATTCGAGGAGGCTGACCTGAAGGAAATGCACTCGTTTCTAGAGATAAATATGCATATATACATCTATTGATAGTTTGTTAAACAAGCAAGCATTGACATGACAAGGACACCTACAACACTTTAGATTAAAATAATTAGATAGATATGAAACTACGGGAACAAGCTGTTAGCAGAAATGTTGTGTTAGTAAGACAAGCAGACGACTACCATTAAGCGAATTAAGAATTTTCCTTTGTAACTTACACTATTCAGTTCTGATAATGTGTATTCTCTGCAAGCGATAGAGTGAGAGGAAGCCGTGCATTTTTAAATTTGACTTTAATAAATATGAGATCAAATGTAAATGCTATAAGGAAAATGAGAGATGAACGATTATGATGTAGTGGCTTGTTTGCATTCTAAATCACCTGTTAATATGGTGCTTTTCGTTGTTATTAGGCAGTTGAGGTGAATGGACATTCACAGGAAAATACACCTAAAAACAAATCCAAAGTAAGCATGCCATCTAAGTGTGACAAAAACTACATTTAAATTTGTGACACATGCCGTGTATAAATTATAAGACAATACACATCATATCTAATAATCTATTTTTCTACATCCTTCTTCTCTACTTTCTCACTCTTAATTCTTCTTACATATTAACTCGCCTTTTGAAAATGATGCCTCAGTACTTTCTTTCTTCCAAAAGTTGCATATATTGCATTTCGGAATTTTTTATTCAAGAAGCAATAGGTTATGGGATTAGTACAAGAAGACAAGTAGGTGAGCAATGTTATGAAGGTATTCAGATCAGAATTCCAGACACTCAGTTGAAGACTCTGAATGATAATAATATCCCAGACATTTAAGAAAGATAGAACATATGATACTTTTCTAAAGAGATATAGTAGATACAATATATATTCTCTTACCTCAAATGAGTCACCTGCCATCAATAGTAACCACCAAATGTAAGACGGAGTCCAACAACAGAAGAAAATAATAACGACAACAATCAACATCCTAAATATCATCATCTTGTATTGGTTTTCACAGATAGCTATTTAGATATTCATTATGCGAAATAGTTCATTTTATTTAACCTCACTTTATTACTCTCTGCTTGGCGATCGCACTTTTCTGATTATGTGTCGATCGCAGACTGTGATCAAGAACTGAAGATTCACTTCGACGATGTGTGGTACTGGTTCTAAACAGAAGCTTTCCTCTCATTCCACACTATTTTTTATATCTATTTTTTGAACAGTTAATTAAAAAATTCTCACTTTGGTTTTGCAACTGTATTTTTTGCTCCCAAGGTTAATTTTGCACTAAGTTTCTCAAGAACGGATGGTTTTCGACTCACTGCATCTACTTCTTCCGTACTGTCTAAATTATATTATCATATTATAGAGGACTCTATATATAACTGTAAGTTGATAATATGGAATATGTGAATGATTATTGTTTAAACGCTGTTACTAACTGTCGTTATCAATCGAGTTCTCGACTGCAGCAATTTCAAGCCTGATCCCCATCTTAAGTGTTCTGATGACGGAGCCATAGAGTACGGTCATCACAACCAAAGGAATTGCCAGCAGTACGATTGTCATGTATACCTGAATGAATAATGTGTCTACTTTAACTAGTTGTAAATATAAATTTTTATAACTGAAAAACCACAAGATATGAAGTAATATTTAACTTTTATCCATCAATTATTCTATGAAAATATTTAAACTTTCATCAAACACGAGAAGAAATTACAAATTTCAAACTGGAAAATACTCACCTGGTTGGCAAAGTGATAGACTGGAGCGTGAATAGGAGTACAAGTAAGACCATTAAGGTTATAAGTCTGCTCCTCATACATAAACAGCATCAACACATTGGCCACCAGGGCGATCAGCCACACCAGTGATATCATGGCGTACGCATGCGACCTGAACAAGTCCTTTCCTAGTCACCGGGATGTGGGACCAAATCTAACGACTAGTCCATTAATAGTAGTCTTGAAAATGCTATTGCAACATTCTTTACCTCGTCTGCCAAATTCTTGAATGTAGTGGTTTACAAATAGCGAAATACCTTTCAAACGCTATTACAGCTAAAGTATATGCAGATGCCGTCACCACCATAGCTGAAACAAGTTAGGTTAGATTTGTATTATAAATTACATAATCCCAAGTAGTTTATTGATGGCCACATAACAATCCATCTCTCAGTCATAATAATTTCACTTCTCATTTCTCATAGTTCGTTTTCTCAGTTGTTATTTTTTATAGTATTTTCCAAGCCTGCTTCTAATTATTGCAATCTCAACAGCAAGAACAAAATCTGGGCTTTTTGCATGCCTAAATCAGATAATGGTGCTCTTCAATTGAGGAAATTGAGTGAAGCATCATCCAACTCATCGCTGACTCTAGGTTGTTGCTCTGCGAGAAAGCACTTCCGAAAAAGAAACGAGGCAATGGCTCGACAAGGAACTTGCCTAACGTCAGCTGATTGGAGTGCAGACTTACAGAAGCAGATAGTTGCTATCTTCCTATCTTTGCGAGTAAGAAAATAAAAATGCTTTAAAGAGAACTAACGTTGAAGATAAGCGAATAACTTGCACATCATGTTTCCGAATAACCAACAGTTCATCACCATCGACACTGAAACAAAACGATATATGGAAAAGATTATAATTGAAATAAAGCTTGAAATAAGAGAAAATTTCCTTTCGTGATAATTGTGTGGATTATTATTGTTAATAACAAACTACCATAATAACTAATTTGTAATTTCACCAACTCTATTCAAATACATCCCTCAGAGGAAGTGAAAACTAGAGGTCGTTAAGTTTCAAACAAGTGAATGACACCCGTTGAATTGAGTGGATGTCCAGAGTACAACTCTATGATACACTAAGGGAAACCAAAGTATTCCATGGGGAGCTAAGGTTCTGAGGCTCACGTCATTTACGTTTCATATATCACAATGAACACTCCCAATTAGTGCGGCTGACCTTTAGTGTGCTGCGAAAAAACTGAGATCAAGTTCTCTACTACAATATCTTGCCTTAGCTATTAATAACGCCACTTTGCTCGAAATACAATGATGTACACGGAAAAGTCCCAAGTCAGATATTGAAACTATTTTTTCTTTAGATTTTCTTTTATCATCTGGCATTTTCGGGATTAAAGACTAGTTAATTTCCATAATAATGGCTCCAGGAATCGAAAACGAATTAATCTAAAAGAAAAAACAAATACGCCATTTCCATCATCGAGTGAAAGGAAATGTCATATGATAGTCCAGTTTTTAACCATGTACATAATAATTATGGCTAGGAAGTTACACGCTAATTTTGAATTATGACTCTTCTAGTAATATTAAACTTTACAACTATAATAAATCAGTGATTCAAAATGAATTTATAGGGCTAAAAAGAACTTGAAAATCTGCAGTTTTGAAAATTACATTGCACCACAGTAAACTTCTCTTACTGACCGAGAGTGGGAGGCATGCAGACGACGGACAGCATCAGATCGGTGATCGCAAGATTCATCAGGTAAATATTCGTAATTGAACGCATCGCACGTTGCTAAAAATATTATTTAGCTTTGCATATTTTGACATTTTGCCTTTTAAAAATAAGCAAAATTATGTTTGGTGCAAACATTACATTTATAAACGTATCAGACATATATAAATGTATAGTATTTATAGTTGCATGATTTATAGTCATTTGATTTACTAAAAACAAGCACTACAAATAGATTTTTTAAAATTTGGGTCAGTCACAAAATGCAATCTAATTTATGCATAGTGATATAACAAAACAACACTTTTCCCTATTTTTCAGCCGAATGATGCAAACCAGGGTTTTCCCATAAGGCATCAGTATGATCAAAAAACAGTAGAATTATATAGAAAGAAAACAAGCAGGATTATAATGAATTCGTCAAACAATTAATCTAAATTTCGCAATTTTAAATATTATATCATTAAGCTTGTCCATAGGCTATTACAGTAGCATAATAGTAAATATGACGAATATAATAGCCTAATTATACTAAATAAATTAAGAAAAGCGGTTCTATCAATATGGCATTAAGACGTCATTTGTAAGCAAGAAGTTATAGTGAAATAGGAGATCCACTGAAAGAAAAAAAGAAGGTACCTGCATGATAACGACGATGACAAGCGCATTACCAATAACGGAAAGCAGAAAGATGGCGATGAAAGCCACAACGACCAAATAATTTTCCGTCGTTGGTCGGAAACGACACGTCTCTTCTACCGGCGAAGTCAGGCTGAAGTATCAAACGTAAATATGGTCGTCAAGCTCAATTACGAATAATGCCTAGAACCCATGCACTCCAGATGTACCTTCTACTCAATTTGTCAAATGAAAAGTCGTATTTGCACAGTGAAACCAAAAATTATACTATAGTTACATTGTATCGAACAAAACCACAAAATTGTATTAGTTCATTTTAGTGTTCAATTAGAGACTTATTTTGCAAAGCTTTTTCTAGAAAAACTCTCAGGAGCATTTCAGGTTTGGCAGTCTAATCCATGCGAAAACCGCTTCATAACATCGAATTATCCATTATTATTTGTAGTAGAAAACTATGCTGCAGCAATGATCTGACTTTATAATACAAAATGTTAATCATAAATTCTTGTCCGAATTAGATTTATGCTGCCAATTGGAATGTGATCATGTAATCATTCTGATGTAATATTCTTCGGTGGAAAAGAAGTAATTGTACCGCTCATTTAGTTTGAAAATTATCGAGTACTTGCTTTTATAGTCAACAAAACTATTTGAAATTGCTCGCAATACTAATATCTTATGTGCAAAAACTATTAATAAGACAAAATCTATTGCGATACAACAGCACAGAATAGGGAATATTATGAATACTGTCTCAATAATTCACATATTTTGGTGACGCATAAAGATACTCAATTACTATTCCCCATAATGCCATATTAGAGAAATTATATTGGTTCAGTGAGAATTTACTGGGATACTGACAATTAAGGAAGGAAAGAGACATATGAAGAGAGAAACCACAAATTCTTATTATTTCAACTTACTTGGATATGGATATGCCAGGTTGTGCGGAGTTGTTGAGCATAATGACTTGAATGACATCATCATTACGAGACAGATCAGGCGGAGAGAATGTGACAGGGTGGAGCGACGAGACATCAAGAGCAGGCGGCAAAGTCTCCAGGTAGGCGGAGACCGACCAGTCGGTCAAGTTCATACTGAAATTCGTTTTTTGAAAATACGAAGTGAAATATAATCAAAAACGCCATAATAAATGAATTGGTAAGGATAGAGGTACCAAATACTGTCTTGACACTAAAAAAAAATTAAATAAGTAAATGGAAATAGATAATATCTACGTATAAAATGACAAATCACTAATAAAAGAAATAGTAACCGAGTGAAGATCGTAAGCCTATTGTTGATGATAAAATACCAAACATAAGTAAAGTAGGGCGGCAGAAAGGGGCTAGGATCAAATATGAGGGCACTGGATTAGTAGGAAAGCAAGACGAGAGGTCACAAGGATAAAAAAGTCGTTTAGAGGGCAAATGAAGTAGGCATGTTGGTTGTGGAGAAAGGAGATATGAGTAACTGACCTTTTACCCGAATAATAATAAAATTATAGCGGACTAGAATGGCTTGTATTGACAGAACTAGAAGTGCTTGTGTTGAATATCTCATCAACATAGGAACTAGTTGTCAGACAAACATTAGATAAGAATTTTGAACCAACTGGCCACTCCGGCTACCATCTCTGAAACATCAGAATTCGAATACATGCCTCAATTATATAGCCTACCAAAAACTAAATGCAAATCTTAGGAGTTCGCAATAAATTATTAGAATAATGCTACTTTTATATTTAACGAATTCCAAACCCAGATTTGGCCTAAGACGTAATACTCTGCTCTGTAAAAATGTGCCAAAATTAGAAAGTGTACTAAATAAATTACTTAGTTCTATAGAAATTTCGAATAAGTGTCGTTAGAGACACAGTAAAGTATTAGATAAAGTTTTATTGAAGGCTTAACAAAGGTATGTGAATGCTGGTGTGCATGGAATAAAGAGCAACATTAGCCATCACTTCGAGTGGCATCGATGGCTTCTAAATGAAACCAAACAAACGCAGATATAAAAAGACGAAATCAATTGGAACAGCTGTCGTCCAGCTATGTAATATCAATGTTGTCAATTAGAACAGTAGTCGACCTGTCATCCGGAAACTCGATACAAGTGATCCAGCCTTGTCGGAAAACGCGAGGGAAAAATCCCGATGAAAGAGCACTTTAAAACTCTATTTCTACGATACTACGAAGTCCGCATTTTAAAACACTCACCTAACCAAGGTTGTAATTAGAATAAATACGTCGCATGATAATAAAATTGTGCTCAAAGACTAATGTGAATAAATAAGTATGGAAGTCAGCAATCATATTACGAGTTAGCATAGATATGAAGGCTTAGAAGGCGTAGTTAATAGATAAACCGATAACAAATACTATAATAATTGCAATAATAATAATAACGATAATAATATTAATATTAATAGCATATCGAGACTGAGGAATAAGTCCATAAATGAATTAGTAAGACTATGAAGAATAAAAACAGATAAAGAGGCAGATGAAACAGAAGGAGCCAAAGGAAGAACAAGATAAGCTACTTTGAAGGAAATAAAAATAGTAGCAATACAGTTCTACGTGAATTTTCCTCAGATATTTTTTGTGGCACTTCAGCAATGACATTTTGTTGTTTATCTACCTACACTTTTTTACGCTCCACAACTTCCACGTGTGGGCTGTGTGAAAATAATATTCAGACAAATTCCCAAGATCACCTAATTGAGGGTGCCAAAGCGCTAATAATATGTACATGAATTTTTAAAAGCTAGTGACATAAAATACTTGGCGAATCTATATTTAAATATATAGAAGGATATTTTATGCACGTTTGGATAGCAGGATTTACAATACTAGAGAGAATAAATGCAGTGACGAACATTTGACGGAAGCCGCACACAACGGTAAACACAAGTATGTTCCAGGAGATTCCCATACGAACAAGAATGATTTGAGATCAATGCAAGGTTACACTAATTTCTCAAATTATCCTCGTTATCTCGTTCTAAACATATGTCCAGGTTAAGCATGACGTCTTGTATTTAGCTTTGATTAATCACTTGTACTCACTTTAAAAGAAGCTCTCAGCGGTGCTGAATAGTGAATATTAAGATACGCTCTGAGCCTACAAGCTTCACTAATAAATATTTTGCACTATTAGTCTTTTCCAACTTTAATTGAAGTCGTAAACGTGTTGGAAATAAGACTCGGAAAGAATCTCGTTTAGTTGAGTAAGCGACAGGACAGCAATGAAGGGAAGAGGTCGGTGGCTAGACGACAAGGGCAAGTGAAAAGATTAAAGTTGGCAGAAAGAGCAAAAGCTAGTGAAAGTGAGTAGGAGTGAACGTGAAAATTAAGGGTAGACTACTAATATGGAATAGAGAATTTTAAGGAGACAGTGAGGGCTAATTGTAAGGGAAAAGAAAGAAAAGGAAATATTCGATTCTCACCACGATGACTTCATAATTGCCTTTTGTACTGTGAAGGGGACGAAATGAGGATTGTCTGCGAGGGTGGATGGAGGACACAAGTTGATACTAAAGGAATTTTTCAACAATTTGCTCTAATGCACTAGGAAAGAGGAGGTGGTATTTATTTTTTGATGAAAGTTGTCAATGATTCATTGAGACTGCATATATTTAGTTACAGAGGTACTATGAAAATTAAAGTCCGCCAATATATGTTATAGACGTCAAAGCATATCTTTTAAGTGTGGCTCTAGGAGATAAGCCGAAATAACCTCTTAAAGCATACAACTAGCGTACACAATAAATAGGCTTTCTATATACAACTTTCCGTAGTAAACACAAATAGGTGAGTATTTAAACGACCACAATACATTCCACTTGTTTAATTGTATTATTATATTTCCTATATGGGAATATATTTGTATAATGCCATAATCCAGCGAAAGTTTACAGAGTCATTCCCTCTCCCGTTATCTTTAATAATAGAGCAGGAATTGGGATTTGCCGTTATTTATCTCTCTCGGAAGCTGCGAGCAGAACTCGAAAATTTAATTATTTGGGAACTGCTCGTATCTAGTTCCCCAGTTGGTGTTTAGAAGAAACACACTGAAATTGCTTGCTTTGCTTTTAAGTGGAAAGTACATTTAAAGTGCTATTCATCACTTATTAAATATAGCTAAAACAATAACCACAAACTGTCTTGTTCCTACACAGGATCCAAATAGTCATAATTTAGAAATAATTGTCCGAACTCTAAGAAAGAATTACTTAGTTAATCTAAGTGAAAGATCGCTTTTGTAGATATCAATAATTTTATCTACGAGTAGATTAATTAATTAGTAACTATTTACTATAATAACATTCATTTACAACATTATAGAAGTCAGCAATAGAAGAATGAGAAATAACTGAAGTAAGCTAAATAAACATCATTTACTAAGAACTCTTTTTTATTAATAACAGAAAACCTCTCTATTTATATTTAGTCCAAAGCCTTGAAATAAATTAAGTTGGTGATGATGAGGGAGAGTAATTGATCCTCCAAGGACCACTAACGATATCTTGCATAGATTTAAGTGCATCAGTTAAGAATTTCACCTAATCATACGAAATCAATATTTAAGGGAAAGGAAGGAATCTCATGTAATGAATTACATATATTTGTATTATGTATGTTTTCGGAATACTTGGTTTGGGTGAAAATGTCAGTCACAGGCTCATATGCAAATAGAATGGACCAGTGAACATAGAAAAAGGATTAAAAAGAGAAATATAGATATAACGAGTAACTACTGTCAGTGATAATCATTCCTAAACAATGTAAGTAGAATAACAAGGACTTCATCAGACTTGCACTTCAATACATGAATATTCTTTTCTTTCACTTTTAAATATGGCTCACCCTTCCTAGTCATTCAGCACCATTGCTTCCTTTGCAGGAAAACGCCAATAAGAACAAAATATGTAATTCCATATTCCTAACAACTAAACAAATACACTGAGAAAAGTACATCATGGAAATTTCTTTAAGTAACTTGCTGAAAAAGGAGTACTCATAGACACGTTATCTTATGCTTGGACGCCAGGATGGCATTACGGGACCAAAATGAATAATAGGCGTAATAATTCAATTTAATCGCTCACTATTCTTTCATTTAAAGTCTATTCTCAATATAAAATAACAAAGAATGTGCTCGTACTTGATTTTTCTAAAACACAATTTCAAAATAATTACGATGTGATCAAATAAAACATGCCTCTGTTTTGCCTAGTATTAAGTTGTTGAGGGACGTCTTGAGAGCTTATTGAGACTTCATAGTGCATAGTTCAGAGATCCTCATGGAAACCCTGTCTATTTACATAGTTGGCATAAGGCTTTAAAATATATCATACAAACACTTTTAAATAGTAGGCGACAGCCAATGTTTCTGAATATCGCTTTCATATAGATTGTGAACTCAGCACAATCCATTGTTACGTTGACAAAGATTAAAGTTCTTTGAAAGTTCTTCTCTGGCAGTGTTTCAACTTTTCATTCAAAAGTACATTTAGATTCCAAAACGCGGCATGAGCCCCTAACAGTGCTAAATCTCCATAACTTTTTAAGACCAAACTTCAAATTCATTATTTCTGAGTAAGCCCCGCTTCTTGGTATTAATGAGACCCTCAATCATTTAGTGAATCTTTATTCACAAGAATAGGAGGTCCGCTCTTTTGATTGAAGTGCTCAAGAGTTTGAAGATGCGCAGTTTGATGACGCCCCCACCCATCTTGATTGACTGGTAACTCCCTCTTTAAATCTCCTGTAATAGAACCTTCCCCCGTTTTTCTTCAAAACACCTATTGCTCCACTTATTTGGGTTAAAAAACGAACACAATATGCCATTAAACAGCTCAATACTTTTACACCGCATATTTTCTCGATTGATTCTTAAGTATATCTATATTTAGTGAGTAAAAAAATTGGTTCTGCACATTCACAGTTTCTTTCATCCAAAAACCTCAATGTGCCAGTAAATACACCCTCACCGGGCACTCCTTGATTTAATCACGGTAATCTGCTTCTCTGTTTTTACTACATTGTTTTATTTGCCAGATTGCCACCTGAAATTATCTGTAGAATGCCTCCAATGGATCTAAGTAGTATCATCTACTCCGACGAAATTATTTTCAGTGGTAGATCAAAATATTGAAAATGTTTAGATGCTAATACGGAAAGATGCTGACAAAAGTACTTTTAAAAAAAGATAGGATACAACAACCTACAATAATAGTAGCATAAAATTAATTGCAGGAGATACAAAAGAATAAGAAGGAAATAAGACAGTGGTTAATGTACAACAAAAGGAGTTTTCTTGAGAGATAGAAATGAGAATGTAGATCAAATGAGTGGGAGATGGAAGGTTGGGCATCTAAGAGCTCTCGAAATTAATAACAGCGTGCAGCATTGGGTCTTTCGTCATAATTCTAAACGTCTTATGACACATGCAAATTGATTCAAGTTAAAATGATATATTAGTTTACAGAAATCATAGGTGGTTCACACATAGCCTACTTTCATGATAATAAAACTTTCCATCGCTCAAAAAATATTTTCTAAGTAATACGAGTGAAAAATATGTAAATAAACAAATTTGGACTAGTCAACAACTACTGTCTAGGCAATGAAAGCGTAGGCAATTGCAATGTGACGGTCTAGAGTGATCATAGGAACCTTCTTTTACACGAAGAAAGTGATTGAAACAACTATTTACAACTTAAATGGCTCCAAACATGTTTTGCATCTGAAGTTGAGTATTCTTGAAGTATTGAGATATAGTGTAGTATTTCTGATACATCTTTAATTGCTTGTTGCAGTCGGAATCTGTACAGATTTCCATGAAGTTGAGTCGTCACTTACTGCTCTTCCTCACTTGCTTACATGTAGATCTTTGGGATCAACAACTATCAGTCAACTATGCATCAAACGCCGAGTCGGCATGAATTTGATGATTTCGAAGTGGAAAACAACTGGAGAAATCAGGCGGTTCTTCATGGGAAAGCATTTGTTTTTGACACGGGGATTCGACGCAGATTGAGCTGAAGGGGATGAGGGATATAACAGTGGTCAAGCAAAATGCTTAGCGGAAGACAACAGCGAAAATAAGTTAACTATCATTATATTACTCTGGCCGAAGTGAACATCGAATAGAAAGTAGAGAATAAGCAGACTGATAAAAATAATGCATTTTGTTGCTGGTATTCAATTATTTCATTTCGTCGGCAATTTTATTTAGCCAAAATGAATTCCCAATAATTGTCCTTATAATTTCCATTTTATAGAAAAAGAGAATGCTCTTCTTATTTTATAGTGCTTAGGCTTTGTCAAGTTTCAAAGGAATGGATGTGAGAAATTACCAATTAACATTCGCTATTTAAAATGCACAAGATTAGGATTGTAAAGCGTTCACGGTTTTACTAGTGAAAATTAAAGTAATTAGTTATATATGTTTGGTCCTCAGTAATCCAAGATAGAGATAATTAGCGAACAGCCATACCCATCCATCCTCCGTTTACACATCTCTTCAGAGGGTAGGAATCATCAAGATATCAAATCAAAGAATCGATAAAGTCATTTCAACTTTTTTTTCTGGATTGATAGATAGAACAAGAGATATGACGCTTTAAAGTGTTACATTGATATGACAAGCAGAGACCTTAATGGCACTACTGTCGTAAGACGGAGTGATTAGCAGACTGGCAATTCTACTTTATCCTTCTCATACGTTTGTTCGTAAAACACCTAATCTCAATCCTGCGTTAATAACCGATGTAAACGTCAAGTTTTGAGATTGCTTTGAGCAACCAAGCAGCAAATTTCACATTTAATATGCGAATAAACGACAAAATTATTTGTATCAATTGGGGATATGGATAATTTGATATAACCAGAAATGCTAAATATATAATAGACAAAATCCAAAGTCCTGAAATAATCAAAGACAGAAATTCAGAAGTCTTGATAATCTTATTAACCAATATTCTAGTCTACGGCACTTTTCCATGCTGCATAATCTAAAAATGCCATAATGCTCAACTAAAAAAAAAGCATCAGCCACTTAACAAATCGAATCAGCAGGTAAGAGTTTGCCTTAAACATAACTTGGAAAGTGTGTTTACGAAGTGAAGAAAAGCTGTAATTTTACTTACGCTTTATAACTCTCAATCCTAAATTATGAAGGATGTTTTCGATAATTTTTGATTACTTGCACTAAAAATCAGTAAGTTAAACGCGAATATTAGCAATCCAATTAACACAATTAAATTGATGTATTCCATTGCTGACTTATTCCAGGTTTTCTAGAGATTCTAAATTCTAATGTTTGAACTGAAATATAGCTCTGATAAATAATGTTAATTCTCGCACATTTCATTTATTTAGCACCATATGCATGCTATAGCTTCAAAAAATGAGGAAATGGTAGAGATTTGTTGACAAACATATGTAATACAATATATTAATGAGATTACGCAAAAGCTATTTGTTACATAGGAATTAACACTAGAAAAATATGATGAGGCAAATCTGCCTCAAATAGACCGCTCGGCTCCGCCATCGCACTAATTCCATTATTCATAATCACACAAAACGGATTTCGAAGGATTCTTAGTGCAGAAGAACAAATATTGGAAAGATATTTCTATTTGAAAAAGATAGGAAAAACGTCCAAAAATTTCCACGCCGAGAATTTGATCGGTTAAATTTGCTCCAACCATCACAAATATTTATGGATTTTCTCAAAATACAGTTATAGAGAAGGAACAAAATTGATGAACGAATAAAGAATTCACAACACATAGAATACAGAACATAGATAAAAATAGTCATAACTCACGTTTTTGTAGTTGTTAGTATGATCACACAGAGATTTTTAACGTGTGATAATCCATAAGTATTGTACTTTGCTTATAACTGTTTATATTGCGACACTAAAGTAGATCAAATGTTGATAAAAGCAAATTACTGGAATGACACTGATTTATAGTTCCATCCACAGCTTCATTAGAAATGAAGACTTCCATGCAGAAATGTTTAACTAATAACTACTTATAGCTCGCTAATTGGAGAATTGTTTTAACAGTAATTAATCTAAACAAGTAAATAAATAAAAGTAATTTAGACGACAGGAATATAATATTTATAAATAAGAAGTGTCTGAGATTCTAGGAAAGTGAAGATAAAACAAAATAAGTGAGAAGTTGAATGAAATAAATACATAATGAGGATTAGAGATTAGGATAGAGACTTTTAAAGTTGCTCACTTCAAAAAGATGTGTATGGATCACTGAGAATTAGGGTAAAAACAAGCTTTAAATCACACGGGACACCAAAAAGTATATTTTCAGAGAACAGCAAGTGAAAGGCTTCCTAATACTACTTTATCTTCACTGATTCTAAAGAGAGCTCCTTAAGTGTTAACAGAGACAGAGAGAAGGGAAGAAGAAAGAGAAAGGTGAATTTAAAACACTGCGAATAAGAGATTGTGCTCAACTGAGATTAATGAGTGATTTCAATTAGAGGGAAAAGTGGCAGTTAAGATTGGCTAAGAGATTATAATGTTCACAATGAGACAAATTACGATATGAAAATGGGAGACAAATGGCTTAAATAAACCTGTCTTGAGCATTAAAAATACGTGTTAACCTATAGAAAACATATTAAATCGGAAAATTGCGGATATAGTTTTACAATAAGAAGCCGGGCAATACAATGCGTTGTGACACATAATTCAAATAGCTCTCTGGACATGAGGAAATTTAATTGAAGGCATCAATCATCGAGTTGGTCTTTCTATGTTGAATGCCTCTCCTGAGAGTTATTACTCTTAGACTTCTCATTTAACTTTTTTACTGCTTAGATAAAAAATAGTATTTTATATTTAATTTTCCTTTTTATATTTCTTTCTCAATCCTATATAATGGTATTTAAATTGTGCCATTCAAAGCAGAATACGATTATAATATAACTAAATGGCTGACAATGCTTTATTAGGCCTTCCTAACAGGAATCTCGTTACCTGTGAATGAATACCTAATTTCAATACTTTTAGAAGAGAAAATTGGAGTGCAACAATCTTCGTGAGAATATCTACAGTAAGCTGCGAGTAATTCTCAAAATGGCTTTTTTGATATGCAGGATCAACCCACGTCCTTCAAGTATTTAACAAACAATCAAAAAGACTTAAAAAGGGCAAATCTTTAGAGTTAGATGAACTAGTAAAATCAAATAGAGCAAAAAAAGAAGATTAAGACTCTCTAGGGATAGTTAAGATGAAACATGTTTGAGGAAGATAAATGTAAATGACAATTTGTCACTATCCGATATTCCAAAAAGTAAAAAAAAGCAGCAATTGTACGTGAGCGAAAATAAAATCATGGTAGTTTACATACTTCGGAGGTCAGAATTTGTTACACATAAAAATGAATCTCTTCTGTCAAAAGATAAATTCCTTTGGCGTTCTCCAGGGACTCATTCTTCACTTCATATTCATTTTGTTTTTGAGCGCTTCGTCGGTTGGGATCGACGATGCATGGCATGGATAGGTTTTCTTACCCAGTGGAATATATAGGAATGGAAACAACTCTGCAAAAAATCGAACAAACAACGGTAGCAGAAATAATAACAATAGATAAGAATTGATATTCGCAGTACTAGGACCAAAACACTATTTTTCTTAATGTTCTAAATATGAATATGTGGAACATCGATTACTTTAAAATGTATTACTAACTTTATTCTTGCCGTGGTAAAAAAAAAGAATATATCTTCCACCTTGTAGTTGTGAAAAAGATCAATCTTTGATGCATTGAGAAATATCAGCCCCATATTTACTACTCTTCTAGTTGCTAAGATCTCTAGTATGACTTGTTTCGGCTTTAAATGAAATACACTGCTTATTTTACCTTCGTTTTTCATGGATATTTCTTGCACTACGCCTCAATACACTGTCAAATCCTAAGGCATCAAGGAATGATAAGAACAGTGACAGCACTGGTCATATTCCAAAATCTTCTTTACATTAGGGTACTACCTGTTGCTTGACGAACACATAGTACTTACATAAAATTCTATATTTAAGCTTGAAACTTTACAAAAATAATAAAAGTAATAGTGGTGCTTAGATTCTATTATTCTAATAATTGCAATAAATTTACATGGTTTTCAATGCCACAACTAGATTAATTTCTGCAAATCTCTGATCTTTGTAGACCGACAATTATTTGAATTTTCTACAAATTATCACTTAAAATTAATTTCTACATTCAGAGGAACCTATATGAATGTCTTATATTGATATTTAATTCAACCTTATCTAGTACTATCACAAGAATCGCAATCCTCAGATGTTTCACAGATAAAAATGATTCTACAGTGCTATGAAAAGCTGCTCGCCAACGTGTTCTTCATCTTTAATTCATAGCTTACTACACTTCAAAGTGATAAAACATTTAACACAAAGAAGTCAGAGATATAGTAGAATTAGAGAAAATAATGGAAAAAAGAAGGTGAAGGTCCACATCCTTCGTAGATTAAACACATGTTAAGGGAAACGAAATTCGTCAGTCGTCTAGTTTGATTGAGGCTTTCAATTTCGATGTAATCGGTGTCTAGGAATCAAGGACAGAGCGCTTAGGAAGGAGGGGTCAACGCATATATATATATATATATATAACAGTTAAAAGGGACATTATCACGTTGTTAAAGTTTCGCATTAGGATTTGGAACGTATTATATATTCCACGGTTTTTTATTTGAATAAGTGGGATGAGCTGGATGTGATGGCTTTGATGTTTACTAATTGGGGCTTAAATATTTTATAAAAAAGTCACCCTTGCATTTCACATTTGTTTATATGCTACATTAATAAAATATTATATTCACAACCTATAGTCTGTGAAACGATTGTTTCCTACACTCGTGATTTGTAAATTATAAAGACGACTTCATTGTAAGTGCGTCTGTCATCTCTGACCAAATCCTTAACACATCTAATAAACAAAAGTTAATTAAGTATTTTAAAAAACCCTGAAAATGTCTATTTCCTTATAGATTTTTAAATTAAGCTAGTTTTCCAGCAGGATATTACCATATTCCTGAAACCCAAGTTATATCTACCTAACGATTCATTATGTCTTCGGATCAATCCCAATGTATAAAATAACCGTAAAAACGATAACTGCAAGAACTGAACGAGACCCAGGAAATTAATCCAACTTTAATTTGCTAAGGACGTTATTTTAAGTGCAATCCACACCACTAATCTACTTTAGAGTGGACAAATCAAATCAAATTATCGACTGTATGGAAAAGAGCTGTTATACCGCTAGCAGGATATTTCGAGTTCTGTCTCATGATATAGAAATTGGAAATCTGTTTAAGAACTGTTTCAACTTTCAAATACGGGCTAGGTAAGTTGATTGGAAAGAAAGAAAGCGGATGTCATCCCTGGAGAATAAGCATGCGACATTTAAATGAGTTGCAAGTTAAACTAACAGTAAGAAAATATCTTCTATAGTAGAAAACCTCACTTATCAATTGATTTCGCAAAACAGTTCCTATCATCTACCAGTATTTAACAGCCTTAGAAATCAAACACTATTTTAAAGACAAGAAAGCCCATCTTTTAAATGTCTTCAGAAGCTGGTGTAATTTTTTATTTCAAAATTAAGCATGTCTAAGTGATGTATTTCAAGCAGCAAGTCGTATAAGACAACGTTAATTCTCAGTAATTTAAGCGAATTCTTTAAATAGAAAAAGAATAAACTATTTAAAAATTGGGTTGTTTTACTTTTTTAAAACTTATTGGTTTATAGATTACCTACTAGTGTTAGCCTTAATGAGATAACATGGAAAGTTTTGTATAGTAAACCTTGAAATAAATGTAGATAGCATTATAGTATCAAACTATTCTTTAATGAGTTTTAGATATTCTAATATTATACGTAAAAAGTGCAAAACAATTATAAAGGAGACATTAAGTTCACTGCTGCATTCAACTAAAACTAAGGTTTTCCCACGAAGCCTAAGAGACAAAAGGCCAATTCCAGAGCGAGAGAAATTAATTGGCAAACGAGGAAATCGAAAACATACTCGCACAGGGGTTCCCTATGAAAAAGAGTAAGAGAAAGGAAGTTACAATAATTATCTAAATGTTTTCATAAAATAATTCCATTGTACTCCTATATGATAAAAAAAATAATTTGGTTATTAAAAACAAACAGTTAACTTAGGTCATATCGAAAACTGTAGTTAAATAGTGAAAACAGAGAATGGCGTTTGGAGAAAAAAAAGCTCTTGAAACATGCTATGGCTTTACGTTTCAATAAGTAGTTGTAATAGTATTTAACAGAGGTTGCAACATAATATCAAGTTATAACAGGAATTAATTTGTTTGTTTTGTCGCAACTAAGAATTTTTAACCTTTCAAAGATTTTGCAACTTTTGTAATTCATGTTTTTAAAGAAACGGAAAGTATGATAAGCGTGTGCAAATTATCGAATATCAGATTTACATTTAAAAATACTTACGCTTGACAGTTTAACTAACCCAGTTAAATACCTCATGCAACGGATGACTTGTCACGGATGCACCCACAACTTTGCAAGATCACAAAAATGTTTTTGCGTATCTCTCTAGAATAATATAACAGTAAAACAGAAAATATGAAAACTATAAATATTAATAATTCGTGAAAATAAACTTATCATCAGGATGTAGAAATCCAACTCATAACTAATCGCTAGAAACATTTTGATGGATACATCCATTAATTCAGACATAAATTAGCCTAAGTACGTTATTTGAGGTGTTCTAAGAAATTAAACCTGATACTGTTGCTTTCCTGAACAATAACAATATAATAATGAATAAATACAATTTTCTACGGATCAAAACAACCATCAGTAGATAATAGAATAAGAGAAAAATAATTACTTGCAACTTGGAATGAAATCTTAAAAAAATGGTATAATCACCGAATATACTTTTTATCTAATCTTTAACTTTAAAAAGTATTACTGACTGTAAATAGGAACTACATGACGTCTAAGTTGTTAAAAAATAATAAAGAGATATAAACTTCCATTAAAACGAAAAATTCTCAAGTATTTTTTTCATTGCTTTTGTTTCCTTTTCACTGGTTACCTTGTACTCCCAGGAACTGGCCGATCTTATCAAAAATCGAGAATAACATGCCTGAATGTTTGAAACATACAAAAATGAAACTTATCAAAAAATTAGAAAAAAATGAAGCACTTCGGGAGGAAAATATATTTTAATATACCTTTGAAGGTAAGACGACTGAGGCGGAACCATGAAACCACAAACAATGCGTATCACGTAAGAGTATGGGTAAAGTAGATGATGTTACACCAGATCCTTAAATAAAGATAAAAGGCGTGAATACAGTAAATATTGGTTGAGATAGAAATGTAAAAAGAAGCTAAAATGGTAAATATAACTATAGAAGACATTAAAAAATTAAACTCACCTACCAATATATTAATTCGTTTATCAGCGTACGCTAGAATTTTTTTCAACCTCTCTCTGCCCTCCATAGCTGTTACCGCCTGACCACTAAAACGTGGTTTAATTTAGTGTTTCACATTCAATGCTTGCACAAAATCCAATATAACGTATTAATACAGACTGGCTTCATTAAAAACAAATATAGTGATTATCAGATGTTTAACTGGTATTTCTCGTTTTCTCTAGTGAATTTCTTTTACGTCATTCCACCTGGTGAGGATAGTCTTGAACCCCATTTCTACTGCCTGATCGACAGTAGTTTTCCAATCCATGACGTGGTCAAAGGCCCTATGCAGAGTACAAGGCAGATTGCCAGCAAGCAAAAGTAATTGTTGGCATTTTGCAACGTCCAGGGAGTTGTTACTGTATAAAATTGAAGTTTCTAACAATAGTTCAACATAACTTAAATTTTCACAAAAAATTACAATATACTGGATGTAGTATGTTATTCTATTTCTAAACCTCATCCGTATTTCACTATTTGTTTTTGATACTATAAATAAAGCAAAATAGAACGGAGATACTATGAATTCATGAGAAAGAGAGCTGATCTATTATTATTAATTTACTATTCCTTCCTTTTTTTCGATATCTTAAAATCCCAACTCTTATAGATACTGAACTCAAACATTTTAGTGAGTCTTCTTACCAGTCCAAAAATCCAAATACAAATCCATTAGCACCAGCTTCTTTAAATATAGTAAGGTCCTCAGCCATTACCATTATTTCCTCATCAGAATATATAAAGTCTCCACCATGAGATCGAAGCATAACGAATAGAGGTACAGTTGGGAAGGAAGATCGTAGACATCGAACCAAACCTGGCATTCATAAACTAAAATTAAAAATTAACGGACATATAGTAGTGTTAAGTATACAATAGATTTAATGGAAATACAAGACGGAATAATAAGTTGCCAATGGTTTATTTTACACGAAGCGTGAAAAACCGAGTCCCGATTAGTACGTACCAATTGTAGGTGTCAATCCGCCTAGTTCTAGAGCACTACACACTTCAAGTCGATGAGCACCTTAAAAATATACTAACAATGTTAGTATTTACCGTTAGTTGAAAGCCATCTAGGTATATTGCTCATATTCATAATTACCATAGGGAATAACAACTTACCTCCGAGAACTGCATTCTTAGCGGATTCAAAATTATCAACACAAATTTCCAGCAGATATTTCATTTTTGACTCTATGTATATTATTTCAAACACCACAAAATTACTGCAACTATAAACTGCTAAGAACAAAGTGCAATAAGCATCCATGATTTTAAAGAGTACAACCTTATCTATTAAAAATTCATTAGCAAGGAATAAACGAGAAGTTTTGCATAAAATATAATTTTATGCCTTAAAAGTAGTATTACATTATGATAATACCACATAGAAATGTATACAAATCACAGGATCAACAAAACAGACATACATCACTTAAATTATACTAAATATATGGAGAGTATTATCCCAATCCTCACTGTTACAATATTATTGAAAAAAAGGAAAAGATATTAAACTCCAAACAAATGAATGTAAGAAGTAACTGTTTGGAAAGATTACTTTTTTTTAAAGATTTAAAGGAACTGCGTAGAGTTCCCGTTCCAGTTAGCATTGTCTTCTTGCTCTGAGTCGTTACTGTCTGTACTGCGTAAACCATTTATGTTCCCACGCTGTGAAAAACGCTTGTAGAAAAATTTTCTTTCAAATTAATGCAAAACTTATAATTCCATTTAGCTTTAGCATAACTTATATCTTACCCATCATTAATAATTATTAAATACAAAAATACCTGACGAACAGAGGATCCAGGGGGTTCTTCTCTCTGCCTTCGTTCTTCTCTCATCAAATTTGACTCTTGATCTGTTCTGCCAAAAAAAGTATTTCTTAAAAAGCCCCATAAAGACTGAATTGGGGCTATAAGCAAGAACGTAAAAATAAGGAATAATCCACTAGCACGGCTAGAATTAACAATCTGTCGTGATGAACTGCTCTGAAAATTTATGTTTATCTTATTGTTGTAAAAACAAGCTAATATTTAACGATAAGCAAATAAGTACTAACCTGAATAACCAACAATGTACAGTTAGGAGTAAGGCAGAGTTCAAAAAATGATTTTTGCATTTCATCCTCAGTAAAAACTTTACGAGGAAATAACTGTGCAAGAGAAAATACACCATTGACACGATCATCCTAAAGTTAAACTTGATTATATACATTTACCAAACATCAACAAATTGGATAGTTTTTGCAAACCTCTCTAATTCGCTCCACAAGCGTATTAAGACACTGATGTGAAGGAAATTCAGCAACAATGTTACCCCCATCGGGAAGACGCACTTGCACGCGACACCTAAGTAATTAGATAGTGAATTATCTTTTTAAAATTTCCTCATAAGATTACAGAAAAATCAGCTCACTTATCACTCTGAACTGGATTTGAAGAAGTTAAAACATCCACTGAATCATTTTTTGTTGATTCGGTCAAGGGTTTACCACGCCGAAGACGAAATTCACGATCTTCTCTAAAATTTATTACTTAAATCAAATATTTATAGTTAAGAAGATCTTTACCTATCAGCCTTTATTTGCGCTTTTATGCGCTCCCTTTCTTTCTCAGCTTCAAGCTTATCACGACGCTTTTGTGCCGCCGCTTCAAGCAATTCCTGATAGATCCAAATACATTCATAAATAAAATTGATATAAAATAAAAAATTAGTATTAAACAATTTTTCATACCTGATTTTCTCTGTTTTTTCGAGCTTCTTGCACCAGTTTACCTGAGTTAATTCGTTCGAGCTCCTTTTCTTTCTCTTCTTGCTTTTTATTTTCCTCATCAAGTTGTTTCTTTTTTTCTAATATTTCTTTAGCTCTGAAAGGCACTTAAATAAATTTTAAAGTGATAGAAACAAAACATTCATAATAGTTCTACTATGTTCCGATTTTAGCTGCTCGAATAGCTATATTTATTATGTTGAATAACTTCTGACCTTTTCACCTTATCTTCCAGTGTTATATTAGAACTGTTTTCAACTGAATCAGAACCAGCATTAGATGATCTTGAGGAAATACTTGTAGAAGTTGAATTAACAGATATAGAAGTGAATACCTGTAAATATCCACTTAGGAAAATAATTGAATAATTAAGTGGTTATGTGACAAACTTTAAATTATGGTCCAACAAAAAGTACCTGGATGGCTTTCATGACTTTTGTATAAAACTTATCATAGTCAAGATCTTCAAGTAACGTAATAATATCGATAGGCTTCCCTTGACCATCTATTAGATAGGAAGCTGGTAGAATTGGAGTCGGATCTGAGAGCGAGGAATATAGAAACTCATTCTAATATTAGGAATAAACTATTTTTATTCTAATAAATACATACATATCTGAGCAAACTGAAGGGATGCCTCATCTCCTTCAATCAGATGAATGCCAACAACAGGACAAGAAAAAAGTGAGGCTTCCAGTTGGTCCCAAAGCGCTCTCATTTTCTCTCCTGTTTCATTCTTGCTCTCAATAAATACAATGAACAGTGCATTGTTCTTACGAGATATTTGGATCGCTGTACTTACTGAGCCAGCAAACCACTTCATAACTAATCTAAAATATAATATAATAATGAAATTGCATAATAGGTCAATTAATACGTTCAATTTCACCCCTTATTTCACCGCTGAATGCCATTATGAGAAACAGGTTAGAAACTTCTGTAATTAGTACTGCAAATTCACAAAAACACAAAATATATGCGAAACAAACAATTAGATCATTTAAATGATTGACTATACTAGTATTTTACCACTTATTTTCCACGTCGTTGTTTTTCCAAACATAAAGACTAGATTTCTGTTACAGTGCGAAATTATAACTCATTGAACTTTTTTATATTATTGTAACATGATACTGATGCACTGTTACACCAGGATTTTTATTTCCTATGTTTAACAGCCTAATATTTAATAACTACACTATTAACAAAAATCAACTTCAGATTTTATTTCATCTCAAGTACTATTATCAAACAACTCTTAAGGTAATTTGGGTTTTAACAACTTAAGAAATTTATATTTCACGACAAATAAAACACAAACATTAGTATATTGGCAAAGTTGAGGAAATCTTAAATAGAATTTAAGGGCAGATAAGCAGACTATGCTTGCTGTAATTTGAAAAGTCCGTAAAGGTAGTTACAATTAGTCGTCTTTCTTCAAAATATTTTTGACTAAAATGACACCATTGGAAAGTTATTATTATAATACTTAAGTGTACATTTCATTACTATTTTTTTGTTAAAATATACACTTCTTATAATACGATGTATGATTTTCTTTGCGGCATGAAAATTAAGACTGGAGTTTCTAAATAATTTTGTGTAACTTTTTATTGTGCACTCTTAATGTGTAGCCCTCATTGTCTATTTTATAAACAAATAATATATAGATAACCTTTTTTATATCTTTATGTATTATGATTTTAAATGGGTTTTTATTGTTGATAATAGTGATAATAATATTGTTTTTTTGAAGTATTATGATGTCACTCTCAAGTTTAAAATTGAATCCAAATATAGCTAGATCAACAAGCAATGGCCAAATACAGTGCCTGGTATGTAATATTCAGGTGTGTCATTATTTTCACTGTTTTTAATGAATACTTCAAAACACTAGGAAAATCATGTTTCCTTACTATTTTCTATTTTGTTTTAGGTTAAAGTAAAGGTTTGGACAGCTCATGTTAATGGTAAGAAACATAAAGATTCTATATCAAGATTGAGGCAGCAGCTAACTGGTACTGCTGGACCTAAGAGACAATCAGAGGATTATTGCATTATGAAAGGTGCACCACCAATTAAGAAGGCAAAAGGTTGTATCTATTATTTCTCACATATTTAATATGTAATTGAAAGTTTTTAATACAATAGTAGTTTTAGAGAATCCAGAATCGTCACTTTCTGATAATCCTAACGGTAGTTTGCCAGCAGATTTTTTTGACGAGGATCCTGGATTAAAGTATAAATTATTTGTTTATTTAATTAAAGAGTATCTTTAATTACAAGGCTGTATAAATCTTACGTTAAGCATTCAAACTCCATGGCAGCAGTCTCGCCAAGAAGAATCTTTTCTGATGAAAGAAAAAAAGGGCGTTATAGAAGGAGTACCACAAGGTTTTTTCGATGACAAGAAAATGGATGACAGAGTAAGATAAATCATTTTTTCATGAACTTTCATGTATTTTGGCTTTTAAAAGTTATAATTTTGATTAAAATATACGATGAAAAGCAATAAATTTTACGAGATGAAATTTATGACTTTGTAATAAACTTAAGATTTTGTTAATATAATGTATTTTAAGTTTATTTTAGCAAAACACAACACCAAATTTATAGTTAGCTAAATTACATTTGAATAATAGGTACGAGAAACAATGGAACGAAATGCCCAGCTGGATGACGAATATGATAAATTAATGCGTGAAGTCAATGAGCAACAGTTTGAAGAAGAAGCCAAGGTGACCATTAAATTTCCATATATTCACGACTCATTTGTATAGAGTAATCTTTTAAATAAGCTCCAGCTTTTTAGGCAGATGAGGAGGCTGAACGGGAGGCTCGTCAGCGCGACATTAGTAACATTGATGAGCAAATCATAGAATGGCAGCGACTTAATGATATGGAAAAGAGAAAAGAAGAACGACTTCGTCAGGTAAATTAAAAGCTCATGAGAAACTTCTCGAAAGTTTTGCTTTTATTCTTAAAAAATCTACTTAAGGGTAGAGAAAGACAAAAGAAGTATGAAGCTGATAGTGACGAGAGTGATACAAGTGAATGCGACTTTGGAAATTGGCGGGCAAAGCGCATTCTCTGATGGAAACAACCGCAGAACAGTGAATTTGCTCTGGCCTTTCGTCAAGAAGAAAGTTTTATATCTGCGATTTTTGTATCTCCTTTACAATGCCTATACTCGCATCACCAGCAACATTTATTACACATTACATACGGGTGTTTAAGTATTTTATTTGAATGAAGGCCTCAATATTCACAGTCATCGTCAAAGCAAATATTTTATTCTGTGGAATTCTGTCCACATAACCACTAATCAGAGATCGGATGTTCATTAGAGATAGACATCTGCAGGTCAAAATATAACTTAACAAAGTTGAGATTCCAACAATTAATCCTCGTCACTGGATAGAATTTCTCCATCCGACAGCTCAGCATCTGCAGGCCTGGGTTGTTTGGGAGGTTTTGGCTGTGGAGGTGGTGTAACTTGTTTCCTTCGAGGTGGACTGCGAGATGGAGGCGGCTGTCGTACAGGAGCTGGTGATCGAGGACGACGTTCAGGCTAGATTACATTAGTGAAAGTATTAGCGTACCAATAATGTTATGTAAACAGTGGAAATTATTTACCTCGCGCCGTGATATGCGCCTCTCATCTGGACTACGTTGTTTCCTCATCGGAACCTTGTAGTCACGGTCCCTCCGTGGTGATCTTTCCCTATCCGTTCTCTCTCGTGTATCATGGTCTCTTTCCCGTCCTCCGGCTGCTCTTTCAGCTCGATGCAAATCACGATCGCGAGTATCTTCTAGTCCCCGACGAATGACTTGCATTCGTGAAACCTAAAAACTGTCTTTATTCAACCAATATTCTTTGCGGTTTAATGCTAAATTGGGTATTATATAACTTGCCTCTATAGATAAATTATGCATATCGTTTTGCTGTAATTCCACATCCACCATTTTCTGTCTGAGACGTGTACACAATTTAATAAAAACAGCTCGGAGATCTTCCGGAGCAACTTCACGCAAATAATCATCATCCACCTGTATGTGATTTATTTTTTAATTTAAAGAACACTAGATTAGAAATGAATGTAATTTGTTCAAACCTTTCCAGACATTTTATCAAGGTTCTCCAGAATTTCCCCGATTTTAGAATCATCTACTGTAACCAAGCGTGGGGGAAGTTTAGTCCATGAAGCTACGGAAAGTAATTCAGGATCACTTTTTTCCTTTGCGAGAATGAAGAGGGGATCTACAAAAAGATGTTAAAGCCATAAAGATAAACCAAAGAATAAAGATAAAACTTGAACTAACTGATCCATAATGATGTGTAATTATCAGGGGAAAGAATGTCGAAATTTTCACTAATTGTCATGTTTTCCGTAGGTGAGTCTGTACCCAAGATGACATCAGTACCTGGAGACATTGATTGAAAAAGTATGAGAACATATTTAAATGGCAAAAAATCTCACCAATAGGCAACTCTGGTAAAGTATGAGGAAAAACTCCTCTAAGCACAAATTCTCGACGAAGTTCCATTAGAATCAGTCCAAGTCGATTTCCGCCCAAGTATGAAGGACGAAATGCCATGGGACGTGTACATAGTTCAAGCAACTAAAAAATTTACAGTGCTTTTAGTATTCGGAATAAAAGACCATTTTTTAGTTTTATAACTTTCTTCGAAGTTTTATGAATTTTTCTACCAAGACAAAACCATTTTCAGATAATAGAATAGTGAAAATCCTATGTGTGAAAAAAACATGAAAATATCTTTACAAAATCGATTTGTATTTTTCCTATGTAAGATATACTAATGCTAATAATAAGGTCGAAAAACAAGGTGTCGAAGCTTTCAACAACACTTATAAATGAATATTCTAGACAAATTTGAAGGAAGTTATAAGACTTTTAAAATTGATCTTTTAATCACGGACATGCTGTATAATTGATTATTATTAGATTAATTTAGTAAATTAAAAATATTATCATTTAAATTCGTCATATTTCCCATTATTAATAGTGACTAAGAAATAGTAAGTAAATATTACCTGTTTACTTGAGATGTCTACAGTATTTAACCACGCTCGAAGATCAGACTCTCTCATTCCAATTGAAATTTCTGTTTCTATCGATGAGAATCGTGAACAATATACCTAAACATGTTAATCACCACTCTATAAATATCTTTAAAACTATGTAAAATCTGGGAAAAATTATTTTTATAACAAGTATTATATTTAAATAATTTAACACTTCTGAATACGAATAAATTACTACATATCAATTATTTTATTATTCTAAAGTACAATAATATAAGTAACATTGACTATTAATGAGCTCACCAGCATAGAATCACCCGTATCAAGAAGAGCTCTCAGAAGTGGTGGATGTTGTTCCAAAAGCATTTTTAGTGCATCTTTGATGGCCTAAAACAGATTTTCATAAAGTAGACATCAAATATCTTTTTACAGGTATATTTCATTGATTCATTGAAATTTATTTTTAACAAACCCAAACAAGAAATGCAATAATTTCCAATGTCTTTTCTGAGATATATTAAAAACTCAAAGATAATTTAGTTATCTGAGCCTACCTTTTGTCTTTTCTCCATCCACCAGCTTTGTTCTCTTTCAAGTCCCCTCCCCCTAGCTTCTATAGTTTCATGTAGTCGTTGCCAACATTCCAATGAAGACCTTGTTTCTAATACATACTCCGTATCTTCGTTATTAAATCCAAGATACCTAAGAAAACATTCAAAAAAAAAAATACTAGAACCAGAAAATATGCATTGGGTATTAAAAAATACATCATAATCTTATTAAGTCCGTGTAACTATTTGAATATAAAAATGAAACAAACTTGACAGCTTGTTGAGCGACATAGTGAGCCGGTGATGGAATAAGAGGTTGGTCTGGAGCAGTACGAATTTCAGCAGGATACAAGGGATGCCAAACAGATTCTGCCGTAAAACACATCACATGCGGAGAGACTATTGAAGAAAGATTAGCAGTGTTAAGGGGGGAGATCTGGAAACCCAAATGATACATTTATATAATTTTCCTACTAGTGATGAAAATATGAATAGAAGCAAATACTTACCAGAGGAATTCTGCTTTGAGTTTGTGATGCTAATTTTCCCCTTAGCTCCATAAGAAGTAGCCCAGTCTTATTTCCTTTAAGATGTGAAAGTGATTTCGGTGTTTTGCCATCCTAAAAATGATCAATTCAAAATGAATACTTTAAAAACATCATCATATCAAACCTTATTTCTCATCCAGTCAATCAGACTCGTTGGAGTGACATATGACTTCGTTAGCAATCGCTGAATTTCTACTTCTGATGAACCACACGTCCATATTGGCTCTCCATCTATGTATAAGTCATAAATGTTTAAGATACATCGAAAACAATTTTATAAGAATCTAAACAAATAATTAATTAAGACAAAAATATAGTATACCGGCACAGTCGATGATAAGAGCATCGCCAGTACTAAGAAGAAGTTGCTGTAAGTACTCGTTTTGTGCAACTTTATGTTTCATTGCAGATTGCCTCCACCTATCCATTTTTGACATTTTTGACTCCACTGTAGACTCTGAGAGCTGTAAAGTTGTGAAACGATAACTACGTATAGATTAAAACTCGGCTGATCTCGATAAACTTAACGACCAGCAAGATTTTATGAAGACTGATTTAAATTATAACAAACCTCTTCTTTTTTAAAAACCTTATCGGCTACAATAGGAACATCAACAGGTAAAACAGTAGTTTGAATTTTTTCGATAAGCTTATCGTCAAGCTTTAAGGCATTAAATAATTTCTCGTATGCATAGTGTTCAACTGATCGGTAACGATCGCCTTTCATTTCAAATGGAAGTGGATAGTAGTTACTAAGTGGACGGAATATTCCCTTAATAAAATAACTCTTTCCATACTATTATAGTTATTATTAACTAATACATTTGAATAATAAAAAACTAAATTATAAGAATTATAATAATACTAAGTTACTCACTTGCAATGAGATGACTAAATCATTAACTTTAATTTTTATAGGATTATCATCATTATCTGTCGAAAGACCATCCACTTCCCGAGGTTCACGATTAAGCATAGCTGCTTTTCGTTTTTCTCGCACTTCAAACCGCAACCACATTAAAAAGAAACTGAAGTAATAAAATTAAAATACTTGAAAGTTAAAGAAACAAAGAAAAACGAAATAAACTATTTAAGTAACCTTCACGTTGCAATAATATTTTTTTGTAATACCAATATTATTAAACAACTCACCCCAGCTGATTATTACCTAGTGATGCTGGTTTTGCGTGCTCATTTCTCATCCAGTAGGCTACCATTTGAGAATCAGCTTTCTCACGAGCCATCCAATCCACAAATTGATTCTCATCCATTCCTATATTGACAAAGAATATTACTAATAATTGATTATACTCATCTCAAATTTAATTCAATGGATTTTAATGTTCTAAAGATTGATATATTTACATCCATACCAATAATCTAAGCGAAAACTGTACAATATAATAATAAGAATAACATTAAAATAACAGGAAAAGTAATAAGTTTTCCGAATAAATTTACCAATCCCCAATTCCTTGTCTCGTTGGTCACAAACGATTAACAGAGCATCTTTCGTATTCATCAACGCTTTCTCGAACACTTAAAACAAAAATTTATTACAATTCTGCAATATAAAGAAACTTTGAACCAGTGTCATTACCAATACAGCATTTAACAAAGTAATAATATATTCATTTCCTTTAAATACATAAGTACAAATATAGAAATATGAAAAAATATTTAGCATTCTATACAAATAAAAACATTCGAAAAATACAATAAACTCCAGCTACACAATCCAGGACTACAACAGTGGTTTAATACTATGATTCCTCATGATTCCCTGAACAGGAAAATTCTGAACAAAATGATCTTTGCCTTAATAGTAAAGTAATTCAAAAACTCACTATGATAAATAAATGAATAGTATTTTCCTTCTCCCCTCACGGTTTAATCTTTTATCCGTTGATAAGCTTGGAACGTTGAAGAAGCCAAATGATTTTATAAATTTAAGCGACTACAAAGTTAAAACTTGAAATAAATGGAGAAACGCGAAAAAACAGGAAATGCTATTTACATCTTTTTTTCTAACAGACCTTTATCTTGTTCTACTCTCAATCGCAGCCCCTGCATCGTATATGATTGTTTACTGCTTTGAAGGTATGACGCTAACGAATTCATATCATGTCCAGCTGGCATATTCTCCAACAGAAGTTGTCGCGCCTGAATGATAAAAAAATGAGCTTATATATTTAAAAATATGATGTTGCTTCAGGATTATATATTTATTTATGAAGAACACACCTTTGCTGGTACATCACAACTAGACGTACAAAGGAGTTCCAGTATCACATTTTCATCAACACTCAATTGACTGAGTATCATTGAATGGGTATAATGTACAGCGCTAGGATATCTGTAATGAATACATAACAATATTAATATCTTCCAGCTTTATGAAATTATCAGAACTTACAGATATTGAAAGCAATTCTAAAAGAAGGATATTAACCACTAACCGTTTGCCTGAATCAGAAATAGCATGGCTATATCCGCAGTGTAAAACATCCGACTCATTTCCAATCAGAACAATTTTACCTTCATCCATACTCAACCTGTAAACATCAACTTGAAATAGCACAAATTAAGAACAATACATATCTTTTTTTTTTTTTTAAAAACTATATTAAATTAAAATAAAAAGAAATGATAACGACAAATTTCTTAGGTGAAAAATATCAATAAAAACCGAGAATTTTATATGCAATGACAGGTGAAATTCAATAAAAAATAACTTTTAATTAATAAGTTTAACGTACTAGAATGACATAAATTATTAAGATACACTCTCTAATTCTACTTCGATGCAACATTTTTTTTAATTGAATAACTTCACACTAGGATAATTAATATAAAATCATTCCTTACGAGGCCAATTTTCTGTGGACTGCAATGTCAACTATTAAGATAATAAATTGAAGAAGTAATAAATTACAATAATCTCTACATAGATGATTCCCACTTCAAAAACTGCTAAGCATCGTCCTTAATATATACATCATACCCTCACCATAGTTATGATAATTTTATGTTCAACATGTTCGACAATGCACCGCCCATTTCTTAAAAATACTGAAAGCGAAAACCTGAAAACGGTCATTTTGTTCCCTGAGTATTATTTATCAGAATGAAATGGTTACAGGGAAATAATGGAAAATATAGTTTTTGGAATTATTGGCCTAAATACTTTTTCTTTAATATATGCAGGACCACCCTTTAACTTAGAAAACACAACCAATAATAGTTATATTTATAATCCTATTTGATGATCGATAAAGAATTTGCTTATTTATTGATTTTGGAAGTTTTACTTTTTGTTCTATAACTTCGTGATTTAGTTTATTGATATAATTAGGGAATTTAACAAATATTGTGCTACACCTATAGATATCTTGAACGGAGGGCAACTATGGCGACAGCTCCCCAAATTACCAAGAAGAAGAAGGCAGTGCAGGATGGAGTTTTTAAAGCAGAATTAAACAACTTTTTGATGAAGGAACTGGCTGAAGATGGATACTCTGGAGTTGAGGTAACAAAAATTACTTCCTAGTGTTTATCCGTCCTTTTCCGAGTTTATTAAATCTGAATTTAAATGACATGGGGGCTCGGGTCTCATTTAGATTGTATTTAAGGTTCGTCGTACTCCAGCCCGTGCTGAAGTTATCATAATGGCAACCCGCACTCAGTCTGTTTTAGGAGAACGTGGGCGTCGTATTAAAGAACTTACTTCAGTAGTTCAGAAGAGATTTGGTTTTGAGGAGGGATCTGTTGAGGTAATGTATTTAAAAAAATGTTCAGAAAGTGGAAGTTTGACAATTATGTTTACTCATAATTTCTGACATCATATTTACATCATTCTAGCTCTACGCTGAGAAGGTTTCCAACCGTGGTCTTTGTGCTGTTGCACAGTGTGAGTCCCTACGATACAAGCTTGTTGGGGGTCTTGCTGTACGACGTGCTTGTTACGGTGTTCTTCGATTTATCATGGAATCCAATGCTCAGGGATGCGAGGTATAAAGGAAGGGATAGTTTTATGTACAATCATATACTAATTTAGGAAAAGTTAAGGTTATCGTTTCGGGAAAGCTTCGTGGTCAACGTGCTAAGGCTATGAAATTTGTTGATGGACTGATGATTCATTCTGGACATCCAGTCACCGAATACATACAGCAAGCAGTTAGACATGTGCAGCTTCGTCAAGGTATGTTAATATGGTACTAATTCTTTGAAAATCATTAGGACAATATAATCTTTACATATAATAGGTGTCATTGGTATCAAAGTGAAGATCATGCTTCCTCACGATCATCGTGGACAGATGGGACCTAAACTTGCTCTACCTGATCACGTCCAAATTCTTGAGCCTAGTGATGAAGTGAATCCATCCGAACCCCGTTCTGAACACAAACAGGAAAAGAAGGAGATCATGCCCACTCCTGTTCCTGTCCCTACTCAGCCTGCTGAAGTTACTCCCGCATACTGATTATATCATTGTTATTGGATGTTACATAAACCGTTATACTCGTGTTACAAGCTTGACAAGTAAACGTATTATCATTATGCTACTTCACTGGGAAGAGGATAAAAAGACATGTATTGCATGAAGACTAAATGTTAGATTCCTGGAATTTTCAGTTCTTATTCTCTGGTATTAAGTGAACAATGTGAGTAACTACTTTTTCTCGGTTTTAGGAGAATACATTAATGCCTCTTTTGCCTACGGGACTTGTGAAAAGGAAATGTGATGATGAATTGAACGAACCTGATGAGGCTCACAAGTTAATACTTTGATAGGTTGACCACACTTACAAAATTATTTCCAACTGTTTCAGGGGAAATACACATACGATAGCACCAATCACAAGGCAGATCATACATTCGACTAGTGCTCCTGCAGCAATTGGACCATACAGGTCCAAATATTTATTAAATTTTAGCCCATGTGAGCTACAGTGGGGGCCATATAATTAAGACACCCCCCTTCCTTGATCAAGCTCAATGATATATTTCACGAACTACGTTATCAATTTGAGTGATTCAAAAGTGGAGAGAGGTAGGAGATGTAGTCTACTCCCTAGTATCGATTGATTTTCGTTGATTCCGCTGTTATTTTCTGAGAAGATGCGCTTAATCACAAATCGACCCATCTTCGGTGCGGCTTTATACTTAAGGCACCCCTGATCTAAGTGGTTTAATTGTTTTTTACATGAGCTTCTCTATGTCCAATATTGAGATTACTGTAGTTAAGTGTTTTCATATCCATGTAGGTCTGTTTTCAGATGAGTAAAGGAAAGAATATCACCCCAAATTAGCGAGCAATGATTAAGGTTTTGCTTGAGCAAAACTTGGGTCAAGTGCAGATTGCAAAGAAGTTAAACCTCTCTCGGTGTGCAATTAAAAATATTAATAAGTTTGGGATGCTAGAAAATGCCTCTCGTACTTGAAGAAATCTAAATATTACCGAAAGGATCGACCGAATAATCCGTCGGCAAAGCGAGGACAACCGTCGATTAACTGCCAGGAACATTCACAACGAAATTAAAGCCAGAATGCTTTCTGAATGTCTGGTCAATTCGACGTTTGGTAGAAGCTGAATTAAATGGACGAGTAGCCAGAAAGAAGCCCTTTGTTTCTTTGAAGATTCGGAGGACCCACGCTACATTTGCGTGAGAACAGCTGACATGGTGAACAACAGATTGGACTAAAGTGGTGTTTTCTAATGTGTCAAAGATCAACCGCTTTGGATCAAATGGAAAGAAATATATTCGGCGTCGTCCTGGAGAGGAATCTATGCCAAAATGAACAATTCCTACCATTAAACATGGCGGTGGCTCAGTGATGGTATGGGCGGCTTTCAATAGAAATGGACCTCTTCATATCATAGAGAGTATAACGGACAGCATTTACTGCGTAAGAATACTAGAAGACAACCTTCTACTATATGTTAGAAGTCAAAGGTTGGGTCGAAATTGGATATTCCAACAGGATAACGATCCAAAACATTCAAGTAACGCCACCAAACGTTGGTTCCATCGGAACGAAATCACCAAAATGGAGTGGCAGTTGCAGAATCCCGACTTGAATCCCATAGCACCTGTGAAACGATGTAGAGAAAGAGGTACAGAGGCAAAAATCACTCAATATTAAAGAGTTAGAAGCAGTTATCAAAAAAGCTTGGGCTCAGATTCCACTCCAACGTTATGCCAGCCTTATAGACTCTATGCCACGACATTGTGCTGCAGTTACCACGAATTTCGGGTATCTACAAAGTATTAGTTATGTACTAACTTATTATTATTGCTGTTGTTAATAAAATTTTGTTTTCATCAAATTTTATAGTTTTAAAAGCAATGCTCGAGGGTGCCTTAAGTATATGGCCGCGCCGAAGATGGGTTGATTTGAGATTAAAGTAATTTTCTCAAAAACTAACAGCCGAATCAACGAAAATCAATCGCTACTAAGGAAGAGACCACATTTCCTACCTCTCTCCACTTTTGAATCACTCAAATTGATGACTTAGTTCGTGAAATACGTCATTAAGCCTAATCGAGGGGGTGCCTTAAGTATATGGACGCCATTGTACATACGTAATTATTTAGTCAGGCTGTTCGTGTCGAAAACACAATCTACCTGAGTGGTTCATTAGGAATGGACCCACTAACTGGTCAACTGAGTGATGGAATCAAGGGACAAACTCATCAGTCTTTGAAGAACATCGGCGAAGTCCTAAAAGCAGCAGGCGTCGGATATGGAAATGGTTAGTGAATAAGTATTGCTGAATAAAACCATTACAAGAAAACTCTTTTTAGTTGTGAAAACAACTGTGCTACTAGCGGATATAAACGATTTTGCCACTGTTAATGATATCTACAAAGAATACTTTATCAAGAACTTTCCCGCACGTGCTGCATACCAGGTATAGCGTAAATTACTTCTTGATCATGTCCTGCAGTTTGTCAACCTACAATTATGGTATAAATTTAGGTAGCTGTCCTTCCTAAGAACGCTTTAGTTGAAATTGAAGCAATTGCCGTCGTCGGCGAAATCCAAGACCTTACAAAATAAGTCACCATGGATCTGTGATAGAATTGCAAATTGTTGTTCCGAGTAATACAGATATATAAGTCCTTAACAAGTCATTAAGAAACAAAAATAGGCATTAATAGTGCACCGAAAAGTTAAACTTTAATGAATTACTCATGTAGTGTTTATACTAGTTACACTGTAGAAACCTAATAATTCTGATTTCCATTTCGTATAGCAAAATACGAGAATTGGAGATTTCTTTATTGACATATTTAAACTGTTGTTCAATATATGGAACGTGAAGCTGACAATCGCAATAATTCTAACTGGAGCTAAATTAAGATATTCTTCAGACAACTAGATTACCAGCTAAAACCTTGGTACTCGTTTCATGATCTACATATAATACTGTTACAAAGATTATAACAATTTACTAACATTGCAACACTGAATATTGCCTATTTCCTCTTTGGTTACATGAAAATGTTAAGTCTTCTAAAAAAAAATTCGCTAAATACATATCATGTACAACATTAGTATTGACATCTAACAACGCTGTCCGATATCTAGACTGCAAGTTCGTTGATAACTCAATCCTCCTGTGAGAATACACGAACTAGCTTCATGTTCGCGTTAGGCTCGCATGCGTGGTTGAAATGTCTGCGATGTTCTCTAATGGCTCTGGTACAATTCACATAAATATAATTTTCAGTAAATTGTATACCAGTCACACGACTTATACATATACTATCAAATAAGTAGTATACCGAGTTTTATTTCCTATTCCAGATGCATATATGATATAACATCTAATCCGTTCCGCTCGATACCATAAAATTATTGAATGACTATATAAAACACAAGCGTATTAAAACGAACATATTAAAATTTCGTATTATAGAGTGAAGAATGTATTTAGAATTATACTTACACCCATTTCGAAGTGGTATCTTGTAGGAGCTTCTTTTATACGCAGATTCTCTTTCGTAACGATACGAAGAAAAATTTTCTTTTTGTCTCAAGAACTTAATTTAGATTTGATAGCAACGAACAACATTCTATGATATTCATATTATGCAATGCAGAGACATCTAACCTTTCATCTGGTAGAATTCTCATTGATCCTTCAACTGCATAACTCCGTAGAATTTATGTGAATAAATCAATAGCTGAAATGAACAAAATTATAAAAACAAGTACCTGAAAATTGAACAGTGTAGGGGTGTTGCCGATTTCACCACAATTACATCTAATGCCATGGTTAACATCTCCAAGACGAACAGCTCTTCCAATAATTTCGGCTTCCTAGTAATCCACAAGCCTCATGACGCCTCCGTCACATACTAGAATTCATTAATATTACAAGAACAAATGTAAGTGCTTATTGGTATTAGGAAAACGTTAATAGTAATAGAAATAGAATAGGAGAATATAAAATAATCTGTTAATGAATATTAGTAAGGTACGCTGCTTTATGGATGTTTGGAAAGTTAGTTATAGTGGGTGATTCAGTCATAACAATATAGAGTAGATAAAAGAAAGTCATTTCCCAATGAAGCTACAAGGTTGAAAATCCAAATGATTAAATTTACATAAGCGTTTTTAAGCGAAGTTATACTAGTCTTAAACTCGATGTTTTAATTATTTGATTGCAAACACTATAATTACTTCCTCTCGTATCCTCATCTATGCTTTAATCTTTAATCCAACATTTATCTTAGCATTTTGGCCCAAAGTTTAAATTTATATTTGAAAAAGGACTATAATTAAACTAGAAATTTTTCCATTTATTTTCTACTTCTTTAAACGCAAGTTTACGCAATTTATATTCGGAAAGTTATTTTGATTAAAAAGACCTCATAGCAGTTAAAATAACTCTTAGCTGTAAAATACTGGTTCCAAACTATAAAAACAGTCATAGTAAATAATATTGCGTTAAAGTGAAGTTGGCAAAACTGATAGAATTCTTCACAATTCTTAGATCGCATGACTTTGCACATTGCTGACACTAGTTTCTATCTGTAATAATTAATGTCTAGCAAACTCTAAACATTGAATTCAATTTAGTGAGTTCTCTAGTACACAAAACATAAATTATTTCCGCACTCCCTTCATCTTTAAACGAACTCTCACATAACCACTGGTCGTTATACATAACTAGCCATATCGTACGTGATCCATTTCCCATTATAAAATAGCAAGTATTGTCGACTGGAATAAACTAATTCGAATCAAAGAAGTTAATTAATAGGAGCAATAATTTAGTAAATAACTTATAACTCGTGCATTGCTGAATTATTATACCTATTTCATACCCATCATCTGTCCTCACATCTTCAAAAGATTGATCTATTAAATATGACATTCCCTTTTGACCATAGCGAAGCAGTTCAGCACTAAAAATAAAGCATTCTGGAAATCACATAATATTAACTAAATCGTCTATTAATAGCGTGGAATGATATCTTTCCATTTTATATCATCATATTTAAATAAATGTAACTATATTAGAATAGGAAATCAATTGTCACCATATGACGAAGTTTTCTGCTATCAAATTAATTTGTATCTGCAATACTCCGTGAAATGTATGCATAGACTATCACCTGTAATTTGAAAATATACCTGAAGCCTATTTTAGAACTTTAAATTCATTCCTGTTTCAAACAAAATGTGATTATCGCTTGAATTTGATGTCGAAGTGAATAAAACCTTCCGTGAAAAGTGAAAAGAAAAAATCCCAAGCATAAAACAGCATGAAAATTGCCTAATATGTATAAATCACAAAAGTGGTGTACATGGAAGAAGTCTAGTATTTATATTCCATGTGTTTAGTAGCCAATTGTATAGCTTTTTTTAAACATAAAAAACAAGTTTACGGTAGTTATTACAACTGACTTCTCATAAATAAATCAATAGTATAAATATATCGACTAAAAGAGTAACTTACTCTTACCGCATACCTATCCAATGGCTCATTCACTCCATAAGACATTCGTCATGAACTTCTAAACTCTCAAAAAAACTCATCATCTAAGCTAGCAATCATCTGGGATTCTGCTTCAATGTCTTCATGATATAAAAGAAGACTATTGGTTGTCAGGAAATCTTAAATGTAATCGAAAATAATTCACTGTTACTGTTATATATTAGTAGTTTGTCTGTATCTTGCTACAATAATATAGCATCCAAATCCTGTGAAATACCAACGAATATAATATTCACTCTGAACGTAAAATAGTTTATACTCCAATAGAATTTCTGTAGATGTAGAAATTAAATAAATGTAGTAGAATACAACAAAACTACTGCCTAGAATTATTTCCGAGATTTCCATATTTCGTCGGTTCTCATTTTTTTTATATTTCTGAAATATATTAGTCCCTACCTGCAGAATAGACCATATTTTCTGACGGGGTCGCTCAAAGACATCATTGCACAGAGACAAGAAGGAATACGTACAAGTTCTGCGTCTATGAGGAGCTACAAATCTACAGTTTAGTTATAAACCTTGTACAATAAGTACTCCTCATATAGATTTAGAATGTGACTTTCAACTAACCTGGTATTTCTTGAATATTTCACTTCAAGCTCGATGCAGGAAGTTTCCTAATGATTTACTTACTAATACTATTAAAAAGTAGTTTGTGGAAGTTCGGATTTATTCACTGTAAATCAACGAGTCTACTTACACCTTCAATAGTACCATCTTCTTTTACGATATCCCTCATTGTCTAAGCCTCTGCTTGTAATTTAAATGGAGAGTGAGCAAGAGTTGATCTCAATTTTAACAGTTCAGCATTAGCAATAATCAAGATTTTGCATATGACCCTCTTCTGATAATGCGTAACCAACTAAAAAATTTGTCCCTAAGGTCCATTTTTCCATGCAACTGGATCTTAGTTAAGTTAAATGCCTATAAAGAATTTAAAAAGCTGCTTTTTTTTTCAAAAAAATATTTCCATGACAAGTCTAGTTTTAAAAAAAATCTACGCATCATGTGTATAAAGCCATAAATACTGTACTAGGTGGAGAGTATAACCATCACAGAAAAACCATTCTTCCCTATCAATAAATTATGACGATCCCGATCAATGGAATCATTAAATTAAATGTTATCATAAACAAAAAACTCACTCAAGCATTTCATTGAAATACCAGTACAAAATACTCTAGCTGGGCTTCGTTAACTAGTTGACAGCCATCTATAACAAAGAAAAAAAACGTAGCAATGCAGTAATCTAAATCTAGAAAGTGGAAAGAGAAGATTAAATATACCTAGTTTTGCGTTAGACTTATTATAAATTCTACAGATCCTTATTAATTAACCATCTAATATATTTTAAATAGTATAGTATAATTACAAATGCGTGAAAATTACAATCGTTTAAAATAATCACCTTATAGGAAAATGTCTATACTATAGAAGTGAATAACTAACAGATATTCTTTGCAATTATCATCCTAACACACCTCAGCAGCCAACAATGGTGCAGAATTAGAGATAGCCACGTTTTTAACAGGCGGTGTCTTGCACTGAATTCTTTGGTGCTCCCATTTCTAGAAATACTAGTACACTATACAAATAACCAATTTCCTTTTAGGTGCATTTATCCACCCAAAGAAATACAAATTCTATAGTATTAACTTCCAAATCTAAAGTTAAATTATAAATGTTTTATAACCATACAACAAAATAATGGTGAAATAATTATAACCAGGTCTGTTAGTATAACAAAAAATATATAACGTTCTTTCCGTGGTAAAGACTAAAAGTAATCGACTTATTGCTAGATAATAAGACTATAAATTTAAAAGGATTAACCAGATGAAAGACTTGAGAAAATGTTACTATGATGTACTCTTGTCTAGTTCGAACTAAATCACTTACCTTCACTCAATATTAATTATAAAATCTCCTTAAAACACATTTCTTCCAAACTTTTGAGAATTTGTCGGCATATCATTAAGTAATGTCTAGCATTTGAAAGAGACATTTCAAATAATACAAAATATGGAATAGTAGCTAAGATCGTTGAAATACAGAAGACATATATATATATATATATAAAGATGTATCACTGAACTTACATCCATCCAATAATATAAAAATTATAAACTAGGAAATAATAACTACTATTAAGGCTATACTAAGTAAAGAGATCCACATTTATACGAAAACAATAGTATAATTTAATCTATCATTCATTTCATTTGATCAAAGTGGCACACCAGAACGTTCAGTTGAGCGTCGAATTTTTTTAGAAACACTTCAACTAATCTTTCCTCGGCATTATTATGCTTTCCACTATAACATGAATTTTGAGCGTGAGTCTATCAAACAAACACAAAGAAAGAAACTTTATTTTGCAAGCTTTTGATTGCTTCTAAATAAGAGCTTCGCAATAAAATATGAAAACTAAACTAGTCGAACATTTTCAAGAATATAAAATTATATTTTCAACGGATATAATTATAATTGACAGGACACATTCCTCACATGCTATCCCTCCACAATTTTTCCTAGTTATGCATTTGATGTGCTTCGAATGGTATTTCTTACCACCTTAGAACTACGGGTTGATAAAATAAAAATGTTAAAATGCAACACTTTAATAAAAAAGAATACAACTTTTTAAAATATAAGAAACGAATTCTTCAGATGAATACTTTGGGTAATAAGGTAAATTAATGAGCACATTGGTAGTTGCTAGAAAACTCGATTACGTACTCAACTATCCTCTTTTCATGATTGGCTAATTTAAGGGAAGAGGCGTGGCTATTTCGTGGCATCTCAGTATATTGCTATATTGCTAGGTGCTAATTGTTTCTGAAGTTGTGGGAACGAAGATATCATAGGCGATATACATTAGTTCTAAATTACGGTCTTCTTTTGAATATTTAAATTTATTTGGTATTCATGTCGTGAATCGTAACATCGCTCATTTAAGCCACATTTATTTAGTTTTTTGAGTAGTAATTACCAGCATTTCGTATACACATATATTGGTCATTAATAACTCAAAATTTTACACATTTAAGAATTTAAATAATAGAATCTAGATGACTATAATTTTAATTGCTCTTCAATGTTTTACTTTCACATAATCATTAATATCTTCTATGTGTTTTTTCAACAGTCAAAAGTTTCCGCTCTTTATTTTGTTTGCGTTATAAGCCGTCAAGAAAATATGCGTAAAGAATGACACGAGAGATTATTTTCACCACAACAAACCATTAAAAAAAAGCAGAAGAAGTATCACTTTCGGTAATGATTGTGCACAAATTTCTACAGGTGTTCTCAACAGAAAATAAAACATTTAAAGTTCATATTACAATCAAGGCTTATTTCCTCTCGTTAGTTTCACTTTCGATTCTCGATATTTTGAGTGCGTGCAACACTCAAAAGTGATTTTCTATTTATTATCTAAATTATTCTCTTGAATTGTTGGTGTATTAAAACATTTTAACAAAACAATGAGTTAAACCCTTAGGAAATATTCTTGCTCTTATTATTATTTAGTCCTCTTACTAATATGTTGTTCAATAGTTTTTCTTACTGCTAATACTTCCTTTTTAGTGCAACGTTTTCCATGCTGTTATATTCCATTGTAATCCTCTTATGTTCCTGTTAATTTCATATTATTATTATAGTGGGTCCAATATTTATGAATTTTCCTGTAGGAAACATATTTTCTTCTATATTTGTTATAGTATACTTTAGTTTACTACGCATATAGATTATCTAATATTATCAGCATTTGCGTGTGCTCATGTCTAATTTAAGCGATGGAGAAAAGATAAGGTGTTGAATGATGTATTTTTTCTTATTTATTCATCATGATTTGCTTCGATCTGTAGAGAATTGTAATTCTTTAGTTGCACTGCTGAAATCCGATACATTTAAAATGACTGCAATTGATTGTATGGATCCTTTATGTTTACGTTTTTTTTTCTGTTAACAGACAGATTTTTATATATTTACTACTAAGACTTTAAGAATAAAATGGAATTTTTTTTTTTGATTTGTCGTAGTATCAAACGAACAAAAGCTCAAAGAAAACAATATTCCCCCTTATAACTAATTATTTTCATTATGATTCGTTTATATTTGTCTTTTTTTTGTTATAAATATTTCTCTGATACTAAAAAAGTACGGCTAGAGTGCACCGATTATCCTCCACTAAATATGGGTTGCAAAGTTAACTGACGCTTGCCTATTTACCCAATAATAGTGCGCTGTTTTTCATCTCATCAGATTTTCAGCTTTTCTCCTAGTTCTGTATCTTATCTTTATTTTTCTATAATTCTAAACTTTATTCGTCGAAAAACCCATTATATACTTTATAAACATTTTTTAAGATTATTCAAAATCGTCTGACGGACCGATAAGTTTTCGTCTAATTTAACCCAATTGATAAACTCATTTGATTTAAAAATGAATAAGAACATACAACAATTCTGCGAAGTCGATCCTATGGAATTCTTCGCCTTCCCTCCAAAGTTAGTATTAATTTCTTTCGCTTTCTATTTTTCAAAATTCCTGTAAGAATAGAATTTTCAAATATTACTTCAATGCGATACCTTCAACTTCATCTAGTTGTTTTAGGTCTATAAATGTCTTCATAAGTAATTCAGAGTAGCGCCAGAGCCGCCGCCTACACTGGCGTTGAGTGTTGTTCCACCTTTTGCGGAATTTATTGAGTTCGGTGGGGCATCGAAACACGTTCTAACAAACGTAGGATCGGCGAGAATGGCATTTAAAGTGAAATGTAGCAACAACTCTTTTTTCAAGGTAGTAATAAATAGCTAATTCCTTGCTGAAATAACGTTTTATCAGACTTGAGAATTAAGCCCTATTTAACAGTTTTCTTTAACTATAGTTTAATTCCAGGTGTCCCCTGTACATTCCTTTCTTGGTTCGGGTGCTTCTGTAGATTTACAAGTAAGTTATAACAGTAGTGGCCAACATGTTATATATCCTAATTTAACTTTAGACACCGCTCATGCTAAAGTGGCATTTAAGTACAGAGTACCTGTTACATAGTTATGATTGAATTTCTTCATTAATGGTTAATATAAGTCCATGGTGTCTCTATCGGGCATCATCCGCTTTCCCATATATTCGAAAAGTCGATGATAACCATTTATCCTCCTTTGACGTCATCTCTTCATAAAACGCGATTGCGACGGCCTATGTAGACATTAGTCTCCCCTCAGGAATGTCCTGCGTCTCTTCAATGCAGTGGTATCTCCCCATCTGTCTGCTCACTCTCCAAGTCTTTAGATCTAGTTGTGCTATATCGGAAAACACAATGGCATAAACATTTCTGACTAAGAAATATAAATAGGGTAATATAGTCAAATTAAGGTAAGGAAATATATGGGAAAAGTGAAACAGGAAGACAATATATACTCATGATTTGCTGCAGATTTTGAGGCAAGAGGGACCAACACGAAATGACAGACTAATAATAATGTACAAAGAGGCAAAAAAGGGAGAAAAAGACCCCAAGAAGACGTTCGAAACTAAAGGAGAGATCGCCAAAAAAGCTATTCCGCTTATTACTGTATGTTAAATAACCAACTTTCTAGAAACTTACTAATACATCAAAATTATATCAACTTCCTGGGTTGTCATGACAATTTCATTATTTTATAGCGCGACGTGGAAGAAGGCTGACTTTGTACAGAAGAGAAGATATTACAAATATTGTGAAATAAATGTTATCTTAAACTTTGTGTCTCAGCCTTCTTGGAATATAGATAATGCATGAACTATTTGACCACGCTAATGCATTGGAACACGTTCTCTTCACTATATATCCTTTAAAAAACCGGTGAGTGGTTTTCCCATTACTCAAACTAACTCATTTTGTACTATTATACGTAAAACTAAGCTAAAGGAATTATTTTCCTCATGTCTAATTAATCGTAACTTTCAATCTTAAATTTCAATATATATATATATATTTAGCCATACTTTATATGAATTCGAAAATATCTGCTATTATATTATATTTCCATCATATCCTATATTTCCAAAAAACAGTGGGACTTCGAATCTTATATCTATAAGTAGAATTGGTCCACAGCATTGATATTTTTTCTCAACAAAACATTTTCAATTGCTTTCTTGAAATCATCAGCACATACAAATTTCCTTTGATGACGAAGTGCTAACATTCCCGCTTCAGTGCAAATTGCCTGTCAAAAGTGACAAGGTCGAGAAAAGAACTATGAACAACTGAATTAATTACTATTGTACAAACCTTTTAAACACAGTATTTAAATTGATGTAATCACTTACCAAATCAACCTTAACTTAAGACAAAAATAATCACTAAGAAAGGAAACTGAGAATGAAATAATTAAATAATTTGGACAACGTAAAATATGAGTACTTTTTTAATGTGCTTTTGACGAATACTTTTTTTACTTAGAAAAATGTCTTACTTTAATTTCTGCCCCTGATATGTCCTTTTCTTTACCCAAAACCTCAGGCGTGACATCCTTGCCGATATTCATTCCAGAAGTGTGAATCTAGATTAAATTTTAATACAACTTAACAAAATTCATTTTTTCGAAAACATATTAGTTCTTTTCATATATAAAGTTTTCAGACTTGCAAAACAATTATTACAAACTACTGAATCAGAAAAGCTTCGATCTAGTTATATTGATAAAGATTAAATAATGTATACTTTTTAAATTGCGTGTTATGATTAACGATCAAAGATCCACCAACTCAGCAAGTAGTCATATATAACATTCAGATTTCTCAAGAGATATCGTTTAACAGCTTACAGTACTAAATTTCGCCATCAACTTTCACCATTGAGTGGATAGATTTCTGCTTATACTTCTCATTGTTTCATAGTAATACTAAGGAAAAATTAATTCGTAATGAATTTTTTTTGATGTGCAGTAGCAATACTATTGCGGGTTTTTTTGTCTAGAGTAATTTATTGAGTATTATGAGTTATAATGCATTCATAGTTTTTCTTTAACTGAATAGAGAAAAAACCATTCTAATATAGAACAATGAAATGCAATTAACATAAGAAAAAAATACAAACAAAATTAACGCAGTCAGAGACCTCCTTAATGACTGTGAGTTCCATTTTGTAGTAATAATGTTAACAGCTATGTTCAAAAGTTAGTCAATTAAAGCTTGAATAACTTATAAACTGCGTAAATGTAACAAATGTATTGCACTACCATCATGTAATATTGATCGTGAAAATATAATTTTTGGAAGAAGTTTTTGCTATAAAACCCCATATCAAGTAAAGGATACAAGTAACAACCAACAAACCCTAAAAATAACATTTCTGAGGCTCCTAGACAAAAATAATCTTAATATAAGATTTTGTCTTATTACCTGAAAAATCTTATATTTTGTTTTCTCATCTGGTTTTGGTAACTCGATTTTCCGATCAATACGACCTGGACGAATAAGAGCAGAGTCAAGAGAATTGATTCGATTTGTCGCCATTATAACCTAAAAAAAGCTCTAAATATCTGTAACATTATTAGATGTTGTCAACCTTGATATCTCCGCGATTCTCAAAACCGTCCAGCTGATTGAGCAGCTCAAGCAGCGTTCTCTGCACTTCCTGTTCGCCTCGACTAGATGTATTAAATCTTTTCGTACCGACAGCATCAATTTCATCCAAAAACAAAATACATGGCGCGTTTTCCTTTGCCATTTTGAACAATTCTCTATAAAATAAGTCCACAAAATTCGATTTTAGCTCTTCATTGAGATGGCAAATTAAAAGTATGTTTTAGATGAAATATTTTGGTAAAGACAATATAATAGCAATAAAAACAATGAGGGAACAACACACCTCACCAATTTAGCTCCTTCACCAGAATTTTTCTGAACAAGATCTGAGCCAGTGGCTCTAATGAATGTAGCTGAAGTGGAATTAGCCACTGCCTTGGCTAACAGAGTCTTTCCTGGATGAATTCTAAATCTTTTTGAAGCCAAAGCGTGTCACATTATGGTTGAATTTTTTGAATAGTCCACTGCTTATTTGTATATACAATTGTCAATCTCAGTTATTGTTTATTGCTACCTTACCAGTTCCAGGTTCACCATATAGAATAACTCCTTTTGGTGCAGCGATACCCATCTCCTCATAATATTCGGGATGGGTTAGAGGTAATTCAACAGATTCTTTTATTTCCTGGATCTGCATCTCATATCCACCAATATCCTATAACACATAGCTTAGATTATCATTTTATTTTGTATTTGTTGTTTATAAGTAAAAAATTAGTATACATCAAACGTTTCCACAGGTGCTTTCTCTACTTTATAACTGAGGGCATTTGGATTAATTGTATCATTCAGAACTCCGACAACCGCTGTGGGAACGTTCTTAAACATTCCACTAGTTTTCACTATAACCAGAGCATTAATGTAGAGAAGATCCTGAATATTTAATGCATTAGTATTTATAACGAACAAATATTCAAAGCCAGAAAATTAGGTCATGAGTGAGAACCTTGTCAACGATTGTCAGAATGGGTACGTACCACTCTCGCTTTGAACCCTCAACCATAACCACTGCATGCTAAAAGAATCATTACAATGTTTTATAATTGGTACTTAAGTCTCACCAGTATTTTCCTGAATTGTTCTATGCTTTATCAGCAATATATGAACGACGGATATCATTCATATTTATGGCTGCATTGTAGAAATATTATTTCCTTATGAAATAAAGCCCATAATTCCGTACATACTTCTTATTCTATCAACAAAAAACATACTTGACCATCGTTAAAAAGCTCATGGATTCTTGCCAAGGTTGTTGGAGTGCCCCGAAGCTGCTGAAGCGAACCGGCTTTATCTATCCTTCACAAAAAATTTCACCCTAGCACACCACTTACTTGTACTATTCTCCTTTCTTGCCTCTTTTGAAAATCTAATGGTTTGAATGAATTCCGTCTATTGATATATTCTATTTCTAACAGTAAGTAATCATGAACTCGATTCAGCTTCAATGTTCTTAGCAGACAATGCCGACGGGGAGTAACTTTAGTAAAAATATAAAGCAAAAAAAAGAAATGAAGTAAAAGTAATGAGTAGACGGGCTGAATATTACACATTAAGCCAACTAAGAGAAAATATCTAGAAACACAATAAAGACGAATAAATATAGGATACCAGCAGGTAATTTGTTCACTTTTTCTACTCCTTTTACACAGTTTCTTATCGACATTTTCATAGGTGCATGTTCTGCTTTTTCTCTCTTATGAATTACAGATTGCAGGCGATTTCCCATTTTTCCACTTAGTCTATAAATGAATTTTTAAATAAAATATGAGCTTGTTTATTAAATCCCAATCAATCAATTATGCATTGAGGGAACTATAAAAATTAAGTTATACGAAATCTAGCACTTAATGTAGTTAAACAGAAATCACTCTCACTGAGAGACCGGATTAATACAGCAGTGCAATAGAAATTATCTTAATCACTTACAAACAGGTTTAGAAAGATTTCCAAGTACTCGATACGATACATCAAAATTTCGTAGGTACGTCAGTAATCACATTATAATAAGCATATTATTACCCAACAGAAATATCTCTATAAACCAATAATTACGATTAAGCCAAATTAGTAGTTAATATCTGTACAAATGATAAACGATACTAGTCAAGAATGATTTATACCATAAAAATGAATGCTCAAAATACTACTTATCAATTCTTTGGTGATAAGAACTGAAAAACGACATACAATACGGTATTTTATACTGTAATGATTAATAAATATACGAGCTTTTAACTTTATCCCATATTCAAGATGTCCATATGAAATAAGAGCTACCATTGATAATTACGAAATGAACAATAGCAGAAACAAAACAAAAAATCAATAGATGACCACAGAAGGAATATATTTAGTAGAAAAACAGCGGTAAATAAAAGCGCACATTGATCAATCTATTTAGCTGCAGTCTCAATTTTGTCCAGTGCTTCCTGCGCTTCCTTACCACTAGGAAATCGGATTAAATATGTGCTTATCTCAGAGGAACTTGTTGGACATGAGATCTAGAAATTATGTATCTCCTAGTAACACTGACAAACGATATTTTTTGATCTTAACAAATAACTTACTCTAATTCCCTTATCATCAGCCTTAGCAACTTTCATCGAACATGCTACTAGGGCATTAATCCACACGCTACCTAGAAAATATTTAAAATAAGAAACTATAAAGAATAATTAAGATTATTTTTTAAAGAAATACCTATTGCAGTAGCGGCTCGCACCAGTACACTCCTTTTTCCATCATTATCTTTCAAATAAAACATTCCTACCCCAAGCTTCGTATACTGCTTATTGACCATCTTGAACACCGAGCACCTTTAAGAAAATTGTTTGTAAACGAACTTTAACTTGAAAAACTAAAATAAACTGACTTAGATGTAAATATTGCTCCTGGCTCTTCATTTTCTATTATTTCAGGCTTTGGTGGTACATACTCAGCATCTTCTAAAACTTTAAATGAGTAAATTACAGTGGATAACATAAAACAATTAAGTCCCACCATCATCACCACTTTTCTTTTCTTCGGTACTTGACGTAGGTAAAACTCCGAAGGAAAAATTCTGTAAGTTGCTAACTCCCTTGCCAAAAGAAAGTGCGGGGCCAGCACCACTGCCAAAAGATGGAAACATTGGGGTTGTCCTGCATTGAAGTAATTTCAATTTATTTAGCAGCTTCCGTCAAATGACTAAGTCAATACTCTAAATTATTAGTAACCCATTTTTTAGTGAAATAATAATAAGTATTTATAATGTATTATGACAAATATAAAGGCCTTACTATGAAGTAAAATATCTCTCTCAACTAAATATTACTAAATATTAGCTATAAGTATAATAAAAAGGTTTTACCTACTTTTTTTCTGTTATTTCTTTCGTTGATTTACAAGAATCCAATGCGGGACATATTAATTCAGAGGATTCCCTAAGAATAATTCGTTAAACAATATAAATATAAAAAATGTAACACACCTTATCACAGAATACAATATTTTAAAATTAAGAAAATAACGAAAAAAACATGAAATCGGTATCTATCACCTTCCATCCTCGGCGATTTTTGAACCAATAGAAATGGTAGATTCTACCCTAAAATAAGACCTACAATCTTTAAAAATTAGTAAAAAATAAGTTTGGTAGAGCCAATTATATGCTTACTATACATTACATATAAAATTTCCATGGCAAACTAAAAGCCTTTTAAAATTTCCATCATTTCTGATCTAGAATTTACCCTAGGTTCTACCTAAAAGCGTGGTCCAATAAATAAAACTATGTGAAATAAAACTTATTCAACGAATGGAAACGTACAGTGATCTTTTATTATCATCATTGGCTGTTTTTTCTGTTTTATCAAAAATTGTAGTAACCATTGCTGTAGTAGTTCTAAAAACTTTATTTACATAAGTCACTTTAATTATAGACTAAATTTTTTATTTTACTGGATGTCATATTAATATACATATATTAGAACGTACTTGCTCTTTTTGCCATCCTCATCAGCAGTTTTTTGTTTCGACCAAAAATGGGGAACTGGCTTTGGCAATGAAATAGTAGGTACAGGGAATGAAGGAGCAATAACTGCTAAAATAACCTAAATATTTGGCCAAATGTGAAATTAATACAAAAGAATAATATAACAAGTCTTTCCTTTAAATAACTACTGATATTGTATAATGCAATGCATAACCTGACCTGTTGTATCCGCTCCTCGAAAAATGACACTTTCAGTATCTCCACAAGGTCCTCCACCACGAATGGCCCTTTTCCGACTACCAGCACGAGAATCCAGAATGGATATCTCAGTCTTAATCAATATTATAATTATAAAACCCTAGAAGTGTGGAAAAGAGACTTACTTTAGGAGTAGGCTGAGAGGTTGGCGATGCCACAGTTGTTAGATTAGAATGTGTACGATTAGGTTCTATCACAGATACATTCCTGAAAATAAATAATTTGCAATCGACAATCTAAATTTAGAACATGTATTATCAAAACTTCCCCTCCAATACTGAACCTAGGTGGTGCTCCACTTGGTGTTGATATTTTTACAGACGTATTTAGATCAGCCTCCGATTTCCTATGTTCACTACGACGTTTCGCCTAAACTAATTTGTTTTTTTATAAACCAAAAGCCTCAGATATAATAGCCTATAGAAAGTGTCCAGCATAATTCTAAAGGATTTTGAAATGACACAAATAAGAAAAAATATTTAAAATAAGCATACCTTTGCAATTACACGTTCACCTGGTGTCCCTGGTTCAGTTACATTGGCTGATTTATTACTATCAATCATTTTTGTATTTTTTAGTATACTTGGAGAATAAATACTATCCAACTTCTTAACATGTTGTAAGTATGATTTTACAGAAGAAGACTGGAAACACAACTACCTCATGATCTATTATGTTTCAGAAGGTAATATTCTTGGGTAGTAAATTAACTCACGAAATCATAGTGCGGACATTGCTTATACCAGTCTTCTAACTGATTTATGAATTCTCTATTAAGACAAGACATTTTATCATTGAATCGCAAGGTTCGCATTTGCTGCGTTGATGTGATACCAGAGGCATTAAGATCATCAGCAGCCATTTCGATTCTAAATCTAACCAATTCCCAATTTCATGTTACGCTATTCCACTACAAAAAATGATTCTCTAATTGGTTTCACTAAAACACTCCATTCATCGGAAAAAAATTTTAAACAACAAAAGTAAACGACGGAGACTCCAATAATACTTTGAAAAAACGATCAACCTAAAACATTTATTTCTTAATATACGACCTTTCACACAGAATGCTCTACATACTAAGTTTTAGTGGCGATTACGGTAGCTCTTTGGAGTGCTGAGGGCATCCCAGATAAAAAGATCGGTATAGATAGCCTAAAACATTGTACTTATTTAGCTATGACATACTACCGGCAACAATATTCTTCACTATCACAACAGAATGAAGCATTCACTAAAATATAAAATACTTTTGGAATCTAAACATACCGATCCCAGTGAAACAGCTAGTAGAACGGATGATGCAATGAGATAAACGTTAAATTTGGCTTGCAATTCATTGTATACTGTGCTGTAGGGTTGGAATGGAACTGGCATGTAGTCAAAAGTTACTGGTGGTCCGGGATTTACAACCTTTAAAAACTCACACAACTATATGAAATTAACTTCCAAAACGTGCTAAGTGATTATTAATAAATCTATATTATACCTCATGGTGGCCACCAGAACCGGATCTCTTCGGTTGTTTCACAGCAGTACGGTATGCATTTAAGAAGCGTGAAAAAACAGCACGATTCATATCCGCTAAAAATATCAATTATAAAACAGCTAAAAGTGGTAATACATATTCACTAATAAGGAGAACAGCATTACCACACAAAAAAGTGAATTCATATAAAATGTTGTTAAGTGAAACATAATTAGTTGCAATGAAAACACTGAATTACAATTCTCAGTTTAAGTAAACATAGCTTACTAAAGGATGATAATAGAGATAAACATGAAACTGCCCAATAACTAGTAAAATTAAAGTAATATATAATTGTATACATCACATTAAATCCACCGTTATAACTGTAGAACATTACAGCTATACCAATTAACCTTTATAATACTAGAATTTTTTTAAAATTGCTAAATTGCACAAATAGGATGAATGCAAATGATAGCTGTTCATGCCTAGCAAGATATTAAAAACCGCACAGTAACCCATAGTTTGAAATCGATTCGAAACAACATTAGTTGTTTGTATTGACGTAGTTAAAACTATCTATTCGAATATGGTCTTCATTCGGTTTTTAAAAATATTAAATTCGATCATATTTAAATGCGGACTTATTTAATCTTGTTGTATTTAGAATTATTTAATAAATACATGCAATTTATGATTTAGTTTTAAAAAAAGTATTTTAAGACAATCTAAGAACTCAACAAATTGCAGCACCGCCCCTTTATTGGCTATGTGCCAAGTCAAAGCTCGGACGCAAAAGCGTAGGTTAAGAGAAACATTTTTATTACTCTCAATATGTAATACTGTAATTTTATTGGATTGCCTATCCTACATTAGACTAATAAACTGTATTCCTCTCTCATTTGTTAATCTAAAACAAAAATACTAGAAGTTCTCATGTTGCCGTTATTCGATTGAATAGATGTACCGTGGCACCAGCGTGCCATTAGCAATGAATGCCGTCAAACTTTTTGTGATGGTCATCTCATTATGACAGTACTTTAACATGCCTCTTAGGTGGTAAACTTACTTGTCTGTATAGTTTGCAGTATGCTTGATAATGATGAAAAATAGTGGCTGGAATAAAGTATAACTTATTTGGAAATTTGGCCTTGATTCATATGTGGGAACCTTCCATAGAATTGGTAGTTCTAGATTATAAATCCTATTATGATTTAAATTTTTATGGAAGATCTCATTAGGTGGGAGCCAAGCAATTCTTCAATACGTCCAGAAGCCATCGAGAGGGGCCTCCGTCGGCCTATAACTAGGCAGGTGGGAGAAGATACTCCAAGATGTTAAAGAGATGTGGTGCCAACGAGAGCACCACTCGCTGCCTTGGACTGGAGTCAACCGTATATGTTTTCTGATATATGTATTTATTGTGGAGAAATGTATATCTGCAAGAAAAATAGAAGGTGTCTCAAATAGAAAACTGTATGCTTAAAGTACCCTAAAACTTTGATTTTTAACTGGGTCTCAATCGATTTTATTGAACCTAGCTCAAAATTGTTAAAAATTTCGCCGCAGACAAAGTGAGGTGGTTTAAAGCGCCAAGCTGCGCTAATTCATCATAGAACCATCTAAAGTATGAATATATTTAAACATAAATGGAGATAGACTAAATTAAATAGTTGGATTGATAGGGAATCACATACCTAAATAGCCGATCGTATGTGGATCTTTGAGAGTTTTTGATCAACGCGAAAAACGGAAGTAGAGCATGTCCGTCTTGTAATTTGGCGAGCACAGTATAGTTATTACGAAATAACTCATTATTTGGCCTTGTGGAACAGACTGAGCAATCTTCATATAATCCCTATTATGTGACAGATGCCTTTTTAAGATGTCGAAATTTCTGGACGGTCCGCTAGTGAGCTGTTTCATTATAGCTCTTTTTTTAACGAGTGGAAGGAATACTTATAAACAACACCTAATGAAAACTTCTAAATGAACAGTATAAAGAATAAGAAGTTATTTATCGTATTCTGCTTTTAAACCCATTACAAAAACGTGTGTTACGATTGCTTAAGCGTCATTTTGGCATTCTCACGAAGATAATCACCGGAACCTATAGTTTCAAGCCGTGGTAGAGCCCTAGCCGAATTCGCTGGTTCAAGAAATGCGAATTCAATGGAATCTCCAGGTCTGTGATGAGGTTCCAGTTCGATATGTGGACGTACGCGACCTTTCTGAAAACTGAAAAAGTACCATCCTTCAGAGCTCTTCAAGAACAACAGTAAGTCATGGTGGTTCTAGCCTTATTGATACTATGAAAAGCAAACTCGTAGGTTAATTCAAACAGGCTGGGTAGTGGATAGGAGGCAATATCACCTTTCTGTTAAGATCGTCGGAAAACAGAAAACGGCACATAGGCAGCCAATATGTTAATGCGTATAATAATTTGTCCCTTGAGAGTATATAAAGGAACGATTTTGGAAAGGCTAAAGTTCTTCTATTCTTGTACTGTTAGATTTCAGTAAATTATGTTGTACTACACGAAATCTTTAACTACTTATATTGCAAACATTGTTGATATATTAGCATGACTATGGCTTTTTATAACACACAAGTGTTTCGCATGTGAAAATTATCCACAAATAATCTGCTCCAGTTGGTTAATTGGTCGTTATTTCGTAGCCATGGAATAATATTCAACGAGAGATTCTAGGCGCTAAACAAAATTATATAACTGACCAATCACAGAAATGGACGAGATATCCCAATGCTGAGTTCTTTCGCAATCTTATTTTAACACAACATTATTACAACTTTCATTCTCTCGTATTAACTACAGAATTACAGTAGAAATGTCTACAGTAGACAAACCAATATTGTATTTCATGATCAGCTGAGTTTCTATTCACTACCTATTTTCCATTTTGCTGCAGATATTTTAGAAAGAATATGTATGTGATATTCAGATTTGATCATGCATATAAAGTTATATATATATATATATATGATCATGTTTAAAAATACAATTAAAACTCCACTGTAGCTATAACTGCATTTTGAATATGCTATAAATTCGATTAAATTAAAGAAATTATTAAATATTGAGATAGTTTTTCTTATTGACCGAATATATTTACTTCGAACTTTTATTTCTTTTTCTGGATTTTTTTAAGGGTGGAATCACATACTGTCGAAGTCATTTTTGTAATACCATGATTCAGATTTACTTAAAAACGATTTTCCCTATCTTTAATTAAACATTCATAGCTTATATGTACATGTGAACCGGATGATTGCACATTTGATTAAGGTATATTATCCGTAGTAAGTAGATTAAATGTAATACATAGTTCTTCCTTGAATTCTCTGAACTATTTCATTAACGAACTTACAGGAAAATTGCATTGTCGTGTATAAATGAAAACTTTTTTTCTTAGTATTCTTTGTTTCTCTAGTATAGTTTTTTTTTACAAATTTTAGAATTTGAAAATGATGCAAGATCCTAATCACCACCCAGATTTAATGGGAGAACATCACATGGATGGAGACATGGTAGATGAAGGAAAAGTAGATCATCTCGTTGGTGATGTTGTGACAGAAGAGCAGGAGGTACTTTTTAGAAAATTTGGTTTTTATTAATATATGCAGTTAATGTTCTTTTCAAATTATATTGCAATTTCAAGATTGGATATACTAATATTATTGTCTACCTTAACCGGAATTCTCAGCTTTATTGTAGGTAGATAACTGGGTTCTTGATGAGCGAATGAAAAGAATGATAATGGATTTACAAAGGCACTGGCTAACTGATTATCAACAGTCGCGAGAGAAGTTACTCGTTGAGATGACTGAGAAGGTATATTATGCATTTCCCTAATATTTGTGAGATTTATGCACATTTATTTTTTTAGCTTCATCAGGAATTCTTGTCTGATCAACAAAAGATACGCACTGAATTACTCACGCAATTCAAAGATGAACTGGATACTACAAGGTTTTAATTTCAATATTATTTTGGCATAATAACCTTTGCTCACTGCCGCCTTTTTGAATAGCTGTTGGTATTTTAAGATGTTTTGAAATATATAGCACCCGTGATCTTCTTGTTTTAGATGTGTAGGTAATAGAATGCGAGTAAGTGGGATTTTTTTGGTCTTCATCTCCCATCTTTTCATCATCAATTAACAACATCACCAAGAAGTGATTCCTTTGAGTAGCAGGTAAGTGGGAATGGTTGAAGTACGTAAAAGCAATATACCAAGGTTAGAACTGATGGGACTTACACGAACTAAAATAAAGGTGAAGTGAACAGATACTTAAACAGTTGCTCTTCAATGATGACGTTACTCGAATGTTGAAATGTGGGAAGATAAAGATGTTGTATCTCACCTACTCGCAGACTTTTCGCATTATACATTGCATGAAAATAAGGAAATCTGGTTCCTTCCTAACGAATTTATATGTATTTATATGGTATTTTTGTATTACAGAGCTGAATTAGAAGGTAAATATCGTGAGTCGCTGAAAATGGAAATGAATAAACTAGTGGAGAAACACAAGCGAGAATTGGCTGCTGCCAAGAAGAAACAGTGGTGTTGGCAGTGCGAGAATGAAGTATGTTACTATTAATGTTATTATATCATTTATTGATATTATTGTTAGTGTTTCATTGATTGAGAGGACATAGAGACACGCTTATTAAATAAGTCAATAAATTATTACCAAACTAGTTATGAATTAGTCTCTGATTCAACTGTTTAGATAATAATAGTATGGGGTAACGCTACAATAGTTGGTGTGATCTATATTTCTTATTTAAAATTAGTCAAGACTATATGAACTTTTGACGGTTAATATGGATATATTATGTGGGAATAGGTACAACAATGACTTGTATTATGAATTTGGCATTTATGATCTGGGTTACCGAATGGCGATTGACGGTAATTCACTATTGGTTAAAATAGAGGGTTTGATATTTTTATCTAAGGGAAATATAGTTTAGATGACTAATTTCGTGTTTACATGTTTTGCTAGCTTAAATATGAGGGGGACCGGAAAGAAATCCATTATGGGGGCAGTATATGCTGGTACACTGCAGTGTAAGCACCTATTTATTTTAATGTTCATTAACCTTATTTTTCAGGATTATAACTATAATTTAAAGTTCAGCTCCAAAATGCCAAAACCCCTCTTTGACGAAATATATATTAGGCATTATATGTTGCTTTTTTTGATCAGGGTACGAGTGCTACTAAAACAACGGAGTCAATTATTGATATTTACGGCGATGTCCTAAAGGTAAACAAATCTCAACGGTGATTCCGAAAATTTAAGTCCAGCGATAGAAATCTGCAAAGTGCTCCTATATCTGGAAGACCGTCGAACTTTGATGATAACAGTTTGAAGTTACTGGTTGAAAGTGATCCAAGATTAACCATTGACGAAATATCACAACTCCATTCTTCATGGTCGACAGTGCAAGCGCATGGGCTAAACAAACAGAATGGAAATTTTGACACCACATGAATTGCCAGATGATAATCAGGAGCAGAGAAAAACAATCTGCTATTCTTTGCTGGCAAGGTACAGAAATGAACCTTTTTTGCACCGTTGTAACTGGGGACGAGAAATGGATCTGTACGGTAACAAAGCTAAAAAGACAATGACTATCTCCAAAGCAAACCCCCATTCCAACTTCCAAACCAGGACTGACCTTAAAGAAGGTTTTACTGTATGCTTGGTGGGGCATGTCCCATATAATTCACTACTAGCTATTTAAACTAGGTGAAACTATCACAGCCGCTATTTATTGGTAACAGTTGGAAAGATGGAAGGAGAAACTTTAAGAGAAATGATCAGCTTTAATCAATCGAAAGCAAATTATTCTTCATCACGATAACGCGAGACCACATACAGCATCGATCACCTGTTAACGAAATTCGTGAATTAAATTAGGAAGTTCTTAGTCATCTTCCTTATTAATCTAACCTAGCACCTATGGACTACCACCTTTTTAGGTTTCTGGAACAGTTCATTCGTAACAAAAATTTTTAAAACAAATGAAAAACAACCTCAATGAATTTCTAATTTAAAATCTGCAAATTTTTTTAAATTGTGAGTTTGGAAAATGATCGCTATTTAGAAAAATGTCCTAAAAAAAGAAGGAAACTATTTTTTGGACTAATATTTTAAAAGTTATAGGAAATAATTATTTTTGGGATCAGAAATGCTGAATTTCTATCCGATCCCCCTAATATGTATGTCATAAAACTAAAGTTGCTTTTCCATTATTTTAACTATATTAATTTGGCATTAATTGTACAGAAAAATAGCTTAATTTAGTCTAAAAACAAGTAGATGTGAAGTGAAGATTGTTAACTGAATAGGAACTGATTTGTTATTGTGAAATGAAATAAAAATCATTTCCCTCCCCCCACGTTGGACCACTTTTTCGCTTTGATCCTTGCATAAGTATTTGATTTGATACGCGTATATATGTGGCTACGATACTCTATTTTTAGTGGGTCAGAAGTAGAACACTTTTTAAAGCATAATTTCAAGTACATGGAAGTTTTGATTATAATTTTTTGGAAAAAAAATTTCTAGGTGAATGGATGAGTTTTCAAACCAATTGTTACTATTATTATTATTAGTGTTGTTATTTTTAATACTACCCATGAAAATAGTTATATTTAACTATTGCTGGTGTAAAAATGTATTACCCTACTACTTTTTTTAGGCTATTTACCATTGCTGTTGGAATACTGCATATTGTAGTGTAGAATGTCAGCAAGGTCACTGGGCTACCCACAGAAAATTCTGTAGGCGTAAAAAAGGGGGTACAGGTGGTGCTCCAAATACGAGTAACCAGAGTAACCAGCAACAATAGATAATAATTCCTCTAATACAGATTATTTCTTAAAACGCAACTTAAAATTAAACTGAATTTTGAGAAATTTAATTATTGTTGTTGTTAAGATTAACACCTCACGAATGTAAAAAGTTACTTTAATGTATTACAACGGAGTTTTAAATCCACGTTGATGTATACTTTGCCATTTTCATCCTTTATTAGATTTTTGCTACTGTAATAATTTTAATTGTTATTTCCTTATAAACTACTGAGCTAAAATTCTGCTCATTTAAAGAATGTCAGTGAGATAAGCATTTGTTATTAGCTTTGTAGTGTTCCGTCATGAATTCCTAGGTAAACACTAGAAGATAATCGCCATTACTCATTCATTGTTTATTGTTCCATATTGGATATTGTCTTGTGTATCAGTTACAATTCATCTCAGGAAAATGTTCATTTGATCTGAACTTTTAGGTTTAATGCCTATTATGAATTTATCTACAACGCGATTTTACTTTGTGAAATTACAATGTTTCTTTATGAGATGACAGCCAAATCCGTTTCTGGAGACCAAGTATCGGTGAGCAGTATTGGTTCTTTTCCTACTACAGTTTCTAATGTAGAGGACACAGCGAGGGACTCTAATAGGACTACTTTAAAACAGAGATTGGGCAATATATCAAGGTACGAATATTGGATTTGTATCATTAACAAAATATTTTAATGTCCACCTCACTTATCTTGACTTAAGTATATTTCGCATCTCTATGAATTAGCATCTGTTCATAGCTTTAAAAAAAAGTTCAATACGTTGGTAATTATGTGGAGTAACTATTCCATATTCTATCTTATTAAAAGTCTGAATTTTTGCAGAATTGTCAAAAATTGCTTCCTAGTGTAAGTGTTAGTATATAATTAGTTATATTACAGGTATAAGTCTATTACAAAAAATTTTTTACTTCAAGATTTTCTAAAGAGTATTTGTTTGAAAAGCCTAATTTCATAAATAAAAGTTTTTGTAGGTTTTTATTCTCATTATATTCCATATTTCTACGGTTATCAGGGAAAATGGTATTAATTATTAGAATATATCTTCATATTAAAAAGTATTTGATTTTATGTCTCAAATGATATCTTTATGAATCAAAAAAGCCAATTCTTCTCTTCATTTCATAATTACAGTGAAGAAATGACAATCAAAAGTTTAAAAAAGTTAACTTATTTAAGCATAGAATTGGTTCTATTTTAAGTTCTACGTTGAAGAACTCTGAAGAATTGATGGTGGTGAGGGCAAATGAAGATCATTTTTATGGGTCCATCTCACATACTTCTGAGTTGAATAGGAGAAACAAGTCTACCAAAATACAGTTCTACAACCATTCAGATATTACCAATATCAATGTAAGTATCAATACCTACATACATATGGTATATATGTCGTCATTTAGCATACTACAGACGAAAATTATCCTTATGATATTCAAGACGTATACAAAGATACGATATTATCGAATTCAAGATTGGATTATGCTCAAGGTGTTAATGCAGAGGAGATATTAGTAAGTTATTTAATTATGTTGAATCCTTAGCCGCTTTCCTTTGTTATAGAAATTGAGGATTTTATTTAGACACCGCAGGTAGCAGCGTTTGAGGAAATTTCTATGCCCATAAAAAGAAATGATAAACGTATAGGTTTACACCCATATTCAAGGTAACTAATACCATTAAAAAACCACTTATTAAATAATATGAGTAATACATACTGTTATTTGGAATTGGTTTTATATACAAGGGATTGGTATAATACGTAGTCGAGGACTAAAAAAAAATTAAGTACTTGAATTTGATATCTTTGTAAAAAACACTTTATATGTCTTAGGTAACTCCGATTGCACTTACATAGAATATAAAGTAATTAGATATTAAGGCTTTATTGTGAAGTTTATTAATTTCTTTATGTTAATATAATTCAAAAATCACCTTTATTTTAGTGATTCTGAAATGAGAAGATTCGATATGGTTTTCTTGTTTATATTGGTTGGAGTTGGTTTATTACTTAATTATGCGATATAAACTTTTATCTGATATTGCGTGTTGCTAGCTGCTGTTAAATACTTAAGTCATCTTGGGAATGTTTTTTTATTTCAATTAAAAATTTTAATTAATTATGAAAACTATTTTATTTATGGAATTTAGCCATATAATTCTACTTTCTAAAAAATAAACTATGGAAAAATTAAATATGGTCTGCTACAAACTCTTTCATGTAACCCTTTATATCTAAAAAGTATAGAACTTTATAGAATAAATCGACATATCAAAATCAAATTTACAATTGTTCAATCATTAAACGGTGTACGTAGCTACTGAACTATTATTGGAACGAACGAACTGAAATACATTTCTTGGCTGCTAGTGAATATAATGCACATATTATACAGGGGTTTATAGCATTCTGCATCAAAGTTTCAATCATAAACGAGTATCAATTTATATCTAAAGTTCTCCTAAATTCGTGTATATTGTTGGTATTTTAATAGTTCTCTAATTTAGAACTTTTGTTGAAAAGAAGAAACGATGGAATTTTAAAAAAAATACACTCATTGCGACTGCTGATGATGATGGGTGAGATATTTTCTGATTTTATTTATATAAACTGGGACCTGAAAGTGGGGGGATTAAATTTATTTTTCTTCGACTTATGATTGTATATAATGGTTTTAAGAGGATTTAGATAAGTATTTTTTCAGCCAATTTTATTATCATCCTGATCCATATCTTCCTGCTCCTCCTTCAAAAGGCGCTCCTAATGCAGTTACCCGTATGGAATACGCTTCAGTGAGAATTGATAGTAGGAAATATAGGTAAAATTTCTAAATTTACTAGCCACTTTAAATTTTCTAATAGTACGTGATTAATTAATCAATCATATCTTAATTTCAGAGCACAAAGAGGATATGCTATGGCCACTGCAAGAATGGACAGTGCTTGTTGTTCTAAGTGAGTGCATGAACTAGTATCTGTCTCATTTATATAATTTCATAATTATCATGCAAACTTTACGAAACTGTTTGTAATTATAATCATAAAAATATGTCATTTATTAGCACTATACTACTTTTAAACGTTTCAGGTGTTGTATGCGTTTCTTCCTCCCATTTAATAGCTTCAAGTCTCACATTAGTTATTCATTACCAACAAGCCGGTATCTTCTGCCTGTTCCATTCTTTAGATGTCCATTATGCCAAGACGACACGGCTATTGTTCTTTAATGTAAAGTGCTATTAAATTTGATTTAATAAAAATAATTATGTGATATGTATGTAAGAACTGTTCATACCATGTAAGTATACATTAAAGAGTGGATTTAAGTGTTTCTAACATCCTATTGATCGAGAGCTACTATTACCATTATTATAAATAATGTAAGGATTTGATAAAAGAGCTGGCGTAGCTTTTTGATTTAGAGTGGTTTTCGGGGTGTATAATAAAAACAGGTAAGATTAAATGAGAATGCTGACTTTGTATTGGTTAGACAGAACTGTTCCAATTTCTTCTCATTCTTGCATCTTTCTCCCTTCTATTTTTTCGCTCTAACGACAACTTTTTCCCATGTGTTTATCGGAATACTGCCACTAGAATAAATCGGTATTCTTTTCTTCCTAGCTAATGGACTTGATGAATTCCTACTACTTTTGCAATATAGTGCTAGCTTAATTAAAAATCAGTTTTTTAACTGAATTAATTCCAATGAGTAAATCTTATTCCGTAATTATGAATGTCAAGCTTAAACTACTTCAACATATTACTTAAAATGATTACTATTCTTTAATAGTTTACGAAAACTTCTTTTGGCCACGCGTAAGTAAGTATGTTTTCAAGTGCAAACAATCAATTGCAGTTACATTTTTATACCTTCTTTATTTAGTTTGAACGCTAGTGTCAAAAGCGCGCGAAACTGTTTTCAAACAATCTGTTTACTGTTAGTATAATTGGCGGGATTATTCAGTTGCGAGGTTTGGCACCTTGGGCGTATCATCGCCAGGACTATATGTTGACTTTAATTTTGCGTTCATTTTTTTTATCACTTGAGATTCTAGTGAAAGTATATTGACACTTATTTTTGGTTTTGTAAATAAGCATTGTTCTGGCATATATTGTTGGAGAGAACCTATTTTTAGTGGTTTTAGTAGAGAATACTCAAGAATAGGCACTCAATCTTTATGAACCGGGTTAGCAATTTCTCTTCTGTTTCCCATTTATGCATGTGCAAAAACGCACACTATATGTACTTATGTTATTTTAGTTTTTTTAGTGAATAAATGTCTGGAGAACACCGTCCTTGGAAGTATCCTTGTGAAGAACCAAAGTCAGTCCTTTACTCTTCTGATATACAAATTGGTCGAAGCAGGTGACTAGTAGTTTGTTAGCCTACATTATTGGATTAGTAATGTTTTTGCTAGAGGAATTCTATAATCAACAGTAATGTTGGATTCAGTTGACTTATGCAGTTTTAGTATCAGCCCAGTGAAGATGACTTCCGTATCTGTACTTGCCGATTTAGAAAGTATGCAGGATTTTGCATCCTCTTGAGATTTTTTTTGTCTTAGGTTTAATGGAATTTATAGCTGATATTTTCTTTAATTATATTTAAACAGAGAGACGCCCGAGAGTTAGTCCTGTTAAACAAAAAAGACTGTTACCAAATACTTCATTAGTGTCGACGGGTCTATCAGATGATACTTGCGAATCATCAGCGGAAATGAGAGTAATTTCCAGAGCGCAGAATTGGAACAATAGTTAGTTCTCGTCTACAGTAAACCTTGATTTCTATATTTTGTTATGAAATAAAATAACACGTTTCAGGTCACAGTCCCGCCAAAGTCTTAGTTACTGTTGGTGATAATAGCGTATCAAAAAGTCGCTCAACACAGTTATCCTCGAAGCGAGTAAAGAAACAGTTGTGGACAACTACAGTATATGAAACAAGAAAAGAACATAAAGTAATCCTTGTTTTATTTTCAAAGATATATTTTGTTGGTTTGTACTTATGGATATATAGGCTTAATTATTTATACAATTTATGTAATTTTTGCATGTATTAATAGTTCCGGTTTTCATGAAAAATTTCAGGCAAGGGATATTACAGAAGCTAATATCAATACGACATTTGGTCAAGAGTCACTAGAAGTGAAAAATACGTCAAGTAAGACAGCTGCCAATGTACAGGTGGAAACGCTGAACCCTCAGGAACAAGTTAGTATTAAGATTTATAATAAATGTAATCATTTATCATTATTTCACTGCTAACTGGAAATAGTTAACAGCGTATTTTAGACACTTGCTTCACTTGCAGATAACTTCTATTAATTATAATCCTGTTGCTGATAATGCATCTGTGAAAAAGGACGCAGAAGGTTACGCTATTCCATCTATGTCTACAAATAGTCACAATAGTCCTTCTAGGAATTTTTCGATAGGTTGACATATATAATAGTATTTTTAGAACTCGTGATAGTGATGGTATAGAAGCAGTAATTTTCGTAAAAATAACTGAAATAGTCGTGCATACTATTATAGAACCCTCGTCCATAGTAACTCCAGATCGTATTAGCTCTCCTAGAGAGCAGTTTTATACTCCTATGGCAGAACTGAAATCAAATTATAAAAGGTAGGTGGTGTATTTAGGGTGAGTAACACTCCAAAAAGTTATGATCCAAACTTACTGGTTTGTCAATATTGAAACATGTAAACATCAGTTCGTGCACTTTTAAAAAATGGTATTTTATATTATTAGAAAATAATAGGGTTTCAAAGTACTTATTCTGCTTGTGTGTGTTTGCAATTTAATATTATTTTTTTTCCATCGGAAAGGATTTATAAAGCCTACATTTAATTCAATGTCACATTGATAAATCTACTTTGTCCTGTTATAAGGCATTTATAACTCGTAATGCAATATATAGATCACATACTCGGATATAATTTGCATTTCAGTGTCGCTTCTCACAATTATTTGCAGGATCCTATGAAATCCAGCAAACTTTCTATTAATGACAAGGGTTTGGTCCTAATCTTAATACCATTTGATCACATAAATTAACTATTAGATTATTATAAATGGTTTTTTCTTTGGAATATAATCAAATTTTAGGATCACCTGTTTCTTGGATTTCATCATCATTCTCGAGTTTTAATACGACAAGTTCTATAGGTGAAAAAACACGTGCAAAAATGGAACAGTTTGATCGAGTGTCTGAGAAAATGGATTCATCATTCAAGCATATACGAGAGATGCTAAAGTTCGTTTATTTTTTTAAACATTCTATAAGTTAAGTAAATCAACCTAATATATTAATTAATTCCTCTATTTAGTCAGCCGATGTTCTCAGGACGTCAACCTATGGAAGCAACTCCCGAGTTTACAGATACTCGGCATACGTTACCAGCCAGTGGCTTTATGAAGAAAGTGCAGTCAGATGGTTCGTACAGTAATTTTAGAAAGTCAGGTTTAGTGCTTTTGAATATTGCATTTTTTTAGTTGTTGAACCAAGACTGTCATTACCTAATAACGTACTTAATGATGCTTTCGAACATACTGTGGGGATCAGTTCTCAAAAAGTATGTGGATTTCTACTTCTACTTCTACTTCTACTTTTATGCAATAAACTGGTTATAAATAATCTATTTAGCATATGGATGGCAATGGGGATAAAAGCAGTGAAGCAAAAGAGGATGAATTAGAAATTTCTTTACCTAAAGCGCTTGGTGCTCGTATGCTAGCAGAATTGAACTACAGTGATAAAGGTGATCAAATGATGTATCACCTGCGTAAGACGGAAGAGCTTGGAGATAGAGTAACTAGTACTATCTCTAATGAGGTTAGATAATTTTTCCTTGTTTTTATTTACTAGTATAATTCATATCAATTCCGTCATTAGTATTTTGCAGAAATCTATGAATTACCTCAACGATACATTGAATTCTATATCTCTACGTGATTCTTCTCTTGAATCACTTCAATTACCAATCACTAAAGGGGATTCTGGGTTTGTCTTATGATCTATATTCTGTAGCACATTAGATTTGTATTTCTCTCACGTATTTTTTCTATTTAGAATATTTCACGGTAGTAAAATATTTTTGACGATATTATGTGTCGAAGCACATGGATACCTTTGCTTATGGAAATAAGGATTATTGTAGAAGACGTTTTCAACCGGCAATGTATTCAGTGTTGGGATCACTTCGAAATGCATCTGGAAAGAATGCGAAAGGTTAGATGCAGAGTGCCCACTCTATTTCATGTTCATTAATGTATGTTAATTTAGAAGTACACTTATCGAGAATAATTCCACCGGATGAATTGGCTACTCGGAAGCAATTGGTTCGAGCGCACAACAGAATGATTGATAGACTTTTCAAATTAAAACATGTTGTTTTAAAAGCGAAGGAAAGGTTTGATAGTAAATCTGTAGAATAATAGCGACTCCATAAATCTCAATTTTTTTGAAGACTGTGTACTGATAGTGGTAAATTAATTTACCTACGTGAATTGGCCTGGTCATTTGAGGCTGAATTAAGGAAAAGGTGTGCGGATGCTTTATCTTGGATTGTAAAGCCAATATCACAGGTATAACTTCCGCAGTTATCAATAAACAATATTATTACCTCTTATGTTTAATGTATATTAGATATCTACAGGACGAATTCATATTATTCGTAAAACAGCACCAGAGGCGTATTATGATGGATACTGAGGAAATGATTGCATTGATGAAGAGCTTAATGTATAGGATACACAAAAAAAGGTATTGTGTGAGGTTCTGACATGGCTCACCTTAGGCAACAAGTATTAAGTTTTAGTATATCTACCATTGAAAACTCTGATGATACTAAACGTCTTTCACGGGCGATTAGAGTGGACACAAAATCTCTAAACGAAAGTGGTAAAGATAATCTTTTGTAATTTTATATCCATAATTCAAAGAGTACAAAGAATAATTATCAAAATTTTCAGTGGACTGCGATGTTTGGAATGCAAGTGCTCGTACGATGCGAGTTGGTTTAAATGCATTACGACAAGAAGCAGAAGAATTAAATCGCAGTTTTGAAGAGAAAAATAAGCACTTGGAACAAAGGTGAAGCTGATCCTCTAAAAATTTCTTGTATATGTCAGGGCTTCTACTTTGCAACAATATTTATAGTAATTATCCAACTTATAGAACAAGGGAATCCATTGCCGTACAAATTCAACAGTATGATAAAGCTAACAAGGAAAGAAAATCGCTTTTAGATGAACTGGATAATATAGAAAAGAAGGTGGAAGATGAAGGTACATTAACTTTACTTTCCCAAAATATTAAAATGTTGAATAGCTTTCAGATGAATTTCAACCAGATTCAGCACCTACTCCTCGCCGTCTAGGTGTTGAACCATTGGACCTCAGTCTTCTAGAGATTGATGTAGATGTAAATGAGGACGTTCAAGTACCCTCAAGTGAACCAATGCCACGGGTTTCGGATCTTTCAGAAGTTCCAATTGAAAGTAGAATAACAGAGGTACGTTTATATCCTATAAAATGTGTTCACTCTGACAATCCTTCATTATTAAGACTAAAATCCAAATTTTTTTACCTTTAATAATTACTCGTAGTTTTAATCGAACAGGATATTCGTTCGATATCAGAAGCAGAGATGGAGATTGACCGATTTGAGCCTATTATTAGTGAGGATATAAAACCAACGCTTGGTGAAACCGCTATGGATGGTGTGACTGAAATGTACGTTTTAATACGTTGACTTATGGCATCTAAATACCATGTACTTTTTAGATCACAATCTAAGCGAGTAGAGGTGGAGAGTCCAAAGCAATCTATAATAAAACCAGATATCAACCTCGTCTTTGATGATGTAATGATAGTTTCCTATTAATTAATTCTTTTTTAAACAGTGTATCTAATGCTAAATTATAGCATCCGTCATCGTTTAATCGTAGTGAACTGACTGTTGACCTCTCTTCTTCAATTTTACATGCTATGGAAGAATGGAAAAAACCACCTAGAACAAGATATGCACTAAGTTCATCATTACTTGATGACTCAATTCAAGGAGAAGACAAAAGAGATGTTTCGAAACCGAGGAATAGTCTTATCAATCCAGTTTTCGAGGAGTCCTTTATAGCTAGTCCAAGAGAGTAAGTTTTTAAATAATATGATTAGTGTAAATAATAACTTGTATGCTACGTTTTATAATAGACGCTTCGTCACAAGGATGCCGCCGTCGCCAAAACAGAAGAGTCGTTACCACTTAGAATTGGAGGAATCACTTCTAAACGTTGATTGTAATGTAAGCATTTAAATACGTAATTACTTCACAATCTAGTTCCCTTATTTAGGACTATGTACAATCAGTTGCTGAGTCGGAATCAGTGGAACTAATTTCTGCCCAACTTCTGGAAAGTATATATAAACAAGATAGTAAGTTTTTACAGTGAAGATATAATAAAAATGTGTAGTATATCTGAAAAAATTTGGGTAAACTCCTAATAACACCACGGAACTCAACAATCGAATCAACACCAGTTCAAAATTTGTCAACTACGGAGACCAGTGCAACATCAGATTCAAAATCGGAGCTGGATGAAACATATGAGGACCTCATTACAATGCCAAAGGTTAATACAGTTTCTTAGTTAATTTATGTTAGTTTATTATGTTTAATATTCAGAGAGAGTGGATTCCATCGATTAACCCAGAAGCTGTACGTCAGGAAGCCGAGCGTCTAGAAGTTACTACAACTGGACGAGAAAATGCCAAGATTAATGACGCAGGTCCTACATTCTATTTTTCAATAGTTCTCTATTGTACTGTTAGTATCCTTAAGGTAATCCATCTGACACTCCCCGTCCTGAGAGAAAAGTTCAAATGTCTGAAACCAATGCTGATCAAGTTCGTGAAACTAAGGTTGCTGAGATTTCCAAAAAAATCGGTTCTCCCGATTGGATATCATTGAAAGTAGGTTTGCGATTGGCATCGAAATAAACTAGAACTCTAGAAGAACATGACGCTCTTAAGGTGGATGAACTTGCCCCCAGTATCTGGGATATCCAACAGTCTCGAGGATTTATGCGTTCATACCTCGAAGAGATACCAGAATTTATCCCTCCACCAGTCACTTTTGATGATGAGGATGAAGCAGCCCTTGTTGATGCACAAATGTAAGTCAATTTGTTACTTTTTTCCCTTTGAATAACATTACATTTTAGTTTAATCATATGGGGAGCCATTACTGATCTGGCCGCTGATATTTGGTCTCGAAAGCCAAGGATACTGAAAGTTCGTTTTATTCTCTTGTATTTAAAATTTATTGTACTTCGTAATATCTCGTGTCATTTAGATTTCGAAAATATACGCGATTCCACCAGCTACCGTTGAAGAGTTTACTACAATGTCTAAAGAACACGCCTTAATGATTTTGTGCAAATGTAAGCCAGTCCTCCAGTTTACCCAGATTTTTAAAAAAACGCTAATTTTTGGAGATGAAGAACCTCTGACACACCGGCTTAATCGCATAAGTTGGATGCGTGACAAGGAAGGGCGTAATGATCCTGATGTGGAACGCATCGTCCAGAGAAAGTTTTTTGCTGATGGTGCTAATTTCATGGTACATAATTCATCAAATGTTGATTTCCGAGAAAACCACGTAAATGTAGTTCATGTCAGGTAAATGAGATATCCGTTTACTACCGCAAAATTTGTGATCAAATCTGTGCAGAAGTTGGGGATTATGTTGTAACGGAAAATGTATATGATCTTGTACAGCTCAGCAACAGAAGGTGGGTCAGGTAGATGTATAATCAGATATTATATTATGAGTATAGTTTTAGCGACGTTTATCATTCATCTTTAAATGGAGAATTGGGACGGATGTCTCTTGATCAAGATTACCTCGACTCTCGACCGTCTATAACTGGACGTATCTCAAGTCCTACTCCCCTACGAGTAAGCAAGTAGAATTGGTACCCTTTTTGTATTATTATTAGTGTGTAATGAACAGTCGTGAATAAAAAGAATTACGCGAATCACATAAATGTAGTTGATTTCGTTATTTCACATCATTATACCAGTACCGAACAGTAGCGGGTAGCACAATATCCTTTATAATTTCTTCCAAAGTTTGTTTGCTTACATCCAGAGACACTCGCCTATAACGGTATTGTCTGTGCTTACGAATACAGCCCGCCCCATTTGTCATGCTAATTAGTCACACAGCAACATTTTGATCAAATGCTGGAGTTGTAAGAGAGCTACCAAGGAAAATAGATCTTTATACAGTCTTCCAAAATTATAGCTTACTCTATTTTCTCGTTTTTCTGTTGTCAGTTTGATCTAATCTATTCTGAGGTGAGACACAATAGCCTTGGAAACCTCATTTTCATCGTTTTTCATAAAATAATTTGTTTTCATGCCAATTTTTCTCAAAACCACATTTTTTCACCCTTTCACAATGATAGCACAATTAACACATTATGACGTTATTTTCGAAAAAAAGCGCAAATTCACTAATCCTGAACCATCATAACAATTGTTCGTGTTTCTACATTGAGTTTACACAAAAAAGGTAAAATTAAAGCACTGTCAACTACCGATTACACGGTGAAGCGGATTGCAGATTTCGTCAAGCGCGCCAGGAAGGCTATTATGAATTTCCTTCGTCACCAAAGCGATTATGGTACGAGGAAGAGTAGTGGACGATGTAGCAAATTAGATGACTGTGAAAAAAGGAAAATTCTGTGGACGGCGTCGAATAGCACGATCAGCATCGTTGGAATCCGTAGGACTTGTGGCATTGACGCTTCAAAAATTACGGTGTGGAGAATGCTGGACAAGTGTCCCAATATTGTCCGATCACGAATGAAGAAGTGTCTACAACTGACACAAACGCACAAGCACGAAAGACTTCGCTGGGCTAGATGATTGAAACTCTCATTGAAGGGATTTACATAAGGAACCCGCCATTTTTCCAATCCGAAATTTCTGTGGAGGACGTGTTATGATTTGGAGCGCGTTCAGAGCTACGGAACTGCTTGACTTGGCGTTTGTGGCAACGAAAATGAATAGCGCTGACAACCAGGATGTCTTACGACATCGCCTAATCTCGTATCTCCAACGATCCAGGTTTTAGCTTCACTTTCCAACAAGATAATGCCACTATCCACGCCAGTCGAAGCACCAAGACTTGGCTGAAGAACAATGACGTGGACACTCTGGCTGGCCCTCAAGATTTAAATCCGATGAAGAATCTTTGGGCAATTCTCGTGCGACGGATTTATGCCGATAACCGTCAGTTTGAGACCGCCAAGGACCTTCCATCTGCCATTTGCAAAGAATGGAGCAAAGTAGACAAAAGTGTCATCAAAAACTTAGTTAACAGTATGCCTGAATGGATTTTTTTAGGTTATTAATAGAAGTGGTAGTTGTACTGACTATTAATTAATTATTATATGCATTGATTGTTATTGTCGCTAACATATATTTTAATAGTGTGCTATCATTGTGAAGAGGTGAAAAAATGTGGTTTTGAGAAAAATTGGCATGAAAACAAATTATTTTATGAAAAACGATGAAAATGAGGTTTCCAAGGCTATTGTGTCTCACCTCAGAATAGATTAGATCAAACTGACAACAGAAAAACGAGAAAATAGAGTAAGCTATAATTTTGAAAGGCATTAGGTTTTGAGTTAGAACAAAAAGGGGTGGGATAGCTAATACTAAAAGAAAATTAGGCATACCTGAACGCTAAATTGTTAGTTTTGTGATCAACAACTAACACTCCTAACTGTGCAAGTCTATCGATACTTTTGTAGAGGGCAATTTCGGATGAGCAAATTCTTCTATCCACAGTGTTTCCCAATCGCAGGTATTCTTAATAAACATTATTTTATGCACTAAACATTCACCAATAATCCACACTCACCAATAAAGACCTTTCGGTATTCTATAGATGCACCAATAGGCGCGCTCCTTAATTGACGGAAAATGCAGAGAAGAATACATAATGAACAAAGTGATAGACCTGAATACAATTTTTATCCGTTGTTATCACAATAAATTCTCTTTTAATGTTGGTAATTAAAGCTAATATCAATATGGAAACTTTATTTAAAGTGAAAGAACATTAAATTCATACTTCTGATAACTGGTGTAATTGAATGTTCAGTAGGCATAATAGTTTGCACAGCATTTTGCCAAAGTATTAGTGAATTTCCTGCTTCTTCTTCGTTAGATTCAACAAGGAAACTTAAGAAAACAGCTATACACTTCTTCAGTGTAGAGAACGAAGAATCTAGCTAAAATTAAATCAAACACTCAATCGATTTTGGACGTTAAATCCGTATTTGAAATTTTTTGAAAATGTTAAAAACTTACAGAGTACATGTAGGCAAATTCATTCTTAACCTGTTGATTATCAAGGAAGTTAGTAATAAACAAGCGCCATTCTGGAAATTATTCAGATATTTACCGGAGCAATAAATAAAATCAGTTTTATTAATTACTTACCATCTGTATGTCTAGTAATACCAAGAAATTCCGCAGACGCATCTGTATAATCATTTATGGTTTGAGCAGGAAGAAAATGGATTCGAGACATTGGAAGACGGGACCGTACGCGTTTCTCCAGAGAAGAGACGAAATCCTGAAAAGTATTTTTAGAAGTATTCTCTAACATGTACCTGAAAGTATGAAGATACCAAAGTTATGAAAATGACTTTCTCAATAATCCACTGAAAGCCTAACATGATATACTCTCAATTCCCATTCTATCGATTTTGATATTAACCTTGGAAATAATAGTACAATGAAAACTTAGAGTTTGCTATATAACTATTACGCATACCGTAATTGCGCAGCATAATGCTACTAGTTAATGTGAAAAGATAATTCCATATTTTCAGGTTAGCGATTTTGGTCATATGCATTTTGAAATGGGAATTATCTCTCGTAGCACAAAAGTACATATTTTATGCATGTTATTATAAGCATTATATGTAATGTCACCCCTTACAATTATCATAGTAGTAATATTCATAATCACCAGTTTTTATAGACATGAAATATGGAAACATGTACCTGTCGATTAACCATAAAAAATACCAGCCATGGAAAAATTTTTATCGTATTGAGAATTGTGTACAGAAAAGTCTGTTTCTGACGAGAAACCAATTCATCTGCATTCTCAATGATCATAATACGTCGTTTTTCCTAAAATAACGTATTAAATAAAAATTACATTATTTAGCACCAACCATTAAAAATTAAAAGAAGACAGGATACCGAGTCGTTTTTTAACAGCTGCAAAGCATCAGATCCAAGGTATGCTAAAAACAAAATTATGATTTTATTAATAGTGATAAGACTAATACAAGAAACCCACCGCCCGAAAATACATAAACATCCATTTCGTCCTTCATTGCAAGCCTATATAGTGTATTTCGTCCACAATTACTTTCGCCTGTCACGATACACGAGTCACCACAAACACTCGTTTCAAATCGGCGAATGATTTCAGCTAGTTGACTGAAAACCATAGCAATAGAGAATAATTAATGATTTTAGAAGCATAAAGATAGTCTAGCTTTATTAAAATGATTTAAACACTTCCAAATTATCTACTTCTTGATGGTATGTCTTAATAATAAAAATGACAGAAACTAGAACAGGTTCTTACAAAGAAAATATGTAGTAAACAATGAAATCAAAAGCATACTTGGCCTGTTCATCTACGCCAACAACACACAGCTCAATCTCCTCCAAGACTGCAGTAGCTATACTCTTTATAGTAGAATAATTCATCTAAAGCATAAATGTTGACGTAAAATTCCACTTCAATGGATATATACTTTAGGACCAAATTAAGACTTCTTTTATAATTAATATAGATTATACACTTAGAATATACTCAAATAATTTTATATGAAATATTAAATCTAACCACATAACACAATCACTCTAATTCAAGTTTGACGTAAAATAATCGCAGACTAATTACATACTATATACCGAGCTACATGTAATAGATTACGATTCAATAACATCTAAGCGAAAAAAGCATTCAAGCTCTGAGAACTATATCGGTTATTCCAATACACTAGATAGTATGGAACTGTTTTCTTTACGCTACACATTTTAATATAAAAACTACATAAATAAAATAGGAAAATCCTCCTGTGACCCAAAACAAATATTCTCGTGTTAACTTTATTGATTATAAATAAAACTCCCAATATATAAGTAATCAAACAAAGTTACACAAAACTTCTCTAGCCCTACGAATAAATAAACAAATTAATATGTGAAATAAATGATAGTAAAAAGAAACAAAAAATGCGCTTATAAATTACGCATACCTACTAGCATACACAGAAACACAACTATATAATGGTATAGAATAATCTCACAAGAATAACAGGAGTGGATTAAATATGAGAAAGATGATAATGTAACGAATGAAAGTTGACAGATTGATGAATGGAGAATAGACATGCATGTATCAATCGTCCGTAGGTAACGGTAACTTTAGCATAAAAACAAGCACCAAACCTATGATAGAGATGACGACTGCATGGAATGTGAAATCGACATAAACAAATAAACTACTAAAATTCAACCGATATCAAATAAAATTATTAAATTTCGGTGGAGTGTTAGAACCAATTCTGCAAACCATAGACGGCTTTCCAGATTCAAATAAACATAACGTCAATTGAACATATGGCAAGGGCCAATTATGCCCATTCACCGGTATAACAATATCAAAACCATTTAAGAGACACAACTAAAATAAAACCGAGGAGCAGCAATCTCCACCGCGATATTTTCATAATTTTCGAAATAATAATCGCAGAAGAAAAAACTACAATCGACTAAGGAAGCGAGCCCAAAGTGGCACCCTCCCTTGAATAAAAAGGAGAAACGAAACGGTGCCACACTGGAAAATCGCTAGAGCCAACACCAACCAACAAAAGACAAACTGGGCAACTACTAGAATACAATAAATGTAATAAGTGAACCAGAATGAAAACATGGGGTGAAGGATTGGTGGGTGAGCAAGTATGTATCAACGTAGTACCGAACCAGGCTACACGATATAAGTAATCATCAAAAACTAAAAAAGAATAAACAACAAACAACGGATCAAGGGTAATGATAATGAAAGCACTGATCGCACGAAACCTTTTAAGCTGATTTTAAAGAATGGTCTTAATAGTAAATGCGCGATAAGAGCTATTATTAAACACGCTATGTGTATACGCATATAGTATAATCACAAAATATAAAGCTACATTAAAGGCAATATTTCCAGAACAACCTTAAATGTGCGCATTTATGAAGCAAAAGTGGAATTCAGCTAATTAAAACACACATTGAAGGATTCAAGAAAAGATAAACCCGACCCGCACGGGACACGGTAACTCGTGTTAAATGAGAGATCGACACGCTAGCGAATACCGAATGAGCAATAGCTACGCCTAGAAAAGAAAGGGCGATGCGAAAGAGCGAAGCTAACCACTAGAAACGGGAGACAGAGGACAGTGAGAAAAACATAAGAGCACGTGTCGAAAAGACGAATTCACTATAACATCAAACTGATTTCTATGATAACATAATGTATGCATCTACTAAGATACAGCATATAAAAACTTTTGCAAATCAATATTTAAATAAATTAACTGGAATAGATAAATTAGAGTTGATTTTCCATGAGCAATATAATGCCAGTAATCAGCGGATATACAATGGCTTGAATACAAACAGAGTATGATTGTGTTTGCAAAGAGTGACAACATGACCACTCCCTGCTACACGTAAGCCGACACAGCGCGATAACTAAAATAAATATCCACAGTTTAGCCGATCCAACATTATGTAGTTTAAAATGTATATACAGTGTGTAACTCACCCTAAATTCATTGTGTGTAAATGACTGCTGCAGACTGCCCTCTGGAGTAAAGACCACCACATGTAAATGATTCCCATGGGTATCAGCCACCAATACGTCTCCATTTTTTGATACATCAATCCCGATAGGATAGGGTGTTTGAGATGGTTCACCCAACTTCCGAATGAATTGACCTTCAAATATAATTTAAAAGATATAAATAGTATGTACAAAGCATATAAACTAATTTCACTCACCATCGGTGTTGAAAACTTGTACACAGTGATGCTTAAAATCAGTTATGTAAACATTTTTCTCGTAGATAGCAACATCACTGGCCTCTCCGAGATGTGAAGAAGCATCAAACCAGAATACAACTCGAGGAATATCGACATCTGCCAAATTTTTTAAGAAATAGATTATTTAATGGGACTCAAATCGTGAAAATTAAGCATTACCAATACAATATACAACAGCACTGGTGTCTACCAATAAAAGGTGTCCAGATGCAGTACAGGAAGCGGCAGACACCTCAATTCCACCGCGTGGAACAAGAGCAACTAAATTTGATAATTATGACTTTGTAGTTTTAACATATTCTCAAGAGTATTTCTGCCATAAACATTACCCTTATGTAAAAAGTAATTCAACTTTTTTGAATGTACAGTAAACTATCGCTTTATATAAATAGAACTATTAACAATAAATAAACATCTTGGAAAGAATATTTCCACTACATAATCACACGATATGAAATTGGATTTTTCAATATGCATACCCGCATGCTTAGAAAATACTAACCCATATTTATTCTTTTAATAAAATCTCCTCTGGCATCAAACATCTGAGCTCTTGTTTTTCCATCAACTCCTTTATCAAGAACAATATAGCGTGTAGCATCTCCTTTAACAGCTACAACCTTGCGAGGAAAACAAAGTTGACCATCATCCTTAAGAAAATGTAAGAATTAAACAAAACAATGTTATTCAAAAACAATTATAAAAGCTATCTACTATATTATATAGGATCTAAAACGAAAATTACAACTTTAAAAAACAAAATTATACTATGCGAAACAACACATTATCTATCAGCATTCAGTATTTTAATGATACTACTACGACAACATAAATGTGAAAATTAACAAACCGTCCCAGGTCGTCCTATTTTCCATGGATGTGGTGGTCCACAAACAACAACACGATGATTATTTGTATCCGCGATGAGGATATCATCATTCTCAGACAAACAAAACCCAGATGGGCAATGTAATTCGCGAATGGTACTTCCTTGCTGACTCGTTCCAAAAACACTAAATAAATTTTATCATAAAATGCACTGGTCCATATATCATCAATGCTATTTTTAAAATTATATATGAAATAGACGCTTATTATGTAACCTGTGAATTTTAAGCTCTGGTACTCTGCCTGCTGGAGGAACGTCCATTTGTGGAGACGTTCTATGCTGTCCTAGTGGTCCATCTCCTGGTCCAATGGTTAGATTTCCCAAACCAAGCAATGGATCAACTCCAGGAGCAAGACTGCGAAGACGAGCTTGCTAATAAAATAAATGAATTACCTAGCATTATTTGTATGTGGATAAAATTAATAAGTGGCATACAAACTCACCATCATTAAATTAGGATTGTTGGAAACAATACCATTGTTTTGTAGCAAAATTGCCGCCTGCAACAAAATTAAGTATTATACATGTTTAAAGAAACCCATATTTCAAACCAAAAAATAAATAAAAACAAAAAATACCTGAGCAGCTTGAGCTAACTTAAGTTGTTGAGCTGCCAGCACAGCTGGATTAGGAGTACCAAATGGATTGAGTCGTAGATCACGAAGATCTGCAGCTAATGGAGGGTTTGAAGACGGAGGCCATTGGTAATTGTTGTATATTGTCGCAGCGGCATTTCCAAGAACACCCTTTGTTAAATATAAAATTATATTGTTTTGAACTATTCATATAAAAAGCTAAATCGAAAATGTAATTAATCACAACTGAAACATAAATACGAACATTTGATGAACCAGCTGGTGTTATAGGTGGTTGTGTTCCGGATGTTCCAAAGTTGAGGGGTGGTACATCTTTCGGAGGCATTGGGGGAGAAGGAGAAGGAAGATCAGGGGGATGGCTACTTGGAGGCCAACCGAACGCATCAGGAGCACGGGTATTACTAAATAGAATATCACAAATAACCAATAATTAATTAATAGATAGGGGAACCATACCTAAGTTTTTTCCTTTCAACACCAATCGCACCCAATTCGGCATTAGAGTGTCCATTTGTACGCCCCCAATCTCCTGTGTTATCAAGTGATATTCGTTGAGACGATGGAAATTCGGTGGTTTGTTGTGGAACAGCTGGTTGATCTTTCACAGAAGCAGATACCATTCGACCTTAACGCAAAATACCAATTCTATTCCTAATTATTAAATTATGCCGACTTTCTCTAAGTTTTACTTAATAAATTAAATATTACCAACAACGGTCCCACAAATACTATTTAGCTGTCCATCCAATTGTTTCTTTGGTAAAGGTTGAAATTCCAATTCCACCTAAATGGTTTTTTAATCAATTGGCTTCTAACAATATAATTACAATTTATCTATCACCTGAATCCCCAATGCAGGCATGGTATGAGAAAGATTATTTAGTTGTTGAACAACTTTACGTCGACTTGCAAGAAGCTCCATTCCATTAGATTTCTCTACTAGTCGGCGAGAAAAACTGTAATGCTAGGAATAATTCAATATAAATCCAATAAATTTCGAAAATTTTAATTTTCTAACCTTAGTGCATCACTAACTCTAGCTTCATTAAGGTTCATTTTTCTGTACAAGTCCTCAATTCCTTGCTCTTGTTTCTGGCGTGCTTCCTCTAGTTCGGTAAGCTAAACATTTTTATTCTAGCATTTTACGTTGTACGTTCAATAATTCCACATGCTATTCGAAACACTTTTTATTTTGCTTTTATTCTAATTAATGCCCTACCTTCCTTGATTTTGCCTCCTCTAAAGCTTTCCCAAGTTCATCAAACGACATTTCTAAACGAGCTCTTGCTATTTCAAACTGTTCATGTAAAGTTGCTGACCTATCCGGTATAGCACTCCATTCTGCCATTGAGTCACGCCACTAAAAAAAAAATATTAGAGAAATTAATTATGCTAATAAACCTCACATTACCTTCTTATCAACCTTGTCCGAAAGACACTTTATTTCGGCTTGAATTGCAGTTACCACACGTTCATTTACATCAATGACCTATAAAACATCTTAATCAATATATATATAGATAAAGATCCGGAACAGAAGCTTAAGAGCGAAATAAAAATTTGACACATATTATCTACACACGTTTGAAGTATGATCAATTAAAAATATAATTTGAATATCAAATAATGGATTTTTAAATGCCATGTGAGACTCAGGTTTTCTAACATCGCTCAGTACCTTATGATTAAGATGCTCCATCTCCAGGCACATTTTACACCCCAACGCTTCACAAGTAGCACAAAGCATTTTAAATGGCATTGCATGTGTAGGGCACTGTACAGGACGCACGTCACCACGTTGACCAAGTTGTTCCATTTCAGCGTATGTCATAACCTGGTTGTTTCAGATTTAATTAAACTCAATCATTTAAATGAAAAATAACTTTTGAACATAGTATAGTTATAAGAATATATTGTCACATACCTCATGACCATCAAACATCCTCATTACGCCATGAGCAGTAAGACAATTGGAACATAAATCAGACTGGCACTGCTTGCAAACCGCAACTGATGGTTGTTCACTTTTACATGCACGGCATCGGCGCTCTCCTCGTATATCTTCATTCTCCGCTAGACGTACCTGGATAATAATACTTACATGTTGTACAATGAAATCAAATATCATAAGCTACTAACATAGTCCGCAAATACTAACATAGTCCAGCAACATAGTATGCACATATCGTACGTCATTTCCCACATGTGACTCTTGCGAGCAAATTGGACACCGGATGACTCCAGGAGGAGTAGGCCGTTCTTTCACTAAAAATTATAGTACTATAGCTTGAAAATTTCTCATATCGATTACATGAATCATGAAAGTTGGGAATGTATAAACTTCGCATCTATTCAAATAAAACAAAAAATTTATCCAGAAAGGGTTCTCATATGGTTCTAACTATGCATTTTCAGATATCTAGAATTGGCCCTTTTCATGGTGTAAATTCAGGTTTTAATCTTTTTTTTGCATTGATATACATAACCTCATTTTCACAGCTGAAAAGTTTCATTCTTTTTAAATAGTGAAATAACTTTTAATCAATGTAAAGATAATTAAAACTATAGTTTATCCCAAAACTATGAAAATTTTCATTGATTTGTAAGCATATAACTATATGCATGATTTTCTTCTGAAAGAACGGACATAATAATCCACATACACTTCGGCATCTCCAGTTCGCAATCAGTATCCCGTATGGATAATTCTTGCGCCTTTTGTGCTTCTCTTCTCCCATCAAGTTGGGCGATGATACAGTCCTCACACATCGAGTGCAAACAATCTAGCACCCGAGGCTGAATCAAATAATAGAATCAAAAAATCTACAAGAAAAAACAAAACTTAAACAAGAAAAAACCTTTCTAAAGTCTTTGTGACAGTAAGGACAGTGTGACTGGTCATCCAGGGGTAGAGGCTCAGTGTCCAAAAGTGGGCTGGATGAGTTCGACCTCAATAGATCGCAAAATTATTGCTCGGTCAGTGTCAAAAAAAAACTTTATATAATTAAAAATCAAGTATCAGAACAAATGTAGTACCTGAAAATTTCAAACTCTGCGCTTCTCTCAAGACTTGGTGGGCTAACAGACTTATCATTACCGTGATTACTTAGCGGCGAATCAAATCGCCCATTTAGATCACCCATCCTCGGGTGTGTGGATACTAATCTGTGAATGCATTTGAATTAAATTTAGAATTTCAAAATATATCGAAAGCTAATGAGATATAACGTATCATTAAATTCTACTCATCATACTAACAAGTTGGAATTAACGCTATTAACAACCACAAAGATTTCCTCTGCTTATATTATTACAACTAAAAACTAATACCGTAGTAACTAAAATCATTAATGTGAACAACGAAATGATTATGAAGAGAACAACTTAACAATACTATTAACTTATGATTAAATGACGTCATATTCAGCAGGCTACGTCCATCTTTTACCTGCCACACTCGCCCCGCCTATTCCAATAATATACAACAGATACTCAGCTACAAAGTCTCGTGGCTTAATCGGCCTCAAAACGAAAACTTCAGGTTGTTCCTTTAAATTGATAATTTGCCAATTATTAAAATGAGCGCATAGTTTACTCCGATAATAATTAGTAATGTTTAACTCTATTCCTCATTATTTACCTTCGATATTTGATACCTTATGTATTATGTTTGAGTTGTCATATTTCAGGCTAACTCGTTTTTTAAATGATTATAGTGTAATAAATTCTCATATAGTTATAAGTAGTGTGCAGTAAGCATGGTTTCTGATGAACCTCGTCGCAAATATGCAAAACTTGATAACTTAGTTCCAGTTGAGGAAATGAGGTACGTATGAATGATTTACTCATTTATTATGCCTTAATATATCTTTATATGCACTAGATATTACCACGACAACGTATATTAAACTGCAATTCCACTAATTTTTTTTTACAGAATTACTCCTATCTTACATATATCTCTTACTCGTGAAGAAATCCCATTGGTAGAATTCTACGTCATCCATTTTATAAATAAAAAAAACATCAGCAATTTCCTCCGAGATTTACCTGTCATACCAGATAAATTTTCTTTCCTGAAAAGAGTTGATAGGGAAGGACGCATACTTATTCAACCCCTGTCAGACCCAATACATGCTGATTTATTACATGTTCTGAGTTTATATAGTCTTACTGCTAATGATCTCCAGGTGATGTTATTACATGATCCAAGTGTAGCTAATTATGAGTTCATTGTAGTATTCCAAATTGTTTTAGGTTGTTAGGGTGCCAGAATCGAAACCATATACGCGAAAACAATTTAATTGGTCCAAAGTATATTGGCCCACCGCCTTCCATCCAAATAAAGTGGGTTTTTGTCTTTCAATATTTCTAGTTAATTATTTTTATGCTTATAGGATGTAGAAATATTATTAAATGGAATGTACTTCTATCGGGAGTTTAAGCAAAAAGTATTCGAATGGAGTATAAGGGCCATTGAAACAGGTTGTATTGTTGTCCAGGTAGGTCAAGAATTAATATATGTAAGTAATTAGTTTTAAATATATTTCTGGATTTTAAATCTAAGCAGTATTGATATATATATATATAGAAACTACTATTAAATCTTATTCTAGGGTGATGAAGAGTTAGCAAGTGGATCACGCAATAGTTGTTTGTTAGGACACCCAGTGATGACGACGATATCAAACTTAGCCAAGTCCCAACGGACTTCTGTTGAATATTTAGCTACCGGTTGTGATGTTTATCTTAAGGATGAACCATGTGGGATGTGTGCCATGGTACGTTAGACTTTAGCGTTTATACTTTCTGTTATATCAATGCCACCTTTTAGTAGTGTTATATTTCAGGCTCTTGTTCACTGCCGCGCAGCTCGGGTATTTTTCGTATGTAAATCGAGAAATGGAGTTTTATGTCCAGGTAGTATACATTTTATATAAATATTTCATTATATTCGTAGTTAAGCGCGAAATTTTAGGAAACTGGCAATTGCATCTTGAGAATGTTCTTAACCATCATTATAAAGTGTTTCATGTTGATTTGTTCTTTACTGATAATGAGATAAGCTTATGTGGGAAGTAAAATTTGGTATCCTGTTTTTATATTACTTTCTCATTTATTCAAATTGTTGTACGGGTACGTATGTTTGTACCATATTATTTTCCACAGTTCTCTTTTTCTTTATCATCTATTCTACAGCTGTATTTAACTCGTGTAGTTCATATTTATGGCATTTCATGCAAATATAATGTATAAGACTAAAGTTAGTGTCTTTATGTTCTTGTTTTAAAATACCTTAAATACAGAGTATAAATGTGATAAAACTTGTATTGGTTGAAATAATATTAGTAATTTAGTCTGTTCGCAGATTAAAATGCGAGCTAGTCATTAGACGATAGTATGAAAAGAGTCTACCTTCTAAGTTTTCGGAAATGTTAAGACCTGTCCAGGGCGGATCTTCGGCTTTTTCGCATCATTTCACCGGTCGGGGCAGGCGAATCCATTGATGGTATCGGATCAGCCATATCCCCGCATTAGGAACTGTGCAACTCTATTTATAGTTTTGGATATGTTAAAACAACAAGTAGTAACGTTGATGTATTTCTTGAATTCCTAGATTGATTTTAGAACTTACTATGATCTCAAGCCTTGTGTTATGAAAAATTGGTAAATAAATATTTGTTGTTTTAACAAACATCTCAAATTTGGTGATTGTTTCGATGAGTCTTTATTTCCAAAATAAATTTTTATGCTTGTTGTAGTAGGTTATATAATGTTCTGATTTGAAAATAGTGTATGGCAGTGGTAAGGACGGTATATTCAGATGCGATTGATCTCATGTCTGGCCTTCATTTTAATCACTGAATTAACAGGTGAGCAATTAGGTTAATATAAAAAGACTTCCCTGACTAGTGGGACAAACTATAAATAATCATTGGGCATTTTACAACAATTGTGCAAAACTATCTATTTTGGATCATCTATAGAAAAGTTTCGGACATGTCAGTGAGTGCCTAAAGTATTACAGATGGGCAAATCAGCGCGATGTTCGGTAACCCGATCCAAGCTCAAAACTGTGAAACATGGTCAGAATGGGGCCCATGTGTATGGTTAAAAGGAAAAGAAGTGAGGTGGGGACATCGATTATATTCTACTATATTCTATTGATCGATATAAATGTCTTAGTGATACTATCCAGAAATACATTTGTAGAAAAAGAAATAATATCTTAGAGCATAAACTACCACGAAACAGTAATATTTATAATCTACATAGTTCAAACTAGTTTAATATCAAAGTACATAAGTAGTTACATAGAATGCATCTACCTATACCTTTTTTATTTTCAAAATGTTTGTTTATTGTAGTATTAACATTAAAAATAAAACTATGAGGATAAAAATGTCTCAGAACTCACATATTGGATATAGTTTAAAAAAAGTAGTATTTTGCTAGGTGGCAACGATCTTATTTTGAGCAGCTTCTGCCTGGCAGGAAAGGCTGTCGGCAACATATATTTTTCCGTCTATTAAAGGATCGCTGGGGAGAGGTGATAGTCAATATGTTTTTTAAATATCTGTAGCTCAAAAAAGACTAATTTTTGAGCAAAGCATTTTGTTGTCTTTCGTAATATAATTAGCAGCTACTCACGCTATCCAGTGTATTATTCAGCGTTTTTTTTCATGTTATTGCTCTGCTTCAAGACTTTCCTCTATAATACCCACTACGATCAAAGCTGGAAAATAGGATGTTGTTCTAAAAATTCAACATGTTTTTAATTTATGAAAATAAAAAGGTTAATTAGTTATATTTATAACTGGTATTTACATAAAAGGATGGCTTGTCTTATGTAAGTTAATATTTTCTGTATGTCCCATAAAATTCTAGAAGTCCAAGTCCTTTATTATACAGAAAAGTGTTGACTTTATTTATTTATGAATTTTTGGTTTTCTTAGGTAAAGTACATGATTTGGATTTTTTTAGCTAAATGCGATGGCATCGAAAACACTTGCTTAATATCTACTTAGATACGCTTTTCATAAAATGTTTTCAATATCCATAAGAGGATAGCGTAACCTTGTTTTAATAAGAGTAAAACGCTTCGTTAAAATTCACGTACAAACATAATATCCAGTAACTTAGAAACGGTATGTATAAATAATGAGCTTAACTATAAAAGTGGCCACCTAGGCTAAAAATATGACATAAAATTTGGGATTTGGTATACATTTTCTCGCTTTTTTGTACTTTGGGCCTTCATATATCTCATATTTCCTCTTTATTTATAGTGTAATCGCATGCCTCTTAATAACATTATATAATCTCACCAAGTTAAACATTTTCGTCCCATTAAAACCTGAGCGACACTTTTTCCATCCAATGCTATTTTTCTAGAGCATGAAATTTGTAGATCTGCGCGATCTTTGCGATATTATCTCAGAAACGCTTTCAACATGTAATCGTGCCTTATCTTAAAATCTATGTCTGACCCCTCGGTTAACAACAAATCGCCACAAAAATAATGGATTTTGCCCTTTAAGGCCATAAATAAATTTGGTTTTGTACAATAGTTTGATTACACTTATGAGTACAATGCCTTTCATTAGTTCTTAATCAGGCATTCAACAATTTCTACAATTATCTAAGAAATACGACAATCAGTGAGGAACCCTGCGGAGAATGTTCATACCAGCAAAGTTGTGGACGTCAATGTCATAGAAGGTTTGCATGCTTATCATACTTTCGAAAAAAGTGCTGATTCTTTAATAAAAAGAATTAATGTATAATATATTGGAAAATAATTAAATTTACATAGGGGTGATGTTTCGATCATCAACCCACTGTTTGTAGCGGAAAAGAGGTGTATGGAAGTGGAGCAGAACAAAGTAGGAACCAACGGAATTCTAGTTATTAATATAAACTTTTCTTGTTTTCTTATAAGTCTTAGAAGAACGTATGTTATGAATAATACAGGCTTGCATATCTAAGTTTGTCCCTAACTGCAAACTTTGGCCTAATCCAGCTATTTCACTACCGAATGTGACTGAAAGTATGCAGGCAATTATCGATGGATTGGACTATCTCAGCTGTATACCAGAACATAGGTGAGTGGAAAATAGTAGGATAATAAAGAGGATCAAATTTCACTGCGCGTTTAGCTACAACAAATTGATATACCACAATCCCACCACAAACTCCATTTAGGATATTGCTAGAAGCGATTATAGAAAGTTTGATCTCAATACGAGGAAAACATTGAACTATCATATTTGAAATAATCCTGGGTATCCTTCCCTTAGGGCGTATCTAGATTTTTCATGTAATAACATTAACATTATACTATAAACATTGTTCTTATTTAGTCCGATCTCAATCACTGAATTCAGTAGTTTTATTTTTAGTATATAAGGGCTCTCTACATATCGTTTCCCAGTTATTATGGACATGCATTAATCTTGATATAGCTTTTCGGTCATAGAGTTTACACCGATTTCTAAGTACTGAGTGTGTTCGATTCTCAATTCACCTAACAAATGTTCATCGGTTTCCTGTTGAGCATCAATTAGCTATAGAATGAGCAACGCTCCAAATTGCAAGCGAGTACCGGGTATTCCAGACAAATTTGCAGAATTTTGAATTAATGCATATAATGGGAATCTCATTGCCAGAAATCACTTTGGTAGTCTTAGCTCAAAGATGCATAAAAGAGTAAGTCAAAATAATATTAATAAAACGGTTAAATTTCAGACCTGAAGGATCAGTGTGTCGATGCTGCTGCCATCCTTATACTCCCAACCCATATACCTTTGGATGCGAACTGAAAAGTTTCGTTGGAAAATAAGAAAATATGTATTCCCTTCCCAATTTGTAATTGATTGTTTCAATAATATCTCATTAGAACGAATACAATTACTATTCGTGGTGCAATTATTGGCCAATAAACCATCTCATATAGTTAATTATATCACATAGGATGAGGAAATGCTATAATATCTATTGTCAAAATCCCAGTAATTCATCCACTCGCACCACATAACCCCGCCCCTCGAGCAATGCCACACCCCCAAAATTGGTCTTCCGCTCAACAAACCTAAACCACACAAACCATTTCTTCAGCTATGACTGACTCTGCTGCTCCTCAGGCTCCTACAACTCCTCAGGTACTTTTCTTCTAATTATAGCATGCTAATTTCTTTACCAACAAATAATATTAGATTTAATCGAAGTAATCTAAATACATGGTTAAAACTGAATTGAAAATATAGGATAGTGGACAACGTTAAAAATCGAAGGAAATTACGGGTTGCCTTTAGAAATTGGGATTTTTTATGCAACCCATCTTGATAGAAACAAATTTAATATTGCGTACAAATTATACGTTAGTAATTTCGCATTTTCTCCCAAAATTTTATCTCAAAACATATTTTATCCAAGCAGAATGGACCATGAATTCAGCTGTTATCGAAAATACTAAAGAAAGCTGCCACGCTCCGAAAACAAGAAGTGAGACTCCTTCAAGAGTGTGACAAATCGCTCAAAAGCATACCTATGTCTAGATGCAATAAATATTATATACGAGTAAAACGAAAAAATATTAGATCTAAACTTGCATTCCGCCTTATCCAGTAATGGTTACATTATACGTAATGTAATACGCACAAAAATCTATTGTGTTAATTCAGTTTGATCCATTGATAGTCCTACTTAATCCATCGTCTTAGTTATTTCTCTTGTTTTCAGTGATGTTTTAAGTCAAAAGTAAGCAGAAATAATTGGAAAACATTTTTTCTAGTAATATATGTACATCGTTCTTATGATGAATTGATCTCCCTACTTCCATCAGCATATTTTCAATTGTATTGTTTTTTCAACTACTTTTATTGTTGTTAGCCTTTTCCCATAGTGATGGCGTTCACAATCGGATCTATTTTCTACCTGGTTGCACCTGAATCGGAAATGCGTAGACGGGAATAACCTGCATCAGCTTGTTTTCCCGTAACATTTGGTTTGATATCTCATACCAATTCAACACTAGGCAGGTAAACTCATTCAGTTAGATTCTGAGTCTGATATCTGAATACTTGTGGGCCGGAAGCCATTGAAGGACTCATTGTCCAGTGACAATCGATTGAGTTAGACAGACATTAGTTGAGACCCCAGAGAGATAGCGAAAAGGAAGAATACACACTTCTCGATCTTGCTGCTATATCATTTACAAATGCACAAGCAGGCTAAAAGATTAAGTTAACATTTTATTCTCTTGTAATTCAAGATGGCTCACTGTGATACACGCTTGGAGAAACAAAGTTCAATGCAAAAACTGAAAATGCGACAAAAGCTAGAGAAACCTTAACTATTTCACCTATATTGTGTCCCAATGATAACTATTTCATACATCTGGCACCTTTAACTTCTATTATCTGAAACATACCAGGCCTCTTAGTGAACTCATTGGTTATTTCGCTTTTGAGGAAATAGAAATCACCTTGTATATAATTTTGACTCTCGCCTATTAATAGTAAATATTACCAAAACAGCGTTGATTTCAGCATCATACCAACACTCGTGACCGTTTGTTTGGCTCTGAGCCTGTAAAAGCATCCCCAAAGAAGGTTAATCCTACATTTAAATCATCCATCTTCGATGTGACAGCTCCAGCTAGTCCCCAGAGAACTCCTAAGAAGACAATTCCGTCAATCGGTATGTAAGGAAAATTAACTGTATAGTCACCCCGGAACACATATTTATTTGCTTTACTATATTCATCTACTAGATATTTCTCATGGTCTCAGCTATAATATTAAACTCGTGCATCTGTAAACTGATTATTTCAGCTCGAAATCCGATCACTGGGGAGGAAAAAACTACTACTACTTCTCCTCAACAACAACAACAACAACAACAACAACAGATATCTGTCTAACCTCTATCAATGACATATCTGATAAACCATTCATTACTGATGTTATACTTGATCACTGTATTCTTCGAATGCGTTCTCCTAATTAAGTTTGTCTGCCAATAGCACTCTATTGTTCCATCTCCTTAACATCGTTATGATAGCCACCAATGCAAGTATCCATATAATCCATCTATCAACAATATAAATTCCATAAAGTAATGCGGTATTGTGTAAATCCATCACTCGTAGATTTCTCAGTATCTTCTTGATCCTTATAAGATAATAAATTGAAGCAAAATAAGATAGCTAAGCCAAAAATACTGTCAATATTCCGCATATCCTAAGTTTAATTGACAAGTATCCTGAAATATTCAACTACAAAGCCTCCCGACCCCATCCCTGGCCTTCCCTAGGGTTTTCCTCTTCCATTCTAGTCGAGTTTCAATTTATACCACTAGCTGCACCCATAAAGCGAGAAGCGCAATGCAATTTCGGCAATGAATGTATACGACACCGAAACAATCAAGCCAGACTATCCAGCTTCTTTGGCTTGTAATCGGGTCATCGACGAAAAACATTAATTAGGCGGATGTATATAGGAGAACTGGCGTTATTCCGTTAGAACTATTTAATTTATATTAAGTTTTTATGCTTTAAGATTCTTCCATAAATTCTATATCTATCTGATCCCATAAAAAGCCAGTACCTCTGAGCGCTAAGATAAAACAATAAATTGCACATAGAGTTATGCATATAGAAAAAAAAACCCATCAATTAAAAATTCGCCTAATATATTGTGAAAAAAGTATCCCATAAATAGAGAATAACTTAATTACACTAAAGATAATTCTATGTTAAAAATACCTAATTACAATAGAAACTATGATATCGGTTCAAAAAACCAATTATTAAACCATCCAATTATAATCCTTAACAGTTTAAAATAAACTATGCAGTAGTTCGCCAGATAACTAGATTTTTCTTAAAACTATATCTGATAAAAGACTAGCTCTCTACTATCGTCAATTTCACTCTATCGATTCACTACGTAAACCCACACATTTTAGGAAAGAATACGATAGATCTGGATAGATTTAAGTACTTAATATAATTTTAGGTCTTAGGCTAATTATAACATCGAATTTTGTATTGATAGCATTAGTTTTTCTCATACAATTACTCACTACTAGACTATAAAAATCCAACTTAAAATAGTTACAAAACTACAGAATAAAGATGCAACAGTAGCGATTCAATTACTATCAATGAAACAAACAAAAAATTGCATATGTTACTTTAAAAAATCTAAATCATAGTAGTAACTAGCAATAAGAAATTAGAAAAGATAATCATATTAGATTCTCCATTTCTTTTGATGAACTATTAATGTTAAAAGATGAAAAATTTGCAGATAATACCAACACTACTCAGATATAATTAAAGCAAATTACTTATAAAAATGTTAGCGACCAATACTTTGTACACCTTAATTCAAATTGATTACTGAGGTTTATCTATCGCGAGTATAAACAGAAATACGAAGTTTTTCCATTTGCTTTAAATTACCCATCATATTTTCTAGAAATATATACAAAAGAGACTTTTTTCCAGTGTATTAAAATTCAGTTATAATTAATATATATTCTAGTCTACTACTCTTTTTTAAATCTTCATCAACAACCCAATAAATCAAACATATTAGAAGTTAAAAAGAAAGAATATTAAGGTAAAACCTACGTCCGCCTCCTACTGTCCTCATCTTCGGTGTTCCTATCACTAATCTTCATAACAGCTATTCCACTCACGTTAATACGTTTTTCTTAGATCACCGATCTTCTGTAGTTATACTTTTCTGATCTTGTTCATCTTTATGAAAATACCGATCAACTCTAGTGATTAGAGCGCAATCAGGTACTCATCGAGCGGTACAACAATATACAAAGTAATTATGCTCTATATATCTCATCCTAAATTAGTTTAAAATTAAGAATAAATTAAATGAAGCTATAGACTTGAAAGCTTCACTATTCAATTTGAAAATGAATAATTATTAACGTTGCGCAGTGATAATAATGAGAAATAGCAACAATAAATTAACAATAACAATAAATTAATAATCATAATCAATGTGATAAAAGCTTATCAGCTGTATTTATAGCACTTGTCACAAAGAGGGCAATTATATCTTATGTATCAGTGATATAATTCGTTAAATTCTCTCGGTGGTAAACAAAGATCACTTGACTTATGCCTTAAATGGTTAAAACAATATCTAACTAATACCTCAAACATTTGCACGAGTAATACTTTGTGCTAGAACAGCCATACCACTAAATAAGTGCTTTAGTTAGTTCACTAGTAAATAACAACCAATTCATTTGTTTACCATATTACATACTTTTAGATGTCTAAGAAGAACTGTTCTTCCAGCATACAGTCGATGACAATGTGGACATCTAATGCGCTCCTCTAAATGAATAAACATACATGGATACTCCTAGATAAATAATGAGAAATATTGACAGAATTTTTAATCAGAAATAATTACGGTTAGAGCATGTAAATCATTGTAAAGGAAAAATTTACAAACTCATGTGAACACGGGTCACGTGATGACATCTCTCAGCAGTAGTCTTGAAAAACTGATCGCAAACCTCGCACTTATATTTTACTTCTGATTCGTGAATGGCTCTGATATGAAGCCGTTTTCTAAATATACTACGACTAGTACAGATGATATAAACTAGTATTTTAGAGCTTATACTTGCAATATAACCCTGGAAAGTCAGCAAATGAAAACATTGTCTAATAATAAATGCAATTTTATAGAAGGTCGTAGTTAATATATGCATATGAAATGCTTGACACTTAATGGTGACATAAGACCACTACTTACATTATGATGTCCCAAATGTAAGTAAAACTTATCGCAGAAAATAAAATCTTATATAGTTCCCGAAATTTTGAAGTATCCTATTAACATTATCTGCATTAAACGCACACTATGAGAAAGAGTGCTAATGTGAAAAAAGTACTTCATATAAGATACTATAACTATAAACAGAAAACTAACCTCTCCGAAGTAGCAAAGCATCTGCAACAATAACTGCATGAAAATGGTTTAATTCCTAAGTGAGACAGGAGATGACGTCCTAGCAAGTATCTAAAGTAAATACTTAAATTATTATATTCTCTATACTTCTCTATGTATCTCACAAGACCTTTGCGAATATATATTCGTTCGTTTGTTACACCCCTTCCATTCACATACACGTATACCATGGACAAGATGTATTCCTGAAAACAATGGAGAAATATTTAGAAAGTACTTATTGTAATCCTATTTATCCTATAAATCATTATAATTCGTAGGAAAGATGTATTACTTATATGCTTCTCTAGTTCCTCGGCACTTTGTGCACTAAACGAACATTGACCCCACTCACATGCATAAGGATTTAATTCGATACCATTCTGGAAGCAATGCAATATAATATAAAAACTGATGATGCACATTATTAGTTAAAAAGCATGAAATTGAACTGAAACCAGTACTATATATGATGAAGAAACGCTCTGTGAATAATCATCATTCCATAACGATTCCAAATTTTTGTCTGCCTAAAAACAAAGTAAAAAGAATGACAAAATTATGACACAATCATAGCTATTTTACCTGATGTGGGATTTGAAATGCGTAAGAATGTTCCCTGTCATCCAACTCACACTGACCAATCCTCTGATAGTAGTCATGTGTGGAATTCACCAGACGATCAAAATCATTACGTGATAGATATTCATGGTCTACCGCATCAATTAGCGAAGGAGTATCCTTAGTATAAATATTTCGTCAAGATAAAATGAGTGGCAGGCATTAGCTGAATGGTATGAACACACAATATATGGAAATCAAGAATCCAATAAAAGTAAATTACCTCCTCCTTAGTCATTAAAATTGGCCGCTCCTCATTTTCTAACTTTGCGATATCAGCTAACATTAATAAATGCCCAGATTCCATACTAGAAAATGATAATTAGTAAAATCACCTAGCGTTTAAATGCGAAAATAACGGTAAGATTGGAACATTTATGAATATAAATACTAGTTTACACATAATTTTATCTAGAAAATTACAACTCAAAGAAAGCCAGTAGACGTCGGAAATACATATAAATTGAGCAATAAGCATTGTATGAAACAATGTCTAGAATCGACCTCGATAGAAAATTTAAGTGAAATGATAGATAAGAGAATTGGTAACAACAAGAAACAATATAGAAAGACGTAAATATATTAATAACAATTACATCAGAATTTAAAGACAGAGGAATTGACACTATCGAGTTAAGAAAAATAACATAATAATTATACTATTTTCCTATAATAGAGCATTAGTAATTACTATAACATAAGAGGGAGGAAAATAAAATTTATACGTCTATCTAAAAGGACGATCTTTAGGTATCAGGGTCTCCTTAGTCCATTCTTCTTCCCTTTTAATTAGTTTCAGTACAAAAGGAATTACTGCTAATACTAAGCAGCTATTAAGTACCATCTGGAAACATAAATCAGGTTAGAATAAAGGTAAAATAAAGAATAAAACATTTGGTAACGTAGTAAATACCGATGCAATAAAAAGATTCCTATAAGTATCATGACGATATTCACAGGGGATAGGACACTCAAAATGTGGAACCCATGTGATAGTGCGATTTGAAACCTAGAAAAAACAATGAGCAATAAAAAGTTGGAAAAAATTTGTATAAATAGTTTTAAACATTACAGCTCGAATTCGATCACTCAGTGTATCCGCAACTTGCTTAACCGTATCTTCCGATAGGATATCATTGTTCTCCATTTCATCAAGAAATGAAGCTCTTATCTGTTGAGACACCTGTTGGAATATTAAACAAAATAATGAAAATCTTTAAACCAATGCACATCCAACAATATCTGCCTTACCGAATTAAAATTCTGACCGTATGGCATTCCGTGACGGCGGTGCCATTGATCGATATCAACCTAGAAAGACAACAGCCTTTCTCTAAAAGGCGAACGAATTCCATCTATCATGTTGACGATATTATTATCCAAATCGCTTCCTAAACACTGCTAAGAGACCATCTGATTCTTAACATAATAAGTATAGGATTTGGTTCATGATTATAGTCATATAATTACAAATTTAATTTGAACCTGAACGGCGATATAATGCCTGAGATGCGCGATGAGTGTACGCTCAAAAAAAACCAATGATGAGTTCCAGCAATTAAGATCCAAATCTTCTTGACCACAATGACTACTAGAAAAGAATTAGATGTAACTCTTAAACTTATAATGAGAAGCGAAAAATACTTGAAAAACATTATTTTTTCTACTTATTCACATATTACTAGTATAATAATTCATTTCATTATAATTTTGTCGTAAAGAATGTAAATTTTAATTAGTTATCACACTTACCTACAACCATACACGGTAGAATTATCACCCGCAAGCCATGTTTGTGACGTGGATCCCACGATTAAAATAATTAGGTAGATGAGACTAGAAAACGGTACCATCAAGAATAGAGGGCAAGGTCCTATAAGCACGATAGTAAGTCTATCATATTAAACATTAGATATATATAATCAACAGTTACATTTAAAAAACAACTACATTCCCCAATAATTTCCAAGCTGTTAGAGAGCTATAAAAAATTCGCTTTAGACTATTGGAGTAGTCATCACACACTAACAACTAACGCATTGCACCAAATAATGACATATATACATAACCATGCATTTGAAAACATGGTTCAATAAATTCACAGATCGACAAAACAAGTCAATTATAAAATCTTTAAAAGTATTATATAGGTAAAATCAAATCCAGTATTTAAAAAAATACATCCGTTTTAATAATCGGAAAAGATATAATAGAACATTTATATTATTAACTGATTTATGGCCTGGAAGATAAACATCCAACATTTTAACACAGTACAGTTAGTTACAAATCAAAAAACTAGCGGTAAGAATGAAAAAGTTGTAAAATGTCAACTCCGCACATAGGCACTTGATTCAATGTCACAAACACAAAATACTCAGTACAATTCAAAAATGTTAAATAGATCAACAACCACTTTAAGATTTTTCCGCAATAAGGTAAAATATCTAGCTCTACTGAGGTCACAACTCTAAATTTGAGCGCATGAGTGAAGGCAAATACATGTCAAGAGTCACTAAACTAAGTATTTATAACCTAACAGATGTGTAATTATCATGAAGATATATAATGGCTTTTAAAAAAATCCAAGTAATTTCTAGACAATCAACATAATTTATATTTTCCAGTGAACATGTATTACTTAACAAATCGGCACATGAGAAAACAAGTATGAAACAGATTCACCATTATGAGTACGGCGAATTGCTTCAGCAAGAATCATGGAGATATCGATACACTAGAATAATCGTTATTTTCATAATATAAACCTAATGGTAAATTCGTAATAGGATAAAAAATTTTTTACACTAATAGCTCTGCGTAATAAAATATAATTGTACCGACCTGAATCTTGGGACATTGTTTCATGTTCTCATCTTGTGGGATTGTATTGGTTACTACCACTGCTTCAAACTTTGAACTGTTCAGACGCTGCAGAGCGGGACCCGAAAATATACCATGAACGCAGAAAGCGTACACCTTATCTGCACCTGCTTCGACGAGTCTTGAATAAAATATACAATATTAAACATATTTAATATACTTTTTCCAGTCTTCCAATCCAAAAGTATACTTAGGACGCCTACTTGTCAGCTGCCATACAGATGGTTCCACATGTGTCAGCCATATCATCAACTAGGATTGCAACCTATAAAATAAATTGTTCAAATAGAAATAAAATATAGTTGTTAATAGTTTCACCTTTCCTTCCACATTTCCTACTAATGTCATCTTTTCCACTTCGTTTGCTCGCTTGCGCTCTTTATGAATAAGAGCAAAATCCACATTTAGACGGTCAGCTATCGAGGTAACTCTGTAAAACAAATAATACAAAGCATACTTAAAGAATTATTATAAAAGAGTCTACAAACCGCTTAGCTCCTCCAGCATCCGGAGAAACAATTACGGATGTTTGCCAATTAGGGATCGATTCTTTTATATATTTAAGAATGGCAGGCTCTGCGTATAAGTTGTCAACAGGTATATCGAAGAATCCCTAAGCTTTGGTTGGATTACCATCTTTAACAGATATATAATACACAATATTTAGACTATAAGACAAAATTTATTGCCTAACAAACCTGAATTTGAGAAGCGTGTAGATCCATTGTAATAATATGATCAGCACCTGCTACCGAAAGCATATTAGCAACCTAAATTATCCATCTCAATTAACCTAAGCTGTACACTATTGCACTTATATATTGTTTATCTAGTAAATTTAAAAAATAGAGTAATTAACAAGGCATCATGTATGAAATATAACATGACTTTCGAATATGAACAGCACACAAATTCATGTTCCTCAGAATCAGTTCAAAGAATTTTATAAATACATTTAACAAATGATTCCCTACAAATTAGAGTTCAATGTGTAAAAAAAAACAAACCAGCTTGGCTGATATTGGCGCTCGTGATTTATCTTTTTTATCCTGTCGTGCATATGGAAAGCATGGTATAACGGCAGCTACCCGACATGAAGATGCAATTTTGCATGCGTTAATCATTATCAACAGTTCCTAAAGATCAATATTTTAGTTCAAATGAGAAAATAGTATCCAAAAACTCGATATTTAGGAGCGCATACCATGAGATTATCGTTAATTTCTCCAGCAGCAGACTGAATGATGTAAACATCTTCACCTCTCACAGATTCTCCAATCTCCACATTGGTCTCCTGTAGGATGAATATACATTTAATCCTTTAATATATTAACTAGATTTAACTACTGTCTATCAGAAGATAAAGAAAATACCTTGTTACTAAATTTTTTGAGAGATGCCTTCGATACCTCTAATTGAAGACGTTCACAAATTCTTTGGGAAAGATCTTTGTGGGAAGATCCAGAAAAAACCTGAATCGATTCCATTATAGTAGAAAATATAGCATCTAGAGCGTTCTACCACTAATATAGTCGTCACAAAAATAAATATATCTCAAAATATATATACAACCTTAATATTCGGCATTCTAACGTCTTCACTTGAAACAGTGAACTGTTGCTGTGCTACTGGATTCGTAGTTTTATCAGAAGTTAAATCCACCCACGATCCGCGATAGATCTCTGAACCAATAATATAAATAATTTTTGTATTATTACTTGGCTTTATCTTCCTCACACCTATATCATTTTACAGTTATAATTGCTGAAAAATTATCACAGTTTACGTATAAAATAGACAGTATTATATCCAATAAATCAGTTAAGAAGACAGAGCTATTAAATCGAATATAGTGATGTAAAAGGGCAATGGAAGGCGGGGCTTGAAACAGCCATTATTCATCATATAAACCAGAGTTCGAAATACAAAATACTGTGAAATATGGCATATTTAAGCAATGCTATGGATATATACATTTGCGACAAAGCAATGATACACAAATGTAATAAACATACTACAGCAATATTGCGCACTTCAATTAAAATTAAATTCCATGGATGAACAATGAGAGGAGATGATACAACATATGTTACATATCTTATTCGGGTTTTCTAGCGGATTTGAAATACAAATTATTAATTATCCAGTCAAATTAAAGTTCTACATGATATTAGCCGTGAGAGGTCATCTCACGTTAGCACCTCAGTACACTCTAAGCAACACAAATAGTACGGATATTTTTAACATAGTGCGAACAAAATTTTCTAGGGATTAAAAAAATGCAAATACTTTAATTTTAAATATTCGGTTTTTCACGAACAAATTTCTCTATTATTTTGTTGAACTATCTATAGTTATTAAACTAATTTGACTGTAGTAAATGCATATTCGCAATTCTACAGTGATTATAACGTATGCAAATTAATTATGGTGTAGAAAGATCAAATTAAATCAATAAGTGTGTAGAAAAATCACGACGTTAAGGAATATAATGATTGGCAGGCAGACATAGTTGCTGCAGAGGCGAATTCAAAATAACGCATTCTTTCAGCGACATACAACTGTCGCAATTGGACACGTGAATTTCTGCGATAGCACTATGTAAACGGTAGAAGTAATTTGCAGAAAATAAAGTACTCCATACGGAAACTAATATAGTTCTAAAATCTGCTGTTTCTTTTGGTGCTACTGAGTACCATTTATTCACTTTTATTGTCATCAATTATTCAGCATAGTTAAGCGATTTGAAGCAAGTCAGTTAACGTTAATAATATCCTTTATTCGTAGAAAGATAATCTCACCTGCCAGATTGTGATATGGCTGACTCCTTCCAGTCGTATATTTTCGGTTATGAAACATAAACATTCATATGGAAATAAGACGAAAAGTGAAATGAAAAATGATGAGAAAGGCGCAGGAAACTGGCAATGTGACAAAAGTAACACGAGTCCTATCGATTAGGGATGAAACGTGCAAACATGCAGTTATACGCGCAATAAGGCATATTCATAGATTGTCAATGAAATCTGAAGAAAGTGATGGACACAAGTATTCCAAGGAATTTATTAAGAAAAGGATAAAGCTTTAGCCCATTCATAAGAGATTTAATAACGAAATCATTAAAATATATTTAAATTGGACTTTTATTCAGGTAGAAATAAGATTATGGGAAAAGTACTCATGGGAAACAGACGCTTTTCATGAGATCTAGCTTTAAAACAGTCAATAAAGCTAGTTCTATTTAAAATAATAATGTATCCCTTTTATAGATGTAAGACTAACAAATCTGTATCGACGTACTTCTTATCGCTTAGTCTAAAGAACTGATAACGCCATCTATCAAAATTATGAATAAAACACAGTAGAATACAAATTTGTGTTGGTGAGAAAACGAAGGAAAAATTTTAATTAAACGAATCTTAGTATCATGCGATGGTATTTGAGGAGATAATGATCAAATATACAAGAATTTTCAGAACATCCTCTTTTGCGAGTATAAACTCACAGAAGGAGGAAATATAAATTAGTGTCTTAAAGAAGTACAAGACAATAATAATATGACAATATTTTATTTTAGCGTATATCTTAGCATGTTTATAGTGAACTAAACTGAGTAACATAAAAAAATAGTTTAAAAAGCAAAATTGAGGACTAAGAACTAATAATACATTGGTCCGCATGAATACATTATTTATACTCATATAATTGAAAAGATTGTTACCGATAATATTACAGAACAAAACCAATCAAAAGCGGAACAAGAACAAAAAAAAACAGTATGAGAACTGATAAAATTAGGGAAGAATTAAACGTACGATGTTGTAGTTGACTGAAATGGCGTACGATCGGTGCCATCAACAAGATTATCCAAAGAGACTAGATGAGTGGTTAGAGTGAATAAGTGCTAGAGCTCAACAGTTAGGCACCAGTATAGCTTGCGACTACCGAGCTGAAAAGGAATTCCGCCTGCGACAATTTCGTACTTTGATCCTCTTTGACGCAGTGAGAATGAAAGTGCTCAGTTACTCATTTGGAAACTGTTTGGAATTGTCAGCTGGATTAAGCCACTGATCTCATGCTAGTAATTCGTAATTTTAGTACTCGAGTTTAACAATAAAGTATACCTAGCTTTACAAAGTTAATGTTTTAAATAATAATGGGAATTACTAGCTGAAACAACCTAACACAAAATGATGCGAAGTATCATTCTCTTTAAGTTTTACTTGTAGAAGCTCAAATTTGTGCTCACAAATATTGGGGAATTTTCTGAAAAAGTATGTCTAGCATATATCCAATAAAATGTTTGAATCCACTTATATAAAAATAGATGATTCAAGTGACTAGACCTCATGTATTCTATATTTCTTTAAAACTTTACATTTCCCTTAATCATGGCTGAAACGAGTCTTAGATTACATCCCAGGCAAAATAGGTCCACAGAAGTTAGAAAATGTTATCTTTGTAACGCTGTAATAGGAAAAATTCGCCTCAAAATCCTCCATAATATAAGTGTTTTTTAATTTATAGATTAGCTTGAGTAAATTAGCTAGTCATAACTTACAAACTTTTCTGATGGTGTTAAATTACTGTAAAATGTAAAAAATAGTCTGTAGATACCTTGCAGTGCAACTGACTGTTAAAGAGTAATTATTCATTACAAAACAATACTCTTGTTACTTTTACTGTTTCTGCATAAAATACACCACCAATCAACCAGCAATTAATCCTAGAAATATGTCCTATAATATAAGTGAAACGGTGCCTATAAACTAGCATTGTCCTAGTTGGAGAAGTACCTATAATGCCTTGGATATCTACACCACTGCTTATATATTTCTTCGATAAATAAAATCATGTTAGAAAGAGATTGCAAAAGAAAACATATTATTCATGTGGTATTTCGTTACAACTCTGAGAATTAAAATGACAAAAAAACGTAACAAGCATTAATATTCTGTACAAAATAGCAGAAACGGTTTTGTAGCAACAACAATTCGATTCAAACAATTCGAAATAGTAACATTACCAGGATAACTAACGGTTCAATATATCACGAAGGACAAACCCGTAGAGATAAACAAATCAGCTCTTAAGGAAAAAATGTAGTTATTTGTTAACATTATTTACTATTCACATATAGCTTCTGCTCACGTCAACTTCATTATCTTAGTATTAACACCCGTACATAAATATGATAGGTCAAAACTGACTGTCGTTATCGAATTTCATAAAATACGTAGTCATTAGTCCTTTACCCTTAACATTGATTTCTCCACGACATTCGAACTCGAACCCCTCACGCTCTAGAATACATCTAGTCTCTTCTGTCACCTAAACTATTCGATTGGTGAAAGTAAAGACAATCGCTAACCTAACCTTTATTAAAGTAGTATTTTTTGTAACTTCACCTGTATTTTTCCTGGTACTCCTGAACTGTCCATTCTGCTAGCGACATTCACGGAGTTCCCCCATATATCATAGTGAGGTTTCCATACTCCAATTACCCCTGCGACTACGGGACCCACATTAATTCCTGTAAGCAGTAAAATACTCTCCTAGTAAAAACCAGATATAAACCTAGCACTTAAAAAGTAGTTTTTTTTAAAATAGATTTTAAACATCATTCCTGTTTGTTTCAGATGTGTCTTATTATATTAAAAACTAATTTGTCAAATAAACAGCACCACTGCTCTTTAGAACTGTGTACTTATGAAATTTTGATCCATTCCAAAAGGAAAATTTTACAAACTCTAACCTATTCTGAGGTTGAAGTTGTTAAAGCTGTGTTCATTTATTGAACGTATTTTTGACAATAATAGCTCCTTTGCGAAGTTTGCTACTGCTACCACATGAGCATTATCATCTGCCTGTTACGAGAGAAATTATAGCCCATATATGACTTATCTAATTTTGATAAAAATGCCGAAATTTTTGTTGTCAAATTATAAAAGGTACAAACCTTTCCTGCTAATCCACTAGCTGCCATGTATGTCGTTGATATAGTTTTGATTTTCTCTATACATTTGAAATCATCTCGGTCGAGCAGCTGCAAAATATTTACGTCAAATAAGCTAATTTTATATCATGACTATTTTAATATGTTTATTGTCTTATTTCTGCAAACCTCATCAAAATCAGATATTATTTCATTAAGAAGTCGGAGGCATTCGACTCCTTCATTGTTAGCGTCAAGTTCCATATAAAACCGACTGAAGTCCGTGATTGTGACAAACACTATGCAAGCATTATCGCGAGCCTGCAGATATTGTATAGATGATTGTGATTTGATCCTAGCTTGAGTAGTCAGGAAGAATTTTCATGTTTGTTTAGAGGAAAGGAAGTGCTTCATTGATGTTTTTACCTCGTGATATAGATCTTTCCCACATTTGCTGGTGACTTTGTCTTCTAAGAAGTGTCGTGCTACGTGTGAAGGCAAGATATTCTCCAATACACATCGATTTTGCGCGTGTCTTCTCCTCATCTCCAGTTGCTCATCAAGAGCCTGCAATTATATAAGAAGTGCACTACTAAAGATTTTCATAGTAATGTTATTATAAGGCCACTTTCAAGTCTTAACATATTGTTTTGATGTGAAAAGTGATTAGTGCAGAGCAGAAATATCCGGTGATAACCATTAGATATTTCTTCAATAATCTTCTGAACAGTCCAAGAGGGAAAGAACGTATATTATGCTCTAATAGGACTACAAGGTTTAGAATATATCTTTGTCATAAAAAAGATAATTAAAGTGCGTTACCTGTAGCTTCCAAATGAAGTCATAACGAGAGATGAGCTCCGATCTTCTGCTCTGCATTATGATGAGTACTACAGCGAATAAAGCCGCAATAGTGAAGAAAATACGAAGGTCATCCATCATAGAATTATGGCTAAAATTCTTATCTACCTCTATTCTACCCACAAAATAGTTTTAGTTAAGTTTCTAAGCATTTATAATGTTATTTGTGATTTAAACGTGTATAAGCAATAATTATTGCATTATTTATTATCTTAGTTGTTTGTTGACGTTGTCCAACTAACTTGCAATAAGCTTCCATTTGATCTATTATGGTGAAATTGGAAAAGAAGGAATTCCTCTGTAGCCATAGATAAAATTGGCGGTTGTTTATCTGTGGTGTAGGAAATACCCACATTAGCACCATACTTAGGAGACACATGATGAGCACCATGCATATCTGGAACGTAACTCTAATATAGCTTTAATTATAACTATTAATTAAATGCATTAATTAAGATGAGAAAGACAAACAAGAACTATAACATGAATTTTACAAGCCTTTGATGAAGATAGAAGAGCTAAGAAAACGCAGTTGGCGAACAGCAATAAGAGGCACGTTTCGAAGATGAGCTAAAATGAAGCCCTAATTACTGCATTGAAAATAGGTTCATTATGGAGTTATAAAAAAGTTGTAACAGAAACCTCTGCTTGTTCAGAGGGCAGTTCAATGCAAGATTGTGGCTTAACAATTGGTCCTTGTGAAGAACACTCAAAGGAACACGATTCCTCCTCGAGGGCCGAAACACAGAAATCATAACTTTATAAAAAAAGATGACAAAATAAACTACAGTACAATATACTAATTTAGAGCTCCATCGATATGTTATTGCTTACCATAAATATGAAAGAGTTGGCAAAAAGGATAATGGCGAAAACGAATACAATCCGGACCCAGCGTGAACAATTCAGCTTTTTGTCCCTTCTTTTAGCATTTCGCAGCTGAAATTCAGAATATGGCATAACTAATGGCGATATATGACTTTTCCCTAGAAATGTCTTACTGTATTTTCGAGTCACAAGTAAAGACAATCCTACCATAATAGATCTTGTGACAACGTAGACACCAATTATACACATAGAAGTGACAGCAATTCCTATTGCTGCGAACATCGTTAGAGTCCTGTAGCAACGGTATTGTTAATTACTATAATAGCCATCATTTCTCTTTCCTATCCTCTCTTTAATTTTTTTTTCATTACCTACCCCATTTGGCCTAAAATTAATATTGAACACGCGACGATGAATACGACAAGATAGCAACAGACTTGTACTAGAAGAGCGGACTCTTTGATTTCCAAAAACTGTAAAACTAATATTTAGAAAAGTTGTGAATAAATCTTTTGTGATTAAAAGGATAGAATGAATCAAATATGTTTTAACATGTAGCTAAAACCCAAAATTCCGCCAAAAATACTCCGGCGAACCTTTCCCTCCACATTCTTCTCTTTAAACCGGAGGGAGATACGCTCACAGTGTTGTTGTCGCCATGATTCCTTGTTGATGGCTTGTATGCCTTGTGAGAGGTGGGATTCTACGTCATCCTTCAAGGGCTTCATTGGCTTCACAGCATGCCTAGATAATAAAATCCGTCAAGCTAGAATATAATTTCATGATTTATTTCCTATTCATAAGCCTGACCTCAGACTTGGTCCTCTCTGGAGTGCTGAAGCATGACCAGTGAGGCGGAGCTCTTTGTTGACCGTCTATAGACAAACGAAATGTCTGTTTGAATTTGGCGCTAAACAACTCAAAAAACCTTGAATTGTTAACAGATGTTATTTTTATAACAGATTTTACTACATATCCCCGAGACGATGTTCTTTTTCAGTGACCACTCCAGACGTACATAAATTTAATTTCCTGAAAGATATTTTCACATCAAATTTGACACCTCACTTGTCTAAATCCTTGGTTATGTGGAGTTGGTTTTCGATTTTTAGCCTCGATGACGAGAAATGTCTCCACTCCGTGGTCGGCTAAGTACTTCGATCTTTCTCTGCCTTTACCTTCCTCTATCAAATACGCGCCATTTAGGGCATCCAAAGTGGCTTTCGTAATGTGGATACGTCTAGAATACGTTTTTTCTCCTTGAATGGTCATTTACGCGCATAGAATAACATGTCACCTTTTAGTGTGGTTTTACATAATCTTTTTTAATACTACGTATAGGCTTGGCTCATCGACCAATTATCGGCTTGGTCAGAGTAATCATAGGTTGGGACAGACATCCCATTATTCATGATTGTTCTCTTCTTTTTAGAATTGAAAGAGCCGATTGATGAACTATACAGATACTTTTATAAATATCTAGAGTTTAAAGTCATTTTAAAAAGATCAAAAATAAAGTAATTATCTATAGATAATTTTCTTTATTATAACATCAAAGATTTAACTAATACGTTCCCTTACTTTTAATTTGTGCTTCAGTATACATTTTTGGTACCTAATCTTCCCATTTATATAATTTAATTGTGCAGTATGAGTGAACAGAAAGAGAAAATAATCCTAGAAAATAACTACCCAGGCACTCCGCCACTCTCCATGTGATTAGCTAAAGTAACATCATCACTCCAGACATCGAACTGCCACTTCTTTAGACCCAGAACCCCACAGTGAGCACGACCCGAATGGATGCCAACTCGCATATTTACGTTGACACGAGTCATTTCTCGGACGAGTCTAGGAGATAACTCTATTTCAATCTCACTCTCTTGCATTTTCCCTGACTCAGAAACTAATTCTAACATTCACAATAGAAAGTTAAAATCGCTACTTGATTGCTTCAATCATGTCAAGTCCCATCTCAACAGTGCATGCAGCATGGTCAGGTACGCTGTCTGGAAGCCCACTAACACAGTAGTAGCAGTCACCGAGGATCTGAGTTGTTCATTAGAATGGTAATATTCTTCATAGCAAAGAACATTCTAATAAATATGTTGACAATAATATTTGTATGAGTAATACTTACTTTTATTCGCATGCAGTTATGTTGGCTGGCTAAAGCATCAAAACGGGCGAAGAGTTCGTTAAGCATGAGCACGAGCTCCTCTGCAGTGTATTCTGAGGCTAGATTGGTGAAGCCACAAATGTCGGCAAACAGGATACTAGAGCGGAACGATGAATACCATCTTACATCCAATATCAAATACACTAGCTCTTTTCTAGGTTGTGGAAACATCACTTATTCAATTTTATGACGTACTACATTTCCAGTTATTGGTGAGTACTTTTGACATCCTACTTCATAAGATTACAAATAAAGTTTTTCCTTGTTTTTTCCATTTATTTAATATACTTTCCATCAACTCTATTTATCTTTATTACTTGTAATCCCACCTAATGTTTTCGTGTTTCCTAATGTAGATTTTATGGAACATCCTCTCTTCCTCCCTCCCTTCCATATCTCGTTTCACCTAAATACAATATATTTAGAGTTTGTCCTAGACTGTTTATAAGACCTCTTATTTATTTAACAATGTTATATTTATATAAATCGAGATTTACAACATATTTTGTTATGTTTATTTCGCGCTTTTGTCGTGTATCAACAATAAAGTTGGCACAAAAGAGTTTTATTCTCTAAAATCTCAATTATTTATAGACTTAAGCAATTTATTTTTCCGCGACTTGCTTATTAGTATCCATTTTATATATTTTAATTATTGTTGAATACATTGTTTGTGCTTAAATAACTCATATAAGGAAACTATATATTAAAGAGTACAAGTAGTTTTAAATAACTAGTTTCTGTAGCGAGCAAAAACTGGTTTTTAGAAATAATTTGCCTATTTGAAACTTAGATTGAAGATTGAGGAACAAACATGGAGTTTCATTATTTACTCCAAACAAAATGCTAAATTTTAAAACTATATTAGTAATGTTTATAGGAAATGTCTTAGAAACCTAGATATCATATAGCTTGGAAAAGCAAATATTGAACGGCTGAAAGCAGCCTAGAACAATTTTCCATATTGTTATTGAGTAGAACGAAAGCAAATAGGGTTATGAGACAGAGGATTATGGTGACAGATGCGGTGTAGGTACAGAACTTCGTGGGGGGCTTTAGTTATTACAGAAGATAATGAGGTGACAAAAACGCATATTGCTCTGCTGTTTATCACCAGAGGAAAGTTTGGTATTATGGAGATCTAACGAATATGCAGGCTAGGGATTTATAGGAATATGAGTATAAATTATTAGATAGAAATGCCATAAGCAAAGCATGTATAAGTTATGCATTACGAAACAATGAACCTATGTTAGATTTTTTTTCTCAGAGTTTAATGGAATTCGTTATATTTAAATTCCTGTTGCCCTCTTATTAACCACTTAAATATTTAAAGATGAATTTGTTGGGATAGATAAAGTTGAATATGAGCGTGACAAGTTGTTCTATTGTTTTGACAAAACTGTAGGCCTTGATAATGGCTGTTCCCTTGAAAGCTTTGATAAAAAGTGGAAGAAATTCTATTTTCAGTAAGTCAATTTGAAGATAAAAGAACTTGTTATCAGTAATAAGTACAGTGTTTCTCAGTGACAAGAAATAGCGCGAGCATTATTTTCGTTGGGTAGCGATAGTTTTGATGACCTAATACAGGTTAGAAACAAGAAGATATATTAGGTGATAAGCCACTAACCTCATAAGCGATGTGTTTTGGGAGTACTGATAGCAAAATCTTCTCCTGTTTGTCTAATTCCCGAACCAACATCATGCGTGTTTCTACACATTTCCTGAATATCAAAGTTGCCAATTTAAATGAAAAGAGTGGCGATTAGCTAACAATATTATTATTCCTTATATATTACTATTTTATTTCTACTTACTGTATTTAATTACATACAACTATAAATATGTAGAAAACAAGTGAATGGTAGTTCCAAATACTTTTGCTCTTAACCTTGTCTCTCTGAATGTCTTTCTCTGAACTAATTCGGTCGGGTAATAAACAAAGAATCCAACGATGTTTATTCCGAAAAACAGAAGGGCGTCAGTGGCAAGCTATAACAAAAACGGTGAAGGAAATAAGCATCGAAACTTCTAGAATAAGAAAGAAATTGTTTTTAAAAGTTCATACACGCACATTATTTACATGTTCTGCATTAGGGATTTGTATTGCAAGACCCATTGCCGAAACGACTGCCGCGGCTAGTACCTTAAATGTAAATCTTTGCTTCACTGCGGTTTTCTGATAGATGTTGTCCACTCTCCCTGTAGCGTTTTATCTCTATGTATATAAACCATATTACACTAGCTTTCCTAACATAATCTCACCGTAGGAAGGAAAGGAATTGGTAGTAGTGTGTAACACAGAAATAATATAAGCACAGTCATCGAGGAGTGCAAAATAAAAGGTGCACAACCAAGAAGAATCTAAAGAAATATTTTTTAAACACATTCATGATATGCATAAATTGTTCTGTTTCGCATTCTAAATTCTTTCAGTTAGCATACGCCTAATTAACTGAGTATAATAATATCCTATAAATGCTAGGAATTCTTACCACTGAGCAAATAATAACAACAGATGATAGAGCCTGGGATTTGCCTTTGTAGAATATGGTTATTCCCAGCACAATAACCTAAAAACTAAGAAATTACATCAAAACAACCATCCATTTTTAGGATTCCCCCGGTTAATATTTTCTCTTCAAATAATCTTAAGTGTTATGATACCCACATCAGTAATAATGAGGACAAAGAGAAAGATCCATTCTTGAAGTAATCCTGTCACTATAGTCTCCACCATGCAGAGGGAAAACAGAAACAGAAGCGCGAACTGAAAAGAGAAAAAGAGACAGAAAAAGGGGACTTTGCAGAATGAAAAATGAGGACGCTGAATGTGCACTGAATCGCCATAGAAAACCAAATATTGTTCAGTAGAACGTGAATTAAATATAGGAAGACATCATGGTGGACAACAAAGCATGAAATATAGAAGAATTGAAAATGGTTCAAAGTACGACGTTTTACCTGCATTCTTCCAGCATTAATATGCTCAAAGTACACAGGATATAAAGAATCTTCACGACAAGCCTCCAGCGCTAAGGACTCGTCGTCAGCTAGATCGTCAAGAGCCTCCAGAAGTTCTTGGCTGAGATAAGTTTCATCTTTGAAATATTTGCTGTTGCCCATAACGCGCCTTTGGTATGTGATATAATTATTCTAGAATTATGGAAGTTCCAGCACTATTTCTCATGCCATGAACATTCAAAAAACATGAAATCAATATGAATAATATATTAGTATTACATTTTCAACTAGTAACAAAGTTTCAAATTAGACCTCGAAGTAGCAGGGATGTGACGCGCCATGAATTCTTGCATTTTTGTGAGTGGTCACTGGATGTGAGGGAAGTGGTCTATCTAACCATGTGGAAAGACGCGTGGGGGTTCAACGTATTTGGTAAAAGGGGCGGGTCACAGTAAGAAATTGTGCCCAATCTATATACTTGGTTTTAAAACCTGAGAAAGTTAGAGATATTATAGAGAGGAAATGATATAGATACCTAAACTCTTCTTTATTCCATCCTCCCCTTAGTGGTTCGAGGGCATCTGCCCTCCCCATTTCGAGACTCTGAAGGATAAAATAATTAAATGACTTCGGTTTAAGGTAAGGTAAAGAAAAATTCCACTAAAATGAAGTAGTTTACAAAAGCCCTAGATCTAGAGTTTGCAAAGTTCTACGAAAGAGAAGTTATTCGAAAATAATTAAATATATTATTGTAATTAAATTTATTTTGGTATGATCAGCTTTAAACGATCATCTTAAGAGTGCAGCACTAGGCCGAAGGTAATATAAGCGAAACTTTTGGCTAGTTTTCTTGGCAAATCGCCGCAGGCAGAAGAGGAGCTAGGGATATTCATCTCTCACTCGGTAGTTGACCATCCGATTCGCCAGAAGACGCTTTGAAAGGGATCGTCGCAAGAGCATTACTAAATGACAGAGGACGCAAGCTAAGAGAGTTAAACACGCACACTTCCGATCTGAGGAGGCGTTGCTGACAAGACTGGTTAGGATGTGTTGCATATGGTAAATAAAATGGGAGCAGGATGCATTACAGAGCTGTTTCGGCATTAGAAAAGAGGAAGAAAGAGAGAATAACTTAGGAAAATGGAGTTCGAGAAAAGCAGTTCCAACCTACACTCTACTAGCTCAAGTCAAACCGCTTCGTTATAGATCGTAAGAGCAATTCATATACTATCTAACCAATTTCGGGGGAAAATAATACGCAGATTTAGCGCGTAAAGAAAAGCATTACAATTCAAAAACTTCCTTATAGCCTTATAAATCGTCCAGTTTTTGAGATTAACTATTAAAAAATCATAAAACCTAAATTATTAAATTATCCTATTAAGGTGTTCACAATTTGAATGGAAATATACTATAGCCAAACAGGATGTCAGATTAGTTGGCTGGCATCACGCTTAGTTAGACTCTGATTGTTCGAAGAAACGAGGGGCTCAAAAAGAAGACAAATGTGGCTGAAAACAGAAGTGAAGTCCTAATCTCGGTTCTGCTAGACGTCTGAGATGAGTACCCCACCCACTAGAATCAGGAACAGCTAGCTGTTAGAATACTGCCTTCGCACAAATTTTTATGGGAAGAATAGCGTACATAAGCGCAATTATAAAATAAATAAAAACCTTTAAAAATTAGCCTAGCTATTGTAAGTTAAATTATATATACATTATCATAAATGAAAATAATGTTACATGCTGACAGAAAAATTTCAATTTCCACTGTAACTAGAATTGCTTTAGGTATTATGGCTTGAATAGATTTTAATTCTAGTATATGGAATCAAAGAGTTCAGTCAAAGTAGAAAACGACAGTGTTATGAGCATCTTGTATATATTTCAACAGTTTAATAAATTTAGTAAACAATCTAGAAATCTATATTATTTGGCCAATCGTATAAGATCAATAACTAGTGTGAAAATATATTATACAAAGTAAAACATTTAAATATACACTACTATTCAAAAAATAGATGGCATAAGAGTCCTTAGTGGGGGATTTTTCTAACTGACTAAATATATTAATTACTTTGGGTACTAACATTTGCAAAAATGTGCAAATTAATTGTTCTGTTACTTTGCAACTAGAATAACTTAGTAATAAGAAATATTATTACGTTAAACGTGGGCTACAAACACCCTGTAAATGTTGTTGTCAACTGAATATCGGTGATTGGCTATATTGTTTTCCTTGAAACTGTTTTAGAAGATCCGCGCCGTTGGGGTTGTAAGTGATAATTTGCTCCTTAGATCAAAATGAACTATATTCGAATTTCATGTCGAGGAGTGACAAACAGTAGTGAATTCTCCTGGTTCCAGTTGTGATGTTAATTTTTCCATATATTATTCTCAGCCCTACTTTGGCGTTTTTGTGTCTTCGCTGAATAACTGATCTAGTTTAAGCCTTCAGTGCGTCCATTAGCACAGAATTAGCGATTGTTTACATTTCTTAAGTATATATAAAATTATAAGATTTAAAAATGCTAAAGAAATCTTTAAAGCATGAATCTCACTTTATCTCTAATTCGGAGCACCATTTCAAAGTATTTATACCACAGACCAAAATACTGAAGACCGTTCTTCTTAAAGTGTTTGTACTGATCGAATCGAATGTTGGACGAAACCGAGCTCTGCTTCAAAACCGTATAAAGAAGCTAATAGAGAGTTAGTTAGAGAAATGACGAAAATTTACGAACATATGAGACGAGTAGATTGAATGCAGTAAGAATAACCAGATGAGCCAATAGTAAATTAGGTATTCAAATGCTCAGAGGACATTAGAAGAGTGTCGTAGCTGCAATCTCTGATAGTGACAGCCGGCTGCGTTCGATCGATTGAGATTCGCGCGTACCCTTATCGTCATTTTATTTTATTATTAGCTGTTACTATTAATAGAAGCTAAAAGGAAAGTGTTCGAATATCGCTAGAGCATAGCAGAAGAGTGGCCACATTCAAACAAATACATTACAATGTAAACACTATACTGCTTGAAATGCGTGACTGACAGCATCTTAAAGTCTCATTTCTCTCTTTCTCTTTGTTTTTGTCTTTCTCTTTCTCGTCCACTTTACAGTCCTACCTCGAAATCTTCCCAATGTTTCATATGTCTGATGGAAGTCTTAGAATTAGCTATTAAATTACAATTCATGAACATCTATTGTTTACATAACTTTTAGTGTTATCAGTTCAATCACTGCTATGAATAGTACATGTACATATGTCACTAATGAAGAACGGTTGAAATTCACAGCGTCAATATACTTGCAGAAAGAAAAGTGCTGAAGCAACAACAAAATCACGAACGAATTCAAATCCTAAGAGAAATGCTTTCTTAATCGTAAATGGAAGAGGAAGACAACAGCGGGGACTATGAGAGGAGATAGCTTGGAAAAGAAAGCATAGGAACATTTTTAAAATACAGCCAACGCGCTCGCAGCCCTAATTATAATACAAAAAAATCCGCAAACTGATGCCTCGAATTAAGAGAAGCGATAAGTTGAAGCTGTTCTTATTATACAGACGTCGATAAAAACTTGTTCAATTTAAGGGAAACTTGTCCTCGTAAAAAAACTTCCGGAAAACATACATTTTGCGAATAGCAAACATTAAGTAAATTCGATGTTTTACCAATAGAAAACACAACCGTTTTTCACTCATTGCTAAAGTCAGATATAAGATTTATCATATTCCACTGTAGCCGAGTCGCAAATAGGAGCTTTATACATTGCTCATAAGTTAGAAGATCAATTTCCACTCTCAATCTGATACGAAACTAATTGATACTTTCATCTATGTGCCATTTAGAGGAGAACAAGCATCCGAAAATTCTAATAGCATAGCCAGTGCTTAATCAGACAGGAATTATGTTGCTTCTGCTTTAGAATCCTAACCCTCTAGGACAAATTTCTCAATCTTTAGGCATACACTGATTATTAGGCATCCTCAGCTAATTATAATGCAGAAATCAACCTTTTAAAAGTTGAATATTATTGGAAAATTATGGCTTATAAGAGGATGGATAGTAAGAAAAAATCTGAATGCTTTAGGTGGTCAGATGCCCACATTCAACCAAACTCTGGGTATAGGTACTTGTGTTGACATATCCAATTACAAAAAAAAGTCGAATGTGCTCTTCCAGTCACTTTCCGTATGTATTTGCTTATCTTTGAAGCATTTCTCATGTTCTTTCAACTCCCAAGACATAGGTTGCGATTTGAGCGTATTAAGAATTCTGAACTTATTAAGAAGCATTTTTCTGGTAGTGAGATGCAAGAAGTAAATTACATTTTAACTTTTTGTTGGTAAAAGCGCCTAATAAGTTTCCGTGCTCCATAACTCCTAGAAGATCGACAAATCTTTAATAACAATAATCCCTCAGAAGAAAGAAGTCAGTTCATTGACCACCAAATGACTCTGCCTCTATTTTCCCATCCGACTCTAATGTTCAACAGATTTAAGCAACTCTAGATAAGTCAAGAACAATCTAAGTAAAAATCGTGGTTCAAATGGAATTCCATATTCAAACACTTTTCTCATTCATATATAGTTTGAGTTGTTCAATTAAAAAGCATGAAGAAAACTACTACAGGATGACACAATAAACAAACATAGGAGTGGCAAAAGCGCGGGAATATTGGAAAAAGAGCGAAAGAGAGAGAGAGAGAGAGAGAGAGAGAGAGAGAGAGAGAGAACACGGATTGTGTGAATAATATAAGGATGAGCTGAATGGTTAGATATTCATTAATGTTTTCTTAAACAATATCACGAAAGCTAATTATTTTCATAATGCAAAATTTTGTTCATTAGCTTCGGACAGCTCCTAGAATGAAAACATGCACGTTGAGAAAGAATCAATTTGAGAACAAACAACCAGACGAATTTGACGTAGTACATAGAAATCAAGACTCAGTAAAAATGGCCCAACGACACATCTGTTGCTAATGAATTAGAACAAAAAGTTACCTGTCTGAGAAACTGCAATTCTCATGCTTTGCAACTGAAGTTTGCGAACTAGTAACTACTTGTAAACATTTGGTGTTGCTCTCCACATAAACAGAATAGTCTTGAGTTGGAGTTAAATTAAAAGCCAAAGCGGTACGAAGAGCCACACCACCATTCATTTACATTTACATCAATTGCTGTATAAATGTTAAATCGAATTAAAAAGCTTCTTGCACTAGAAATAAGAATACTCGGCACTACGACTGCATTTATTGTTATTAAAATAGTGAATGCTTGTTGCAGTTTTCAATTACACTTACCAATTTAACTATGTCATCAAAAAATTTGATATTCGCGTTTTTCCATGACAGGCTAGCGGATATCCGTCGCCGAATGATGCCAGTCGTCATCAGAAATGTTGCCTTGATGCCTGCTTTTAGAGCACGTGAAATTATGAGAACTGGATAAGTTAAATAACTAAAAAGGTGGCATCTAGGTGTTAATTACAACAGGAACCAAAATATGTGTGACTGAGGTGTCAACGAGATCGAGGAAGGAGGCAATCGAATCAGGGGAAGGCGAAATAACCAGAGTCATCGAGACAAAACATGACTGTTGTATCATCGTGTTTATGCATCACATGCTCACGCAGGAAGCGAGAAGCAACAAGAAAACTATAATAAAATTATACATGAATCAGGAACAATTTAAATAACATTTTAACGATGTGTTTATCGACAGAAAGAACGTGACTGGTAAATGAATGGGATGAATCCGACGATCTTAATTTTCTCAGATATAATAAAGCATAGCAATGCGCATATTTCACGGAACAACCCAAATTCTGTTCATATTGATTGTTTTCGTTAATCGACTTTAATATTTATAGGCTTTTGGATTCCTGCCTTCCATTTGAGAACAACTTTCACCAGTTGGATAGTCGTTTCTCGCATTGTCCTTGGCACTCCAAACAGAAAGCTCGCTTTTCCTTCGCAATTAGTGCGAAAACAACAAATCGATCACCTACTATATCACCCCAGGTGACTTGCTATGGAAAAACAAACAACCATAAAAGAATACGAGCTCTCCTCCCCTTCCACATACGTTTTGATTTATCCGCCGATTTTTCGTTGTATCGTTCCGTATTTTGTTTCTTTCTGTTGTTCTGAAGAATGTAACAAACTTCGGAACAAAAACCAGAACAATACATCAGGGGCGAGAGTGCAAAATGCAAGCCGAGACCAAATCATTTTTTTGCAAGCCTATGATAAAGTGATTAGTTCGATTCATCGAGCAACGTGACATCTTTTAGTCAAACGATTCAATTTCCCTCTTTTGTCACTTCATAAATATTATTTAATTGATCCTTGCTGTGGATGGCAAAGATCTACTAAGTAATAGCTACACCCAAAGGCTCTTTTTAACAGGATTTCAAATAAGTATCGTATTGACTAGATTTCTAATTGATATTGTTTACAACAAACATAATTGATTTATAATCAACACATACATATGTATAATTATTTTATGGCTTTAGTAAACTGAAGAAGTAGTTGGAAAGTTCTAACTAGGGACCTAAAACCAAATATTATCATGGAAAGTGCAGTAGTCTGGTGTAGTACTGAAGTGAGCACTTCTAGAAATCAATTATATAGTACTATTGCATGCAGTCATCGTAATATTTATTACAGATAAATATTCACTGTAGTTAGGCATATTTAATTCATTCTTTGTTCTGAAAGAACGAATTTTCACCGACACTTAATCAACTATATCAAATGTTTACAGTATAATTATGTAAAAAAGTGATCGTGACATGTTTTTCACAGTTAATGTTTACGAAGACTAATACCCGGGTTTTAGCTTAAAGCCTTTTGTCCTTGACAGCAACGAATGGTTTATTCGCAACCCTCTGCCTCTCAACGCCCCGATCACTCCTTCAGGTTTTCGCAGTCTCCTTGTCGTTCATAATCATGTCGTTACAGCAATTATGTGCTCTTCAACCCGCGAATCTACTACACTTCTTCAAGAAAAACTCGAAAAAACAACACCGTAGACAGACACTCTTGTTTTGTCACTACTATGTACTACTCAAAACAGCCATACAAAAGACAACAAGTTAGAAATAGTGAGAGTAATTTCACAATCGACACCGTCACTTCAGAAGACAACAAGTACCAATGTGTACTTAAGGATATACTCTATAACCAATGAGTCACAAGAGAAATTTACCGAAATAATAGTTAGGATCCATCTAAAACCATCAATTCTTCACTTTTGGTAGCTAAGAGTTAAATGGTTTAAAGTACGATGTAATAATCAAATAGCATGGCAGTAACAAAGATTGGAGGCTGTCTTCCTAGAGAACATTTGTTCAGCAACTTTTCTGAGTGCTTTTCTGCTTCGCTCTCATAAAGTCTCCGCTGGATCAACTTTGTGTCCAACGACTTTCCAATATCGGGCCTCGAATGGGCCACGACATACAATGTGTACCCTCGGTAGCCATTGTTCGGTCCTTTAATAAATAATGTATATGATATTAAATCATAAGTATTATGGTGGCTTCATCAGATTAACAGAATATGGGCTTTGATAGATGAAAATAGTAAAACTAAATAATGGAGAAATAGAAAGTATCATAGAATAGTGAGACACAATCTAGGGACTAAAAATATGGGCTTAAGAGAATTGTGGAAACAACTAGAACCCCTCCTATATTTGTTACACTATCCAATTTCACATTCCCTAAAGTGTTGACTTCTCTTGAGCCCTAATAATATCCTTCGATTCAACAGTATATTTTACAACAAAGTCCTTTCGCTCTCAAAAGTAGAAAATTTGTGTTTGCTACGTTTACTCTTCTACTAGAGACTTGATGCATAATTAGTCGAATCGGGGACTCCATTACACTAGACATATCTAATAAAATATGAAGCATGATATGGAAGAAGAAACAGATACACAGATATGACTATGAAAATAACTGACGATTGATTCACTTTAATAAACATTCGAAAGAGAAAAATGAAATCTTCAAATTGAGTAGCAGCAATAACCTGCCAAGTAATACGCCAAATTGCAAATTAAATTAACAGTGACTCTAATTTATTTATTTTCCGAACTCACTGAGTTTTTTTTTTAGAGAAAAATGAGTTAGTAAAAAATTTGCCTAAAACAGAAAAAACATTGCTCCATTGAATATTATCCCATCGTTGTTTTCATACAATTCCATAAAAGGAGAAAGTTTGAGAGAAGGAAATGTGAAATTATAGATGATCATGGGCTTTCATATATTATATTCATAGAATATCTCGTAAGCAGCTCTTGTTTATACAAGACAGAAGAGTAGGTACAATAATAAAAAGAGAATCCAGTTGAATTGATAGATAGGAATCTTAGAAATGCATCTACAAATAAACCAATCCAATTTTTTTAAATTTAAAGAATATATACGTTATTAGTTTACATATTAAAATATGTAGCACTATTTTTAATAAAAATATAATGAAAGAAAATTGAATAAAACAGTACTTACAATTTTCGGTGTGCGCGAGCGTGTTGATCTCTTGGTGAGATTGCGAAAAAGTGCGGAAGAGTGTATACCTCCTTCTCGAAATGACATCATTAGGATAGTGTAGGAGTTCAACAATTAATTCGAGAATACGGTACCAAGTTCACACCGAACTGTCCAATCAGTAGTCACACGTATGAAGAGTGTGGACACCTCATCTGTGGTAAAACGCAACACGGACTCTAGTCAAAATAATATAACTATTTGTAGGAAATTTTATCCATTGAATATTGTTTGCTTGAACAGCTAGTACCGACTGATTCTGATGAATAATTGGGCGTTCCGTTCTTTTTGATTCAACCCTTCATTGTCAAACCACGCCCCTTTAAATTGGTCCCACGGAGAAAAGTTCGCGAGTGAGTTAAGCAGATCAAATAGATATTTTATTTAGTCAATTAAAAGCCTTTTAAGAAATGTATGGAAGTAGTAAAAGATATCAGTGCCTCTAAAAGTTATTTACGCCTAGAGCCGCTGAAGAGATCATAAAATATAGGAAAAATGAGTAGTTACATATGACGTTATTTAAAAACTTGTTCTAACAACTCTTGAAAATCGGAGTAATTACCATTTTCCTAAACTAAATTCTTTGGATATGAATATATTAAAGAAGGAATTCCTCGTCAATAATATATAAGGAGAATTCCCCTATTAAATGGATTTTTACTCAATTAAAATAACGCGTTGGTGTTAGAATTTTATTTCAGCTAATTAAAGTGCGTGATTCAAAATTAGCCAAAAAGCAAACTTTTGACTTGAAGAGGAGGACAAGGATCTACTGCAAGGGTAAAATGATGCGAGACAGGAAAAAACACTCAAGAACATATGCGAAGACGAGAAAGACAATTCAGTGAATAAATTAAGCAGAAGTCATTAACTATTATGGATGCTCATTCTACCGATACAGAGACGTTATTTGTTATAGCATTTAACAGTTAAATCTTGAAAGCCTTTTTTGGTTCTAGAAATTCATCATAAATGCTCATATCTCTTTTCTATAAACGTACTTATCGTGAGTAGCGTGATTAATTCAGAGATTTTCGTTACTATTCTCACTCAGTTACAATTCTTGGAAGGCCACATATGGTTTCTCTTAAGTATACGTATGTATAATACAACTTAGGTTTAAACATAAATTATATACTGTCTAAAAGTTGTTGACTAATATTAATATAAAGGTGATGAGCCCTTAGTACTTCTCTGAATGTCAACTAAACTAAGGTAATTTGATTTTAACTAGACAAATTCTTAAGAAGAGATTAAGGACATGGGAAATATGTGAGTAATACCAAAAATAGTAATGCTAATAACAACAATAAGAACAAGTATTTAATTAGATGCAAGAAAAAAAATCTGCAGTTAATGACATGGGTGAGATACAAAATTGTCATTGCGATGCAGTAATCGATTTTTTGTAGCGTAATATTAAGCAATTTCTCGGTTTTGAGACGTTGGGTAGATCAGGAATGCATTGTATACGTACAGTACTGCCACCTTGATAAGCGCATATGTTCAATTAGTGTAGGGAACATTAATAAGATAGCCTGGAGTTTCTAGTCCAAATGTAAGCATAATTCTTTATTTCAAAAACACTACAAATGTACAGGGTGCGCCAAAAGTTCTGATACGGAAGTGGAATAATTTAATGATAAAAACAGCATTCGACATGAGAATTTATCCAGATATACACAAAATAGCAAACAATAATTTAGTTCAATTAGTGTCTTAAGTTTTCTTCTTTTGTGGTCGCACAAGCTTGTAGACGCATCTCAAAGTTTGCCTACGATGGGGTGTAGCTCGTCTTTACTAATTTCGTCGTATGATTTAACTAATGCCACCTTAAAGGAGTCCAAATTGTTATCGGATAGCTAATTTCCCAAGGCTGACCATATTGCGAAGTCTATAAGATTCATCAGTGGAAAGCACGTTAGAGGCGCAGCTTTGCCGAACGTTTCTTAGGAGTTTCCTTGCTTTTTTATAATCATGGCCTTCATTTTTGACGATTTTGCCCATCGATCTCTTATTTCGGAGTATCTGACCATTTTATCGAACGCGAAAAGTTCATGGACCTGGGTCTTCCATTTCTAAGATGATCCTCTACTGTATCAAACTCCTGTTATTGTTTCACAGTCCGGTGAACAGCCATTCTCATGACACAGAACTTCTTAGCAATCGCAATATTTTTCTCTATTTGCCTGTGCAAGTGGGTGGCAGGGCGTACAGCTTTGGGTATTATATGACAGTTCAGAGACGAGATAATTGAATGAAATCTAAAATATGATCCAGGAAGACTTACGCAACAAATTTGCATTGGCATAGTGGATTGCTACGTCATATGCTAATTTAGCTCCGCTTGGAATTTCTATCAAAACGTAACACACCCTGTATATGCATATGCTTCTTTAGAAGGGAACATCTATAATTTATTTTACATGTTTTACTCGAATTACGATTCGCGAAAGTCTCTTTGTAAGATGAGTAGTAAACAATTAATACTTTTCCTATTCTATCCTCTTTCCCTACCGTCTTTGTACTTTCTTCTCATTTTCACATCTTTCCTTATGAATCTTTCTACTCGTTCATGCATTCCATGGTAAACCATATATATATATGAACATTATAATTAAAGTAAAGAACGTATTTTTGGCAATGATGGGCCATTCAATTCGCAGTTACAGATTAAAAGTAAAGTTTTCACTGCATAAGTTCTAAGCAACGAAACGATTCATCTGTAACTTCGTTACATTATTTTACATTCTAAAATTTCTTGAAGCTATATATACACAATTTTTGGATAATAAGCCTAGGCCTATCATGTCTTAAGTCACTTATAAATCCTCGCCTCTGCTTTCATTTCTCGATTTTCTTAGACCCAGTGCCTCTTGTTTCATGCCTTTTTTTCTCTGATAGCTGTCCTCAATTGAGTGCTCCCCTTTGCATGTTGAAATGTGGATAGCCTCAGTTCAGTGCTAATTCGCCAACTCGAGCCCTCTTTGAGGATTGATGTCAAATCCGATACACTGGACACGCCCGTTGGTTGGCAAATTTCCAAGCAATGTGGACTGTTCACTTTTTTTCATATCCATGTTTGGCTTTCTCTTCTATAATTCATAATGATATGTATCCCATGCTGAAAACAATATTATTCATATTCTCCGATGTATTTTATTTGAATACTCTCTCTCCAATATTGCCACAGACAAGTTATTTCACGATCCTTGCATAAAAGTAGTGCCTAGGGTGACTCCACTTTCATCCACAGCAATCTATGATTCGGATGAACGTAGAGCTTTCCATTTTTGAGTAGCTGTGTACAACCGCTATGGGCCGCCGTCATCGACGTTCAAAGGTGACGAGGGTCGTTAACCTTGTAAAGAAGATTATTGCCTTCTTTTTCTCCCATATTGGACTTTGTGCTTTGGTTAGTCGACAATGTTCGTTCTATTGCACGCCTGAGTAATTCCTTTCTGGAATTATGATTTATTCAAGCATATTAATGCCCTATATAGCAATGGTATACATAGAAAAATGAGATTGTGAACCTTACATCTCATTAATGTTTTATTAATGATGCGTTTCTAAAATTACTTTTGCGCATGTTATCACATACTTAATAATGTAGTATTTCGGAAGAGTAAGCATCTCGAAATAAATCAGTAATGATAGAAAAATAAAAATCCTGAGATTTGTGACAGTACCCATGTCATCATCCTTCTGTTGTTTCCTTCGGCCTCCAATCAATACGAATGTCGTTTGGAGTGTCGTCTAGGGAAATGTCATATTAGGCTAAAAAAAGTCGAGTGGAATAAGAGGGCTGAGATATCGGTTGAACTTAAGCAATAAAACATAATCTAATTGAAAAACAAATTCTATAAGTTAAAGTCCTTTCAAAACTAATTATTGTTTTAGGTAGTTGGTTATGCTCTTCTTGGCGCTGTTATATTTCAAGCAGTTGAAGGACCCCACGAAGAACAGGTCACTTTTGAAAAATAATTATAATATTTAAAAAACCAAAGCGCTTACTAAATATTAAGTACGTAGTTAGTCTTATTAGTTTTCGCGCATATTATTAATCAATGGTAAAAATCGCAAAACTTAGGTAAAAATATGAGTAATAAACAATAGATCATGTTTCGTTAATGTTTAAACTTCGGATAATTGTATCGGATATTTTCCCTGATTTTCGTTTGTTACTTTAGATTCAATCAGAAGTAACGGTGGCACGGCAAAAAGCGGTAGCTGTTGTGTGGAATGCAACATTCCGAGTTAATCGTTTAAATGAAGAGCAGTGGAAGAACTCCGTCTATAAAGAAGTAGGCTCTCAGTTGATTTAAGCTTCTTATTAAGTTCGACTATCAAAGCCTTTCAATATAATCTTTTCACTTTATTAATAACATTGAACATTCAACGAATTTCTCACCTCGATTTCTATCCCGAAGAATATCCACTTTAAAAGCAGCAAAAACATGATACTGACCTATCTTATTCCAGGTGAAGAAGTTCCAGAAAGTTTGTATGGGAGCTATTAGGAAAGGATACGACGGCAAGGAGTTCAAACAAGCTGCGCAATGGACATTCACAGGAGCCTTTCTCTACTCGCTAACAGTCATAACTACAATTGGTAAGAGTAAGATTTGTTCTTAAATTTTGATGTTTTACTCTTTACTTTTGTTGATCTGTTCCTATCTTTAAATTCGAAAGATATTTTAGATGAATAGTCTATACTCTCAGGATACGGTAATACTGCTGCAAAGACATACATAGGAAAAACACTAACCATGTTGTATGCCATCATTGGAATTCCACTTATGTTGCTCTTTCTTACAAATATTGGTGACGTTATGGCTAAGATATTCAGGTAAAGGATTTGCCACAAAACAAATATAAGTTAGTATTACACCAATCCTAATAAATAGGGAAGTATTAACACATATTACAGATTTCTTTATGCTCAGTCGATTAGGCTCAAGTTTCGCCTGATTTTATGGCACAAAAAAAGAAAAGTAGGTAGTTTTGTTGTTCCTATAGCGTCTATGGCACACAAAAATAGTGTTTATACAACATATGTTCCGTTATACTATCCTCGAAACCTACAGGCAGCTAAGATTCGACGTGCTAACTCACTTGTCTCCCGTCTAACGCGCGCACATCGTGTCAAAGCTGACTCGTCTATTGACTCCCTCGGAATCGGTACGTGCGGCTTAGAAGACTAATATAATTAACATCAATATACGTCAAATGAAAGTATAGATAAGAAATGCAAGTAATGAAAAGTTCAAGTCTTTCACAAATTTCAGAGAGTAATGAGAAGAAAACGTTTAAGTTTCAGTTGTCTAACTACACAAAAGCATAGTTATATATATATATATAACAAAAATAAATATAGATTCTGCTTTAAACAACTGAGAAATTATTAATAATTATAGGGTATGATCGACGTTAATATTAGGATATACTTCATAGTACTCAGAATAGAATCTCACTAATAGTTCTGAGATGACAAGAAAACGTTTAAACATACCAACATAAACCATCAACAATATGAACCACAACATTATAGAAAAAAAGACAGTCGAAAACAATAATTATAAATATGAGTAAAGTCTCAAATAATAACAAAAAAACTCTACTTTACTACTACAGCACAATAGAGAACGATTAATTATAGCAGCACCACATCGTAACATTGTAGTTATGTCATATTTTAACCCGCATTGTTCCATTAGTTAATTTATTCAATTTTAAAATGATTCCTTCATAATTTAGAAGATGTTATTGTAACTTAAATATTGCAGTACCAGTTTAAATCAGTTTTCTAGTATCCATATTTTACTCTTTCCATTATAAATTGTGATTAGTAGTGGAAATGTAATCCAAGAATCAGTAGTAGACTGAAATTGGAAATGTTGGTGTTTTCATATTTTATCTTCTAGGTGGACCTGACGTAGAAGACCTATTAACTGCTCGTGTAGAGATGGAGCAACTAGAAGTGAAGGAGACTGCACAAGCTCAGTTAGAAAAAATAACTGTGCCCCTGTCACTCGTTGTCTTTACTATGTTTGCTTACCTCATAGCAGGTTAATTTTCTAAAATCAGTTCACTTTTGTGTTTTAACTGTTATAAAACTTGACTTGCATTTACTTTTGCTTGTAGGCACTATTCTTTTCAAATTATGGGAAGGTTGGACGTTCTTAGAGAGTTTTTATTTCTGCTATATTTCGCTTACTACAATAGGTGGGCTGTTTTCATATAGTATATATGAATAATTTTTATGTACTACAAATGCACTATTGCCTTACAACTTAGCCAAATTTATTGCAGCTTTTAACATTGTTATTATTCTATTATTTTAATAGATAACGAATTTTTGAAAACAGTTGCCATTTATTAATCCCTTAGTTGCGTAAGATATTTAATATTCTGGTAAATTCTTAACACTAGTGATAATTAGAATAGAGTATAATAATATTACATTATCCTGTAATATTGTTTCATATTTTGATACATTTTATTTAGGCTTCGGCGACCGATTTCCAGGTGCTTCTGTGGGCAACGACAAAGACTCACAGGAGAAATTAGTGATAACCAGTGTCTACCTCTTGTTTGGAATGGCTTTATTAGCCATGTGCTTCAACCTGGCACAGGAAGAAGTGCAGATCAAGACGCGTTGGATAGCAGACAAATTCCGTTCCAAGGAAGATGAAGATGACTGAATCGTTGGGTGATTACGACGGTGCTGCTCCTACAATTAAAGCAATAACCTCATTACATATGATTCTGAAGACCAAAAAAGTGATATGATGCATCTAATCATAGATGTAAATGTTAGCACCTATATTGAATTTATCAATCATACATATTGTTTTTCTACATTCAGAAATAAATTTATAATCAACCATGATTTTTAATAAAACTAGTTAAAACTAAGGAAACTGTATATAATGTAAAATGAAACGTTATTTATAAAACAGTAAAGCATATATATCTGTCAAATTTTCTCTGAATTATTCGGGAGTTCATATCTAGAGAAGTATTTCTGTTATATATTACTAGCAATCTAATTTTCCAAAAGTGCTAGAGAGAATGTTATTTGACAATAAATATGCAACCGACGTCTCATTGAATGTTTAAGAATGCGCACTTGTGCTTACGATTTGCAATGATTAATACTTAATAGTAAAATTCTCTCCGAAGAACATCTTTCGTTATCATGCGGTACACCTGTTCGCCTATACTTCTGTCGTATTAAGGAATTGCTTCCACAGAACAAAAATAGTAGGAAATCATATTTGTCACCTTTGTGCATCATTGTCTGTTCTTTTACTGTACATACATATCGTGTTTTCTTTCTCTTTGGAATATAACTGATTTTTCTACTCCTAATATTTAATGTACGTAGGGAGAACGTATTATCAAACTAAATAAGGTTGTATGAGAAGGACAGTCTATATCATTAACTAAAACATTAGTAATTTACTTTTTTCTTAAATAATAAGACAGATTAATGTGGAAAATCAAAATACTTCATTTTTATATTTTCTTGTTAGTTATTACTAACCATTTGCAGGTTTTTACCTCTCGATGGGTCATCAATCATCTTCTGTCCAATACGGCGATATCACAATCAGCCGAAGCCATTGATTTCTCTGTCGACCTGCCTAAATGACCAAGACCTGTGAATTCATCTCCAGTGGGTTATTCTATAAATTTACACAATAATGTGTTTTAGTTAGGAAATGCACAAAATATTTATCTTATTTGTTATGTCACAACACTGTCTAATACCTATTACTAAAGGTTTCTATTATAATTGCTTTATATACACTGTATATTAAATAAATAGGTAGCAAATGAATTTTAGCGAATACTAAGTGCATTAATTATAAGATAAGGCCTAATAAAAAATTATAATCTTTCTAATTGTTGGAAAAATTTGTTAGAAAATTGTTAGACAAGTAGTAACTACAATTGATCAAATATTGCCTACGCAATGTTTATTTTCCAATGCTTTTATTTTACAATAAAAGTGTACTGTGATAATTCATGACCTAGTGGAAGAGAAAATATTTTTTCTGAGATCCCGAAGATTTTTATATGCCCCCTATACATGCAATTTCTAACTTATGTAGGTAATAATAAACGTCCTAAACCGTAACTTCAGAAGTGAATATATGAAAAATTAGATTACATAGATCATTTACTGATGTTAAGCATGTAACTCTGAATTATATTTTCACATGAAAATAGGCAGAACAGTTCTACTAAACCACATTGCTATCCACACCGCAAGTCAATTTCTCTGCTCGGCTACTTGTCAAAGCCTACCCTTCTTGGTCTTTCGCAGACGAACATTTCTTTCCCTTCCAGATCGGACACTCGTTCTGATTTATGTTCTCTTCCACCCCTTTTTTCCTGTTTTCCATACTATTATTCCTAATTGAGCTCACAAACGAATTTCGCAGCATTTGGGCAAACTGCCAAATCAAATTCTAGCGATGAACCGACGTGGTATGACAAGCTGCACTTTTTTCCCATTTTAGAATAACATTTGAGTGACGAATCACGGTAGAATTGAATTGCCGTGTGGACAAACCTTATATTACACTTACTAAACGACAGAGAGCGAGTCAAAAAAGAAAAGGAGAGAACGTCAAGAAGATATATAAACGTAGGATTAAATCACGAATAATCTTCAGCTAGTAATCGTCGTAAGATCGATGTACACGCCCACGTGCTTCCAAAAGAAATTCCTGATTTTGAAAAAGTTAGTGTTGAATTCTTTTTTTCTTTTTTCCTAAGCATAATGCCGGTATGCTACACTAAAGATAATTCACCATATTTAAGTTGGAATGCTTTTACGACACTTGCTCTAATGGATTCAAATGGATTATTTCAGTTAAGTGGTGTACCCCTACGGCTAGCGTTCTCCCTTTCTTAAAATTGATTTTCTACAAGATCTAATGTTTAAATTGTCGCAATGCTACAAATTGCTGCTAGACAAAGCTGACGTACTAGTAGAATAAATTGGCGAAGATTTGGTTATGAGAGCTTTGTGTTTAAATAGCTCTCAGAAAAACAAGCAGATTTAAAAAAATAAATTGAAGAAAATGCCATAGTTTAATATTTATAGATTTCATGAGAAACTAAATGTTATATTACAATAGTAGAAACTAGATTCTGCCTTGTCAAAAACTGGTAACTTGCTTTTTAATTCCAATAGAAAAATAGTCTTTCATAAAGCCTAACTTCTAGTTTAATACAGTACTATATATGATATGAGTTATAGTACACCTTAAAAAATTCTAGACTATGTGAATTTTCCTATTAACAAATATCTCAATAAAACGAGTTAAAAAAGGAACAAATGCAACCGTCGAGCAACAGAAAATGAAGTTAGTTTGATTTCGCTTCAAAGAATCAAAGTTCACTCAATAGTAGATCAGACAAAGATCACCAATCGATTGCTGCTACGCATGTTGGTTATCCTTTTCCATTTTTTGATAGCATTACATGATATGAATTATTAATTTTTACATAGACAATGCTACAAACTATAAATTGGCATATGTATATTATGATAATCAGAAATAGCAGTTTATTAATGACCTAATGGATACTTTACGTTCCTAAACATCCATCAGCATTTTAGGTGGTTACATTGCGTTAGGCAGACGATAAAATTAAAATAACGTGGTTCAATGATTGCTGATTTAGCAGTTTGGATATGGAGGCTTCGTACGTCTAGAGCATAAGGAGGATAAAACAGCGCACATGATCAAGGATGGAAAATTATTTAGGTATGCCATTTCTTTTCCTGCTTTTGTTATTTATAATTCTTAACAGCTTGTTCTTAGTAAAAGTGTAGTGCTATTCAGGATTGAAGTAAATGGGGTTTTTTATTTTTATCCATGTTAACCAGCATTGGAATAGTATCGTTCAGAGTGGTCGAACCGAACTGCTTCGACACCACTACACGACTGGCTGATATGAATAAAGCCAAGGTCAATGTGCAGTGCCTCAGCACGGTCCCCGTCATGTTTAGTTACTGGGTAAAGTATCTACTAATCGTTAAAACCAGTATTGTTCCATAGATATCTAGAGGCATACTCAGCCTATTTAATGCGCTATTCAAAAAATTCGTCATCGATAATCTCCAATTTTATTTCATCGGGATTTCTCATAGTATAATTTAACGATTTCTATGTTGCTTCGTTTTGTGCCCAGCCATTCATGACTCTTTAGCTGAAATAGTTGGAGATTTATTTACTATACTAACAATATCAAGCATCATAGTCATAATAATCTCATTTAATTTAACTCTCCGGGCACACCTAGAGTGCGCAACAAATAAATAAATAATCATTTTCATTCCCTATTGACATCCTTCATTGTTTCTTTAGCTTCAGACAGCCACATACTACATATGCATAGTCTCTATATTTGGTCTGCAGTGATTTCGATGCGCAGTGTGCTAGAACTTCGATATGACGTGATATTCAGAACATCAAATAAAAATATGACAAAATAAGAAAGCTAATTACTTAATAAAGAGTGGGAAAAGAAGACAAGACTAGTAGCAAATAAGGTTGCCGAAAATTAAGAAGCTCTCATTCTCAGTAGTAATAGGCTTATCGGAGTCAATATAAGCTATTTGATTTTCAGGCCCAACCTGCGGACACAGAAATTGTAGCTCGTTTTGTAAATGATGATCTTCTGGCACAATGCAGAATCGCTCCAGACAGATTAATCCCGTTTGGCACACTTCCAATGAATGACATTCCTAGAGCCATTCAGGTAAACATTTTTAGGCAAAAATTGAACATTTATACTGATCTATATCATGAATTCCAAAATCTCTTTACAATAATGCAAATAGATTTTGCTTTATTGAAGGAAACTGCTTTTCCTGTACAGCACGTTAACAATTCTGTTCTGCTCCTTTTGTGCAAAAATTTAAATAGAATTAAAGATTAGCAAAGAGAAGTACGTAAGTGGGGAATCACTTCGTAAATTCCCTATCGTACCCATAAGTTTGACCAAACTGCGTCTTCATGGATTGCATGTTTCCTCATCGTTTTCTGGCTTTGACTGATGATGTCTGATAAATAGCTAGTTGCCATTAGATGTCAGTGATAAATCTCCTTCCATTCTATTACTTAGTACGCAGCTTTAGAATGAAAAAATATTGATCAAAATCTAGCGTCTGGCTGCTAAGACATTTCCAGTAAGTGAAAATTGGTCAAATTACTAAAATTACTGAACTACGGAATAATGTCTAAACTTCCAAGTGTTTCTGAATTCTATATGGAAAACAGTTACAAATCCGAGCAAACCTTTCATCCATCTAGAAAAAAACTATTAATTCTCTTCTTTTATTTCTTCTGACATTGTTGTCATGTATCTGTAAAATATTATATCCTTTATCTCGAAAAAGTATATTTAGTTAGTATCTCTTTAATCGGGCATATAATAAAAATAAAACATGGCAAAACTCTAATTAACTTTCACCCGTTAAAGCAATGTGAAATATTTCCCCTATTGTCTTTGGAAGGGTTAAGCCACCAACTAAAACTGGATGAGTTTGACTTATCCTACCATTAGCCTAGATGAGAACGAATGTTTACAGATTATTGGAACAGAATTCTCGTCTATGAAAAAATAAGAGAAATACATAAAGAATATAAGTATAAGTGAAGGTAATAAATAGCGATTGAGCATTACTTATGGCTTCTAAACGATGAAAATAGGTTATTATACGAAAAATTAAAAAGAGACGTATAAAAATACTTCTTGGAAATAAGGATGATGATACAGTATCACATAAGACTTGTCAACTGGCAGTTTTAGCTGAGTGACTTGCTTTTTATGAGCAGAGTAGAAGAGATACGAATATCCAATGTATTCTAAGTGAGTAAAGATTATAGTCAGAGACTAGAGATCACCCATCAGAACGGAGGTAGTGAGACCAGTAGGCAATGTTGAACAAGCTGAACAACGACGGAAACAGAATCGCTGACAGCGTGTCAATTCGCTTTGCTAATCGCTCCCGACGTTGTCGTCTGAAATGCTATTGGTTTCAAGCTAAGATTATATGCATTAACACATTATATCTAACATCCAATTCTTTTCTTTTTTAATTACACTTTTGTTTTCAAGAATATTGAAAAGTGCCTATCCTGTCGTATGCTCTCCAAACTTTCCATACTACATTATGAAAATAAAAAACCGCAGAAAAAAATATCATATGAGAAGATGTGATAGTATAAGTTTTTACATTACTTATTTAGTGGAAAAAAATGTCCCCTGTTAAAAACATCTCAAACAAAACGTATTAGTCCTCTTATATTAGGTGGTTGCAGAAGTTTTAGTCTTTTATTTCCGTGCTTTGGTATAAATATTTAAAATTCAAATAAATTCTCGCCTTTTTACGTTTTTGTAGTGATGCCCCATGTAGTTTGTAAAGAGCCATAAGTCAAGATTTAACGGTAAACTTAACCTCACAAAATAATTCGAATAAGATGAGCCACCAAAAACTGCATATTCGACACTGTATTCCCTAGGAGTTCTAACAGGGGAAGAATACTGCAGAAACATGCAAATCAATATGCTCTGTACTAGGAGAGTGTGTTGTGTCCCACAGTACTTGCAGATATTGGTTCCGACGTTTTAAAGTTGGTGATTTTGATGTTAGTGATCGACAACGCTCTGGGACACCACAAACGTCGAAGACTGATGCTTTGAAATCATTATTGGATGAAAATCAGTAGCAGACACGAAAGGGACTCGCTGAACATTTGGGAGTTGATCAAGCAACAGTTTCGAGATGATTACATGATATGGGGAAAATTCGCAAGTTCGGAAAATGGGTACCACCTGAACTTTCCAAAGACAGCATTGGCCGCCGGCTCAACTCATGTATCTCGTTAATTGTCAGGCAATACAAAAAGAACTTTATGTGGAAAATTGTTACAGGCGACGAAAAATGTATCGTGTACAACAATCCTAAACACACGCATTCATAGGTAGATCCCGGACAGCCAACAACATCCACGGCAAAGCCAAACACCCACGCCAAAAAAGTCCTTCTGTGTATCTGGTGGGATATGAAGAGTGTGCTGTTTTATGAACTCCTGCAACCAGGTGAGACGGTTACTGCCGGGCACTACGGTCGTCAAATGACTGATTTGCTCAATGTAATTGAACAAAAACGTCCATTTACTGGACAAGGAAGTCGGAAGGTCATTTTACTGCATGACAACGCTAGGCCTCATGTTGCTCTTAGTACTCGATAGACGATTTTGGACTTAGACTGGGAAACTCTTCCGCACGCAGCGTATTCAGCGGACTTGGTGCCTTCGGATTACTATTTATTCCGGTTGGTGTAGAACTGACCAGCGGGACAGCGCTTTCGAGAAGCGGCTGAGGTGCGAAAATAGATCGATGATTTCATTGCCTCCAAGCCAATGTCGTTTTTTCACGAAGGAATCCGAAAGTTACTCGAGAGATGGCAGAAGGTCATAGAAAGCGAGGAAAAATATTTTGATGATTGAACTGCACTTTGTATATTATGGAAATAAAATAGAAATTTTGAAAAAAAAAGACTAAAACATCTGCAACCACCTAATATTTTAATAACAATCTCTAAAACCATTAAATAAATTATGACTTTCAATATAGAAATATTTAAAGGTAAGCGTATTGTTCTTAGTTATTTGCTTTGGGCAAAGTTATAAAATTAGGCAGTAATTTTAGCCAGCTGAGAAAATTCATTAAAGCCTTAGCAACTGGAAAAGTTGTAAAATCTGATTCTACACTCAGGTAACTCCATGCAGTCGACTAAATGCTGATCTCAAAGAGCCAAAAACATTGAAAACTGTCTCTAATTACTTAATTAAAATAGCTATTAAGTTAACCCAATTTGTGTTCTTGCACGTCTTTTGCACGGGCAATCATAAATTCTCCTAAATCCATCACATTTACAAGTATCTGGCTCAAAAGTCAATTAACGACTAGTACGACCGCAGTATCGAAGCATTTCCTCAATGCACCATAGCCATTAGATTAGATGCTCTTGCCAAAATCTTGTTCATCCGGGAAATCTCTAAGCTATCGTCTATTTTTACACACATCGGTTTTTCTTTTTCCGATCAGCCTACTGCCAAAATGGGATCTCGAGGATATTCTATTATTCGTAGAAGTTAGAACTTGCAAAAAAATTTTCCGCTTATAAATACTATATGCTTCAACGTCCAGTAATCGAAGAAGACAATTTATTATTCATTTCCATCCGATCCTCTTTGATTGCGTCATTACATGCAATTAGCAATTTGCCAAACTTGCAGGATTGAATTCCTAAGTAGTTGTTTACGACTGTATTCATCTCTACACTAGAGGTGTTTTAGAGTTGTTCGAACTAGATGCATTTTTCGTTTGAAAGCGTGCAGTCATGTTCGATTTTTCTAATGATGTTCCTAATCCTAGAAGGTTCAAAAATTAACCAATAAGTACTCTTCAGTTGGTCCTAAACATTTGTAATTCCTCGCAACATTGAACAATTTCAACTCCGGAATTATAGCAATATTCCATCAAAATGCAACTACAGGTCTCATTTTTCACTTTTTAAGTAAAAGGGATTTAAATATAACTTTATCATGATGAATTTTACCCCCAAAATAAAATTTTAATAACTTGATGAATCCTAAAACAATAGTTTGCATGCGTATTGTAGATATATTAAATGAACATTTTCAATACCTTGAGCATAAAACTGGTGGTGGCCCTCCGGCTTCTGGATTATCGTCCATATGAGCGGTAACTGTCGAGTGGGGATCACAAGAACACCTTGAACAATAGAGCTATTCTAGTTGACTAGAAACATGTTTCTGCATAGTAACACAATCGTAGGCTCATATAATTTAAATTACAAATGTGATAGTTAGTAGTATAAAATATATTTAGCTTATAACATAAATGGATTTATCAATGATTTCAAGCGAACATTTATTCAACCCAAATGTTCGATCAACGCACCTTTAGAGGCAGATCAATAATGGATCTACATTTAGGGGTTAATGAGTTGTTAAAGTATAGTATATTTATATTTTGTTATTGAGTTGAAAGCAAGGAAAAAGCAATTTATTGAAAAATTTTAGTGTATTTACAATAACTATATCGTGTAGTTAATACGTATTCTTAGAATAGCTAGAATTTCAATAAGAATATATGAGTGTGAAAAGTCACTGCTTTTACCCACCTCCCTCCTAATGATCGCATTGCACTAGCGATGTTTCCGTTGAGGCCAAATCCCGGAGGGATATAACCATAATCATTGTCCCGAAGGCTCAACAGTGCAGATTCTTCTTCGCATTGTGGTTTTCTTCTAAAATACTGCTTCCTCTTTTCTGTTCGTCATCATACACTATCTCATTATATATATTTTTACACGCGTGTTGTATCTCTCACGAATTATCCACCTTCAGCCCTCAAATACCCAATTGGCCAAAGACCCCAACAAAATCTAGTAATCACGCTCGTTTTCTGCTTATGATGTTATAAACGCAACATGAGATGTGAACGGACTCAATTTTCTCTCATGGAATGGGAAAGAGAGTTGGAACTGATGGTTTTTAACTAACTGTCCGTTGCCATTGCTACTGCCTATTGATTGTCGATAATTCACCGAGAATCTTTACACTAAACAATCAGTGAATTAATGAATGAGTTATTGCTATGTACATTCTAATTCCACTTATCACAACTATCAGATGTTTCACTCCACACCTGTGAAGAGTGCTTGTTGCACTGTATATCTGATGACTCGGAGTTGGTAGAGTCTTTTGGGGAAGAGGAGGTGCCGAAGGTCGAACTGACAAGCCCTCCTCCTCGCGTGACAGGTAACCAACCCAAGCGAGTTCAAGAAGGGAACAGAAAACAAAAGTCATACAGGATAACATCCATACATCGATGGCCTGAAATTTTCGACAGACATTTTTATGAGAATAAATGTGAAGGAAAATTATATATGTCAAAGTTATCAAAATTAAGTAGAATTCATAGCTCCAGCCGCTCAAAATAGAACTGGTGTTTAAAGAACTATGTAGGAAAAAGGTAACACTCTAAACAATCAAACTCGATTGTACTGTTCCATTCACCTTTACATAAGATACCCGTGGCAAGTTACGGATGATATTTCCAAATTGAAATGTCATGGCCAGGAGGCTGTTCACTCCCAGCATTGTCCGAGCAGGTATTGCTTTCGATCCCAAAGCGAAAGAAATCCAGGCTATAATTAGAAAGAACATGGCATTATTGGGTTTTCAGGTATCTATAAAATCAAATACTTTAGTCTTTATATCTAGACAACAATAATTATAACATGATGCAGTAATTTACTTGGATTTTAACCGGATTCAGATGTTAAGCAAATGCTAAGTGTTAGATGGATATAAGTTTCATTCATTCCTTGGAAGTGAGAATGAAAGCTATCGGAAGGGAATGCGACATGAATTATTCACGAAACGCGAGCACGAATTGTGGTTATAAAATAGCGCAAGCAGTTCGATCCCATAAATGATTAAGTGTTTCGATTTCCTAGCAGAGACATAGAAGAGCTAGATGATCATATTTTACAAGTCAACCTACTGTCAAAAAGGACAATTCTGTTATATCTAAGCAATATTTTAAAATGTAGTAAACTACGACTTGAAAATATTGTGCTAAATGAAAACAATTTTAACAGTAATCATACTAATAATCAGACAGAAATGCTAAAATTTCTTGTTTGGTTTTTGTCAATAATCTTTAAATTCCCTATTCCTTTAGTGGCAGCATGTTTCATATCCTATTGTCTTTGCTAGAATAGTGAGCGACCACGAATAAGCTACCCACTTGTCCCTAGTTATATGTTAGGTTCTCCTTCCGGCCGCCGAAGCGTTGATGGGTTGACCAAAACATCTTTATCCGCATAATCGGATGCGCTGCATTTTGACGAACCTAGTTTTCACGGGGGGGACTCCTCTAATAGGGAAGTATGATTATTACTACAGAACTAAAAGCACAGAGGCACTGGAAGTGCACTTCAGAGGTGTTAAATGACTATTGGATCATCTAATATATTAGTTCTTTATTCTATAAAAACCACATAATTTATGCGTCTGATACTATGAAAAAATACAAATTTTTATATTTATTCGCTTATCAAGTTATAATTTTAATAAGTTTCTAGCAAATATTGCTGTTGCTGGTGGGTTTTTTACGAAATAATTAATTACGAACACAATTTACATCATAAAAGTTGTGGTTGAATTGTTAAAGGTTGAAAGTAGTACGCTAGTAATACCTCGTAAAAAACATTTTACGAAAAGTGGCAACGGCTGATAGAACGTCTGAAATTCGTGCTATTCAAAGGTTTGAGACAGGTCCACTCTGACCACTGTATACCTCATTGCTTTGTAAGAAAGCGATTCGAGCCATTTACACATTTGTCTAATGGAATTCGATACGCGACGAAATACACATACGTTATATCGAGCGCCATTTTGTAGTACGGAAATACTCAGGCTTTGAGATAATTGAAGTATGAAGATAGTAGTTAAGGTTGAAGAAGATTAAGGACAACGGGGCTAATCATATGATTCAAAACTAGCTAATATAGCTGAAGTACTAATCAAGTCAGCAAATAATTCGCATTATTGAAATTATCTTATCATATTCATTGTTCACTTCTACTAACCATTAAATACATAATTTACTCTATTTTCCGTATCAGTTCCTCTTAAGAATTGACCTGATACAATCTTGACACGTGAAATAATAGGAAAAGGAGTTAGAATGAGCCATTACGAATATTATAGAAACATGGTGGTGTATCGAAGAGGAATATAAAAGAGATCGTTGGTGAATACTTAGTATTTATTCTGAAAAGGTCCACTAATAGCAGAAAACTAATCAATTATGTCTGTTAAATATTTAGGTATGATGTAACTAGTCATCGTGATAACTTACAAATGCATATGGTAAGATATGTGGGGAGATACGCCTGTAGTATGTACCAGCCCGCCCTTCGTTTGAAATGGAACATCATTGTCAACTCGTGCCAATAACCGGCTGGGTATGGCTGGAAGTTTCATTTCTCACATGTTATTTTCTATTATTTGAAATAGCGGTTATATTCTTGCTTTGTGTTTCGTTTTCCCTAACTTATCAAATATACCTCCTCATTCCGTATATTTTTTATGTCCACCAGTTCGTAATCAGCTAGTTCCATTTTATCTCTCATTTTACTAACTCCAGAGGATGTCCATGACATTTGAACCTCATCGGTATTGTAGCTAAATTATACCACATTATTTTCTTGAATTTTCTAGAGGAAATAAAAAACGTGTTTAATGCGCATAAAATTAAACATTTAAAAAAAACCCACTTGAAAGATTCAAAAGTCAAAGAACACGTAACATTGTCAAACGGAAATCTGTAAGAGATTCTTAATTGTCTTAAGAGCGTATTTCTGTCATTTAGATAAGCTGTACAAATCTGTTTTTTTAATTAACTAATATACCTTGTCAAATCCATTAAGCACGGTCCTTGTAACTTCAGTCGGTAATTAGTCCACACTAAAGTGATAAAAAATTCACAGACACATATCGTTTAACAATATTAACTTTGTTACTCTGTTCAAACGTTTGAAAGGGGACGGAGCAAAATTTGTTCACTTAGTTGTCCTCCACCTTTAGTAACCTTCGCATTCTTTGACTCGTAAAGTAAGTTATTCTCGTGGATTGCTTCAGTGGCGTTTTTTCACTGAATAGGCGACTCCGTTTCCACTGAATATTTAGTTATACCACGTCATTTTCGGTAGTACTAATTCTGAGAAGCAAGTAATACATTACAATAGCTAAACTACTAGTCACTAACTGATAAAGTTGTCTTACAAATAATAAGTTAAGCCTCAGTTGTTGAACAAATCCATAAAGTGGAAAAGTTGTGCTAAGAGTAAATAACATTGTTAATTTTCCTCGCTGCAAAAAGCGAATCTGCAATAGAGCAGTTTGTGCTCGAATCTCCCCAAGGAATCCTCGCCTCGCATTTATCTCGTTATAATTTTACAGCCTAGAATTTTTATAGACAAATTTGCTAAGTGAGGGCTGTTTTTTATGCCTTAAATATGCTCCGTTTAATCGAACTAGATAATATTTTGAGAATCAACCAACATTTATGATAATATTCAATGACAATAAATTTGCGTTTCCAAATCGGAGTTTCAAGTACATAAGCTCAAATGTAAAGAAAAGAATAATTCTTGAACCCTCTATTAATCTGACTAGTGCTTTCTCTACTCACCTGAACCATTCGCATATATTAGAAGAAAAATATTGGGAAATGGACTCTTGTGAATATCAGCAGTTTTGGAATTGATGAAGCAGGAATTAGGAGTCCAAAGTTTCTCGAGAAGAACACTGTTTAGAGACAAATTATACTTGCATGGATTTAGACGAGAGTAATCGAGTGCAGGGTCCAACCACATCTCAGATATGTAAATATCCAACTGTAAATAGTTTACAATGGTAAACGAATGAAAAAAAAACATTCTGAACATCTTACTTGAAAATCACTAGTGATGTCGGAAATCGTTGTAATTTCTTGTACCCATACTTCAACCTGGACATCAACCTGAAAATTTTCCATATGGAATAATTACTACTAAATGGGATGTTATTTCAGGAAGCTATATATATTTTCCAATAAATTATTATTATCTACTCAATTCTTAAGTAGATTTGTTTTGTATTATTAATACTCACCTGCCCACCCGGAATTTTGTGTCTATTATAATTGTGCATGATAGTGCTTAAAATATACGAATCATTAGCACACTGTTTCGTTGCTCTTTCGACCTGAAATTCTAAGATTCAACCACAAACTAAACTTCAAAACAGAAATGTCAGGAGTGGAATAAATAAGGTAAAATAAGACTTAAATCTCTATAGACATTTCTTGAACACTAATAATTTTCAAGTTGAGTACCTTGCTAGGGTTAATGATAGGTCTTAATCCGCCGTGTTCATCTACTTCCCAATCATAATTACGACTTAGTCGCCTTAAATGACGTGAATTCCTTCGGTAAACAGCTTTTCTAAAGAATTAATAATTATGCGAGGTAGGCGATGTCTCTGCGCACACTTCACCCTTCACACCCTCACCTTCCTGAGCAAGCCAAGATAAGCAGAAACAATAATATCAATCTGAGGTAATACATCAGCAGGCGGTTAAAGCCGGCCGGACAAACTAACAGCAGGCCATTGATCGTAGGCGGAACAAGAGGCGGAGTTGGGGGCGGGAGAGAGCCCATCTCTACCAGTTGGAGGCTTCGGCTCCAGGCACCACGCCTCTTGGGATGCGCCGACCACAATTCACCAAACTGCGAACAACCATCGATCAGCAATTATACGCATCTTGTCAGTAGCGTCAGTTTCCACTTTTAGATATTCACATTGCTTATGAGAACTATTTGTCCGAATAAACCTCCGCTAATCAACTAACGTAAAGCTATGCCAAATTTATTTGAAGATTTTAAGTTGATGAACTTTTTCATTTATATATAATCATGGAATATCATTCTTCTTTAATATTTTAAAATATGTTAAGAAGTTAAAATTGATAACTAAATGTTTTTGCTGTTACTATACTCCTTGTTCTTTTGTAGCACCGTAGTGCCCGACAGCAAAACTTTTTTTATGAGGTTTTACTAGCACAGTACCATAATAGAATATATAAAGCACCTAGTAGTTATTACCACATCTAATACATACGGAAGTAAGAGATATATTACCTATCACCATTGTTAGGTGATGTAGAGCTATGTAGAATATAAAATACATCAACAATTTTTATAAATTAAATGCTGTGAGTCCATAAGAATACAGATAATTGTTTGATTGACACCAAATTGGGATGTGATGATTAGATGTATCTGATGAATACCGGCAATAGAAAGCAAACGAATTACGAGGAAAACTGGAAAAGACATGGGAGTCACAACAGAATTAAACATAATAACTAATAGAAGATAGATGTGTACTACAGTGATACAGCAACAATGGCAGTGTGCCAGATTGAATTTTATTGTAGTCTGGAACCTATGTTGGTAGAAAATAAATATGTATCAAAAACATTCTATTTATAATATTATTTTGATCAATCCGTTTCGAAGAACGAGAAAAAGATGTATAACATACAGGATGATTATAGATTATATGCATGATTTTTAAATAGAAATATACTATTCATGCTCCATTACAATATAGTTTAGGAGATAAATTACTATAATTAATAAATTAAAAGTTCATATCACTAGAAAAGCAAGAATATAGCAGGAATTATTGTAATAATTTCAATCCATAATGTATTTATTCGATTTCTTTTGTGACCGGAAGAAGATTTATATGTAAGTCAAATCTACGAGCTTTCTGAAATATACTGTTTAGTCAAAAGAAAAGATCAGAAATATGTCTAATATTTAGGAGATCAGACGGTGCGTGGGTCTGGGCTTTAAGGGATTTGAGATTGGCTCGCACGTGGGAGAGAAAAGTCTCGATCACAAAGACTTCTGGCCGTTGTACAAGGTAAAATAAACAACCACCGAACCATTAATTAGATAAAATGAGTCAATAGGTAACATATTAAACCGTGGAATATGATTAAAGATTTCTTAAGGAATGTGAAAATTTGGGAGCTGTCCTTTTTATCCATCCTTGGGACATGCACAACTGGGATGGACGGCTCTCCAAATTTTGGATGCCTTGGCTTGTAGGTATGAACACTTTATCATCCCTTTTTACCTTTTATTACTTATTAACATTGTTATTTTCCTTTAGAGATTTTGATTTTTTTTAGAATTTTAACTTTCAACTATAGAAAACTTCTTCTTTCAGGTATGCCTTCTGAAACTGCGCAGGCCATCTGCTGCATACTTATGGGTAATGTACTACTTCAGTTCCCTCGACTCCGATTTTGTTTTGCCCACGGTGGTGGTTCATACCCTATCATAAGAGGAAGAGTCGCCCATGGATATAGTGTTGGTGTAATTCTTTCTTTAAACCCTTCATTTTAGTTTTATTTGAATTCACTAAATGGATAAATCAATCTTCCATTAATGTTTCATCGTCAAAATAAAATTCAAACGTTGATGAGTCATTAAAACAATAGTACTTTAGCTAATATAACCTATTTCAAATAGTAAATATGCGCTAAATACCTTCGTAAACCTAGGTATTACGTGGAAATATTTGTGAATAAGAGCGAAATCTTCTAGATGAGGCCGGACTTGTGTGCAAATGAATGTGGAAAGAATCCTCGGGATTTAGACTATCAGCTTTGGACTGATTCTCTCGTGCACGACCCATTCGCTTTGCAATTACTTCTAAGTGTCGTAGGAAAAGTAACTTTTCCATTCTAATTACTTTTTTCTTTAAATTTCTTTAATGTAATTATCTATTTGTCTCATGATCTATAAATTTTCATTCTCATAGTGTCACAATTTCTCCCAAAACTATTCTAGGAACACGTAGTGTTTGGTACGGACTATCCTTTCCCCCTAGGAGAAGTAGAAGTAGGAAGGGTAAGCGATTAAACATAGATAGACTTCATTGCATATTAGTTTAGTATTTAATAAAATACAACCGGTATTCAGGTCGTAGAAGATTACGGTGGATTTAGCGAGCAAGATAAGAATAAAGTATTATGGGATAATGCTATCAAAATGTTAGACCTTAATGAAGATCTATTGTTCAGTTTGAAGTAATGTATATGACTTTTTTCGTGAGAAAAAAGAATTTATGTTGGTAGAAAATAAATATGTATCAAAAACATTCTATTTATAATATTATTTTGATCAATCCGTTTCGAAGAACGAGAAAAAGATGTATAACATACAGGATGATTATAGATTATATGCATGATTTTTAAATAGAAATATACTATTCATGCTCCATTACAATATAGTTTAGGAGATAAATTACTATAATTAATAAATTAAAAGTTCATATCACTAGAAAAGCAAGAATATAGCAGAGATGACAATAATTAGTTCTTATTTTCAAGTGCAAATTAATTGCCTCTAGCGAGGTTAAAAACATATTAAGACCAGCAGTTCAGTGACATCTTTCTTATACTGATACAACGTAAACCTTCTATTCCAAGTGGTCACAAGAAAAGAATAATGCTAATAACGATTTATTGGGAATGGAGTAAATAATGGGAGCATATGTATTTTCATATTTTAGAGACAAAGTGAAATACGTATAACAGCATCTCAGTCTAATGTACCGGTCAAAAATTTCGGGTTATTTTCATTACTCCTACTAATATCCTTTAAGTAACAATTTATATTGAGCATATAATTTAGGATAATTAGAGGATCACAATTAGACCAATACCTATTAATCACAATGTACTCTGAGAACTGTAAAGCCTCATAAACTTAGAAACACTTAAAAGACGTCAGTCACCATTCTTAAACCCAAATATAGGTATTTGGCGGTCGATTATTGTTTTTGCGAGGGCACTTACTAAGGCTGCTCTCCTCACTACCCGCAGCCGGCATATTTGGAGTCATATTATCTGTAATTTAAATAGTATTATATGCAATGATTACTAGTTGAATTTAAGTGCAGTCTAAAAAAGTACTGATACCAAGTGGTGCCCAACTACTTAATTAAAAATTAGGACTCATACAAATGTATTTTAACCAAAAAAACCATCACTGAACAATCTAATATCTATTACTACAATGAATATTTGTAAAATCGATAACATGCATTAATCGAACAGTTGAACTTGCTGTTTTCATATACTAATACAATATTATTTTATCCTATCTCTTCCAGATGACTACAGCTTTGCGGATACAGAAAGATGCTGCAGTTGGAGTTACGCGGAATTTATCGGAAGTATTTATGCTTCTGAGATCAAATGCACAACAAAATAAATTTGTATTTACTAATACTGGTGTACACAACAACAAAGATAGAATTTTAGTAGGTACGTTATTTTATTTTACAGTGAATTTTCTCTATCATATTAATTTTGGTTGTGATTATCCAATCAAATATTGTTGAATGCAGATTTGCTCTTTTTCTACTTGATCCCAGTTCAAAACATTTTAGAGGAGAAGATGAGTCTTGTGAATTTAGAAGATGGTGATTTTATGGACGAATCTGTTATTCAACAAACGTGGATCCATACATTTGATGAAGTTGAATTTGAATTTGGACGGTTTGTTTTCCTGCATCAATTTTTATATTTAAAATACAGATAAGTAGTAAGTAATAGATAAATTTTCTTATGTGTGTATATTCAAGCATTCGAAGTCGATTGGATGAACTAGCCAAAGTACAAAGGAAACATATATCACGTCCAAATTTTGGTGATGAAACTTTCGATGCTGAGGAAAAAGGGATGGAAATCATGACTGAGCAGATTACCTCAATGATGGCACATTGCCAACGACTTATTAAGTGAATTAATTCTTCCAATCTAAATTTCTTGTATTTAGGACATTGGCTTTATCTATATATTATATAACCATGTACTCTGGAATGATAATACTTTTTAGTATGATGACTATACAAATTTCACGCGGAGAGAATTTTTCTGAGAAGAAATTGAGAGAAAATGTGCTATCTGCTCTTGTGTTTAGTCTGAGTCAACTAGCTAATGACTTCCGTTCAAGACAGTCGAAATATCTTAGTGGCATAAAGGTTTGCCACCTTTCAAGTTCTGTCGTACTCGTATTTTAAATAATTTTCCATTATTTTGGATTTTTTTATAAGCGTTGTTTACTTAGAATTCAGAGTAGATGTCGGAACTTAGACAACTTCCTTGTTACTGCGGGAGAAACGGATGAAGTTACTTGGGGTGAACTTGTGGATATAACTCCATCACATGAGTACACTATGGATCAAATTCAACAGATGATGATTAATGAGCAAACAGTCAGAGAACGGGAGAAAGAAGTTTGTGCGAAGTTTAGCTAGTTATGTTGAATAGATGGTTAACTTCAAAGATGTTGTTATAACAGTTAAAGAGTACATCATATTCTTTTATTTATCATCTGTTCCACATGTGTATTTGTAGTATTTTGGAATCGAAGTGTTAATTATCGACACTTTCTAGGTTCTTTCTGTTAACTCCTCTATTCTTGAACTAAATACGCTTTTCAAAGATCTTTCTACAATGGTTATCGATCAAGATTCCTTATTGGACAGGTAATTCTTTATACTGACTATTGTTTGTTTGTTTCTGTAGATAAAATAATTTTCTGTTTTATATATGTTTAGAATTGATTACAATGTGGAGCAGGCGTCTATACGAGTTACAAAAGCTGCAGAAAGTGTTAAAAAGGCCGAAAACTACCAAAGAGGAGACAAGAAAATGCACTGTATATGCTGTTTAACAGTTGCTATTATGGTTGTATTACTTCTCATTATTTTCACTAAATTTTAGTGGCTTGTAGTAATTGCATAACATGTAAATTTTGCTTTAGGTGCTAGCCTAATTGTTTTGCTTAACTATTTTGGTGCATTAATCAGTTAATATTTTTTTACGAAATGTAATCATTTGCAGCAAATTTCGGGTTAAAATTGTTTAAGATAGGTACTATTATGTTGCTTTTATTTATTTTAAAAAATTTTCGTAAACAATTAGCTTGACAATGCATGAGACTTTTTGATTTTTTTAATTAAAAAAGAAATATTTCTGTAATAATACTATTTAATTTGAAATAATATAAATATAATTTATTGTGGAATTTTTGATATTGGTGAAGTGGTGGATTTCCAGATATTTTAAACAAGTATCAGTTTAATAATGTTCAAGGTATAGAATATATGATTTTGGATATTAGGTAGCGTATTTATTCTTCTCTATAGCCACTGTATGGATTGTCCAGTTTTTCAGTGGTACATAATAGACTACCGGTAACCTATATGTGTGAAGAAAAACAATAGTTTGGAAATATTTCTGGTGGTTTTTTTTGTTTGGTATAATTGTTTTTCAGTGACCAAGGAGGATGTCCACTCCTCACTTGGACACTTCTATACTACATAAAGCTACAATATCATATGAGTATCTCCACACAAACAGGCAATTAATTAGAAATTAATTTTTAATAATATAGAATCGAGTTGGGTACTTTTAGATGACTTCACTCCTTATTTTGACATATTTATGCCGTACTATCTTTTTGTAGTACAACTCACGAGTTTCTTTTTGGAGCTATTGCTGAATTGGTTGATAATTCGCGAGATGCCAAAGCTAACAACTTACACATCGATTTTGGTGGGATTTATTAATGTTAGAATCTTTTACAAACGGATTATGCCTGCATCATTACTAGTAGATTGATGTCTTTTATTTTAGTCGAATCTCAACATTATGGCGGAATGTTATCTGTATTGGATGATGGCTGTGGTTTAGATCGTTCAGAGGTAAATTTCAAATTACTATTTTCGAACCTTTAAATTGTCTTTATTATTTGATTTCCTGTAGCTATATAAATTTAAAACGGTGCTTATTTAGGCCATTTCTGTTGTATCGTTCGGCCATTCACTGAAAAGGATGGAACCAGGAATGGTTGGTCAGTACGGCAATGGCCTCAAGTCGTCAGTAATTATTTTATATCTAACAAATTCAGTAGGGTACATAATTATATGCTTGAATATTTGGAATTGATCGCTTAAATATTAAGAGCTAATTTTAGTGGTGCTATGAGAATAGCCAAGGATTTCATTTTATTCACTAAGAAAGATGGTCTTTTGACCTGTCTTCTACTGTCACGTACTTTTCACGAGAAATATGGTCTCAAAGAAGTAGGTTGTCTAATCCAGTATTTGGTTTTTTAAAAATATTCAATGTATAATTATCATTATTTTCATGATATAATGATATTCAGGTGTTCGTACCTGCTCCATCATTCACAATTGATGGTGGTCATCGTGCAATGTATTGTGACTCGCAACAAACTTTGGCTAAGGTTGGAAGCCATTAACTTTTGCATTTATTTACTACTAGTAATTATTACTTTTAAATTAATTTCAGCACGGAAAAGAAATGGAGATAATTTATGATCACACACCGTTCAATTCCCAGGATAAACTATTTGAACAATTTTCTCGTATTTCGGGACCAAATGGAACATTGATAGTTTTGTTTCATCTGAGAAGAATCGAGACTGGTGATTTCGAACTAGATTTTAAAACGGATCCTTTTGATATGAAGCTTTCCAATTTCGAGGAACAGAGGTAATTATACTTATCTATTTTTTAAATAAATAATATTTAGATTTTTTTATAGGGAAGAAGAACGAAATTCCTTACGGGCATACCTATCTGTTCTCTATATTAATCCGAGAATGAAAGTAAGATAAAGACCTTTTTCTTACTACTTAAAAAGATTAGTATCACCAACTCGTAATAAATTGTTAAAATTATCTCAAGGTCTATCTTCGTGGGAAAAAAGTGTTGACAAATCGTATTCTGAGCAATCTGCTCTATCCATACAAATATAATTACGCTGCTAAAAATCTCAAGACATGTGCTGCTAAGGAACTAGAAAAGTGTGAGAAAAAAGTCCAGGAAGGTTTGTATATTTATTTCCTTTAATAATCGTACTGAATCTGAAGTATTGATTTTTTGTTTTGAGTGAATGATTTACTTGCTCTGGCCCGTTCATCACGAGGAGAATTTGAAGCAAAGTACCGTGGAATGAACATTATGATCGACAAGTCTTTGCGCACTGAGCAGAGAATGTTACAACGGTAATTTACTTTTCTCAATATATATTTGGAGTGTTTTTTTTTAAATGCATACTTATATAAATGTAAACTATTGCAGAACAGTACAGGATTTAGAACAGAAACTTGAACAAGCTAAAGATCGTGTTAATCAAGCCCAAAAGGTTCGCGTTTATATTTATAGTAAAAAATTCATAGTACGAATATTATCAGATGTTTATATCATTTCAGGCCAAGAAAAATCCACCTCCACTTACGTTCTTCTTTGGTCTTAATATTCATCACAGGTTTGATCAAACATTGGATTTTTTTGACGTCTTTTTTTTTAATACCAAAGTTTACAGGAACCGATATGGATGTATGATTTATAATAATGGAAGGCTTATTGAATTATATGTAAAGACTGCAGTTCAAAAAGAGAAAAATGACCTTATGATGTAAGCTAACTATTATTAAATTTATTTATTTTAAATTTTCCATAGCTTTAATGTTAATTTCTTTAAAGGAAATGTCTTGGTGTTGTTGGCGTCGTGGATGTTCCGTACTCAGTGCTGGAACCTACTCATAATAAACAGAGTTTTGAGAATAAACGGTGTGTTTTTTTCACTTCCAAATCTTTAAAAATTATGTTGGTACTGTATAATTTTAGTGAGTATTTATCACTACTAAAATCTATGAATGATCACATGGAGCAATATTGGGGTGATATTGGAATTGGCTCTACCCCTGGTGGTATCAAAGGGTTTTGGTTAGTTGTTAAATTTCGATGCTATATAACTCCATCTTGTTTCGATAATTTACAAATTGCATTGTTTAATCTAGTCTAAATATGCTTTAGAACTATTATTTGCTTTAGGAAGCCTTTCGGATACGATAATTCACAGTGGAGCTCTGTTTGTACCAATGGTGTTTTGGAAAGACAAACGCGCTTTGTTAAAACAGGACACACTGTTCAGTGTAGTATGTTCTCGTACCCATTAATGCTTTATCATTAATACTAGGCGTTATTTTTAAAAACATTATTTAAGTGAGTTAGGTTATGAGAAAACGAAACATTTATGCTAATATCTACTCTTTACAGTGTGAAAATAATTGATATATGATTACAGATCAGTGTCTCAAGTGGCGTCATTTGCCATTCCAGAGAAAATATATGGAGAATGGTATTCCAGACGATTGGTGTTGTAAAAATCATCCCAATTCGTTACTACAAAACTGTACAAAAAAAGAAGAACAACCCAAGGTACTACTAGAAATATGGTTAGTGGAAAATCAATATTTTGTTTTTAATTTTAGGTAAAAGAGGGTCGTTTGGTTCGGGAGAGATCTCCTGAGCAAGTACTCGGTAAACAAGGGAATGCATCATCTTCCCAGGTGGATATAGATATTATATCTTAAAATTAATTTTTTCTACTCACTTTAGTGTTTATTTCAGCTCCATAGAGATGATCGTATTGTAAAGTCGGAGTTTCAAGATACTTCATTAAAAGCTCTAAATGGCGGTAGGAGGCCAAATGTGGTGCATGAACGTGAACAAAGCCCTCTGATTAGAAGAAATAGAGAGACAAAAGAAGTAAAAAAATTAATTTATGGGTATTATTTGATCTAACAATGGACTCAAGACTTTCTATTTTTTTAGCTTCAAATTACTGGACATTCAACTCATAAGATTTCTCATAAATATTAAAAAAACACTACATTTATGTATTTACTTTGCATTATAGCCATATTCTTAGTTGTATTATATTTATTAGGCCGGTCGTCGTAGACTTTCTTCACCTACTTCTAATCCACCACCTCGTTCACAACCTTCTCGTTCTGCTGCTAGGCGTATTCGGACCGATTCGATACAAGAAAGGAGCCCTGAGCCCACTAGGAAGTCACAAAAAACAGTTGGATTTGTTAGTCAAATCAGTATAAAAATAAATCGAGTCAACATTTTTAGGAACTATATTTACATATCACTATATTTTAGCAATCTGAAAGAGCCATGGGAAGACCTCCGATGAAGCGCGCTGCAGCAACAAGAAAAGTTTTAAGTGAAAGTGAAGATGAAGTTGAGGAACCGGTATGGACGTATAGGCCTGTTGTGTATAGTTTGCTTCGTTTTATGATCAAATGCATTTTTTCATACGTCTAGTATATTACCTTTATGACACATACTTTTAGAGTATTTTAGATTGTGATTGAGAAGAAACCAAAAACTAAAGCAGATCTTAGAAGGCGGCTGGAAGAAGAAGCCAAAAAGACTATGGTTACTTCGACGCCTCCTTATTTTTCTGCAATAAAAGATTTGTCAAGCTCGAGTGGTTAGTTTTTTCTTTATAATTTGTATATTTTATCTTATTTCTGTATATCATCATCTAGAAGCGCTGATATCATCAACTGCTGAGGAGCCTTCTATAACATCAACAAATGGCAGTGGAATGGATCACCAACTGGTATTTATAACTCAATTAAGACCTTGTTTTGCACTTTAAGTTCTAATTGTCTCGTAATTTTAGATCGAACGTGCTGAACGAGGAGATAAAGCTTTGCTTCAAATCAAACGTCTTATCAATTTCTTTATCAAACAGGTATTCAGTATTATTCTGTTGTATACTTTGTTATTATGGCGAAACTTAATAATTGCAAGAAAAAAAACCTAAGATCTATCTATATATTAGTGAAATAAGTATGTGGTTTTATTTTTATTTTTAGGGATGCACCTTTGCAGAAAAGCTAAAAAGGGCTGGGGATGATGCTATTTTAGAAGTGGACATGGAACAGTTTGGAAGAAACCTTTGGGAGGAGAAGGTATTAAAGGTAAGATTTATATTTCCGATATGGAGTGAGGTAGAAAATATTACTGTTATAGCCCCTCCGTGAAAAAGATGAAGCACGTCTTCGTGACAAAGTAGAGCAACGCCGTATAGCTGATCAAGAATTAAAGAAAGAAATCTTAGCAATCATGAAATGGGCTAATTCGTCTATCAATGGAGTGGGTTAACATATGTATGAAAAAGATTTTTAAGTAATTTAGTAGCTTATGAAGCTTTACGCTTTATTTTGCCAAATTTAAATTTTCTGAAGTAACAGTTGTGATTTTTTATACATATATATATATATATATATATATATACATTTATTTATTTATTTATTTATTTATATACTTGGCAGTTAGGGATTTGATTTGATTCCTATTAAATTGATTTCATTAATGTAGAATTATATATTAACTAGTATTTGACAGGAGGAGCATATAAGCGTAACTGAGGACAACTGCTTTACGAAAATGCGCACTCTTGTTAATATGCTTGAGCCAGGTATTCAAGAAGGAAATTCAGAAAGCTAGTTCAAGATTACATATGCTGGTCAGTGACCAGGTATGCTTAGTTATTTGATTATGGTAAAATATTCAAGGACTTGAAGTGGGCATAGCATTGCGTAATTATATAACCTATTTTTATTGAGTAATGGATTATTAGTGTTTCGATTATCTACATATTTTAACCTAATAACAAGTACTTGCATTTTAACCATTATTAGCTTTTCTTTTTTCTTTTGTCCTCTATTGTATTATATTTGAAGTTTTCTCGACAGACAGCTACTGCCACATGCCATCTTGTATTGATTCAATTATCACTCAATTGTTTTCGTGCATTCTATTATCAGACGCAGTATTGAAACTACATGCCATGTTATAGTTTGATGTACGACTTTCCAAATAGTTCTGCTCCTAAGTAGTTTATTTCATTTAGTTTATCACATTTGCGAAGTTATTTATCATTATGATTCTATTCTCCCTTTTGTTTCAGAATCCATTTTTAGACAGACATTTTTGTTGTAAAACTAGTGTTATCCATTATTGTTATCCTCATTTAGTCACTTGTCATGTTTAACACCATGCCCACTATGATCTAACATGTATTTACTTAAGTTTTAAAGAAATAATTTAGTAACCTCAGTGCACTTGTTCTGTTCTATAGAATGTGGTCTTATCCTAGAGATTCTGTACTGCATAGCTTTTAAAATCTGATCTCTACGTTTTTTCCCATTTTTAGTATTATGATTCGTTGCATACAATTGTTTTTAGCCGATGTCATTAAGGCGTAATAAATACTTCGAAATTTTTAAAGCTATTTTGTTATGTGTAGTTTTTATCACTAAATATTTCATTGAAACAGGAGTACTGCAGAAACACTTAACTTCTTTAATTTGGTATCTGAATACTTCCTTATTAGTAAGAGGCTGTAGATACTACCGATTGTTGGGTCTAGCAATTATATCAGATTACTACGGTTTAAGGCCACTTAATAATCAATGTTCTTCATTATATTACTATGTTCGAGCGTAAATTTGATTTATTCTTGTCTACCAGTCTTTGTTCTTCAATGCATTATTGGGTGTTCACTATAGTCTAGTCTTCTGTGCCAGTTTGTTTTCATCCTTTTATAGTCGCGGTGTTGGACATGTGCTAATTAGTGGAATTTTATGTCAGTTCATTATATAATCCCTTAAACACTTTAATATTACGTTGATACTAGTTGAGTCTACCTATAGTAGCTAGTTTTATATATCAGCCTATTCTACTTGAATAAACTTTAAGGAATTTCAATATTTTATTGGAGAACTGATGGATAAATTCCAGTTACTTAGGTCATGTTTATTTATACACTGATATTTTACGAAAAAGTACAAATCCGGCCAGTTCTGTATTTGCAGTTGTTAATAATGGATTACTATTCATGAAATTGGACGTTACAAGAATGATCTGAATTTATTCCCACACTAATAGTCTACGGACTCTTCGTTGATTATAGGAATGCCTTGTTCTGAATCTTGTTTTCTTCGATATTATTTCTTAGATTCTAGTCTAGTTGCTATTATTGTAACTTGAAATAATTTATTGCTCTACACCATTTTTGGTAGTTTTTGAAAATGTAGACTATAAATGTAATTGATTAATTTACAAAATATCGAAGAATAATAAGACAATATTCTCTACTTTATCGCAGAACAATTGTCAGTCTGCAAAATACTTCCATCCGTTCGTTCAGTTTTGTAGTTTTGGCCGTTGTATCTATTGATCACGTCTTAGTCAGCGTAAAAGCGATCAACTTCTTGATTTTCTGCGTCTCCTTTTTTCGTGTGATGCGCTTAATTGCTCTTCACAGTGATGGCAATTGTACAATATATTCCAATCGTCTGTTGTTTACTCTCTTCTTTATTAAAATTTATTCATCAAATTGCGTATAGAGATCAATATTTAATTGAATATATTACTTCTAGAACTTCACCTACCTTAAATGGTAATCTATATTTTGTCTAGACTCTGTATTTCTTGTTGTATATTTGGCGTATAAAATTCAAAAACTGTTAATTGTGTCTTTTATGTTCAAATTACATATTAGTACCCAGGTTTAATTATACAACTTTCCAAGTCTATGCAGTAATAAATCGGCCCACAATATTGTTTCTGCAAATCCATAGTTCTCATTCTACTTTTTCATTAAGCATTCAGTCCCGTTATGGATCCTTGTTTCCTTTATCTCCTAGAAATATCTTTCATTCCTCACGCTCTGACTAAAAATTTCGTGCAGAAAGGTCAGAATTTGTTCTAAGGGCAGCCTGTTCGTATATTTGAGAATACTTTCCTAATTTTAATTTACTAAATGATCTAGAGCAAATTTGATTTTAAACTGGTGATTGTTAACAACTAATTTTTATAACTCTTATATACCTATGCTTAAATATTTTTATTTGATAACACATTTTCAGTGTTTCTGCAATGTGGGACTGGTTAATATCTCAATTAGACTTACTGGATGTCGTGGTTTTAACTGCAATTATGATAGGAGGGTTGTACTTTTTGCTCAAAAACTTATCAAGTTCTGGGACTAGTAGGTAAATTTAGATACACAGACTGTAAAGAGTGCAATAAATCTAAAATATATTTTGTTTTCGTGTTAGATATTCTCCCAGTGTAGTGCCTATCGCACCAACTACGAAACCCAGGGATCAATCATTTATTGCCAAGATGAAAACTGAAAATAGACAGGTTGACTTTCATATTATTTAATTATTTCAAACGAATTTTTTATATTTTTTATTACAGGTTTTAATCATGTATGGTTCTCAAACTGGTACAGCTGAAGAATTATCAGGTCGTCTTGCCAAAGATCTTACACGTTACTCTAAAAAGGCATTAATTATAGATCCTGAAGAGATTGATGTTGATGATCTTGCTAGATTGCCAGGTGAACAAAATACTATCTTCGGTCTTGTTAATCTTCTTATTTTTATATTACCATAAATTCTTATTAAAATTAAAAGAAATATCGTAGTCAAATTGAGGTTATAGCCTTTTTCTTTAATTTCTAGACTCTGTCTGAAGTCTGAAAATACTAATATTTGTAGATTATTCTTGACTTTCCGAGTTCTTCGCTGGTTATATTTTCTATCTGTTAAATGAGCATCTTTATTCAGAAATCAAGGGTTGTCTAGTTGTATTTTGTGTGGCAACGTACGGAGAAGGAGATCCAACTGACAATGCCCAACAGCTATACGAGTATATAAAAGTTACTGATGCTGACCTTAAGGGAGTGAAATATGCGGTGAGTGTGGGATTTTGAAAGCAAGAATGTAGGTTTATTTTACCTAAGTAGCTTATTGATTTAGTGAATTACAGGTATTTGGTCTTGGTAACAAAACCTATGAGCATTTTAATGCCGTTGGGAAACTCTTTGACCAGAAAATGGAGGAACTAGGAGCGGAACGTGCCTTTCCTCTCGGAATAGGAGATGATGATGCCAATCTTGAAGAAGACTTCATGAGGTGTTAGCATATTATACATTTTGGAAGGTTTTCTTTCCATTATTTTTTTACTGTCACAGATGGCGTGAGGCCTTTCTCCCTACTGTGGCACAGTCATTTGGTTGGGAGATGAATACAGATGCAGAAACGCTTAGACAATACAGACTAGAACTAATTGACAAGGATTCAAACGTGACGCTTTTTAAAGTAAATAGCGTTTATGATTTAGGATATTGTTGGGATAATTATTTCAATTTTTAACTTATTAAAGGGTGAATATGGTCGTTTGGGTGCATTCGAACGACTGCGACCTCCTTTCGATCAAAAAAATCCTTTCCTTGCTACTATTGGAATTAATAAAGAACTTCACAGTGAAAAAAGCGATCGCAGTTGTCGGCATATTGAGTTTTTGGTCGAAGGTAGGTGTTTTTTTCACCTTATTTAGGACACTTGATGTTTATGATGAATAATTGAGTGATGTTTTTTGGATGTTATAGGTTCTCGTATTCGTTATGAGGCTGGAGACCATTTAGCCGTGTTTCCCACAAATGATCCTGAACTTGTTGAGGCATTAATTGGTCTTATTGATTTTGATCCGGAACAGGTAATGAAAATTGAGTGCTTTGATCATGAAAAATTCAGTGGAATGGAAGTAGTAATTTGAATCTTTTAAGGCTTTTCGTCTCATTAACGTTGATGAAGAGTCTTCGAAAAGAAATCCGTTTCCATGCCCATGTACTTATCGAACAGCTCTTACTCACTATGTCGATATTTGTGCCCCAGTTAAGAGTCACGTCCTAAAAGTAATTTACAGCACTTACTTAATTGTTTTTAAACTACAATGATTAGTTCTATCTCTGTAAGTTATATATTTGAAGGCCATCAGTGAGTATTGCTCAGATGAAAATGAGAAAGCCCATCTTCAGTTGCTGTCTACTGCCAACGAGGACGGTTTGGTCAGTTTTTAATAGTTAATACTTTATATATAATGCTGGTCATATAAAGAGTAGATTCCTATTTTTAATCATTTATTCTCAACTATAATAATACCTTTGTCTGAATGGAATATAAGCAAATTACAATTATTCAGAAGGAGTATGCACAATATATTGGAAAGGAACATCGTTCAATTGTCGATGTTTTGCGTTCACATAGATCCTGTAAACCTCCAATCGAATACTTACTTGAACTTCTTCCTAGACTCCAGGTCCGTAGCTAGTTTTTTTCATAATTGTCCTATATATAATATTGTTATTGTTTCACTTATATTAAAGACTTAATAATATTGCATCGTCCGTAAATTTAATATTTAAAGAATTTATTATAGGCTCGTTACTACAGTATCGCATCATCTCCAAAGCACAAGGATGACCGCATTGCAATTTGTGCAGTTGTTACCAAGTATACAATTGGTGATAGACTGATTAAAGGAGTGTGTACCAATTATCTCGCAGGGAAGGTACATATAGTTCTAATTATTGATTTTATGTTTAATTTTTTTTTTTTTACTCTTCATTATAATGAAGAAAATTCTTTCAGAAACCTTCTGATCGAACTCCAGTATTTGTAAGGAAGTCGCAAATGCGTCTTCCCCATAAAACTACAACAGCTGTAGTTATGATTGGACCAGGAACAGGATATGCTCCATTTCGAGCATTCATTCAAGAGAGGAAGTTCCATAAGAGCCAAGGTGACTGCATTAGAAGGCTATCTTATAAGATGTGACGTATTTTGTTTTAGGTAAAGAAATAGGTGAAATGTTATTATACTATGGATGCCGTCATCCTGAGCAAGATTATATCTATAAAGATGAGATTGAACAGATCGTCGCAGAGGGGATTGTCACTAATTTACAGTGTGCCTTTTCGCGAGCCCAGGAGAAAAAGATCTACGTCCAGGTCTGTTTTCCCTTCTTTATTTTTTACCCTTTATAATTATATTATTAACTACATACCAGTATATATGCTACTTTTAGCACAAACTCTGGGATACTCGCGTTAAGATATGGGAAGTTATTCAAAACGGAGCTCACATTTACGTTTGCGGGTAAGTCCCACTCAAATTTCATGCATTAAATAGACATTAAGCTGTATCTACATCTTAAATTTCAAATTTTTTTCAATACAATTTTAAATACTATTATACTTCAGTGATGCTCGGAATATGGCTCGAGATGTTCAGAACACTCTCCAAAAAATATTCCGTGAAGTGGGTGGGAAAAGTGAGGAGGAATCATTGAAGTTATTCAAGGATCTTGAACGACAGAGAAGGTACCAAGCAGACGTCTGGTCCTAAACAAAGATACAAGTGATTACTATACATTCCTACTCATCTACAGTAATTTCCATTATTATTATACTTTCTAAGCTTTAAAATTAAGTATAAAACAAACCTAATATGGTAGTTTGGATCCCTATTAATTCTTTGTTCAACTTTTCGATTGTTAACTGTAGTACGCTGTATCATAAGTTTTTAAAGTTTTGGCGGGTAATTCTGAGATATTGGTTTTTACTACAATGGCTTATAATTTTAAATTTGTACTATGACTAATTTGATGAACATTTGACTTCTTAAATCTAAATACTCTATTAATAGAGAATTTAATGAAGTGATTTGAGTAGTTATAGAGTTACGTTTTCTAGTTAATGAATAAAAAACCCGAATTTACTGTTGACAGACATTGAGTGGGACAGAGAAGATAGTAGTATGATTTCAATGAACGAAGCAATGTATTATATTAATGGCAAATTAGTAGCGATTTTAATTTGTGATGACACTGTGTCATATAGGTTTGTAGAAAATATGTGTTTATAAACTTATCTAATGCTGTTTCAATCAATAATCCAAAAAATCAAATATATAAGTAACCATATTTTAAAGTGTTTTTAGTCGGTAGCATATTTGGAGATTAACGACGATGGATATCAACTTATCTACCACAACCCTTAATTCTACATTCTTGAATATGAAATGAAAATCTTCAAGAATAAAACAAAACAACTTATCCTAATTAATATGCTATATTTATTTGGCTTATTTTGGTTTGTTTTTACTTTTATAGTCCTCTGAGAGATCCAACATATGAATGATTTAGCTTGTATTTTTAAAATAATGTTTTAATTAATAAGAATATACAGATAAATTAGAAATATCTGTTAGCATAATATTTTTGGATCCAGTCAATATTTAAACAGTATTAACGAGGTGGGTCATATAACAGGTAAAAATGGGCTTAAGCTAGTTTCAGAGTAAACCATGAGAAAATAGACGATCGTAGAAAATAAATAGAAATTAATTGTGGGCTGGATAAATTAAAGACGATTTGCTATTTCAATTAGATCCTGTTATATACAGATATTCACAACAAAGAGGGCATTGCTGTTTACCTAATCCCTCATAATAACCACACCTGCTTATAATCATACAAAAGCATCTAATATAGGATATGGGTATTGGGACATGAAGCTAGTCAGTTTGGGTTCACTGCATACTGAATATAGTTTTTAATGACTACCAATAAAAACGGATTTCCAGGACATTACGAATTGTAGATGCATAACTAGTGTTGAGTAATTTATTCTGCGTAATAAAAAAAAGTAGTCATAGGAGCTAATGTTGTAGATGAACTGTTTCACAATTCGAGATGAAAACCACTTAAGATATAATTAATTCAAACAACTTCTAGGTTAAATACAGCACTCTAAGAGCTTGCAGATATACACTTATTGTAAAGGTGAATTGAGACCATTATTTAGCTTTTGTTTTTGCACTTCTGTAAGATCTTTCGGAGATAATGTATGGAAATGTCTTTAGTACGTTATTACTCCGTTTTTAAGATATTGGTGGAGATAACAGAAACTTATTAGGTGCTTTAACAAAACTATTGCACAACTTGGCGTCAATTTTTTTACAGCCTTCAAGTGACAGGGAATTAATTATATTAAAACCAAACTCAGAGTCTCAATGGAAGCTTAATTAGAGAATAATGAAAAAGTTATAAAACTATTAGCAAATTACGATTACCTCTACTCCAAGTGCTTTTTTTGTTGCATTCAAAGTATTGTCCGAAAAAGTGTTCAAGAATACAGGTTTGTATATTTCAGCGTTTCTCTGCAAAATACTAAGTCTGCCATTCTTCCTTATTTTCGCATAATATCCACTGTACCTAGCACTTTATGTTACCCAAATGCATCATTAGATAAAATTACTATTAAATGTCTTCATCTCATACCTAAACCACCTGGTCATCTTATAATGGAATCCTCAGGGAATTTGGAGATCTCAACAGGAACTATTTCATGTGTATAATTAATTTCGTGAATGTACATATACTAACCGGAGATTCTCAACTGGTACGCTACTGGATAAAATACTCCGTTCCTACTCTAGTGAACTCATCATCGCTAATATCATAACCGTATTTATTACTGCCTATAGTATTAACAATATATAGGAACGAGTGAAGCAATTGATCGAAACAATAACCGCTCAAGGATGACGAATTAATACTATTGCTTATCATAACTCGCTTTGGACGTAGAATCTCAACAATATTTAAGTAGATTAAAAAACAAATAACGATAACGTGTTGTTTCCGATTAAACAACCTGTGGCATTCTGTTCTAGGTCGGTAACTTTGCAACTCTACACTTCGTCCTCTACACTATAGCAGCTGTGTTTGGGGTGGTACTCCTGGGACACCGGTTATGTAATTCTTCTTGCAGTGACCAAAGCGTCTCGCAGTTATGTGCGGTTGCGTCGCGGTTTTAAAGTTATAAAGGAAATCAGTATTTGCGAAACATATTGATAGTTATAGGATTCTGTTATAATTCAACGTTTCATCAGTGAAAATTCTTTAGAAATCTGCATTTCAATAAAACTATCCATTATCGTGGAAATCGAGCCACAAAAATCTATAAGTTTGCAAATATAACATCAATAATTAATCTTTATTCCTTAATTCATAAATATACTGGATTTGCTAAGAAGACACTACTGTAACGAAAATGTCACCTTTGATTAATCATTGTACATTAGGCAAAATATTTGAATAAAATGTTGATATGCGAGTTATTTTCAATGTATCAATTGAATAGAGCTAATACTGGTCATCTGATTTCTATTAATCACATTCAAATACTTCAGGTTTATAAATTTTGACTGTTAGCATACTCCACTTGTGATTTACTCTATTACTCTGGAACCGCGACGCGACCGCGCATAAATGTGGGACGCTATAACCACCGCAAAAAGAGTATTGTATTTTCTATGAAATACATTATAATTAAAAGTGTTTTAGATTTCCCTGTTGTTGTTATCCATGAATAATACATGGGATATGCACTGGATTCCAAACGCATATTAATCCGAACTAGTAGTTTTATCGGCTCTCTCTCTCTGGAAAATCGTCGTTTCACATGTATTATTTTCTAGTAGCATCCTACTCAGAAATACAAATATATGTCTTGTGGCAAATATGTCAAAGTTTATATTCATAACCGTAAATTAGGCCTCTGTTTTTAACGTAATAAGCTGACCCAGATGTTCGTGACGTTACTTTCGAAAAGCATCAATTGTATGAATTTGTGATTCCAGACTATGCAACAGCAACGTCCGGGTGGTCCCATTGGACGTTACGCTCCTCAAGTATAATTCAGTTCTATATTTTTTTCTAGTTTGGGTATGATATATATTTAAAATTTATAACTGAAAATATTTATATAATTTTGAGCAAACAGCATCAACTCCACAATCGACAATGCGTCGACCTGGTGCACCAGGACAAATGGCAGCTCCCCAAGGTGCTCAGATGCAACAAAACAGAAATAATCAACCTCTTAGGAAAAGAAAGAGATATGCAGACAAGCTTATTTCATCACAGGTTGTTTTCGAATACTATTGTTCTAATCTTATATGGATTTTCTTTCGTAGCATGCTTTTATTGATAGGTTCGTGAGCTTGTTCCGGAATCACAAGCGTATATGGATCTCCTTGCTTTCGAACAGAAACTAGATGCTACAATTACGCGAAAAAAGCTAGATATACAGGTATATGGTGGGTTTGTGATTTTTGATAATTTCTATTTATTGTAAATTTTAGGAAGCGCTGAAAAGACCCCAGAAGGTGAAGCGAAGATTACGTATATATATTTCACATACATTTATCGCAGGAAAAGAGCCGGAGAAGGTGTGTAAAACTAATTTTTAGAAATTTTTTTGAAATAGTTCGATTTGTCCACGACGAGGTTTTTTTAGGAAGGTGAAGAAGGTTCAGTTCCTATGTGGGAGCTCCGTGTAGAGGGAAGACTTTTGGATGATCAGGTTTAATTACTGCTGTTTATTTAAAAATTCCCATGGTAGAGTTTTCATGTTATTTTCTGTTATTTTAGATGAATGGTTCATCCGCATCTTCTGGACAGTCTACTCCTGCTCAGCCCGCTCGACCCATGCCGAAAAGAAAATTTAGTTCATTTTTTAAGAGTTTGGTTAGTTTGTATTTTATGAGTTAAGACTAAAATGTCAGATCTGAATTATAAGCATGTATTCATCTTGAACATTCCACCATGTTTATTAGTAGGTCAAATGTTTATGTGGCTACTTTTATCAGGTAATCGAACTCGATAAAGATATATATGGACCAGATAACCACTTGGTTGAATGGCATCGTACTCCTCAGACAAATGAAACTGATGGTTTTCAGGTATTTTCTTTTCAGTATAGTTTATTTAAACTTCACCGATAGATATATGTAGTGGATATAATAAAAACCATTATAATGTTGAATCTAATTATTTCTTTAATGGTCCAATTTATGTGTTACACAGGTGAAACGCCCAGGGGATCGTCCCGTCAAATGTACAATTCTCCTTCTTCTTGATTATCAACCTATGAAGTTTAAACTTCACCCTCGTCTCGCCAAGGTAATTTCAATCTTATATAAAGTTTATACTACGTTTAAATATGTTTTAATTGTATTGAAAATATGGAATTCTATATAGGATTGTTAAATCATAAATATCTATAATTTCAGGTTCTTGGAATAGCAGCTGAGACTCGACCCAAGATCATAGAGGCACTTTGGCAGTACATAAAAACACATAAGTTACAGGTATGATTATGTAGATATGAGCTAATGGACATTTTATAAAAATTGGATTAAGATATTCCAAATTAAGTATAATTTGTCTTGGAAACTTATTTACGTCGTGAAATTTTAACGTCTATTTATCTACATGGACTACATAATAGCTATGACTTTTTTCTTTTTATTTAATTCAATACAGCTTACCATTGTTGACTTTAATATAGGCATTGAGGAAACTGAGCATCTAATAGGTTTCCTGAATACTATGATGGCAATTTATTCTGGTAGAAAATATCTTTAATATATTACTGACATCTTCTCTGGCTATTCTGAGATGCATTTTAATATAAATAGTTTTATTGAAGATTGAATTTTTGTTATAAACTACACCTCTTTTAAAAAAATTAAAACAAATTTCCAACTAAAGTGCATTAACAGCATGCAACTATTGTGTTAATGGATAATTAGTATATTTTTTAAATTGCAGGACCCAATAGATCGCGATACTATCAATAATGACGTCTTTTTGGAGCAGATTTTCAGCTGCAAGAGAATGAGATTTATGGAAATTCCACAGAGACTTCATCAGCTTTTACAACAACCTGATCCTTTGGTAATATAACAACCTGACTTATTGTCTACTATATGTTTAAAAGTCATGCATTTAGGTCCTGACTCATATTATTCAACACAATGAAGGCGGTGCTGAGAAGAATACTGCGTGTTATGACATAGGTTATTATTTTATGTGCGAGTGTAGTACATATTTTTCAAATGTATAATTTTCACATTTATTTATTTGTAACTGTTATCAACTAAAATTATTTAAAGATGTGGAAGTAGAGGATCCGTTAAAGCAACATATGGCTGCTTTCGTTCATTCTCAAGCTAATACACAAGATATCATAAATCTTGACCAAAAAATCTACGATCTTGTTGATCAGGTCAGATGTTAATTAAATTAATTTTTTCTTAATATATGCGTGGAATTATTTTAGGGAATCTAACCTGTAAGTTCTAGATTAATGAGTGGAAAACTCGCCGTGATTTCTATGTGAGATTCGCTGACCAGCCTCACGAGTTTATTCGTAAGTGGTTAGTCAGTCAGAACCAAGATTTAAAGGTGATTTTTTTTCTTGTACATAGTTGATTATATATATAATTTAGAAACCTTAAATATGTCCATAAATATAATTGTATACTATTATGCAGACAATGACAGAAGCAAGCGGTGAAGGAGAAGCTGAACGCAGAGCTGATCATTATTATAAGCCGGAGACCCAAGAGGGTGTATTTAGGTTAGATTTCCGTACTGGGTCACTGTATAGGTTTGATTAGCTATAAAAAACTAATTTTTCGATTTTTAGGTACATTTACCAGAAAGTACAGCAAAAAAGAGCTGAACTAGAGCAGAGTCTGGGTGTTCGAAATAATTAAATAGTAAGAATGATTATTATTCTAAGTAGTAACATTTAATGTTTTCATATTTTTCGTACTTATTACATGGTGTTAAAAGTCCTGTTAAGTACTTTGAAATGTCTATTTAGAATCTGTATATCGTCTTGCAACTACATTCCATCTTGTATTGTATTCTTGTATTCTATTCTTGTATCTTCTAATCCAGTTTATAGGTCTCCAAAAGCATACATACAGGCTAATGTTTGTGGTGTTTTTAGATTTAGTTGCGTTTCAATGTTAACTATTTTAAGGTACAGTGTAGAATAAATTTTAAATTTCTCACCGTTCTTTCTTTTTATATGGAGTAAGTGAACTCTAGACATTTCTGTTGAATTTCTAGGGATCCAGTGGGCGTCTAGTGAGCAAATAACCTTTGGCACAGTAATACGTTTTTCACTAAGAATCCTATAACCGTTTCATGTTAAGTATCTGTATGGGACTAGACATACCGAGATTATTATGTATGACGCACATTCGCTTCTCATTTGTCTTTGTAGACGCCCACATATTTTATGCTGGTATGTGCTGCGTAATGTTGGCTATTACACCCGTCAAGCAGCCCGCATACATCTGCACTAGTTTTGAGCAATTAAATTATGGCTGCTTATCTTCAAATTCACGTTATTTATCATTGTTATTAATTATTTTAAGTGCGACTTTTATTTATGTCTGCTATAGTCGAATTCTATTATAGTGGTCCTATGGATGCTTACATTTATGATTTTGGATTACCAAGCTCATCGAAATCCACAAATGAAGGAGAACTTCCAAGTGAGGGTTAGTTATTTCTAAGTGTATTGAAATTTCATGCAGTATTTTTTATTCAACACCGCCCTTTATGTTTTCCGCAGTTCTTTGGAAGGATATTGACGTACAGCAATCATTGCTACTTTTGTTTACGCCATTGTCGCTCAATTCGCTCTTCCTTCCGTTTCATGTCGTGTAAAAGTATTTTATTCCATTTTCATTTAAAAAAAATTTGACGTTGGTTATTAATACTAATTGTTTGTGAAATTAATGTTTCTTAACTTTTCGTAAATATTGTCCGAAATTTTTAAAATTTAATCGTTATACATTTCGTTTGGTATTAACATAGGAATAATTTTTGTCTACCTGTGTAATTAGTTGGTAATTACCCTAATCTCTAACTTTCTAGATCCATATATTTTTGTACAATATAAATATTAAGATCTTATTTGAATTTTAAGATATCATGCTTACATATTTCGAATTCTTAGAAGAATTTTAGATGACAAGGGAATGTGTGGGTTGACTGACCTAGTGTCAAATTGCTTATCGAAAACAAATCGGCCTGCTGTTCAACCGCAACCGTTTCTCAGAACAAGTCTATTCACGGGGATACCACCAACAGTTAATTTTTACGTGAAGGGTACAAAAGGTTTGAAATATTAACTATGCAATTTATTACCCTATGTTACGTTCTTTTGAATGTTCAGGGTCAGAAAAAAACCAATTTCAACATTGTTATAATTTATATATATATAATGCTCAGAATCCAAGAAAAACAAAAATACTTCGCAAAACCGGTAATTATGTTTTTCTCTTTTTACATATACTAATAAAATAAAGCTCAAACAGCCAAATAATTAATCGTTTGGAAACTTTTTTTGGGAAGTTATACTACTTTTAAAACTAGTCCTTTTTCTATTCTGTATGTAAATTTAAAGATTAAAGGATTCAGTTGGCTTTTACTAGTAGCCTAACATCTGCGTTTTCTGCTTATAGTAGTGAATAAATGAATAAGGTAGAAATGAAAATAACTATTGAATTTGATATTATACAAGCCTAGAATGTTCCAGTATCAAAACCAAATCGGAAGATTACAAGTAAGCTGACCTGGTGTAACAACAGTCTTCTTCCCATTGTTATGAGACACAGTCTTGCAGCGAGTCATTTCACGGTATTATGTATCTAATTATTTCACTAATGGAAAAAAAATTTAATATTTTAGGTTGTGGACGAATCATTACTTTACATTGGGTATTGGGGGCGCCATCTTAAAAGCAGCCAGTATAAGTTACTGAAACCATACCAAAAGGTGCCTGTGCTAAAATAATTTATCGTTTTTACTTCATTATAATTGGTTTAAAATATTGTATAATTGTTGTTTTCTAGTCATTTTCTTAGGAAATTTATCTTTCAAAACTTGAGTTCTCCGCATTTTAACACTATAGATACTGTAAAATTTTAAGACCTGGGTATCAAATGTATAGCTTGGAGGTTGCACATTAATTTCATTATTTTGAAAATATCGGAAGTGTTTTGCTATGTATTCTTCAATGATTAGTCCATTCAGGTCAATCACTACCCTGGAGCATTCCACATTGGGCGAAAGGATAGACTTTGGATGCATATTGAGAAACAACAGAAACGCTTTGGTGAATTATTCAATATTATTCCAATTACTTATATATTACCAAAGGATAAAGAAAGGATGCAAGAATATCTAGCATCTGATCCACGACATCATGTTATAGTTAAACCAGTGAGTCCAAGAAACATCTTTATTGTATACTTTTAATTTTGCCTAGTGCATTATTTAACAGCAATCATAGTTTTGTTTTTAACACATCTATATGGTACAGTTTTAAAAATTAGGTATGAATTTTCCAACTAACATTTTGTATTACAGCCAGCTAGTGCTCGTGGAACAGGAATAAGCGTAACCCGAAAGGTGAAAGAAATACCTGCCAAAACCTCATTAGTCGCACAACAGTATGTCTAATATCTTAGTTATAAAAAAACGTTGTTAGTCAATATTTATCTATACGATGTTACTAACATCTAAGGGAACAAAACTTTGTTTAGGTTATAACAATATGGAAGAATCATAGTGTTTTTTGTCATAATCTTTAAATATTTTAGTTACATTGATCGTCCCTTAACAATTAACGGAGCAAAGTTCGATCTGCGTCTTTACGCGTACTGTCCATCTCTTGAACCCTTAAGAATCTATATATATGAAGAGGGTCTTGTTCGTTTCGCCAGTGTCCCGTAGGTGTTTCATTATTCACTATATTACTTTATTCCTGATATTATCTATTATTTTCACATTTAACATTTAATACTCAGCATTACAAATATTGACTTGTTCAATTTACTTCATGTATAATACTATTAATGATTATTTTAGTTATTCAAACTGTTTGTCAACGATTTCAAACAAATACATGCATCTAACAAACTATAGTATAAACAAACTTGCGGAACAAGATGGAGTCGCTGATTCTCCCGTATCTAAGTGGAGATTAACAGAATTATGGGATTACTTTGAGAGCAGGGTATGATTGATATAAATTAACAGCTGTAACGTTGATATGTCATATCTCGCTTTTCAGGGTGTAAATTCGTGCGAAATACGTGCAAATGTTGAAGATGTTATAATAAAAGCTTTCATCTCTTGTGAAAAACCTATACGAGATCATATGGTTAAACATATCCAATACGGGTCAGTCTAACTTGTTTGACTAGCAAGTATTTTTTCTTATCTTTCGCAAATAACGATGTATAGTTTTAATAAAAAGTTGCTCTCTTACCACTACAGGTTCATCTGCCATGAGTTATTTGGTGTTGATATACTGCTCGATGAAGGGTTGAAGCCATGGTTGTTAGAAGTAATTCTTATATCCAACTTGCTAACATTACGTTCATTTTCTATAAAATAATTAAATTATTTAAGCATTTTTTAGGTTAATATCTCTCCTTCTTTACATTCTGGGACGCCATTAGATATTTCAGTCAAAGCACCACTTGCCAAAGATGTGTTGAATTTAGCAGGGATCTATGTTCCTACTTGGTGAGTACCATTATTTAGTATTTTTTATTCATATATTAATACGGAATGTTTTTAGTTTGGATAACATTTCAATGTCCGATTATAATACAAGGCCTCGGAACTGGCCGAAAAGCGAAGATCATCTACAGGTGTGTTATAATTCGTCTGTCATTCCTGCCTTGTTTTTTAAGCAGTCAGCTACCACCACTCTTATTTTTATTACAAGCTCTCTCAGAAAGAAATGCTGTGGACAAAAGCTTTCACTGAAGAAAGGTCTTTAAACATCCGGATACTTAAGAAACTTACTCCAGAAGATATTAGAATTCTTATTGAGTTTGAAGGTGAGTCATTGTACTTATCTGTTAGTAGTTTCTTGTTGCCTTATACTTCCGTTGTTATTGTTAAAAATAAAATATTTTAGATGAGCACCGGAGGCGTGGAAACTTCCGCCTCATTTTTCCAACCGTACAAACACCTTATATGCAAAAGTGAGTTAATTTTAACTATAAATATGATTTATAATTATAATTCATCAGTTTTAGTATAAAATTCCTCAAACGCAAATTAATACTATCGCTTTTATATTAGAGATACATGGCTATAAATTCCAGCTACTTTGTGGAGCCTGTGTACGCTAATTTAATGTTGCAACAATGGCAATTGGAACAGCATGAAGACCGGAGAGTGGGAATAACCAGGCTCGAACAACTTATTAGGCTAGGTCTCATAGGAAACAAAACTGAGAAAACAAGTGAATAGGAAATGAAAAATTACTTTATTCTTTACGCTTAGTTCTCTAGTTTTATTAGGTAGTATTTCTGTACTCAGGTACTGTTGAAACTGTATTATTATTTCACTTCAAGATTAGTTATACAAGCCTGATTGGATTTATGGATTAGGAGCAGTTTCACTTAGTTTTAAAAAAAGTTATTACCTTTAATTTTGATATTGTTAGCCTGTTTTGTGCCTAATTAATATTGCCGTAACTTGTGATTATTTCTACATGTCTCTGGACACTCGATTTTCCAAGCTTTTAATTTTAACATCGTAGATCTGATTTGGTACAGGAATTTGACAAGAGAATGTCTAAAACTCTTCAAATGTTAATACTTTTTAATACAATTAAAAGTGGTTTGGAGTACTAGAGATATATCATAGTAATAGAATTTAAAACGTTTAAACATTCATGGGTGTATTGTCCTTTGTTTGAATTCATAAATTTATGCTTAAAATGAACCGTTTAATGAAATGGATTAGTACACATACGTTAGTTTCAGTAATTTTAAAATGTGTTGTGGTTATGAATGGTCTCGAAACGCGAAGTATCGTATGTATTCAATCTAGCTAAAATGCCTGTCATTTTTTTTAAATTCATTGTTTGGATAGTGCGTTCTAGTGGGGGTAGACTACTGGTTGAGTAAGAAAAGTACTTACAAAAGAGACAGTATGCTTTTAGCTAATTCCTATCTGCTAACATTTATTGTGTAAAGAACGTACTTACCAGGTTACTTTTGTGCTAATAGGGATTCATTGGCAACCTTGCAATTTTTAATAGTTGTCTCATTTAGCGTGGCATAAAATACCATTTCTGTTTTATGTAGATTGAGACATTGATTATTTTGCAGATTTACAAGTTTTATAGTTTTGTATTATCTATCAACTGTAACATATCATGATAAATGCCACTATCGTTGTAAAAAGAGAGATTGAACGTCAGCCACGAACGGCAAATAGGGTAAGAACCCTATCGAAGACATGTAAGTGGAGTCTTATATTTTAGGCCTTGATGAATACCATTATTTTATGGTATGAGGTCACTTAAGGGTACAGCTTTGTAGAATATAGTGATATCAAATAATGTGGTTTATTGTCAGTGATCAGTAGAATATTAGAACCAATAACAAGATCAAATTAAATGCATATCTACGCGCTAGTTATTTGTCATTTATATGTGCATTTCTTTTTCGTTAGATACACTAGTAATTGCTCAGATACACTGAATGGACAGTCGCAGTACACTGTTTGTCGGCGCTTTATTGGTGACCACCTTGATCAGTAAGTGGTTACTTTTAATTTTAATTCTTAATGCTTATATATATATATATATATATATATATACATGAGTTTTCCAGATTTTTAAGCAGTCTTGGGCTAGTTAAAAAAACATTGCCAGATGATGGTAACACGTTGTTCCGTGCTTTATGTGAAAAGGTGGTTAGAACATTCTACAAATTTTGGATTTGCTATTTTATACCTGCTACCAGATGTTTATTACTACAAAAATGGCCAAGTTGTTAATCTCCTTGTGTACATTAGATTTTGTCCTAAATGCAGAGCATGACACTTTCTACCTATAAGAACAAATTTGAAGAATGACAATGTTTCCTTTTTAGCTTTCTATGAATCAATGCGAGTTTGCCGAAATTCGTCGTTTGGTGGAAGATGAAATTGAAGTAGCCTACCAACTACTCAAGATTAGAGGAAATTTAGATCGCAATTTTAGTGATGAAACTGACATATTACAGACCTTAACCCGTTTATTAAGGTTCTCCCATATTTTTATAAATCATTAGTATGTAATTTGGTGTGGTTGAATGTCATTTATAGGGTCAACCTCATCATTTATCGTGAAGTGGGGAAAGATCCTATTATCATCCAGGGAGATGAAAAAGCTGATGGCAAAAAGGTCCATTTGTCTGATATTATAATTTTAATGATATTCTATTTTCTGTAGCATTTTACTGTTATTCGGTGTAATAAGGAACGTTCAGGTAAGTCTGTGTGAGTCGGCTCCTGACTATTATGAATTAGTATACCCAGGGGACATCCAACTATATTTAGCTTCCAGTCAGAGTTAGTTACCGATTTATGTCAAAATACACTAATGTAACATTTATTGTGCAGTTTAAAATGTAATAACATTTAAGCCAATTGTTATTACTCAAGTCACTAATAAAAATTATGTTATTAATTTTTTTACTTTTGTAATTAGTCTATTATTAATACAATGTTTAACCTAACGTTATAGCCATAGTATACGAGATACTATACAAAGGTATATTTAATTTTTCACACGATACAGTGAGAGTTGCTGTGGATCATATTCGTGCTGATATAGGTTAGTTTACCAGTTAACTTTTACAGAAATAAAGAATTGTTAAAAAAAACATGATAAAGTAGTGTAGATGCATCTGGAGGCGAACCTCCATCTACCCCTGCGACACCACCTTTTCAAGGAATATATTTTGCGTTTAATCAGGTATAAGGAATTATGTTAATCAGTCCTTAAAGTTTATAGGTTCATTGCTATAATTTAAGCGTTTAGAAGTTGATTAAGATTTATACATATTTACAGTCAATCTCAACATGGAAACCACCATTCCCATTCTCAGCTGTAAAATCATTGGATCCAGCCATTTATAGAAATGTGGCTTTTGATATATTTACTAAAAAGCGAAAGTTAGGAAACGAAAAAAAAGGTAATTAAGTTTGGAAATTTCGGAAACTCGGATTTTTAAACAAAAAATTTCCAGCGATAGCGATGGTAAACAGTCAGTCTGTTCGTTTCCGTCCAGGTAGCTATTGTCTTACTAGAGATGGTGAAAAGATGAATAAGGTACGCGTAGTGGCAAGACCAGGGCCTGATCAAAGGATCATACGCACTGAAACTGGTCTTGAGTATGTTTCATTTAAACATGTAATTAACCTGTATTTCATATCTGTTATTGATTATTGTTTTTAAATATTTGATTTAGGAAGCTGGTTAGCGTATCTGATCTACGTTCTTGTGGACAGTCTTCTGCAAATTACCATAGTATCATTCCTTTGCCAACAAGTCCACCACGTCCGCTAATGGCCACTGATTTGCCACCACCTATTTCTTTGCCTATTCCTATGTTTGGAGTAGTACCAACGTTATCGATGCCTACACTCCCACCTAATCCGGTCACTCCATCTAGTATTGTTCCATGCATTTCACAGCCATACCCAGGCATAACCTCACCTCCATCCGTTCCTTTATTTGATGCCAATGTGCCACCACCAAGGTTTTATTTATGGCGTATATATGTATATTTACCCTTTATTCGCTATCAGTAATATTTCAGAGTTATGCCACATCCATCAGCTCCTAGCTGTACGTGGTGGGAACAGGCTAGACCCTTGAGCTGTTTTACCACTACAGTGCGTTGACAGGGCTAGCTACTACTTAATTTATATTTCTTCAGGGATACTGTTAATTTTAGTGTTTATTATCTGTATCTATGCGTATTGATTTTCAGTCTGTTTATTATTAATTTCATACCGCTGCACTTTCTACAACTTTTGCGTGTAATACGCCTGAGTCTTGTCCATCTGTAGTTGCCCGATTGCCACACGTTATTGCCAATAATTCTGATATAGAGGTGAGGATTTATTTGCCTACGGTAATTTTGGTAAAACATATTTTGCTGTTCTTCTGATATAAATATGTCTATTTGTAATTATCGCATAGATACGGTACATAATACGGGAGACATCTTTTAGGTATTATTTTATTCATATGCATAGTTTCTTTTATCGTTAACAACAAAGTAAAGGAACTTTATACATATATTTAAATTATACTTATAGACACCACTATGTTTTCACGTAATCGGGTCAGTAAGGGTGCCATTCTTCGTCCCACTTGATATGACATTTGTGGATCAGACTGTGCAACCATCGAAAATGTGGGATGCATCTGATTTGCCGCGTGGTCAGACATTTATTTATATTTGTTTACCCCTATTCTTAGTTTTTAAGGACATATAGCAGTTTAACGTTTTTATTGGTTCCAAAAATGTTTTGACATACTCTTCATATTAGAAAAAAACTAATACTAATCATGTAGATTAAACTGTAGTTCCTATATATAACAGTTGTTTATAAATGTATCTGTTTCCAGACCCGACGACGCTTCGTTTTTTCTTTAACATGGGTGTAGAAAGTTTCCACACCGCTATGCGACAGAATGTTGGGTTTAGTGATCACAATAACAATATTGAAGAAGGTGCAATAGGATAATACGAGTTTTAAGAATTTTTTTTGAAATAAAACAACAATATGCACATCTTGTTATTTTTGTAACATATAGGTAAACTAAGATTCTTTCCACCTGGTGTGCAGCTTATCTATCCAACATCTAACTACATACCAGTACCAGTTTGTGGATATGGAGCGGTTTGTTGTGATAAAGGATAATACTGATTTGAATTTAAAAAGTTCCGATTTTCTAAAGAATAGTATCATGCATGATTACAGTTATCCCCATCCCCAGTTGCTGCAGACCTATTTCATAGTGCTCCTGGTTATACACAGTCTGGTCAGTTGATATCCGCTATTGATGGTAAAGGGTTTTGCTGGATACTAATAGACCTGAAACCATTTAGAATTACCTATCGAATACAATGGGACAGTGTACTTTAGACACCTTAGTGTGTAGATTCACTGAAATACCTATACTGGATGTATAATTTTCATACAGTGTTCTATAGTTTTCAAGTTTTACCGCATATAGGTTATTGTTTCAGTTTTCTGGGCTTAACAAATACTTAATAGTGTAAACTGTTGTAATTACACTAACTTGTAGATACTAAACTAACTGTTCTGTTTGCTTTAAGCCTTCTTGAGGGCCGAGAGTTTTATCACTTACATGATACCTCTGTATTATATATTGCTGTGACTTGCTACCACATGTAAATTCTGTTATCCATATAATTGTTTTCTATATTCCATGTTTCTACGAAGTTATTTTTAAATTCATGGCACACCATCAAATCAAGATGTATAAATAATAGTTTTTGTTGAAGAAATAATACCGTTTGCAAAGTATATATTTTCTAATTTATAGAAAGTACAGGTAAACCGATACCAACATTACGGTTTAGTGTTTAAATTTCACTATACGTTTAAACTAATTAAAGTGAATTGGTCTGGGTGGTATACAAACCACGCAGACAGAAGATATACCCTTTATCACGTCGCGGTAGTTTCAATTTCTGGAAGAATTTGAGGATAACTTACCGTTGTTTCGCTTGATTGATTCACGTTTTAACTAACATAGGTCTTAGATGTGTAGATTTGTCAAATAATTCCACTTCCACAAACTAGTAAGTAGCAGTGTTCATTCTCGTGTACCACGAACTTTACATAACTTTAAGAAATACTAATTTAGAAAGAACCGGGCACGACCTGCGCGCTCAGAAATCGAGTTTTAAATATTTAGACCTAGTTGCGCTGTATTCCTGAAAATCACTTCAATCTATGGTAATGGTATTACCGTATCATTCCCTGATTCTCAGGGGGAGGCGGTTTATTGATTGAATTTCGTCACACGCTGTCCGCGGAATCCAGGGTGGCGTGATTCTGGCTGGGGTATATATGTGAGATTCGTCTATTTTTCCTAGTTGTGTGGTTTCACATCTTACATTTTATATTTATATAATATGATCAGAGTTTGTGAGAGCATTATTTTTTTTGTAATGCGTAATTTCATTTACTGTGCTAATTCGAAACTGGATAGTTATTACGATTGCGTGAGGCTACACTTATTGAATACAATCGCTTATTATAAGTTGTATATAAGCTAGTAAATTTAAATACTTCAATATAGGTAAAAATAACTATTTTAAGATTGAATTTTTTGTAATCAGCCTTTTTTGGGTTTTTGCATTTGAGATTAATAATCGTGTGTCATTATCTAATTGTAAGTTAATACATAACATGAATCTGGATGGTTTGCGTTTTCTCATTTTGTTATTTTTCATCTTTTATTACATGCGACGTAGTAGTGCAGCCTTACGTATATGTGAGTTTTACATAAACTTAGTAATAATCATCATGTCACACGTTGTATTATATAGCTTCATCGCCCTGACCTCTATTTATAAAAATGACTGTCAGATTAGAATTCTCTAGGAGCATGGATCGTCATCGTTCGAAATAAAGAATTTGGGAGGCCAGCTTCTTGATGAATGGATTAGATGGGTTATTTTACATTGTGTTATACTGCGCTCGCACTATTATATTGTGACTTAATATTTTTATTAAAATACAAAGTAGAATTTAACGATTTTAAACGTTAGGTACAATAGGTATTAAAATATTATATTTAGTGTTTTATGTAATTGCATTACATGAGTTGTATTTTTAAATGTTGCTTTTGTCATGTAGTATTTTCAACGAATAGTGTTTAATTATTTTTGTTGTAATTTTCCGTTGGGTGGTGCCATTTAAAATTTTGATATGTTTATAATTTTTGATTCATTAGCTAGAACTACTTTTGTTTATTGTTTATTTTAGTTAAAACTTTAAAATTTATAATATTTATTGTTAATTTAGTGTGCTTTTGAAATGTTTATAATAATGTTCCAGAGAAGCGTTATTTACATAACTTTTATTCAGTGCTACTTTAATGTATACTTCTTGAGGAATTCTAAAGCGTATTGTTATTTTAAGTTTATGATTTTCTGAATTAAACCCAGCCATGTTTTTTGCACGGACCCCTTCTGAAACCGGTTCGGTTACATAGCGTTGACGAGAATATATTGGCTTGGAAGAGGTTATTGATTGCGATCCAGGGGATTGAACTTTTATGAGCTACTCTTCAACTATGGGTTGTAAATATTGAAAGGCCTTTAGTGAACTTTCTAGATAGTTTAGTTTTGTTTCTGGTATTTCTTAGTATAATTATGCTTGGTTTTTTTTTGCCATTTGGCCTACTACAGCAATTTGGTTTAATCTATTCGCGCGCAATAAATTTTGCCATGTGGGGTAGGTTATGTACAAGAAAGGTAAATAACAATCTATACACAAATCTAATAGTTAATTTGGTCACCATGCCATGCAATATTGGCTTGTGCCTATCTGATTTGTTGTCAAATATTTGGTGTTTTAGTTTTAGTGCATTTGTTTTTTTAACTGTAGAGGATGAAGACTAGTGGTCATGTGCCTCTGATTAAATTAGGGGTTTGTTTATTAGGGCAAGGATGTGTTCGGAGTTAATGTGTGTAGTAGTAGGGTTTAGAAATGAGTTGAGCTGGGATTCTGTGATATTTGATTTCTCCTGTTCGATGCGGATTTGGTTGATGTTATTTTGTCGTCAGGATTTCAATTTTAGCGTATATTAAGAACATTGTATTATCAAGCCACTGAATCAATTAATTTAGATCGATTCACGCAGTCGTCGTCGGGCACGCTGCTGTGTTATCAATTGACCTGTGATATACTAAATTCACGTTTAATTTCATTATTTATAAAATGACCTCTCCGGAGGAGGCTGCTAGGGAGTATAAGTGAGTCATATTTTGTAGTAGTATTTTTATAATAACTAAAAGGAAACAGGGTTGGGAGCCTTATATAGTTTTTTTTAGATTGACCCTCGATGAGTTAGTGAACAACAACAAGACTCAGATAAATCTTCTTACCATATTGGCTGAAGATTATCAGCAGTATGCGCCAGCAATAGTGGATACGATTGATAAACAAATTTACCGGGTCGGTTTTTGATTCAAACAAGGTTCTGTACAATATATTGTATAGCAGTAAAATAATCGTAATATATAGGTTCCTAAGGAGCAGAAACTGCCAGTGATGTATGTGACCGATTCAATATTAAAAAATGTGTCAAATGATCAGTATAAAGAGCTTTTCGCGAAGGTCATTATACGGGTATTCTTGCATGTGTTTAAAGAGGTAAGGTTTTTTTTTGTATTCTTAAAACAAATTAGAGTAGGATTTAAGTGAGAGATTCCACTAATAATTTATTTGTATATTGAAACTACTTTCATACGTATTTTTAGGGTGATGAGAAAGTTAGATCAGCACTTTATAAGCTTCGTCAAACATGGACGGAGGTATTCAATCGTTCAAAGCTTTATCAGTTGGACATGAAAGTAAATGAAGAGGACAGAGCGTGGCCAATCTCAAATCCCGTAAAGCCTGTGCAAGCTACACCTACATCTACTTCTGCTTCAAGACCCCAACCTGCGAAAGTGCATATCAACCCTAAATTCATACAGAATGGATCCAAAGCTCCGGTACTTTGTTTGATGAAAGTATTCGTGAATATTGCAAATAAAATATTACCCGAGAGATTTTTTATTTAAATATGTGGAAAACATATTATGAAAATAAGAAGTAGTTATTAATAGAGCAAATTAATATTACCCTTATTGGACACGGACTGTGATTCCAAATTTTTACACTTTTCTTATTTGATTGATTATTTATGGTAGTATTATAATATAATATTTGAATTCCAGAGAGACCCCAGAACGAGAACAGTAACTGTTGATGATAAAAATGTGAGGGTTCAGATCGTTAAGAAAGAATCTCCGAAAACCGCTGAACCGAAAAAGGAACTCATGTGCGTAGTTACGAGGTGTAAACTATTTCAATGTGCTATACGGGCATTTTTTAGTATCTTTTAATAATTTCATCGATTTTAGTGATGAGCTTTTGAGTTTGCCTCCTCCAATAACGCATGTGAAAAGTGAACCAGATGAGCCAACGCCACCAGCGCGCATCAGTCCAAATCCTCCGAAGAGAAAGGCCGATACTCCTCCATTAGATATTCAGAATAAGAAACGACGATCTCCTAGGCTTAAGGATCAAGACCATAGAATCCACCACCCACCGGCTCCTGGATCGTGAGTTGTATGAATACTAGTTGATTTTGTATACTGATAAAATCAATGTATACTTCTATTTCCAGCATGAATACAGTAGTTCAACCTACAGCAACGCTTGGCTCACATGCATTTGTTTCTAATCCGGTGGTAGCTCCTGCTGTAGCACCTGTTGCCCACCATGTTCCGTCTGCTTTATCCTCTTATGCTGGTGGTGTTCCTTCTATGTATCCATCATCGGCGCCATCACCACTAATTCCGATGTCAACTCCACTACCCATGCCATCATTTCCACCTCAACCACAAACTGGATTCCCTGTTTCAAATAATGGACCATCAGCATTTGCCTACTCTGGTCAACATCATGCTCCTACTCCAAGCCAGCCGCCTGTAAGTGGTATCCATCAAAGCATTTAGAAAATTCCCTAATTATTTGAAATAAAAATAGTTTTATATTAAAATGGCTCTCATTGTCAGACTTATTATAGGTCATCACACATGAAACTGTCCGGCTTGAAGGTATCCCTGCGAATAATCGCATATTCGTTGATGGAAAGGCGCATGAAGTTGAATATTTGGATAATGTGGCTGTTATTGAAAGAAACGGTCTCCCACATAGGTTAGTATGATTTCAATACTTATATATTGTTTATTCTCTATTTTATGGTTCGTTCCTAACTGTTTGAATTTCTAGGATATATTTTGCGGGTACTCCTCGTAATGTCATTATTGATGGGGTGGCCCATCTTCTCAATTTTGGAGATTCGAAAACTGTTTTCATCGATGGGGAACCTCATGTATTGCGATTTGGTGCACCCAGTCGAGAATTGTATATGGGCAATTTTCCATTCAAGGGACAATTTGGAGGTAATTATATTTATCTTATCAATCCAGCGGTTATAATGTAACTAGATTGTTGTAGGTGCACCTATTATTGCTACAATTAATGGTCGTCGCCATGAGATTCGACTTGGAGGGCCAGCTCCTGATGTTAAAATTGATCCTGATCCAGCCTACGAATTAGCGCCTGAAATGAACAGGAAACGAGCTAGCAAATTGACTCCAGAACCAAAAGGCAATTATCGATTTATATGAGACGAGCTAATATTTCATTTTATTATTCAAATTTTCTTTTTAGTTGCTCCACAGGTCGACGCCTTCAGTTTGCTGAAAAAACTACAGCAGAGTGGTTATCTTAAAGTTAACAAGCCAGTTGAAAAAAATGAGAGGCCAAAAAAACCATTTAGAGAAATGACACCTCCTATTCCAAGCGAGCATAGGTAATTGAATTAATTACATTCTTTTTGATGTGATTTTATATATCATAGGTTTTTTTTTCAGCCTAAACGTTGTGGAACGAAGACCAGCACCGTCATCTTCTCTTAAAGAATTCAATATGAGATTGCTAAAAATGTAAATCTACTTTTTATATATCTATTAAACTGAAACTATTGTTACATTTTATTTTTAGCCGATACGATAGTGTGGTAGATGCACTACATGAGAAACAACAGAATGCGTGCCCCCACTGTGGGATGCGAATGGAGCTTCGTGGTGAGAAATATGAAAGGCATCTGGATTGGCATGTAAAGAGGAACCTCAAAACTTTTGAAAGATCTAGTACAAGCAGACCTTGGTATGCTAGTAGTAAGGTTGGTTATGCTTGTTTTTAGTAGCATTTTATGCTTGGTAACTTGATATTATTTATTGCCTTGTTTTTTTTTAAAACTAGGTATTTTTAGGATTGGTTAAAAAGTGAAGAAGATGAGGAAGCTGGTACAAGTGGATCGCATGGAGCAACTGGTATTACTTACATATCGAATATTCTGCTTTGAAATAGGTTCTGTTTCTAATTACTATGGCTTTAGATACAGCAGATGAGACGTCTGGTACAACTCCAGCTGTGGTCTCCCATGAAACTGTGAATAAGGTACGTGAAAAACCATAGAAAAGTTGTAACGGATAACAAATGCTCACACATGCAATAGCTGACATCTCTATCATATCTCCTCCGTCGTTGGGGAGATATAAATGAATTATACCTGTTTATTTCTTCAGAAATTTCCGTGTGCGGGCCAGCTCTGGAATAATGGGTTCTTTCAGCAACATCTCGGCTCTTGTTGCTTCGAGAACTCGAGAAGCGATTCCCTTCTGTGCAATGTTTGCAGAAGTTTATAGTCAAAAATTTTAATTTCACATTCCTATACATTTATTTCAGAATTGTTTCGTATGTGGGGAGAAGTTCGAAGAGTATTTCGATGAAGAAGATGACGTCTGGAAGCTGAGGGATTGTGTTATGGTCAATAAAAAGGTTAGTTATTTCCATATTTACTTTCCTTAAAAAAGTAATGTTCTCTGCTAGTTTTATAATGCTATTTTAGACCTTCCACTCAGCTTGCGTTCAAGATGCGTCAGTACTTGATGATTCAACTGCAGATGTTTCATGTGATCCTGATTTGTTTGTACATGAAAGCAAGTTGTTAAACACGTTACAGACTGGTCAGTAGGGCGCGTCACAGTATATAGTATATAATCAGTCGTTCCTCGTGTCTCACAGGGCAAACCGACTTGTGTTAAAATTCTCTTGTGGTCAAAGTTGTCTAGAGTCACCTCCCCGTCCTCCCCGGCTGTTCTTACTGGAATTTCTCACTGGAAAATCTTTTTAAAAAATAATAAAGAATTTTTTAATATGCTGTTTATTTGTTTTTGCTCTATTCCATTGTGTTGCTTAATCTGAGTTAATAAACTTTACAATTGGTTTTCTAGTATTCCATGTATTCCGTGACGTTGCTCGTCAGTATTTTTTTATGATTTTAGTCTTTTATTCCTTGGGTAAATAGTACCTGTGAGTTCTAATTTGTGGCATTAGTACTCCAGCTTCAGATGTCTTCATTATCCCTCGTAGTGGAATGTAGTTCGTGTTCTTGGGGTAAAATGGCATCTAAGCACGGCGAGCAAGCTATTAATGATATCATTCGAGCGATGGTTAGTTTGGGTCTCAACACTTAAGACAACGTAATTAATGATCCAGCTTAAGGTATCGTTCTCCAACTCTCACTTGTCTCTCTCAGCTTCAAATCGGTTGCTGTTATTTGCTTTCGCGAATAAAATCAGGAAGAAGGTTTGTCTTTCATATTTCACAGTTACTAACCAATTTCTATTATTTCGCTACAGCTGTTGTTTAACTCTCGTCGTGGTTCTCCCGATTCTTCTAAAGCCATGGTGAATGCTCTTCGAGAAACATTACGAGAAAGTGCACTTTCGGACGATACAAAGATGGCTAGTCCACTGGCAGCTGTTCTCTCTCAAGCAATATGCCGTATGTTATCAATTCTGAATATTGGTTAAATAATGGTATATCGGAATTAAAATTATAGTAACAATAATAAGAGTATATGAAATTTAGATATGAAAAGAAATGAGGGTTCTGAGATTCCTTGTACTTCCACTGAAACTACTATTTCTCAGCGTGGAAGGGTCATTATCGTGTCAATGACGTCGGAATTTGGAATGGAACATGGTATACTTCTTTATATTTAGCTCTATTCATTAATTAATTATGCCATGTATCTTTGTATTCTTGCCATATACTTTTTAGTTCAAGCTATCATACAGTATTGTTTTTTAAAGGAATTAATATTTAACTAGCTTTAGGTCCTTTGATGAATTTATTTTTCTCTTCTGCTAAACATGGTATCTACGTTGACGTAATCTCCTTGGATGAACCTAGTCCGCTTCTACAACAGGCTGCTGATATAACGGGTGGTCTTTTCATACAAGTTGATTCTCCAAAACGGTTATTGAGTTACATGATGGTGAGTTATATTGTTATTTTGTATTATTTTTTGTTTGGTGATGCCTTATTAATTACTTTTTTTTAGACACATGTTTTAACTGATCCAACATCGAGATCACTTTTCCCGCAATTAGCTCTAAAGGTAAAGAGGCTCATAAATCCATTAAAATATATTGCTGTTAGTTATGTATTATCTTTTAGGCCGTTGACTATCGTGCTTCCTGTGTTTGTCATCATCAGCTAGTTTCATCTGGTTGGGTCTGCTCTGTTTGCTTATCTGTTTTATGTCAATTCACACCAGTATGTAAAGCATGCAAGTATGTTTGACATATTTTATGTTTATATTCCATACTTCTATGATATTAAACTAAAATTAATCAGTTATTTTTAGTGCTGTTTTCAAGATCACTGCCCTACCCAAGAAAAATCTTAAGCGGAAAAGAAAGACTTAGTGATTTATTTTGTCACTCTTAGTGTAAAAATCAATTAATAATAAATTATATTAGAAATATTTTAAATCATTAATTGTTAGCTGTAAAATCAGCTAATTCTACCTCATTTTAATTATTAATTAATACTTTTAGATAGTGGAAGTTCTGAATGAGCAATATTATTGAAATGTTTTGTTGATATAAAAAGTGATGGATAGATACTGAATATTCAAACATTTTGTTGTTTTGAATATGAGACGGACTTCTTTGTCATATTAACAGAATTGGGATTCTCTATAAAGATTTTGTAGATGGTAGCACCCGAAGGAGATGAACAATCACCTGAGGTTCATCTTTTATGGGAACATGGACGAAGAATGCTGTTTGATGCTTTAGACTCTTTAGAAGGGGAGAAAACTATTGTTTGGGATCGTAGTGTTATGCACAGAGTGAATTTGGTAGGTGGTTCGTGTGGTGTTTAGTTGTTTTAACCACTTTAAACTAGTCTCTTTCTATTTTTTTTAGTTCGCTGGACCATCAGTTCTCAAGACTCATGGGGTGGTATGCAACTCAGCGTTAGACCAATTTCGACCCCCAGAGACTCCTCATGTTATTTTTTTCCTGTCGCCGTCACTTAATGCTTTAGATGGATTATGTGACTACATAGAAAAGTCAAGAAATGATACGGTTTGTGATATCAAAAACTTATCTTTATCAAAAGCCATGAAACTATTTGCAGAAAATTTTATATCAAGTATTCTTTATCCCGGAAGCATGGTATGTGGTTCGAGAAAAGTTGAAAGAAAGAGAGAATGGCCGGGTAATTGCTTATTTAGTTTATTTTATTGTCCTATGTATACATGCTTTTATGAAGTTTGAGTATTGATATAGAGTGCTATTTAGTACTGGGAAAGACTGGAGTCTGTAAAAGAATTGCCTCTTTCATGGTTACCGCATGATGGAGATTGTTTATCATTAGCTGAGCCTCAGCTACCATCTCGGTAGGATTTTAGCGGTATTTTAGTCAAATTACAATCATTAAGCTCTATACATTATGTCCTCTATTATAGATTGCTTATTAATGGTGATTGGACATATCTTCATCGATGTGCAGTTGCTTTAAATCAATTGATCTCCCTATGTTCATCACGTATTCCTATATACAGCCGCGGTAAGTGGTCACATGACGTTGCTAGGATGGTGAATAAAATGGAACCAAGCACCGTAAGTTTGATGTGGTAGAATTTACGCAAGTGAATGTTTTCACTAATATTTATTAATGTAATTCTCCATTATCTAATAAAAAATGTCAACTGCTAGGAGTCTTCATCTTCCTCTACCAGTTTAATATTAAATCGTATCATAATCATTGATCGGTGGCTTGATCCGTTGACCCCCATGCTCACTCAACTAACATATTCCGGCCTTTTGGATGAAACATATACAGTGGGAATAGTCGGATCTATTAAAGTAAGTACTGGTTATTACGTTTCGTATTTTTCAAGTACGACTAGCATTGTATAGTTCAGGTGCCACAGGCCGAGTTCGATGAAAAAGATGACGAGGACCCATTCCAAATGAAGGAGATTTATTTAACAGATGAAATTTTTCACCGGCTTAAGCACGTTCATATCAATGCTATTGGACAAGAATTAGCGAGTATCCTGAAAGAAATTCGAGAGGATGAGCAGGCTAGAGGATGGCACTAGTCATTTTTAATAATTTCTAATTAAGTACTTCAATATATCGAAATATCTGGCTTTAGTTCGACAAGGAGCGAATGTCAGTAGCAGAGTATCAAATACTAGTCAAAAAAATGCCACAAATACTATTGCGGAAAAAATTATGTAGAACTCACATGCGATTAGCAGAAATGATTCGCTGCCAATTATATGATGTGTTTGTAGATCAGATAAGAATACAGAAAGGTAAGACCAGAACAGTTTCTTCATAGTTAAATTACTTTATCTACTATAAATATTCCTTATTAAACACTAATTAGTTATACTACAGAATTACTAGAATCGACTGATAGCGATAAAGTAGTGCCATTTATCGAAGAATCTATTATCGAAGCTTGTGAACTGAACGATGCACTTCGAATGATTTCGGTTCATTCATTAGCATCAGATGGTTTAAAAACAACAGTGATTCAGCAATACCGAAGATTAATCATGCAGGTAAAATCCATGTACACTTCTATTAATTTGTTTTATTAATTGATCTCCAGTCATATGGTGCGGAAGCTTTGAACCGCCTGTTAAAAATGCAAAAAATGGGCCTAGTTCGAGAGAAGGGTGGTAGTGGGAAGATGAACTGTGAATATGGACCAGTTATGTTTCCACAAATGAAGAAACTGTACGATTTATTGCCAGATAATGTATCAGAAGAGGTTAGAAAATGCATATATAATATTTAAAGTACATTTAATTACTTTCATCATCTTCAGAATCAGAATGATGCGGCTTATGTGTATAGCGGATATGCTCCTCTACTGATCCGAATAATTGAGGAGGGAGACCGAGTAAAGTGGACAGGATGGAATAAAACAGGAGCAGAAGGGGATAACGGTCATAATTGCATTTATATCGACCTAAGCATGTTAAACACTTATACAGGTTTTTAGGTGGAAACCATTCGGCAGTGTTCGTCCTAGGTGGTGTTACACGAGCTGAGCAGGCAGCCCTGAAGCGTATACCGAACATATCACTAATCCTAGCATCGTCATTAATCACCGGAAACAAACTACTGGACAGTATCACGCAAATCTAAAGGTTCAGTATCTAAAGGATTCATTTTCTTCGTTGTTATTCTTTCGGTATGAACTTAATATTTATCGATATAATATTATACGACAGTCTATACGAAATATATTACTTATGGTTACTGGAACTCGTACAAGAATTATCCGAAGCGACAGGTTAATGATAATAACAATGAAAGAGGAGCGGAATTTGAACAAGCGATAAGGGAGCTAATCAAATTAGTTACACCGGAAAAATATGGGGGGTCGATTCTTGGGGAGGGTTGAAGATTCATGCATCAATAAATATAAGAAACCTGTAGACGGCAATATACAGGCTCATTCAAAGCTGATTTAGTACAAAACCCTTGCATCATAGGTTGTTTTGTTGAATGAAGACACCATAACTCATAACTAAAGATCATCCGGATCGCCTTTAAGTGAAAGACTTCGCGGAATACTTGGAGATGAAGGAGGTCCACTCTTCTGGAACTAATAGTATGGGTATTATTGATGAATTACTAAAAATACAACTGAAACTAATTTGCAGGATTAATTAGTACCCTGTTAAGGAATTAATCTATGAATCACTTACCGCTCCTCTTGGCCGGAAAAGTTCATGTCTCATGAGCTCGAAAACATCGGCTCTATCTTCCTTTTTGTACTGTAGACACCTCCGTATGAAGTCTTGAGCAACAGGGCTTACCTAAAAATTGTTAATATATACTACGCCACCAATAGTTAAATGAAAGGAAACTAACCAATGGTTTTGGGGGGAACAGTACTTCATTGGCCTTCAAGATTGTGTTTTCCTCCAAAATTTTCTGTTGAGTCTGATCATGACCAAATGGCTGTAATAGAAATGCAATCTTATATTGATGTATAACTCAATAATTTAATATACGAAGCTGGATGTAGCACTAACTCTTTTTCCATAAATACATTGATAGAAGATCACTCCAACACTCCAAACATCAACTTTACAACTTATCTTAGGAGGAGCATGGCTAACCACAAACGTCTCCGGTGGAAGGTACCTTAGATTAAAAATAAAGCTAGTGATATAATTAGGAAAATTGTTGCAAGTTTGTTAAAAAAAGTTCTTACCAGTAAGTACCAGCGAACTGGGATGTTAGCTCAATACTATCGTCATCACTTGATCCTTCCATGATTTTCGATAAACCAAAATCTGTAATCTTTATCGCACCACACGTTGTCCCAGATTCCAGTAGTATGTTGGCAGGCTTGAGATCATAGTGTATAATAGGCGGTTTCTTTTCATTCAAATAAACTAGAGCGGACACAACCTACAACAAGACTAGTTTTGAACGATTAAAATAACGAAAAATTTCGAAGAGGCTCACCTGCATAATAATACTTCTTGCCTCTTTTTCCGATACTGATTTATTTTGTTTTAAGTAAAAGTCTAAATCATTGCCTGGGCAGTATTCTAGAACAGTGCAAAAAGAATGGTTATCAATAGTGAAAAGATCGAAGAGCTTAACAATTCGGCAGTGGTCCAAGGTCTTATGTATGTCTTTCTCACGCATTGCATGCTTGACATAATTAGCCTAAAATTGTCACATTTAGTATTTGTACAAAAGACAAGCCGAAGATAGTACAACTCACTTTCTTCTCTTCCTTCCACTCTTTATTAACATGATGGATCTTGCATGCAACGTAGCGATTTTCCTCTAAATCAAAAGCGCGCCACACTTCGCTGAAAAGTAAATACAAAATGAAACGTTTTAAAGATTATACCAAAGCACTTATAATTAATAGCATTTGCCAACTTTACCAATCATGCACTCTTTTTTTTATTCTCTACTACGAAAGGCGCACAAATCAATAAACAACTGGGGCAAAAATAATGCTATACGCCAAAACATGCAATAACTTAGAATTACGCTGTGGAACCAAATTAGTTTTCTTAAAGTAAAAATACGAATTATTGTATATTACATACCTGAAACCACCCTTTCCCAATAGTGACAACAGAAGATACCGTTTGTTAAGCATTTCATGATCTTTATAACGAGAGTCCCTTTCATTACTCGCGCGTTTAAGTTCTCTAAGATGAAGTTGCCTCTCACGATCCAACTTTTCCTTATCAGCTTGAAGTTCTGATTCTTCTTTCTTCACATGCTCACGTTTCAGCTTATATATTTCATCCTAAAAAAGTGCATAACCATGGAGGCGTTTATTGGGAAATTAAAATTCAAGTAATTAAACATACCAACTCTATATATTCTTGATAACTAATTTCTTTAGGTTCTTCTGGTCGTCTAAAAACAGCATCATCGCCACCCGAAGTTGATGGAGCTGATCCATCAGTTTGGATAGCAGCAAGTTGTGCATTTAAGGAATTGGATGCAGATCTGTAAATAAATATAATCCACTACAGGAATTTTGCATCACCTTATCAATTACCTCTTTGGAGCTGATCCTTCTTTGCCAATCCCCAGAGGTTTCCGTTTCTTTAAAAGTGCAGAGGCATTCTGAATCTCATTTCTCTCGTTATTTATTTGCTGCTGTCGTTTAGTCATTTCTTCAACAGCCCAGCCATCAATCTAGAAAAAATTCAATTATAACCATATCTTATCTATTACGTACATGGTTCCTAGCTCAAAATTATGCGATAGAACATACCCAGTTTTCTCTAAATGAATCTCCATGTCGCACTAGCTTATATTGTCCAATTCGAGGAATGTCTTCAGTAGTCTAAACAAAGTAATTCACTTCTCTACTTTAATAAATAAGCATCACCATAATTGGCTTAAAAATCACTAAGCTCACCTTATCTCTTAAAGCTTTTCTATCGAGAGTATTCTTCTCTATTAAAAGCCGTTTAATAGTATCCCTAGCAGCATCATTTTTGCGACGCTCATTCGCTGTCTGTTATAATCAGGATATATACATTATACCAAGAAACCAATATATTTCTTTAAATTACTTTTGTCTGCTCATCAGCTATCTGGATTCTGAGTTCCTGAATCATGCGATCTCTTTTAGCCAATTCTTCAGGGGAAGTATTATCAGCCTAAAAAACTACCAAAATAGACTAAAATCATATGTAAACCTAAAAATGCATAAATATACTATAAATTTCTTCGCTAAAATATTAAGGCAAGAAATATATTATTCAACTAAATAATTCTAAGCTCTGACAGATATTTCAGAATGTTGGAAAATTAAAACATTTTCAAGTACCTCTATATCAGTTTGTGTTTCCTCATCAATTCTCTCTCGATGTTTCACTGGAGGACCTGGAGGACTTTGATTAGAATTACTATTGGAATCCGAAGAGTAGTTCATATGTATTGGTGTTACTCTATTCGCTGGGGATAATGAAGTAGCCGCCCAATTCTGAAACGAAAAAAAAATAGTACTTCGTATTTTAAAAAAATCACTACTTATATTTAAATTATTCTTAAACTGTTCTCAAAACACTACTTATAAATACGCCTATAAAAGTTCTATACAGATTTTCATGTAACATTTTCATAACTCCAGATACAAATTTTAAATTGTAGTAATATGTGCATCTTTCTTTTTTCGAATGTGTAGCTTTCCATATTTTCATGATACATGTTATTAACTAAGAAAACTACGTTCTAAAGCAGAAGAATATATTTAAACTACCCGAACTACAAAATAGATTTTACGTAAATCGTGGAAAAAAATTACTTGCACTACTCACATTATTTCCATGAGATAAAGCATCAGGGATACAGTTATCCCCATTGATAACAGAATTAATCGATGCAAAACGTTTCGGACTTGACTGCGTCTGCAATGTTTCCCAAGAAATAAAAAAAACAGACTTATCTAATCAAACAATAAATTCAAGGATTTCAATTCAAAATAATAATAAAACGCTTACAATTACATCTTGTATCCTCCAAAAATTTAATTCATATTTTAAAAAACTTACCCTAATGAACTCTGTTATTTTTCTTTCTGACTTAGGTGTTTCATCTCCACGTCTGCGCTTTCTTACAGATTTCTTTTCTGTTGCTGGACGGTTATTCCTGTTCATGATAGTTTCAACGTTTTGACAAATGATACAATCACTTATAGCAAAGAAAAGAAGCTAATTACTAAGAAAAAAAAATACCTTCCCGGTGTTCCATCAGGCTCCCTGTCTGAGACAGAACCAGCGCTACTAAGATTACTACACTCGTTCATAGGCAATGGAGGTGCAAATATTCGCATCTGTCCATCTATACTGTCCTCACTAAACGGTTGAAGAGCAGCATCTGCTGGACATGATAATGGAACACTTCCATCAGCACACGACAAGCTTTGTGTCTAAATTGACATCAAAATAACATAGGCATAGTATATAATAAAGTACTAAAGTAATTAAAGGCCATGTTCCTCAAGTAATGGTGAATAATGAGCTTTATGTTTGAAATCTGTTAAATATTATTGATTTTAATAATATTACACTCATACAATACTCCAACATACAACACTTCCATTTTCTAATGCATACATTAACTTATATTCAACACAAACTACTGAACAAATTACTAGCTTAGTTTCACTGTTAAAATCAAAACACCTACCGTAGGAAGTGTTCTTGTAGCTCTTGGACCAGTATTAAACAATTTCTGCTCAAGTTGTTGGTGATGAAGCTGCTCAAACCTTTGTTGCTCGCCAAAATCAACAGGGTCCGCCATACTGGTTGTCATTCTTGAACTATTAGATAGACATCAGATCTAGGATAAATAACTTTACTGTACTGAAGATATTACCAAGTATACAACTCGGTAAAATAGTGAGAGATAACACCAAACCAAAAATTCCAACACATAACTTTCACAAAACTGATGATCGAATTATAAATAAGATCAGCTGTTCCTCACCGGATAAGATACCCTTTGAAAACTTCTGCAAAAAACTACTCTGAACAGAACCTGTAGATCAAAGTAACAATACGTTCCCTTTAGCAAAAAATCAATAGCTGCATATCAAGACACTTGACATCAAAAAACACACAGTCGATACGCCCATAGTCAGCGCGCGCGAAACATTCCTAACGAATGCCAAAGTAGTCCTGAAACGAATAGGTTACTTTACTGAATATCAATTTGGCAAATCATCAATTTAAAGTTTTATTTTAGCGAAGGTTTGTAGTTCACATATATTTCAATTATTTTGTTTGTTCAGGATTAGTATTAGTTATTGGTACTACCTGCAATTTAAAAATTCGGTGTCAACCCCATACTATACCTTCATAGTAAAATTTAATAGTTACAAATTATATTTAGTACGTCTCATCTGTCGTTATTTCAGTACTCCAAATTTACTAAATACATTATGTCATCTCGGTCTATTCGGAGTAGTGGTATTACACATCAGAATTCACCTCAACGTGATGGTCGTGATCGTGATCGACGATTGTTCGCTAATATTCAAAGCACTTTGAGAGGAACATCTTCTGCTTCATCACCATCAATTCCTTTAAGTGAAAAATTAAAGCCAAGAGTCAAGGATCCTGTAGAGGTCTTCATTTTGAATGTTTTATATTGTAGCCATAATAGCTAACCGTTGTATTTGTTTGGTATTGTGTTTAGTTAATCATACTTCAATTCCATTCCAGGAGTTACATGATCTTAGTTCAATTATTTCACAAATATCAGATCTCACTTTCAGATCTGATCGTTCAGCAATTCAAATAAGTATGAATTTCTTACATATTTCTGTAACATGCTCCAATAACTTTTTTCCGTACTTAGTATTTTGTTTCGTCTAGAGAGGAATATCACCTCATCGGATTATCTTTTGTCCATGAGCGAGGATGAATGGATTACGTTATGTAAAACATTATTGGCTGTAGCATTAAACGACAGTGAGACAGACTTTGTCGTTGACCTATTCACTCCGTTAATGGGCGAGTTTATATTTACTTTCTTAGCCACAAATTAGGATTGCAAAGGAGTCTCTGATTCCTTATATTTTAAAATTTTGTATGCTTCATAATTCATCACTAAAATTTTTCTTAGCTTATTCTAGGAGAGATACATGGGGAATATATAACTCACACAGTATATTAAAATACAAAGTTTAATTATAGCTTATGTACTGTGAGTCATCGGTAAACATAGGTAATAAGTCATATGACCATATCTTCCTATTAACGTTTGTTTCATTATTAAAGATTCGGAAAGTGTTCCTTTGTAAGTTACTACATGTTTTTGCAGCACATGAATTATTTTGTGAAGTTATGTGTTCTGAACTGATGTCTGTTTCTTCTTCATTCATTATGGATAGTCGTAAAATTGAGGCAAATATTCCATCTTTCTTAGGTGCCATACTCTGCGCCAACTGGCCTCGAAGCATGGCTAAGGTATCGTTTTATTCTCTTTTGCTTTAACTAAAAATGAATTTTTTGATCGTTATCAATTTATTTATATACTTCATTAATTGTCAGGCCATTGACAGCATGAATCCAGTGCTTTTCACAACTGTATCTATTATCAAGGGATGGCTTCTCGTTCTTTCTGATGATAATGTCGTATGTTTCTTTCAACTGCTCATTTATCTGTTTTATTAATTAAAATGTAATAGCTATCGCATCTAGTTTTTTTTAAATTTTTATTCAATTGCATTAACTCAATTGTGGGTAATGATTTTATTTATTTTTGGTATATTTCGAAGTATTTTCATGTTATTATATACAATTATATCTTCCACTTTGTTCAGTGTTTGTTTACTGATATAATTTAAATTATACAGTATTTTGTATCGACGTCATGTTTAGGCAACTATTAAGGAAGTAGTCGTTAATAATTCTGAAAATAGCAGTTCTCAAAGAGAAGATCATGAGATCGTGAATAGGTAAACCTTTTCTCCATTATTTATTTTTTTAGTACTTTAATAACATCATGTGTAGATGTGCTCGTGCAATATCTTCTTTGTGTGAATCAACTCAGCGTTCTTTGTGGATGAAATGGCCAGAACTCTGTGATGAGATCTACTCGATTATAAAACCATCTATCACAGACAATAAAATTATCACTGGGTTAGTTGTTTAATATTTTAATATTATATATTATCATTATTTATATTTTTCAGAGAGGTAAAAGCTAGCCTTTTGAATTCACTCATCTCTCTTCACTCATGGACACGATCTAGAGTACCTACAACCAAAAATTCATCCACGCAAACTGTAAAAAATATCACTTTGTGAATCTATTTCAACTAGTCATCATTATTCGTTTTACCTCATATGATGAGTCTCACTATTTCTCTGATATAATGATACGTCGGGTTTTTTACGATGTTTAACTTCTTATAGTACTCTACCTAGCAGGAGAAAGCGATTGAAAGATAATATATGTCCAAAGATTGTGAATTAATTACAGCTAAATCTTTCATTATATTTAATTATCTAATTGACATCGTATTCAATTCACTGTTTGAGCATTATTACTAATTGTTTTATTGATTAAGGCATTTCTTAAGTATCATGTGAGTAGTTTTATTTATCCCTTTTAATCCTCTGTCCGCCAGTCATTCATCATTACCTTAGTGGGGCCGCCATAGAAGACAAAAACTATATAAATGATTGCGAAGCTTAAAACGTTCGTTGCTATATGAGTCGTAGTGCGAATTAACTTTATGTCCAATCTGCCGTGCCAGGCGCTGCTGCAATTTGCATAGTGCAAATTGAATTTGGGTTGCATGTGGTTCGATGAAGAATCTCTTTGATCCAAAAAAGATGTAAATAAATTATTAACTTATTAGCAGTTATGCAATATGTAAATATTTCTACATTTTTTTGGTATGCGTTACTGATATAATGGCTAAATTTGCAGTACATAATTGGGATTTTACTTAGAAATGTCGAGTCGTCGTTCTACGAACTCACTGAATTTGAAACGAAAACAACAAATGGCGTCTCGTTGACCTGTTGCGTATGTCTAATTCAATGCCTTCAAAATATTTTCAAAAATGAGACTTTGAATTGACATGTTATGGTGAGATGTCTCATGTGACTAAATACTACCCTGAGAATTACGTTTTAAGTACATTATGTCTGGCAAATTCTTGCTTCACTTGTGCTATTTACTAACTGTTAAACGGGATTAGTACGTACTTTTTTTCGTTTACGCTTGATATGATAACGGGGACATATGTTAATATCTTCAAAAATACGGAACTACAGTGTGATTACAATGGAAGGATGCTGCTGACATTCAAGTTTATTTAAAGAAAACGCTAAAGTAGAATTTGTATTGATGCTTTTATTCAAGGAATGGCTTAATATAAATGCATGGCTTGATTCTTAAATCCTGTTTAAAAATTTAGAAGTGGGTATTCATTACGAAGTTGGTGTAATCGTTTGATGAAAGATACTGAATAGAAGCTGGAGTATGTGTAGCGCGATTTGTTGCTTTATCATAAAGAAGCATATCTCTAGAAAATCCACAAGATCTGTCTATCCTGCTTACGTTACGGTTATAGTAAAGATATTTGCCTAGAACTATTTTATATTCTTAAGAAAGGAACCAATGAAGGATGCAGTATGAATGAACTGTTTGTCATTGTTCATATAGTCAATTAATCTGCGCTCAGTTATATTCGGTGAACGAATCGCTTAAAGTCTGTTCAGTAGATGAATTCGTCCGTTTTCGGTAATTACCTTGGAATAGTTATGGAAAAAGGTGGGTGGTGAAAAATTAAGTAGTAGAACTATATATCTGAAGAGGACATCGAAGGAGTTCGAAGAACATACAAATTACTGTATCAAGGGCGTTAGAGGAGGTTTCGTCTAGACAACAAAGTGGTGAAAGTATATCTGCAGAATAAGTAGTAACTACATCCAGCTGCTATACACTTATCGATAAGCTATCGTCATTCCTATATGTCTTCTATTCTTAGTTCTTTTTTTTGCGTATTATTTATATAAAAATGAAAGATTGCAGACAGCTTTGATGGTGGAAAATGAGGAATTATTGTTTATTTTTCTTTCTTAAATCCTCTACTTCTGAAGTGTCCCCATAATCCATTTATTCTACCACCACATTCATTACAAAGGGCAATGCCCTCGGTCTGTTGTCTGTCTGGCGCCCGTATCACATGACTCACTACCGTACTCCCGCTCCTCTGCAACGTTTTCTCGTCTGAGATAGATATATCTCAAACACTCCTATAGAAGTAACAGAAGATAATCTTCTATGATTAGCCACGTGCGCCGTGTATAGTTATATATTTAAAGCCTTTGGGATTTTGTATTAAATTTCTCGACAATGAAAATCATCTCAGAACAAAAGTTTAATGATGCCTAAATATTAATCTATTGAAATATGTTTTTAAATTATGGTCAAGATTACCACATATGCATGCACAAATTTCCTGCCAATTCTTTTAGTAACGAAAGACAATTCTGCGCGCATAAGCACTATATTTTATTAGTATTTAGTTATCGCTGAACGCATTTTTATTTATATTACTAATAAACATTTCGTTAAACAATTTCGATCTGAGCACAGAAAGCATTTTTACTGCTGATGTACACAGGATCACGCGGCGACGGCCTATGCCTCCCACTGAGGCCCAGACAGCTCGTAAATATCGTGAATGGGTGTGCACCGATGAAAGGTCACGTCTGGAAAAACTGATCATTGATCTCCGTATCTAGAATTCTAAAATTAACGTGTGGTTGGCTGATCAATCATTGGGATAAATTTGAGCCTTTTGCCTTGGATAAAATGTGATTCTACATTTAAGTACTACTTTATATCTACATTAAAAGAGGTTATATTATATTACATTTTCCTGTACTATCACAAAAATCCGTCAACATAAAAATAGATTTTAAGGATAGGTGCTAACTTAAAATAACTTCATCACTTTTCCTCATCTTATGTAATCGATTATAGCATAAACATATTTATAACAAAGCCTGAGAAATACGCAGTGATTATCCTAAGCAATTAATGAATAGTTCTAACGCACCAAGAAGCCTAAATATGCTTTCAAATAATCAGGGATTCCTGATTATTTGATGAACTTAGCTCGAAAATCTGTGTATGATTTAGCAAATTAAAAATCGATTATTGATAATAAGATCAAAATGTATTTACAAATAGTGCCCAACACTGTTTCCGCCCTATTACATCACCAGAGACGTGGTTAAATGCAAAAAAAATGTACTCTGCTATCTGTCTATTTGATTCGTCCAGACATCAACAGGAAGAGCCCCCACCCTACATCATATGACTAAGCCCATGCGCCAGACAGTTTTATAGTCGTTTGAACTGTGCCATCGAGTCAATGAATTGTTAGTGATGTAAAATGGATCATGTACTCAACGTGTTAGCGGTATTAGAAATGAGCCAATACATCCCAGTTTAATCCTTATCTTAAAGAGGGATCGTATGCACTGAACGATCTTGAGGCTAAACTACATACACTTTAACGCTCTCTTAGCTATTCATTGACGATCAGATGATGGATGGATTGGTCAGGTGGCTAGCGCTAAAAAATGACTAGTTCATAAATAAAAACGGAGTTAAGTATGTTGTACTTAGTCATGGTCTAAGTCTCTATACTAACTTTTCATCGAACCCTTAGTCTTGGATAAACAACTATTTTATACAGATTACCTATTAGATTTAGACGTCAACCAGTTCTTCAATTTGCACTTTTCTACGATATCTGCAATCAGAACACTGTTTATTGTTTAATGACCAGACTATATTTGAATTGCTCATGTAGAGAAATTCCATTGGTAGAGATAAAAGTTAATTTATAAATACGAAGTCTTCATCGAAATAAATCGATTGACTTTAAAAAATATTAAATTTGTAGAAGTATTAAATGTTTATCCATACTCTGTGTGAGTGTGATAAGCGCTTTGTGATTAGTCTCATAACAATAATGATGAACAGGTTAAAACATGAGTTATCTGAGTATACGGTTCCAATAAAATGCGATTGAAGTGTGTACTTTGTTATGGCTCTCAGGTGGAAAAAAGCGCTGACCACACGAAAGGCCAGACATAATGAGACAGTAAGCCTTAAGTCCGTGCTGACACTGGAATAATGGGACAAACGACAAAAGACAGACGGTGATAATACACTATAGCGAGCATTGAGACGCAGGGATTGAAACAATGTAAAGTGCATGCAAATTGTGGAGGGTATAGAAGATGGCGATGACTGTTTACGCGAAGCAACGACTGGAATGGGGCTGACACCAGACGTCAAAGCATTAACGACGGCAGTATTGAGAGAGAGTGTAAATATAGAGACACAGCCATAAAAAGTGCGAGAGAGTATTAGAACTGCGGCGTGCAATGACGAGGTGATGAGCGAAGGTTGGCAGACGCAAAGACGCAGAGCTGGCTGGTCTAGACAGACGAGCCATGTTGAAGGAGTTGGTCGGTCGGCTGAAACGGAAAAGTCGGACCCAAAATGGGAAGTCTAATCAAGAATCGCTCCAGCATCCTAGCGGTCCTCCACTGCTTGCCTCAATCGTGAGTTTTTCTTTAAACTTTCCAATTGGCGTTTATTTAACTCCTTAATTTTGGTGGTTGTTTTTTTCTATGGTATAATTATGTCATGATATTGTAATTTGATATATCTTTATTATCGTCTCAAGTCTCAAATTTTCGCCAACACCTCACTATCGTAGTATTTTAATTGCTTTGTTCATGATTTATATGACGTCATACTTTCCATGAACTAGTATAGTAGTATAGCAATAATAAATACATACATTTTAATCTATATAAAACTAAAATATGTTTTTAAAGCTGTATTTCTTTGAGCTAATCTAATGTTACAACTTTCGAAAACGTTTTATATGGATATATTGCTTACAACCATTGAATAGAATGCAATTTGTTACCAATATAGTGGATGAAAACCCACATCTTTATTTATTAGCTTGGTTATTAGTCTGCGCACTTCAGCTAGTCTCTGATGCGGTTGTCGCCCATCGATTGCACCTAAAAACCCGGAACACTATAAAATCAGAATCATTGATAATACGTCTACTTAATAGGTAGATTCGCTATTATTTATTATGAAATAGTAGTTTATTTACTTTGACCTTTATTGTAATTTTAGTAAAATTATTTTAGCATATTTATATGGGTCTAAAGTGGTTTTTTATTTAATATTGGGTAGATAATAGTGTGTATATAAATAAAACTTTGGAAATAAAAAATATACACTGAGTCCAACAAATGAGTTGAGCCATTAAACATAATAGCTTACATTACTATTTATATTGGTGGAACTGCTGACGATATTCGAAAAAAAAATTATTCTGGACTTTGTTGTTGTTACTGATGTGTGACTTCATCTCAGTTTATACTAAATATCTTTTCATGGATGTTGTGAGAAAGAAACACTCTTAAATAGCTTAAACCTGTTTCATTAATTTAGGTCCATGCAACATTAGTACTATTTGCACTTAATATTATGAATGTTAATATCCTTATGATGAAAATATTCGAAAGAACAGTTTTATTTATTTATTTTATTTCAGCAACGAATGATGGACAAATGTGAAGCAGAAGTTGACATGGACGCATCATGTAGCGATGATGCGTGTTGTGTATGTCTTTCACGTACAGCTACTGTACGTGCATACCCTTGTGGTCACATGGTCAGCTGTAGGCTATGTGCCACTATTATGCTCAAAGTAGGTTTTATCATTTTATTATGGAAACTTTTATAACTCAATATTATTTCTGCTTATAATATATTTTCATTTAAAGGCATCAGCTGAGGCAAATGAGAAGCAGTTTCGATGTGTAATTTGTCGTAGTAATATCTTCCGATTTCGGTATGCTCGACCAGAACCTATTACTATTATTTGTAAGGTTAGTTATGACCAATTCATCACGTTACTAAAAACATCTTTGGAATTTGAATTAAAAATAGCTGAAATGTTTTCCAGCATCCTGCTCCCTATGAACTGAATTTTTCCCATCCAAATGAGTCTTCCGGTTCATATTCATCAACAAGGTCCACTGGTCTTTCCTCAGGTTAGTTACACAGTTGAATTTTATTAGAATTTGTTAGGCTTTGCATCTACTGTAATTCATTTTTCAGAATGAAATATGGTTTATTGTGTTTCTAGGTACATCCTCAGGATCATCCAGTCCTGGTGCCTCATTTTCATCTTAATTCTATGCAGTTTTATGCTGGTGTATTAAGTTTTGACCGTACATTCCGGTTGGATATCGTATAGTATCCTTAGCAGCCTTTCGATAGTGTACTCCTCCGGTTCGCTTAGGCAGGCCCTATCACTCATCTTATGATCCTCGGGCATTGCCCCTTATAGTTCCTAGTTTGCCCCAAAGCAGTGACGAGTATAACTATTCTAATAATGTACTAAGTGTCTTGTTTCATAAACTGAATCTCGTGGTTTGTATACACTATGATGTTTAATTTGCTCACTCCCTTTATCGAAAGTCTTCGATAGGTTGTTATTTATGTGAAGATTCAATGCCTATACTGTATATGTCTTTCTTGGTTCCCTCATATTATGTATGAATAAACAAATAAAAATCTATACAATATATTGCTTACAAAAGGTGGCGATCTACAAATTTTAACTTATGGAACTGATGTATTTATCACATATCCTTCCTAATTCACTTAGTTTTAAGCTTGTTTTGTATGACCTATTTTCTTTATTTGATTTGCAGGGATGCGCTTGCAATGGCGCCCTTATTTTTCAGAAAACAATTCTAACATTAAATATTGTTCTGTGGTCTACGCCACTTGTGCTTCATGTTAGTTTCATTTAATTTATTACGGATTATATAGGTACTTAATATGCTAGAAATATAGATCATTGTGTCAGTGTCCAGTAATGGACTTCGTTAGCAAAGGATATACAAGCTGTGATTGGGTGTTCTTATTGATTGTTTTGGTGAAATATGTTGGACGCCAGTCCTCTGAGTGTGATGCGTGCTGTTCGCTTGAACTCTCAACTAACTGGCTATCGATTGATTCGAGTTGGAGTTGAAGGAAATACTATATATATTCAGGTAATTCAGTAACTCGATTTAGGTTCGCATATGTTGAAGTTGTAATTGAATCTATTGGCACTATATGGTGATCTGTTTATTTTAGCCTATTCGGCCGGACTCCGTTCAGGTGTGGTCACTCCACACACTTTTTCCCAACAGCTGGCGAATGCTTTTCAGTGTTGAAGTCGATCAACTCTACTATTCCTTACCAACCTGTTCTTACCTTCATCCCGTAGTATTTGTGCTTATAGTAGCTGTATTTGTGAGTTTATAAGTGAACCGAATATATATACAATCCCGGTTAAAGGATTGATGTAACCCGCTGAGATCACTTACATCACTAAGAACATCCTAAAATAATCTTACTTATCCAAATTTTAAGAAAAATGAAGAACTTCCACGGGTTTCGTTGTTTGAAATCAATCGCGAGAGCCAAGAAAGCAAGGAATATAGGTCGCTAATCATCATTTAGTTTTCTCATTTACTAACCTTTTTCTAACTACCTTCGAAACGTTTCTTTGTTTTTTATCCTAATATTAGTGTTCCAGACTTGACGAGTCTTCTGGTCCAGTTTTTGAAAATGTGCCTCTAGAGAATGCTATCTTGGGATGTGGAAGAGGAGCCCCCCACATTTATGACCGTAGTATTGTGATGGGTGCTATTCCCTATTGGCAAATCACGTTGTTAACTGTAGGACTTATTAACTTTATTATTTCGTTGAATTATATGAAATTTATATTAATAATAGCTGTATATTTCTAGTCTAATTATTTCTAAGGTTTTAAAAATTACGAATGATAAATAATAGAATCGGAAAATAATTTTACAGAATACCTTCGCTCTACAGCGAAATGATATTAATGATGATTCCGAGATTAAATGTAGTCGATTCCCCATTGCCATCGATTCCGGTAAGTTGATACAGATATTCGAGAGTAATTATAATGTTAATGAATATGTAGCTCTAATTATATACAAACACGTTCAGGAAATCGTATTTTTGCTAGATTGAAAGATGACCATTCTCTTTTCGTATATGAACCACTCATAAACAACTGGAAACCATACATCATGGCTGCTGATTCAGATCTCAATGTAAGCTAAAACTATTTCTTGTGAATTCTCTATTCTTCTTTCCACATTATATATATATATATATGTTTCATATTTGTTGCTTACTAATCATAATTATTAAATTATAATACTTCAAGTATCGAGAATATAATTACCGTTTACTGGCATTACTATATTAAATTCCAGTTGGATTCTCTCAATGTTCGCGGTCTGTACGAAACATATGGAAGGAGCGGTCACCGAATGGGAGCCATCGAGTCACCTTTAACTATTTATACGGATGGAGATATATGTGTAGCTAAAATCATCAAAAATCATGAGCATTATTTCTACAAAATCATTCTTGGTAAATTAGTCAATCAGTTATCAAAATAATTTATTGATGAATTAGATTGAGAATTCTTCATTTTTGAAGTTATAAGAATTATTTATTTATTTAGATCGTGAACGCAGTGAGTTTCGTTGCGAGCAATGCGGCTGCGCGCAGTTTACGGGAGGGATTGATCGCATGTTCTACACTCTTGTAGGAGAAAGAATACTTATAATTATAGGTATTCAAGCAATAGCCATCACCCAACTACAGGTGAAATCACATGCTAAACATATCGTTCACCTCTTTTTCATAATAAGACACGGAGGTAGAAAAACAAAAGAGAAGAAAAGTAATTACAATTTGGTTATAACCATATTTCAGCCTACTACACTAGTTGAGAGTGCACTATGGGCGCTACAACTCTATTGCTCAAAATCTGACTCGAACAATGCTCGATCTGGGGGTATATCCCATGATAAATTAAGATCAATTTTAGGTTATACAGGATGTAAGCCAATTGTGAAGTGAATTACATAGACATTATCTAGTAACCCATTTTTTTATATAGGTTAGTTTATAAGTACACTATGAAACTCATAAATACGTTCAAATAGACACTATGAGTTCCTTAATTAATTGTTTTTTCATCCTATGTGGAACAATTATAGACATAAAAAGGATTTCAAATAATGGATTGCCAAAAATGAAATTAATCCTTATTATACATTTGACCGACGGATGATGTAAATTTAGGTCTCTGTGGTCCATGATAAGAAGATGCACTTGTCATATTTTGAGAATGAAAAGTACTGTGCTGAAATATGAGCATATATTTGATATCTCAGTTTAATTATCCTTTTTCACTAATGAAATTCTACTGATTATATATATATATAGATAGATAGATAACAGGATAATATCGAGAAGCTAACCTCTGCTGTTTTCATTAAATTCTCCATATCAGTTGTGATCTTTGAAATACCTGTATCCGCCACATTTCGAACTATTTCGGATAAATAGATGGGCTTTGAGTTTAGGATTTTCACAGAACAATGAGAGGCTGTCGAATCCAACTAATCAAATAACACATAAATAGATCTCAAAATCATATCTAATAAAAATACATTATAAATATACTAGAAATACCTGATCAAACTCGTCCAACCCTGTATCATCAAAATTTGGCTGGGGTATTCTATGAACAGGAGAATGAGCGCGTATACCTGCTTAGAAATATGTTAAACTCATAGTTTGAAAGTTATTTTTGAAAATTGCTACTGAGAATTTGAAAACGTTTACCATTTTGATTACTATGTTCACTCCCAAAATCTGAGACTGAACCGTCCAATGATCCACAGCCAGATGTACAGGAAGCAAGATGTACGAAATTAGCAGCTTATAATAAAGCAAATATATAGATACTATAACAGCAAACTATTTTCTCATCATTGTATGCTATGAATTAAGGAAATAACTTCATCAGCACTTTTTTCGTCATCGTATCTTTGAACAGTGCGGTTTAGTTTACTTATATATACAGATTTGGTCGAATTTGAGTCCATTAGTAAAGCAAGATTCTGTTGAGTAGCGCTAAAAATATTTTTATTTATAAATACTGCAAACTCTAGTAATTTTTAATGACTTACGATGGAACCATAAATAGTTGTTTAGAAGTACTTCGCATCTTTTCTTTATCCAAATCAGCAACAATTTGACGGGCAATTTCCGAAGAAAACTGGGGACCTAAAAAGTAGTTCTGGAATCTAGAGTGTATAATATAAAAAAATGTTTCCTTCAGCTAAAAATAAATTCGATATCACTATAAACATACGCGGTCTTGGTCGATATAAATCATCTGTTGCTCCCAATTTACACGTTAAGTCGCTGTAACATAAAATTAAACATTTTTTCCCATCTAAATTAATTATAAAATTAAATAATAACTTTTACCTTGGTGTGCCATTTTCACTGTTTTCATTAACCGAAAATAGAGCGTTTACAGGCAAGTCATCTGTACCACTTGACTGCAGTAGGACTTTAGAAGAATTAACTTAAAACAAAATATGAGCCACAATAATTTAAATTTTCGCTTAGTTTGAAAACAATAGTTAGGATGCTACTTTTCCAATCACTTTTTTTCTAAACTCACAATCATGTGCATTAGCGGAATGATTCTTTGTAACACCACCGCTAACTGCTTCCGAAATCTTTGTTTTTAGGAAAGAATAATCCCCATCCTGTAGTCTTGTTCGATAATCTATTTAATGCATAAATTAATATACGTGAATTTTAGATTCGCTAATTAACTTACAAACGTATATGAATATAATAACAAACCTTTCAGCTTAATTTTTAACGAGTCTAAGTCATTAAAGGCATTGTGGATTGCAAGTGGCACAGCACATTCAGCTTTTTTGGCACTGATCTAAGAGTAGTGAAACGAAAACTAGTGTTTAAAATTCATAAATCTTAAAAATGAAATCAGTAAAAACAATTGTACAAATAACGATTTAAGAGAAGTATTAATTAGAACCTGTGACTGAAGGTGGTCCCTTCTTACTTCAGCAAGTGATATCAATATATCTAACATGTCTTCACAGATTTGTAAATCAGTTTTAACGAGCTCCTAGAATTACCAAGAAAATGCTAGATCAGCATCAAAGCAAAATCTAAGAGAAAAAATATAGTGCTACAAAATTCTACTCTTATAATAATTCACTATATGGATGTCTTTAAAAAATGGTATTGATTGTATAATATTCTCCAAGAAATTAAAAGATAATACGTATTAAACCATCTTGTTAAATTTCACCTCATATTCCACAAGTGTAAGATAATCCTCTTGATTACGAATTAAAATTTTCGTATTCTGTGTAAGGTCACCAATAAAATCTTGCATTATCTTTTCCAAGGCAACGTTGTAATTTTTAAAATCAGAAATAGTTTGTGCTTGTTCTGCCATTTTAGTCTGTAATAGAAAATATTAATAAAAATTGACAAGACCCTAACAACAGCACGACAGTTTATGCACTTCTATTTATATAAAAATAAACACTTAGGTAGCTTCTTAAATGTTTAAATATTATATTTTCCCGGTTAGTTCAACAGTAAAATAATTTAAAAATATAATTCATATTTCCCGGTTCTTTTTGAATTCTACTGAGCATCAGCTCATACACACACGTTTGTTTGACGATAGGCAGTAATTATTAGAAACATTTTTCAAGTAGGAAGGTAGTGGTGCTTTAGTTATAATCCCATTGAGCGATTTTTGTGTTTCTAATTTCGAAGTATTTGTATGTAATTTCTCATGTTAAAAGTTAGATGAGATTCTTACTGACTTAAGTAGTACTTCCTATAATTTTTTAAATACATGCATGACGAGGTGATCATGAACTAGTACTCTTTTAGTCGATCATCGAGGACTCTTGCTCAATATCATGGCTGATGCAGGAGGGTTGGTCATAATGCAATATTCTATTATTATTTTGTTTGTCTGGTATTTTATTATTAGATTTTAAGAGATGAGATACAAGTTGCTCCCGCAACTGCTGCTGCGCCCGCTGCAATGGACGTACAAGCTGCTTTGAAAGCAGTTTTAAGATCAGCCCACTTTGCTGATGGACTAGCCAAAGGTCTCCATGAAGCTGCAAAGGCTTTGGACAAGTCAGTACTATTATCCAAAATTTTAGTTTTGCACATATTAACGGAGTATTTGTTCTGTCAGTGTTCAATTCTCTACCTGTCTTGTGCAAAATTAACGGCTTACTTGCCACATCTGCATTTGTATTATCAGATGACGGGTGCCAAAGAAAGCCAACAATTAAATTTTTTTAGATAACTTCTCCAATAACTTGATTATAGGCGAGAAGCTCACTTTTGCGTTCTTGCTGAAAACTGTGACGAGCCTATGTACGTCAATTTGGTTGAAGCACTTTGCAACGAGCATAATATACCGCTCTTGAAGGTTGCTGACAAGAAAATTATTGGCGAGTGGTGTGGTCTATGTAAATATGATAAGGAAGGAAAAGCCCGAAAAGTAGTAGGATGCTCATGTGCAGTTGTTAAAGATTATGGAAATGAGGAGCAAGGCAAACTTGTTCTACAACAATATTTTGACTCGAAGAAGTGATTTTTTATTGTTGTAATAAATTGTTACTTGTTGTTTTCTTGTTAATATTTTATGTGTATATTACGCAGGTACTTATACGGATCTTACGGGTTTATATGCTTGCAGATTTTTCAGAGTAAGTATGTTACCAGTACACAATAGATCGAAGGCCTTAGGCGAAGATGTTTATTTAATGGGATTTAATCTTTCTCATAGGTTTGTTGTCTAGTGTAGTTTGTACGATGGAAGTAGGTGGTTATGACCCTCTATAAGCACATTTTGGAGTTGAGAAAGGGTTTATGCTTAGATTATAATGGGTTGAGATTGGGGTTTGTGTGACGTGGTTTAAAGGTTGCGTAAAGCGGTGGTTTTTAGGTGGTCGAGGGAGCATTTGGGATGTTTTAGCTCGATGCGACTTTGACAATTAGGTGCGTAATATTATGAGACTTATCATTTTCAGGTGTGATGGTAAGACCAGGCATACAAAAAAGCGCATAGAGAGCTCGAGGCAAATCACAAAACCAGAGGGATTATTCTAGTATGGAGTGCAGAGGACGCAGAAAATTACGTAGTTTTGTTAGTTTATGGGTTCTACGTTTATCATTGCGACTTTAAGTAGCGATGGATTTAGCATTAATTAATTTGTATTGGACTATAACACCAAGTCATTTAGTAAGGTTAAATTCGCCAAGTTTTTGCGCTACTGGGAAGATGGTCTTATTAGTTTTACTTTTTTGGTTTTAGTGAAGTGGATGCCCAGTTTCAGGCCTCATTGGTTTAAACTTGTCACACTATCATCTGCTATTTTTACTTTCTACGTTGGATATGGATATGTTCAGGTGAGAACATGAAGAAAAGTATTTCTATGTGTGTAACTATTTAGTTTGTATTATGTTAATCTTACATAAATTTATATTAAGGAGCATTGGATTACAGTATAATGTTAGGAAGGTAAGGTTATATTTAATCTCCAGGAACTCATATTCAAGTTGCCGGGGATGAAGCCATTTGGATGGTATTTGACTTTTGTGCAATTTTTAATATACAGTTGTTGTGGATACGCTGAAGGGCGATTGTATTATGATACTCAACGGAGGTAACGTTTGACGAAATCTTTGTTTTCTAAGCCCATCTAATATTTTTTGAACTTGTACGGGACCAAATAAGCGCCTTGTACTTATTTCGTCTCAATGCTTAAAAGATTAGTTTTGCTGGAAGTCAATATAATGGCTATATTTAGTGGGCATATATTTTTAATGGACTGATTTTGGTGTGGAAATGATAAAGGTGTTCTATGTGCAGGTTTCAATAATGTTTGGTATATGTAATGTATTTCTATCCCGGGCATATATTATGTAGCATCAATAAAGATAATCTGAGTGATTATATTTATTGTTGGATGCCAGTTTTTAAGAACTTAAATACCTTATGGTATCAATCGTCTGTGTAATATACTGATTGTAGTCTTTTTATGGGAGTACCAACAGCTAAAGTAAAACACTCATTTAAGTTTAAAGAGATTGTAGCTCAGTAATGCATAAAGTCCAATACTAATAATTTTTTGCTTCAGGTTACCAATCAATGTATATTGTCTTCTGGCATTTTTCACTGTTGTGACAATGGGTTTGTCAAATGCATCAATTGGTTATCTTAATTATCCAACTCAGGTAAGCAATAATAAGTTAATTAGAGTTTCGAAAAGCGCTCTCTTAATAACTTTTTAGGTAATTTTCAAGTGCTGTAAATTAATACCCGTTATGATCGGTGGAATTTTGATTCAAGGGAAGCGTTATCATATCGTTGATGTGATTGCTGCAGTGCTCATGAGCGTTGGTAAGTGGTTATTACTACTATGGCATGAATAATATGTTCAGAAGAGGTACATGACAGGACTAATCATGTTTACATTGGCGGATGTTCGAGTCTCTCCAATGTTTGAGCTCAGAGGCTATTTAATGATATCGGGAGCATTATTGGCTGATGCAGTTATAGGAAATATTCAAGAGAAGAGCATGAAAAAGTATGGAGGATCAAGCAACGAAGTTGTGGGTTTAAGCTAAACTGGCTACTGCAATATGTTATTATTCTCTTCCAGGTTCTATATTCATATTCAATCGGATCGCTGTATATATTCGTATACACTATTATATCAGGAGAATTTTTCCACGCTTTCCTGTTCTTTTTAGAGGTGCTGAAAGTTAATAATTCAATACATACATTCTGAGGACTGTTTTATAGAACCCATGGGAAACATACGGCTATGCAACGATTTTCGGGATACTAGGATATATAGGTGTTAATATTGTGCTCACACTTATAAGGGTGAGCTCTTATTTACCTTTATAAAACGCAGGACGCTCATGAATTTTTTTTAGGTATCTGGTGCTTTAGTAACAGTTACCATTACGACCCTTCGTAAGGTTGTGACGATATCGCTATCATTTGTATTATTTTCAAAACCATTCACATTTGATTATGTGTGGGGTGGTCTGGTCATATTGGCAGCCATATACCTTAATTTATATAGGTGAGAACCAGGGAAAAAGTAAATTTTATGAACGCTAATAAGCACGACTTCAGCAAAAATAGGACCAGATGGAATGCCACTCTAAGCAATATTATCGGTAATTACTGCAGGTCAGGAAGAAAATACAAGGATGATCTCCTCATGATATAATTTTTCTTTGCAGTTGTATAACAATTGTACAACAGTTTCTAACAGAAGATGTAAGGACTTAACGATGTGTACCTATATATTTTAACAAAGCTAAAGGGAACTGGGTAGTAAATGATTGGCATCAATGATATTACATACACAGTATGACAGAATACGTGAATAAATACCCTTATTCTCGTGTCAATATGATACTCAATTGTCCTTGTGGGAGTTGCCGTACTATTCATCATACCACAGGTGAGGATGGTCTTGGAGTCTTCGGCATTTCGATCTTGCTTGGCGCGTCTATAGGAGTTTCGCATGGATGGATTATGATAGTCGGAGTGGATTCATCTCCGTTATGAACTTCATACCTAAAACAGGGTTTTATTTCTAGAATTAAGCATGGAAGGAAGCAACATACTTCTCATCTAGGGCGAATGAAGCCAACCGAGCCATTAGGTCAAAACTGCAGACAACAGGTGGCATTTCCTTTAAAAAAGGTAGTATAAAATGTGGCGACAGAACATGACAAATTAGACGAACCCTGGTCTGTTCCCACCCTACAGGTGGTGAGCATGGTGGCGAAATAAGGAACTGCTTCTCAACCGGAGGAGGGGATAAGAGAAGAGACGAATTTCGCAAGATAACCCGCTAAAATTATCGTAACTGACAAAATAGGTATAAAAGTTAAATTAGCTTGTGCAAACCTGGGCAAAAAATGCTTTTAGTTGGTGACCATTAAATGAAAACCCTTGCACAATTAACTTGGCTGCAGTTGCTTTCTCTGGAGTACTGAAATTCAGGATTCATATACTTGAGATGACATTCAGTTCTACATCATTAACAGAGCCCACCTAAAAATTACTCGAACACGCCTGAAACTTCTTAAGAAGTCGAAATGAATATTTTCCTCAATTTGAGTAAATAACTGCGAAAAGTTCTGCTTATCTCCAGGATTAACAAAAACCTGGAATGGAGAGATAACATAATAGCATAATAGCATAAGTTTAAAAATTCATGGGTCCAACAAATACACTTAATAATAATAAATTTGAAAAAATAAATATAAAGGCACCAATGCTAGGTTTCTACGGTGTAACTAACCTCCTCTGGTACTTGGGTAACGATAATAGAATTAGGCAACTCATCTTTGCTCGTGACTGTTGAAATTTTAGCAGACGATATGTCCCCAATATTCTCTATATTATCAACCATGATTTTTCCTAAAACAAGATTCAACAATAAAATAGCCCTAGATTAATAATTTTTTTAAAATATGCAGTAGTCCTTAGTCTGCACAGCATCCCGAATTATTAAAAGTAATCAATTAATAAATAATGGCGTTATAAGCGATAAAATGATCGAAGTAGTTTGTTTATCAAAAACCTTATTATAAACTTCCATCAGCTGTCCATCTAATTATATCCACATATTTTACATTTGTGAAAAGAACATTTTTATATCTATCAACTTGATTATTATTTATAAATACATGCATAATCTATGAAATTTTAAGACTGGGATACCTCTTACCACCAGTGGTAAAGTGATACATTAGTTCCCAGTGAATAGAAATTAGAATTAAAACAATTAAAATTTAATCCAACTCAATAAAAGAAGAACTTCAAATTTACTATCTCAATATGATAGGAATAAGAATGAAATTGAAGGATAGACAAACGTTATTGTGATTTTGCGTTGAAGAGAGAGTGCCGACGGCGAGAGAAGGCAGACAATTAGAGGATAACCAACAGATTAGCCTGCTTACGCATACCAACAGAGGACACAACCATGCCGTTGCCTGCTAGTATTTTCATTTCACATGATTTTTTGCTGTTTCAACATATTTCGTACCTATAAAAATCATCTAAAGTGTATGATAACATAAAGTTTCTGTATACGTTTGTAGGTTAATGACTGAGTGAATACCAACATCAATATGTTTATAGACATTAAAGAATATTAGGTCATAAAAACAGACTAGTGAAGTCCAAACATGTAAATAACTATCAAACTAGTTTGATCTGTTTCTATCGTTCGCTAGGCAAATCCAAAATTTCAATGCACTTGCTATAAACAAAATGTAGATAGTAGGTAAAAAGGTGCGTAAACCCTTATTACATTAATAACATGACTACTCGCTATAAAACCGATAGATGAAAGGAGAATTTGGCACGAGCGGCCAGATGTTTAGTCTCTATTGGATTTCCAAAAAATTTCGAGGCTGATCCAGTTCAAACAGCGCAAATGGAGTGCAAATAGAAGTATCATACGGGAGAATTACTTTTTTGACATACAGTAAATAAATGATAAAGAGGAAGCCTAAAGATTATTCAACAGTACCAATTAAGAATAAAGTAACTTAAAATATTTAGGCTTTCTCAGTTTACCCCATCCTAAACTTTTAATAATAACTGGACCCAACAAATAGTCGGGTTATACAGCTGGCATTCAAAATACGTGAAAGGGTTATTGTTGCTTATTTCAAGCAATGGAGCAGATGTTAGATTGAATATAGAGATATGGGTAAAATAGAAGATGGCGAATATATAGCACTGGAGAAGAATAGTATAACAGAGATGCTTATCGAGGTTCTGCTCCTGCTATATACCGTAAAATCTATGATTACTAACCAGGTGAGTACTTAGTACTTTAATAAGGTAATTGCTTATAATTTATTCCGATATTTTGGTTTATATATCCCTTATCGATTTTTGCTAGTACTATTTAATCCAAGATCGTGGAATTAGCTCGATTTTGCAACATTTGAAAACGGAAAGGGATCAAGCAGCTATTAGCTAAACTACACCGATTGATTTCATAAATCTAATTATTTAAGACTATATTATTGGAGGATTCGTATATATTCATAGGTAAATTTGAGAATTCTTTAAGAGTTATCTATAAATGAAAAATACTTATGATTACCCTACTATTATCTATCATCCAGGTATGTTATAAATAATAAAACTGCTTCGTATTCAAAAAAAGGAATATTGAATAAAAAGCTATCGCAACATCCACCAGCCTTCAGAGAAGGAAATACAATAACATGCCGTCTATCGACAGAATTGCGATGTTCCAGACTTAAAAATCATGTCTGTAACTTCTGTTGCACAGCAGTAAATAAATACAGATCCAGTGTAGGAAGTGTTATAGCTAGGACCAATACATGGAATGTAAAAGGACGAAAATATTCTACTATTTTAAAAAGGAACATAGTCGAGCAGCACCCCTCTTTAATCCAATGGTCCATGCAACCACGGATATCATTCAGCAATATGCTCCAAAAAACCGTTCACTTGGCAGTTAAAGAGAAAAAAGTACATATAAACGAAAATGATTCCATAAATATTTCCTTCAGCTATGGGTAGCTTTTACTATGCAAAAACGTTACAAGTTTCTTGGTAAGGAAATACACATGGCACCGTCTTTCGTCCCATGAATGACACGCAAAAACCTCATGGATTATGTAGTGAACATGAAAGTCTTTGAAGTGGTCCCCTAAAATTAATTTACTAACTCATATACTGATTAGCTGCATATGCACTTGCAGCTATTTCTTATGCATATACAGGGTGTGTTACGTTTTGATAGAAATTCCAAGCGGAGCTAAATTAGCATATGACGTAGCAATCCACTATGCCAATGCAAATTTGTTGCGTAAGTCTTCCTGAATCATATTTTAGATTTCATTCAATTATCTCGTCTCTGAACTGTCGTATAATACCCAAAGCTGTACGCCCTGCCACCCACTTGCACAGGCAAATAGAGAAAAATATTGCGATTGCTAAGAAGTTCTGTGTCATGAGAATGGCTGTTCACCGGACTGTGAAACAATAACAGGAGTTTGATACAGTAGAGGATCATCTTAGAAATGGAAGACCCAGGTCCATGAACTTTTCGCGTTCGATAAAATGGTCAGATACTCCGAAATAAGAGATCGATGGGCAAAATCGTCAAAAATGAAGGCCATGATTATAAAAAAGCAAGGAAACTCCTAAGAAACGTTCGGCAAAGCTGCGCCTCTAACGTGCTTTCCACTGATGAATCTTATAGACTTCGCAATATGGTCAGCCTTGGGAAATTAGCTATCCGATAACAATTTGGACTCCTTTAAGGTGGCATTAGTTAAATCATACGACGAAATTAGTAAAGACGAGCTACACCCCATCGTAGGCAAACTTTGAGATGCGTCTACAAGCTTGTGCGACCACAAAAGAAGAAAACGTAAGACACTAATTGAACTAAATTATTGTTTGCTATTTTGTGTATATCTGGATAAATTCTCATGTCGAATGCTGTTTTTATCATTAAATTATTCCACTTCCGTATCAGAACTTTTGGCGCACCCAATATATATATATATATATATATACAGTGGCACTCAGAATTACTAGTAAGAAATTGCATCGAGGGCACATCAGTGCACTAAGTGAACTATCGATTGTAACTCGCTTCTGAATGATCTACTTCGTATTCTAATCAAAGATTCGGTTTCAGCATCAAATTGCGATTCTTCCCTGTATAATTTCCTTAGTTCTATTCAAAGTTGACTTTGGATGAGAAAGAGAATGTCTCAGATTCGTGGAATTATTATAGGGAATATATGTAGACACAAGGCGTAAATCATTTAGTAATATGGCTACTATTCCATAGTCCATTTTTTCTAGATGAATTGTAGTACGTTTTACTTCCATGCTCTGTTAGCAGTCACCAAAGTGCAGTATTAGTTTCTGTTGAATTTTAGGAAAACTACGACCCAAAAACGAAGGTTTTATTTATTTATTTTGTTACCTATCGCTTCTCTATTGATCCGCAAGTCCTGTGTTGGCCTAGTGGTGTAGGTCATACGAAGTGGAATTTGCAGCGAAAGATCGGTTCCGTTCAAGAACCGAAAGGCGTCTCCATTTCTTTCTCCTTCTTCTTGCCAAACTCGTCCGATGGATAACTGTTCAATAATTGTCATCCAAAATAGCTGTTTGTGAGTGAGGAGAGTTGGTTAAACATGGCGAAGTGTTTCAGTTAAGAGGTAAAGAAATTCCCTCGCATAAGAACAACCCTTCTGTGACGAGAGCAGACGACAGCGTATGAGCATAGAAACAAAGCAGTTTATTCGCCCAACACACATAGCTTACTTTGGCTCAACAGAGCGCTAAGGCAAATGTCTCGGCTCAAGAAAGCCCTGAAAAATAGAGAGAAAAACTCATCAATAAACTTACTTTCCTCGAAGTCTTCAAAACTTACCGTCCAAGTGCATTGAAACTTACCGCTCGCTCGGTCGTCTGCGATTTGTTTCACAAATAGGCGAAAACCCCACTTAGGCGTGCTACGTACCTCAGCTGGGATTGCACACACGTACAATAAATAATCAGCTATTACTAAATAGTTGAGAAGCCAAAAATGTACAGGGCTGGATCGGTACAGTGACCACTCCACTTTAGGCGGCAACGACAGCACCTAATGTATTCAGTAAATGATTAGTGTTATATGAATTTTTATATATTTTTACATAAAAACAGCCAAAGTAAACTATGTGTGTTGGGCGAATAAACTGCTTTGTTTCTATGCTCATAGGCTGTCGTCTGCACTCGTCACAGAAGGGTTGTTCTTATGCGAGGGAATTTCTTTACCTCTTAACTGAAACACTTCGCCATGTTTAACCAACTCTCCTCACTCACAAACAGCTATTTTGGATGACAATTATTGAACAGTTATCCATCGGACGAGTTTGGCAAGAAGAAGGAGAAAGAAATGGAGACGCCTTTCGGTTCTTGAACGGAACCGATCTTTCGCTGCAAATTCCACTTCGTATGACCTACACCACTAGGCCAACACAGGACTTGCGGATCAATAGAGAAGCGATAGGTAACAAAATAAATAAATAAAACCTTCGTTTTTGGGTCGTAGTTTTCCTAAAATTCAACAGAAACTAATACTGCACTTTGGTGACTGCTAACAGAGCATGGAAGTAACAAGTACTTCAATTCATTAAGAAATAATGGACTATGGAATAGTAGCCATATTATTAAATGATTTACGCCTTTTGTGTCTACTTATATTCCCTATAATAATTCTGCGAATCTGAGATACTCTCTTTCTCATCAAAAGTCAACTTTGAATAGAACTAAGGAAATTATACAGGGAAGAATCGCAATTTGATGCTGAAACCGAATCTTTGATTAGAATACGAAGTAGATCATTCAGAAGCGAGTTACAATCGATAGTTCACTTAGTGCACTGATGTGCCCTCGATGCAATTTCTTACTAGTAATTCTGAGTGCCACTGTATATATTCTTTCACTTAGTAATCATAGTGTAAACTTGGAAGCTTTTTAGAATATAATCCTGGGTAATATCTGTGGTTACATAAAAGCTGTGTTCTAAAAACCATAAGCTCTCTCAATTTGTAGGTCTTATAAACTAGACAATAGAAACCACCATCAAAGTATCAATGAAGCCGGAACTTTAGATGCCATAGAACTTGTCACCTTTCAACAGCTAAGGACGTCGTATGTACTAACAATTCAACTTTAGAGCTACCAGTTCACTATTTTTGTGACAAGAACATTCAAGGTGAAAGAAGGGACCAGAAAAGAATCTTCACCGCGCCTTTCAATTCACCGCATTAAACTTCTATCTGATCCCTTCCAAACGATATCCAAGAACTGCCTAGTTTTTTGCCCATCTGCGTATTTATTTTCGTTAAAGAATAAATTCCCCAAACGTTATTCCCAATATCGAGCTTATCATTTCAGGGAATACAACTAGTAGTGGCTAATTGTGAAATATACGAAGGAATTGCTTGTTCATGTATTACTGATCTGGCACAGAATTCGACTAAGGTGCAGGAAGTAATTATCAATACATTTTTTCCTGCTAATATTTAACATTATAAAAACTAAATATAATCCTATCACATAAGTTATAAATTTTATATGCTAGATAGCAGAGAATCAAATTAAGTGAGGTCAAAATAATTAAAAGATGATATAGCTGTAGCGAGAACTGTATACTTTAGCTTCTTAACTGTACAAGAGAAGGTGGATGGTCTTCCTGGACTAAGTGGTCTCACTGTAGGAAGCAAGAACAGAGGAGACGTAGACGGTGTGACAATCCAACTCCCATTGGTAAATATATTCCCAACGAGAAATAGTGCTTTTTTCTGTACTGATTAGTTTAGGAAAACACTGCTCAGGAACGAATATCGAGAAGAGATCATGCAAACTAGACATTAGCTTGGGAATTCCTGAATTCGTATGGGGACAATGGACTACATGGAACGAATGGAGTGAATGCCAATGTAGAACCAACAAACGGAGACGGTAAGAATTACGATCACAGAAGAATTCTAAAATGTCTAATTATAAACTCAACACCATATAGAACTCGTCATTGTCTTGGACAATCATGCGAAGGCTGTCCTGAAGAATATGGTGCATGTGAAGCTCATTGTCCTACAATAAGAAAATGGTCTGAATGGACAGAGTGGGTCGAAGGTAAGAATTAAAAGTTTAAACTTTCTAAGGGATGTCAATTTGTCAAGTACATAGTTCAGCTAAATCACTTATACGTTTCCGAGCGTGGTGTTCAGTTCGAATGGAGCTAAGTGGAGTCAACATAGGTTTAAAGCAAGAGTCCCGCGAATTATTAACCAAAGGTGAAACTTTAGATTCCTATCTTCTATAAGGTATTTCTTTCCCAGACATCGTTATGAAAAACACGATAAGAAAACAACAAAGATTTCAGTAGTCACTTCCAATTTTACAGAGTCTTATTGGAGTGCATGGGATGTTCGGCCTGGTGTAGCTTTGAGATATCGGTCACCCTTTACTCATCCAAATATATCAATTGATATTGAACACCAGTTGATTTCTTTATCTACTAAAGCATGTGTTACTCCTCTATGGCTTTGCATTCTATGCAGCATTTGTCTTATCTCTGGATTCTCTGCACAGTGTCTGATAGGAAGATTATTTTCTTACAAGATATAAATATCTTCTATCGTTTATCATAAATACTAAGAAATCATTAAATAAGAGGCAAGTAGTATCCAATTGCTATGCAAAAGGACATTGATAGAAATTTAAATGGGTGTACCATAAACCGTTGTAGGACCATCTATTGCCAAAATGCATAGAGGCGTATTCTCTACGTTAATAAATGTGCTATATACATTTATCAAACAGTAAATAGGTAAGCACAATGTGAAGACCTATGAGGAATATTCAACCGCATAACAAACACTTTCTTCTATAGTAAAAAAAAAAGAAGAGGGATTATCCCCTTAATAAAAAATTAACAATTCGACATACTTCCACAAATTCTCCTCTAGATTCTCCTTTCAATAGTCCCTGAACTCGTTTTAGTCCCACATTGGATACTGCCTCGTACTTCTCAACCAAAACAGAGAATGACTTGAAATGACGACCTTAATAATAAAATAGGCTATAATACGCTAACACAATAGCGATTACCTCTATACACAAACTTAACCAGCTAGATAACTCTGGTACTAGGCATATCAATGGTATAAATAAGAATGGATGACTAGAAATAGATGCTTTCTAAGCACTCTAAAACTCGCGAACTTATATATATATATATCTTTATTAATACCAAGTATTATAAATAACGATAACTTATATAACATGTATAAATCTATCTAAAATACAAAATAAGTAGAGTAAAATACAGCATAATAATGAAAATTTTAGTAACTGTGCTTGGATATGAATAGCGACTCTGCAGCAGCACCAGCTGCCTCCTCTCCTTCATATTTACCCATAGCAGCCATTCCATTGGCCTAAACATGCGGATACATATTTTATACAAGTGATTTTGTAAAATTACATCCATCCTATATATTTCAATTTTCTCCCACTTTACCTTTGCTCTATGCAGAAGCGTTTTCTGAGCAGCAGTTACATTTGCATCTTTTCCTCCCCACGCCTTAAGTACAGAGGCTTGAAGAGCACGTCCATATGAAAAAGTTAACTTCCATGGCTTGCACATTTTAACCTGAAACAATCCGTTACGTTTAAATAAATACTTAAACATATGAAAATACTGTTTACTTGATTTATAGCATTAAGGTTAGCGGTTGCATCCAATTCAGATTGTCCTCCGGAAAGGAAAGTGATTCCAGGAACTGCTGCAGGAACAGCTCTACGAAGAGCAGTTACTGTAGCCAAACCAATTTCTTCATTAGAAGCCTAAACAAGAAAAGTTGGAGTGGAGTTGTTATAACACACTTTGTAGATTTTGATACATGATACTGTGGCAATCTATTGCTGTTTTACCTCCCTATAACACCTTCGAGCTCTAGGTGTTTCATTTATCCCTATGAAACTAAGTCTATAACTAACCTTTACTGAACAATTTTGACCTGGAGTCACCATATTTGGTTTAAGAAGTGTCCCTTCTAAGTATACATGGTGGTCAGAGAGAGCCTTGTATACATAGGCTAGCACTTGCTCAGTCACCTGAGACTCAACATATATATATATATATTTAGCAAAACAACTTCCACTCTCTATCAATCTCACAAAAGGAAGTATAACATGAAATCCCTGATGCCACCTTTTGAGCACGTTGGATGTCATGGTCCCCATCACAGAGCACCTCTGGTTCTACGATTGGAACAAGACCATTAGCTTGGCAAATTGATGCGTATCTAAATCATATAAAAGAAATGGTTATTATGAATTTCATAAACAACAGTTCCATAATCAATCTTTTTTCTTAAATGGCAATCCGTACCTAGCTAGTACATTTGCATTTTCAAGCATTCCCAAATGTGATGGGGTATGAACGCCAATGTTCAAAACACACCGCCACTTAGCAAAACCACAGCCTCCCTGCAAAAAATCTACATCTTACTACTTTCTAGTTATTTAGATTATAATATCAAATTCAATAAGAAATCCCTACTCTCTTGAATCCAGCAGCTCTCTCTGCCAGTTTATCTAAACCTTGTGTTGTTCCTTCACCCAGGGTCCCAGCCAATGGGACCACTCCAAGATCCAATTTAATTCCTGGTACAATTCCTTGCTTCACCAAAAGGTCTACGAACCTTTCACCACTATCAGTAGACTATAATAAAATATTATAAATGCAATGCCAATAATAACCACTAGATATTTAGTTCTGTCCACATCTCATAAGAGTACTTTTCATTCCCTGCACTTCTCCAAATTATGTTTTCACGCTATTATCAATTTATTCGGCAGTGTAACACTGCTAAGATTTGCGCCCAAAGCATGCTATAACCCATTTCAATCGTAGCTGAATAGTTAAACACTACAAAATACTTGCACATTAATTAGAAACATAATCAGAAAATTAACCTGGTGATATGTCTCTTCATAGAGGATCACTCCAGATATGTGCTGTCCAAGATTTGGTGTGGTAAAAAGTAGCTGTCTGAATAGCACGGCAAATTCCAATAAAACATACTAATGTATTTAAGATTTTAACCCTAACCTATACTTTTGTCGATTGCTTTCATTGTTTTCCAAGCTGATGGCTGAAAGACGCTTACCAATGGTACCTATAATAAAATTTTCTTTTAATGTTTGTAGATTGAAACTTGTTTCAAATTATGTGATATAAAAGCTATCCTGATAGTTTATGCTATTTTTACACCCTGAAAACTAGATGAGATGTTTTCTAACCCGTAGTTTACTAGTGAACATCCGATCAAAGAACCCTCACAGTACGTGACCACGTGATATCTATAGATGTGGAAATCGCAGTTTAGAACGGAGTGCGCACTGATTACACAATTGTTTTCACAAAAACACTTGTTTTTCAAACAAAATATTCCAGTTTGTTCAAAAAACATTTGATTTATACAAATATGGATTCAGGCAGTTTAAAAAGTACAACATGCCGGTAGATTCATCAGCAGCGAGGATACCCTTTCCATCAGCAACGATCTTCTGTGCGATAGATCTTAGTTCATCTTTTTGATCCTAAAATAATACCTAAGAACTAATTAAATGAGGCACCAACTGATTTTTAAAATTTGATGACAACTGGATACATTATAGATTTCAATAAAAACTCCTAAAAAGGCTCAGTGAATATACGTTAAATATAATTTTTTCACAAAACATTGGAAATTCCCATATTCTAGGCCTATTTTTACCTATATAAAAATAATAACTATTGAAGTAAATTAATATTACGATTTTCTGTCTAGAGAATAGAACATTGTGATCTCGTGCTACTTTACAATAAGGAGAATATCTCAACTGATAGAACTACTTCGAACAAGCGTTGCAACGAGTAGTTATGACGTGAGCCATCCTCAATTGCTCATACTAACCTGGGTTAGGAAGTCCTTGTATGAGCCGCCGACCTCTGCCATCGCTGCTTTGCACACTGCCTGCGGATAGTTTGAACCGTTCGATTGATTAGTGAGAGAGTGACTAGTGAGAAACGCAGAGAAGCAATGGGAGTGATGCGCACGCATCGCACATCATACTACAGACTATAGGCTGATGGCTATTTGTAGTCTGTTCGTCTCTCATCTCTCCCCGTTACTATTCGTTCAACTAACATTTTGATCTCCTCCTATATATGCGTTATTAGCCGTTTTCTTCATACACATATTATATTCAGAAGTTTTACTCCATGAAATTATAGCATAGTACAACACTTGATCTACTGTCACTCTTCTTATTCACTTTCTGATGACATCATGGAAGCGCTTAGATTTGAGTGCTCGGAGAGAGTTTTAACCATACGTGGACTAAGTAATGGAATGTACTCTCTGGGAATGAGCCAGGTTGACAGATTGAAGAGATCCAGAAACACCTTATACTTGTCACTGTAATAAACGAATATAATTTAGCACAAATAAATCAAAAAATGTACATGCAAGTTCTTATAACAATTAGGATTCTGGTTGTAAATAATTGAGTTAAAGTTATACATATAATTACGTTGTGGAATAAGCCTCGATAAATGAAAGGTGAAGAAAGTGGCCTTGGCATTCTAACCTAACAGTGCTTCTCAGATACATATATCCTGAACTTCCACCCGTTCCTTGCTTACTGCCGAGCATACGTTGCACAAGAATAACGTGATTATCTAGAATTAAGGCCGCGTAACATTGCCTTCACATTTATTCCCCGTTTTGCCCAATATTCGATGCCCGTTTCTTCAGTCTATGACATTTTCGCTGGTCATCAGACCGGAATATGCTTAATTAGTTTTCTCATATTTTCCATTTGGACAGTGCGTGGCTGTGATGCTCACTGACATCTCCATTTCGTGAAGAGACTATCGATATCCATGAGGTAAGTAAGTATCTGGTATGGCTGGGAGAATCGTGGCATATCTCTGAAGGGAGTAATAAAGCTTTAAAAAATTCATATATGAATATTACCAAATTTAGGTTATAGTAATATAATACCTGTAAAAATAAATCATGAGAGCTCCTTTCATAGCATCATGAGAAAGAAGTCGAGTTCCTAAAACTTACTAATGTCTTAAAAGAGTAAAATCAATGCTTCATTGAAAATAATGTAAAATCAAATTACAAGAGGAGTATATTATGCATACCGTTGAGTATCTGCTGTTCGTGTTGTTTATGATCGAGAATAGTCGCAAACGAATTGTTAGTTTTGTAGTACTCTGCCAATAGCTGATCCCGAACATTTATTGGTAGTCCTTCCCTCTGACAAAATACGCTACTGAGTATTTATTGAATTTTAGCACACGTTTATTTTTTGCTAATATTTATAGCTATTGCATTTTAACCCACCATTGCGTCCTCATACATATCTGAGAGGTATTGTTTGACTGCTCTTTCATACTTAGGCCAAAATCCTTCTTCTATTTCTCCATCAATCGAAGCTTGCTTCAATCCAGGGGTGCGTTCTAGCCAGTTCTTTATATGTAATATGTAGTGAGTATTATGGATATCAAGAAGAAAAATGGAAATGTAGATTACAAAGCACATACAAAAATAACAATTATAAAGATAGAAAGCACCTGTATGAGAATAAGCAGGCTAGGATCTTTTTCACTCTCATTAACTGCTGCTGTTTCTTCCTCTTCCAAAAACACATTTTTATAATGTTGGGCGTTGTACTATAATTGTTTAATAAAACTAATAACTTGTAGCAAAAATCATAATTTAATTTCAAAAGAAAATATTGTTGTCATAAAGCCCAATATATATTACTTTAATTCTCCTATCTGGCCTCACTCCCATTTTATTCTCTAATAGGCGGAATTGAAGAGACTGAAACCCAGAAGCTGGCGTAAGATATTTTCTGTAATTGAATAAAATGCATGTTTATCCCTTTTTATACAAGATTTTCCAATATTTTCTTCTGATAAATTTTTAAACTAGGATATAATTACTAAAGTATTTCATTAATGTATTTCATTTTTTGCAATGTCCATATTGCCACCTACCTAAAATCCACAAAGTCCAACGGGCTCATGGTGTCTAGAATTATAATTTGATCTACAAGTAGTTTCAAAATCCTAACTGTTCTTTCAAGCCCTGACACGATCCGCAGAGTTTTTGTCTCATCAACGGTCTGTAGTATATTATTAATGGTAGTATTTACATTAAAGTTGAGAGAAAATGATAAATATTTACTTTTAAATTGACTTCATACCGTATTATTGAGTAGTTTCCTAACTATATCAATGTCGAAAATTATCTGCTTAAACCACAATTCATAAGCCTGATGGATAATAATGAATAAATGCTCGTCGTCCACGCGATGGCCCTGTTCTTCTGACTGTAGTTTCTGACAGTCGAGCAGCTTGTCTAGCTGTAGAAAAATATCTCTCACTTTTCCCCTCACTTCCCAGTTGTTTACCTCCTTGTTTTACTTCTTGTTATACTTTCTCCTACTTTCCCTTGTTCGATTCGGAAACCAGTTTGTTGACTACTATCGCTTGCGCTATCAATCATCCAAAATGTGTCTATCCCCATTGATTACTCTCTTCCCTTTGATATTATATTCCATCATTGGTTAGTTGATCTTTCATTGGCGATCTAAGAAGCACTCCAGAAATATATAAAACTAGAAACAGCATATAAAAATTCAATGCATACATCTATCTCAATAAACTAAATTACACGCAATGAATTAAATTAGAACTTTCGTCCTTTAAAAAACGTGCAAAATGTTTATATGATACTACTATGGCTTTTCCATCTATTCAGTCTAAACCTACCTTTATCAACATCAAGCTGCCACTTTAGCTTAAAATACTTGCCTATGTCGCGTTTTTAGACCATAATTTCCGAATATAAACAAAATGCTCTTAGGAAATCCATATTAATTAGCCTACGATATCGTTTGAAAACTATGCATTAACCTATGGGATTAGAACCAACATTCCGACACAACGATCCTTGGTGACTTCTTGATCCTCAGTCTATCCTTTCCTGGTATCTCCGTAATTTGGTCTCGAAAAAATTTTTCTCTTGTCATGAGGTTTCTGTTATATCTATTTTATCCAAACCAAGGAAGTAATAAAACTTCATAGCATTCGGTTCTCCCTCTACACTTCTCTTTTCCGCTTTATGTTGACGCATATAACTTACTCCTCTTTGCTTCACTATCTATCACCTTTCTTACACTATCTTTCCTTCTCACTTGAAGATATTGTGAGTAAGTTACTCCCTGCCCTAGCTCCACTTTGTTTACTCCAGCTTGTGCTTCTTCATCGTTCATATCCATAAATGTAACTCGGGAATTCCCTCCATTGAATGGACAAGCCATCTCTGAATTTTCTAAATTTAAATCAGGAAATCTTTACATAATAATGAACAATACGAAGAGGAATAGATAATTAAGATATAGTTAATATTATAAATATAAAATACACACATATATACAATATATTCTTCATGACAAGTGTTCTCAACAACGTAATTGGCATACACCCAAGTCGTCTATCGATATGACCTATGTAGACTACGACTACTATAGCGATTCTCCTGTCATTGATTGTCTTGAATTTTGATAAGAATAGACCACACGCCCCTAACGGTTATATATTTATATGCACAGCATTTTACTAATACAGTGGTGAAAAAAATAGGTCATATAGAAATTATCTTCATCCCCTTAATAGACAGTTACAAAAGATGGTGGTATGACGTAGTCATTTAGAATGAAAAACAATATAAATAAAATTTGTCGTGAACCAAGAGACACCGGATCAACTGTAAAGACGCGACGCCTCCCACCCCGAGGAGAAAATTCCATTTTGTAGTGATTGTTGTGAATCAATCGGAGAAAAACTTGCTGCAAATGTTGAATGGCAACATTATTTCGCAGCAGCATTCCATAATAACGAATAAACCTTTTTATTGAAGTATTCTCTTGGTAAATATTGTCAACAATTAGTTTTATCATCGAAAACTAGTAAACCGTAGTTACTTCATCAGCATAAGTTCTGTATATGTTGGTCAAATGATTCTCTCGCTATTTTTCTTCTATTTTGGTGAAAACAAAGCTAGCAAAATTTGTAAATGCCTGTCATAATAGACATGCTTAACTAGTCTTTCATAAAGTTGAGAAAATATGGCTGCAACGGTTCACATAATAATAAAAAACGCTGAGGTACACTATAGATTTGCTTAAATATAGGTATTTAAAGTACATTATTGTTCTCCTCATATAGTGGTAAGAATATACTCCTGTGGATAATCAAAGATCATCTGTGATCGTTCCATTATTTAGGAAAGTCGCTTATAAGCGACCTGTGCATGTGATTAACAGGATATCTAACTTCTTCTAATTTATGGTTGTCTCGGATAATTGTTTCGATGAAGTTGCGAAATTGACGGTGGGATAAAGGTCTTTTCGTTATACGTTGTATGACATTTCAAATAATGCCGCGTTAAATATCAAAAAATCAACCGGAAAATGAAATCGCATAAAGTAAGCATGAAATGTTTACGTTTCATCGCACGTGCATTAGGTACTGTCAGTTGACGAAATCTATGGTAGTTGAAAGCGGAGATAACGCAAATGCGGTGTTCCGAACGGCTGTGATAAGATGATGTATACCTGTGAAAGGATGGAATGAGCTGGTTACGATAAGATGTGGTTGTATATGACATGCGTATCTAATCTTCCTTGCGTCTTTCGTTGACACGCTGTAATATAGAGGATGCGGTGTCTCGTGGGCCGAGAAAGACGAATTGGGAACCTAAATGAGAATGTTTGGAAATTTGAGGAGTTGTAATATGAACGAGTCAGAGCTTCCAACGACACCATGGTGAAAATTTGATTGTCGACCGGCATCTAAATACGAAGTAGTTCGAAATCGGATTTGATGAATCTTGCTTAAAACGCTCTTGACGAATTTAACTTTTGACCAAATTGGTTTATCTCATAGTTGCGAAAACACATTCAATGTTATGATTATAATTATCACATATTCTCGTCTTAGAAAGATACAAAGCCAAAAGAATTTTGCCATTAATTTTTAACCTGATAAGATAAATGTTCGGATGAGATCAAGAATCTTAATAATACTGTATGAATGATATCCCTAACAATGCAGATGAGCATACTTTAGATATTATGAACGTTAGGAAATACATTAACATTAAATTTAGCTTAATTTTCTTCTATTATATAATTTCTCATGATTTTTATGAACACTTTATTGGAAAAACATAGCACCTTTAAAGCCTAGATACCGTATTAGAAGGATCAGTTGCGTCATCGGTCACTGATACTCCAAGAGCAATTCTGTGTATGTTCGTAGTAAAAAATAATAGTTTAACAACTTTTTAAATTTTTCTCAATACTAAGAAATGGTATATGTGTACACGATTCTTTTGAAATTTTTATAAAAAAAATGGAGATCGAGCAGAGTTGAGGAATACCATTAAGTTGAAGTCCCACACTTTGTTCTAGGACAAGTTCTAGCACCAACACGTGATCTAATGATTTTTATTTCCACAGGAATGTCAAAAAATACTAGAGCGCAAACCGAAGACGAATTTCAAAAGTGGTTATTCACCAAAGACCTGTTGACTTAATGTTAAAAATTTAAATATTCCTTCTCTTATAAAAAAACATGCTATTCATTGATTTTTTTGAAGATAACGTTTATATACATTTACAATATTTGCCAAATAAAGTAGGCATCTTGTGTAAAAAAATATAGTTTTTAATTACTGAAAATCCCAATTATAGTTTTGGCTAATATGTGGACATATTAATTGAGCAAATGGCTGTAAGCTATTAAGTTATCTAATTTAATAATAGGTTAAAGAAATTTGGGCGTTTTTAGATGACCTTCTAGGCTCCACTTTTTGAGTGTTGCATACAGTCGATCGACGAAATGATACGTCACACGGCATCCCTGAATTAGGCGCAAACCTGATGGAGCTCATTTTGGAAAAGAGAACTGGGGATCATCAGACTTTCGAAGAGCGACTATTTGACTGACAAATGAGACTATTCGAATTTATTTGTGTAAAGTGTTTAAAAAGCATAATATTGCCGAAAAGCGAATGCCATGAATATCAATGTATTTTTTACCGTTTATCAGAAAGCTACCCGTAATACAAAATACGTAGATCGCGAAATTAGATCGGGCGATGTATTGGATAGCTGGTGACTACCATTCACTCTTGTAGTCGATGGTGCTGATGGCACCCTGAGAAGAACTGAAAACATTGATGCAGTGGCGGAAGTAGTCATTACGAAAGCATTTAGTGCTGCATTCCGCACGCATGTTCGGTAGTTCGTGGAAGAACATCTCGTGACACATGGTACAGATGCGATCCATCAATTCGTGGAGAACAGGATTGTGGTGCACCTGTTTAAATAGTGTTCTATTTCTCTTCTACCTTTTCATATCTCTCTATCCTTTTGTTCTATAATCTTATGATTTGCTAAATATTCAGTTAGTGATACTCTTTTAGTGGATGAGCAGCGTGGTTCACGCATAATTTAAATGGCTTTCAAATTCTCATGATAAATCCCTCTTATATATGACAAGCGAAAATTCTGATTGAATTGGAAAAATCTCTCTATAGTAAGATATTTTTATACTAAGCTTACCTTGCACTGATTTTCATTCTCAATTGGCAGTCTATCCTTTACTAGAAGAGTTCTTGACATAGTCGGTACCACCATAAGAGACACAACAACGACAAATAACGCAGAACGGAACACTAAAAAATTACTGCAATAGAATTATGGAATAAAATAAAATTTCAGCATTAAATTTTTTATCATAAATGTGGCTAATTTATTTTTCGTTCTAATTATTGTGATGTTAGTCAGCAATTAATCTGGTTATAAGGCAGTACAAATTGGTTAGGTCAAACTATTATAAACTATTGTAAATCTAAACACACTTCGTCCGTGTCTACCCCTTGCTGAGGAGCGTGGAGAGGTCCACTCTGGAGCCCAGAACATAGCTTCTAAAAGAACATTATTTAAAGGGCGGAGTGTGTAAGCTGTAAAATGATTCAGTGATCAAAGTGAAAGATTATACAACGATTTTTCAAAACATTGGATAGATAAGAAGTTCATTCTTAGTTTATTTTAACAAAAGCAATGAATAGCGAAATATCATAAATCAGTGTTTATTAACAAATACTAGTGATATTTATATATCTAGTTTAAATAGGAAAAAAAACAGACGAAGGTATAAGCATATATATCAAGGCATAATTCATATGTTTACGTCTAATACGAAAAAGAACTGGAAGAAACGAACTATCTAATGATATGACATGAAATATGATTGCGTGAGTAACGAACATTTAGGAAGTTGCTATTCTCAATGGATGAAAGGACAGTGGCGTAGGCGATTTGTAGACATATATAGTAAGATAATTTCAAGTCATTTGATGATGACAGATTAAAGTGAGATATATTTCACTCAACTACCTCTCCTTCTTATAACCTAACTAAATAAAACTGTATGTGATTTAATTAAAATTAACATACCTTCCCAGGCTTTGAGTGATTCCAGCTAATTTTACCGTAGTTCATAGGAAGATTCAGCTTCTTCTCCCGTATATTAAAGAGGAGAGAAAACTGAGATTTTGGCCCGAGATTAAAGACTATTTTAAAAATAATTTTTTGGTATCTTCAGTGCTAAGTGCTTATAACAAAAACAAGTCCTATCTATCGGACTTCATTTGCAAACTCTTTTGGGAACCAAATATATGAGGAAACAAAATTCTATTTTGGCTCTCATTCTTCATCGTTATCATAACACTAAAAAACTGGGAAGTGATTGCCTCAAACTAAAAGTTTAATTGCTCACTTGGGTAGTTAAAATTTTATGTTCACACAGTCAATCTCTAATGATGTTATCTTATTAGCACGTAAGAACAACCAAAATAACATCGACTCTTTAAATTAACATCATGTGCCTTTTCACCGAAATCTAAAATTCTTATAGGCTATTTAAGACGAGTTTAGTTCATCTAACTATTCTTGCATTAGCTGCAAGTCTGATATACATAAGAGGAGGTCCTAAGAGACAATCTATATAAACATCACAAGACAGTGGATGTATTCTGCTATGGGAGGTATGTGGCGAGACGCGTTTTTCACAATCAAAATATTACATGAAAGTGGGTAAGAAGAGAATGCAGTGGATCTTTGATGACTAAATTTTATATGCAAGGACCATGGACTTAGATGTTTATATGCCGAACTTCCTCATTGGCCCACTTTTTGCGCTTCAGTGGCTAGTAATATTGGATTCGGGAAGGAGTGATGTAGGTCTTTTTTTGCTTGCAGCGTAGAACTACATAGCAGTGTTTGCATGAGGCGATAGCGCTGTTTAAAATACGGTGGAAAAGGTCATTTTCGGAGGTCTAGAGTGTAACCTCCCTATGAAATGCTGCCATGGGTCTTTCGTAATAAATAGATCTTATAAATTTGGTCATTAATAACATAAGGGCGGGATAATTAGTACGCAGCCACATTCGTTTCACCCCTCGTCTACGGATATGACTTCACAGGATAGGGATCAACAAGAGAAATGCTCGATGAATCACTCAGGAAACTGGAATTCGCGTCTGAACATCAATCTGGTTTTAAACAATGACCCCCATTGTTAATAGTCTAGACCTCATCAGTGATTTTATGGCAGAAATCTCTTCAACTGCTTGTTATCACTTTCTCGGAGTCTTTACAAAAGTTGCGCCTTATTGTTAGCAATTCACTCAGTCTTAACAACATCCAGTTAAGCATAAAAGCCATCTAGAAAAATCTTATAGATGCTTGCCTTTCTGTGATACCTCATTCTTAGCGGTAGTTTTTTGTAGACGCAAATTATTATAGACATCTTCTTTTTCGTTCACTTCTTCCCATTTGGTTTTTCCCGTATCTATGTAAAAGTCCCCCTGAATACGACTTTCTCCCTTCAAGTATCCGTTTGTTTGACCTGAATTTGTTTGTTTCGTCACTGTACTCTTACAAAATCTATTATTTCGACCAAAGAATTTTCAAAATATAATTTAATAACTAATTATCTTGGAAAGGTTTTAACCTATGTTATTTCAAAGTGAACATTTCAGCAAATAAATCTCAGAAACGATTTATAAATTCAATTACTGCAAAACGAATGTATTATCAGCATGTTTTGATATCAGCCAAAAAAATTAAAAGTGTAGCACATTGGATTTTAATAATGTACTTTTTAAAGATATTTAAGTACTGAAAGTTTCTTAATTGTAAAGAAAACAAGGCGTTGTTTGGTTGTGTATTTGGGACTCGGGGTGTACTCTCACATATCCCCGACATGCATCTGTCAAACGTGTTTAATTTCTTTGGACCACACAGCGGCATATGTTGTCACTTCCCAACTTAAACTACACTGCTCTTCTCATCTTGACATGAGATATCGATCCACGAAAAGGATTATCATCCAGCTTTCTCCATTCCAGGTTGCATTTTGTGTCTTAGGAAAGTCCACTATTCTAGGTGACCCCGCACTCCCAAAGTGCATATTCTTTGATGAACCTAGGAGTACGCACATTTCCCTTTCGCGTTTCTATAAGGGATGTTACAGCACTGTTATGGCGGAAACTACTTTCTCTCTCATTAATTTCCCTTAATATATCTCTTTAAATAGCAGGACTAGCTCTGTTCTAGAAAAAAACCCATTTATGTTATTGTATGTCTCACAGAGCATTTTACTATTTTCTAGTGCTGTAACATCCCTTATAGAAACGCGAAAGGGAAATGTGCGTACTCCTAGGTTCATCAAAGAATATGCACTTTGGGAGTGCGGGGTCACCTAGAATAGTGGACTTTCCTAAGACACAAAATGCAACCTGGAATGGAGAAAGCTGGATGATAATCCTTTTCGTGGATCGATATCTCATGTCAAGATGAGAAGAGCAGTGTAGTTTAAGTTGGGAAGTGACAACATATGCCGCTGTGTGGTCCAAAGAAATTAAACACGTTTGACAGATGCATGTCGGGGATATGTGAGAGTACACCCCGAGTCCCAAATACACAACCAAACAACGCCTTGTTTTCTTCCAGATAACACATGGAATTGCAATTAAGGTAAGTAGTTCAAATAAATATGAATATGTATATGATACGCATACACGTTGAAAAACTCATAGGAGACAATATTTATTGGCTTGCTTACTACTACGAAGCACATGATTCTGAAAGGAATTGTGATTCGTGGGTAAAAGCTCCCCCATAAATAACCGAAATGAATGTCATGCGATCATCCATGACGGTTCATCCTTCTTAAAAAAAGTTTTGGGCACTACACAGCTTTTGTTGATTTAACTAATATAATAATACATTAGGAAATGTTTGCCTTTTGTGAAGTGTAAAAATTATGATAAATAAGCTTTTATGCTTTTTAACATTAAAATAAGCAAACATTAACCAGTGGTCCTAAAAGTTTTCGTAGCGTCTTTCACATATTTTGATCACTTCGTTCATTATTAGCCAGTTTTTATTTTTTAAACTAGAAAAGTCAGAAAATAGCCGAACAGCTGGAGAATGCGAAAGTAGCTTCACGAAGAGTCATAAATGATGACAATGATAATTACATCATTTATACCAGTAGTAATGCTAAGTTTTCATATAGATGGAAGCAGAAAAATTCTTGCTAAAAATATATTGAGTAATCCTTCAGATTAAAAGGTATAGCCGGCGTTGCATCTATAAATTGGTACACTATCGTTGAGTGAAATACCAGGAAAGTTTCCATGATACGCGAAGAGATTTTAGTTTTTTCACTTGTTTCTTCCAGCCATTCTTATTTCTCGGATACTCTCTTTCCTGCATAACAAAAGATACTCATTCAAATCTGTATACGGTTTAAAAGACTGGAACATATTCAATTACTCTCCTATTTCCTGCAATGACACTTAGTTTTCTACTGAATCTGTCTATGCATGCACCAGTAAGAAGAAGAAATCCGTTGAATAGAGTTAAATTTGTTATTTATAATTTTACAATCGAAGTGGAATATTTTAAATGTTATTGATTTAGTTCATTGGGAACTGCTCCTTCAGTCTCTGATAACAAAGAGATGCGAACCAGTAGTTTAATGCGATGTGACCAAACATCCATCCATGACTACGTATCAAAATGGTGTTGCTAATCATGTTTTATTCACAGTTTAAGTTTTTTTTTTATGAATATGAAGACTTCTTTCGGTAAGACAGTGTCTCGCTGGCCTTGTCTCTCAACCCATTTCATTTCTCGACTGCTCGTATCGATCAGTTGCTGCGACCATTCGGATACCTATCTCAAATCTACTCTCTAACTTAATCGAATATCTTATTAATTCTATCTATATTGTATTTATTTGATTTTGCTTCAATTATAATCATATTGCCGTCACTCAACAGATGATTTGCAAAGTTTATCCATTGCGTTTTAAACTTATTTCCAGATATAAGAAGTCCTTATAAAATTCTTACCTTTGTAAAATCAAGTGTATTTTAGCCATAACTAGTTGTTATAAAATGTTTTTACATTGTAAAATTTCTCTAAAATTTCCTTTTCTTTGAAATCTATACTTCGCAAAAAAGAGAATAAATTTGAAGATATTTTAAAAATATAATTATTTCAAAATGATATAATTGAAATACCGTTTGTATTAATATGATCTCTGATTAAAATTCGTTTAAGATGATGAATACGGCTTCAACGTCAAATGACCAAAATACACAGAAAGTCGTGGCGGAAAAGCCAAATATAGAGGTAGTAGGATACTTTTAAATGGTCTTCTCATGATATCACTGGTATTATCCTATTTTAATTAACTATATTTAAATAAACAAACACCTGTACAAGTTCAGGAAGCTTTGAAAGTTATTCTACTCAATAGTGCAGTGGAATTGCCATTTTAGGTCCCCAGAACAAAAGCTGAGAATAGGAACCTAAAAATTGGACACATAGAGGATAACAATGAAGACATATCCTACTTTAATTTCCCACTTCTTTGGCCAACCGTTGTATTCACTGGATCTTCACTATTGTTTTTTGGACGTACGAAGTTCCTCTCCATCTAATTTTTCTGAATAAAATTAAATGCTTAACTTTTCTTTTTCAAATTTTTATTTCAGTCGCCGTAACAATCTCATTGAGAACAGACTACATCCCTTCTAAGGAACAGTTGACACGAGGTTTCATCGTACACTATGGAGCTAGCAAATTTAGATGCAATGTCAGTTGTATTTAATTTTCGATATTTCAACAGCTCCTTTACCTTTGCACTTTTAGGCAAATGCGCTCTGATAAATTTTTGCGAAGTAATAAATTTAATTACTTCTCTCTTATTAGCAAACTTTGGAGGTCCCAAGACAATGGGAATAATTGGTGTTCAATACAATCGCATCGATCGATATCCGCAGACGTCGTTACCATTCCCCTCTGATGGTCTTCCTTCGATGTTGAATCTTTTCGAGCTGAACGTTATCGGCAACGTGTTCTTCCGTTTCTGTGTATGCATTCCTATGGTTGTACGCATATTCGTGTCGTTTTGTCTCAGGTATTACTTTAAAAAAATAAATTTCATAATACACTTCAATTCACCGCGTAAATACTCCTCGTTGTAGAAGTATTCTATGCGTGGAGTACGAAGATAATTATTCCTTTGTATATCGCTTTTGCAACGACTTAATGCCTATTTTTACTGGCATCGAAGTGTTGACGATGGCCTTGTTCAGCATTATCACAGTTCATAATGACTTTGCTGGTGAGCAACCTTTCATTTTAAATCACTCGATAGATTACTATTTTATTATTCATATTTCATATATGTAAAGTATTGTGCTCATAGCTCGTTACAAAATTGTAATATTAGTCTCCGTAAATATATGGGAAAACTAGCTATTTCTCAAAAATCGACTACTTGCATTCATTTATATATTCATAATTCTTTTATTTTATGACTTCAGAGGTGAATCGGTATTGTAAACTTATGTTTACCATAATTACCAGTGTGAATATGCTGATAACTACAGCACTTACATTTTCCTTTGGAAGAAACTCGGAAGAAGTAAGTCGGAAAAAATATTTTCTGAGACAGTAGGATATTATACATAAAATGAGTCATTTATTTAGAAGTTGGACTCGCTTTCTGTATCTATCAAACTAGTATCCTCAATCATCTTTTGCTATCTGTCACCACAGTACATCCAGCAACATCAAACAAGCATCACATTCCCTATCTGCCATTCGTACCGTACGTTAAATATCCACTTACATCGAATTAGATAAAAAATTAGTTAAATAACATTCTTGCTTAACCACCAATCAGTGTTGATTTTCTACTTATAGTGCCACGTATGTACGCACTAATGGAGTACTGTATGATTGGAGCATACGCAACATTCCATCTGACGTCGTTGATCGATATTCGTTACGTATCATTTATGTGCTATCCACGTACGTGCTCAGGCGAATGCGAGCCTCTTGATCCAAGAAACTTCAAGAAAGGAGCGAAATATGAACACTGCAGAGCATTTGAATATAACCAGAGGAGAATCCGCAATTTGTAAATTCTTTTATTTGCAATATAAAGTAACTAACCCTTGACTTCATAAATATAACTATAAATACTTTATTGAATTAATAGTAAAGCAAATATAAGCTCATTCAGAAACTAAAATTCAGATCTCAAAAGTAAGTAGCGGAAAAGTACAAAAGAAGCATACAAAGTAAGAAATCAAGATAGTAAAATTCCATATCTGCTAAATCTGTGTCTGCACTAACATAATGAGCAATAAAAACATTAAATGACCTGTATATATTATACTCGTAGTACGAAACAAGAATTACGCTAAAATTAATAACCCATTTAGAACTAGGACTTCCGGGCAATCCATGCTATTCAAGCATTAACAAATACGGTTATAGTACAGAGTAGCCACCAGCTGAGTTATTGATGAATATTGTTCGGAACAGAACTATTATCCTTCGCCTTGTTCTTAAGCAAAAGGCGGACATCCTCTTGTCGAACCTATATTAACAATTTTAAACTCTGCAATAACTGAAAATAAGCAACGAAACAAAGACCTCTAGTTGTATCCGTACCCCTCCCTTGGGTATCCTTGGCCACTTCCTGCCTTTCCCACCTTCATCTTTTAATCGCTTTGCTGGTCGACGAAGATTATGCTTCTGTTTTCTCTTTCCTAATTTGGTTGTAAGATTAGTCAAAACATCTTGCGAGTTCGTCGTCTAAAAATATTTTATTGCCGAAAATGTGACTTATGACAAACTTATAACTACGAACCAACGTGCTCATAGATGACGTTGGCGTATCGTCTGCAGCAATGGTTATATTTGTTATATTTTGCATCTGCTGTATCCTTCTAATCGCCTTTTCTTGCTTTTCCCGAATACTCATCACTTGACCTTCGGTTTTTTTCTAAAATACGATATATCACATCTGTGAAAACTCACTTCTCTGTGCCATTTTTTCAAGTGATTTGAGCGTTTTCTATTTTCTTGATTAGATGATAAATATATTCGGCAATACACACCATGATGTTAGGAAAAGTCATCCATTAAAAAAAAATGAAACAGTTGTCATATTTACATTATTTAGAAATATTGACATTAAGGTAGAACTTTACATGTGCCGTTGGTGCACAGTTACACAAATATCTAATATTAGTATTAGTATTATTATTTAGTGCTTATTTACAGTAAATATAAGGAGTAGTACGAGAAAAAAACAAGGTATACAGATGTTCAAACATTAGTCTACTTTAAATACTAAATAATCCACACAAAAATCTCGTCTTGAAAACAATATCCCTAAAAGACTTAGGGAACCTATTTACTCTTAATTAATTTTTCTATTGATTATTGCATAATTTGAGAGCTACTTAGCATATTGTGAACATTATAACTATCACCAGTTACAGTAATTTTAAACTAGTATTATCGATTCCTGCAACTCAATCAACGGCCGTCGTTGGTAAAATCAGTCTCCCATAAATAACTTAAATTTCTAATAATACAGATCTATGGATTATTATACTCTTAAAAATACTATATTAGTTATTAAACTCAATACTGGCTAAAACATTTAACTAACGAAAAACGAAATGAACGTTGACGTTTATACCAGGCTTGATGCTAAGTCCCATTATTCCCAAAGTAGATCTATGTTAAAGCTTGAGATAAAGATACATTGCTATCGATTTCTATATCTTAATAACGAGTAACTGAAAGTGTTAGCTCTCCGAAACAGTGAACTAAAGACATTTACTATTCTAGTAAAGGATCTACTGCCCTGATAATCCATAAAGCCTTCCATTATATAGAATGTAAAAGTTGGTGAAATTACAATGAAAGAGTTTAAAATAACTCCTACACTCGTGACAACGGTGAAAAATTTGAGCGCGTTCTGGGGTTGATGGATGTTTGGGATAAATTGACTATCACCGATTTTACATTTTTTAACCAAAAAATACGACTAAAAACTTTCTGAGGTGTTTGCATGTATTAAACACGAAAAGTGGAATATGCTATTTCTAGGAAAACTAACTAATAAAACAAAGAAAAAAACTGATATTGATAAATGTCATTTTCAAAAAGGGCAAATAGTTTAATTACGTATAAAAGTGCTGAAACAAAAGTCAGAATCCTGCTAAAACTGTACTTTTGCTTCTCTGGATCCGATTTCTGAGAATATCATGTAAAGCTTCTTAATACATATCAGAATATTTGCTTAAGAAAAAGTAATGTACATCATGAACTTTCATTTCAGTCTTTGCTTATTTTTAATTCTTGATTTTTTATTTCATCGTTTGATTGAAATTTTCCACTCAATAATTGCGTCTTGACTGGATAAACAGGACAAATATATTCTTGCCGATATCAATCATTATAATAATGACTTTTGCAATTTAGTATAAAAACAATCGTCCATGTTGTCCAAATATCAATCCACAGTAATCTTGGCATCAGATAGAAAATAAAGGTAATCTTCGAAATACTCCGTACTATGCAACAAAGTACTTGCGATTACTCTCGGACGTTCATTTCTTTGTGTATTCGACAGCAAATTAGAAAATGAGAAATTATCCATCTGTGAAAATCCGGAACTTTCTATATTATTTGAAGAGCAGAGATTTTACGCAATGACGACATACTAACGTAATTCTATATTGAGCAGCATTACGAAAGAGCTCAAGGGCTTTTTCTCTTAGATGCTGATGTGCTTCGCTTTAATAATATTTCTAACAATACTAGCCGATTTTGATCATCATGCACTATTAACCTGTAAACAACAGTCACCTTGAATCTGCAAAAGATGCAACTTTTAAATGATCTAACTCATCTTAATGTATTCTTTATCCTCTTCTCTAATACTAATGTTTATTCTTCTAGACTGAACTTTAGCTTAACAGCTAGACATTAATAATAAGAGAAACAGATAATTTAAAGATGAACTGTCTGTTTTAGAAATATTGTAATTTTATAAGTATTAATTAGTGTTACAATATGAAGTTTTTCTTAAAGTTTACCCTTTTCACAAAACTTTTTTCAGATTAATAAGTTTTAACCAAAGTTTAAAACAACAACAAAAAAAATTCATGAACATTTTCATCATTCATGTAACTAAATCTTCCATCCAAAACAAGCCAACCGTATTTATGTAGTAAATATCTTGAATAGACCATCTTGTTACAATCATAAAGTTGAAAAACCGTGGTCTACTATTTACAGTACGACAAATATTTTATTTTCGATAAGACTGTAAGCCTGACCTGAATCTGTTCTTTCTTTATTTCTTCTTGCATAATTGAGCAGTAGGTAAAATATACTCGTTTACGATACCTCCAGTGCGAATTGTGAAGAGACAACCTGAATAGAAATAATCATTTCGTGAACGTTAAACTTCGAGATACGAATATCATCATAATAAATTTAAAAATTAATGATTAATAGAACCAAAGAATTATTTATTGCTCTGTAATATAGGCATCCTTTACTACGTCATAGGTACTTTAGTTTATCTTCATTTTCTCAGCTTTCATAGCATGTTAAATGCATGTTCAATTTTGACATATAATTACGTGTTTATATGGTTAAATTTTGAGAAGAAAAATTTATGGTATATCATTTAGTATCTTAATATAAAAGCATATATCGACACTAGAAATAGCATTTTATTTCAAGAAAAACATTCTAATCTGTTGAATATTAATAAGAATCAATTCAATTTTTCTCAAAACTAATTGCTATTTTAAAATAAACTTCGGGTGTACTCTCTCCTATTCTTTCCATAAGATAGCCAAAAAATGTAGCTATTAGAAGTTTGTCACAACACAAATTTGATCATCTAATTTTCCTGACCTTAATCTATTCTACTTACTACTCTTGCCTACAATGATTGTTTACAAGGGTGGGACCACTAAAATGTGCTACTTAATTTGATCTTTAAAAAATCAACTTCCCAATACTGTGGTTTTCTTTCATGCCTATAATTATAATAATCCTACAAATAAATTTTCCAGTTTAAGACGTTATGCATCCGCTTTCCTCATTTATTTTAATCATTGACTTTTACAACGTACACTTGTGTTGGTAGTAATATTATACAAATACAACATAAGAAACTAACCTGAACTTCCGAGTATCAGACATAAAATTGTAAACTTGAACTGTCATAATTCGAAGATAAAGCTGGATAAATAGAAAAATAAGAGAGAAAACAGCAACTAATCTAATCAAAAGTGGATTCCTCTGACAGTAAATATTCTGGAATATAATTTTTTTAAATCAGAATGCTACATCTGTCATAGTAACCCCATAATTTATTTTCCTAATAATCGTGAGCGAGATTTTCACTATTTTACTTTGTAATATCAAACAAAACTTAATCCCATATTTTTACATTACTGCAATATATAGAACATTTGTGATTCAGTCACTCAAAAAGTGCGTTGTTTCATAAGTGTTGAACTCAGAACAACACTAATTTCCACTACAGTATGCTGAGTTCCTCCTACCTCTTCGTGATATCCACCCAGGTCAGCAGCCAGCGCAAACACAGCATCTAACAGAAGAAATACACAAGTTGTGTATTGGAAAAGTAATTGCAATCGAAGAAGACTAGCACGGCGCTCCAGAATTGCAATGATAAATAACACCTACAATTACGTATATATATGTATAATTTCCACTACCCAACCATCGCATTCATTTTCACTTTAAAGTTGCTCATAAACTAGTTACGTTAACTAGATAAAACGTCAAATACGGCCCTTTTAACCTGTGAGTAATAACGACAAAGGTCGTAGTGAAACCTAAATAGCGAAAAAAAGCGAATAAATTATTCAAATAAGAATTGCGACCTACTTTAAATGAATAGAAAATAGAATATTGTGTCATAGTTATGCAGAAAATAAACAAAGGTAGACCCGTTTTGCTACATTCCGGCCAAAAAATGAAGTAATGGATAATATTAAGTAGAAAACAGAATAATCCAAAACTGCCCTCGATGAGACACACGACAAGAGCCCTACAAAAAAAATAGTAGATCACGAGATTAAGTTACATATATATATTTAAAGGAAATTCCAAAAATCTAGAACGTGAACGTATTATACCATGATGGAGTAGCTGGAATAGCAGTGTTCATCCAAAAAAATGGCATTTGGTATTTAGGAGATGATGAGTCAAACCTAAATATCGCTTGCAATATAATAGCAATCTAAGGCACAGTCAAATAGTCACCTTTCAGGTCCAACCAATTCATACACTTCTAATGGAGTGTTCATAGGCCAGTTAAATTTCATTTCTGCAAATAATAAATTACAAACAATCTAAAAGAAAAGAAATATTGGATATACTTTTTCTAAGCAAAACTCACGTCATCCAATTAGCACTTATACGAGTATTTTCAATGTCATTCCTTATTTGACACTTCGAAAATCCTTGTAAATTAATTCCACACATATTAACATTTACAAGTAGTTGTCAGCACTTAGGACGAAATGTAAAACTTCTTAACTATAGGTATAGCTCCGAGTATATATAAATTACCTAATACATATCTCAACCACACCCTACTACATCTTTCAATATTAGCGTGCAAAACCATGAATTTAGCACAATTTTAATTGATTTCGCGCCTTTCATCCGTCTCCTTTTTGTCGTGTCGTTCGCATAAATTGTCGCCAATCCAGAACCAGTCCTATGCGCATTTTGATTGTTAACATTTAAGATTGATTAGAAGTGGATATGAACAAAAGTGAAAGAAAAAAAAATAAAGGGTGGAAAAACAAAGCTATAACATTAAAGAGAGATGGATATTGAAGGAAGTTACAAAGAATGTCATGCACAAACATGAATGACGAACAAATGCGTAAAGCACTGGTTAAAGTAGCTTGAGTATAGAATTAATGGAAAAAGAAGGACACAAAGTTAAGAATATATATTTAAAAATAACTTTTTGATATTTTAGAATTTTTGTTTACTTTTATTACTAGTATATGGGGGCTATTAAAAATTCCTCTACTTACTGACTGGCTGTGTAGTACTAGCTAACTCACGATTTCTGTCCTCCAATTCACACCACAGTTCAGTCCATTCTTTTCTTATTTTCTCCCATATTTCCAAAAAAAAATTCCGGCATTTCCCTTTTATTCGGGAGAAAATCATGTTAGACGACCACTACGTGTTGCTGCCGTTAGATCGTTTTGCAAACTTCTGGAGTTATTTCGCTCATTTATTAAAATAACTGTTTTAGATAAATGATTAAATACGATTATAATATAACAAGAAATAAAACGTAGATATTATAAAAAATCAACTACTGGAGTAGTTTGAAACCGTGATGGGTGATTGTGATTGATAGGTAAGGCGATGGAAGGAAAAGTCCCCGCCCATGAACAGAAATGGACTGAGAGTAAACGAAAAGAAAAGGAAATAACTAAGTGGGAGAGGAGATCTGATTGAGCGACGTGAAAATGACCTTAACGATACCACAACTATTCAGATAATTATGCTATACATTAAAATTATGCCCATCAATAATAATCTCATCGTTTTGTAGCGATCTAGTCAGAATCTGTAATCATTATATTGCATTACTATCTATAATTTTCGAAGAAAAATAAATATATACATCTATAATGGCAAGAGAAAAGAGTGGACAGAATCATTTGAAAAAATATAATGAAAATCTAAATGATATATTATAGATTTAAATGTATTCTTTGAATATTTGTTTTATTTATTAGCCTTCAAAAACTATATAGCATGCCCAAATTACTGAATAAATACTAGGTACCGTTTATTTGACATATTTCCCCAACGAGTTATACTGGTTGTACAGATCTATGCGCTTTGACAGTACGTTATCATACCCTAAAGACTGTCGTAATTTTATTGGAGGTATTTTGCAGATATCCTATTTTATATATTCTACCACTGTTTACTGAGTATAATAAAAAAAATTTTTTTTAAATATCTAATGCATTATATAACGAGATGAATGGAACAGAGTCCACTTGAGCGTTGGTGGTAGATGCAAAAAATTCAGGGATATTCTTAATGAACATTACACTGGACTGAGAGTAGTTTATGCTTTATGGGACAGATGTAGAGTTTTCACTCATGTAATATAGAAATTTGAACAAATCAGTCCGTTTCCTTGAAACTTTTCAATTGAAATATAAATTCTAACCTTTCGAGTAATGGAAGTTGCTAGAGAGAGAAAAGGAAAAGGTAGGAACAGAAAATTAAGCAAATGAAAGAAGGCAGTAGTGGTTTTATCATAAAGTGGCATGGCTGTAAGTTTTCTTTAAACCATTCAGTTGGTACCAGTGAGACTAACAGACACACGAGAGTTGTCGAATCGAATTAGATCCACATGAATGTCTCAATCAAAGAATGGTCGTGGTGGAGTCTGCCGTCTGCGAATGTATCGTAAGAAGTAGCAAGGACAACCAGCATGGCCTGAATAGTATTCTGCACGTTTGCAAATGGACATTGTCGTGATTTTTAGTTCTAAAACTTTTGCCGTAAAATTACTGCTTGTGGTTCATTACATAATGTGTGATAACGTGACGATATGATTCTCTACCCACTGGATCCTTAGAAAGTGAAATTCATATGTGTATGATATTTCGGATATTAGCATTTTAGTTACAATCAAGATATATATAGAAGACTATTGGCGCTATACGCTAATTGGATGTGCTGAAGTTAGAACAATTCCAAGTAAACCAGCACCACTAGATTTTGTTCTTTTCTTCACCAAATATTTTCAAATTTTTGTATTTAAATTTTTCTACCAAAGAAGAATTTTAGTGTTCTATCATATTTATTTACATATATATCAAAACCAAGGAATACTGTTTAGGTTTCAGGACTAATTTGATATGTAATGCCATCAAGAAAGACTAAAAGGGGAAAAATAAAAGAAAACATTTCTGATAATTAGTAGCTACAATATAATATATAAAGAATGGAGAGGAAATATACAAAAACTCATGTTGATGCTAGGATATACGGACAGATTAATGTACATGTGAATAGGCATCTCAAATTCAGTTACAAAGTTCCAGCATACAATTTATCCTTTATTTGCCGAAATTACTCTATTTCGCTTAATAATTTGTTGAAGTGTATTAATGTGAAAAAAATTATATAACTTGGTGTATAAATGTCACTCGGAATCAGTATAACATGCATAGTAATTTGCCTTTCCTGTCAGTTTCCAAAGTCGTCTACGAATCATCTTCTGATATCCTTCCATCCCAAAGAATTCTGCCTCGCACTGAAAAATGTAAATATTTAACGAATAGTAGTTCACTTAATTGTTTAAGGCATCATCTTTTCAGTCCATAAACGGAATACTTCAAATTTAAGAAAACAATCGAAATGTCCATAAAATTTTGTATACATACTTAATTTGACGAACTAAATAATCACCATTGCATAGAACACATCAACAACTTTTTGTGTCTTTTTAATAAATATAAATTCTTCAACATGCATTTCCTCCCAATGACTTCTGTCTCCATAAATACCAGTGGCAGGGTGCCAGCATGTCCCTCCATCTCTTGAATTCTGTTTTCTAATCTGCGCTGCGTTACTTTCCTAGGCAGTTTGCAGCTTCTAGAAAAGCGCGGGAAGCCCGATTCGATCAATTCTCGTTGATGGGATGAGACCACAAAATACAGGAACACTGAGAGATTGCGAAATAGAATTCGACGGATGTGTTGGCGTCGTGCCAACGAAATTTATGGACGGTAGTGACAGGGAAATATGCGTGTTGGGAGATTTGACCCTGCAGAAAGTAGAAAAGTCTAGCATATAAAGAATGTGAAACGGGAAAAGAGAAGCCTGGTGGTATCTGAGATCATACATTAAAAGGGAGCGATAAAAAGCGTTAAACGTTTGTAATGATGTTAGCAGAAAATATAAGAAAATGACTGAGTAAACTATGAATTATGGGAGCCATGCTCTAGAAAATTTTAAAAACTTGAGGAGGTGATAAGGGAATAGAGCCATTACTAAGACACTGAATAAATTCCACTAAACGCTTAACAATAAAAGCACGTTTTCTGTAGTAATTTTTTCTTTGAGATATTCGACAGTAATTATTTAATACGTTGGACAATTATGAGCCATTTTACTCCATAAACAATGCAGTTAGGTACAGTATCACCACTAAATCTGCAGCACTATTGTAATCTTTGCTCTATTTTTTAAGAAAATGTATTAGTGCTTCATACTAATACGCGTTTGTTAGGTTTATAAATAATTTTTTAGAAGAAAGTTATCCATTATTTCATTAGCAACATTTTTCACGCTTGAGATAACGTTAAATATAGAGAGTTTCGTTACCAAACTTCGATAGCCTCATTTGAACTAGACTAACATAATTTGTTTCATATTTCTTAAAATAGCCATATTTGATAGTTATTTTTAAAAAGAAACTGGGGCAGAAATTGAGATAGCAACAATAAGGAAAAATAGTAAAGTAGGTTACATGGATATAGTTATTGCATGATTTTACAGGTCAGATAAAAATCTTTTAAGAAACAATTCTTATAATAATTTGAGAAAGTAACATGAAGACCCAACCATCAGCTGTTGGAGATGGTACTTATCATCAGGAATACTAGTTCGTTTTCCGTTACGCAAGAATTGCAGTACCTGATAACAAATTACTTTACCTGGGCACTCATCACTTATCAAACAATAAAACAAATAATATCTAATAAGTCAACAATACATTTAATTCACCTCTCTAAAAAGTTTTCCATCCCGGTCTATATCCATCCGGTAGCGGATATGATTGGGGGATGAGTCCCACTGTGTACAGACCACCTAAGTAGTTTTATATAATTTATCTAGGATACTTTTCTATTAAACGACGAAATCAAGGCAAGAAAGTTGAAAAACCTTAATCCCATCCATCTTTTGTACTCGCTCTCGAAAGAACGAACCGCAGGTATCCTGATTGAGAAGAGTTCTGAGTTGTACAGGGTAAACCTAGAGAAGGTTTGAAAACAGGTGATAAAACAAATTATACAAATGTTACATAGAAAAAACAATGAATAAAAATAATAAAATACTTTGGGACACTCATCACCTCTCCTCCAACGAATAGATTAATGTAAGCTTGGTCAGATTTGAAAAGTATATAGTCCATTCTTAAATATTACTGAAACAGTGGGAATCAAATCACGAAAGCTCGTAAATACACAATATTAATTGTAGAAAATAATTTGTATATTTAAATAGAGATTAGATGAAAGAGACTGGGATGAAAGATGAATGTATAAATATAACAACATAGTGAGCGCATTTATGCAAGTGATGACTACATGAAATATGCTTGTGAAAAAAATGTTACATAACTAAATAAATTCCCATGTAGCTAGCAGTCAAAAGGAGGTGACTAGTAAATTAGGCAAACTTCAGTAGATACGAGTCGAGTGGGAGAATGAAGAGAACGATATGCTCAGAGTAGAAGTCTCGTGCTTAGATCGGCATCTGGAATAAACAAAAAAAAACATGACGAGACGAGGCTTTGAATGCTCAGAGGGGACCAAAGAAGCTAACATGATTATTCGAATGAATGAGAAGTGGTTTCGCTTTATTTAGCTAACGCTGAAAAGTAACGAAAGGGATGTTTGGCTGAGAGACACGAGAGTGAAAAAGCTAGATTACTAATGAATAAAGCTATCTAACTCTTCCTCTCTATTCAGTTTAAGCCAAAAGTCTGCCCAGAAGTGTTCTATTAGGTTTTACAATTGTATGGAGAACTTAAAACTAACTTATGTGTAAAATCTAATCTAATGTGGCAATAAGACTAAAGACCCTATTGGGCGCTACACTCCAATATTAATAGGGCTGCGGTTGGAGATATATCAAGTCTCTTGAGAATCGAATCAAAGACATTGTAAACAAAACTATTTATTGTGACATGAGCGTATACTAATAAAAAGCATTTCCAAATAAGTTAGAATAGGACTAATAAGGAAACATGAACAATTTTGAAGATAGAATGGTAATAAAGTAAGGCATTTTTACGATCGACATCTACAGATCAATGTGGGTAGTTATTTAATGAAGACTAGATTTCTTACATTTCAGATGTCTCAGAAAAAAGCTTTTAACGTAATTTTACTACATTCTTTTATAAGCATATATTAGCTTTAAATTGGTTGAAACGCTATTATTTCCTGTCGATAGTTTATTTGTTGATTTATATATCATCTTCTATTGTTCTGATGACTCATCTCCGACAACGACTGTCTCGGTAGATTCATCTGTCGGCGTCGTATAATTCACTTCCCCAATGTTATTTCTAGTACGGTTTATATTTTCATCGTTATTTATTTGTATTAATCTGCTATATTTAAGCACAATATTGTGATAATTACATTTTTCTAGACTGCATATAATTCGTAATATGAATTTTTAATATTTCCTAAATGTGTTCTACGAGAAAAACTTCTTATCTTGGTGTTCAATTAATCATTCTGATTTTAAAAACCTCCAGATGTCATCAATTCAAGATGATATACTTTACGCTTTTCACTTCTATGATACAAAAGGAGATAACAAGATTACCGTTTCTCAGGTATGTATTAGAATCATAATTGTATAAATTCTTCAACATGCATTTCCTCCCAATGACTTCTGTCTCCATAAATACCAGTGGCAGGGTGCCAGCATGTCCCTCCATCTCTTGAATTCTGTTTTCTAATCTGCGCTGCGTTACTTTCCTAGGCAGTTTGCAGCTTCTAGAAAAGCGCGGGAAGCCCGATTCGATCAATTCTCGTTGATGGGATGAGACCACAAAATACAGGAACACTGAGAGATTGCGAAATAGAATTCGACGGATGTGTTGGCGTCGTGCCAACGAAATTTATGGACGGTAGTGACAGGGAAATATGCGTGTTGGGAGATTTGACCCTGCAGAAAGTAGAAAAGTCTAGCATATAAAGAATGTGAAACGGGAAGTGATGTTCGCAGAAAAAACACTGTTCCTAACCCATTTAGATAGGAAACTGTCTCCGTTCTCTTGGCCTGACTCCAACTCAGAAGATAGTTGAAAAAATGACCCAGCAGTGGAAAGAGTCACCTGGTACAAGGATTTTTTTAAATGTCTCACTTTCTCATGTTTTAAGATGTTCTCAATTATTAATTTTGATTTTACAAACACAAATCTCAGAACTGCGTATCTCCATTGAAGATTTCACTCCCATCTACCACAACGTGAGAAAGGAGGAAAACACAGTTTCTCGTCTAGAGCAGTTCCAAGTAAATTCATATTCCAATTCCGAGCGAAAAACAAAATAATATGGGATTAGTGTATAGAATGTTCTTAGACAGATGGCTGATATGCCTTTGGTTTTTATTCTCAGAATCTGCTTGCAAATTTTGATCGCGAGGGAAGTGGAGTTGTCTTGATTTCTGATCTTCGTTTTATGCTTCAGAATTTAGGTAAGACAATAAAATAATCCCTAAACAGTATTTGTTTTCTCCAGCATTTTATCTACTATTTCTTATACCGTATCTCTACATCTTTTCCGTCTTTTAAAAATATTATATCTCCACTTCGTTTAATCTATATTTTTAATATCTACATTTCCCATTAAACTCCTTTATTGATTATTCGCTTTTTTTCCCTCTCCATCACCTCTCTTCTTTCTCTAATTCCAGGAGAGAAAATGCTTGTACAAGACATTGATTCTCTACTTAGCAGTATCGATATTAGTGACGGAAAGATTCATACCGCCGAATTTATTCGCATGATTTTATCTTTATAAATTCTAGAAATAAAAATGCTTAAAAACAATAATTATGTCTTTAAATATGCATGTCTCTATTACTCTTCAAAGTTACTGTTGATAGTTGTATGTATAAGATGTTTAGAAGAAGAATGTAGTAAAGTATTGTAATTCTATTATGCTCAGCACCAAACAATTTTATGGACATCGCAGGCTTTTAAGTCAGCTTATAAGTTTTTTTCTAATTACTCAAAGTAAGTAGTATTTTCTTCACACTTAACATGCCTCGTATTAATGAGTATAAACAAACAACTGGAGACATATTCTATCGTTTGAAATACCATTATGACTAAATTCTATCAACTAATATGTAAACGACTGCTTTGATTACTTCCAGAAAAATGTACTTCTAAAATTGTAGGGGAAGAACCGTAGCGATGTTGATATGTAATAAAAATTAGCATATATAATGATCACATGAACTAATATGGTTTATACTCCTTATATTTTCTCTGGTGCAAACTTAAGTTCATAATGTCATTCTGATGATTAACGGAATTATGTCAAACCACCATAAATTATCCATATTCTAGCCACGAAAAATGTTGTTTTGAATATATATATACATATATATATATATGTGCACTTTGAGAAATGGCACGTAGAACGGATGACTGCTTGATTTGCCAGGTGCACTGTTTTGCTTGCACTGGTCTAATCGAATCGATAAAATCTTTACATAAATAAGATAAATAACTAGAAAGACAGAAAATCTAATCTTTCTTCATTTCTACTGACATTTGGTTATTTGACACTAATAATATCTTATTTTAGCTTTAAATCCCGAATTTCTTGTTGCTTACCAGCATAGTCACATGTGAGAGTATATACGATCACAAACAACGAAAACATGATCGTTGAGAACGGTAACGTGACTGGAATTATGGAAATCAGCTTAGTGGTTGGATCAAAGGTGAGGATTCCATTTAGACAACTACGATTATGCACACATGTAATAGAAATACGGAAGTAGTAGTACATGACTAAATTACAGTCTCTTCATATAGAACCGTATAGAGGCAATTAATTTAACCTGTCTAGAAATAGGTAATTTCTCCGTTTTCAACCACGTCTACAAAACTGGCCGGAAAGTTCATTGTGATGAGCAGAGTACATCAGGTGCAAATGAAGACTAATGAGTCCCATCGCACGAAAGCCGTTGGATTAACGGGTCACTGACATTAATCAAAACATTAATTACCAATGTTAAATATTGAAATAAGAGGCATTGCTCGTTTGTGAGAACGTCTTAGTTACAATTAGCTTTTAATGCAGTTCTCCAAAACGAATCAGCAACTCACAAACAAATGATAAAAAATAACCAAAAAATTAAGGAATGAGGAAGAAAGAGAATGGCGGTAACTGGCGACTAAAGCATATGAGTGGTCATTCTGAGATTGTGCTAAAGAAATAAAAATAGTCATCAAATCACCAAGTTCGTAGTGACACTTTAGGTTCTGAGTCTAAAACTACAAGCAAACAAATCCTGTATATAATTCAGAACCCGAAATGACTTCGGACCGGAAAAAATTCAGTGCTTCAGATCGAAAGACACAGACACATGTTAATTTTAAATCACTGAAACACAAACTTATAGAGGGGCGGTTGTATCAACGCCTACAAATATGTACAAACCAACGAGAAAGTCGTGCTAAAATAAGTTCGAATCGCGCGCGTTTTAAAATAATCTGAAATACGCGCGTTGAAAGACTGAATTGCTCAACTGAACATGATGAACTGAATGAAGGGGAACCACTCTCAGGCGGTAGATGAAGAATGTAAGAAAGAACGCAGACATCACGAAATGGATTTCCTCTTTTCGTCTTCACCATCCCATTGGTTGTCCTTAACCATATGCGCCAACTCGATTATAAATTTTCCTTCTTTGTACTTCTGACTCGATTCAAAAGCATGTTCCTAAAAATATCGAGTTTGGAAATTCAAGATGTAATAGTTGTCAAGTGTTGCTTTTGCTACTTTTCACTCCTTCTTCTTCTTGCATTTTGTCATAAACCACCTTTGGTTCAGTTAGCAATCGTCTCTGTTATGGGCACAAATCTTCTCTGCCTGCAAGACAAAACCTCCCCGCGGGACCTAATTTGACGTCAAATACAATGTTTTTGTGTACACTCGTCGCGGAGAAATTGGCCAAAGATCAGTGAAAATATTCTTCGATTATTTTCCATGGAAGTAGTAAACCTATCTATTCAACCATCTTTGAAACCATGATGGTTGTCCTAAGCGGAAAATACTAGTGCGTGAATCCTTGATTACGCGCAATTTGCGTGCTGCAGTGGTCCTTATAAAACAGGGTACATTTGACATTCAGTTTGTACTAACATAAGTTCATACCAAAACGACGTCATTCTGGCTATAGGAGCTTTGGAAAAGTTAGGTAAGGAAATAAATAAAACAGGCGTATTAAAGTTCAGTTCAAGCTATACATTTGCTAAAGTTCACACTTCTATGGTACTTGAGATTTCTAAATTCTAATGCTGCGAAAGATAATGAGGATGAATCTAGCGAGGACATCGTAGTAAGCCTATGCTCGTTTTGCACTTTAGCTGCTGATTGACATTAAAATAGAGCATAGGACCAGAGCATGATAGGGCAAATAAGGGCATGTGATTTGATCAGGCTGAACTATCTATGAGCCAAGCAAATTGTTATGAGAGTACCTGAAAAATGCTTCGTATATCATAGATGCACTATAGTCATCACTATTACAATTGCCCTAAGTCCGTCAGGTGACCTTTAATAGAGTTCATAAGATCGTCTCATAAGAATTGAAGAGACAAGAAACCAAGCTTGAAAAATGTATAAGATATTGAGGCAACTGAATATAATAAATAATCTTTGTTAAAATTAGACTTGATTAGTAGTGTAAATAAGAAAACGCAGCTGGCATTAACTCACATATTTCCACCCTAGCGTAGTTTTGCAGCACTGGCAATAAATGTCAGCAACTGCATGGAGGCCGGTCAGCAAAACTCTTTCCTCTGCGGGACCCGTCCCAATGTTTACCCTAAACACTACTCCAATTCAAGTAGTTAATTCGCAGATTTGTACTGCAACCTATTTAAACATAATTTTGATTTTCTGCAACAATACTTAATAACCATTGGTAATGTGCAGTTTTTCTATCGCCTTTCGCCATGTTAGAATATTCTAGATTTCTTGTTGTCCTATTCAGTTTTATTTTGCAGTATTGCTTGCCGTTGCTAGGCACATTACAACACTGTATAATTCTCAATCTTCGTTTTAGCAGATAGGTTTAATGTCATCGATAACAAGCGCAAAGCTATTTCCGGCTTTATTTTCAAGGCACAGCAAGGAAAAACAGGAGCCTCATTAGGACTAGAAACTCGGCACAATCGGTGAAAATGCTTGATTTTTCCGAAGAGAAGGAAACGATTAAACCAGGAACTTTAAAAAAAGCAAACAAAGATAATGAACTCACACGGCGTTGAAAAGGTACGCCTTGCCTTGACTTCCTTGGAAAGACTGAAAATGCCAATCTATAATTGATATATTGAAATGAGACTATAAACTGCAGATATATTTTAGGTTCAACAAACTTTAGATATTAGGTCATTGTGACTAGCAAGATTTGCACGGCAGTGGACACAGCTATAGCATCTGTCACCTTCAGGGAGATAGTGCTGCAAAATACGGGATATATCATTCTATTATATCATTTTATTATTAATTGTGTTCATTATGTGAGTCACAATAGTTGTTAATAATACAGCCACTAAAACTTTGTCGACTAGTAACTATGACGATAGACTAACCTGGAATGTCTTGGATTTCTGTGTCTGATTATCTTTCGTTGACGCCTCTAGAACCTTCATTCTAGGAAAAAACCAGTTGCGGTATTTCGGAGCCAGGACTGCTAAACAAAATAAGCTAAGTTTAATAGAAATAGTGAGAAATATGTAAAGTTGGAGATCACAAATAAAAATGTTAAATGTAACGAAATGATAATCTTAATGCATGTTTCGAGCTGTTTTGGCAATATTTAAATTTAGATAGTTTATACAAAGCATAGAGAAAGTGCTTTCAATCAGCCTGAAAGTAAAAGGCGAAGGAATTACTGCAAATGTAGCAGAAACATAGAAACGCGAAAATAATAAGAAAAAAGTGACAGAGGTGAGGAGTGTAGTATATATCGTGACAAAACTACAAAGAGTAGTTTATTGCAACACAGCATTGCAAATAATAATCATAGAGAGTGAAGTGATTATAAGTGGTACAAAGGAAGGGTTAATAAATAACAAAGTAAAAAAAAAGAAGAATACATCCAGCTATAAGGAAGCAAACGACTAGAGCGAGATAATCCACTGACTTCGATCTTCCGGATACCCGCGATAGACATAAACAACAAGTGGAAAGTGTGGAGCGACGCGTTATTGAAAAAGAAAGCGAACAAACTCGGAGGTTACTCCTAACACATTAATGGTAATGTTGAAAGCGACTCTAATAAATAAAATGTTCTCTCGCTCTCTTCTCTTCTCTCTTTCTCTACTTCCTTATTGTCTTAGTCTTCACACCCATCACTTGCGTGCAATATCAGATTATTGTGGTGTGCAGTGGTTGTTATGTGGAAGGGTCGGTGCACAGTGACTTGTACAACGGGGTCTTTGACAATGTGCTCAACTTCTATTAATGTTTATGTTCCATAAAAATATTAAACTTTAAGATTAACTTTCAATCTTTATCGCTTTATAGACATCACGTTATTGACACTTATCTAGCTTAAGACTTCACTGAAGGATTTCTAGCGGGGGAAATATATCTGCTAAAATAATCCAACAACTATGAAAACAAGTGAATGACTGTATTCAACAGTGAAAGTTAAACAAGTCTAATGCTGGATATCAAAATATTTTTATGGATTTTTGAGAATAAATGAACTCCTGATTAATTGAAGTAGTCTCTCGGCGCCTGGCTGCGCAATTTCAATCGCGTGCACCAGCATGTTTTCTGCCGGTCAGCTGATCGATCAGCTGATTGACGTCTTATCGCGCACCTGCATCTCGACCTGCTTGTTCATATAATTGACCAATGCTCTTTCACGGTAAATAGAGTCCATGATCTTTCGTCATTTATACTTCCATGCTTGATCACAATGATGAGTCAACTGTTTACTACGACTTAACAGGGGTACATAGTAAATATTTAATATTGCACAACTGAGGAAAGGATCAAAATGCTCATTTGTGAATTTATTTAGGTGGTTAATCAAATCACGCAGGGAATGTTTTCTGCAGTTAATATCCGCACGGGACCACTGATGAAAAATCTTGCTGTGTCATGTCACCGAAGACTGAAGGAAACATGTTGATCGCTAACGAAAACAGTAAAAAATAGGCCTAATGCTGGGCATGTGTTTGCGCATGTTTATATTATGAGCTTATAAATGTACTGTTATTAACCAACGGGCCGAAGTACGCAAATAAAGAAAGTAATGAAAAGATCGAAGATCGAACAATATGGTCAAATACTTATTTATGTGTAGATCGTGCTCGACAAAATCTCAAAGCTAAATACATAGCTTGACTGTTAAAAGTGGCTGCTAAAATGATGATCTCCGAAATCCCATAGGAATCGAGAAGGCCTTTCCAATTATCATGGTCGCCCTCTAAACATCATTAGCCTATGCCTACGCATTACTTCTATGAATGTATCCCTCTAAACGTTATAATTTTCAATAGCAGAGCAAAATCTAGTTGAAAATAAAAGCATTTGAGGCTTTTAGACCCTTTAGCCTGCAGAAACATTACTGTGCACTTATTATAGTGTCAAAGAGAAATTGGACAGTTGGATATTGCTACGGACAATCGACTAGACAAGTTTGATACGAAATTGAACAAACGTATGAAGGGAAGGGACGATGCAAGGGACTGGCACGAAAAGGCGGGGAAGGATGCACGTGATGAGGCTGAATGGGCGGGCGGGAAGTGCACCGAGGACAGTGGTCGTAGAGATCAGTCCAGAAAGAAGATCATGAAATGGAAAGAATAATGAGAAATCTTAGAAAACAACCAGCTTAGTGACTCTTTTACGAGGCATAAATGGAAGAAGAGACAATGCACAATGATGTATATATAGCATAGTTTTTGGATTAAGTGATGTACTACACAAACGGGACAACGATATGACCATAATTCAAAGCAATTTAAATCTTATCTTCATGTTTTCCGGCAGAAACTGATACTCGGAAGTGCATTAGCACTAGTAGGGCCCAAAGAAAGCGAATTAATATGTTTCGCTTTCCCATCTCCCTATGTCTCGATTCATATACTTCCTAGTTCTGAGCTTCCAGCTCAGAGTTCTAAATAAGCAGGTTAATATCGGTTTCTCTATTTAGCAGCTCTCTTTGGCAATTGGTGTCCGCCTCAGCTCGAAATTGACAATACGTGTTTGACTAATTGAAAGCGTTTCGAGTTAACGTCCTAATTAAGGTTCTACGGTCATGAATTTGAGTGGAACGATAAGCAAAAACTAAAAACAAGCTTTATATAAAATCGAATATTATCAATAGAAAATTTATCACTCGTTTCTGTCTAACTGGTACCATTTATGTCAGTCAACATGTCCATCTGCGATGAGGAACTGAACCATGATCTGCCCAATTGTGCATTGCGACCAGACCGGATGGTAATTTTAAATTCTGAGGAAGGGCGAGGGGTATACATTTTCAAACAACTGCATTAAATAACTGTCCAACTCTAAGATGTCACAAATATCACTCAAATAATGTCATTATGAGCATGTGCAGAATACTAATCTCAGTGGTCTTGGCTTGACGTGCTAGCCACGAGCATTTCCAGATGAGTGTGTGAATAGGTATAAAAGGATCAACATTTAATTCATAAATTGTTTTTAATAATATATTGACGTAGTGAATGAGGATAAAGCAGACGAAAAGGATATATCATTGTTTTGCATCGAGACCCCACGTCGGCCTGTTGACTGCGCCCGAGAGGTAAACAAGAGTTATTACCAGAATACTAAATTCAAAACAAAATATTGTATCGAATAATTAAGTAATCAGTGGAAATTTGAAAATAGATAAAAGTGGTTGGGAGTAATAGAAAGATTATAGTGAGGGAATTTTTAAGAAAAACGAATCTGGCTAATGTATAGAAGAAACAAAAGAGCAGGAATTAAGATAGTCGAAAAACTAACGAATATGGTCCTAGGGCACGCAAATGTCACGCGCAGGCAATCCAATGTGCCTCGCTTTTTAGCTCTACGTAACTCCGATATTGCATATCTAGGGGAAACAATTGAACACCCGAAATTAAACACATTACTAGTAATGTATGCTCGAGCAGCAATATTTTAATCAACTACTTATTCCGTTTTCCTTTATCCACATCTCATTCTAGGACTGCTTACTTTTTACTAGAAGTAATATAAGAAATTGTCTTCAGCAAAGCACTTCAAGAATCGGATTTATTTAATGCGATATTGAGTTGGTACTTATTTATGGCTTGACGGATATTTTAACAAAATAGTGCCATCTAAAGAAAAAACTAGAAAATTTCGAACAAGAAATAATTACAAAAAAGTACCAAAACGACTAAAGGAGCTTATAAACGAGTCAATTTCAGATTGTATCATTTTTGAAGCGATTGCCCCTAATAAAAATGAAAAGAACAGTCACGAAATTGCAAAATAATAAAGACAGTATCGTGGACACGATACAAATCAAAATTAAGAAAATATTATGATGACGAAAGAACAAACAGAATGCTAGCCGTAATCTATCACTCAGGTTAAAATAATATTGGCAGAACGATAAAACAAACAAATAGGGAAAGAGAGTACAGAAGTGTTGAAAACCACAGACAACAGAATATAAAGGAAAAAGGAGATTACATAACGGAAAGAGTGTAGCACGCACATATAACTACTCTTTTCTTATTCCGTGTTCTCGAAGAATTGTTATTTCTGTGTTTCGCTACAGCGCACACACTCAATTAGCTGGCTTCTCAGCAGCAATTCAGATGAGTCCTAGAGTGAAAAAGGAGGTACCGTATAGTGAATCACTTTCACGTTTTTTTTCGCTCACAAAACATGTCCAAATTACCCAAAAGTAGCAAAAAAATAAAGGGGGAAGTCAATAGTTATGAAATTACATTTGTGAAACATACTCTTAGTTAAAGTCGTCAGTTTTAATAATAGATCTAACCAGACAGAGAGATATGTTAGACGCAGACATAGGCAGGTAGACAAATTAGATCACTATAATGGAGAAATAACGAGACAAGCATCGTAATAAAATGCTATAGAACTACGGGAATAAGTATTCTCCACAGCAGCCGCAGATTGGCAGAACCATTTGTTTTCGTGGTTTTCAGCTCCGATGGTATTCGGTTTCAAGTCTTTCCCAAAACAACGCTGACCTGCCGAATTGCAATTGTCAGTTGTATATTTGACGAGTTTTTAACTTCAAATAATATTGAGACCTTGAAAATGTTGTAGAATTTATAGAAACAATCTATTTTATTCCTATAATAAATAAAATCTATTCAGCTGAACTCTCGAGCTAACGCTTTCGGGAATTACGGCAGAGTCGTTGTGGATGCGGTCGAATTGAAGTCTTCGGCCAGCTGATCGCGACCGCGACGCGTGTCTGCCGCGAGGCGGTCGTCCCCTGGGCGGAGAGCTTATACACTACATATATAACAGGTGTCACAACATTCTTAATACAAAAAATAATATTATGGGAAGCTTAACATTGAGACCAAATTACTAAGTTACCCTTCAATTTTTTCACCAGTTACACACCAAAAAAAATAATATTTCTAGGGGAACATGTCTTAATATGACTTGGCAATTTGCTATTGATGTGCCATCTATTCATCTTAAAACTGGAATTTTATTGAATATCAAGTGCATACTTAGCTAAGTACTTCCATAGACAAGATAACGTGTTATAGAGATAACGAAGGCCATGCAGCTTGTTTCATAAATATTTAAATGCAACTTTTATTGCATTTTTTGCCACTTTGTGGCTATTTCATAGATACCACCATTTATATCATCCAGTTTCTTTCAAATATTTGATATTCACAAATACCAGTCTATCCTTCTTCACTGTCTCCTATATTGCTCTTCAAGAGTATGTTATTTCTATTCATATCCCCATTTATATACAAGCGAAAGTGATCATTGGTACCACGAACTGTAGATCTAAAACTTAACAACGTATCCGAAATGGCTAATGAGTCTCTGATCTCAGCTACAACTTTTTAGGATTGAAGTCCTAATATAATTATTTATAGTACACTGGATCAGCGGAATCTCTGAAAGTAATTAGCCCCAACTGGTGCACTGTAATGCAGTAGAGACAGAAGATACATAGGAGTTTCCAACATCTCGACTAAAGAATCGTTTGATTAGGAGGAAGTAACGAAATAAGACATTGACAGGAACAAATACACTTTGTATCATAATAGTATCAGTTAAAACATCTAAACAATTGTAATTCTGTAAGGTCATAACATTATATACTGGATTAGTGCGAATATTGCCTATTTGAACTGGCATCAAAATACTCGAAAATAGGGCTAGAATTAATTGATTATGGCAATAAAGTGGTATGGATGAAGTGGCTTAATTAAAAAGAAATAATTTCATAAAAATCAACAAGCATAATTCCACGTGAGATAAAATTATTTTGGATTCTTCTTGTTGCAAAAGCTCTTAATACTAACTAAGAATAACACGCCTTCCATTTGATGAAATATTTTATTAGCTATAAATGATTAATCGCTTTTCGTCATTTGTAGATTCTATTCATAACCTGCTTTAAGTTCCAAGCAAAACTAGTACAAATCGAAATTATAGTTAACAGCTGCTCCAAGGTGAATTTGAAAAGTCATTTTTCATATCATATTCTATCTATAATTCAGATAATAAAAATAAATACTTACGACAAATAGGAAATTGTTTTAAAACAACATAATAAGCTATTATTGTGTTTCAATTTTTTTTCATTCAACACCATCATGCAAATACTCTTTAACATATCTTGGTAGGAGGGCTTAGCTGGATAAGCAGTTGTTTTTCAGCATTGACAATTAACATTTTCCCACACTATAAAATACTAGATTTTTGGAGGACATCATCAATATTTATCACGATGACCATTTTCTACCTTCTCTTATTACTGCTTGGCTTAATCTCTCTTTCTGAGGTTAGATGAGACATTTGAGAATATTTTAATTTTCTTTCAAAATCACTTATCTCTTTTGATACATATTAAAGTATGCTTAAGTATTAACTATTTTCAGGCTGATGGCTACTCTAATAAAAAGCCGAAAGAACCTTATCCGGGTGAGTTTACTGATCTGCTAGACTCCAACATCCTGTCTTTTATAATTATCCGTTTCAAATTCAATGTTTGTTTTACAGCTGTTGAATATAGGGTTTACTCTATAAAACGTAAATACTTCTAGTTAATTACGTAACACAACAGTAAACTAATTATTCCTACTTTTCTTACCATTCTCTATATTATTTCCAGATTCAAGACCTAGTAGTTATCCAGAACCCATTCCTCTTCCACGAGGTGATCATATACTTCATTCACTGTTTCCTTCTGTTTGAACGTGCTTTTTTCAGAAGAATACATCCCTCCCGATAATTCTCCTCCCATTTCTTGTTACCCCCCAGAAGATGATATTGATGTGTGTTTAATTTTTTTTTAGCTGATTTCCCCATTACTTGAAATTAATTATTTTAAAATTTCTAGCCTTCTAAATCTAGCTATTTTATAACTTGAGCCGTTTTAGACATGTTTGAACAGTGGTGTATATACTCTCAACAAGTTGACTAACAACAACAATGACTATGCTCCAGTATTTAAGTACGTTAATTATATCTCAGCAATTTGACGTTTTTAGCCGGAAAGTCAATTATTTTTGTACAAACTTATACAAAACGTATTTCCAGGCTTGCAGCTGATTGTCTTGATGGCTTCAATAGCGGAAATTACGATGACTCTACCAAGAAAACCATCTCGCAAAGTTTAAAAAGATTGAACAAAGCGGTTAGAAAAAAGAGCGAAAAAAAAGAGAAAGAGAGGAATTATAAAAATAGCAATGGAAAATTATTTGTTCAGGTTAAATCCGCCAAAAAGTGCCGTCGTTACGCAAAGAATCAAACGACCATGTCGGATTGCAGTAGTATATTGCAACAGAGCAAATATAAACAGAAGAATGCAAATCAGATGAAGATCGTCATCGACGCTTGCTCCACATGTATTGAGAACTATTGTTGAGAAGAGAAAAGATTTCTTAATCATGTAGAAGTAAAAAAGAACAATTAAAACTTGATTCATCTACTATTGTTGGTGGGGACTTGGAATCATAGTTAGGACATCGGATAATTATAATCTGGATATCTCAGTAAAAGAAACTCGTTGTTATATACTTACTAGGCATATAAATCTTCATTAAGTACTCTCACAGACTGAAAACTAACAACATTTCACAATTTAAAATCATAGGCTATGGACAAGAAAGGAGCACAGATGTTAGGCACAAGAAAGTCATTTGTCCTTGCTGTTTATCCATAAAGACGCTGCTCTTTTCCTGGTACACAATTGCTCTTGAAGAATTCATTTACATTTAATATTTGAATTACTCATTTCGCAACCTTTGAACTATTTTTTGCCCATAATTATGATCTCAAATTTCGTACTTTGGCAACATCAGTCAGTTGTATCTTCAGCTATAACACCAAACAACTATAAAATATTCCAGTATTTAAAAAATGTATTGACTAATCGAGTATCTTATATAGTTGATGCTTTATAAGTCAAGTCATATGCAATTATTTCTTTTCCTTATTCAAACTGGAAGTTGACCGCTTCTTACTGCCAGGCACAGAAGGTTGTGCATCCAACAGCAGTATCACAGGAGATTTCAGCGTACAAAATGTCTGATTGTAAAGATCACTAGTTTTCCAGATGTGTACATTAATATCATTTAATTTTAAATTAAGTGGGAATCAATTAATGAAATAAGTGGAAACAAGCCTAAGTCATAAATAATTTAAAAATAGTTAATATTTGTATTCATCTTCCCTATAAAGTGTTGATCACATTTTTACGTTAAGGTGAAGAACTGATTGGTACATGAACTATTTTAAACAGGAATGTCACCATCCGTTCTCCATCCAAAGGTTCCTTCAGGACACAGCAACAGATTCTTTACATAACGTTGGCAGGGCACCAAGACGTCTCTTGAATTCTATTTCTCAATCTATCTGCGTTCTTTATATTATGTGATTTCACTCCACCAACGACAATCGGTCGAATGGGGCTTCCCGCGCTTTTCTAGAAGCTACAATTTCGTGTACAGAGACATAAAATAAACTCTGTGAAAACTATATATATATATATATATATATATAAATTTTGAGGGACACCTAAATTTGTTATCTATCCTATGAATGATTTGATCAAAGCCTTTTACTTAAGCATACTTATTGATATTTATAGAATATGGGATAAAAATAAACATTAGTTGTAGATAATTGTTAGGCTTATTTCTATTAATTAAAAAAATTTTTTACTCCCATAAACTGTCATATGCTGAAATATAAATCCAAATTTAAACATTATTTTTCTACTTTTTTTTATATTGTCTTTCATCACATCGGATAAATCATCCAGTATAATGTTGTCAATACAATGAAATATTTTGTTATATAGATTCAGGACTATTCCAGATATATAGTTCTTAAACTGAGTATATCCTGAATTTGAAAGTCCGAGGGGGATCTAGTAGAGGGAAAACCGCTCTAATAAATATTGACCTAACAATGCACAACATACTTAAAATGTGAAAATCAGGCGAATCACAAAAGCCGGCTTATTCTGTCTGTTACTTTGACGTCAAAGGTAGAAAACAACAATAATGTAAATTTATATTTCTCTATCCTATCCTGGTTGGTCAGATAAACCGACTAAGTAGTTGTTTACTGAATTGAGAATTACTACCTGTCTCGTTATAAAAGGCCAGGATTTGAGTAAATTCTCGAGAATATTGCCATGGCGGTGTCCTTTTTCTACTTCTTGGTAACCACTGCTCTAATATCTTCTGCAGAGGTAGGCTTTACTTCTAACATTCTATATGCACCCAATATTGTACAGTATATGCATTAAATTACATTTAGATCAAAAATGTTATTTAAATTTTTAAAAAGAAGGAAATTATTTCTTGTTTGTTTCAGTACAACTACATTAAACTAAGCCAGGACTCAGCTCCCAATCAGTTAGAAAGTCAGATCGTAAAGTACTTTTCGCTAAACAAGAAAATTTAAATTTAATATTCACTTTCCAGTATATCCAACTTATCAAGGCCGACCGGGTAACTCCCAAGGTTCAGGATCAGGCAATCCTCAACAATACCCGTCAGGTAATCAGCGTTTCCCTCCCAATCAATTATTCTCTCTCTTCTTTTTGGAATGACGAATTATCGGAATTTATTTGGTTATCCTATTACTCAAGGTTCACCTCCTAACCCAACGTATCCCAGTTCTGGTTCAGGATCAGGCAATCCTCAACAATACCCGTCAGGTAATCAGCGTTTCCCTCCCAATCAATTATTCTCTCTCTTCTTTTTGGAATGACGAATTGTCGGAATTTATTTGGTTATCCTATTACTCAAGGTTCACCTCCTAACCCAACGTATCCCAGTTCTGGTTCAGGATCAGGCAATCCTCAACAATACCCGTCAGGTAATCAGCGTTTCCCTCCCAATCAATTATTCTCTCTCTTCTTTTTGGAATGACGAATTGTCGGAATTTATTTGGTTATCCTATTACTCAAGGTTCACCTCCTAACCCAACGTATCCCAGTTCTGGTTCAGGATCAGGCAATCCTCAACAATACCCGTCAGGTAATCGGCGTTTCCCTCCCAATCAATTATTCTCTCTCTTCTTTTTGGAATGACGAATTATCGGAATTTATTTGGTTATCCTATTACTCAAGGTTCACCTCCTAACCCAACGTATCCCAGTTCTGGTTCAGGATCAGGCGGTCCTCAACAATACCCGTCAGGTAATCAGCGTTTCCCTCCCAATCAATTATTCTCTCTTTTATGCTTGGAACACAGACATGCCAGAATTTATCTTAGGTTCTTCAACTAATCAAGGCCGACCGGGTAACTCCCAAGGTTCAGGATCAGGCAATCCTCAACAATACCCGTCAGGTAATCGGCGTTTCCCTCCCAATCAATTATTCTCTCTCTTCTTTTTGGAATGACGAATTATCGGAATTTATTTGGTTATCCTATTACTCAAGGTTCACCTCCTAACCCAACGTATCCCAGTTCTGGTTCAGGATCAGGCGGTCCTCAACAATACCCGTCAGGTAATCAGCGTTTCCCTCCCAATCAATTATTGTCTCTCTTCTTTTTGGAATGACGAATTGCCGGAATTTATTTGGTTATCCTATTACTCAAGGTTCACCTCCTAACCCAACGTATCCCAGTTCTGGTTCAGGATCAGGCGGTCCTCAACAATACCCGTCAGGTAATCAGCGTTTCCCTCCCAATCAATTATTGTCTCTCTTCTTTTTGGAATGACGAATTGCCGGAATTTATTTGGTTATCCTATTACTCAAGGTTCACCTCCTAACCCAACGTATCCCAGTTCTGGTTCAGGATCAGGCGGTCCTCAACAATACCCGTCAGGTAATCGGCGTTTCCCTCCCAATCAATTATTCTCTCTTTTATGCTTGGAACACAGACATGCCAGAATTTATCTTAGGTTCTTCAACTAATCAAGGCCGACCGGGTAACTCCCAAGGTTCAGGATCAGGCAATCCTCAACAATACCCGTCAGGTAATCGGCGTTTCCCTCCCAATCAATTATTCTCTCTCTTCTTTTTGGAATGACGAATTATCGGAATTTATTTGGTTATCCTATTACTCAAGGTTCACCTCCTAACCCAACGTATCCCAGTTCTGGTTCAGGATCAGGCGGTCCTCAACAATACCCGTCAGGTAATCGGCGTTTCCCTCCCAATCAATTATTCTCTCTCTTCTTTTTGGAATGACGAATTATCGGAATTTATTTGGTTATCCTATTACTCAAGGTTCACCTCCTAACCCAACGTATCCCAGTTCTGGTTCAGGATCAGGCGGTCCTCAACAATACCCGTCAGGTAATCAGCGTTTCCCTCCCAATCAATTATTCTCTCTTTTATGCTTGGAACACAGACATGCCAGAATTTATCTTAGGTTCTTCAACTAATCAAGGCCGACCGGGTAACTCCCAAGGTTCAGGATCAGGCAATCCTCAACAATACCCGTCAGGTAATCGGCGTTTCCCTCCCAATCAATTATTCTCTCTCTTCTTTTTGGAATGACGAATTATCGGAATTTATTTGGTTATCCTATTACTCAAGGTTCACCTCCTAACCCAACGTATCCCAGTTCTGGTTCAGGATCAGGCGGTCCTCAACAATACCCGTCAGGTAATCAGCGTTTCCCTCCCAATCAATTATTGTCTCTCTTCTTTTTGGAATGACGAATTGCCGGAATTTATTTGGTTATCCTATTACTCAAGGTTCACCTCCTAACCCAACGTATCCCAGTTCTGGTTCAGGATCAGGCGGTCCTCAACAATACCCGTCAGGTAATCAGCGTTTCCCTCCCAATCAATTATTGTCTCTCTTCTTTTTGGAATGACGAATTGCCGGAATTTATTTGGTTATCCTATTACTCAAGGTTCACCTCCTAACCCAACGTATCCCAGTTCTGGTTCAGGATCAGGCGGTCCTCAACAATACCCGTCAGGTAATCGGCGTTTCCCTCCCAATCAATTATTCTCTCTTTTATGCTTGGAACACAGACATGCCAGAATTTATCTTAGGTTCTTCAACTAATCAAGGCCGACCGGGTAACTCCCAAGGTTCAGGATCAGGCAATCCTCAACAATACCCGTCAGGTAATCGGCGTTTCCCTCCCAATCAATTATTCTCTCTCTTCTTTTTGGAATGACGAATTATCGGAATTTATTTGGTTATCCTATTACTCAAGGTTCACCTCCTAACCCAACGTATCCCAGTTCTGGTTCAGGATCAGGCGGTCCTCAACAATACCCGTCAGGTAATCGGCGTTTCCCTCCCAATCAATTATTCTCTCTCTTCTTTTTGGAATGACGAATTATCGGAATTTATTTGGTTATCCTATTACTCAAGGTTCACCTCCTAACCCAACGTATCCCAGTTCTGGTTCAGGATCAGGCGGTCCTCAACAATACCCGTCAGGTAATCAGCGTTTCCCTCCCAATCAATTATTCTCTCTTTTATGCTTGGAACACAGACATGCCAGAATTTATCTTAGGTTCTTCAACTAATCAAGGCCGACCGGGTAACTCCCAAGGTTCAGGATCAGGCAATCCTCAACAATACCCGTCAGGTAATCGGCGTTTCCCTCCCAATCAATTATTCTCTCTCTTCTTTTTGGAATGACGAATTATCGGAATTTATTTGGTTATCCTATTACTCAAGGTTCACCTCCTAACCCAACGTATCCCAGTTCTGGTTCAGGATCAGGCGGTCCTCAACAATACCCGTCAGGTAATCGGCGTTTCCCTCCCAATCAATTATTCTCTCTCTTCTTTTTGGAATGACGAATTATCGGAATTTATTTGGTTATCCTATTACTCAAGGTTCACCTCCTAACCCAACGTATCCCAGTTCTGGTTCAGGATCAGGCGGTCCTCAACAATACCCGTCAGGTAATCAGCGTTTCCCTCCCAATCAATTATTCTCTCTTTTATGCTTGGAACACAGACATGCCAGAATTTATCTTAGGTTCTTCAACTAATCAAGGCCGACCGGGTAACTCCCAAGGTTCAGGATCAGGCAATCCTCAACAATACCCGTCAGGTAATCGGCGTTTCCCTCCCAATCAATTATTCTCTCTCTTCTTTTTGGAATGACGAATTATCGGAATTTATTTGGTTATCCTATTACTCAAGGTTCACCTCCTAACCCAACGTATCCCAGTTCTGGTTCAGGATCAGGCGGTCCTCAACAATACCCGTCAGGTAATCAGCGTTTCCCTCCCAATCAATTATTGTCTCTCTTCTTTTTGGAATGACGAATTGCCGGAATTTATTTGGTTATCCTATTACTCAAGGTTCACCTCCTAACCCAACGTATCCCAGTTCTGGTTCAGGATCAGGCGGTCCTCAACAATACCCGTCAGGTAATCGGCGTTTCCCTCCCAATCAATTATTCTCTCTTTTATGCTTGGAACACAGACATGCCAGAATTTATCTTAGGTTCTTCAACTAATCAAGGCCGACCGGGTAACTCCCAAGGTTCAGGATCAGGCAATCCTCAACAATACCCGTCAGGTAATCGGCGTTTCCCTCCCAATCAATTATTCTCTCTCTTCTTTTTGGAATGACGAATTATCGGAATTTATTTGGTTATCCTATTACTCAAGGTTCACCTCCTAACCCAACGTATCCCAGTTCTGGTTCAGGATCAGGCGGTCCTCAACAATACCCGTCAGGTAATCGGCGTTTCCCTCCCAATCAATTATTCTCTCTTTTATGCTTGGAACACAGACATGCCAGAATTTATCTTAGGTTCTTCAACTAATCAAGGCCGACCGGGTAACTCCCAAGGTTCAGGATCAGGCAATCCTCAACAATACCCGTCAGGTAATCGGCGTTTCCCTCCCAATCAATTATTCTCTCTCTTCTTTTTGGAATGACGAATTATCGGAATTTATTTGGTTATCCTATTACTCAAGGTTCACCTCCTAACCCAACGTATCCCAGTTCTGGTTCAGGATCAGGCGGTCCTCAACAATACCCGTCAGGTAATCGGCGTTTCCCTCCCAATCAATTATTCTCTCTTTTATGCTTGGAACACAGACATGCCAGAATTTATCTTAGGTTCTTCAACTAATCAAGGCCGACCGGGTAACTCCCAAGGTTCAGGATCAGGCAATCCTCAACAATACCCGTCAGGTAATCGGCGTTTCCCTCCCAATCAATTATTCTCTCTCTTCTTTTTGGAATGACGAATTATCGGAATTTATTTGGTTATCCTATTACTCAAGGTTCACCTCCTAACCCAACGTATCCCAGTTCTGGTTCAGGATCAGGCGGTCCTCAACAATACCCGTCAGGTAATCGGCGTTTCCCTCCCAATCAATTATTCTCTCTTTTATGCTTGGAACACAGACATGCCAGAATTTATCTTAGGTTCTTCAACTAATCAAGGCCGACCGGGTAACTCCCAAGGTTCAGGATCAGGCAATCCTCAACAATACCCGTCAGGTAATCGGCGTTTCCCTCCCAATCAATTATTCTCTCTCTTCTTTTTGGAATGACGAATTATCGGAATTTATTTGGTTATCCTATTACTCAAGGTTCACCTCCTAACCCAACGTATCCCAGTTCTGGTTCAGGATCAGGCAATCCTCAACAATACCCGTCAGGTAATCAGCTTTTCCCTCCCAATCAATTATTCTCTCTTTTATGCTTGGAACACAGACATGCCAGAATTTATTTTAGGTTCTTCAACTAATCAAGGCCAAACAGGTAACTCCCAAGGTTCAGGATCAGGCAGTCCTCAACAGTACCCGTCAGGTATTCAGGTTTTTCCTTTCAATTGATTGTTTTCTCTATTTCTGCTGAAAGAGAACCTTCTTAGAATTTTTCAGATTATCCTGTTTATCAAGACCAACCTGTTGGTTCATCTTCAGTACCAAGCTATCCGGATTTGTCATATCCGGACGATGGTTCAGGTGAATTTTATTTCGAAAGTAGAACAAACTTGATGTGTTATTTCTGTATTCCTCTTATATATATATTTTAGCATAATAATCTTTGAGTGTTAATCATAATGAATTATTTTGTGTGGAATAACTTTATTTTGTTTTTATGGTAGTTTTATATTTTGAAGGTCCATATAAATGCTTAGAGAAAAAAATATAAAAGTCAATTGAGTATAAGCCAATTTATATTCCATCCCTATTTTCTCAAATATCCTTATTTGAAGGATGTCCTCCCTGTGTACCATCGCTTCCTCCTGCCGATACTCCTATTACTGACGAAGATATCGAGGTTAGTTTTTTCAGATTTAGATATCGTAGTAAACAGCTTTCCTTAATATAAGGATACTAAAAAACGTATATTTTCTCCATAGATAAAAATTTATGGAAATTTTCAGGTGAGCGTGGACAGCTGCATTACTGCTCTTAATAACTTGGCTAATAACTCAAAGAACAAAAAATATGCTGATCTTTTAAAGTAAGTGTAAATTTCATTTACTAAGAATTATGCGATTGAAACAATGTTATTTTTTATTATTTTTAGAACTGCGTCAGAAACCCTTAGTAATCTGGAAGGTCAAAATTATGATGAGAACACTCGGAAATCGATTGCCAATAGTATAAAAAGAATGAATAGAGCGGTAGGAAGAGCGAAGGAAAAGAGAGATAAAGTCAAAAATTTAGAATCAGGTAAAAATCGACGAGGTAATCGTTATTTATTTAGACACGCTCTGCAAAGAAGTGTCGTGGTTCTTCCTTGAGCACTTCAACATATAATGACTACAAGAATAAGTTCGCTAAGAACATGGAGAAACCTGGAGTCAATCATTCACTTACCCAGACGAAAGTGGTGCTAGACACCTGCAGCGAGTTTATCGAGAACTACTGCGGATAGTCTCCGAAATTCTTTCGTGTGTAGCATAATGGTACTTAATAAATTATTGACAGCAAATTTGTATCGTTTTATAATATTAGAAAGAACAATATATCGTTTCTACTCGGACATGGAATAATTGTGGTAAATGGTAAATTAGAAATATATGATTCCCTTGGCGTCCTGCTATCCTAATTATATTTATTTTAACCGTCTTTAATCTATTGCCGATGTATCAACGGATGCCGGCTTCCCACTAGCTCTCTCATAACCTATACATCAGGCAAGCAATATTTCGGATTTTTGAAATACGATTTTTCAATATTTTAAATACATTACATTTAGATACTAATATTAACTTATTATTTTAATCTAAAGAAATGGTTTCAATATAAATACAACAGCTTTAAGTCCTTAAATTTTTCTTATTGGTCGTTGTTATTGAGTGACTAGTGATGCGAAATTGCATCACTATCGTTTGAATTTTGCATCACCTGCTTAAATTTCTGCTAATACGTAATATTCATTTATCTAGTCTTCATTCATTTGCTCACTATTTATTCTTTCAGTAATAATATTTTAAAGCAGTTACCATTAATTTCTTATTTTTTAAACTTTGTAAGTGACAAACCTTGCTTTCTCCCTCCACATCTTCCATTTTAGAATTTATTCAGTGTCTTAGTAATGGCTCTATTCCCTTATCACCTCCTCAAGTTTTTAAAATTTTCTAGAGCATGGCTCCCATAATTCATAGTTTACTCAGTCATTTTCTTATATTTTCTGCTAACATCATTACAAACGTTTAACGCTTTTTATCGCTCCCTTTTAATGTATGATCTCAGATACCACCAGGCTTCTCTTTTCCCGTTTCACATTCTTTATATGCTAGACTTTTCTACTTTCTGCAGGGTCAAATCTCCCAACACGCATATTTCCCTGTCACTACCGTCCATAAATTTCGTTGGCACGACGCCAACACATCCGTCGAATTCTATTTCGCAATCTCTCAGTGTTCCTGTATTTTGTGGTCTCATCCCATCAACGAGAATTGATCGAATCGGGCTTCCCGCGCTTTTCTAGTTCAAAAATATGAGGGAAAATAAAAGTAGAATCCCAAAAAGGGAAGTGAAACTGAGAAACAGGGATGTGACGGTGAAGTTGAATAAGTAGGGGTCATTTTGTTGCACTAGTACTGTTTTTTAAATTCACAATACCACTGTATGCCATTGTTGTGATTAGAGTCTGCAAATGATAAAAAGAGGCTTCCACCTAAGTCCGATTATTTCTATGAGTCACTCGATAGTAGCAACGTCTAATAACGAAGGCTAACAATTATTTGCTCATATATCATTTAATATGCTACGGTGACTTGATTGATTTACATGATTTGCCAGGCAGCTTTAATTTGAGAGTTAACATACCTAAATTATAGGCTTATGATCTTATTCAGACTGTGACTATTTCACTAAATACTCTATATTTGGGGCACCTCCTAAAAAAGTGTCAACTCCCCATGCTCATCTGGAATTTAATTCCTTTCTCTGCTTGAGTAACCGCCATCGTTCATGAGAAGCCGCACTTTCTAACAGTTTCCAGATATCAAAATAAATAATAGGTTTCATAGTCAGAATTACGCTTAGGCTGTTTTGAATATTATTCTGTTTTGCTTTAATCGCATAATTTTCACTTAATACAGCAGTTCTTTTAACAATATCAAGATTTTTTCCACGATTAATTTAAGGTAATCCTATTATCACCTCGTCTTTTAGATTGTCAAAATAAATGTAGATCAATATAGTTAACAAAAGTTATGAATAGTTTTCTGATATTGGAAGCGAAAAAATTTTCTGCTATGGGTGCCATGGATATTTGTCCTATTTTAGCACCGGATGCAATTATTTTCAAGGCTGAATACTGAGAAGCGGACCTTCAGAAAAAAAACGAATTCTTCTCTCGTTTACCGACGATCCCTTTCTCAGTAATTAATTTGGTCCTATGACGTTTCCTATTACACAGTTGATGTCCGCTTTTTGTTTTCAAAGTATGCATGGTCTCCGTATTACATGTGAAGTATTGAAATTAAAGTCTAGCGTGTTCAACACACATTTATTTGGAAAAGCAAGTGGAAATCTGCTAAAAGACAGGAATCATAATTAAAAAGAACATATGGACCCCTTCTAGCGCGCTCATTGCCAATGAATTTTGACGGAAATCTTTAAATGTTTGTCTGGTGGTAATTAGAGCTGTCTCTTGATCTCTGAAGAATAAGTAGAGTAGTTGTTTATCATGAAAACATAATAGATTTATGAAGCAATCATTCTTTTTATTGCTAGGTCTCTTGATAAGTGTTGCTGACATCATCAAGTATTCTATAGATAGTTCGTTATACTCGGAAGTGGGCGAGTTCACATTGAAGAGAAGCCATCCATCAAGGACTGAATACTAGGGGATGGTGTGCTTATCTTCCAATGAAAAGGAACTGATGACCAACACAAATATGTCACACAGTAGACCATATCAGTCTACGTGTCTTGATCTTAAGCACTTTGCCCGTTCTCTAACTTTCACCGTAATGCGATTCTTCTAGTAATGCTTACCTTTCCTATCCTTTTCTCTTGTGTTAAAAAAGTCTAATTTTCTGTATAGATATTGGAACACACGTATAGATGTCAGTACGAGAGTTTACGTGTATATTTGAGCACAATTTAGAGTCGAAAATTCACTTATCAAATAGAATTATGAGACAAAAATATATTTCACCGTCAAGTTTTAGCATGCAGTTGATAAACAACAGATTTCTACTTGAATACTCTTAATTAAATGGTTACCTCAATATTGCATTTAAAGTAAGATAATGATCCTGATTGTTTCAGAATTCTGTTTTAACTTCATTTTGAAGACAGAAAGAAGAAAAATAACTAGAAAGTAAATCTAATTAAAGAAGAATAACAGCCTGTTTTTTTTCTCTTCTATTTGTTACGATAATTATCGAATAGATTGCTGATGATTTGAAACAATGTAATTAAAAAGGCTGCAAATTTTAGCAAAAAAGATTCCTCTACAATAACATATTATAACTTAATTTATTCTTCTGTCTTTTTGGTATTCGTCCATTGTAAGGAAAATACTGATTTGCTTCATTCTCTGCCTATAGACTGAACAATCACTTTTGATGGTAAATGGCAAATTAATGTTTGTTTTGAAACCCAATGACTCCTAGAAATAATTATAATAATAACGTTATGTTCTAGTAACTAAGAACTTGACAGAGAATTGGATTGTTTTCACGAATATCATTTAAGCTCCCATTTTCCTTATTGGTTTCGAATACTTCAGAAAGACAAACATACTTTTGTCTCAGCGACTGAAACCTAATGATGCTATCTACCTTAACACTTGCTGTATAAAATTCTTACTGACTTATTCCCCATTATCTCGCAGATCCGAAGACCTTTCAACGGATCAACTAGTGCTTGGATTTTAACACAAAAAGCTTAGTTTATAATCTATGTACTCCAACTACAGAAATTATTTTTCTAGTTCAGAAATTTCACTTATCATAATTAACCATAAGTGTAATTCGAATAGTCACTGAATTGTAATAGCTAAGATCAACATGAAGCATAGAGTTTATTATCAAGCAAAAATACCGTCTTTCAACTGCAGTAGCTTATAAGTTTCTCATGCTATTTATAGTAAATTCTTGTCTCATTTTTGCCATTTTTTCTGCTGACAATTTAGTAATTCGTAAACCAGGTTGTATTAGAAATACAATACGAATTGTCTTCGTCTTCCATAGAAATTATTTTCGTTATTTATGTTAAATAGTAAGCTATTATTGAGAACATTAGTTAGAATCTTTTGCATAACAAGAATATGTCTTGGTCTGTTGGTGTATGGAGAAGGTACAGTAGGGTGTGAGCAAACAGAATATGCAGAAATGCTCCGAGACTCCCCTGATAATGCAGCTTGCTAAGCACTACTTCAATTTAGTCTAAAGACGCTTTTGATAAGTTTTGTTAACATAGAATAGGGAACATCGTTTGTCATTTTGTTGTTCACTCGCTATTGGACGCTCTATAATTAGAGAAAGAAGTGTGCTTCTATAGGCTCTCCTGCTTTAGATAACAGATTCCTAGTGATGGTACTTTAGGTACACTATCTCCATATTTTCTTTAAAGTGCTCAATCTAATGACGTATCTTTAGCTTTTAATTAGCAATGACTCGTATAGCCTTTATAAAATCATTAGAATATAAGATATGCAGAAAAGCATTATTTTTATTATGTATCCTTGTTATTTAGACGTTTGTATAGATCACAAATGATTAAAAAAGATTGTATAATGCTTGATTTTGCCAAAACATTCGCCAACGGTGATGGAGAGGATGATGGCTTGTTGAGAAGCACGCGATCCTATGTTTAATGGAATAGTGATCTTAATTAAGTCTTAACTTCGCTACTAATTTTCATTTATATTTAAAATATAACACTTATTTATTAATAGTTTTCAAAAAATGTCTCGTTTCATACTATCACTTGTGTATCCCTTTCTTGCTTTGCACCTATCACCTTTTAGCGTGCTTTCACTATTCATAATTGTACTAGATGGCTCATAGAAATAATTTAATCAAAGAAACAATATTAAATTTGGTGGATCTCTTCATATTTAGCAGAATCGGAAATTAACATAAATATTATGTGTCATAACTATGACTTACTTATTTTTGCACAATTGCCACATCGAGAGAACCGTTCATTTAGTTAGGCAGAGAAATGTAGAAGATGAAATAGTTTCCCCTTGGGCAACTGAAATGTTTTGTTTATCCCATTGTTCAGGCAACGAACGAGGCTTTAAATTAGCTGGCAGATTTGCGAATTTATTTAGGTCAATGTTTTACAACAATGGCTAGAAAGTATTATCGTCTATATCATAGTAATTCCCAATTAATATAAAAGCAGAAACTCAGAGACCTAATTAATACCGGAATGCTGTTTGACCATTGAGCTGGTTCTAATTTTTCCATTTCCCGATTAGACCCACCACTTGATGTCAACTATATGTCATTTAATGGTGGATAGTAGCACTTAATTAACCTAGAAACGATTGTAGCGACTCAAAGTATACAACTGGAAACTGCGGTAGTTAGTGGAAAATGACAATTATAGCATAGGTGATTAACTGAGATTCCTAGAACTAAGTAAAGAGGTGTTCGTGCTTATAAGGTGATTTGACAGGAATAAATTGGAGTGTTCTACTTGCTTTACGTGAATAGGATCTAAGATTCAAGCAATAAATGAACCAAAATCTATTTTATAAGGACCTAGAGAAAAAGGCCTATATTTAAGTGTTTAAGTACGACTACTACATAGCCACGATTATAACATATCATTAGTTTATTAAGTTATTCATGTGTAAATTTTGAATTCCCTTAAAGCCGTGTCATTCACATCCGTAAAATGTATGCCACTGAAAGATGTGGTCGGAGAAATTTTTTAAGTACGAATAGTTCGTGAGTTATCCTATGCTTTATTACTATTAGTATCTCATTTATTATGGTTATTCAGTTTCAGGAATCCCGATTTATATTGCTTTAGAACGTCTATATTTATCTTTTGTTGCTCTAGCAGCTACATTTTTGTTGTTCGCCAACTGTTAAGGAGATTTTAATATATAACCCTGAGTCCTCAAGGTTTCACATCGAATCCATGCATCATACGTTGGCATTTGACAATCAAGTGAAATCTGTCTCATTCATATATGTTAACGCTGAGAAGATTTTTTAATGTTTCATTAGGCATCTGCAATCCTACACCGTTATGTTTCATATCGACTAATGGCCTTGCCTGGAAGAGAGTGGGAGTGTCCCAATAATTAAATCAACTCATATAGGCTAAGAATATCCGTAACTGGTGAGTAGACCCTCAGACTGGTTGTGTTCTTTTGTTTTCTAGCTTCATTCATTCGTTTAAACGTTCTATGTTTAGAAGGAATGAGGCGTGTGCATGTTAATAACATTAAATAGAAAAGTTGTAAAAGTGGAGTATCCCTATTTCACTAAAGTACTGACGAGTCCATTTGGTCTGTCATTAAGAAACAACATCATGCCGCGTCACCGCAGAGCCTTCCTTCAGTAACTATCTGCAGATAATGTTTTGCAGTCTAGATTTAATTAGATATCTCGAAGAGATGTAGAATCATCAGTGTAGGTTGGCAATCCGTTCCAAATTAAACATGCTAATTCTAAGTGAGTGAACTCTTTCTAGTTCTTCTTTCCATTTCACACCACAGAGCTTACACCTGAAAAGTCTTGGTCTTTCAATTCAAGTAGTTTCTGGAAAGCATACCAGAAAAGCTACCAAAGAATAGCAGCTAATGGTTCATTATACTTAGTTATTTAATTAAACCCACAACACTCTGCAGGTGAGCAGAAATTCATGTATTGGACAGCAATTGTGCCATAATTCCCAACATGCTTTTTCCGCTCCGCTCCAGTTAGTAACGTATATCATTTCCCAGAAGTTTAACTAAAAAAGGAGGTAATCGAGAAGGTGTGCTTCTGGCGAGGGATTAAATGGGATAACCACATTTAGTTGCCAACAAGTCTTTTATTTTCTAGTAAGTATTCTTTAGTGAAATGATGTATGGGTCAATAAATTTAATTCAGTGCCAATAAATGAATTTAGAATAAGGCATTGCATTTTTCTAGGAAAAAATGTTTGTAATTCGAATTTTGCAAAGTGGTTTTTTGCAAGTGGTAACTATTAATTACATGGGAGCAAATTTCAGCACTTTTAATGTCGTTTAACTTCTACCACATTGTGTTCTGTTGCATAAGTGAATCATTGTATGTTGAAGAATATTTTCCTGATGGTTTCTGGTAGCTGATAAGCCCACCAAACTTTCTTATCATATTTACCCCGACAAGATGCTCAAGTATTCGTAGTAACTTAGGTGGTTGTATAAAAATATAGGCATATGTTAATATATACAAGTTTCCGTATGTATATCTATAAATTTACATATATCTCTCCGCATAACCTTCCATTTCGTTTCTTTTCATCTCATACTCTGTCTTCCCACCCCATTGAGCAGGCACACTACCATAATCACAAACAATTACCACCGTCGGTAGAACGAAGTCATACGCATCTACTTCTATCCTTAAGAGCAAATCCTACTAACGAATAAAATTAATTTAAGAATACTAGTTCTAGATTATTTCAATATGGAAATCCAAATGGCGAAATTCATTTTCATCGCGGAGATTCTAATCAGTGAATTTGACTTTCCCTAACATTTTTCGGTCTCTTACCATCGCCAAGTACAATCTATCTTCTATTTTTGTACTATAATTAACAATTTTCTTATCATTTTTTACTCTTTATAGCCACTTGTATAAAGAAGTTTATTCTTTAGCTTGATCTATTTATACATAAAAATTCTACTACTGTCTCCCGATTGTATCTTCTATGATTAGATATTTGACCACTCGTGACATCACCAATCTAAGAGCAGGTGTATTTTAAGAATATGGACATATTTGACTACCTATAAATATATTAAATTATCCAGCACCACTGAAAATATACGTATTTTCAATAATTACCAGTGTTAAAATTTAAAAAAAATAAAATCATTAAGAATTTATTGAGATTTTTTCCATAGTTACCAAATCAATTTTCTTAAGTCTTCATTCTTTTTTACATGTTATTGAATCAACAGTATACAGAAGAAGTTTTATAGTTTAAAAATGCTTATAAAATAACATTTAACATGACTTAATTCAGTGACATGAATATTTACTTTGTTTTCTTACAAATATTAGTAATTTTTGATTACATGCAATTTCGTTCGTTGAGTATCTAAGAAGTATGCTCATTGAAAGCTCTGAGGGTAACATCTAAGATCGTAGATTTGGAGTTAATTATCTTTTTGTACTATTTTTTCTCAGGTCGTTATTAATGTGGTACTTTAATTAACAGTAGCAGGTGCAAATGTTAACAAGCTCATCATCTTCATTCCTACTGTAGATTTCCGCATTCAGGGAACTAACTAATTGTGCAGTCGGGTGCATTGGATCACAGATTGGAACCTTAATGGGCCTTGCTCTCATAGTGCCATCACCGGCCATTCCTCAATCTTCGTTGTTTATTGTCATAACTTTCATCCTTCCTTCCCCTACTGTACATACGTAAACAAAAGAACAACTTCCCTATTTCACTCACGCCCATAATATTACTTTTTCATCAATAATTAAACACTAAATTTTCATTTTAAATTAAGGGAAAGTTAGAATAGTATCTAATATGACATAGGAACAAAGCCTAAATATAAAAATATCCATATAGGAGGAAATTTATGTACCCATCAGATTGAATCACAGGACTAATTTTCTAGAGAAAATAGTATATGTTTATAGTAATTCACTATACCATTTACAATTACATCTCATTTACACCCGCTCTTTTCGCTGTCGATGTCATTTCTCTTTTTTTTTAGTATTCGAGTAGAAAACTACTTCTGCTCTCTTAGCTTATTTTCACCACTTTATACTGATTTTATGAGCTTCCTGATATGGCTTTTGATAGTAGGAGTCAGTCGTAGTGAAATTTGACCTACACGACGTAAGCAGCCAACTGGCGCCTAGCCAACTACAAAGCTATCCCATATAAGTGGCTTTCTCGTTTGCCAGCCTCTTATTATCACTTGAGATATATTTTTACGCTCCTGGTCATTGTTCAGATTTTCTGTTTTGTTATATAAGAGATTTATTCTCGCCACCTCCACTGCGTGAATGAATACATAACAAGACATTATTCGAAAATCAAATAAATAATAAACACCTAAGCTGGATCTCAGAAAAGAATAATATTTATGCATACCAATTACTATTAAGGTGGTTAAGCACTCATATTATGACGTTAGTTAAAATCTATTTTGCAAGTCGGTTTTTTTTTCGGTTTTTTGCAAAGTACTTAATTCTACACATCTAGAGAGAAATTTTTAAAGTTAACTTACTAGAAAGTTATTATCTAAAAGGGATACATATAAGTAAAACTAAGCTATTTTAAACGTTGTGTTTTGAAGTGCCGTTTTAAATCAGTTGAAAACTCCAGATTTGTAGGTTTATATGTAGTAATTGATGTTAATCCTACGATTGGAAAAAGGATATTAGTTATTTTAAAAAATCATTATTCTTCGTAATTTTTCTACTCTCGAAGTGTACACATTCTGCTAAATGTCAATTTAAAAAAAAAAGAAAAGAAGCTAAATGAGGACATGGCAAATTATACATGACATCTACAAAATTTAGAAAAATATTAAAAACAATAAGCTTGTGAGTTTTTGCGATAAAATCTTAGTGGCTAATCGTCATCTGGAATGTTTCTTCTTTTTAGAGATTGTCCTAAACATTTCAGTTCTATAGCATTCTTATGGTGATTTCTTCACGGTAAATATCGTCTTGTGATTAAATGGAAAGCATTCATAAATAGAAACCTTAATTTTATCTATTGAACCATCTTCAGAGCTATTATGCGTATACCTAATTTTAATGTTATATATGTATAAAATCCATCTAAACAGGTCTGAGAAGTTACACTTTTAAGCGTAATTTTTAGTTCCGTCGCAAAAATTTTTGTTCCACTACCTGATGTCATTGAGAATAACTTAACAAACACATTTATGTTATTGATCTTTACAACTAGTTTCCATACATCTGCCTTTCATTTTCGTAGCTTTCAATTTCGGCCAACAATTTTTCAAACGAAAACAAGACAACAGCGCATAGCAAATATTTATTGCGAAACAACATAGGAGCAAACAACAATTAAATATTCATACTACAATTGTAAACCTATTTTAGGTATATCTTCTTCTCATCTGCTTTTGGTCGTTGGCTATTTCCCTCTGTCTAGCATTCTCTTTTCTACGCATCTCTAGCTCCCACCTTAACTCTAATTTTCTTATGCTGTCTTTCTCCTATTTCTCATTCTCATAAAACAGTCATAACATAATTCGAAAGAGCCGGAATAATGAATATCTTTGTCTTCTAGCACTATAAACCCATCTCAGAGTATGCAAGATAATGTTTAATAGAATAATTAATGTTTTGAAAATCCTAAGTTCGTCTCTGACTGGGCCCACATTTGATTAAGATAATATTCGACCAAGTAATAACTCGCTTCTATTTTTATCTGCAGATAGACTGTTGCTGTTCTTCAATGGAAGCATTCCAAAACTAAAAATATCCCTTTCGTAATTATCGCATAAACATTCAGACCTAGTTACTAATTTTTATAAGTATCTACATGGAAAGGTCTAAATATTCCCTCTCTAAGATCTCTACGAACATTTACTGTATCTCCCTATCTTTCTCTTCCACCTTCATTTAATTCCATATAGAACTCTTTGGCATCAATCAAACTAGAACTCTGCTAGCACTTTTTGAAACATCGTTATACCAATTTTTTATTTTCTCTAATCTTCTCTGTTCTTCACACTTGCACTTTTCCAAGAATGTAATGTATATTTTCTATTCTCCGCCATTGAACCGGATGACTTTTGATTTGTATAAATTATGTTGCCACACGTTGTAGTATTCTGGAAATTGAATTTTCACTGCTCCAATGAACAAACTTTCGATTCGCTGCTCGTTTTGCAATCATCAGTCCATCTATAAATAGTCTATCCTCAAAGTTTTGGATAGCTTATTTGATCTACGATCAATTTCTGCTTTTTCCGTGCGATAATGTTATAGAATATAGAAATATTCAAAGTGAAAAATATTTAAAATTGCCATTTATCTCAATAGAAGCTATGTTTGACTTACCAAACTAAGAGACATTTTTTCTAGGACTAAGTGTAAAAAATGTGTTCCTGTTGGTAAATTTATAACAATTTAAGTTAATTCATGAATTTGCGTGGGAACTCAATCACATCGTTGTTGGAGCTGATCAAGTTTAAATTCTTACAGTAGCAGAATTATCGATCCAGTGGATAGATAACGGACTTTTCCTCTATAAACACTATAGTAGTGGTGCGTAACAATGTGATTTCTGTTCGAGAGTACGTAAGTAATTGATCATTGTTAGGCAAAGGTCTTCTAAAAGTGTCTGTCCGACGACTATTTCCTGTTATTTCCATGCTGACTCGGATGAACAATTTTACTTTCGGAAATTCCCTTTTTATTTCTCATTCTTCCTTATCTATCCTGATATTGATTGAAGGTCAGTTCCCAATTTGCTAATTGAATTGGCTTGAAAACATGGGAGTCTTATAGTTGCATGTTGCTTTCAATGTCTAGCACCTTTCATTTCTTCATCCATTGCCCATTTTAATTTGTCTCTACTTAGTTGTTGATCCAAAACTATGCCGCCGCCCCCTTCCTTTTATCTCTTCATTTATCTCTCTAATGATTTTCATTCCACTTATCTGACTATCAGGACTTATTTTTCGTTTATGTTTTAAGCCTCTTTTCATTCAATATGATGATGCGCAGAATATGTTTCGAAAATGGTTTTATTTATTGCTTAACATCAATACTTTCTAAAAACATGACCTATTACTGCTTAACTCTATTTAAATTGTCAGATCTGTCAAATCTCTTTCCTTTCAAATACATCATAAATATCCCGCTTAAAGTGCATTTATCACCTTCCGGATTATTGTCCTAGAAATGCTATATTGACAGTAGTTTAGAACAATTATTGCTTTTAATCGTTGACAACCTTTGTATTTCTGACTATTAACACTTAATAATACAAATATTTGTTAAAATATGATCCTCTTTCAAAATACCTTCATATTGTAGGGTTGGTAACATAAAACTCTTGCCCTTGTATTTAGAAAACTCTCTGAACTTTAGTCTTTGCTTCCGGCCTCATCCCTTCCTTTCTACTTTTTCTTCGTCTGTGTTCACTGAAGGAAATTGCTTGCAGAATATCTGTTTCATCTTTTGTTTGTTCGCTTACATTTCCACTAATTCCTTAAAGGCCATTAAGTCGTGAGAAAGTTTTAGCCAGGAAAATCACTAGGTTCTAAAAGACAACCAAATGATCTCACTTTTTAGTGGATTTGGTTATCTCTGAATATTTTTGCTTATTAGTACGTTTGGATAAGTCTAATTCGATAATTGAAGAGCTATTTTCGTAGACCGAATTAACTATAGTATTACTGAAAATTTAAGCCACATCTTTTAATTTTCGAAACATTATCTTCTTTAGTCAATGATGTTGAAAAACTTATATTTGTCATTTGTTGGTTTTCACTATTCTATTTCGAATGATACCATGCATTTTAAGTATTCTTTTATTGCTTGCAGAATATCGTAACGCAACTTTTAAACCGTTTATATTGGTATTGGTAGCAGTACATAAATGAGGTTCTAGAAGTTTTTTAGGTAACCTGTACGAGTCGATGCTCGTCTTGTCTCTATTCTTTTTGGTTGCTGTAGCAGGGGCAAGCGAAGAAGATGGTGAGCATATATTAAAAAAAGAAAAACTGCTTGAATGAAATATAGAACATGTGCAATACTGATAATCCAGATTCTTCAACACCACCTTCTGACGTCTTCTTAGTTGGCGTTCCAAATGTATTAGCTTTGCAAGACTATGGCAACTACAATCCTGTCAAACGAACAGTGAAATCATTCTCTGGAGGTATCGATAAGAAAATCATAATTTACAATGATAATATTTGTTATGAATGAAAAGTGTTGAGCCGAGAAGTAGAAATATTTATTTAGCAGAAATGTATGGGAAGCGTGCACCCATGCCAATATCTGATGGTGTATATGGAAAACAAGCATTTATGCCATACTCTGGTGGTGAGCAGATGTAGATCATTTTTACTTCTAATCTAATACATCTTTACTCTTCGTATTATTTTGACCCCATTTGTAGCTAATTAATGTTTTCTAGAAAATCTTATATTCAATTATATGCTTTGTATAAGAGAGTGTAGGATAGATACCAGTGAACTAAAATAGAAAAGCTATATATATATATATATATAACTATGAAATAATTATTTTCTTTTTATCCAACTATCATAAACTTTTCTTAGGAATTTATGGCAAACGATCGGCTCCTCCATCGCTTTCTAATGAGATTTATAAAAAACGACGAGCAATGCCATTCTCCGGAGGTCTGTACTATTTTATTGTCTCATTTCTATCAAAATAAAAATTCTGTCCTGTTCAAAATGTACAGCCTTAGAGTACACAGATTGAGATGTCACAATGCATCAGAAAAGAAAGGTGGTACCCCTAAAAAAATATTTAATATAAACATATTTGATATGATGTTGTTTAATTTTCAGGAATGTATGGAAAACGAGCAACAACGCCATTCTCTGGGGGAATGTACAGTAAAAGGGCAGGAATACCGTTCTCAGGAGGTTAAAATGATTGATCTGCTTAGCCATTATTTTTCTGTTTGAAGCCATTTACCGTACTTTTATATCTTCAGGGATGTACGGGAAGCGGTTCGTTCCGATACCAGTGTCTGGTGGACTCTATGGAAAAAGAGTTGATCGTTTAATTCGATCGTCTATGCCTATAAGTGGAGGATTCTTCGGCTAAATGAGTCGGTTCTGCCAAAATCTGGATTGTTCCTCTGAATTTCAGATATTAATATCTTATATTTCCTTCGTTATAAGGTACTACGACACGATTTTTTCAATCAACGGTTGTGAAATTGTTTTGGGTTGTGTTTATATTCAGTAAGAATTTTAGGTGTATTGTGGGAAATTTCCTTCTCTTAGCAATCTCATGATCTCATTCGATCTCTCAGTAGACAAAATGTGATTGAAAATCGATCGATTCTCTTCAGTAATAGGTCTCCCCAATCGTTCCTTAATTCAGTGCTTCCATCATGCACTATTGCTTCACCTGTTGTTCATATGTAGTACGATTATTAGATAAAGTGGTGGACAAGTTGATCCATTTATCAACATATACGAGAGTCAGAGACAAACAGAGAGAGAGAGAGAGAGAGAGAGAGAGAGAGAGAGAGCAAATAACATGGGATCAACTGTGAGACAAAATACATTTTAGTAGATCAAAATATTATGATAATGTGCGTGCAAACTATACAATCTTTAAATGTCTGCCTAATTGTTGTGTTTTCATTTATATTTAATGCCTTGTTTAGTATGACCTTATTTTTCTTTATTTCTTTTCTACTCTCCGTAATGTCACTTTGTCTCTTTTCCCGTCATAGTCATAGTCTTCACTAATCAATCCAACTGTTGTGATATGTTCCCTATTTAGAATCAAACAGGTTCTTCTTCTATTATGGGTCGTCGGTATTTCCGCTGACCAATCAGTCTCCTCATCAGACGCATCTGGTCGTTTCTATAAATTTCTCCTTTAAATTATGTAACCATTTCTCTACAACATGCCAACAAACGACGATCAATTTCTGTTCCAGTAGCATGACGTTTATTGAATTTCACTACGTACATTCTAGTTTTAATAAACTCGTGTTTTAACCTGCTTAAAACATTTATAGGGGTCCGAAATCACTTGTATTCCTTGATTATATCGCAAGTTTCATTTTGTATCTAGCAAAACATCGTTTTTGTTCATCTCAGTAAATGGCTGTTATAGAGATAAGATTTGAAAACAAATCAGCATACGGAGCCGAAGTTCAATTCGCCCTGCAAAATGGTAAACAATATTCCGCTGAGAATTGATGAGCTACTGAAAGGTATCATTTCAAATTTAAAACATCAAGTTCTTCTTAAGTATTATCGTCTCACACGTGATTTCGAGTTCTTACAAGTGTGAACAGGTTCCCACTACTAATCATCTCCAGTCACCAAACGGACAGGCGATAGCCCTTGATCCAAACAGTCAACTTGCCATTATTTTTCCCTATTTACCGCATTGTCATTACAGCCGTTTTCAATGACAGTTTCCATGAGGATTACTTCTACATTCTCGCTCTTTCAGAATCTCCTCTCGGCTTACGTAAACGACAATAATCTCATCTAGCCGCTGATCTTAGTCAGTAAGGCTTGGAGTGAGAATGGAAAAATAGTGGATGATGTGTTCATCTTATAGATGGAAAACTTGTTGCGCTTCCCAACTGTGATATAAATAAACTTCTTGATGATTTTTAAATGTTTCTACTTTACTAAAGAAATTTAAGCGATGAATTTATTTTTTGGCAGTTTTAAAAATTCTATCAACTTCTAAGGATTTAATGTAGTTTTAGGAAATGCTTCGTTATCAAAAAATAGGGCTTAACTAATAATGACCTCTACAACTTCGAAATTCAGTGTTAATATTATGCTAGGAAGATAAACAACAAATCTAATTACAGTTTTTTCTGTTTTGTGTTTCCGTTTTATTCACGAATCAACTGTGTAATCCGAACAGGTATAATTGTTTTATGGATTCTCTGTATTAACCCAAAATAGAAAATAAACCTGAAGACAGTGAAGAGCACTGAAGAAGTGTGAACTTCTCCACACCACTTTTACACTGTATTTGTGTTTTTCGAAGTCCGCTCCGTTCGTAGTGAATTTCTTTTATTATATTCCCCCATAGTACCTCTTTAACTTCGTTTATTTTTCGCTACTATTTATATTATATATACATTTTATTTTCCTAGTTAATCAATGTTGTATACGTATCTGCACTAGTTTTTTTTTTTTGAAAATCAACGTAATTTAGGATGGATGAGAAGCCGACGTCAAGCATGCAGGACCTTTCGCAGGATTTAGCTATTTCAGTGTACGTTTTCATCAATACCTAGATGAAATGTCTAGTCTCTCTTTGAATACTACTTTATACTTTCAGACAAGGGGACCGCTCCCACCTGATCCGCATTGAGTGTCCTCGTCGGCTTCGAACACTCCGTTTACCATCATCTGCTCTCCACAACTCACATTACATCGCTGAGCCTTCCCCATGCACACCTTGCTCAGTTTTTTCTTTCGATCTTCCAAATAGTCCTGCTGTTATCAAAGGAAGAATCAGGTGGATTTTTAATTAACAATCCTTTAAGCAATTTTACTACTCCTGACAAAAGTCCATGCATAAGTGATAGTTAATCACCAGTGAGCTATTCAATTGAATCACTACAGTCCACTTTTTCGGTATATAAATGTTTTTAAACGCTCATACGAAATGAAACACTATAAGCGACATCACTACATCTTGCTATTCCGCACATGTTGACATTGAGGAATGGCCTCACCACTCGTTAAAAAACGACAGTATTCTGTAAAACCAATGCGTTTTGCGCTCTACCGAAAAACCTAACTAGTAATATTTAAAAACCTGGATTACCACATTTAATGCTATTATGAGAAGCTAGTGGAGAATCAAGCACACCTATCAATTCATATTAGAAGTGGTAACTAAGCTATTACTTCTACGATTTGTGACCTACAGTTCTCGACTGGAAGACTTATTAAATTTGTTGTTTGGAAGATTCCCACTATTTCACTGACGTATAAAGGTTTACTTATAATTCAATATCTGATGAAATAAATGTTGAAGTTTACAATCACCGAAGCAAAGCATCGATTCGAAGCAGAAAAATATGATGACTATTGATTAGGCCAGATAGATATTGATTTCATTAGGGAATTGCGAAACGACCACTAGATTCACTAGAGGAAGTAAACATTTCTCAATAGGATCAATACAGAAGCTCATACGATCCCTAGCTCCTCCCCTAATGTATGGGATACATGCATAAAGCTTCCATATATGATTTTCACTCTTCCAGATATTCTCGTTCAACGAGTCAAATGGATGAAGAGTATGAGCCGACTCCACGGAGCATGTTCTCTTTTGAATTTCCCTTCTCTTTCGGTTCCCCAAAAACTCCACGAACTCCTCGAACACCTCAAACACCAAAGTCTCCGAGAACGCCGAAAACACCACGGTTTACAGATCTCGCTACAATTGAGGAATCGAGGCATTCATTCAGGTATGTTCGAGTAAATATACGGTAGTGAATTTGTGCTTTTTGTGGGTTTTATTAGTTTTTTCAAGCTTCACCGTGTCATCTATAAAAGAGCAGTTATGTGCTGACGAATCTTCGAAATCTGAAGAGAAAACGACTGATTGGACATCCATTCGACTTGTTATGGTTGTTATTCTATTAACAAGAATACAGTTCACCGTATACTTTGCCTCACTTTGGCCATTTTTACAAGAGGTGATATTCTATCGTACTATTAGTTATTGGATAGAAGAGGTATCAAGGACTGTTTGGTAAAAATCAATCTTTGTCAGATCGATTCTAAAGCTACTTCCCAACATTTTGCATGGATAAATGCGGCCTACAGTGTAGGAATAGCGACGTCTGCTCCACTGTTTGGATATTGGTCCAATAAGGTTAGCGAAATATTCATTTTTCTAAGCAACTAGCTTCAACCCATTATGTCCTCTAAATAAAATCACTCCAATTTTTTAAGTAAATATTAATCTAAGGGCATAATCGTGAAAATTATATACTTAAAGGCTGTAGAAAACGATATGTGAGGGAATGGGACATGCTTGAAAAAAGTAGGGTGAAGGAGGACTTCAATTCTCGTAATTTAAATTACTTTTCGTTATAGATTGGTTGTATTCGCATACCTTCGATGATTTCCATGGTGCTTATGCTTATTATGAACTCAATGTTCATGTTTGTTCATGCAGTTCCTGGGTACGGTAGGTATGCTATGGGTGTCGCGAGGATGTTGGCTGGGGTAGCAGCAGGTGAGCTAATGAATAAGGAAATCTAAAAGCTTGTGCTTTATAATGGTATAAAAGCTATTTTATGATAGTTTAATGTGAAATAACCTCATCGATGTGATGATACAATTGCTATGATGATCATGCACCTATTAAAGGGGGAAATTCGCTTCTACCTACTTACTGGACGTATGCTGCTGTTCCTGAAGACCGTTCTACTGCTGCTGCCCTCTTTGATGGAGCATTCTGCTTGGGTATAGCGTTGGGACCAGGTATATTATTACTATAAATTTTTTCTCGATATCTACTTATTTTATAGTAACAGATGAAAGTGATGATCATTCATGATACTACGAATTTACAGGCTTTCAGCTTCTATTTTCTCCACTTGGCTACCCAGGAACAACCATATGGTTTCTGCAAATCAACATGTATACAACTCCGGCTATTGTGGCGAATATTCTAGTGCTAATTACTTTTATTCTCATGTTGTTTTTTTTTAAAGAGCGGCCAATGTACAGAGAAGAAAAGAGGGGATCCATTGTCAGCACAGGTACGAGGATTGTTGAATTTTTACTCTTCAATTTAGCATTCACTTCTGTGGTTATTATTTAACTCAGCTCTTTTCTAGAATCTCACCTTTCTCGCTCAATGTTACCACCTTACGATGTGTTGGCTGTCATCCTGTGCATTTTTGCTAAGATGGTTCAAATGTTTATCTATGCGAATATGGAGATGTTAGTCGAGTAAAAGCAACAGAGAAAGAGAGAGAATGAGCATAGAACTAGAATTGTTAGTGAGTAGTGCTTAGTGCATAACAGAATATTTGGGAGTTGTATCCTTTCCACTGTCAAATCTTGACTGTCAAAACCATATTCATTATTGTGAGGATTCCTATAGGATCGGTTCGATGTATACGCAACTAATGTTCAACCTGTCCCGAACCGGGACAACACAGTTTAATTCAGTGCTCGTTTCCCTGTCGGGGTTCATGGGGTTCTTTTTTCTGCTGACGTATGTCTGGACAAAAGTTGGGAAGAGGTAGGATTTTAGATAGGAACATTATTTTACATCAGATGTAAGAATAGTAATAAAGTATATATGGTTTAATTTCTCTATTAAAGAATAGACAATCGCATCGGAGCCCTTTTTGGCATCCTGATATGCGTTGGATTTCTTCTGTCCACATATTCTTGGTGGTTTTATGCAGAAAATATTGAGAGCGAAGGTGTGAATGATATACTATTCTATTGAGACCTAAGCAATTGGAGAGGTAGTAAATCCGAGAATAAATCTCAGCGGTTCTAGAGTGTTCGAATTCATGGTGTGCCTCAACTCCACGAATACCTTGGTGGCTGTATTCCGTAGCTTATGTCATTGTTTTCGGAGTGGGATTCGCTATGATGAATGTGCACCTAGCCGCGATGTACTCTCAGGTGCTCTGAAGTGTCAAGTTTCTTTTAAATATAATTTAGTGTTGCATAACAATGGTGTTCGTATTAGTAATGATTGTTTATATTCCTCCATTCAGGTTCTTGGACCTCGTAGACAAGGAACTATGCATGGTATAAACACCCTGATGGCCAGCTGTAGCCGTGTGCTTGGGCCAGTAGCTGTGACGTAAGTAATATTAGTTGAACAAAAAATCTAAAAATGAGAGAGATTGGGTAATTAACGAGAACCTAATTCTACAAGAGTACTAGGTAATAGGGTTGTCATTTGAGACTAAAATGTCGAGTTACCGGGTTTCCGGGTCTTCGAGATTTTGAAAAAGTCGGGTATTTCCTGGAGTTCGGGGAATCGGGGGTCCCGGAATGCCAACCCTACTAGATAATCATTATTACAAAGATTGAAAAAGAACACGACTATGGCTTAGAATATACATTTTTCAGCGACTTATTTACCCATTACGGTCCTCGTCTTGTATGGATTTTCCAGCTGAGTACCTGGGTCTTTCTACTAGTCCCATTTGCAATATTCTATAATAGATTAGTTCCATTACGAATCCCCGTCAATGAAGAAGAATTTGATAAAGAAGACTTAAATTAACCATAACAGCTCCACTTGTGAACATCGTAATATTTATACTAAGTGACTTGTTCTTATCACTGTTATTTTTAGGAAACCGAATTGCTTGCTTGTACTAAGTTATGGAGCATTCCAACTTTTCACATAACGTATTTTTGAAATTCTCAGTGACGTTGTATATACATAAGTATATAGATAACTGTTAATATTTCTTCATTAAATTATGGAGTGAAATAATAAGAAAGTTTAAAGATTGTTATAATATATATTGGTTCTTAAAAAGTATTACATAGAAACTCAGGAAATCAGGAAGCAACCACTTATTGGTGCGGCAATTTTTTTTTTGGTCTACCAATAGGTCTAGATGGTTTTTTTTGATCTACAGAAGGGCTGGGAGTAAGTGGGCACATGTTAGCATCCACGTAAAGCGGGGGACGCAGTTTAAAACACGCTATCTCCCACCTCGACTCTCTCGGAACCACTGTCTATCCACCTACCTCATCTTGCGTCTCCATGGTAGGTGTAGTCTCTACGCCAAGTATATTTCTGTTTAGACTCATTGGTGATGTGTTATCATGATGCCTGTGAACAATTGCCTATGATTATTGGTCCTAGATGTTCTCTTTCTATGTCTATTTCTCTTCATTTTAAGACTGTCCTCCGCTCTTTGCATAATGCGTTACTCTTTTCACCTCTTTATTAGTTACTGATACCAAGTCACATATGCATCCTTTTCGCCAAGTTTTTACAGCGAATAATGCCAACTTATTTCCAGAAACTTAAAAGATTTCCGACTAAAACTGCCGAGATAGCAGCTGATTTATTGTAGCTTATAAGCAAGAAGTAGATGAAATATTTATCGCTCTAAAGGTAAGTCTACAATCTTCTAGATGTGTGACGTGTTATTGATAACTTATGTATGTATTAAAAGTGTCTCCTTAAAAGAATATCGATGCGAACTAAAGATTCATCCCTCAAGTTCTCTCCGCATAGCCGATTACAACACCTTTGTTTTCCTCCTACTTACCTCAATCGAGTGGGCGGAGACAGGCCGATCAGGTTGAAACCGGAAGACTACATGAACTTTTCAGGAAGATATCTATGCTTCTTCACAAATAAAATCCAGCACATATTTTTTTTCTGTTTTTGCACTTCTAGCGGTAACTCAGTTGTTCTTAACCAACTAGCTTCACCCCACTATGTCTACTAAGTAAGATCGCTACAATTCTCTAAGCGGATATTAATCTAAGTGCATCATCGTGAAAATTATATGCTCAAAGGCTGTAGAAAACGAGACCTTGCAATATTGCAATCATTTCTCACTGCTTACTTCTCATCTCTTTTCTCATAGTATTTTCTCTCGCTATCATTTGAAAATATCGAGGAAAGCAGCTTTTGTTGACTTTCGCTTTTTCATCTTTAGAGGCTGTTACGTAAGTATACATATTGATAAAAGTCAACTATTCATTAAATAATGAAGGAGAATAAAATAAGTGAGGAGTGCGATATGTGGGTGGCAAGTGAGAGGAAAATATTTTAATGGTAAGTACTATTGTAAATAATATTGGCTAGTGTGCTCGGTTGACACTTTGGAATGAAAAGTTCAGTAGATATAGTGATGCCTATCCGTTCGGCTGAGTATCGTTATGTCACCTATGTTTCGCCATGTAATCAAGAGCTTGCGCACTCGAAAATTGTCACAGTGCTCTTGAATGGCAGTTGCAAAGCGCTTTACGGAACAAGAATCCAGGTGAGATTAAATCTAATAACTGAAACTAAGTACCAATATTATTTTACTAAATATATGAAGTTGTTCCTTTATGATCTAAAGTTAACCGAAATATGGCATTTGAGGGCTAATGTTTACTTGGGGAACCAATGTCAGTTGTTTTGTCTTTGATCTGTTGCTATACGAAATTCGATCAATTTGCTATTATATCAACAAATCTTATATATTGTTAAGCAGAGAATCGGTCCTCGAATCAGCGAAGGCATTGCTCAGATTCTCCAAGGATAAGAGTTGGCAACAGCTAGTAAAGGAGCAAGTCGAGAGTATAGGAAAACCATATTGTGAGAGGTGTGGTAAATAAGCAAATTCATATTTGCATAGATGTGATAAAGATGAAGTATCCAAGTAATATTATAGATTATCGGCTAAAGAAATTGACAAAAGTCCAATGTCATACAGAGACATTTACCGCGTAAATAGGAGCCGATCTGTCGACCTCAGCTTCCTTTCTCGGTACGACAAAATCTAATCATTGCCTAGAGGGTGGCAAGGGTTGGTGATTTCTTGTTGAAATAACTATGACAGTATAGGCTGATAGTAAAACTAATTAAATAGCAACAACACTTGTATTTAAGGGAGAAATATCTCTCTCGATGGTCCCGGGAGAACACTCCTACAGATTGTTTAGAGAGGTATACGAGGAATATCCGCAGAAGTTATACTCCAGTCCGAGAAGTCAGCGGAATAGAGGTGATTTTTTCAACTATCCTGAATATGTTATCCCTAAATTTAGAAATGAGATCTTCCTGTATAATTTACCTGAGTACTACTTGGTGGCTGTTTTTGTTATCCTTTACACTATAACTTTCTCTTTCCAACTGATACTAGCTTGTTTAAAAGAATAATAATATATTCTTTGGAGAATTACACTCATATCAATATTTGTAAATAGTGTTTGAGCGATTAATGAAATGCTCAAAGATTAAATGGTGACAGCCATTCCTTCTACACAATTATTTATTACTCTTCCACATATTAGAATATAAACAGTTTTGAAATTCTAAAAGCTGGAATAAGTGTGACAATTAATTTGTCAGTCTTTCTATTAGATGTGGCAGCTTTAATTTTCCTTATATAGCTTACCAACCTTAGTTCAGTGTAATTATTTAAATAGCCACTTCAGCAATGAATCTTTAGTATTTCTCATGTCCTCTTCTTGCGATTTGTATCTAGAAAACCCAAACTATTTCCTGGTGCAGTGTTTTTCATGTTCAAGCGCATTCCAAAGTTTTAAATCCTTCAAAACAAAGGCACTCACGAATAGAAATAGTTGAATTTTAAGTAAGTATTAATTTGTGTTGTTGATCACCTTTCCAGCTCAAAAGTTGTCATGGCGCGTGATTTGTCATGTGTTCTGCCATGGCTTTCCATTTTCCTCCTAGTATTCTTGTATTGATCGGTAGAACCTAGATATCATGGCAGTCGGTTCTGCAATGAAAAAGGTGCATCTATTAAATATAACTAATTTAACACTGACATTGATGAGGTCATATATTTGTATCAAACTTAAATTACTTTAGTGGTCAATTTGCCGCGGTGTATACTCAGGTTATCCGAAGGTAGGTGGCAAAATAGATACGGTAGATTCCACATTCTTCTAATTCAGAAGACTAACACAACTAGATGCCTACAAATAACAGAATAACCAGTGATTTCTCGCCAAATTCGTCTATTGTACAGTTGTTGCAGAGAGTGGAAGACACCCGTCATCCACTGACGTCCCATCGCTCTCGTACTCCCCTAGCTATGGTGACAACACCGTATCACACTAATATTCATTATCGGTCGGAGGAACAGCCATTTAGAAAATATGATGTCTTTGGACTCAGGACCTGGAGTTATCCAATTTACAAGTCAGTAATCTTATTTCAGTTATTTGTCCACTTTTCTATCAACATCTAATAGCTTTAAAGGACGAAGGTTATTTTTCCATGATTTTATGTAGAAGTGACCTTAATGTCTAGTTACCCAGCCATAAATACCAAAAACAAATAAGTCTAACTCGTGTATAATAAAAAAAATTTGTGCTGGTTTTATCTCCAATTTATAGTCCATTTTATTAACCTCATTATTCTTATTTAGAAGCGATTATTATAGGTATATTTATGGACGTGATCATGATTACCGCCGTCCGTACTCTTTTACAAGACTGTACGGGACAACTCCTCTCTACACTCCTCCTCAAATGGCAGCTGAATGCCAACCCATAACCGCCAGAAGAGGGTTAGTTAAGAGAATATTCAATTCATCAGAATCTCATTTCCAAAATGTATTTCTTAAAGCTACTCTGGCTATTCTTACTTGGCTAATGAAACAAACTATGACATTGCCAGTCAGCCAAGAAGCCTGAAAAACTACATGTTTACGAGAACATATCTAGGGACAAGGTAAGTGGTTTTGCAAGCCAAGCACTAAATATTGTTAAAAAGACTAAATCTCAAACAATATTTTTGCTCAGCTCGTCACCATGGTACTGCTCCTATTACGGGAACAGTGGTCTTCGGCACTTCAATAGCTATCGGCCAAATATTTACACTCCAAAAACGGCGATCTGGACACGCTATTACTGAGTCTGCTTCTCTAAACATTGTTATCCACCCATCGCCTCTAGTTATTTGTATCCACATACATTTGTATTCTATATTTATGTATTTTAGCTTGTATTCAATTTTTGTTCTGCTTTTTTTCACGTTTTTCATAGTCCAGTAATTGCAAGGACTATGAATTTCGCTTTTATGGTACCAGTTCAGACTTGAAAACAAGTCGTTGGCCTCTTTCTTTTCCTGCCATCTACTTCCCGCACATGCTATTTTCTCCATTTGTTCTTGTGCTCTTTTCTGACTTAAGAGGCAGAAATTGAGTAGAAGAATCTAGTCTAGCTCACTTAAAACATATAAGCTATTTAAATCGACTTGTACATAGAATTCGAAATGCGATCGACCTGTACTTAGGCCTTAATCGGACGCTGATGTCATCTATTTAGAATAAAGTTTACAGTAAAATGAAAATAGCACCAAATTAGGAGTTTCTGCTTAATTTCGTACCTTTATAGCGCTTATCCATTACATTTTGGAGATTGGTTTAGCAAGCTCCATTTTATCATAGAACCAAGCGATAAATTATCTTTAAAGTATTACAGCTACACGTATGCGTAATTAAATATTTTGTTATAAAACTTTATGTACATTAGATCTCAAAATAACAACAAAAAAATATAACATCCATTTAAAATGTGAGCTCAATAGAATTAGTACAAACGGTTAAAAGCGATAACGCAGATATTGGCTTTATAAGGCAGATAATAGGAAGATATACTATAACTAATTTATTTTCTAGTGACTGCTTTGAACGGCGTTTCGTTGATGACCAGTTGGAAGACTTCAGGTCTGCTGTAGTGACCTACGCTATCTAAATCCATCTTGGCGCGTGTAATTTGTGAGAGATCGATGGACAAATACCTAAAATTTACTATGCATGTCATCCGTATGTCCACTTATGAATTACTTTTCCTTCTCTTTTTATTCCAGTTCGCATTGAACTCACTGTATCAATTCGCCGCTATAGTCAGGCTCAATCAGTACAGTACCTAGAGGATCGACTGCACAGGAACCCCCACGAATTAAAATCTAGAAAGAAGAAAAAGGATTGTAACGAAAGACTATCAAAAGTAAGGGAAGCAGCTAAAATTTAAGAAACGCAAAGTAAATATTATAGCTAGAAACTAAATAAAAACCAACACTGTATAATAATACTATTAACTAAAAGTAGAAAAGATACCTTATCATCAGTAGTTTTTTCTCTCATATAATGCCCTTTGGGATAATCGGAAGCCTTCAGAAATTGACAAGCAGAAATGACGAAGCACCTGTTATTTAGATAGAAAAGGAGCATAGACAGTATATTATCACATTTTTAAAATCAGCTCCCACCTTCCTTCTACAGCAATTGTTCTCATAGTAGATAGCCATACGTCGCGATCGTCCACTGTCGGTGCCAAGTAGAGTTCGATTCCTTTAAAAATCTTGAAACTGTTTTTTTCTATATTACTCGATCCAAGATATGAGATAAAGCGAACCTTTACTATATAATGCTACACGATACATCGGCATGTAGTTCTCCCAGCATATGGCTGCTCCCATTTTTCCCAATGGCGAATCGAAGACCTAAGTAAAAAACGCAACCAGATTTGTAGTGTTTGCTAATACTGAGAAGTTTTTTGCTTACTACATTCAAAAATTATATGTTCATAGGCTTAAATACCTAATTGAATCTTATATAGTTAATTCGTTAATAGTTGTTACTGTCATACCGGCATAGTCGATCCATCGCCGCAACCCCAGACGCATCTTTCAAGTGCCGTAGGCATTAATTTCCTGTGTTTGCCAAGGTAACCAGAGGAAGAGTAAAAAAATACCTACATATGAAAAGTATTTATTCACAATTAAGCGAAAATGAGAATAAAACGAGACGGAAAGTCTAATTTTTATACCGAGCAGTACAGGGTTCGTCCTTGTCTCTCAACCACTCCCACAATAAGATTAACATTATGTATTTGGGCAATCTTCTTCATTCTTTTTGATTCATTACCATCTTCTTCGATAGCAGAGTTAAAGTACCTTAAATATTTTATTGTCGAATGCAACAAATATAGAAATACCATAGAAACCACAAATAACACATTCCTTAAACCATACAATTGATGCCTAAAAATAATTTAGAAAATAAAATGCTTCACTTGTTAAATTCTTCTCTTCCATCGGCTGCTCTGCTGCCCAAAACAATTCCAAAGTTAAGACCTTTTGGATAACCGCCAATAAATGCTTCTGAATGATAATCGAAATTTTGTTAAATATCTTTACCTCTGCTCATTCTCTCTATTTTTTTTCAGTTTCTTCCTACCAGGAAAAAGTATAAGACGAGCCCCTTTATCGGCTGCCTCTGCAACTAGCTTTTCAAGCTTATCCAGGGTGGCTGGTGTGTCATAGATGATCGAACCTGCTTGCACAATTGCTATCATTGTTCTAAAAATATCTTCATTAGTGAAGTGGAATGACTGTGAACTATATTTTTTATTATCCGTATTTTCTAATGTGAGATTAAGAAAGTTATAATCGATTAAAATCAAAAGCAGCATTGCCTCCAGTAAAAATTTAGGGGCGATTAATAGTAAAATCTGTGAGAATGTCCATGGTCATTAAAAGCGTAACCGAAGTAATTTCCTTAGAATAGGTATTTAAGAAATACATGAGAGATCTAAGTAATTTTACAAAGTCATTATTAAAAAGTAGGTGGCGAAAGAAATAAAAGGAAATTAACATTTATAGTGATTGTGTACGTGAGAAACGAGAAGGTAAGTGATGCAATCGGAGACTATTCAAGGACATAAACAACGAAAGTGAAAAGTCAAATGGTAAAAGGCGACGAGTTTCTCTAGGACAACACTTTATAGGAAACAATGAAATACAGATATAATTAATGAAACTAATGTTTTATTCATGGTAAAGATAGTGTTAATAGTTTGACAAGGTTAGAAGAGAATGCTTACATTATTAGCATGTGGACTACAGCCTTTCTGACAAAAAGTGAAAATTATTGATGTTAACAATTAGACTGTCATATCATTTGGTGTTTTTCCTTTTAGAATGCACCTTTATATTAATTTATAAACGTGTGAACCACAAGAAAAATAGAAGTGTATTGATATCAGTACAGTCTTCAGATGATTACTGGTCAATAAAGACTTCATAGTATCCTCCCAAGAACTTTTATGTGAAGATCAAAGATTTTTAGGAGACGATTATTTGCTATGATACCTAACACGCATCGATAATAGCAATAAAATAAGCTAATGAAAGTGGTGAACATCTAAAAATCAAAGAGATTAACATTTTTGAAGAGCAATTTTTTTTAAGCAATAGCAACTGGTAGGCTTAGTCATTCGAGGCTCCGTTTCAATTCGGTTTGGTCAATTTTAGAAAAGAAAAAAACCGAGGAAGAACCAAAACCCGGGAATTCATACTGTCTAAAAAGTATATACAGTGGCTCCCAGGATTACGGGTAACAACATGGACCGAGTGCACTATCGATTATCTCGCTTTTAAATTATTTATTTTGTATTCTAATTAAAGATTCGGAGTCGGCATCAAATTGCGGTTATTTTCGACCTTATTTCCTTAGTTATATGCAAGGTTTACTTTTAATGGAAAAGAGAATATACCAGGTTCAAGGGATTATTGTGAGAACTATTTTCTAGGTTCTGAAGTTGTCTAATTCTTCTATTTCATTAAGATATAGGTACTACCTCAGCTATCTTTTTCAGTTAAGGCCTCCAAAATCAGGAAGAAGACTACCAAAAATACTTAAGTGCTCTGGGGTAGTACTCCCTCCCAAAGACCGTATCCTTATCTGTTTTATCCGAGAGGCAGTTCTGATCAGTTGCTGCCACTTCTAATGGGAGGCTTTCTGAATGACTTTAGAAGTCCGACGAAACTAGCAGATTCAAAAGTATTTGAAAAAGTGGTAGGTCGTAGCAGATCACCAGCCAAGACACTGCCAGGGATGTTCTCCAATCGTTTCTCAATGCTGGCCAACAGAAATTGCGATGGCCTTGTGGTGTAGGTCATACGGAGTGGGGATGGAAGCGCAGGGTCGGATCCGCTCTGTTCCCCGAGGTTCTCGCGGTTTCCGCTTCTTCCTTATTGCCAAACTCGTCCGATGGATAGCTTCGCAACAATTCTCTTCAAAATAGCAGTTTGTATGAGACAAAAGTTGGCTAAACGTGGCAGAGTGTTTCACTTGACAGGTAAAGATTCCCTCGCAAAGATTTCCAGAGTATCGGTGACCAGTGCGAAGGGTATTAGCGGAGAGTGCGAAAACATGCTACTAATTCGTTACTTACATCAGTTTCTATATTCACGGCTTTTCCAGAATAACACTTATATAACACTAATAAAATAAAATAATCTACTCATGTCACTTCTTACAGAGCTACTTTCAGTACTTTCATGGCCTAGTGGTAGTCGTTGGAGCGTGAGATGAAGTGGTCGGGGTATCAATCCCCCAATCTGTTCGTTTTTTGTCTTCTCAGCTAGTTAGTAATAGCTGATCATTTATTGTGTATGTGCACTCCCGGCTGAGGTACGGAGCAGGCTTAGGTGGGGGTTTCGGCTATTCTCGCGACAATCGGCAGACGACCGAGCCAGCGGTAAGTTTCGGCGCACTTGGACGTATGCTCTGGGCAATTCGAATAACGTAAGTTACCGGTGAGTTTTCATTTCTAATTTTCAGCGCTCTCCTGAGCCGAGGCTTTGCCTCAGTGCTCTTATCCCACCTCCCCTTCGGGAGGAGAGTGGGATAATTTTGGACGCTTCTGAAGCGTTTGGCACTGAGGTGCTGAACTGCTTCAGGAGCTTATTGGCACCTAGGTGCCTTTGGACCCTAACGGGTCGCACTGAAAAACCTTGGAGAGGCGAATCTATGCCCAATTTTTTATCTCTGCGTCTCTTATCTCTCGACAGCAAAAACTGAACCAGCGGTAGGTACGGAAACCGAAAAGTGTTTATATCTTTGAATTTTCTAGTTTCTTCGGGCTTCAAAAGCCTTTCGAAAGCCACTCAGTACTAGTGGCTGGACACGACCAGAACTACCTTCCGGTTAGGGAAGGAAGGAAGGAAATGGTCTTTTGGAGGGAATACTACCCTATACCCTTTAAGGGTTGAGGTAGTATCCTTCCTAATTTTGGAGACCTTAGCTGAAATATGGCTAAGGTTCTATCTAAATATAAAAGAATAGGATATAATACATGTTTTTAAAACCTGGAAAATTTTGGCATAGCCTCCCCTTACATTCTAAATATTGGCACCTAGGTGCCAATAAGCTCCTGAAGCAGTTCAGCACCTCAGTGGCAAAAGCTTCAGAAGCGTCCAAAATTATCCCACTCTCCTCCCGAAGGGGAGGTGGGATAAGAGCACTGAGGCAAAGCCTCGGCTCTTGGGAGCACTGAGGCAAAGCCTCGGCTCTTGGGAGCACTGAGGCAAAGCCTCGGCTCTTGGGAGCACTGAGGCAAAGCCTCGGCTCAGGAGAGCGCTGAAAAATAGAAAGGAAAACTCACCGGTAACTTACGTTATTCGAATTGCCCAGAGCATACGTCCAAGTGCGCCGAAACTTACCGCTGGCTCGGTCGTCTGCCGATTGTCGCGAGAATAGCCGAAAGTCGCTTGTAAGAAGTGACATCAGTTGATTATTTTATTTTATTAGTGCTATATAAGTGTTAATATGAATATATTACTGGTAATATTTCCTACTACCAACGTATATTCTGGAAAAGCCGTGAATATAGAAACTGATGTAAGTAACGAATTAGTAGCATGTTTTCGCACTCCCCGCTAATACCCTTCGCACTGGTCACCGATACTCTGGAAATCTTTGCGAGGGAATCTTTACCTGTCAAGTGAAACACTCTGCCACGTTTAGCCAACTTTTGTCTCATACAAACTGCTATTTTGAAGAGAATTGTTGCGAAGCTATCCATGGGACGAGTTTGGCAATAAGGAAGAAGCGGAAACCGAGAGAACCTCCGGGGAACAGAGCGGATCCGATCCTGCGCTTCCATCCCCACTCCGTATGACCTACACCACAAGGCCATCACAACACTTATCGGGGGCCGTTGAGGAAGGATTGGAGAACATCCCTGGCAGTGTCTTGGTTGGTGATCTGCTACCACTACCACTTTTTCAAATACTTTTGAATCTGCTAGTTTCGTCGGACTTCTAAAGTCATTCAGAAAGCCTCCCATTAGAAGTGGCAGCAACTGATCAGAACTGCCTCTCGGATAAAACAGATAAGGATACGGTCTTTGGGAGGGAGTACTACCCCAGAGCACTTAAGTATTTTTGGTAGTCTTCTTCCTGATTTTGGAGGCCTTAACTGAAAAAGGTAGCTGAGGTAGTACCTATATCTTAATGAAATAGAAGAATTAGACAACTTCAGAACCTAGAAAATAGTTCTCACAATAATCCCTTGAACCTGGTATATTCTCTTTTCCATTAAAAGTAAACCTTGCATATAACTAAGGAAATAAGGTCGAAAATAACCGCAATTTGATGCCGACTCCGAATCTTTAATTAGAATACAAAATAAATAATTTAAAAGCGAGATAATCGATAGTGCACTCGGTCCATGTTGTTACCCGTAATCCTGGGAGCCACTGTATATATTTACACTAAGAAAGAAATTAGACTTATTAAAATGAAGAAGACCATACCTTTTTTAGAGGCTCGGTATTTCAACTTACCTACGATTATTGACTCATAGAGTCCGTTTTTAAGAGAGGCTTTTTATCAAAAAAGAAGCTTCTTGCCCGTTGTACACTAATCGTTTTCATTTTCTAAAAGGCATACATTCAAATCACTTTCATTCACGACTAAAACTGAAATTTTTAATGAGTAAATATAAACAATTAAAGTTTGTGAATAAATAGAGGACGTTATAACATGTTCCTTCCCTCTTCACCACTCGCATTTTCACGCGTTTTGATTAGAGGTGCGGCCAGGGATTTTTTCCTGGATTTCAAAAGGCCGCTCATTTTAAACGTAGGACACCATGACAGCTTTGCTAGATGCCAAATTATGTATTAACAGGGTCAAATTGTTGGTAGTTGGCGACAAAGGTATGTGTATCCGTAACGAAGATTTCATTTAATTAATAGGAAATGTACGATGTTTATTGCTCTAATCACTTGTAGACATCAAATATACGTGTATCGGTTGAGAATTATTGGTAATGTTTTAAATTGCTATTGTAGGTGTAGGTAAAACTTCTTTGATCAGATCATTCAAGAATGATAAATTTATTGATTTCGGCACAGAGATAAACGAAACAATCTATAAAATGGAATATATTGGAGAGAAGCGCGTGCTTTTCCAGGTACTGTAGTGCTTTATCTCTAATCAGACAATGTATGAGTTATAAGTATTATAATAGTTCTCAAAACAATCTCAGCTAATGATTTGTCATCATACTCAGCATCATTTTACAATAAGTGATGTGAGATCCTAAAGCTAATCTGAATTATCCCAATAGCATGAAAGCAGCTGCAGTCCATATGAAAGGTGACAGTTGATTTCTTCCTTCAAAGAACACTGTCTGATCCAATTATATTTTAGTTTCATTTTAATTCATTATAAATTTTGTAACTTCCCTAAAATGGTAATGCCTAAACTACTTAGACGTAGTTGTTTTCTTTACGTGGACACCGGCTGTTTCACCCGGTTAATTAATGAATATATATTTCTTTTTAAGTTAAAAATATTGAATTTTATAACGTAGAGCGGAATTGTAAATTAGTAAAATTATGTTCTCCAGATGGTTGAACTGAACGCCGATTCGAGGTTTTTGTTTGAATCACATGATTTTCAAGCAATTCTTCTACTTTTTGATAACGAAGGAGAGCAAACAACAGGCAGAGTTCGCGATTATGTGCGCATCTTTTACAGAATCTAAACGTGCAAAAACCACATGAAATTGTTTTTTTTTCTATTTTGCTTATTGCAGTGGTATTCCAAGATAAACCTCCATTTTTCCCATCTACCTATATTTCTAATTAAAACCAAATATGACCTGAAAAATGTGAGTTTGTTTTACCATTGATTTTGAGGAATACATCACTTGCCCTTGAATATAAAAGAATGCACGTGTTAATGAAATCCAACAATTGGAAAAATCGTCCAATGCCAGAGCAGATACATTTCTTGCTCTTCCATTTTCCTAAGCTATCTCATAATATTAGTTTTAAGTAGAAATTTCGATTGGCTAGGTAAATACTTTCTTGATTAGTTTTTTTTAAAATACGACTTTCCTATGGAGAAGCCCCGCACATCCCAAGCTATCAAAAATCTCTTGATTCTACCATTGAAATCTCCTTTTTCAAACATCCAATACCTAACAGCTCTCGATATTTACAATTTTTTTAATGTCGGTATTATATCGCCATTCATATATAATTCCGTTTAATTCTGAACAGATTACTAGTCTTAATTTCGGTTCTGATCTCAAGCAATCCATCCACGCTGTGAACTACTTCGAATGCTCTGCTAAGCAAATGGTAAGTTTTTATATAATAGCGCGTAATCTATTCAATGAAGCTATGAAAATTGAAGCTCACTTTACAGAATGGTGTTAAGTTTATATTCCTGGAGGTACTTTCTACAATCGAAAAGGAAAGAAAGAAGGAAGCAATAAGAGGTGAGCATACAAAACGCGAGGAAACAAAAAGGAGTTTTACAATGTTTAGGCTTAAAGGAAGAAAGTAAAAGGCAAAGAAATAGTATACGAGGTCATGAGTAAAATAGTACAAAAGCTTAGGAGATATCCCAGCGTATTCAATCGGCTGTACAATGGGAGCAGTCGGGAACTCTGGTCCACTAATAAAGGTATACAGCATAACTAATGTATAAGATTGAAATAGATACTATCATATCTAATAAAGCATATTAAATCACCATATAATAGATTTCCCTCATATTTTGTACTACTTATTGTTGCTCCTCAATTTCAGCAAGCAGTAGTTAATCTCAGAGAGTGCATTACAAACCCAGCCGCTTTCGCTAACTACAAAAGATCAGTTAGTTAATAAACTTTAAAAAAATCGGTTGCTTTACGTTTCTCGCTGAAAAAATAGCATATATTTGTTCAAGTGATTTATGAAATGTTCCAGATCACCTACTATCTTCCTTTCATAGACTTTGGGATGCAATTTGAAAAAACAGACAGTATACAAATAATGGACGAGAGTGATAACAAGATTCCAAATGATGAGCACGAACAAAAATAAACAGGAGGTAAAATTTATACAATAAGTGAATAAAACTGAAAAAAGACGAAGGAAATTATAAATTGTCGAATGTTATTAAATAACCGAAATAATCTTAGTTATGTCAAAAAACGAAATGACATCTTCTGTTCGATGTCAGTCTTCTCCATCGCCTGAAAAATAATTAGTTCTTATTAAAAAACTAAGATAAAAAATTAATTACACGAGGAGAAATTATGAAAAAGTAAACATGTACGCTTTTTACTTCCCATGCACGTCGCCGTGATAAGTATGGTCATATTTTGTAACTAAACACAACATTCGAATATGGTAGAATTCTCCATAAACACCATATAATTGTCTATTTTAGACAGAAAATACTTTTCTCACTTATGACAAAAATTATCTGTTTACTTCGAGAAAATGCTTTGAATGGTTTTCATGCCATATAATCACTAATCCCATGTTGAGCAATGCACTACAGGTTGTATAGAAGTAATTAACCTTAGAAATATGCTTAGTGAGATTTGATTATTTACAGCCTAACATCGGCAAAATCATCCATAATACTAGAGAATATACATCAAATTAATCAGTTTTAAAATTTCCCACATAAGCCGTCTGTTACATACAGTATAATATATTAAAAACTTACATTACAAAATTCGACGAATGTAATACATCCGTCGCCGTCCTTGTCTGCTTCTCGCATAGTGCGATCAGCAATTGAATTAACCTGGTCTTCAGGAACGTTCGCTCCGATCATCATCTGATAATTTGTTGTAAAGTAACAGAAAAACAATTGATATAGGCTTAGAAGTATATTTTCAGTACTACATAAATGACTCGTATAGTTTCATTTTCTCAGAATAATTAAAACAATCGTGTATTATCATGATTCCCATGGCAAATTTGAAACCAAAATAATTAAACCATTATTAACCTAAAAAAAATTCCATATTTCCGAGTAAACAAAGAGATTTAATTAAAATTTCCTCGTTTTGTGTTATCTTGTGATACTCTAATAGATTTCATCCATCTTGTCAGAAAAGTTTACCGCATGAATCATTAGAATGAGGGGGAATTAGTATTTAAGAAAAATGAAAATCAGAGCATTTAATATCAACCTCACTAACAAGAATTTTGGAAAATATTAGACATATAATATTAAATTTAATGCTTTTACTCCCATTGACAACTCTTGCATGCGTGGGCAGCCTAGGTTTCCATAGGAATTATTGATATCATAGCGACTTCGAACAAATTTCAAAACATGATTACTAGGTCGAATCTGGTCATGCACATTAGGAAACAAATAACGAGATATTACGTGATCATTTTCTTGGCATTATGAAATTACTTTCAATGTATTTAATTTTAATATTTATTTATCTTAGTAACAAGCTTATAAGAGCAGCTCAATTTTCAATTAGTTCAACTTAACCTAAAACCTATGTTTATATAATACTGATGAGTCCTACCGATCATCTTTTATGATTAATGAAGCAACAAATTTAGATGATAACCTTTTTACTTTTTTATATTGGCACCTAGTTCTGAAAATGTTTAGATATAAATCCCTCTCCTCGACTAATTATGTCACTAATTTGATGCCTAGGATATATCTAGAAATATTTCTTATAAGAAATCGGTAACATCTTACCTGCAAAATATCTTTGAATTCGTCCTTGGTGATGGTACCGCTTTTGTTCAAATCGTACATCGTGAAGGCAACTAAATATTATAGTCAAAATCTGTTCTGCATTATTTTGCTATATTGTTAAAATTTGTTAATGTTAGACCAGTGAATATTTTCCTAATGAATTAACAATCCGTCTTACATCGTAACTTTGCCTCGCGACTGTTCCACAGATGAGGCTTATTCTTGTTAATAGGGCGAAAATGACTTAACACTTTGACGAAATCACGGAAATATACTTTACGTCGTTCTACAACCCTGTAAGAAAAGACTGACAAAGCAATCCCTGTATAAATAATATGAAACAAATTAGAATTTCCCTTTCTACTCAACGACTTCTACTTTTATTCCTTTATAATTGTTCTATTTGATAATTGTACTAGAATTAAGTCTTATTACCTAACAAGGGAGTTAAGATTCAGTGTATAAATCTTATTACGTTCAATAGTGGTATACACTAGCACTTTTGGATTAGCGATTGATAAGACGATCCACAAAATATAGCCGAGTGTCACGGTCTTTTTTCACTTAATGCAAATCGGCTTTTACGCAATTTGTTCACTATTGATCATATTAAGAAAATGTTACAGTATGAATCATGATGCGAAATCCGCATAATCTTGTTTATCTCATTTTTTTTATATTCTCAATAGCTTTCCCTATTTTACCATTTTTTCTCATTTTCCATGATATCTAGAGAAAACTTTTGGTAAATTTCATACATATTTCCACTTTTAATCAAAATCGAACAGGGCATAGGGTGGATGAAAGATAGAAGAGGCGTATATCCAGACAGCCACGCCCCTTCACCTCCCCCAGAGAGTTGCCATCACATTTGATGTTTCCTCCAGATGTGTTATGGTCCGCTACTGATTATACGTTACTTATTTAAAAATTACATCAATATTTTCCAAAAATAACTGAATATGAAACATTTCACTACAACTTCTACTGTAAAAGGTATCTTCGAATATATTTAAATCATATCTTTATTTACTACGCCATATATCCAGCAGTTTAAATGAAATATTCTAAATATAAAGCCAAAATATATTACCCCTACATTTTTATACAAAATCAAAGATGCTGTGTGTATTTAAAAGTAAAGAAAAGCCACCTAGTAATGAATAATTTCTAATAATGCTACTTCTATATATTCTGCAGTTGTTTAATCTCGGCGGGAAATGCACACAGACAGCCTAATTATTCATTGTGCCCCACCCGGCCTTTGCTTCTGGAACAATTGTTGCTCGGCAGCGTGGAATGACCTACACTCCTTTTCTTACTGCACCTATTTCCTTCTACTTCTCTTCTATTTGCTATTGTGTTCATTCTATGGGAAAGCTTACCTCGCATTTGCCCCCCCTCCCACTCTCTTTGTGGATTTAAATACCTTTTATTACCGATTATATACGCAAATATCTCTATTCTTTGATGAAAGCACTTAAATGTCATCTTTAAATAACTACTTCATGGTGAAACGCAGTATATTATTATTCGAAAAACTTGCATAGTAATTAAATTGATTTCTCGTGCAAGGCACTGCAGAGAAATTCGAAATTATTCCTTTGGTTTCTTTCTATTAGGAAGAAATTATCTCCCTAGTATTTTTCACTGTAGTTAATGAATTTGCATTCAGAATTACTTTCTAATCTCAAAAATTTTCTTGATTTATTTAAATAAATCACAAATATCTTTTGATTATTGCCTATTGCTTTCTTTACAAAATTCGCTTCTCTCCATAGATGCTAGTTCTATTGAAATTCTAAAATCAATAAGCTTATCACTATTTTTCACTCCAGTCACATTAACCGAGATGCGTTCGGTTGTAACAATATAAAGCACTGAAGCAGCTGATAAGACTGGCAGGCTAAGAGAACTAACGACACTGTTAAATTCGGATTCATTGAAATTATATGGATCAAGCAATTTCTATAACATACAACTCCATGTGATAAGCTATTTAAAATATTTCGCATTCACATTGAAAGAATTAACTAATTTTTCAGCTGATGATTTTGACCCTCTAAATTAACGTAGCAGTACATAAAGATTGATACCTACTCTGCATCAGCAAAAAATGCATCAATTATTCTTTGTCCAAGAGGGTTCTGCTGAAGCTCAGCAATATTCTGAAAATCGGCTTCTATAAGGAAGTATTCGTTAGTCGGCTTATCCCTGTGTGTCGCTAATGAGATGAATCGATTGTATAAGGTCAGAATTCCCTTTCGCGACACTGAAAAAATTTGTATTTTTAACAATGAATTTTTAAAGAAAAAATGAAAGTTCTAATGATTTCGAAGTAATTCACCTTCCCTATTTCTGTAAAGGATTGCTGCGTTGATATTTTTATTCTTCTCGAATTACTCATCACATAAGCCGTGACACCCAACACCCCACCCCTAAGCTTATTAGCCATTATTTGACAATCCATTCACTTAAGTTCTATAAGCTCTTATCAAATAGGTCACATGAATCAGTGAAACTACTTACCGTTATTGAATGTAGCCCACACCTAGACATATATACTTCACATTATTTAGTAGAGCTGCAGTCTATATAATATCTCTGCTGTTATGAACATTGGGAATTCGTCGCGACTCTTTCAAAATATAACAAGTTGTTTTAAGAACCGCTGTAGGAAAAGTATTCACAACGCGGAATATTGCAGATATTATATATTAGTGATAAATTTGTGGTAATCCTCTTCGTTAATTTCTTATATATGGGAAATTTTTCATGTCCAGTAATCAGACCTATACATCCAGTTATTCCAAATAAGTACAATTCAATGTTTTAGTAATTGTATTCCAGTTTATAATATTGCTACACCATAACGAATATTTGACTTAATACATTACTCATATGACTGCCAATTTCCTATTAAAAGTGATGTCATCCACGGATTATGTTATCAATAATTACCTCAACATATCCGTCCCGTTATTCGTCTATTTAGCACTTGCGCAGCAAAAGTGTTTTTTCCGCTGTCCATATCACGCTCATTCTCAAAATTACTCGATTTCTCAATCAATTATTCAATAAGAATGGATGAAAATGTGCTCATCTTAATTGTAATTGGTAACAAGTCCATGAGTTACGAATGTTTGATACATTGTTGCAAAAAATTCTATACAAGCAGATTTATCACAACTCACATCCGCTCTCGATACTGAGCGCTTCGAGCTCGTGCTCTGGTAACTGCGAACCGGCTTGGCCCATGGTCGATCACTGACCGTCTTATCACCACGCCGCCACGTCGCGCGCGGCGCAGCGATGCCGCGACAATGTCATCCACTATGTACTGAGAAGAGGGATTTTATGGAGGTCCATATATATTGATGATGAAGTTAATTCGAATAATGATCATATGGTATATGAATATATAATGAATAATACTAACTTTAGGTGAACCCACCTCGATCTGAACGTGACTTCTTTGCCGACTACGACCCTTGGGTAGGCATTGGTACTGCTATAGTACTGTCGTTATTCTTCTTCGTCATTACTATCAAATCTTGTGTTCGATACACACTCAGGAAATGGAGAATGCATCAATATTACATCACAGCGAAACAAGAAATGAGCAATAAATCAGAGGTTGAAACCGCATAGGTGAGATCCGTTTGGTAATCCTTAGTATTCGCTCAGATTAAGTTCTTTTAAAAAATCCTAATCATGTCACAAACGGAGAAAACCACCATATTCTAATTAAAATCATAGGAAAGATGTGCATTACCGGAATTTATAGTATACATGCGGCCTTTAAATACATAAATCCAGAACATATTTGACGAATTCTACCCGCCAAACAACATAATGGTCTTGAGAAATAGCATCCATCATATATAAACAAGGTCCGACATATTGATCTGCATTACATGAAAGAATTTTAAAAAACAGATTGAGACGAAACTTGAACTCGAGATTTATGTATATCAGCATGTCAAGCCTTGTAGGTTTCTTTAATACAAACTACAGTATTATCACGCCATCTAATTTTTACCCAAAACAGAAATAAACATTTACTATAGTACCTTATTAAAATTCGGCAATGATAATACTCATGTCTAAGCAAGCAGGTCAAGATTAGATCGCCGTAAACAAATACCACTTAACCAAGTTATAAAATGAAAAACTAGAATATTGATCACAACCTAGAGTCAGATAAAGTTTCAAGAATTGTTGAATGGACTTCGAGCGATAGTACATCAATATGCGCCTAAGTTACTTAGATTACCATAGTGCGCAAAATAAAGTAGGACCCAGAAATGATCTCTTCCAAAACGATCCACCTAAAGTGCTTCCAAATCCACGTGCCTAATGTCTGGGTGTTTTTTCGTGATCTCTCCTTCAATTCGATCGATTTCATCTCCTAATCTATCAATGATCTTTTCTCCGTGTGACTCCATAAAATTCTCTAGTTCCATTTCGCTATTTATCTTCTGTACTTCCTGAAAATCAGGAGATGAAAATAAAAAAATAAAGCTAATCTACTAAATAACATACATTTAGGAGAGTTGGTATGTGTATGTTTTGCTTAATATACGCTCTAGTGATCGCACGTCCATCAAAATCTAACTCAGCTTTGAAGCGGAATTGTTCAACACCGAGAGCAGTTGCTTTGACGTCGTGCACAGAGCTGCAAAATACTTATGAACCTAGTGCCATTGAAACATTCTAATAAATACTGCTATCCTTCAATTATATTTTCACGTTAACATCTATAATCTATCAAAAAGTAAAATTTTCTACTATACTTTTAATTAGTGTTCAGCATATAAGAGCAATTCAGTTTTATATAACATTGTCGTTTTACACTTTGTTTGTGGAGAATTATTGTAATTATATGGTATTTAGTTTTTATAACTCGTCATTACTATGATAATCTTGTTATTTGCTCTTATTCTATGGGTTATTGGCTAAATGTTATTCATTTAAATATATATACCTATATGTATTTTAAATACAATTATTATTGGTCTAGATTTTAATTAAAACCACTAACAGTAAATCCGAATTTAAAAATAATACCAACTAACCGTATAACGGGATCATTATGTAATCTGCATACTATATCGTCAGTTATCCGTTTTGGCAAACTCCTACCAACCAAATGTGATGCATTTGTTCTTATTATAAATGATGCAACAGTACCTGTGATTAATCGTGAATTTTTTAAAGATAAGAAGTTCTAAAATCTAAATCTGTGAATATGTAACTAACCGAGTAAAACTCCAATAACTATTGATCCGATACAATCAGGAATTGGAGAGTTAAGAAGTGAAGACAGGGATACGGCACATAATGCAACAATAACCTATAAAAAAAACTGATAGAACTACAGTAAAGCTTAAAACCCTAGATTACTTAGTAATAATTAGTAGACAAACTCCGGAAACAGCAGCCGTGTCTTCTAGCAAAACAACATTGAGAGATGGATCACCAGAAGTACGCACTATAGTGTAAACATACAGATATACAAATTCTCCCCAATAAACATTATTTTAAAAAAGTAATTCTAAATGATTAAAGGTACTATACAAAATTTTTGAATATATACTACAATGGATGATATGTATATATATAGAAACCAGTAAAATAAATCAAAAACATTTTAAAAGTGGGTAAAATAACTACGTCATCCCATTTGAACTGACCATAATTTAAAGTGCTGAGTCCAGACTTTTTGGCTTTCCGAATTACTTCACGATAGGCTGTTATAGCTGATGACCCTTGGAAACATAACGACATTACAAGAGCGTAATATGCCTATAAAAATTTAGATTATAGTTTAAGAGAAATTAATCGTATATCTCCTTTTTAGGATTACAGCATACAAATATAGAACTAAATGTGAAATAAAAACATACATAGGTAAGAGGTTCAAGTTCAGAAGGATGAAGCAGTCCACTGATCCCGTGGTAGATTGATAAGCCGCAACCAAAGGCCATAATACCACATCCCGATATAAGCGATGTTACATAACGCATATTACCTTAAATTTGCTTAATTAATTAACATATTAAACAAGACAGAATGGTGCCAAATGTCTGCAATATTGTGTGTAGCAACTAGTTTCATCACTTACGAAATAGGAAAATCTAAATCTATAGAAACAAATTGGCATGTCTTATTCTATTGTTTAGTCAAATTCTGATAGCTTTCATTTTTTTAAGTATGTATAACACCAGTTTTTTTATTGATTAAAAACAATAATTAGCAAAAACTGCCAAAATTTGATCTTTAAGGATATAGTAAAATGATGTACTACATCCTACTATAAGAAATGTATTTTTTAATAAGACGTGCTTTCTTTTTTCAGCACTAAAATTATTGACTCTACTTGCTAGGTACAATATAATGGTTTTCGGAATAAAGATGCGAACCTCCAAACTAGCAAGATTTCAAACACCTCAAGGTAGTGACGTTTCCAACATTTTCTAAATTACTTATTTCATACGTATATAAGGAATGAACTTATTTATAGTACTTGATCTAAATATCAGTTTGCCTTTGTTTCACAGTAATACGAACTTATTACGGTATTTAGAATTGGATATACTCATAATAGTGGCTAAATGCTAAAGACTATTAAGCAGTTAAAAATGTTAAGAGCACTAATATTATATCCATCGACTAAATGAGTATTTGAATAGTGGCTGGAGGCACATCATAAAATGTAAGCGAATCAATTGTTCAAGTAATAAACCAATGTTTCTCTAAATATTTAAGGTGAAAAATGATAATGGGATTAAAATAAAATCACAAAATTAATGATTTTCTTAAAAGTTTAAGTTAAATCCCATTGAAAGTTTGTGGAGATTAAATATATGGCCAATATTGTGTTACAACAAAAAATATATATAATTAATACCATATCCATAGGGAAATAACGTATCGGGATTCTTTGCTGAGTACCGAATACCAAGCAACAAGATCAGTTGATTACATGTGTCCATTGTACTATGAATCGCTTCAGCAAATATAGATTTTGATCCAGTTAAATAAGCTGCTGTGAACTAGAAAAAACTTTCTAAACTTAAACATATACCCAAAGCAACGAAAAAATTACGAAATCATTAAACAACACCTTCATTACTGCATCACACACATTAAGAGTGAACGCAATGGCAACCACTCGATCTGCACCCTTATTGCCTTCAGTTGTTGTTTCAACTCGCATTCTCATGCGCATACGTTCAGCATCGGTAAGTTCCTTTCTCATTACAACCAGAGGACGACGATGAGCATCTAGTGCTTCGGTACTACCATGTACCTAAATAAAAGAAGCAATTCTTGTAAACTTCTGGATACTTTCATAATGACACCTAGTCATAGTATGAAAATAAACATGTATCATATAATATAATAAGATAATGTAAAAATCTGAAAATGTTTCATTAAATAAGATAATAAATCAAAGAGAAATCAAATATGTGTCTGGTAAAATCACCTTAAGAGCCTTGTAGTAAACATCCGTTAGTGTATACAAAGTATTTCCTTTAACATTAACTATCTTGTGACTGTTGCTTTTCACGGGCATTGCTTGACTGGGAAGATCAGCTAAGTCCGTTTCCCTAATATTTAATTCACTGATTCAGTGATTGTTTTACTAATCACAACAAAAAAATAACTGGGATAATGTAATTACCTAAACTAGAGTATTATGGCTTCGTTTTCAGAAAAAATAGAAAATGGAACAGTTATTGTACAAGCTCACCAACCGTAATCCAAATTCCGCCATGGCTCGTAATTTATCAATCTTATCATTTTCGTAAGAACGTGACTTTTTCGACATTTGGGCAACTTTAAATAGTCGCTTCTTCCCAGAATCAGCTGATTCTGGATGGTCCAATGCGAAAAAACGCAGAGCTGTTATTCCACATCCCAAAGCCTTTCGATTCCAAACTTAAAACGCATTTAAATGTCACATGTATATAAATTTAAAAGTTAACGAAAATGTAAACATGAAAATAAGTTATAGTTAGTCATTTATTTGTAATTACGTATTATTAGTCAAAATATATGTATGCCTCATTTACTTACTGTTGTTTAAGTAAAATGAAAAAAACGGTGATGACAAGTGGAACGCTTGAAATGACATTGTCTGTCACGTTATTAGAGCTCTATTATTCCACATTAGTTGACCGAGAAATCTGTAAAGACGGTTATGAAAGCATAGTTACTACATGTATTGAACAACAAATTTCCTATTAATATGAAATATGAAAAAATCCGAAAAGATGTTTCCTAAATATTAGCAATGCTACTATGGACAAACAGAACGTAATATATCCATTCACTTCAGTGAAAAAAGTACAACAAATAGTAATATGACCTGAGCTTTATTTCTTACTAAGTAGTTAATATCAAAATTTTACACACTCCAATTTGAATAGTAATGAACATCAATGTAGCTTCTCAAGCAATAACGTACATTTAGCTAGTATTAATCTCCTTTAATAAAGTATGGTATATTTAGCATTAGCGCTTGTTTATGCCGCATCTCACATGATTTTGTTATAAAGGCATTATTAACTATTGGGCAATATCACTGCCATTTCGTATTGCTAAAATTACAAAGCTGCATATAATGTTTTCGTTTAAGACTAAATATGTAATGTATTCTAAAGCAAACAGTACCATTATTTGATTTTTCTTATAGTAGTCAAGTTTTATGCCATAACTCAAAAATCAGAATTTTAGCTAATTGCTTAGAAATTGAAGTCGTTACATAGTTTATTTTAACTAGAAAAAACGTTATTTTTGATTATGCATCCCTTTATCCTAATCGGTCATTCATAGCCAAACAAGATAGCGCTCCTGAGTGTACAGTCACACGGACGACGAAAACTTGAGAATACTTGAAAATCTTGGTTAGGTGACAAATAATTGTGTTTGGCTTCATTAGTCGACCTCAACCCATTTCAAAATTATATATTTATAATTCCAGATTAAATGTCTACATATGGTAGAAATTAGTACAAATAACACTTAAAGGTTTCTTGTAAATTACAAGTTTAGAAGCTGAGTATTTAAATTTAGTTAAAACTATATTTTAATGTTTTCTTTCATATGTTTTGTTTATTTTCATATATGATAATTATTTAGACCTTTAATCTATTATGCATTAATATATCTATATATGAATGGAAAGTTTATTGATAAAGTTCCTATTATCAACTTTAACTCTCATTCTTATCAGGTCACTGGAAAACACTTAAAAGTAAAGAACTATGAATCAATATTTCACTTTAATAGTTTTATCTATTTTTTCCATGAATTTTGACATTTTATCGACATTTGTTGTGCAATTAGGTAACTATAGTTTATCGTCAATGATTAAGGCTACTTTGTAAAGAAAATTAAGGTTATTCGAAACAATTTTCAAGTAGTTTCTTGTTACAAACTTGCGCTGGTTGCAATTTCTACGATTTAGGCAGATTACGGTGTTATCCCTAGTTAATGGCTCTAGAGTGCAATTATTTGTCATTGTATAGAATGTGCTCTTATCGTAATACCAAACTTCGTAGTTCTATTTTTTTCACTTTTATGTAAATTATAAGTAAATATTTAATTTGAAAATATACTGAGACGAAGGGCTGGTTATTTGAAAAAATTGGCCATGTTATAGAAGGGATATTACGGGGAGGAGACAATACTAGGAGGGATGTTTAAAAAGTGATTGAAAAGCTAACTTTGTAAGAAATTAACATTTAATCTAAACGTAAAATAAAAAATGCTTGTCATTTATTAAAAGGATTCATATATTAGCTTTCAATATTAAAGTTAGTTCCAACATCAAGGTAGTTTTGAGCTAAAGAAGGGCTAACATATATTTCGAAATATCGATATGACTAACTAATAGAATTTCACTGTTCTTTATTATATCTCTAGCAACTACTCTATTTCTATCATTTTTCTTTGTCAAGTAAAAATCTTGACAATTTAAGAACTGTCGTGACAAACCAAGCCATTTTTTATAGAGAATAGTTAATTAACAAACTTTTACAGGAGTAATTATTATTTCCTACCATGTTTATTTTCCCATTCCTTCCCATTTTCACAAACTACCATATCTGTTCAGCTATTAGGGCGAGCGTTTTATTTGATCAGCATTTATTTGCAAACATCCTATAATAGTCTCGTCATCTATTACTCTTTCAGAGATCATAGCAGTGGGAAATTTCCTCTGGTTTCTCATTGTCCCCTTTCATAGTATGAGTCTATGTTTGGTCGACTTTTTAAACACGATCTTAGCGCAATAGTCTATATCGATTTCTTTTCTTGAACTGTTTTCTCACCTTCTTTTGCTCGTCATTTGTCTCTCTGTTTTAATACTGATTTTTTGGTATTTTTTTCTGGTTTCGTGAGTCTACAAACATGAACTTTTAAATATACCTACGTTATCAAGCGAAGTCCATAAGTACTATTGCTTGATCCCCTATGGAATTTACTAAAGGGCATCCATGAAATTATCACTTGTTGATGTAACGTATATGGTACTTTTCACATCAATTTTTGTCAAATTTCTTCAGTTCTTTCTTTCGAAGATTGTTATGTGACTTCCCTGTTATGCTTTCAAACTCTTTTTTCCAGTTTATCCGTTTGTAAATTCGTTTACCTGCCCCCAAATTGCCGTTTAAGATTACTGTTGAAAAGCAGCAATTAATCATTTGAACATATGCCGCTTATATATTTTACTCCTCATTTTTGCTTGATTAGATAAATTCAGGTATGCTTATAACGATAGTTAAGTAAATGTAAACATTATCAAGCTAAAATTACTGATATTTGTGTACACTTTATGTAGAGAACAGCAATCAATTGAGATCACTATGCAACAAAACTTATCCTTGTCGTATATGAATGACTTTGTTTTTCTTATTGTCAGAATTTCTAATCCACTAGACCAATCCACTCCCATACTGGTTTCAAAAATGCAACTCGTCATTATTCTTCATTGAGTCAATGCTATATAATATCTCTTTGGCATATAATCATGTAATTCCAATCTATAAAAAATGTTCTCTATATCACTTATATCCTAGTTAGATAAATTAATAAAATATTCTGTGATAAAGAACTTCCCTTGTTTACTTAACAATATCATAAACAGAAACCAGTCGAGGTACAAATCAAATAATATGAATTCAAGTTTATACTGAAACGTTTCAAACTAAAATATTTTTCTCATGTAATTATTCACTTCATTTTTGCACAATTTTGTAAATATGAATTTGATACTTACAAATGATAAGAGATTTCCGAATTGATTTTAACTATGGCAGCTTTTGGACTCTCGAAAACCGGCTGATCACATCGAGGACATCGAAATAGAACTGCGCGCGAAATCCATCTTCCGATTTGGTATACAAAATAGAACTCATTCGTTGTTGTTTGATTTCACTTTTATTTTATAAATACATTCATGTTTACATACAATCTTATTTGTTTAGTTTCCATTTTCTAATGATTTGTTTCCTTTTTTCTATCAATTGGACAAAATACTAAGATATATTCGTTTCAATATTTCTTGAGTTAAACTGGACATTGATTTTTCTTAAGTCTTTTCAGATCATTTCTAGGAATCGAATTTTTCTTTAATGAGGAATTTTAATTTAATGCAATAATAAACACATGAGAATGCGAGTTGAAGCAACAACTGAAGGCAATAAGGGTGCAGATCGAGTGGTTGCCATTGCGTTCACTCTTAATGTGTGTGATGCAGTAATGAGGTGTTTATGGAATGGTCTTATTTACTTAGTATTCACTGATTTTTTTAAAACCATTTTATGAAGAAAAGCATGAATTATTTCAAAATGCCAGAATTTCATTACTCCATGATCCGAGTCAATTAAGGGGTATATTTGGCTATTCTGGAAGTAACAATACTGTTCTACTCTGATAACATTGATAATCTACCAACAGCAGTGTGCATCCATTCGTTATTAGATCAGCGAAATTGATAGTCACAATCACAGAACTGCCTACGTCAACTAAGAAACTGAAACCACCGAACATGTAGATGCAAGTGAAGACAATTGAAGGGTCCGAGTCAACTGTTGATTTCAAGAGGTGGATTAATAAAATAAAGTGAGCTTATTGCTCTCTTGTACAAACATAAGTGTCTGTAGTCTTATTTGTACCAAAATAGCAATATATACTATACTGATGAAATAAAATACATTTCCATATTGTTTTTAAAATTTATTCTATTATCACTTCATACTCGTAAAATATGTTCAAAATCTGTTAATAGGTATATGTATATATATTATAACTGCTTATATATACTTACTAAAATAAATGTTTACTTGTGCTTTTTAAATTGATATTATGAAGGTGTAATTCAGATAATTGCTAAGTATGGGGTATCCATTTAGATTATGAATCGTCTCTTTGAAATCCAAGAAATATTAGATGAAATGATCTCTACCAATGACAATAATTTAATGCAAATAAGTGAGTGGAACGATATAGCAGATGATATTATAGAAGTGAGTATTATATCTTTCTTTTCCATCTACGTTAGATTTCCATAATTTCTCCTTTTGCTTAATTTATTTAATCTACTTTTTATCTTTATATTAAAAATTTCGTGAAATTAATTGAATTCCTTGAGATGTTTAAAGTAATTGTTTCGTTTAATAATCTATAAGCTTAAATTTGCAGTAAAACTATACATATGTATCAAGTCTTTTAGTGCATAATCATTCAGTCCATTTTCGATTAAGTCCCATAAAATCAGTGAAATGTGAATTAGATAAGAAAGTAGAGAATTAATGACATATAAACTCAATCATTTAATGTGCTGAGTAAGAATTTTAGCATTTTTCAAGTGTAAAATCACTGTTTAAGCAAATCTGAATGAAATAATGATGGGTCGCTCACTGCCATACGCTTATTAAAGTTAAATATACTATGAAATATTACGTCAATCTACTATATAAAATAGAAGAATAGCATTTGGAGCTATTCTTTGGTGCTATTGGGCAGTTCATTGGTGAAGTCTTTTCAGAAACTCCAGATGATAAAAACCCAGTGTCCACACAGTCAACCACCTTTGTCACCTCGTTCTATATTCCCTTCGCCCTATTTCTCACCGCGGCTGCACTCCCTTATGTTTACGCCTCCAGCAAGTTCAGCCAGCAGTGAGCACTGTACGTCACGATTATAATGTGATCAATTTTAGAATCATGACTAATAAGGATTTAATGCACTTTAAAATATGCGCTTTTTGATGTAGTTAAATTATTTAACGACTTTGACAAAAAACAGCTTCTGGAATAATATTGTAACTTTTAAGAAATTTTTGTGGAGCCATCTCTAATAAAATAGGATTTTGAACACATTTAAAACTCAGAAATCTAATTGGATTTTATTTTTCTATCTTAGAGTGTTTCTATATATTCGCAATTCAAGTTACTTGGAATAAGCTAACTTGATTTTACAGCCGACTCTTCTGTGTTTTCCGATTGTTCGTACACTTCAGCATGTCAAGCATTCGACAGGCAGATATATTCCCGTTGTATCCAGATAGTGGAAAATGCACTCAAACAAGGACCTATAGATCTGTACGTACCTTCTTAATCTCCCAATCTTTGTATCCTTGTATTTTCTTTCACTACGACAAATTACTTACTTCTCTCTTGTCCTTGATTATTATTATTATTCTAGATAATGTTGTTACTTATGAAAAATACGATCTTTTATATAAGTAACCATATTTGCCTAGTACCCTCAAATACAGTGCGTTTCAAAATGATAGCACACTTTGTTTTTTTCCTTTTTCTGTTCTCTGTGGTCAGGTCGATCCAATTTTTTTACAGGTAAGGTCTAAGAGCCTTTAAAATCTTCAGTTTAAATTTAATCGTTTTTTTATAAAAAAAATTACCATTTTTATGCTAATTTTTCTCAAAACCACTACTTTTCATCGTTTCCAAATGATAGCACACTTTATTAAAATATGTGTTTATGACAAAAAAACAACAACAATCAATGTACGTAATAAGTAGCTAATAATCAGTACAACTACGATTTCTATTAATAACCTGGAAAATTCGTTCAGGCATACTGTTAACTAAGTTTTTGATGGCAGTTTTGTCTACTTCGCTCTATGCTTTGCAAATGGCACATCGGAGGTCCTTGGTGGTCTCAAACTGACGCTTATCGCCATGAATCCGACGCATGAGACTAGCCCAAAGATTCTCCACCGGATTTAGATCCAGAAAGCGCGATGCCCAGTCCATAGCGTCCACACTATTGTCTTGCAGGCAAGTATTGGAGCTTCGACTGGCGTGGATTGTGGCATTATCTTGTTGGAAAGTGAAGCTAATACCTGGAAATTGTTGAAGATACGGGACTAGATAATGTCCTAAGACATCCTGGTAGTCCGCGCCGTTCATCTTCCTTGAGACAAACGCCAAGTCGCCCAGTCCTGTTACGCTGAACTCTCTCCAAATCACAATAGTTCCTCTACCGAAATTTCAGGTTAAAAATGCCGGGGTTCCTTACGTAAATCCCTCCAATACGAGTGACAACCATTAGGACCATCTAGGTTGAACTTCTTCTCATCGCTGAAGATCACCTAAATTCGAAATAATGAGTTTATAATCCCATTTTAGAAATCTCATAAAAGTGGTACCTTTTCGTAGTCGCATCTCATGAATATTCTGGCCCAGCAAAGTCTTACACCGTTATATTCTTGTGCCAGTTGTGGACACTTCTTCATCCGTGATCGGACAATATTGGGACACTTGTCCAGCATTCTCCACACCGTAATTTTTGAAGCGTCAATGCCACAAGTCCTACGGATTCCAACGATGCTGATCGTGCTATTCGACGCCGTCCACAGAATTTCCATTTTTTCACCGTCATTCAACTTGCTACGTCGTCCACTACTCTTCCCCGTAGCATAATCTTTTTGGTGATGAAGGAAATTCATAAGAGGCTTCCTAGAGCGTTTGACGACATCGGCAATCTGCTTCACTGAGTGATCGGCAGTTGGCAGTACTTTAATTTGACCTCTTTCGTGTAGATTAAATGTAGAAGCATGACCCATTGTTATGATGGTCCAAAAGTAATGAATTTGCGTTTTTTTCTCGTTAAATACCGCCAAAATATGTGAAATGTGCTACAATTTTGAAATAATGAAAAGTGGTGGTTTTGAGAAAAATTTGCGTAAAAGTGGTAATTTTTTTATGAAAAACGAAATTTAAGCTGGAGATTTTCAAGGCTCTTACACCCCTTCTCTTAAAAAAATGGATCAATCTGACCACAGAGAACAGAAAAAAAGCAAAACAGTGTGCTATCATTTTGAAACGTACTGTAGCACCATTACTGTCTTTAAAATCCATTTCCAAATTGCTATTCTACATGTGACTTATCATTTAGTAAGAATACGTGTTTAAGCAATATTAACTAATTTTTACAACCATTAAATCATTTATGTAATTTTATTTATCTCTAGGTCAATGATATCTCTTGCTCACCACTCATATAAATTCATGGTACATTATGCAGACGAAAATGATGCTAAAAAATTTGCAAACTGGTGGAATATATTTTTGGGTAAGAAAGGATAACCATTTTACTGTTTATATTGCTAATAGTATCTAATATTTTAGTTTTACAAAATCCTACGCAACACTTTTCTTTTAAAGATTCTGTGGGTCTCAATCGTCCAGACGTAGAGAAAATAGAAATTCTTGATTACCAAGCGGTGGCACTAGAAATATTGCTCAATCTTGATGAGGAAAAATTAAAACAAACATCAATCAAGATATTATGGACTATGGTAGAAAGTTACAAGGTAAGGCTTTTGTAAAACCTCTAAATTTCTTTTATACTTTACATTTACATATCAGACGATTTCAAAAGTCTACCGAACTTTCCACTCAAGGACATTAAGAAGGTTGGAAAAGCTAGTGAAATGGATTGAGCAATTCCGCGATAACAATGACGGTGAGTATTTCTTCAGTAGAAATCTTTAAAACTCATTATTATATTTCCTTATTACAGTGCACGAATTTGTAGGAATATTTGAGCATCAAGAATTAAGAAGATTGCTTGAAGAAAGTATAAGAAATACTCTAATTGACAGACAGAGATACGAAACAGAAACAGATTCATGGAAAAATACGAGCGTTGACCTTGAATACTCAATTGTATGTCTTTTTTTGACTGAGTAACGACTGAATAATGAGTTTAATTGTTGTAATTCTAGTGCAACGATATCCTAAAAGATCTATCAGAGCGACTTGCATACAATGTAAAATTGGATCAGAAGTGTGAACAAACAGACCTCATGCTCAACTTAATCACTTACCAACCATTAGATTTGAAGCAATCTCTTTTTTCCTACAAAGAATCACATATTTCTTCTACACATTCATCAGCTGAAGATATTGTTATGCGGTTGTAATTGTTTGCACTCTATTTTAATTGGTTATCAGAAGTTTTCTAGTCTACCTTTAATAAATATTATCGAATTAGTATTCAAATTAACATTAATACCGTACTACATTACCTTGAAACATATTTTTTGAGAATAATTTCATATGATATCATAATTTAATTAAAACAGTGTAGAGATGTATATAATAAATATATTTTGGTGATTTCAGAAACATTAAAAAGCAAATAATGTTAAAAGTATTAGGTTACTAATATTAACATTGAAGCAAATGTATTGGTAAATAAGAATGATTAAGTATAATAAAGCACAATTCAGTAACATAGTAAATTTGGAATGAAAATAAGTACAGCTACTTTTACAAATTAACAAATAGGTCTTCAATTTTTTTTAGACTAGTATATATCAATAATAACTTATTTTTGTCTAGTTATATATAATGCAATAGTCCGTCTGACAGTTGTTCCAAGTCTTTTTAGGTTGAAAGATTGCATGATCCACCCACAGCCAGTCTAATCAACTAATAAGCACAGGTTAAATGAGTTCACTAACCAATCACACCTAATAAAGGGCGGAGCCTAATTCGCGCAGCAAGTTCGAGCCATTCCAAGCCTGCCAATCTGAGCTCTGATAGGTTTTTTTAGCGCGCATCATCAGGATTGGTAGATCAAATTTATTTGATAACTGAAGTATATCGGCACCTATTTTGGAGATGCGATGGTTTTATTAATTCGTAATATGTGATGTGCTTGGGCTTCTCGTATTGTGGATATGTAATTTTCTATACATGCTTGATTCTAAAGTTATGATTTTAAATATTTCCGGATGATGACGACTGCGTACACTCCTCCTGTGTACGACGTGTCGTCGGGTGTACAGTATTACGCAACGGGTGCAGCTGCTCTAGTGCCCACCCCGCCCACATACGAGCTTATTCCACAACGAGTTTTTGTTGGGGGATTCCCTGCTACCGTAAATTACATATTTTATTTTAGTTTTGTTTTCATTTGTATTGGAAGTTGACCTAACATTAGGACTATTTAGTTCCTTTATTGCAGACTACTGAATTGGAATTACGACAACATTTCGAGCAATATTTTCATATTCGAGAAGCAAAAGTTATTCGTAATGCTGAAGGGACATCTAAGGGCTACGGCTTCATCACTTTTGATACAGAGGAAGAGGCAGAAGCTGTTCGAAGCATGGTGAGTTTGATTCATTTACATCGAGAAATACTAATGTTTCATGTGAATCTTTTGTCTTAATATTTACTAAATGGAGATAATTTGTCTTGTTTATATGTAAACTTACTATTTCAAATAGGCAATGTAGTACTTGGCTCTGAGTAAGTCTACTTTGTTGCAGACCCCTGATAAGTTAGAGCTTAAAGGCCGTAAGCTAAATCTTGGACCTGCACTACGGAGGATGTCAGTACATCGGTATCCAACTGGTATGTTGAGATTAAGCATTTTATTTGTTTTTATTAAACAATGAGTTGTGTTACAGAAACTTATGCATAACGTTTTTAGAATATGCCATTGCCACTCCTACTGGTCAATTAGTTCCTTCACCTACGTATGGCTATGCATATTCATTTCCTCCCCAACCGCCCTATGTTATGGTGGGAGGACCACAGGTGCGTAAATGAAAATATGATGTATATGTAATAAATTGCACCACGTATTTAGCCTGGGTATATGTACAATCCCGGGACTCCACCGATTGCTGCCCAGCAGCCTGTCATGTACCCCATCGCACCTTCAGAACTCCAGGTGAACATTGCCCAGGTTCCGAATGGAGGTGAATGACTAGATTTTTAATCTTAGTAGTTTCATCTGTCAAAATAGTCCAATGCATTTAGGTTCGATAGGTAGTGATTCTCCTGTCTCAGGACAGTCTTCGGGATCTGAGATAGCTCAGAATCAGTCTTCACCCAATAAGACCTATGCTAGTGTAACTTCTACTGATATTCATGGTCCAACTACTTCAACTGGTCCCATTCAGTGTTATCCATATCCATTTTTTGTCCAATCTGCACAGCAGGGGCCGCCTGTGAGTTAAATATTTTATTGGATAGTACATATAATATTTAAAATACATGATTTTCTTTATTCAATATTTAGGTCACCCCTTCCGTAATGGCTACACCTTGTCGTAGTCCTCCTGGTATGTATAATCAGCATCTACAGACCACTCCGTATTACTCTGCTTCCCCTGATGGAAGCATGACAGCGGTTCGTTGGATCCCAGAAAGTACTTCAAACTTTGTTTTAGTAGTTGACCAAGTAGATTGTTTTAGATGCCCAATGGATATTTTTACAACAATAATCCTATGGCTTCTGGTGAAGCATCTAATGTTACATTTGGCGGATACAATAATGGATTAGATGTAGGGCAGGATCTTGGCCCAATAGCACAGGGCCTTTTCACTCCTCAGCATCAACAGATGCATTATCCGGGATTAACAAATGTGACTCCCATCTCGTGTGATGTTGGTTTTGCGTTATTTTATTTTTGTTCTGAGGCATGCTTTACTAAAATTTAAAAATAGCTTTTTGTCATTTACTCTCAACGGATCAAACGCTCGTCTACTTTTGATAGCTAACATGCATGCGCTCAGATGTCGATGCCATATATGTCGTCTGCTTCTCTTTGTGAGACTCCCCGCCTTACATCAACCACAAGTCGAGTCTCACTGTTTCGTAAAGATACTGGGACGGGTGAAAATCGACCAATGGATATTGTCAGTGGAGGCGTAACAGTTTCTACGCGCACGGAAGCACCGATTAGGCTAGAAGCCAGGCCACGTGGTACAGATGGACAGTGTAAATACGATACGCGGGCTACTACGCATGTTCGATTCATACGACCGTCTCCACCAGATGCGAATAATGCTTTACCTCAAGGAAGGCGTCGATCGGCAAGCTCTTGCTTATCCTGTTTGTGAAGTATAGGGTTTATTTTGGCCTGTATAATTTTTGATTTAAGTACGATTTCTACTTCCTATTTCAGACTGCTCGCGTTCATCGTAGTCCACAACGTTCGGTTGTTTCATTGACTGGTCAATTCCAGAATATGCATGTTGGAAATGAAACTTTAGGTTAGTATACGCTCTTAGGGTGGTTTTACTTCACAGAACTGAAGAACTAATACATATTTAGAAAGGAGCGCTAACCTTGATGTTCTTCACTGTACTCCGCCAGCTTCCCCAGGTCATTACTGAATATAATTTTTTGTCATATCTTCCTAAGAATCGACGTAATTGTTTACCTGCACATTTGTATGCAGTTCTTGTAGTTGTCCTTGTGTCATGTTTTATATTAGTAATTCTCGTAGTTTTTTTATCTAGTTATGTTTTGTCGTGTGTATACTATTTTTCTTTTAAGACTATTTAAATCTTCATGCTGCATGCCTTATTTTTGTTCAGGCTTGATATACACCCTCTATTTAGACGTTGTAAATCACTTTTTTGGCCCTGTGAATGTTAATGCCCCACTCGCCTTAGGCTGGTTGGTAGCAAAGTCCTTCCACATCAGTTTGGTGAGCCCTAGCTGCATTTTTGACTGTCGTCATCACCTTTGTCTTCTGCGGCTCTTTGTACCACCTGTATAATTGTTTTTCTTTCAGACAAGTTCTAGGAGATATAATAGTAGTACTCAGAGTCTTTAAATTAATAAGTAATAAATTATCTTCTAGTGTACAGTGTTTCATACGAATGTAAGGTATCAACTGACTCAAATGAGTTATTGATTTTCATGAATTTCAAGCCATCATTGTAGTGGTATTTTTCTTCAGGGAATTTTGTTTAGTTTGAAATCAGCGTATTCTTAATGTGTGAAGGTAGTTTGCACTACAGTGCATTTTATAATGTGATTATAGTTATTTACGTATGCAACGATAATCCAATGTTGACCTTCGGTCATATCTTTATTCAATTCTGTTATCAGCTTGAGTATCATTTTGAAACATTAACATCACTGTTGTTCCGGCACGACGTTTTTTCTTTCTTGCATTTTTTTACGCAGTTGAATGTCCTTAGATATAACGGATTTATGATTCATTTTATACTTTTAAGCTATTAAAGTAGTATACCTGAAGAGCTGCTACTAATTTGTCAGCATCAATTAGTCTAGGGGTGCGAGAATTGCGTTGAACATTCTTGTCGTTAGAACTGTTTTTGCTGGATATTTCATATATAGAAATAGTCTTACACAATTAGAAAATTAAGGATACACTAACGAGTCGGTATGTGGACTTCCACGGTGGACATTCTTGCATGATGATACTAAGTGAGATTTCCAGTCCTCAAGAAATTAAATCATTAATAAATATTAGGAGAGGGTGCATCATAAACATCGAACCTCTGTGGTATCATGAACTGCTACAGTACAAAGTGGACACCACTGTGCTTTAGCTGGAGGAGGGCGACCTGCAAGATCCAGCGCATATTAAGATTTATTAAAACTAGTATTAATCTCATTTCAATCTTATATTTAGCGTAATCTTCTCTTCAGGATCTTCTTCCAACACATACCTTTGCACATGAGGTGTTCAGCTCTATCATTCTTATCGATAGCTATGCCACATTTAGGACAAGCAATCATTGTGCCTAAGAGAAATGGGCAACGGCGGATGTAATGATCAGACAAGTTAGAAACCTAATTGATCAAATCATCTAAGTCTGCATAACTAACTATTCATGACTAAACAATAATAATATAATCAATGAAAGTCAAAAATACATTAAATAGAAATAACTTGCCAGTATAACTTTGGCGCAGAATCGACACTGCGTCATCACTCTACATACATTTTTGCAGTGTTCGTTTAGTTTTTCAGGGTTTCCAAAATCTGGGTCCGATGTACCACAGTACGAGCAGGTACTACACTAGTAGATATTTAAAACATTACTATACACGCAATAAATTTCGATGTTTTACCTGTTATGACTTGGGCGTTCGTATGGATAATCGTAGTCCATGAACTCACCTGCCTTAAAACACCTTCCTTCGGTTGCTAAGTACGCTCCTGTTGTTCAGCACTAATTTATAATTTATCGCATTTTTAACCACTTAACTTCATCACAAACTGATTACTAATTTTCACAGGAATACGAATCCCAATCAATATTGTAGTTTCTATATTCAAAATAAATATATCGAATCTCTCTTTCATCCCAAAATATTTCCCATCTTCTACTTAAAAAAAAAATCACTCCATTTTATACGGCATATAATATCACTAAATACCTTTGGGGCAAAATAATTTAGCTTTTCTAACCTTCTCAACATTACTGCATACAAATGATAGGATTATATATTAAAACAAAATATCTCGAAAATTCAAAAAGCATAGATTTATTGTAAACAAGCTACAGCAAAAAAAAGCCAGCGCATAATTGAACTATTCACATGAATCTGAGGAGATGAATGATATCTGGTAGCCAAAATCATTAATCACTACAAAAATGTCAAGAAGCAATAGTGTCCAATAAAAATTTCCAGATTTCAATCAAATTGCACCTCCTACTTAACGTGGAATTTAGAAGCAAACTTTCGAAGGTGTTAGATTATTATGTCAACGTAATATACCACTTATAATTTGTGGTGATCTATCTAAGTAAAACTACAGTATAGATATTGTTCTAAAATGGCAGAGACAAAACCGGAAGAAATACATAGAGTTCCTAATGCAAGCATAAAGAAAATAATAAATATTAGAAGAGCAAATATAACCCTCGAAGTAGTCGATTGCAGGATATGGACGATAAATTGAGAAGCTATCGACTGCCACGAAAACAATCAGTGTATAATGCGCTGACGTCACTTATTTGGAATACCGTACGTTACAATCACATAGCATCTGTTATACAGTATCTTCTGAACGATTGCAAAGCCAACTAATTCATAAACAGAAAAATTACAGGTCAGTATAATATAGCCACAAGGGTGAAAATATACCCTTAAGAAAAATTATATCAACAATACATAAGCTGGTGAATTACTGTTCACCGCACAACCACAATGCTCACTAATACAGGTTGGATGGAGGACATGATGTTCCTTCCATCCAAGCCAGTATGACACAAGCCGACGACGTAACACAAAATTCATCGAACAAAATACTCTGTCGATATAGACAAGGCTTACCGGCATTCCCAAACTTTACAAGTCAAATCTACACTAGCAGTGATTACATATGGGGAAGTTGGATGAAAATCTGAAATTAGGCCGTTAAAATAGCATAGCTCATGATAGGAAAAAAATACGACATACCTACTGCAGTGACAAAGTGCTGATGTGCTTCAATAGTCTTTGCGCAGCGTCGTTGCGATAGTTCCCAAATTCTCATCGTTTTATCATCAGCCACTGACAGAAGGTATTTGCCTTTCGGGTGGAACTTTAGTCCACGTACCCAGTTGTCGTGACCCAGTAAAGTGAACATTACTGTTCCCGAGATCGCATCCCATACCTAATTAATTGAAGATTTATACATTTTCTCTCAAATCATGCCTATTAAAATTAGTATTTACTATTTTCAGAAAAATAATAAAAATGCTGAATTGACTTTTTTTCTATATTAATCTATATCGCAATATGGCTAACTCACAAAATAAACGTAAGTATAAAAGTTAATCAGATTAGTATACATTAGACAGTATCTATTTTTTTGCACCACTTTTCTTTGCTTTCATTAGCATTAATCATTTTCAAATGATCAAAAAAATAGGATGAAAATGTTATATCCTAAAAATTCTTAAATGGTTCCATTAACATTCGCTTTTTATCGAAAAATGTATGAGTTAACTAAGCTAAATCAATTAGCAGAAAAACTATCTAACCATTATGGTCTTATCTCTTGATCCACTGAGGACAACATGAGTAGGGCCGATTGCGTTCCCATTTGCTTTCTGACCAGCTAAAAGTTTTATAAATTTAATAAAACTTTCATTTTTTCTAAATTTAGTTGTATTTGTCACATAATTGTTAATTTATTAAATTTCAAACAAATCTTAATCAAAAGATTAATATCATGCCAAACTGAACTTAATTTCTATAACCACTTAGAAGTCCAACATCTTTATTAAATCATTAAAGAAAAGTAGGCGACGCTGAACTATGTAGGGCCTTTGTAGTCATGATTAATCCACAATTAATTTACCTTCCATCCTAATAGGAGTGAGCGCCAACTCAGGGGCCCATTCTACACATTCTACTACATGTTCATGTTCACGTAAGGTAGATTTTATATTCTTCGTTTGGAGAGACCATACAATCACCGACTGGAATATATATTACTATAATATTGGTTATACAGTAATTATCACTTATAATCAGTTCGTAGTTATATACTCATTTAATAATTTTAGTACAGATATCACTGCCTTGAGACCTAATTAGAAAAATAATCTTACATGGTCATTGCTGGCTGATGCAAATAACATTCCATCATGAGAGACTCGTACCATTCGTACCCAGTCAGAATGTCCTCGGAAAGTATGAATACAGTATCCAGATGCTACCTAAACTGATCTCATAAGCCACATAATGTACTGAAAAGCTTATTGCTCTCACGAAAAAAAGCATATTGGGAACACGGTATGATTATCAAAAATAATCCTCACCTCCCACAGTTTTATTGTATGGTCTCTGCTGGCTGATAATATACCATCACCAGAAGGGAGGAAGCTAACCGAAGAGATGTTATGATCATGACCTTTAAGTGTCTTCAAGCAAGAATAAGAACCTCCGAATTCCCAAACCTTGATCGAGATATCAGCAGAACATGATACTGAAAACATTTCATGGAAAAAGGTAACAGTGAGACATACACTATCTATATCTTATTTTAAAACAACCTTAAACCTTTAACAATTGAATTCAACTCTAGATAACTACACAGCTAACCACGTTTCCATGTCTGAAGAAAAGTAGAAATTAGTTCTAACCATTTTTTTAATGAAAATTTTTTAAATGTTGTTATCTATCATTAGTTATTTTTGTTTCTGAACTTAAGGCCTAATTCAATACCTGATATTTGCTCCAAAATATGTGAGGTTTAAAATATAGACCACGAAATTAAACTATGTTAGGGGAGGGAATGATTATACTTCTAGTATATAACACGTTATTTAAAGTTGGATGACTTAACAGAACCATGAGGAATTAATTGAAACTTCTAATAAATGTATCCAAAGATTTTAAAAAGGAAATCCTATATTATCACCAACTAAGTGCTGTTTAATAATAGCTCATAAGAGTAAGATAATTCCTTGATTTGATATACTGCAGAACTAAATTTACAATCCCCAATTTTTTACACGCATCCTCTGTATGTTTCTATGATAAAAAAGCTATTATCAAAACAATAACATCTACTTTTGATAGAAAATTTAAAGAAACATATGTACATTAAATACAAACCTAACATTTTCCCCGTCTTGTCGAAAGCGATATCTTGAACAGAATCTGTATGTCCTTTTAAAGATCGCTCAAATTCTCCAGATTCGAAATCCCAAATCTGTAGTACACAGCTATTGCAATATACAAAAAGTTCATATAAACATTACATATAAGACGACAACATACCTTGATAGTGGAATCTTCACTACAACTAGCCATTACACTCCACACAGGATGAAAGACAACTTTTGTTACCGGCATTCGATGGCCAGTAAGTGCAAAACGCTCTGGTGGACGAGGGATCCATTCGGATGGTTGGCGTTTTTCCCTTAAATATTTCCACATAAGCGAAAACAGATAATTCACTGTAAAAACTATATTACAGGATGTCCAAAAAAAGACCGAATTTAAAAGTAGTAAAATTTTCTTGAAACTCAACCTATGTTGTTATTTAAAAGCATTTCTGGAAGCTTAAAAATCTAGCTTTTCGACCGTATTAACTTTATTAGCATTTTCCATGAGTGAAAAGTGTAACTATTACTTATTTGAAGCACCCATTTCCGTTTTTGCACACATATTTGGTCTCATCTCAAATTTCCACTACTCTGGTAACTGGAAAGTTTTTTCCATGAAAGCCCTGCCTACTATTAACAATTTAAGATCGTCCATGGACATGAATCTACCTTTAAAATAAACTCGGGATTCCAGTCTTACTCTTAGTCTGTTATCACAAGGACTCAAAATACACATTTGATGGTTACCGACTTGGGGTTATGAATCCAAGTGTCTTTCATGAAGTATTCCACCATTTTTTTTTGGCTATGTGAGATGGAGCGGAATCCTGCAGAAAAGTGAATACATTTGGATAGAAGGATTTACAGTCGGGAAGAAGGCAGTTCTTTAGGAAGACTGGTATAATAGGTGAATTTGATCTTCACTCAGGACTCCACAAAATGTTAGATGTTTTTCCTTTAAAATTGATCCCATATAAAAGCGCCACATTTTAAGGAAAGTTACTTAGCACGATCAATCTGTTGGCATTGTTATCTTTCCTATAACTGCAATAGATCGTGGTAACCATTTCCGGTGTTTTTGCAGCCGATAGATAGGAGCATAAAATTCATAAATATAGTGGTAGTTGTTAATAGTAGGCAGGTCTTTCATGGAAAAAACCATTTACAGTTACCAGAGTAGTGGAAATGTGAGATGAGACCAAATATGTGTGCAAAAAAACGGAAATGGGTGCTTCAAATAAGTAATAGTTACACTTTTCACTCATGGAAAATGCTAATAAAGTTAATACGGTCGAAAAGCTAGATTTTTAAGCTTCCAGAAATGCTTTTAAATAACAACATAGGTTGAGTTTCAAGAAAATTTTACTACTTTTAAATTCGGTCTTTTTTTGGACATCCTGTATATACATTTATGTAGCGAATATTTATATGAAAAAAATGTTGAATCAAGTATTTTATAGAATATACGAACCTAGAGGGCGCACCATGACTAATCTCTTTCTCGGTCTCCGCCAACTTTGTTTCTAAGTCGTTGACTTTTTTTTGAAGTCGCAAAACCGACGTCCACTTTTTTTCAAGCATTCCGTTGATTGTTTTTGGGTCATTTTCACTCTAAATTCAAATAATACCTACATAAGTATAGAATACAATCTAGTTATATCATTTCCATTTGAATATTACAAATATTAAGCAGAAACAAACACTTAATAAACATAAAAATCATATGAATTACTATGAAACACGTATTCCATACAAGACACTGACCAAATTAGCCTCTTGTCTAAATATTTGTAGTGACTCAACATATCCATATGTTTGCAAGTAATCAGCCACGGCCCGATTTCTGAAAGTGATTTAGAAGAAAATTTGAAAAATAACTAGTACAGCCAACAACTATAAATTGTTCCAAACAAACTATTCTGTTATCGTATCCTATTTCTAAATATATAGACCTTAAATGTCCTAAATTATAAAATGTTAATAGTTTTATTCCATTGACAAACTTTACTCATTATTTTATATACGTTTTACCCGCATTGTCTCGAGAAAGGTTGCGGCTTCCATAATTGTTTTCTGCATGCTACTGCCGTTATATAATCTAATTCAGCGTCAAATGAAACGACATTCCCTGAGAAGCTTCCTAGTCAGCTTCACATAGGGTTGACGTAATATATTAAGCTATATTCAGAATTGAGTAGTCATATTTAAACATCATAGCAATATGTGTAAAAACCTCATCAAACAACGTATTCGAACTTTTAAAAAAAATCACTACAAAGTGTTGAAGAAAGAACAATAAACCAACCGAGATAAAGTAGTTAATTCAGATTATTTGAGGTAGATACTAACTATTATTATACATTTTGCCATACTTAGCTTCATTTCTGTATTTTTCGAAAAAAACGTAATATTTGTATAATCTTGAATAGTGGTTTCCACCAAGCTGCCTCCGTCATATGCTAATTTTGCAAGGCTATGCCGATCCAGTTGAGATTCAGACAATCAATGCACTATAGACAAACAAAAGAGAACGAGAACGCGTCTATGGCTCATTATATATCACAGCCTATTGTAAATACCGAAAATAAGTCTTTAAAATAGTTATTTATGCTTGAGTGGAAGATAAATACAGATAAGGGAGATTGTTCTAATCATGCTATCATGTGGTATATAGATGCAAGTGATAATTATTATTCAACAGATACATTTCTAGGCTAGAGCGTAAATATTGTTAGTATAAGAAGCAACCAAAAAATTCCTACAATACCATATCAAGAAAAGTTAATTACAGATTACCTCATCAACTCACATTTCATCTCGCTGCCTTTCAGAAAGGTTCATTTTCATACTACCCTCGTGGCAGATCAGAAGATAAAAAGACACGACCACGAGCAACAGACAACACGTTGAAGACCGTATGAAGAAGAAAACCCGTTGTATGCAGCACCAAATTTGAGCTTTAAAAAATTTAGATGTATAGATTGAATATTTCAATAGGTAAATTGACAAAAGAACATACAAACAATATAAGATAGTAAAATAAATTATCTAAAATCAATATTATTACAACAATTTATCATAGGACAATAATTGAATAAATGGCTTGTAAATTCTGAAAGGTGAAAACAAAAAAATCTAGAGATTATTATAACTTTTAGTAAACAAGAATGATAACACATCAGACGGTAGTGATTATAATAAGATCATTCCAGTTAAAATAAATGAAATTACAAGAAGGTAAGAACCTACATTTAAAAAAAAAATGAAGAACAGCAACAGGGATGGCCACCAAACTATCGAGCACAAGTTTTCAGCTGACGAATGCTCTCTAGCTATCTTTTCTTTCTGCGTCTTCGTTTTCGCTACACTTTCTCGTATTCGTTTTACTGACTACCATGACCGCAACGCAACCGTGTCTGATACCGTAGTCAATATAGTGCAGATCTAAATGTGTTCAAACACGCTTCAGAGATTTCGCGCGTCCGCCTAATTGGCATTTCAGTTTTTTAGTTTTGTGAATGGAGAAAAGAAGTGGACGTAGCCATAATGGGGTTGTGCTTTGAGTATTATTGATAATTATTTTTACCACATACAAATGGTCAAGTTTTTCAAACTAGTGTTTCCTAAAAGCCAGTTATTTGAATTATTAATTTTATTGTTTTGCATGTTTGTTGTGTGCATATAAAATTACTTTAAATATAGATGTATTCAATTAGCACTTTCCAATCCTTCTCTTATTCCAGTTAAAAGATTGCATTTCTATCAACTTCGTTATTTTTAGTTAGTACATTGAGTATTGGCAGCAGCGCTGAGCTTAAGATTTATACTAAACAATCTAAACCTTTGTGGATCGTAATTGTTAAAGAAATTTATTGCTATGTTCATACTTCTGCATTCTAAAATATTCTTAAAGCCTTTGGACACCCGTATTATCATGCGAGTGTTGTTGTTTTTTTAAAATTTCTGACGTAGAAGTAAGCTGTAAGATCTCTATTTTTTATTTTTATGTAAATTTGGATCGTTATCAAGAACTAATCAAACTCTCACATTTCTTGGACAGGTATAGGACAAAAGCTGACTTTAACATGAGTTGATTAATAATTTTTTTCCAGTTCATTATCAACTTCTCTCTGCATATTGTTTCCATTTTCTAAGTTCTATTATCCAATCTTGTGTATGTCATTCCACCGACTGCGACTGGATTTTAAGAAAACATTCACTGTCTAACTTTATGTAGAACTTCACTGAATAATATAGTTCTAATAAATTACATTGATAACATGGAATAAATTTGTACAAAGGAATGCCTACGAAGCATACATTAATCCAGTTATCTTTATAGAAGGGAATAGAATAACAACAAATGTTAATATTTAGGCACTTTGGTGATTCTCCACCTAAATCAATGTCATTTCAGTGATGTTATGTCTGGGTGGTTCGCTACTCATATATTCAGAAACATTCAAAGATTTGGAGCCTCTTATTACTAATAACAATTTCACTTTGTATTTCTCATTGCACAGATATCCTGACTTAGAGAAACGTACTAGAAGAAGGAAACTAGTAAAAAGCATGAAGAAAAATTATCAGTATTTAAAATGTAGCATAATAAAACGGGATAAGGAATAGTGTAAATGTACAACAATGTAATTTTATAATTTGATGTAATAACGTGTTTCATAATATTTAAATTTATGAGGATATGTTGAGAGCAACAACAAAGTGTTGAGAGAAAATAAATTGCTCCCATTTTATACTGTTGATTGAATACTGGGTATTTTAGTGAAGATAATACACCACAGTTTATTGCTGTATTTACTCTAGCCTTTCAAGGAAATTGGGGTCCTTAAAATATTCAGGAATATGATCGTCCAATCTATTAATCACCTTGTAGATAGTCTTTTTCCATGATGGCTCAACATCTTTCCCCAATCGGATAGCATCAAAAAATTCTCTCAGTGATTCCTGTACAACCGATACCAATTTCTCGGGAGGCTGAAAAAAATAATCATCATGAGCTATTATCATTTAGAGGTTAAAAAATGCATGGAGTGTTTAAGAAAAAGGTGAATTCTGCATTATGAGCCCACCTGGATGTGATTGTTTCTGTTGTAATGCTGATTTAGAGTTTTGAATATTTCCGATTCCATGGTAACCACTATTTCTTCTCGTGAAGAGATACCCTCAGCTAGCGCCTGTCGTGCATACTTGTCCATTTGTATGTAGTAGAACTCCCTATAACAATCACTATTGCTTAATTGATGAATTATAAGGAATAATTTAGATTACTTATAATTTTTCTAATTTTTAGGGAAATGTTATTATACATAGAATCACTGTAGGCACCTGCGCAATTGCAAAAAAAAAGAATTAAGCTTTGCATATTTGGTATGATCGCTGTTCTCCGTGCGACCACCCCTCATTATGGCGGTGTCCTTGAGTATCATTGTTCGAATAGATTGATACACCTGCTGTTTCCCCAAAGTATCGTCTTTCACTTACAGTAGTCGTTCTATCAAATACTTACGTTTCCGTTGATTTTTTCAAAAATACAATTTACTTACAAGTTTCAATCAGCTTCATAAGAATAGTAAACCGAGAAGACAAATATGAATTATTTGTAACACAGTGTTATATATTAATTCGTGCCCTTTAAATTTTTATCGAATTTCTTTTAACTACCCAGCTTGTCCCTGTTTCGGAGTATCTAGCGGTGTCTGGTTCCTAACTCGTACCACTATAGACAATATACTAATCCCCGATCCGCTTATCATTCGCCCGCTACCGTATACCTCATTCCGTGGCGATTACCTCTTATCTCGAAGGAAATTATCAAACTTCCGGATAGATTAGGGCATGTATCAGCACCATTAAAATAGTACAGGAAATATGGGGGTTCACAGAAGGTACGCTTGACTCAACAATATAATTGCGAAGATATACTAGAGGAAACACCCCCGTCGTCTACAGTATCTATATCTTCAAAGAAAAGGAGATGATATTCGATTTTCTGTGCCAGGCCAGTTCTTCTAATCCGTGGCGCACGCTTCTTGCAATGGGATTACTGTAGCGAGACGAAGTCGCCCTAAGACCTATTGAAATCAAAAGACGACGGAAGCAGAAGTGGGTTACTCCGTGTTCGGAAAAATTGAACTATATAAATTAAAGTATTAGTTGTAAGACAAGCTAATAATTCAATCGTAAAAATACTCCAATTATATGTTTACAAGGCATTGTTCATTACTATACAATTATTTTAACTTAAGTCTATTATTGTCTTTCTACTACTTTTCGTTTTCATAGATTTCGCGATTTGCTTGCTATCTTTTGTCAATCTCAACACTGCGGGGCGCCGTTATCTCTTCACATTTCACAATTTGTCAACAATTTAACCATGATTCTCAACACTAATAAGGCGTAAAACGAAAGGGGTGAAGATGTAGAAACTATGAAACGCTAAAACCATACATAATAAGATATGGAAAAGTACTTAGGATAAGAGGTAAAGAGAATGAGAGTATTGTAAAACTTCCTAACCTGAAGTTGCTGAACCATTTGACGAGCTGCGCAGTATTATTTTTATTAAACCTCACATCAGGGAAATAAGACTTGAGCAGAGTAGAATTTGGGTAGCGTGTATAAAAGAACATAAGTTTGGCCTTGCGAAGGTGTACAGGTGTGAGAGTAGAACTGCAATGAATGCAATTTAATTTGTATTTTAATAATCTTAGTTTTTTAGATGTTGATTTTTTTTGTCACGTTTTTACAATACCTTTGGCTACTGTCGTATACCCCACACTCGCTAGTCTCATCCGAATTTGTTGGACTTTCATCTCTGTCACCAAAAGCCGCACCTCCATATAGAGGATGGCCCACCATAGTTGGTGGAAAGTAGCTAGAGAGGGGAGTGGAGTGGGATAGCTGCAACATTTCTTTTAAGGCATTTTGCACTTTTCTCCAGTATCAATAGTATATGAACCAAAACTAAGCACTTAAGCACATCGACAGAGTTTTGTAAATTCTCTTAAATTTAAAACTTTCTATCAAACTTTCTTTTTTAATACCTGTGGACTACTTCTTGTGCTGCTGGGTGATCCGTCGCGCGCTAGTGGAGTACCATTCAGTTTACGAACACTGTCGGTTACCTAAAACGCATAATATGAAAATATAGAAAAGAAAATGCAAATCGAAGAGAATAAGAAAAAAGATTAATTACCTTGCTTCTTTTTTTCTTTGGGCAATCATCTTCAAATGGCCTTCTTAGAGAATTCAGTGCAGCGAGAGGATTAAAAGTGTTGAAAGGAGAAGGGAAAATCCCATTTGGAGGTACTATAATAACGTATGTTAGGATATTTAATTATAGTGAAGTAGAAATATTTATTAAATTCACTCTGTGGTGCTAGTGAAAAATGGGCGAGAGGATTAGGTGGCGGAAAGACCGGGTTGAACATCGGCATGGCAGGACGAGCCACTTCTGATTGTAGACGCACCAATTCTGCTGTCGCCCATTCTTTGAGAACCTAAGAATTTTTTATAATTATATTGAATATAAGTATTGCTTGTGATATTATTAGCACAAACCTTATCAATCGATCCAGATAATGTATCAATAATTTCTGTTTTCAGTGATTGTGCCAATTGTGAATAATCGCGAGTGCGAACTTTTTCTTGAAACTAGAAAAACGAATCATTATGCAATTGTTGACTCATGTATAAAAAAAATTAGTTGCTTAATCATTCCTACCACATCAGTTTGCTGTTGAGGAAACATCTTTTTCTGCTGTTCAATTAAGTTGTTGTAGAGTCTCTTCTGGGTTTCAAACATTTCGCTTATTTTGATGTTCGGCGTGTTTAGTTGCGACTGGAGGGCGCTTAGTCCCTCCATATGTGAAGGTAACTCAGTTTCTCTATTCTCTGTTACCGTTCCGGTATCTTCCTTCTGAGCATCATCCATTTCACTAATTATCATCTTTTGCTCTGGTTCTGTAAACTCGAACATAATTTACAATCCGTATTTTCTTTCATTTGATTTGGATAATTTAAATTTCATTTTTACCTAATATGCAAAAAATCTATTTTACATTTTATTTACATTCACAAAAATGCATAAAATTTCTACCATTTTGTTCCTCTATGGCAGTCATTATGTCTCCCATATTTCTTTGGGGCATAAATGATTTTCTCTTAGAAGATGAGGAAGTTGAGTTAGCACTCTCGTTACTCGTGCGTGTTTCCGCTATCTGATTATCTTCACCGGTAGTTTCAGAGTCCTATATGGATGGTGGTTTATTCAATTTCAAATTGCTTCAGCAAAAAGTACTAGAATTAAATAACTGTTTGTGACATGCCTTTTCATCTGTATTTTCAACGTCTAACTGTGTATCAGGATCGATTTCATCTGATGTGTCGGCGGCTGCAAGGTCGTGTCTCTGAAAAAATGAATATGAGGATGATAAACAACATAAATAACTAACTTATAATGCTATTATTCGTTTATAAATAATGATCATATTCCAAGAAGTTGCGTACTTCGATGGGTCAAGAGACTGAATTATGCGAATATGCGATTAGATACAATGAGAGAATAGAGTTCCGTTGGTAGACAGTCAGTATTACTAATGCGGCGGATTGACCCATATTAATATTCGGAACCGTGGTAATATGGTAATACAGAGCGGAAATACATAGGAAAAAGAACTAAGGTGAACGAATCTTACGTCAGACTCTTTGCAACTAAGATCTGTTGGTTGCTCCTCTTTCACATAGTCAATATCTACGTTCTGGTTTATCCAAGGAAACAAAGCAGTCATTGCATCAGACGACATTTGACCTTCTCGAAGACCTTTGCTTTGTTGCTAAAAAATCATTAATTGGTGAAAATATCCATCTGCCATATAATTTGCTTCTTAAGTTTATAAACCTCAGTTTTATATTTTTAGCTTTCCCACCTGATAACTATTTCTCGGTTCTCCGGCGTCAACTCGCTGTCTTTGTCGCTTGAGCTTGAATCTCTGATGTTGTTGTTGATGAAAGTTAAAAGGCTGCTGAGGAAAGAGGTAGGAGAAGTGACCAAAGGGCGAACTCAACTGAGGTGGCACGGCACCGCCAGAGGACATAGGGAGACTGAAAGATTATTTGGTATAAAGAGAAATAGGAAGAAAATAAAGTAGTGGGAGTAAATGAAATGTGAAAAATGAATATATATGTAGAAATATAATGAAGTTATTCGGACAGATATAAGTAATTATATACCATAAGAATGAATCGAACATAACTACTGCGTGGTAGGAATTGTATAAAGTATTGTTTCGAATATATAAAGTTGAAAATATAAAAAAGCGTAAAATAGCAGTCAATTCCCCGGTTGATAATAGACAGAAAGCGATGTAAATGGTAAATTTCGCACACTTCCCGACTTTTTGCCTACAAACGCCTATTCATCTTTATGTGCCTAATTTTTCTAGTTTCTAACATATTAAATACATTATATATATATAACACTGCAAGCACGGCTGCCAATATATACCATAGATACAATGTACTATTGCAATACATTTGTAGGTAGTCGACATAGAAACATATTGTCCTGGAAAGTATATTTAGATGTTCAAGCTTCTGGCTGATTTGTAGTGCCTGGTAGATCCAACCAGTGGCGAATACAAGCGCTATCAAGCTGTGTTTCTGAATAGGCGCACCATCTAATACAATAGAAAAACTCATATCCCCGAATATTGGCCGCTTATATTAGGATAGTGATGCGAAACCAATGATTATTGGTTATTGTCTCCAGATAAGCTTTTCCTTCACAGGTATTACTACAATGCTATTGCCAACTATTTCCCAGGTACCTTTACATACATACATAATCAAACTACTAAGTGTATTCCACCTAGAAAAAATAAGCAAAGAAGTGCATAATTATTATTAAACCAACGAATCATACGATTACTAATAGCGATTCTTATCGCTGCAGTGATGCGCGAAAACAGGAATCATATGCAAATGAGGGTGGGTAGACTGCGAAGGAGACAATTGATCGGCTGTGACTCATAGCAAATGAACTGTACAATAGAAGAAGCAGATTTAAGTTTAACTGCATTAATCTACAATGTAGGACAATAACACATAGTCTTTTTCTATACATTAAGTGTTACATTTTCCGCTGCTTCGAGATTTCATCATAAATTCACGACGTTCCAACCGGAAACGACCGAATATTAGAATTTCTAATGATTCTTAACAAAATTGAATGCTGCATATACGACTGTCATCTAGATGAATCAGTGATAAAGTTACTATGAATTGGTAGAATAATGCAAGCCAAAACAAACATGTATTAAAAAATTAAGAATATAATATATAACATCGGGACGAATTGAGCAAATGTTCCATTAAGATATATAAATATGTCACAAAATCACATTAGCTATTAATAAACCGAGAAACTGTTGTTCTAAATAGTTAATGCACAATAGTGAAGTCATACTATGAACAATCTCAGCCATTTATCAGACCACCTACCAGATTACTGTAGCAGTGGGGGCGGGGCTTCTTGAGCGGTCGCGCAGGGGAATGGAAGGTGAGTGGAAGAAACGGCCTGCGACCACTTAAGGCCACGCCCCTTTCTCGAGAGAGTGTGACGGAGAGAGGGCATAGAGAAAGAGAGTGAAGATGGTGTCACTGTACAGACAGATTTGTTTTTGCGTTGTGATTGAGGGAACTACTCGAAATCATGAGATTTTATTGATTATGAATAGTTAAAGCTTCATAGAAATATTACAAATGACTTGAAAAACAAAAATAAAAGAGCAAAGAGGTCAAAAATAAGGCTAAGAAGTAGCGGATATTCTTGAGGAGTATGGATATCATTTGGCTATGCGCCAAATACAGCTAGATCCTATTGCATTCTCAGTAATGACTTGTTAGCATTGAGAAGTATCATCTTCAAGCCAATTAGAAGATATGCGCGTGAAAAATGGAAAGTTAGAAGTGTCATAAAAGTAATTTCGCTTCAGAATCCGCACGATGCACATTTAAATAACTAACTTTATAAGATATTCATTAAAAATACTGTTAGATTGTAAACGACTAGTAAAGAAAAAAATTTTTTTTAAATAAGCTCCAAAATCATATATTAATATGAATTCTTTACATAATATAATTTCTCTACCAATTCTGTTCATACCTCCCAAGTCGCTAGTTTCCAGTTAACTGGTTAGTAATAACATAGCTGATGAGAATGGCGCATGAACTGGAATTATCAAAACACAGGAGCTATCAAAACTACATAGTTATTGCTTTTTTTGTGAGTGACTAGAACATGGGGTGGTCCATAAGTGGCTTTCAGTTATGGAAATAGATTCAATTAGAAGAAAAAGTGCCATAAATAAGATAGTATAACTTCATATTATGTGAGATCGTTGCATAAATTATGTATGAGTAAATTAGAATGATTGAAGAACAGATAATCGGAAGTCATGGTCTTCAAATGCATCTTGCCTGAACCATGAAGGCGGGGCGAGGAATGGGCGGAGCAAATGATCTCAACCAATCACATCATAGCACTCAAGAAAGACATTCTTAACTACGGTGGTTACGTAAGGATTTCCTTAATTGAAGTGCTTGCGGTAATTAGGGAAAGTAGCTAAGAATGGTCAATAAATAATAAAAGCAGAAAGTTGTTTACGTTATCTGAAAAGATTAAAAACATGTACGTGATGATGAAGGTAAAATAAATAGTTATAAAAAGAGACGATAGTGACATATTATTCACAAACACGCGCTGATCGATAGCTAGTGTTGTTCCATCATTGCAGTTAGTGACGAATCAACATTTCACATAAAATAAACTGTTAGAAAACCTTTATTTTCCGCTTCTTATAGTCAAACTCTTTTTAGCTTCACTTGTTTGTTCCCTTCAATATATACTTATTTTTTAATTCGAATTCTTAAAAAAAAGAGTAATTTATTTGCAAATAATTTTGTCGTAATTTCCTGCCTTGTCATTTACTTAATTTTTCATTGTCGGTAGGTCTCGAGAAAGGAGACCAATTTGAGATTTTCGGCGCATTTTGTTGGTTCAAAGGCGCGCTTCTGTATTGTAAGCCGCCTCACAGGTGTGCACATTAGACGGTCATACAAGGTCATCTGAGTGGAGAGTTCTGGCTGTGTTAAAGAGAACAAAATAAAATGAAGTAGATTCAAATTAATAACATACAACCTCGGATGAAATAGAGGAAGATAGTTATCACAAGTCATATGACAGAATAATAGCCTGAACTACTTAAAAACTTAGGAATCACTACTATTTGTCTTGAACAATAGTTTTAATAAATTACAATAAGTGAGAAGTAAATATGTGTATGAATATTAATATATACATGTATATATTCGTATATATATATTGTTCCACGTCTCTGTTTATTTTGCTTCTCAACAACCAATCTCTGTCCTCATCCTTTTCGATGGTTTATCTAACCTCCTGTCACTTTGTCCACCTGCATAGTTTGTTTACGTATGCAATCGTTCTACTTAATATAAACTTTCTCACGTGATACTCTGTAAGCTGAGAATCTGATATGAATTCCGTTCGATTCGTTTACTCAATCCGATTTTATATCCAAGAACTAAACTAGCACTGGCTGCTAGCAGCGAAATGGAGCTTTAGTTAAAGCATTTTAAATCAGTAAAATTATTGTACTAGCGATGAATACTACTATTCATAAATATATCTGTTTTTCTAATACTATGATTAAAATCACGGAAAAGTAAACTGTCGTGATAGGCTAGTTCACAACCGCTTTCGGTAATAGAAACTGGTTCTTACCGTTAATGATGTAGCGCAACTAGTTATTGAAAATAGGTACAGCACCATAGGTGTTCTAGAAAACCATAACAGAAAGAAAAAGAAAAAGAGATCAGGATTACCGGCAATACAGTACTACATTGAATGCTTGAAAAAATAGTGTACCTAGTTAAAACGTAATAATTTTTCAGCATTTTGTTCTTCTTCTAAGGTCTGTCAACATGGAAACCAAAGAGGGGTCACCTGGGGATAAGGATCGGCTGTAGGGATGCTAATTGGGGCAGGTGTCCGCACAGAAGGTCGTTAATCCAGCTTCTCCCCGCGGTTGCTTTCATCTATTCGATAACGACTTCATGATTGGTCCTTATTCAAGAGGTGAGGACTCAACAACAGCTTTTCGATGGACATGTCATGAATAAGGATAAATAATAAAGCTTTCCGTTAAATATAAAAGAATGAGATTATTCTTAATAGAAGGGTGGTGTATCCTTAATAGCTAGTGAGGTGTCGATTCCCTTAATATGCGAAGTCATGGTCCCGAGACGACAATCCGGGTAATGGAAGCGCGCCCCATGTGTTGGTTTACTGCCAGTGTCATCCTCCAAATGGCGGATAAGAATTGAATAAGGGAATTGCGGCAGCGTTTAGGGGATATGAGGAGAGATAATGGACGAGAAAAGTAGAATGGGCTCGAGACTCTTGTGAGTTTATGAGGGGAAATAAAACGAGGAATTTAAATTAATGATCCGTATAAGAAACGTACGCAAAATTTTCCCGTGGATCATTTAATAGTAATGGTGCTATATTCGTAATAAAACGTATGAATTGATTGAAAGTTAATTTATTGAAAATGTATTAAGTCAAAGAAACAAGAAACAAATTAGTTTTCTGAAGCCTTGAAATGATTCTATTTCTTACTAAATACTGAGAAACGAAAAGTTATCTCTTATACAGGTGATGCTGCCTCAAGAGGATTGCTATTATAAAGCTGCTACCAAGAACAGTACATACAATCACGGGAGAACAATGTTTCACAAAGATCGAAGATCTTATAGGAGTTAATAACTAAAATGTTAAATGGTAAGTAAAAATTGTGATAGTTAAGCATGAAAACTGGAGAAATGAAAATAGGAATGAAGCAGGAAGAAATCATGAAGCGAGAAAAAAAGAAGAAAAATGAAACGGAAGAACAATTCAAGTATAAAAAAGTGAAACACTGAAACTGAAATGTTGCGAAGGATGTATGCGATACCTCATCGTCTGTCACTATGAATACGAAATTAAGATGAATTTGCCTCGCGCGAATGAATGCAGACGCGGATTTGACATTCAGAGAATATAGGACCATCATCACTGTTGCCAGCAGTGCGTGACTGGCGAAAGGTAAATTGTGGTGCTCGACAGCCAAAAGAGGAAGTAGGATATGAAGGTAAGAATTTTTGAGTGGGGACTGATATCAATAAATGTGTGAATCATTGCCAAACACAATGAAAATTATATATAAATTTCGGGGATTATAATATTAAATACAAAAAGAAGCTAAAACTATAAGAATCATAAGTTGTTACGAATGTTGTCTCTTGAATTCATAGTGACTGCAAAGTCAGGAAAGTGTTATATATCACATAACAGACTGATGGATTCTTACTGCAGCCGTCCCTGGAGAGTGAATTATGAAGAAGGCTTATAAGACAAAGCCAATTAAGCATCATTCAGCTCTTGAAGAAGATTATCTAACTCGAACCATAAGTTTTTTAAATGTTAATTAAGCTATATAGTTGAAAATTATGTAAATAAATGTAATCAGTACTAGAGGATAAGAAATTATTAGGATCGGAAAAATGGGTAAAAATAGTGAGCGTAGAAATAAATCGTTATCATACAATATCATTTGACCTCACGACTTCTCGAACGTCTCAGATTACACGTCATTTCCGCGCTGTCACAATGCGGCGGTGATTTACAACTTCTAATTGTTTTCAGGTGATGTAGTTAACATAATGTGGCTATTAAATAGTTATGTTTCATCTGCATTGCTTTTAATTTGTTAATTGCACCTTGCAAATTGCAACCTTGACTATTATGTTTTCTATTATGATCGCAAATCAAATTGATGTAATGCTGTATTTTCCAGATTTTATTTATTCAATAATGAAAGCATTCATTAGTATTGCTTAGTTTCTTGCAAAATTTATGAACATCTCTAACTGCACGATTGTTTCGGCGGATACAGTCGGCTTACGGTAAGTCGTTCATTTTTCGTGGTACAGGTTGCGAGTAGTTATAGCGGGAAAACAGGACAGGTAATCGCTCACCAATCCAGTCGATTATGGATAAAAAGAGAACTTGGCAATAGTTGACTTGGAGCGGGTTAGGTGGTGATGAGGCTAGTAGGAAGCATTTCTGTAGTGAATACTATTTTCAAAATCAGCACACAAAGCACAGAAATGAATGAGTTGTTTTGAAATGATGTCTTGTTTATACATTATTCACGAAAGAGAGTAAGCATATTAAAGTTGATTAGGAACATTTAATACCTCACATTATCTATTCAATGAGGTGTCTTAGCTAATAGAATGCTTCCAATGCAGACGGGAGTTTTGATGAATAATACGTAGTTAGGATGAAATAGCCATTGTTAGAGATATTGATATATACCTCCTCTACTCACTACTTACTTTCTATTCATACAATACAATATTTAGTACGTAGAAGACCGATTTATTGAGAATTCAGTACTATCATGAAAGAAAACAATTGTCCGACAAGCATATTGTAAGAAAAATTTTACGACGAGTAGCTATAGCAAAGACCTTTAGCACTTAATCTCGACTCTATTTGTCTGTTCATAGGCACATTTTCGGAGCACTGCAGCTTAATTTCCGGAATTACCGTGCGGTACGGCCTTTCGCCGCACGGTTAGATTAGGATATCAACGAGTAATTCGCAATTCGAGGTCAGATATGGATTTGATCGGTTACGAGCGCCGACTGAAGTGGACAGTGAGGGATCAGTTTTAAGGTTGGATGAGTTTTGAATATTTAAACTCTTATTTTTGATGAAAGTTTTATAGTTCGACAGCAATATTACTTAGAGTAACATAACACTGTTACCGAAATTTATTTTTTCCAAGCTCTTATTTATATTTTCTTTTGTTCATTGTGAACGTCTAGGTTGTTTACAGTCGCACGGGCAATTACCGTAATTGGGTGGCAAACTGTTTTGAATTGAAAACAATAGAGAATCAGAACCGTTCACCTTGAAGGCGCGAAAGCGGACACCCAATTAGAATACGGTATAATCGAGAATAAATGCCGACAGTAATTGAATAGGTGAAAACGGAAGATGACGTCAAATAAAGAGACTAAAAGAAAGGGATGGTTGAAGGGTCAACAACTTTTTTAGCTCTGTTACGGTATTGACTTTAGTGTGTCTTCTCACCTGCCCTTCTATTCCGATTGATTGACGAAGGTTTCCGATTACGTGAATTGTTTACAATAAGCATGCAAGTACTGACAGTGAAAGGAAGAGATAAAGGCGATTCACTAGTGATCGGAAAACGTACTCATTACGTATATTGGTACTTATGAACCCTGGCTGTAATAATAATCCCACATACTGCTTAAAAGCACGCATATACTGTTTGCAAATTGTAAATGAAGCCCATAATAGTAGAATATTATGCCTTAAATCTTCTAAAATACCGTCTAGTCCTATTTATCATTCATTCACGGCCTGTTATACACAGATGAGAAGGTTTCCTCAGGCGTGAAATGAGGATGGACGTAGTGTTTTATTCATTTGACACACGATTGTCGCGTCTCTTAAATTGCCAGCCACCACTTAGTTTTATTGCCGACGGCAACTGGAAGCAATTCATTAATTAAGATAAGCAGAACAAATAACGCCTCCACAACACGATGGCTCGTACTCGGGGGTTTCATTAGATGTAAATAATTTAGTTGAAGTAAAAATTTTCTTTTCTTCCATAAAAGTCGACTACCTAACTTTCTCTATCTTTATCCACATCATTCCATGTTTGTTACTCAATAACCTTTGTTATTTCAACTCTCAATTTATTCTTCACATACTCTTCTGAACTACCGTATTCTTTGCCTAAGTGATCAACAAGTAATTTCGCCGAAAACACGAGACGCGAGATGAAATATTCAGAAGCAGTCAAAATTTCATAAACGGCAGGAAATTACCGATTAATTCTTTGTTTTGAAGGCGCGCTCTTGGGTTCTCGAACTAGAATAACTGACGAAGGGAAGACAATTTTGATAAGAATACAAATATTAAGTTGGAGAAAAAAAGAAAAATACTTGGGACAAATAAAAACAATGGGAGACTAAGTAAACTTCCCTTCACAAATAGTTATTAATTGGTAACAATTGAAGATGGATGGTAATTTATATAGCATCTAATAAATCTTGTTAAACCTATAGTCTTTAAAATGTGTATTGCTAGCATATATCATTATTTGCCAATGACAGTCTAGAATGTACTTCATTTTTGGCGCGAAACAAGTCAAGCATGTTCTAAATTCGCGCCATTGTTTTTGTGCGCAGGGTTAACGGAAGTCCAAATCACAGTGTCGTATGTGTAAATTACGGTATCCAGGACAAAGACGGTCGACCTTGATTCGCGTGTATATGATTATAGTGAACATAGATAGTCCTACCTAGCAGTAGAATTACTGTTAATAAGAACATTATACTCTGAGTTAGAATATTCCAAAAAATATATAATCTCTCTTTATTTTTCGTACTCTCTAGTTCTAGTCTTCTCTATTCAGAAACTTGTATCGCACGGATTAGCTCTTCCTCTTAATTACCGTAGCGGATCTGCGCCTCTGCTATAGGCACGTACTCTCATTCTGCGGCAATTCAAAAAGGCCGAAACAGTATAATGAAGAGCGCTGCGCACATTGTTATGGATGATCGGTACTGGATTAGGGGAATTAGGGATAGGTAGAGGGAAACGGTTAGATTGCCACCGGAGGGAAAGAATGAGCAACTTCTGCTGAAAACGGATGAGAGAAGTAAACAAAGCTATTAAAAATATCAGAAATGTGACGTATCTTAATTATCTAAGGAAAACACCATTAGTATATAAGTTTAGACAAAATTATCGGGAGCAAAATGTCTGATTTATTTTACATCTGACACAATCTACGAAATATTTAACAGACTACTGAAGTGTAATCACCTTGACCCACCTATGCAGTAGCTACTCTAAAGAAATTCAAAAGGAATGCTGTTCGCTACCGTATGCCGTATTTATCTAAGTCTGCCCGCTGACACCCATCTATCTTCCTTAATGTGCCAATAAAGAACCTGACTGTGAATTATTAATGCGCTTATAATTACAAGCTCACCGCGAACCGCATCTGCACAAGGATGAGAAAGATTGCTGTAAATGACTGAAAGGGATGAGCTAATGAAGTGAAAAATGATAAAAAATAGTGAAAGTGAGAAGGTGTGTTTCCTTTGTCTCAAAATATTACTAAACACCAAGAGCCTAATAAGAAAAGAAAAAACTTAGTACACTTTTCCAACATACCTTTATTTCACCTCCTATTGATATTGTACAGCAATAAATGAGAGATTACGTATTTTCCTGGTCCAATTCGGTTGGAAATCGTAGTGGGTACAGCTTATTTGAGATGGACAGATGAACACACACGAGAGCCTTGAGGCTGGGGTATATTGGGGAATCAATTGATTGATTTGAAAAGAGGAACTTGAATAGGAAGGAAACAAGATCAACCCAAAATAAGATCAATGGATAAAATATATACAAGCCGTTGATTAATATAATTCGCTTTTCAAAAGATCATAAAACTGTTTTGTTCCAATTTTGTGCGTTTAAATTCAGGAATAGTCGTAAAAGAAGCATTTCGTTGAGGAGGCATTTGAACCAGAATTTCTAATGACACATCTTAAGTCTTTGAAGACATACAATTTCGTATCGAAAGTAAGATATGAAAAAGAGGAATAAAAGTATGAGCAAGCCACACTACTAGCCATATGAAGAAGAAGAATAAATCTGAATTGCAGATCGAAAATATCTGTGTCTGACATGTTATGTTGTTCAAGAAATGCATAATAATCTAAGAACACCTACTGAATATGACATATTAGAGGATGGCAAATCGAATGGGGACCGAACATCAAGAAATAGGAAGGTTGAGGCTTATGTTGAATAAAAATAGATAGAGTATATGAAGATACTAAATAATGTATGAACAGTTGGAATTGCATGAATGAAATTTCTAAATATAGTGAATTAAGAAAGAGCATATATGCAAATAAATATGTAAATGGTAATGCACAGTCTGTGAATCACATGTCTACAGGAGGGAACAGTAATGTGTACGCTCAGGATCGCTAAATCTAAAAGTATGCATCAGAATACAATCCATGTAAATCGACTGTGGTCTGTTTGTATTCGTATTCCATTGGGTTACTGACCCGCATCGGACTTCTTTCGAACACTTAGAACTCTTGAGGTTACGGTAAATAGAGCGAAGGCCGTGCGGAGGATCCGGAGGGCATTTCGACGATGATTTCTTGCTTTATTCTAAATCCATTATATAATTTTTCGTATTGTGCTTTCTGTGTCCTCTTAGAATACCGGGAACTATAACTGAATACTATTACAAGATAGGGCTCATGACATAAATATTTTTCTACATACGGTGTACTACTCAATTCAAATGTAGTAGTCGGCTTCTTATTCAAAAATCTTTTGAAGAGGTTCATGTATTGTATGCAGGTATTTGATACAGTTCACTGAACCCATTGAGATAAGGCGATAATTAAGGATTGTAAGGTGTAGTACATAAAGAAAATGATAGAGAGCATGGTATATTAAAGAAGAGTGTGAACAATAAGCAAAAAAAGACAAATGAGAAGAGGACTGAAATATGGAAGATTCATTTTAAAAAGCTGGGTAGGTTAAGCTTTGAACGTGAAGATAATTATAAATATTGCTATGAAAAATAGTAGGAAGACTAATAAACGTTTGGAAATTTCGATAAACTTTGAGAACGTAATGCTTCTTCAGCAAAACCCTTACAGTGCATGCGCAGAGTAATTTCGGACGTTTAGTTTAGAACCAGTGCAGTGAATAAGAAAAAGAAGAAAGCGAATGACGCATCATCCTTACCTCACACAAACATTGAAATCCTTTGCAACCACAGTCAACAACTATTCTATGAAACATAAAACTCGCCTAACTTTATATTTATTGGCTATTTAAATAAAAACGTTTTGTTTATAGCAAACCTAAGCCCACTAAATAACTGAGGTTACAATAGGTTATATTTTTCTTAGATCACAAATCATTATCAAAATTATGTTTGCAATCTATTGAATAATAATACACTAAATATCTAAAGGAAATGCTACTGAAAATGAATCTGACACTTATTGTCAGCTAAGAAAAGTAAGAACCAAAGCGAATCGTATCGGTCGTGCGTCCTTCGTGAAGAGATAGATGGTGAAGGGTCATTGGCATTGTCACCAACACACGATACCAAACAGTACTCTCTTGACTATTTCGGGATTCAGACAGTGATTCTTCAGCAATTGGTAATACCTCAGCTTTCGATACTCAATTCCTGTTCAAAATGTGTACGTTATAGCATCGATAAGCAATACTTTCAAAACAATTAGTATATTTTGAGATAAGGAAAATATTTTATTCCTTTAAAAAGCTATGATTTTCCTAACATTTTTATTACAATTTATTTTGCTTTCTATGCATAAATCACCCACACGTATTCTGCACACATTTTTTAAACATTTAAAAATATTATTAATTCTGTAGATTTCATCTAATTATAAAGAAATCCTACCCAGGCATTTTTAAAGCACTTATGGCTACGGCGGTCTAAACCGGTGAACTGAATTGAAGCTCAGTTAATACCGTTAAAACTAAGGATAAATGTCATTATTTTCAGTAAAATAAGATAACCACATTTTATTGCAAAATTTAAACTTACTACTTTATCTTGTTTCCCAAAAGAAGTAACCCATTATGTAAATAACAAATTCATTCTAATATTCTACCACAAAATAATATCATGTTACGTCCTGTTATATTATGATGGTTGGAAACGATTTTATCTGCGTTAAAACTAGTCCAATTATTCCTCTATATGATGCATTTTAAACTGGAAACCCAAATTTAGTCAAATTTTACTACTTAAAAATAATATTTAATATATTTAAACTGTTCCACACTCGGATTTCATGTGTAAAGGAAACAGTATTTCTGGAGAGTTATCATGAATCATTGACAAGCGGTAGATATTATTTTGCCGCTCGTCATCTATGGAGTAAGAAATCAATTGAAATTAACGCTTTATTACACACCTAAGAATAAAAAAGTATTTATGAATTGACATACACACTAAGTCTGGTCCAATATTAATACAGTAATGTCGGTTGCATGGAAAATGTTCATATTGTTGTAAATGGGGAGTAAGCAACAAAAACAAAATAGAATTTCGAAGATTACGGAATGTCAAACTATTTTGAAAAATGCTAATTACGAAATACTACTTATGGCATAGAGTAGGAATATTTCGGATAATGTATATACATTAATATAACTGCAAAGTGTGTACATAATTGGTTAATTTCTGGAAAATATTTTTAATCGTATTATTCCACTTTACCACCTAACAAATAAATCATTCTTAAAATAAAACTACGTAATAAATTAAACGTAGTTGGTAATTAATTCGTTATTATTAAACAGTAAATATTACTGGGATTCAGAATCAGTGACATGTACTAGAGTTGTCACTTCCTATTTTAGGGAATGTATTGAATAGTTGAGAGAGACATCGTAGTCCCGATTTCACTTACCAAAACTTCTCTATCTAATTATTCATATTAAAAATTTTGGTTCCCATTTCGTTCTTTCTCTTAGAAATATAGGTTCAATAAATTAGCGAATAGATATACATATCTCTAAGATGTTCCATGAAGATGAACGGATGTTAAACGCTTGCTGTTTGTTGTTAATTGGGACCACAGAGTTCCGACACGGTGTTGAAAAATAAGTCTTTGACTGAGAATCATTAGGATAAAAAGTCGATTTGCCTATTCACACACATTCTTGCGTTGATTTTTCAATTGAAAGTGCATTCGTACTTGTGCTAACAAATTCAAAAAAGCCTTATATTTTTCCATTTTCATATAAATGCATATTTTTTTACTAGATTACTTTATAATATATTTGACATCATTTCTTTCAGTCCTTATTTAATCATTAAAATAATCACAATTAATAAAAGTGGGTGGTGCCGGGTGTATCCTATGTTTCATAATGACAGTTTCAAACAATAGTTCAATTGAAAATAGTAAATAATACTATGGAATTCGTTCTGCCAATAACTTATTTGTAAAAACAATTATTTAATATATTAAATGGTACATATACCACCATGTGATATTAGTAAGTATTATTATCTAACAGTTAACTAACCGTTTCAGATTAAAGATGTTTATACAATCAAAAATTTCTTATTTTGTAATTGACTCATTAAAATAATTTATTATTCTGATTAGTTACTAGTAATTCGCTAAGAGGGGCTAGAACTTGGTCATATTATTGTTATCATTATTTCATTAGCAAAAACTTAACAAACTTCCATTGATATTCATAACAAATATCTGATAATTCATCATTGCAAACTATATCTTGTTGAGTCCTAATTACTAATAATTTAAATGCTGGAAATTTGAATAAACAACAATGCATACAATATGAAGTAATAATAACTTTCTTCTTTATATTTTCTGTGATAGTTTATATCCATAAAATACTCTGAGGTCTTGCTCACATAACAAAGTGAAAAAGGGGTTTGTTAAAAATTATATTGATTCGGTATAACCAGTTCTTCATTATTCTCGCAAAACTATTGTTAATCAATTTAGCTCATCTTCTAATATTTACCAAAATTTTTAATTCTAGTTTCTTGACAGTCGTCCTTATCTGTCGCTACCCTAAGAGACACTAAAGATGGTTAAAGAAAACCTCGTTGTCAGATGTATCAAAGGTCTCCAGGAGAAAGTGGAATAATAAGCTAATATTTAATAGTACATGTTATAGACATCTATATATTAACAACTAGTATATTAATCTATGGATATATCCATAAAGGTATATAAATATTTATATTATATTAGAAAATTTGATATCTACTAACACTAGTATAACATTGTGTATAATTCCAAGATTTAGGCATGTTTTTAAAAGAATTACAGTTATATTAAATCTATTTCATATTATTATTTTGACGCATAGCAAAATATAATTTCTTCATATTTGTCCTTATTTTTGTTACTAAATTTTAAACTGATTTCCAGCTTATTCCAGCAACAATTCCTCTCTTTAAAGAGTTTTATTAGCAATTCCTTATGAATTTATAATGGCATTTACGTACTTATTTAATTTACAATACGACACAATATGTAGTAATTATAACTGATTTAAATCCCAACAATGCTATCTACTCCAGTAATAGTTATACTCCAATTTTTCATAAAGGTATATTGTAAGTTATATTAGATGATTAATGCATACCTTTTCTATTTCTAAGAACATAAATTGAATAAATGGTCAACTCGTTAAATCTTTCTTCTATGGTTATTTTAGAGGTTTACACTATGAAAAGGGGTTCGTATACGTTGTCTCCATGCAGATACAGTATTCAAATAGCCAATCTAATCATAGAACAAATAACTAATTGGTTTCGAACAGGGAAAGTAGTTGAATGTATTTAAAGTCTAATTTATAAAGATAAAATTAACATTTTTCTGAGACTGTCTTAGAGTTGATTAAATAATTCCGTACAATTTCCTCGCTGTGGTGAAAACGTATCTTGTTGACAATGGAAAGTGGTTGGAGAAGTGAATATTTATGGAAGAATTTTTGAATACCAAAGTTTAAGAAAGAAAGGCAAAAAATACTATATGAGAGAATAATAAAGACTAGCAAAGAAACAGTGGATTGAATGCACTATGTCTTCTTAAATTGTTGATTACTAATACAATAAAATTAATTAAGTTTAGCTATACCTACGACACTATAACGCGCGTAATTCTGTACTATACGTAAGTGCAGTGATCATTGTCAAAAATTTCAGCGCGCCGTAATCAATATTTCAAATAGTAGAATTGTCTTTCTAATTTTGATGCAGTTATTCATGTTCCTTGAGTGGCATAAACTCTCCCATTTTTTAAAATTGAATTATAGGGGAAATATGGTACTGATGATGTGATGAATATATGTAGTTCAGGACTTGTGAAGGTGAAATAGTATAAGCAATTTATGATTTTTATGGGCAATACATTATTTTTACATACTTGTAGGCTAACACCTATCTGATCTTAAGCCTATTAGTATTTAACTTTTCATATCTGGATAAATTTGTATTTAATATTAAGATGTAGTGCGCGCTGCACTGGCGTGCGCGCAAAATTTGAACGTGGTTAACTATGATATTCTCACATATAGTTCAATCACGTATTAACGATAAAATAGCTTGTACTTGAAGAATTTTTTTGTCTACAATATGTATATATGCGTATTTAACATTTAACTATAACAATTAGGTACTATAATAGGAGTTAATCCTATTTAATTATAAGCGATAATCAAATGAATACAAGAAAACATTTGGCAGTGAAGTTTCACAAATTTGATCATATTCAGCCATAGTTGATACAAAGTATAAATTGAATCCATATAAAGAGTTATCGAAATAATGGTAAAATTTAAGTTTTGGCCTAAATCAAACAATATTATGTTTAAATTTAGTTTTAGATTACATTGAATTCCCCATTTTTTGTACGATGTAAAGAATACTTAGAAACATACGCAAAGAATTAACTGTTATGGACTTGTTATGTTTTCAATATATACAAATTTAAGTTACAAATAGTTACCGAATTTTTCAAAAGAGTAATAAGATTTATTTATAGAGAATATAATTCTGTTTCAGCATTGTATATGATTTTCTTCGATATCTATATAAATTGTATAGTTGGAAAGTATTCTTTGTGTTATTAGTTTAAAAATTACTTCAAGAGAAGAATGAAAACAAATCATTAAAATTTTAATTTGATGTCGATAAATTAACATTAGATTTTAATTTTAACACTGTTTTAGGCTGTTCAGTATACTAAGTAGGAAGGTCAACCAGCATTAACTATATTTGCACATTTCCTCACTGAGAAGGTGAGTTTAACTTGGCTCCTTTTTTTTACGTTCCAGTTGAATATTATATTTGTTGGTAAAAGAATATTATCACATTGTTGGTTTCTAATATAGGACAGTTAATAGTGCTTTGATGACCGAAGCGAGGAAAAGTTTAAATTAAGCAATACGAATTCAGTCTTATTTTCATTATATGAGTACTTTGCAATTTTTGACAAGATACAATTTCAAATACTGTGTGAATATCGTATATAATATATATGGGACTATGTATTTATATAGGTATATTTTACTTAATAATGGGAATACCCAATAGCAAAAGATTAATTAAAGCGTAAAGTATGTGTTGTTGAAGCATACAATTAATATCGCTAAATTTTTTAGACAGTGATTATTTCCCGACAAATTTTCAAGAGTTTGAAAGCTATTAATCGTATGGACGCTTTTAAATACTTATTCTTTACAGTTTTTCATGCTTGAAATATTTTTCCTATTTACCACTTATTAGACTCACCGTAGAATAAATGCTTCAGTGGATTTTTTAGTTTAGTCAATTAAATATATAATATAAAGACAGGATATAATCTCACACTTAATTATGGTAATGATGCTTATTTTACAAAAATTAGACATATCCAGTACGCTTTCTTCAATTCTAATTTTATCCTTATTTTTTCAACAGTGCATCAGTTGCTTATGATTTGTAGAAAAAAATGAAATGTTTACTTGGCATAGGATATATCTTATTATATTTTAAAATGTGAGAGGTATCATCTATTAATAGAGTTTATAAGATAAATGGCAAAGATAGAAATATGTAAATTTGAAATCTTCGGCTTTATTTGCAGTATATCTTAATACAGTAAAAAGATATTACAACATTTTTTGTCTCATCATCCAATGTGTTAAGTACTCACCGGTAACAGTGGTTAATAGTGCGCCTATGGTTCTATAAAACAACGACATCACGAGATTTTATGTTTGGCTACCTAAATGTTCTTCATTGTCTAACTATAATTTTACTATTTAATTGAATATAATCTATGAAGATGACGGAATGATCCTTTTGGGTTATGTAGAGGCGGTCCTGGTGGAGCCAGCATCTGCAAGCCCCGCCCACCCGTTATTACAATCTTGAGGACACACTGAGCTGGTCGGTTCTCCATTCTCGGCTGTCAACTATGGCATGATAATCTTTTTCTAGATTATTCAAACCATATATTAACGTGAATAGTTGGTATTCACGTTTATTTTTATTGCATTCCTATCACCTACGTCATCTCGATTCTATGATTAATAATTTTCCTTTACATGTAGAATAGGTATAGTTTTCATGAGAAGTTAATTGGCATGAAATTAAGTGTCAACTCCACTTATTTTTATCTCATTCAAGTATTTTACAAAGTTCTTACATTATTACGTAACTACCATTAAATAGACGAATAGTAATTTATTTTTTGCTACAAGCGTTTGGTGTATTATCAAAGCCTGCTATGAATTCTGGGGTTTATATTTTTTAATCTAGACGATGAAGAATCTTATAATTTATCTGATCCACTGCCATTATTTATTATTATGCTTAATTTTTCCTATATATATTTTTTTGACAGGAAATGCTGAGGAACTAAGATTGTTCTTGTGTATATAGTTCCAGTTCCAGCTTTGAAATCCAGGCAAATACTATGTTTTCTTTTAATGATTTTTACTATACTTTTGCTTAGAACTTTAGCACTATTGGTACTCATTTTCGTGCGACGCGTCGCATTGCGTGCGGATCGAGTACTGCTCTTAACTACAGTATATCGAGTTAAAGGCGGAGCGACGCCAAAAGACTCGTTCCTATGTCAGCGTCCTGGCAGCCATGCTGACTCCCTTGCAATGACCACCCTGGCGACTCGTCGATATGTGCCTCTGCACTCTCCTGATAATACACAGTCTATGGTATCATGGGCACTGGCGCATCTCTTTTCGGCGTTGTCTTTCAGTGTTTCTCTCACACTACTAGAAGTGATGTGACAACGTGCGTTTCTGGGTGTTCCGAGCAACTTGCTGGTCACTAATGGTCACTCCTGAACTTACTTCCTGTTCTTGTTTTGTATCTTACATTGACTGCTCTCTGTGCAATAGGTTCACACTGTCTTCGTGCATCTAGGCACACGTTTTGTTGTACGCCGTGTCCGTATGGTCGAACACATGGATACTGAAACACGTTTCCTTGTTCACCTTAATTAGTGTTAATTGTATGTAAGGTTTTTTTTACCCTAGTAAATCTGAGCTTTCTATAGAAACCATTATTGGATTTTTTTTCACAGGATAACGATATCATTTTTTTGAACTAAGTGGTGGAACAGCGATTGTTATCAACTTGTATGCGTATTTAATCAAAAGTTTGGAAAAAAAACCATATATTTGAAATTTTAATTGAAGGTAGTCTTTTATTTAGATGATATTGGTCTCAACTTCGTATAATAAATTGGACAACAACACAAAATAAATCCAACTTAATTACCATGATAAGATCGTATTTTCATGCATTATTTATGATGAGACGAAGTCATTGGTGGTCTTGAAATACTTCATATGTAGTTAAACAAATTCCAGCGTATTGTGAAGTGAGCCGTCGTTGCTGTATGATAGCGCGGTAGGTGTGCAACTTGTCAGTCGCTTAGCTCTCAAGGGACGCGCAAAGGCATGGATGAGCCAGCGTGTAAGAAGCAGAAGGTTGACTCTGGTGTGTTTAATTTTATTGGCATTTGCTTTATAAATTTTTTATTTCGTTATATCTGTGCATTTTAGAATTCGAGCCAGGAGACGGTTTAGACGGTTTAAGCGAATTGGAAAAACTAGAGCCTCTTCCTCAGAGTCAATCTAGTGATGCTCCGGTTTGTATTTACCTTTTTGAAAATAAAAAAAAATTTTTTTTAAAAGAATTTCTTTATTATAGGCAGCACCATCAACTTCTCAAGCAGGCAATATCGCTTCGGGCGGAGCGACAGTGCCATCATCAATGTCAGCAGGAGGACCATCCTACGGGTCGCAGTCACAAACAGGTACAGGACCAGGTGGGCAACCACAATCTGGTGCTGGGCAGCAACAGTCTGTGCTTCAGGTCTGTTTTTTTCTAGTTGGTTTTATCTAAAACTATTTTTTTTACTGAGTTCTTAAATTATTCTTAAATTATTCTAGGAGCTATTAATGACACAGAGTCAAGGTCCTGCGACGAATAATTCACCTAGGCCTGCGTTCTCAACTACACCAGCTAGTAATAATTTCAGTACAAGGTATAGTATCGTACTGTCTTTTTTTAAATAGAGACAAATAATTATATTGAATTCGTGATCTAGGAGTCCAATGACAAGCGCAGCGGGTACAACTATGATGTCTCCACCAAACGCAAATTTGGCTGGAGCTGGAAGGGGTGGAGGTGCAATGGGCCCTTCACCAGGTGGGCCTCCTGGAGGACCCACTGGACAAACGATGCGACCTCCAGGTAATAATATCTATATTTACTATTCATTAAATTATTAAGATAGGTAACTTATTAAAACTTATCACTGCATTTTAGGACAAGGTCCACCTGGTATGTTTGCGACTGTGGACGGAATGGGTGGTATGGGGCAACCTCAACAGTATGGCCAGCCAATGATGGGAGGTCCAGGACAGGCTCCATTGAGAGGATATCCAGCTGGGTACCCCACACAAGGGGGACCAAATCAGGTTTGATACATGCTGTAGTAGCTATTAACGTCTTTGTAAAAAACAACAACAATATTATTTAAGCTAATATTTATTCCTTTTTTTCAGATGTCTTATGGACAAGGTCGTGGGCAACCTATGCAGAGAGGTGGTATGATGAATGGGGCTGGAATGCAAAGGGCACCTCAGATGCCTCAAGGAAGACCAGGTGATAATTTAATACTATTCGAAATAGTTTTTCTTCACAGACCAGCGATTGTCGTAAACACTATAAGATGCTTATTATTGGCAAAATTTTCAGGAATTCCGCCACAAATGATTCAACCAATGATGCGGCATCCAAACATGATGGAGCAACCATTTAATCCAAGTGCTCCGTACCAAGGACAACGACCTGACCAATTTATGCCAACTCCACCTCAGGTTGGTCACTATTTATTAACCATTCTCTTGTATAGGTCTCAGAATTTACTAAATATTATAGTTATAATTGTATTACTGAAACTTGTAGATGTTTATTCCAATATCTGTAAAACTTCTGAGGTAGTACTGACTATTTGATTATTGATAATTATTTTAAGGGATTTATGGGAAGAGGCCAGCCTTACCCCGGTATGATGCCTGGCCCACACCCAGGTGCTCCTCAAGGGCCTGGCGGACCTCAGGTACAGTTTAAAAAAAAATATATATATATGCATATAACTATTTGTTTTTATACATTTATTGTCACCTTGATCGATCTACTTACAGTTGATGATGATTGATCCTTCACAACAAGCAAATGGACCTCATCAAATGGGTGGACGTCCGCCTGGTGCTCCTCCACAACAACCAGTACATATCTTCAATGTTTTCTCACCTGTGTTTTGCCTTTAAAATTATATATATATCAAATGTTTTCAGGCTTTACCAATGCAGATGCCTAATGGTGCTCCTTCGCAGCAACAGCAGTCCGTAGGTGGACAAAGAACACCTGGCATTGGAACACCGGGAGCTCAAGATCCAGAAAAAAGAAAATTAATTCAACAGCAGCTGGTTTTGCTACTTCATGCTCATAAATGTCAACAAAGGGAGAGAGTAAGTAGAATATAAAATAAGATTAAGAACATAATTGCTAGGAAATATTTGTTTTAGGAAACTATGAATATGCCAGTACAGGGTGAAGCGAATGGACGAACTCCTTGTAATCTGCCTCATTGCAGTACTATGAAAGATGTGTTACAGCACATGACTACTTGTAATAACGGAAGACAGTGCACGTGTTAGTTTATCGTATTTGGTCATTTATATTATGTATGTAGGTTAGTACGGCCTTTATGTTATATTCGGAATAGTATTGAGTGTGAGCACTTATAACATATCTCTATAGATGCTCATTGCGCTTCTTCACGGCAAATCATAGCTCACTGGAAAAATTGCAACCGCGATGATTGTCCTGTGTGCAAACCGTTAAAGAGCATTCAAAATACTCCCACTGGTGGTATGTAATATATATGAGGAATATTACTTTAAATCATAAGATAATTTGTTATGCACGTTATATGCCGGAATAGGTCTTCAAGACATGAGTACGCTACTTGGCCCGGGCTCTGTTGGTGCTCCCAGTTCAGTTGGTGGAAGTCTCGGAGGCGGACCTCATTCGGTGGATCCAATGGCCCAGTTTGGTTCACCGGCTCCAGGAGGTCCAATGACTGCTGCAGGCCTTTTAAATGATTATAATCCTCCTATGAAGTAAGTATATTGACTCACCGTTTTTGAGAACAATTTCTATCCTTTCAAGTAGGATGATTTATTGATAATTAATTAACTAAGCTTTTTTGCAGTGATCCCTTTCGTTCGCCAAATCCTCCAAACAAGCAAGTAGGTCCAGGATCGGTCGCTATGCATCCAATGATGTCTCACTCAATTTCACGATCAGGAGATTTGGAGAGATTTAGTTTTCCACCTTTGGAAGTGCCAAGCCAAGCCAAAGTTTGTTTCATATTTAGAAGTCTGATATTTTAGAGGTTTAACTTGGCAGTAATTAATATTCTTTTGTTTAGGATTGGCACCAATTTGTAACGAAAGATCTGCGCAATCATTTAGTTGGAAAGCTAGTGAAAGCAATTTTTCCCTCTCCGGATCCAAATGCCATTCATGATCAAAGAATACGGGACTTGATAAGCTATGCACGTAAAGTAGAAATGGAAATGTTTGAATCAGCAAATGATAGAGTAAGTTAGATATAACCTGCTTAAATGTCTGTTAGCTATTATAACATTGATTATCAGGAGGAATACTACCATCTACTAGCTGAAAAAATTTACAAGATTCAAAAAGAGTTGCAAGAAAAGAAAAACTCGCGCCTGCGACCTGATAGTGGTAGTACAAGCGGCTCAATAGACGGTCAGTATATTTTTGAAAAGCATATACAGAACCCTCCATCCATTTTTTTAATAGATAAACTCAGATATTTATATTTACAGTGTTAGGTTCCATTCCTGACTTCGATATGGATATGCCAGGACCACCAAATCGTACGGCCGGGTCAACACCGCTGCCTCCTGGTTTGATGCAGTCATCATCACAACAGTCGGCTCAAATAAATATGTCTTGGTCTGGTAGTTCTGCTGCACCATCTTCATCTGCTGGTCCAAGCTCCGTTGATCAGGTAATGCAACAACAAAGGACGCCAGTTCCTGAACAGACACAACAAGCAGGCAGTAATAATCACGGATCAAGTGCAGGAACTCCAGTGGTGAATACATAGTTTTATCGGTAGGATGTTTTTATTTCTTTAAAAAGTGATGTGAGTTTTTTCTTTGGATATTTAATAGCGTTCAGGTAAAAATGGAACCTCCTGAGTTGTCCGAACAACAGAAACAGGTTTCGTCATCAATATCAAATGGACCTAGTCAGTCGACATCTACTCCTGCCACCAACGGATTACCAACGAAATTAGATACTAAATTTATTAAACAGGAATTAGATCAAAAATTTATTAAACAAGAGGAAGGTTGTTCAGGTAGGATTTTCATACTCGTATTCCTATTAATTATTGTTTGTGATAAAATAATTTGTATGTATAGCTGGTCCGGGTCCTTCAATAGTCGCTCAACCACCTACAGCGGTCATTAAACTTGAATCAAATTCCTCTCCAAAGAAAGAATTGGTAAAGCGTGAGCCAACTCCTCCACCTGGAGAAGATACTATATTTGATGCAAATGAACTCAGGTAGATTGAATTTTGTTTAGATCATATTTTTATTTATTGGATTATTGTTTTTTGTTGTTGTAGAAATTACCTAAGACCTGTTTGGGAGAAGTTAGACTGCTCAGAGGACGCCGTGCCATTCCGTGTGCCCGTAGATGCTGAATTGCTTCATATTCCTGTAAGCTTACTTTAATAATGTAGGAAATCACTAATAGTAAAATTTTCTCAATATTACTAATATTTCTAGGATTATAACGAAATAGTTAAACACCCAATGGATCTGTCTACAATATGCGGAAAGTTAGATAACGGAATGTATAAGAACCCATGGGAGTTTTGTGATGATATGTGGCTGATGTTTGACAATGCATGGATGTACAATAGAAAAAACAGTAAAGTCTACAAATACTGTACTAAGGTCAGATCGCAAATACTGAATTTATAGATTTCCTTATATTGCTAATATTCAAATTGTGAATTATGCTTATTTAGCTAAGCGAAATGTTCGTTGCTGAAATGGATGCAGTGATGCAGCAGATGGGATATTGCTGTTCCCGGAAATTATCATTTACTCCACTCGCTTTGTTCTGTTATGGAGCTTCTATGTGTACTATAGCTAGGGATCAACCATACTGGGTGTTAGTTAAGAATGATAAACTGATCAGCACGCAGATGATGAAATGAAGAGACTATTACAATTTTTTTTTCAGATACGAACAAACATCGACTCAATATTGTGTGACCGTATCTGAAAGATATACGTATTGTCTTAAGTGTTTTGAAGCATTGCCGCCTGAAGGAATATCATTGTCTGAGAATCCTAATGACACCACTAACATGGCTTCGAAAGATAAATTCGTCCAGATGAAGAATAATGTGATCGATTATGAACCATTCGAAATCTGTAAATACTGCCATCGAAAGTGGCATCGTATATGTGCACTTCATGACAAAAAAGTAAGTTATTTAAAATGTACATTTAACATTTCTTCTTTGTTTCATGGATGTTGTGCTATTTTCTAGATCCTTATTTCTCACTTTTGAAGCACCATTTTATTACTTTTAGGTTTATCCCGAGGGTTTTATATGTGATACTTGTCGTAGGGAGAAAACATATCCGAAACCAGAAAATAGGTTCATGGCAAAGAAGTTACCCCATAATAAGCTTTCGCTTTTCTTAGAAGATAGGGTTTGTATCTACATTTTATGTTTATTCTTTATAAATTTATAATTTGTCACATTTGTAGAAACAATGTTTAGGTGAATGGATTCCTGAAAAATAGCTTACAAGGTAAATCAGATCAGTATGAAGTAACTATTCGCACTCTTTGTGTGCAAGACAAAGAAGTGGAAGTGAAACCTATGATGAAAACAAAGTTGGTTTTTATCTCCTTCTGTACGATAATTTACGTTAATGGTTGGACTAGTACGTTAATTTTAGATACGGTCCAATGGGATTTCCGGAAAGATTCCCATATCGTACCAAAGCTATTTTTGCATTTGAAATGATTGATGGTGTGGAAGTATGTTTCTTTGGGCTTCATGTTCAAGAATATGGAAGCAGCTGTAAAGAGCCAAATGCTCGGTAAGATTTTTTCAAAGCAGTTATTTAGTTTATAAAATACTTTGTAGCATGACTATATATTCAGGCGCGTTTATATTGCATACCTGGATTCAGTCCATTTTTTCCAACCAAGAGAACTAAGAACAGAGGTCTACCATGAGATTCTGCTTGGATACTTAGAGTAAGTTAATTTCAACGAATATAGATAGCTAATAGTTTAAAGCAAGATAGTGCAATATGATTTAGCTACGTTCGACGTCTGGGCTATACTATGGCACATATATGGGCTTGTCCACCTTCTGAAGGAGATGATTATATTTTCCACTGTCATCCTCCTGAACAGAAGATTCCGAAACCAAAACGGTTACAGGTTTGTAAATGTTCTTTTCTATAATATGTAATATAGGGGACTTATTTTAAATGAATAACAGGATTGGTACAAGAAAATGTTGGAGAAAGGCGTGGCTGAGCAAACTGTTGTGGAATTCAAGGATATTTACAAGCAGGTGTGTATATTCGCTAAAAACTTCAATAAATGAGGAGTATTCTTATTTGGATTCTTCTAGGCGCGTGATGATAATCTAACCACACCGATGAAACTTCCATATTTTGAAGGAGACTTTTGGCCAAACGTTATTGAGGATTGTATACGGTAAGAAGGATGCCTGCAAAAATTAAGTGCGAAGACTAGATTTAAGAATATTATGGTTTTAAGTGAGGCTGGTAATGAAGAAGCTCAGCGGAGAAGACAAGAGGCAGCAGAAGGAGATGATGATGAGGACGACGTTTACCAAACTGGAGATAATGGAAAGAAGAAGAGGTTTATTTATTTTGAAGTAATCCTTATAGTATTTATTGTATACATACATTCCATTTAGCTCAAAAAATAAGAAGAATAATCTAAAGAAGAATTCTAAAATGAATAAGAAGAAACAGGGTAATTCAACAGGGAATGAGGTTGCGGATAAATTGTATTCACAGTTCGAGAAGCATAAAGAGGTGAGAAAATATTAACTATGCTTGTTTATTCATTATGTGATTTCAGTAATAATTATTTCATAATTCCAGGTATTCTTCACCATTCGTCTTGTTTCTCAACAATCTGCCCTATCTCTCGCAGGCACGGAGATAGTGGATCCGGATCCATTGATGGCCTCTGATATGATGGATGGAAGAGATACATTCCTTACTCGAGCGCGTGACGAGCACTGGGAGTTTAGTTCACTTCGCCGTGCTAAGTAAGTTATCAGCATTTACTTAAGAGAAAATCTTGTTTCTTGTATTATCATTTAGTATGTAATATAGATAATGTTTTTAAAGGTTTTCTACCCTTGCTTTATGTCATGCCCTTCATGAATCTGAAGTTAATAAAGACATGACATATACTTGCAACAAATGTACTAGTACAAATGCAAAATGGCACTGTTCTACATGTGATGTAAGTTTTCAGTTTCCATTAATAATGACGAACGTAACACTATTTTCTGTTCAAATTTATGATTTTAGGATTATGACCTTTGTGATACATGTCATGCTACGGTATCTCATGAACATCCAATGGAGCAAATCAAACCATTATTGGGGGACAATGGTGGAGATGCGGGCGGAAACAATCGCTACGAAAGTATTCAGGTATTTTTTTATCTCATATATATAGTATATGTACTCTGTTGTGCATTTAATTTTTTTCATGAAATACAGTGTTGTACAGTGAAATATTTCAGCGTTGTATTCAATCTCTCGTACATGCGTGCCAGTGTCGCGATGCAAATTGTCGTCGCATGTCATGCCACAAGATGAAGAGGGTTGTACAACATACAAAGATGTGCAAGAAACGTGTAAATGCCAGTTGTCCCGTCTGCAAACAGCTGATTGCTCTGTGTTGCTATCATGCAAAGCACTGTTCACGAGATTCATGTTCTGTCAGTCATAATTATTTCTTTTAGAAACATATTCTACATAAAATTTTATAATATTTTAATATTAAGGTTCCTTTCTGTATGAATATTCGTCAAAAACTAGCAGAACAGAAGAGATCAATTGCTCGTCGTGCGGACATGATGATGAGACGAAGAATGGAAGGTTTGCAAGCTGGAGTTGGTGGTGGTCCATCTAGTAAGTTGAAAATATGCTATATATTTCTTATTTTTGAGAATACAAACTATTACTGAATAGTTCTTCATATATAAAATCTCAGCTTCGACAGTACCAGCTCCTTCATCACTAACTGGAGCTCCTCCATCCGCACCCACTCCACCATCATTATCTAATAAGCCATCGGGAGGTACCCATATGAAGGTTGGATTTATTACTAATGACCAGATGTACAACGACCTGCTAATGTAATTTTAGGGTGGCGCACCTTCCTTATCAACACTTTCACAGCCATCGTCTCTAGGTCAAACTTCTATGCAACAACGTAGTGGATTCATTTGTATGTCGTCGTTTGCCTAACAATTATATAAAATTTAAGTTTATTATTGATGCTATTTTAAATTATTTTAGCATCTGCGATGATCTCGCAATCATCTAGCGGACCGCCTTCCATAGGACAATCACATATGAGTGCACCGAGTAGCATGTACGGGGCAATGCAAGGGGGAATGGGTGGAATGCAACCGCCTATGGGTATGATGGGTCCAGGAGGACAGATAAGACCTGGAAGTGGTCCACCTGCAGGTCCACTTCCACCAACTGGCCGTGGTGCTGGGCAACATAATCCACCTCCATATAGGTTTATAATATATTTTAATATCTATTTTTCCGTTAAAATCCAGTTCTTTATTTTTTCTTCTTTTTCAGAGCACCTGGTCAACAAATGTCTGGTTATAGTGGGGGTATGATGCATCCACAGATGCAAATGCATCCAGTAATGCAGATGCGGCAGCGTAAGTTTTAACTTTTAGACATTTTTATATATTCGTTATATAAAAATATGTTTAATATACCCTTTTGTCGGCTTATACGCCTAAGTTACAGAACCAGGAGGTCCATCTACACAGCAATCGCAAGCAGGAACAGGCGTCGATCCAGCGATGAATACACAGCTAAATAAAATCTCGCATCGATTGAAGGTATCAAAGACACAAGAGGAACGTGAGGCGCTGTTCAATGATCTCAAGAGGACCCCACACTTGTTCGCAGCATTTCTCAAGTTGAAAACAGGAACCGCCGATGTGGGTTTCACTTTGATTTACCGAAGAGATCACTGATATAATTATACTCGTTGCATTGTGACGAAGAATCTAGCTATCAGTGTTAAATTTTAAAATCCAGATGCCCTCACCAGGATGGCCTGGTGGAATGCCAGGCGGAGCAGGACAGTCTGCACAATTCTATGGCCACAGCCAGCAAGGTGTACAACCTGCCAGAGGGCCAGGTGGACAGTTTGCGCCTATGAATGCTGCTGGATGGCAACAACAACAACAACAGCAACAACAACAACAGTTCCAACAGAGAAATCAAACCTCACCTGCAGTTAGTGGCCAACAGTTCGGAGTCACGCAGGTACTATACTAGAAAGGCATAGTTTTCATAAAATACGTATGATCACATTCTAGGGTCGATCTCCGAACATGGGTATGAGCTCGTCTCCAATGATGCAGGCTGGTCAACCGATGCTGCCTCAGCCAAGCCAGTCGGACCAGACTGGTCAGTTCCGGTGACCATCCGGAAGTGCACATTGCTCTCTGTGATAATGCGGGCGCCGGTCGCCCGTCTTGTAGCTTCCGTTAATGCCCGTTGATATCTGTCTGTATCATATGGTCCTACGAGTATACATCTAGTTCTAACGTGCTCTCTTCCATACCTTGTCGAAATGTGGTATTCGCTCACTCGCCTAGGCAGCTATCGTTAACGTTATTTGTCGTTATGTTCACACTAACTCGTACTAACTTATTCTTGGTCGTTCTTCTAGTTGAGTCACGCATGCATTTTCCTTATATATTGAATTATACATTTTTGTACACAGCTGCATGTTTCCGACTGCTCTATTGGCGCATGCCACTCGTGCTCCTCCCAATGTGATCCTCGTTGTTTTGTTGGCCGCGCTGCGTAGCGTGCGCCGCGATGCCCAGAGTCGCGCGCGCGCCTGTTTACATCTGGGTCGCACATTGCTCACAATTCTATTGTTGTTCCTGAAATCTGAATTTGACTATACAGCTTAAAACGTAGATATATCTTGTTGTGTTAGTAGCCTTCACGAGTGCATCATTCGGTGGTCTCTTTGTATAGGCTGTCTCGCTAGCCATTGTTTGTTCCTATCACCCCTTGTTATCGATTGATTATCGATTTATTGATCCATAACGGCGGCTAGCTGCGCTTCCGCCCGAGCGTTTTGCTATTGTCGTCTCCTACTGATCTTTAGTTTGTATCCTGAACCGTTTCCCGAATGATATGTATATTTAATGCGAGATTTATATCATGATGTACTATTTATTATGGTGTTTTATGAGCCACAATAAATTTCTAATTTTTTCTTAGGTGTTTATCATTTATTGATGAAAAGCTTAAATGACGCATTTGTGTTGTTCATAACAAGTATTTAGCTATGTGGGAGGCGCAACTGCGCGCTTTCTTATGAAGGCACTGTAACTGATTTCACTTTCGAGTTTCAAGCTATGTTAGGGCAAATTTATTTCCTTGTGGCGTTGTTTGTTGCAAAACTGATCGAGATTTGTACGTAAGAGATATAGTTGTTCCAGTTCTGCGCCCTCAAGTTATTTTCGTTCACCATTCTCTGTTTCTTTTCAAGATGATGCACTTTTCAAGGAAACATGAGGTGAATTAGTTCTATGCATTATAATTCTAGAATATTTAGCGACTATGTATGTAATATTCTGCAGTTGTTTAGTAATTTGGAAATATATGTTGTATTTCTCTTTGTATCTGAGTAGTTAACAACTATGCAAAGTTTAGAACATTAATAGAATTTTTTCCGTTGTGAGTACTATTGTTTTATTCTTAATGCATTAATGTTTTAAACAAACATGAAGCAAATATTAAAAATAACTCATGCTTGCTGAATTTCGAGAGGAATGAAGTGCGCAATACAGAATTTGTAAACATATTTTGCTTTTGAATTGTTTGTGTCAGATTTAGTGTAGCATTGCAAGAAAAAGATTTCGATGAACCATAAGCGTGTGGTAAATTATGTAGTTTTTCATTTTGCTATCAGCTAAAATAAAAGTTTGTTTTCTTGGAGTACTTTAGATTGTTACAGGCTCCCACCCAATATAATATACTTTTTTGTTGTATCATTGTATTTATACTGAATTGAATACTTATATATTATTTAATACAATGCATCATTCTCACTAGGTGTGAAATATTGCAAATCCTATCTTACAGGTATAAGGTCAGCGTTCTAGTGTATTTTAAAGATGGTTAAAAGTCACGCCGTTTCATACTAAGATTTTAGAAATTTTCTTCGGGGTCCTATGGGGTCCCAACAGCTCCTGATGGCAGGTGCCGTACTGGGGGGGACAGCTTTAGCCGCTGCTGTATACTTATATAATACATCTTCTACAGGGAATAAAACAAGTAAATATTTATAAATTTGTGATTTCTAAAGACGTCATCTACTATACAATAGAGTTATTTTATTATTTTTAAAATATGATTTATTACAGGAAAAAAACCAAAGGGAGTACCTGGTTTGCAAAATTTGGGGAACACATGCTATGCAAATGCTCTATTGCAGGGTCTTTCTAGGTTATTATTTCCAACATCTAGTATGTAACTGCACAGTAGTATTATTGAATAAATAACCACTTTAGTCTTCCATCTATTGTACGTTGGCTTCGCACAATCGATACTTCAAAATATAATCTATCTGGCGGGTTTCTTGACGAGTTGAAGGATATAGTTCTCAGTTAGTGAGAAAGCTTATAATTTCAGAAAATCTTTTTTGAGAGTTCTATAATTTCTTACATAATAAAAGATTTACTATTCGTTGCAGAATTGAATGACAGTTCAGCTGCAGTTTATAATGCAGGTGGTGTTACATCGGCACTTTCAATGCATAAGTGGAATATTATTTTAGGTTAGAAGTTATATATATATGTAGTTTTCTATGATCAATTTAACAGAAGGTTTTTACAGGAGTTGAACACGATTTATATGAGATGCTGAATGTATTCGTTACTACATGGGAAGAGGAGTTACAATTTGTTAGGCGACAATTATTAGATTCATCACTACTGCAGCTCGGGAAGGTGCATATCTAAATTAAATTTTTAAAATAAGTACTTCTCTATTAATTTGCATTATTTTTTTAATCTAATATAAAAGTTTAGATATCATCTAATTCTTCATCAGCTTTTTTCGAACAATCCCAAATGGAGACTGATATATCATTTATGACACAACCTACATTAATTTCCAGAAAGCAGCTTACATTTAAAAGGTATTTACTTATAGAATGCTTATAATCTATAAGAAATAAAGTTATATTAGATAATCTGAAGTAGATGCAAGTTAAATTTATCAGGTGTGCAGAAGCTTTTCGCATAGATGCTCGACTGCGTGCTCCTTGTTTTGGGTTAACCGCTACTGAGCTGCGTTGCTGTCAATCTTCGTGTGGATATAAAGCTAGTTTCTGCATTTTTCATACAATACATAATTTTTGTTGTTTAATTACTCTGAAATTTTCAGAAAGTCAGATATGACACATTTGGCGTCATCTCTCTATCTATACCAAAAGCTTTTATGGGAGTGGTAAGCTAGATATTCACATAAGAGAAAAAAACATGTTCGAATTAAAGAACTTTTATTAGCATGTGACCCTCGAAGCGTTACTGCGGAAATACTTTTGTATGGAAGTGATCCGAGACGCAACATGTGATAGGTGCAAGAAGATTAGCGGAAAAGGTGACAGTGGATTATTTAAAAAACAAGGATTCAGTAAGGTGGGAGTTGTTTATATTGGTGTTTACTTTAATTTTATATAGGATAAGAATAAGTCGAATTTTTATTAGGATATAATGTTGACAATTTTCATCAATATGTAGACAAAAACGTAGAGAAAGACTGCACTTTTTTCTTTTATATCATTTTATCGTTTTTTGCAACACCGTCTATTATTATTATCACAAACTAAGTAACCATTTTCACATTTGCAGTCCTTATTTAAACTATATTCAGTAGATGGAGTACACGTAGTTAGTGTTGGTTGAATCGTGATACAGGTCGATGCGCAACTAAGTGTACAGGCTGGTTGGCAATATAAGATTGAATGGTTCTGCTGGATACACTGGGAAAGGCAAGAAGACTGACACTGAGGCTGGCATTGAGTAGAATAATCTTCATTAGACTTTACAAAACTACTGGATGGTGACGGTGAACTAGAAGGAGAACAGCTGCTTTGGCATTGTAGGCAAAGTGCTGATGACTGGCTGGAAGAACATTGAGTAATACACTGTTGCTGACACTGGGATATTTTAATTGTTTGAACTTCTATGCAGTCCTTATTGCAGACAGGCATACATGACAGAATACAGTGTGGTTTCTTAGACGTGGGAAAAGTGATTTGAAATGATTTTTGTTGTTGTTGTTGTTGTTGTGTAATTGCCTCACTGGTACAGGACTCTTGACATAATGGCATGCAAATTGGAATACACTGGATATTTGTATTGGTTGACGAGATTTCTGACTGATAGGAAGGTATGCAAATATTATGACATTGTTGCTGACATAAGTCTTTGCATATATCGATGGACTGGTGTTGTTGGACACATAATTCTGTGCACTGCTGCTGACAAATCGGTTGGCACTGAACATTGTTCTGCTGTTGACTTGTCATAGGAATTGTTATTTGCAGCTGTAGCTGATCATTATTATAGTTGCTGTTACGACAAGCATGCGTACAATGCTTCTCACATTGATTGTAGCACTGAGAAACAGCCTGCTGCTCCTTCACACACGATTGCTGACATTCCATTTGACAATTTTCTTGACACTGTGAAGCCATTATCTCTTTTGTCTGCTTCTGAGGTTCACAGACACAATTCCGATTGATTTGATTCTGGCATGTGCATGGAATTAGTTGTGAGGAAACTGCTAAACAGGAACATTGAGGATGAGTTTGAGTGGGGATGCAGTTACAGTGACGTTTTATTCGCGCCACTTTTCCCTAAAATTAAAGATAAATATTATTGAGTTCATTATTATCATCCTAGTTCGCCAATTATTAATTGCTTACTACATGATACCTACTGTTGTTAAAAAGACGACGGCCATAAAAAGTACAGCAATAGTCTGTAAATACATATCTTGGTGGCGGAATTGAAATGGAAAATACTGGTTAGGTTTGACACTTTAGTCTGCATTTATACTGTATAAAGGGGCGTGGCTAGTCGCTAGACCGGTCAAGCTAACGGCCATTTTTAACTTATTATAAACTGCAGAGTACATTTAAAATATAATTTTAATGATTTTAAATGAATGTCACATATTACAGGCTACTTATAAGTTTTCTTTTCTACAGCTTCCACAATCCCTGATCATCCGTATTGAGAGAGTTGGTGTTCTTCCGTCTGGTACCGTATTTAAGTTATCAGATCATGTTGAATTTGGCGAAACCTTAGATGTCAGAGATCTTTGTTTCTATCGTAACAGAGAGGTTCGTTATTGCCGTTAATCACAGTTTTATGTTCACTTAATATTTTTTATTGTATAAAAGAAAGCCTTCCGTTTTTTTCATTACTAATTCCGGAAATATTCTATGCTTGGCTCCTGGTTTCTATTGTAATCTATAGGCAGCTCTATTTGTCCTTTCGTCCAGTCTAGTCCTCTCGTCTACTGCGTTGTCCGTATACTCGTGTTTTGCTGTTGGGCTACGTGTTCCACATTGTGTGTGTGTCCACACGCAGACTAGCCATGAGGCATTCTCGCATTCTCACTCAACGTACTATTTATAACACCTGCTCATTTGTCAATAATAAATCGACAGACCACTTAATCAAGCATACCGTATTCTGGTAACTTAAGGAAGGATAAATTCTAATTAGACTGCATTTTTAAGCAAGAAAATAAGGAAATATTGTCGTTACTAAAATATAATCTATATTTTACGTCTCTTATGCCATATATTTTAGTCTGATTACAATCAATCTAAATCTCGTTATTCCTGCTCTAATTTTGCCGATTGTCGTTACCCTGAATCGACATCTCGTATTGTGGGTGGAGCCGAAATAAACGACCGCCTTATATGGCGACCTAATGGCACAGGCTTTGCTCAGAACTACAGCATTATTGAGTATGTCTTATTTGTAACATTTTTTTCTAGAACTGTGAAAATACATTAGTACAACCAATAATCGATTGTTTCACTCATATCATAATCTTAATTAAGAACGTCATGTAGACGAAATAACAACAAATCGAATGTATAGGTGTTTGAAGGTAATGATTAGTTTTAGTGGTGGGTCATTCGTAGCAGAACGTCGTGAATCAGCTAGATTCAAGTATCAACTGAGAGCGGTTTCGGAGCATCGTGGTGTACCTCAGACGGGACATTTCGCGACATATCGTAGAGGGCTATCTGATGAACCTCATGCATGGTACCTTACGAATGATTCACAAGTGAGATGATGGCGAATTATTAATACTTTTCCTTATGTAGAATATTTTCTGTTATAGGTTAAACGTGTACCTTACTCTCAAGTTGCATCGGCACAGGCCTACATGCTTTATTATGAGCGTATTCAACCGAATCGTTGGTACAAACAGAATAATTTTGTTCTTGGAGCTCGTACTTAGAGAATGGTTGTGTTTTAATACTATTGCATTTAAAGGCCACTGTACACTGATCTTTATGTATATTTTGTTTTTATAATATGAATCAAATTCTATCTTCTATATGTAAGCACTGGTTTGTCTTTATTAGCTTAAAACAAGTTTGTACAGATATTTACCTAGTTCTTATTATGCTCTTATTTTTAAAATTAAATTTAAAAGCTATAAAGTTTTTAGCAAATATAACTGTAGGTATTAAATTCGCCAACATACGTCGTTTTTAATAATTAAATTTTATTTATTTATACTTGGAAACAGTTACAAAGTGTTGGTTTACAATATTAATATTTTAATTTTTTAAATATTATACGTTCAACTTTCTTAATTTTACAATTCTCGTTTGTCATCATAGCTGGTTGTAATGGGTGAGTCTCTTCCTGAATCAGTTGATGTAGTGGTGCTTGGTACAGGCCTGCCCGAATCTATCGTAGCCGCAGCATGTGCTCGTTCTGGTCTTTCTGTCCTTCATCTTGATAGGTATTTTATTTTGCTGGATAACGGCCGTTCAGTTGACTGTAAAATACATAAATCGTTTCGATCTATTGTTTAAAGTTGTTGTTTAGAAATGAATTCTATGGCAATAACTGGGCTTCATTCAATATGAAGACTATTGATGAGTGGGTAGATTTACAATCAGTGAGTCTTAAGTTGTTTGATTATATCAAATACCTATGCTAAGCATATCTCATTCTACATATTTTATTATCTTTACTGTTTAATATATAATAACATTTTAGAAATTCGTAGAAAATGAAGAACCAAATCTTTCGGAGTATACCAGTAAGTTAGTAGAAGGAGAGTGTCTGGTCACTATTGGTAAGAGAAAAACAGTTAGGAATGTTCACAAGGAGTGGCTACCAGCTAGGTAAATATGATTTAGAATTAATCACTAGTTTCTAAATAACCCACCTATTTGATAACTTCTCTTCAGAGGTGGATTTTGAGTCTTTTTTAGAGAACATTTAGTTTTAGTGAAGAGCTAATCACATTTACAAAAAAAGGTGTGACTGAAAAACAGACAATACGAAGTGTTCTTGAAGCCGATTGGCGACGTTTCAGTATCGATCTGATACCCAAGGTTTTTTTGTGTTCTATTACTGTTTATAGTCTAATTTCCTTGATTTCTTGTTGGTTTATTTTTATAGGTACTGCTTTCACGTGGACCTATGGTTCAAACACTTTGCGATTCAGATGTAGCTCGTTATGCTGAATTTAAATGTGTGGATCGTTTTTTATGTGTGACAGACGTAGGCGGACAACTACAGTATAACAGGGTACCATGTAGTAAGGGAGAAATATTTACGGATGAAACACTTAAGTAAGTAAATAGATGTGGTAGGGAATTAGCAAAAAATATTACACTTAGAAAATATTGTTTAGGTATATAAAATAAAGTATTTAGCATTATTGATAAGCGTCGCCTAATGAAGTTCATGACATTCTGTCTACAGTGGAATTCCCATGCCGATCAAATGCAGGAATGGAAAGGTTTAATCAGTTTTTTTTATTTTATAAAGAATGAACATCAGTAAATTGTTATTTTTTTATAGAATATGCAGATAAACCTTTTGAAGAATTTCTGAGCTCTCTGGAAATTAAAGGACGTCTTCAGAATTATATTACCGATGCAATAGGAATCTTACAGCCAAATACATCCACTAGAAATGCATGTTTATAAACATCGCTTGGTGGTAGAATATTTTCTGAAAAAGAGTACATCCATTATTACATTATAGGATTGCTTAGCATACTTTTTAAGGGTTTATCTGCTGTCTGCCGGTTTGTCGATTCTGTAGGTCGCTTTGGTCCATCTCCCTTTCTTACTCCTCTTTATGGATGTGGTGAACTATCGCAATGTTTCTGCCGTCTAAGTGCTGTTTTTGGTGGTCTCTATTGTCTTGGGCGACCGCTCCAGGCTTTGATAGAGAAGAACAAACGGTTACTTATTTGCAGAGATTAACCCACCATTATATGTCTATCTTTAAAGTTTCAGAATAGTAGGAATTATCGCGGATGGACAGCGTGTTAATTGCAATTATGTGCTGATGTCTCCAGAATATGTTCCTAGTACCTACATTGTTGAAGACCCACATCCAGTTGAATGGTTCTATCGTGCTGTATATGCGACAAATAGATCAATTTGGATGGAAGATAAAGAGCACGTGCGTCCTTACATTGGATTGTAGTGGTATTGACTATACATACCAAATACTGAATTATCTGTACATGGAAATGTTCTAGGTTTCGTTGTTAAATCTTTCACGGATCAATCGCTCTGGATTTTCACACCTCATAGAAGAGGGATATGAAGTGTGCGTTGCTCCTAAAGGATACTGTGAGTCCGTCATCCGTATTTAAACTTAAATCCTGTTATATATAGTAATCAATTCTCAGATTTGGTCCACATTACGTCGAATGAAACTGGCTCTAATTCATCTATTTCTCACGTGGCATCACGTATATTCGGAGAAAGTAGTGGTCAGCTTACTTAGAATACGCTAAAATATGAAACTGTATGTGCGGAATTTCTTTAGATCATCCGTCATCTCTTTGGCGTCTTTCTTTTGAAAGTCGTTCATCCCCTCTTAGACTGCGCCTACCCGACAATGTAGCCGTTATGCCTGGCCCCGACCACACCTTGGATTATTCTAGTATCATTTTATCGGCGCGTTACTTTGTTGGCTGGGATTGATAGGGAAGAGAAATAAGAATATATTTTTACAGTAACAAGAACATTACTTTTTCCAGGCCCAGAAACACTTTATTAACTTTTGGCCGGATCGAGATTTTCTACCTCGTTCACTAAAAATGGAAAGAGTGGATGAGATTTTGGATAACGAAAGTACATCAGCTCATGTATTATAAAATATGGAAATCCATAAATTTCCCAATATCTCAAGATCGTTTATATATAAATACGATTATCATGACAAGAGAGACCTCCAATTACCAATTGACGTATTCCTTTATACAGACTAGAATATTGTTCGTAAAAACTATACAATGTCATGTGATTTTTGGACTAGCCACACTGATTCTAAGTTATCACGTAAAACAGTGAAAGGTCAATTGAACAAAGAAATTGCATGTATTAGGTGGTTGCAGAAATTTTAGGCCTTTATTTCAACGCTTTAGTACAATTATTTAAAACCTAAGTAAATTCCCGCTCTCTTGCGTCTTTGTAGTGTTGGGTTTGTAGTTTGTAAAGAGCCATAAGTCAAGATTTAGCGGTAAACTTAACCTCACAAAATGATTCGAATAAGATGAGCCACCAAAAACTGCATATTCGACATTGCATTCTCTACGAGTTCCAACAAGGGGAAAACGATGTTGAAGCATGCAAATCAATTCCCTCTATACTCGGGGAAGGTGTTGTGTCCCACAGTACTTGAAGATATCGGTTCCGACGTTTAACTGGATAACGCTTTTGAGATACGGCTAAGATGCAAAAATGGATCGACTATTTCCTTGACTCCAAACCAATGTCGTTTTTTTAACGAAGGAATCCGAGCGTTACCTGAGAGATGGCAGAAGGTCATAGAAGGTGAGGGGAAATATTTTGATGATGAACTGCACTTTGTATATTATGGAAATAAAACGGAAATTTTAAGAAAAGACTAAAACTTCTGCAACCACCTAATAATACAATTTCACTGGTTAATAACACCAGAAGATGATAGATTGGTTGGAGTACAGGCTTCTCCGCCACATCTAGAACATAAACCTCGATCTTCGTAGCGAAGAATCGACATAGCCTCGTCATATATTCTTGAGTCGGGAAATTCTACCTGAGAATTAATCTTTTCTACAGTAAATTAATAAATCCCTGCCGATATTTCAGCTTATTTCTTTGCTCCAACCTTTGTTTGCTTCTTATCTGTAGCATAGACAATCGACGTACAGCACACTTCAGCTCGAACCGCTCCTTTACCGAAATATTTCCACTGACAAACTTCTGATGATTCTGAGCCTACATCTGTAAAATAGTTCTTTACCTAAGAAAAGAACAATATAATATCAACAAAGAAATGTAAGTCAATTATTTGTATATGAACGCGAATTAAATAAAATATATATTAGAAGGTACAAACCTTTAATAAAGAGTAGTCTATCATGGAACTTAACAGCTAATTTCTCGAAAAGTTCAAGATTTTTTAAGAGGTTATCATCCGACTGGCTGGTGTAAGAATATTTGTTATTATGTCTGTTGATCAACAACTTGATGGCAGGCTGAAATCACTAGTTGTACAATGAAGTTCGTTGTGTAAAGTGATAGTAATTAAGTCGCACTGAAATTACCAAAATTTAATACTTTATGAGAGCTAAGCACTAGGCTATCAGCCTGTGCTTTTGTGTGAACTACTGGGATACAGCAAATAGCAGTTGGTTCACGATCAACCCTTCGGGTGCCCAGTGCTTCTAACCAAGACTGACAATCCTGTACTAGATCCTGAAAGTAGCCTCTTTACCAGTAGAAAAGGAAAAGCCATTCTGGAAGTGGCACACCTGTATCAGATAGTACCTAGCCTCTTTGAGAATTTGTTCTACTTCTACGCGACATGTGGGCAAAGGGACAGAACCATCTCGAAGAAAATCAAGGAGAATCCCGAAATGTCGACCACTGCGATCGATCAGCACCCAACCATTCGAATCAGTAAGCACCTACACAATTGTATTAATTTAACCTAATTTATTCTTAAATGCAACGTACCTCCATCCTTCCACTAAACATGGCTCTTAACATGGTGTCATGCTTTGTTAGGGTACCGACTGTAGTTTGATACAACGACCCCCCTACGTTCAATTTTACGTAACGGTCTTCCGATGCATTGGAATTCTAAAAAATTAACAGAAATCCCTAATTTATAAGTTTCTCTCTATAGCATTACACACCATAACATGGTTTCTATCTTCTGCAACCCATCCAGAAACTTCTTTAGTCGAAACAGCGTCATCGTGCATCTATGAAAAGAAATTTGTAATACATTAAAATCAAACCTGTAACTAGCAGATATTTCTCGGTCTAGTGACAACGGTTCAACTAAATACAATTCATCTAGAAGATAATCGAAATTGAACCATATTTATTAATTAAAAACAAATTCATATGCCAACAACAATTTAACAACAGGTCTGTAACAACAATATAAGCAATATAATATAATTAGTAAAAGAAACTAATCATGTTATAAAGCGCCGCAATACTTCGCCTTCTTCGCTGGTTTAGCCTTCTTCTTTTTCTTATTAATCATTGACGCAATTTTCAGAGCTTCTTCAGATAGGTGATTCTTATCCGTATTGAAGATCTGAAACAAACAAGATTTAATAATTATAGTATAAACTAGTTTTAAATAAGTATTACAGATTTGCCGAAAATATACTTTTTAAACCAATAAATCTACCTCCCCAACCGGGTCTTCGACTTTCTCTGACTGAATTTCCTTAATTATTTGATTCTTGGCTGTAGTCATCTAAAAATTATTAATTAGCAAAGTGGTGATGAATAAAAATCTAAAATATTAATTGTCTTTGAAAATATTTCTTCTGACTAACTTTGTGGTGGAGTTCTTTTTCAATGTATTTTCCTCTTTTGGCCAGTTTTATTTCCCTTCGGTGAGTATTTGGACTCTCGTAATCAGGGTTGTCATATAGAACAGTACCGTCGAAGGATCCAGCAAAAATTCTAATAGTCTCCAAAACGAAGCGTGGACCTATTTTATATAATTGAACGTCATTCATTTTAAACATGGGAATCGTAAAACTTGTAAGTCGCTATATTTAACCATTAGAAACAAACCTATCTCCTGTAGTTGTAAAGAATCATCAACAATTTGAAAATTCCTAAACCATATTTTTCCATCGGGTGTCACTGAAAACGAAAACACGTGATCAATGAATGGTTGACTGCGAGGATGGTGGTTTGCAGTACTGAATACCTAAATAATAAACTCAATAGAATAACTGATCTGTAGTGTAGTTCATGAAAACAAATGTAAAAATTGAACAATATATAACTATGAAATAAATATATAAATAAAACACTATCTTTGGTCAATATTATGAGAAATAAAACATTCGAATAAATGTTTTATTACGTATTGTGATCATCGAATATATTGAGCTTTTAAAGATATATCATTTAAAATGTAATACTAGGAATTAATATTGATGATAACGAACCTGCATTAATGCGTGCTTAATCAGTGTTAAATGTGGCTTTTGATCGAAAACAGTATCAAACGATAGGATAGGGCGAGAAGCCTAAATAGATCTACATAGATGACGAAAATATTTGGAACCAAGAATTAACCAGAATTATATGAAATAAATAACCTTGAGACAATTTCCTGATAGTTTCATCTCCATCATAGTGTGTATATTATGAACTAAAAATTTTACTGATGGTCCATTTTCTACGTTAGTCATCCATAGGTAAACATCCTAAAATTGAATGAGAATGTAATTAACGTCGACAAAGTTAAAAGTATTGAAAACAAGAATATGGTTTTACTATGTTTACCTTGTGCTTCCTACTTTCGAAATACAGTACTTTTGTACAGTTCTTCATCTCTGCAATTTCATTTACAACTGTTAGAGTTTTCTGCTTATCAAGCTTCGAGTCACCTTTCGTATGTGGTAGGAGTACCTAGATGATAGGTTTAAGAGGCAAAAAAATATTCAATATACTAAGTATCTCATAAAAATGCAAAGATTTTGGTAGGTACCTTGATATCGTTCATTAGATGACGTGTTCGAGCATCTGCTCCACGAGAGCATAGGACTAATACACGTTCCCTATTTGTCCACAAAACAGCACGCTTTCTTTCCTCTACCTTTTCATGCTCTGTCTAAAAAAAAAGTTGACTAACAAAATATAGGAAAAATTTCTTCGGATTTTTGCCCTTCATGTTTTTAATTAGTAATATTACCAAATATAAAGTAACAACAATGTTATTATATTCATATTACTAACCAAACCTTCATCGGAATCCGTATCTTCACCTGAAATCTCTTCCTCGATTCTCATTTCTTTTTCATCTTTGTTTGCTATCTCTTTCAGTTTCTTAAATTTACCCATTCCTGTAGCTAAAAATTATTATTAGTGTTCAATTTCATAAATCCAAATTTATTGGTGTAAAACGAGATTAATGAAAAACTACTTAAATTAATGAATTGCCTATTTTGTTATTTCTTATAGTTAATTTTAGTTATAGGAAAAATCCACCACGATTTTTTGGTCACATTATTGCTAAATATATTTTATAAGAAATATAGTCTCTGAATATTACATTTCTAAAAACAATTCTCGGTGGTAATCTATAATGTTCTATCATAAGAATAATTTGATATGCATTGTTATGGCTATAAAAAATAATTATAATAGCACAATAGTCATGGAAATATGATTTACATTGAATGTTTTAAATTGAGAAGCTATTTATTGCGCACTGTTTTTACAAGTTCTACTGCCATATTTGTTAAGTGGGCGGAGTATTTAGGTGCACTAAAATGTTGAGTGGGTGATTTACCACTCTAAGTTTAAACTGATTACACTAAATTTGTCTTAGTTAACTTATGTGACTACCACTTGCAATATATATATATGTCTTTACTAGGGAAAATCAACTTAGTATCATCTAAAGAGAGCTATTAATTGCTCTGTTATTGTACCATGAATGCAAAGTATTGTGAAATTTAGAAAATAAAAAGAATTTAAATAAATTATTTATGAATTTTTAAAATGCTTGAGATGACATACGGCTGTATATAGTCCCAATTAATTTTTGAATAGATTTTGTAAGCCATTAAAAGTTACAATTTGATTTTTTATAGGTTATTCCCAAGAATCCAATGTTAAGTTATTAGATATTTATTGAAATTTTATACATTATAGGCATGTCACCATCAAAGTCTTTTGATACGACACATGTAGATTATTATGAGTTACTTGGAGTTGATAAAAAAGCAAGCGAATCGGAAATCAAAGTTGCTTACCGTAAGCTAGCTATGAAGTTTCATCCTGATAAAAATCCTGGTGATGAGCGTGGTATGTTAGCTCATTTATAAATATTTGAGTTTTATGTTACCTTTACGGTCACATTTGGTTTAAACGTTCTAAATTGAACCATCTTTAGAATATCACAATTTAAGATTTATTGAGGCGATTGGCAGTAAGATTCCTATTTTTTATTATAAGTTTAAAACTATTAATTTTTAGCACAAGAAAAATTTACTATGATTTCGATTGCCTATTCTGTACTATCTGATCCCAATAAACGACGCCAGTATGATGTTAGTGGCCCTAGTTCTAGTCAATTAGATTTCGAGGCATTCGATGTGTCTGAATTGGGAGGAGTTGGTAAGCACAGTCCAGGCAATGCTTTTTGTGACGAATTTTTCTCAAATTTGTTTTATTGCAGGTCGTGTCTTTGGTGCTCTCTTTACCAAATTAGGTGTACCTATTCCAACACAAATAGTTCCTAAGGTATGTTTATTACTGTATATTATAGTGCAGTTAACTATTTACATAATCAGGTCCTCGCACAAGCTCATCATTTATGTGAAGGGACTGAATGCGATACAATAGCTCGTGAAATTCGGCCTGGAGAGTGCATCACGTCTAGCGTTGCTAAACAGGTAGCGATTTTTTTGTATATTTTCACATACCTTGTTGTCGAATTTGCATTGAAGAATTCGAATGATTTTTATTTAGGAGGCAGCATTCTACAGTATAGAAATGAAAGAAGAATATCGAAAAAATGGGATAACAATTGTCTGCAAATCACCGTCATCAAGCAAATTTAAACTAGTACTTTTCGATAAAGAAGGCGGAGTCAGAATGATACAGGTAGGTATAACTTCGTCAGAATGATACAGGTAGGTATAACTCCATCAGATAATCCGTTCTTTTGTATTTTTTAGTGTTCTCAAACAATATGTTAACCATATTTTGGATGAAATGTCGTACTTGTAGGAAAGTCAAAAAAAGAAGTCTGGCACGCAAGCGGAACTGTTCTTTGTGCCCTTCACAATAGTTAATCTAGGCGAATTTGTCCCATTAAAATTTCATATGGAGGATAGGTATATCGTTTTTAGGTAAATTTTGATAATAAACATGTAATTTTCCTTTACAGGGATACCCCTCTAACATTCCACTACTTAGACACGTTAGAAACTCAAGTTGCACATCTTCTTGACTCTCGAAAGCATATATTGTGTGTTTATGGGGATAACTGGTTAAATCCGGTAAAGTATGTATTTCTAAAGCCCAATGTTTATTCTATTGATTATTCAGAAAGTATATCCTTTGTTTGATATTTATTTCCAGATACAGTATCTCATTTTTACCAATTGCTGATGAGAGTATGGATCCTCTTAGTCAAATCACTGCCGTATGTTGATTCAGCTAGTCTTTTTTCATTAATACAAAACCTAATATTCTATACTCCATCTTGAGTAATTGATTTTCCCTTTATTTCAATATACCGCTAATCAGTGACATCTTCTTTAAATTCATTTCGTATTTTGTACAATAAACTAACGTTTTAGATTGAGAGGGTTCTTCTTGACAAGAAAACTGAGATGGCGAAGTTCCAGACTGACTTTGCAAATGCAAAGAAGAAGTGCGTAATTGTTAAATTAGTCATATGGAGTGAAATTATCCTTATTTAGTTATGAGATTGCGGTTGAAAGGCTTAAGAAGGAAGACAAAGACATACAAGATCTACTGAAGACACGCGAAAAAACATATGATGCCGTGATAAGCAGTAGTCAAGCAAAATTCTCTAATCAGGTAGGTTTGTGTTAAATGATTCTTTGATATATATTTCTAGATTCACCTATTGTAGGAAAAACCCCATTAATTATTTCTAGGTGTCACCGTCAAAGCCTACCAAGAGTTTCTTTGGTCTTTTTTGACATCATTGTTCTGAGATAGAATTCTGAATTATTAGTGGGTTAGCTCCCTAATGTAAGGAGTAAGTGACAACTTCCGACAGATCAAAAGACAAGCTATCTTACTGTTAGTGCTTTTAACTATTTTGAGGATCTAAACATTACTATGGAAATTATAGGCATATGTACAGCAAATGTGAAGATTATACATTTTCAGCACTATAATTAATTTACAGACATATGAATCGTAGTTTGGTTCCTGGATCTCCAAGTAGTTTTGACATTTTTAAATTATAGTTTTTATACGATTATTGGGGGTACACGAATAAATTTTTGCAAATATGTCTCACTTCATTAGCTATCACTATGTAATGTAGTAATTCATGAGACGTAGTGATACTATTTTACTGGTTCAATGCAGATATTGATTACTGTCTGCGTCTGCTCTTACCATAATTTCTTTGCATGTCTGCGTCCTTTCTTTTAATGTACTATTGCTCTATGCATTCAACCAATCACAGTGCGACGTGTTGGCGAATTGGAAGTTGCGTCGTGTAATGGTGACGTGTTATTCCTACCCGTTTGAGCGAAGCGTGCTCTCGCGTATATCACGAGAGGGCACTGCCCACTAGCCCATAATCATTTGATCTACTCATGTCTGTGCCAAGAACCATTTATTTAGTACCTGCACGAACCATTAGCAGGCCGATTACAACTCCTATTCAACGAGCTGTTATACCACTTAACTGCGCACCGGTCAAACAACAAGCCATCCAAGTTTTAAAGAGAACTTCACCAGTTCATGATGACCCTATAGAGGATCTCCTTAATGACGTCCCTGCTCTACCTGCCCCTCGTAAGAGGGAACGACTGACACACCTTACTCCTGAGGAAAAGTTAAATAGGAGGAAGATGAAGAACAGGGTTGCTGCCCAAACTGCAAGAGACAGAAAAAAGGTAAGCGTTAGAAATTTAGTTCCTATATAGCCCAAAGTTGGACTGAATATTTTATTTTCGGATTGTGGATTCGCGTATTGCGTGTATGCACTGAGGGTTTAGGTTCGTTCTCAGCGATTAGAGGATGTAGTACGAGATCTACTATCGGAGAATAAACATCTTCGAGAATCCAATAAACGTCTAAAAGAGGAGAATGATAGACTTCGTGGAGAATGTGAGGTGGCTGTTGGATCAGCCGCATTCATTAGTGGACCCCTGCCGAGGGTACAGGCCGCCTCACTACTCTACCTTTTGCTCTGCCTGATGGTCTGTTACCACAAGAAGATCTCGACCGAATCATTGCTGACCTCCATGACGATGTACGTGGGGTTTTCGAATAATTCATTAGCGTATTGATGTCCCATTATCTCTAACATTCCACTTATAGGAAATCGAGTTCGATCTGGAGAAACTCGTGGCTGAGCTCCCCGACGAAGAAAATCCCAAATCTGGCTTGTCGCTCAGTCCTGGATATTCCACAGCTTCATCTTCAGTGGATGCGAGTTTCGTGACCGTACCAAGTCCATTATCGTCTGCACCTCAGTCTAGTCCGTTACCACTCGAAGAACTTGGTTATGACGAAAAGGTTTTGTTATTAGGGGATCCACTAATGAGCTCATCCGCTGATCTAGAATCAAATATTTGGCCGAACAATTCCTCTCCACTCAGTCCATTTTCTGATCACTTCAGTAATGAATTTTTTCAGCTTTTAGACTAGTTTTCTTCTCATGTAGACATCGGAAGACCTAAGCAAAAATGTGTCGTCGTGCATTATGGGTATATGTTTTTTGTATGTGATTATAATCCCAAGTTCCCTAAGTGGACCTCTGTATCATACTGCTTTATAATAAAACTCCTTACTCGTTAGAGACATTGGTGTATGTTACCTGTGACTGGCATTAAAGAGATCAATTCTAGTTCCAAAGTAAAAATATTTTATTTACTACATATTGGGAGGTAGGTTTGTCATGTGAGCGAAACTTCTTCATAACGGTATGAATCCTAAAGGGTTAACGTACTGTCTTCAAGATCTTGTTGTGTGGTGTACGTCCCATACTAAAGAGATGAATTCTTGATCCGCATGAGATATTACTACTAATAAGAGATACCCATATTCTCAGAAAGTATGTAGGAAAACGTGGCGAACATGTTCAATAAACAATAGATATATAGCGTAGTAAGAGCCTATTTAATATTAGTTTCAATATAATTAAACTGAAATTACCAGCAGAAGGAATTAATCATCTCACGCGAAATAAAAGAATAAGACTATTTTCGAAACCAATCAATTTTTTTGAGCATCATCCTCATCACTAAGAGCGTCCTCTTCGATTTCTGGCATAGGAAAACGCAAGATGGCAGCACAACCAGTCAACAAGCTCAGCTGCTCACCAGACACATGCATTGATGAGAATATTAACACCGTACCATTCTGAATTAAATGATAATAAGCAACAAAAAAACCAATAATATAGTGGAAACCGTTCACGCTTACCTGTTCCTTTACACTCTCGACTAGCCCAACATATCGTTTTCTTGTCTCAATATCTTGTGCTCGAAATAGGGAGTCCGCGAGAAGTAGAGTGTCGATGGCTTGTTCAGAGTTTGCTTTAGAAACATGCCTAAAAATATTTTTGGAAGCATGTACTAGTTCATTATCTATAGGAGTATTCAACAAGTAAATTTATAGCTTTGAGGATTTAACTACCAAAACTTATTTATAAAGATATCATGATAGTATTAGAAGTATTAATTTCAATATAAAGATCTATATTCATCTAAGCAAAATAATGCGAAAGAAAAGGTCAATATGCACCCACTTAAATCCATAAAAAGCACGGTCTGGTTCAGTAGACATCAGTTCGAAGAACATATTTAGCGCTTTAACTTCTCCTTGAGCCTAGAGTCAACATATTATTTTGAAAAAATGCTTTTGTGCAAATAATAAGAGTATAGATAATTCCTCTAAAAGCATAGATTAACTCATATGAAAATAAATATTGCATATATTGCGGTAGTGAATAATCTAATCACCTTTGTATCAGCAAGTCGAATAGCTACCGCTGGATCTTCTAAAACTTCCTTTAAAGCGTGTTTGAATCCACTACTTGAATGTGTTAGCATAAACTTCGCCTTCTGATCAGTTGTAATCTAAAATATATTGTTCCAAAGCTTTAATTTAATATCAAAAATTATAAAGTAATTGAATAAACCTTCTTCCCCTGATTCTCAGCAAACTGCATGAGATGCTCCAAAAACTGCTCTTTTAGAAAGCCACGACTCGCGATAAGTATACATTTAACAATCTAAAAAGTGACTTCTTAGAACGAAACAATACATAAATAAAAACGATTAATCTTACTTGAAAATTTACATGGCGTAAGAATGCCGTGGATACAGCATCCAAGAAACGTTGAATACCTTTCTCGTGTTGAGAAGTAAAGCCTTTCCGTTTTCGTGGAATCTAATGAGAAGAAATACTAATGACCGCCGTAAGTCTTTTATTTGTATCATAATTAAACTAACTATAGTATTACTGTAAAGCTGTATGACCAAAAACAATAGAGTAATAGCTCGTGATGTAATATTTCAAAACCTGCATATCAATTTTGGCTCTAACAAGAGTCATGGCAGGTGTAAGGAGACAAACATGGGCTAAACCCTCATGCAAAACGACAGCTGCGACGTCTGCTTGCTGTGCAGGGTCTAATGCTATGTCTAGACGTTCTGAAATAATTTATACCAAAATAACGAACCAAGATGAACTATTGGTACAAGGTTATTCGTTTAAAACTATAGACAATAAATAACAAACCAAGATCGATTGAATCCCATTCTTGTTTCTCCAGTGTAAATTTTCGATTTGGCTCTAAGTCCAGTGTGTGGTATGCACCCAATTTTACTAACTGGTTTTCTTGTATATTTCTACCCTAAATATAAGTGTAAAAAAACACTTAAATATATGAATAAAACAAGTGAGTTGCAAATATTACTTTTAAATGTAGTGCACAAGCACCAGGATCGAAATCAATAGCTTCAACACGGACTGTAAGTGTAGTATGCATTCGCTGACTTGACGTAGTTCCTGTTGATGTTTCCGAAACTACCTGTACAGAATTATCATATTATCAAACACCGTTGTTGCAGTAAATTAAAACACAAATAACCTTTCTAATAGTTTGACTCCGGACAACATCACTTATTCGAATAAGATTGAAAATATGCCACATATCCTCTGCTTCCTCGGGTACCAGAGTTATGAACCTGAGAGATACTCAAAATAATTTCAATGAAGAAAACTGGCATAAATAAAATAAATGTGTAAGCATTGATAAAATAACAACTTAGAAAAGCTTAATTTTAAAATAGTATATAGCTCACCCCGGCCCATTCTTTTCAATACCACGTTTAAGAAGTTTCATTTCTGATCCAAATATGTGATATTAAAGAACCTCTGACTACCAATAATGAATTTTTCGAATTTCGAGATTACTACGACAGTCAGAGATCAGAAATTTCGTACTATATATATATAATTAATGCAATTTGAACGTTTTGCCGACTTATTCGTTCGAATCTGTAACACATAAATGAGAAGATATCCATAATACTTTAATTGAACTACAAAACTGTTATTTAGAAATCGTAATTCTTAATATTTGGATTCATCAACCTACTGTAACTTTGTTGCCGAGTTCAATTCTAATTGTCCTACTATACAATTACATAGCATCAATTTATGAATATTTTGCGTTGTACCTTCTTCCAAAGAGAAATCAGTATGGTTAAAGAGTTAATTGCACTGTAATAAATCTTTTATAAGCCTAGCTAATTACTAATATTTCAGTGACTTTCACGTATTTTCACCATTCTTGTAGATAAATGCTGATAGTATGAAGTTTATTTTTAATTGGACCATGTTAAAGAACTGCTAACAAGTAATTTATTAGAAATAACATATATGACCTACAGGTATAAACACATTGAAATAGTTAGATTCTAAATAATAAAAGATTATTCCCAGTTATACCAATATTTAAAGAATTATTCCACAATATATTTTGAAAACTATAATAAAAATAGCTGAAACTAGGACATGGTATACGGTAGGCTCGAAGCTTAGTTTGTTAAATTGTAAATAAACAACGACAATTGAAGAATGCGCTAGCTACAGTAATATAAAATAATAACCTAATTCAGATTAGTTATGTCTTATTGGTATAATTATAGTTTCGTACAGTTAAATAGCACTATTTAAAATATTTTGTCTTATTAAAATAGTAAAATTATATCTTTTATAATTCTATAAATATTTGTAATTTTTAAGTTTCTTGTAATTTATCATACATACCAACATGTGGACTTTATATCAGAATGTATTATTCTAGTAAGACAGTAGTTTTGATAGAAATAATAAAATAAATAATAAAATATCTTTAAAACGTGAGTTCATTACTATACCATTTATTGCTAGTTCTCATCTTTCACATTAAGTATACATGAGGAAATATGTGCAATAATATATTAAACTTTATTCTTATTGTTTATAATATATTTTCATGTTTTTCAATGAAACCACATTGCTTCTTAACTTTGAATATGGCTACAGGCTTTATAAGAATATATTTAATGTGGAAGAAATTCGTTTTCGACATATACTAATGTGTATAAATCTTATTAGTTGAATAGAATATTTTATTGCTTGAACATAAAAGTCATTCTAGGGTAACTCTAATAATCGTTGGCTGTTTAATAGATGCAGTTCGACTTCGGTAAGTAGGCGCAAGAATAGAGCCAGTTGACACGAGGCTGAGGTGTGTTGGGCCTGTTTCCGCTTTTCCAGAGATAATTATTGGCAATGAAGGAGCGGAATCACTTCTTGAACGTTTTCTTTCCGCTAATTGAGTACAGTTGGAGAGCTCATTCTTTTTATGTGAAGCCTGTAAATAATTGTTAGAAATTGGTGGCTCAACTATATTTGAGCTGCATAGTATGCTATATCTTTCAAATATTTTTATACCATTAATTCCATATTTTGTGCTTTTAGTCTGCGACGTGTATCCCTATTTGTTATGCCGTTTGAATTAAACAATCTTAATTCAGTTATGTAGACAAGCCAGTAGAAAGCAGAAAATCTGAATGGCAGAAACTGTGAAGTTTTAAAACACTAGAAGCTTTCTTCATCCGCTCATCGAAATTGCGTGCATACGAGGTGAACAGTACATTTTTTAAGAGATAAAAACATGGAATTGCCTCTGTATTAACGAGAGCGTTGCTCCTTGAGTACCGTCTTCTTTCTATTACTATTTCAGTGTTACTTCGTGGCCTCACAACTACAGAACTGATACGAAAGTTTCTGTTCCTGAAAGAAAATTTTGGAACGTTAATTAATATTAACTCAGAACAGTAGAGTTCACCGTTCTTTTAGCTCTTTTGTAGTTAGTAATCGTTTTCTTCTTAGACTTTGAGGGCCTGAAGAAGAATCCTTCTTTTCGATGCGTAATTTTCGGAGAATTTTTTCGTAGAACTCAGATAGCATACCCATGACTTCCTAAAAAGCGTTTTTTATCGCTAATGTTATACAATGGTTAAGAATATAATATAAAATTCTAGAGCTAATGAACCTATGTCGTATGTTAAACATATCTCCTATGATTAAAACAAGCAAGTTTAACGATAATCTCAGGAAATTATACTTAAATTTATACTGAAATGCTGGTGTGACATGCATTTCATTATATAGCAAATACAGTGTTAGAATACCAGGGGAAACAAACTAAAATATATACTTAATCGACAACGAAGCATGTAATATTTCGTATAAAAGTGTAGAATTATGAGCCATTGATGAAAAATTAAATATGATAATTGAGTTAGGGTACGTAAATCGGTTAGTCACAAATACTGGCGGCAAAACAACACAAATCGAGTGAGAAATGATGGAATGAATCATATGGAATTAAGCTTTCAAGTATCAAGACATCAAAATAATATGTACTCTTTATATTCATTTGTTAGGATGATCAATATGGCAAATGTGATGCAACTATTGGGGAAAAAAGATACAGTGGCTCCCAGGATTACGGGTAACAACATGGACCGAGTGCACTATCGATTATCTCGCTTTTAAATTATTTATTTTGTATTCTAATTAAAGATTCGGAGTCGGCATCAAATTGCGGTTATTTTCGACCTTATTTCCTTAGTTATATGCAAGGTTTACTTTTAATGGAAAAGAGAATATACCAGGTTCAAGGGATTATTGTGAGAACTATTTTCTAGGTTCTGAAGTTGTCTAATTCTTCTATTTCATTAAGATATAGGTACTACCTCAGCTATCTTTTTCAGTTAAGGCCTCCAAAATCAGGAAGAAGACTACCAAAAATACTTAAGTGCTCTGGGGTAGTACTCCCTCCCAAAGACCGTATCCTTATCTGTTTTATCCGAGAGGCAGTTCTGATCAGTTGCTGCCACTTCTAATGGGAGGCTTTCTGAATGACTTTAGAAGTCCGACGAAACTAGCAGATTCAAAAGTATTTGAAAAAGTGGTAGGTCGTAGCAGATCACCAGCCAAGACACTGCCAGGGATGTTCTCCAATCGTTTCTCAATGCTGGCCAACAGAAATTGCGATGGCCTTGTGGTGTAGGTCATACGGAGTGGGGATGGAAGCGCAGGGTCGGATCCGCTCTGTTCCCCGAGGTTCTCGCGGTTTCCGCTTCTTCCTTATTGCCAAACTCGTCCGATGGATAGCTTCGCAACAATTCTCTTCAAAATAGCAGTTTGTATGAGACAAAAGTTGGCTAAACGTGGCAGAGTGTTTCACTTGACAGGTAAAGATTCCCTCGCAAAGATTTCCAGAGTATCGGTGACCAGTGCGAAGGGTATTAGCGGAGAGTGCGAAAACATGCTACTAATTCGTTACTTACATCAGTTTCTATATTCACGGCTTTTCCAGAATAACACTTATATAACACTAATAAAATAAAATAATCTACTCATGTCACTTCTTACAGAGCTACTTTCAGTACTTTCATGGCCAAGTGGTAGTCGTTGGAGCGTGAGATGAAGTGGTCGGGGTATCAATCCCCCAATCTGTTCGTTTTTTGTCTTCTCAACTAGTTAGTAATAGCTGATCATTTATTGTGTATGTGCACTCCCGGCTGAGGTACGGAGCAGGCTTAGGTGGGGGTTTCGGCTATTCTCGCGACAATCGGCAGACGACCGAGCCAGCGGTAAGTTTCGGCGCACTTGGACGTATGCTCCGGGCAATTCGAATAACGTAAGTTACCGGTGAGTTTTCCTTTCTATTTTTCAGCGCTCTCCTGAGCCGAGGCTTTGCCTCAGTGCTCCCAAGAGCCGAGGCTTTGCCTCAGTGCTCCCAAGAGCCGAGGCTTTGCCTCAGTGCTCCCAAGAGCCGAGGCTTTGCCTCAGTGCTCCCAAGAGCCGAGGCTTTGCCTCAGTGCTCCCAAGAGCCGAGGCTTTGCCTCAGTGCTCCCAAGAGCCGAGGCTTTGCCTCAGTGCTCCCAAGAGCCGAGGCTTTGCCTCAGTGCTCCCAAGAGCCGAGGCTTTGCCTCAGTGCTCCCAAGAGCCGAGGCTTTGCCTCAGTGCTCCCAAGAGCCGAGGCTTTGCCTCAGTGCTCCCAAGAGCCGAGGCTTTGCCTCAGTGCTCCCAAGAGCCGAGGCTTTGCCTCAGTGCTCCCAAGAGCCGAGGCTTTGCCTCAGTGCTCTTATCCCACCTCCCCTTCGGGAGGAGAGTGGGATAATTTTGGACGCTTCTGAAGCGTTTGGCACTGAGGTGCTGAACTGCTTCAGGAGCTTATTGGCACCTAGGTGCCAATATTTAGAATGTAAGGGGAGGCTATGCCAAAATTTTCCAGGTTTTAAAAACATGTATTATATCCTATTCTTTTATATTTAGATAGAACCTTAGCCATATTTCAGCTAAGGTCTCCAAAATTAGGAAGGATACTACCTCAACCCTTAAAGGGTATAGGGTAGTATTCCCTCCAAAAGACCATTTCCTTCCTTCCTTCCTTCCTTCCTTCCTTCCTTCCTTCCCTAACCGGAAGGTAGTTCTGGTCGTGTCCAGCCACTTGTAGTGAGTGGCTTTCGAAAGGCTTTTGAAGCCCGAAGAAACTAGAAAATTCAAAGATATAAACACTTTTCGGTTTCCGTACCTATCGCTGGTTCAGTTTTTGCTGTCGAGAGATAAGAGACGCAGAGATAAAAAATTGGGCATAGATTCGCCTCTCCAAGGTTTTTCAGTGCGACCCGTTAGGGTCCAAAGGCACCTAGGTGCCAATAAGCTCCTGAAGCAGTTCAGCACCTCAGTGCCAAACGCTTCAGAAGCGTCCAAAATTATCCCACTCTCCTCCCGAAGGGGAGGTGGGATAAGAGCACTGAGGCAAAGCCTCGGCTCTTGGGAGCACTGAGGCAAAGCCTCGGCTCTTGGGAGCACTGAGGCAAAGCCTCGGCTCTTGGGAGCACTGAGGCAAAGCCTCGGCTCTTGGGAGCACTGAGGCAAAGCCTCGGCTCAGGAGAGCGCTGAAAAATAGAAAGGAAAACTCACCGGTAACTTACGTTATTCGAATTGCCCGGAGCATACGTCCAAGTGCGCCGAAACTTACCGCTGGCTCGGTCGTCTGCCGATTGTCGCGAGAATAGCCGAAACCCCCACCTAAGCCTGCTCCGTACCTCAGCCGGGAGTGCACATACACAATAAATGATCAGCTATTACTAACTAGTTGAGAAGACAAAAAACGAACAGATTGGGGGATTGATACCCCGACCACTTCATCTCACGCTCCAACGACTACCACTTGGCCATGAAAGTACTGAAAGTAGCTCTGTAAGAAGTGACATGAGTAGATTATTTTATTTTATTAGTGTTATATAAGTGTTATTCTGGAAAAGCCGTGAATATAGAAACTGATGTAAGTAACGAATTAGTAGCATGTTTTCGCACTCTCCGCTAATACCCTTCGCACTGGTCACCGATACTCTGGAAATCTTTGCGAGGGAATCTTTACCTGTCAAGTGAAACACTCTGCCACGTTTAGCCAACTTTTGTCTCATACAAACTGCTATTTTGAAGAGAATTGTTGCGAAGCTATCCATCGGACGAGTTTGGCAATAAGGAAGAAGCGGAAACCGCGAGAACCTCGGGGAACAGAGCGGATCCGACCCTGCGCTTCCATCCCCACTCCGTATGACCTACACCACAAGGCCATCGCAATTTCTGTTGGCCAGCATTGAGAAACGATTGGAGAACATCCCTGGCAGTGTCTTGGCTGGTGATCTGCTACGACCTACCACTTTTTCAAATACTTTTGAATCTGCTAGTTTCGTCGGACTTCTAAAGTCATTCAGAAAGCCTCCCATTAGAAGTGGCAGCAACTGATCAGAACTGCCTCTCGGATAAAACAGATAAGGATACGGTCTTTGGGAGGGAGTACTACCCCAGAGCACTTAAGTATTTTTGGTAGTCTTCTTCCTGATTTTGGAGGCCTTAACTGAAAAAGATAGCTGAGGTAGTACCTATATCTTAATGAAATAGAAGAATTAGACAACTTCAGAACCTAGAAAATAGTTCTCACAATAATCCCTTGAACCTGGTATATTCTCTTTTCCATTAAAAGTAAACCTTGCATATAACTAAGGAAATAAGGTCGAAAATAACCGCAATTTGATGCCGACTCCGAATCTTTAATTAGAATACAAAATAAATAATTTAAAAGCGAGATAATCGATAGTGCACTCGGTCCATGTTGTTACCCGTAATCCTGGGAGCCACTGTATCTTTTTTCCCCAATAGTTGCATCACATTTGCCATATTGATCATCCTAACAAATGAATATAAAGAGTACATATTATTTTGATGTCTCTCATGGAGTATTTCCTAGGAGAAAATGGCAGAAGCAATAATATATTTAATATACGGAGACATTAGATAGCAATTCCTGATTTTAGGCAAGATCTATACAGTTTATTTTAAATAAAAATAATTATGATGAGAAATGTAGTGTTAAAAATAACCAGTATGGCATCATATTAATCTGTTAGAGTTTTCTACCAATTTTTTAACACAATACATTGATATTTACAGAAAATAATATGCATTACACACCTTAACCCAGTATTTTCGTTAAAATCTTTAAGGAGAAAGGAACATCGAATACTGATAAAATACAGATTTATAGTAACATTCAGGCATAGCGCCGGTAGTGAAGGAGACATGTCTCGCGCAACTTTGGAGAGACGGAAACCGAAGGCTAAATTTATCCTTTTAGCTCCTTCATATTTAGTGGTTTAATATTAAATCACTGCATTCTGTTTCTCTTTCTTAATAGGTAAAATTGGTTCGGAGGCTTTGCTTGATAGACCCTAAAGATTCAAAAGCAATATTGCTGATATACTATTTTTATAAATTACTACCTATTTTTCAAAAGAATTCACTTTAAACGATTAGTGACGATAAAACAGGTGTGTTTTCGAATTTAAACATCTAGATGACTCCGAAAAAAATAACAGCAAGTGCATCGAAATATTTGCATATTAAAATCAGGAAGAGAAACGTTTAAATAAAAGTAAGTGCTAAAACAAAAACCTTAATTCTTCTATAATCTAATTTTCGATGACCTAGTATTGTTTAAATAATATCCTCTATTGCTTTGAGTGGCTGTTTTGAAGAGTTCACTTTGGCAAAAAACGATTGAGCACTTTTATGTTTCTAAGCCAAAGATGCTAGTTGTTAAATAGGGCGAATAAGGACGAGACAAGCAATTTAGAGTTCCTCATAAATTCGTATATGGAATATATTCTTTGAAATAGCAAATATTTTACGCATATAATGAATTTTTTTAAAGTACAAAATAACACTTATTATCATTTACATTTATCATGAAGCTTCTACTTTTTAAAACGAAACCTTCAATGGGGTGTGGATTACATTAAAGAAAATTGAACAATGGAAAGTCAACCACGGGTTATCTCAAATTGTACTATGCAAGATAAAATTAAGTAGAATTTTTCAAGTGAGTTAATATGTTATGTGGAAATTAAAAACACAATAATATGTAAAGCCGACAAAATTTTCTGAAATATGTTGCTAATACAATCTTACTCGTTAAAAACATTGCAATAATTTAAAAGTAAGCCTAATATCGTGGAAGAATGAACGTAAATCATAATAAAGAAACACATATTATGACGACAAAATAATTTTTGCATAAGAATTCGAAGATAAATAATCATTAAATTGAATACTATGATGCAAACGTCTATTGCTTTCTTTAAAAACATTTCGAAAACATTCAAGGTACATTTAATCTTTTTAATGCATGGTTTAAACACACTTAAATAAATAAAATATCGGTGAGATAAATGCAATGAGAAAGTCAGGAGAAAAAATAAATTATAAGGAAATAGTTCGTGGATAAATTGGATTTAAACCAGTCGCTACTAACACATGTAGTATGTATGACCGGAGAGTTCATGATCAAAAAAGAAATACATATTAATCTTTTCATACGTATATTTAAACCAATAAATAAAATAAAGCAATAAACTTAGTTTTATTTCTACTTGACTAGACTGAGAAAACACTGGAAAATCAATTTCAATGTAAAACTACACAGCGATGTAGCTAGAAACTTCAAAAGACAAGATACATGCATCACTTGAAATAGTACTAACACCTAAAGTGGACATTCTATTTAGTGCACCTATTACTACCTAATTCGTGGTCCCTTTTTCGTTATGTATGCTATCCCGTCCTTATACTCAATTTTGGTGTTTCTAAAACATCAACTACTGATACAAATTTTAACATGGATATTAGCAATTATTACGAAAATACAATTGTGAAAGCATTTATAGTTATATTTTATGGTTCTGTTTGCTCACTTTTTTTAATCAGAGTTAGGTGTCCCCTATTACTGATAAAATATTATCCAGAAAGCGTAAAGCAAAATGTTCAGATATGATAATTTCTTAATTCTGAACAGTTCGTTGAACTTTTGAAAGACGTCTATTTTCTTATTTTCCAGTAAAAGCAATTCACTTACAACTCTGATGATCTATACTGTTTCTTCTTTTTAATGAGGTTTTCGCTGCTTAAAAGAAAAATTTATTTCTGATAAGCCCGTTCACTTGTCGCGTGAATACCACTTTTTTATCATTCCAGTAGATAACTGTTTGTCTCGTGATAATTCTCCTGTGTACAATAAAAGAGAAAATTACAGGCACTATGAAATATTTCAAATACAAGTGGATAGAAGGACATCAATCTGATAACAAATTCTATCCACCTAGATTCGTCTACATGTACATTATTATAGACGTTCTCTCGTTATTATCTTTGTAAAAGTAGAATACAAGTAGAGATAATTTTAAATGTGAGAAGTAGGTCAGATTTACAATCATGCTTAGGTATAGCTAACGGTTGAAAGAATCTTGGCAAAAAGGATTGTTGGTTACCCAAACCAACTCATCGGCTTAGCTTGATTGCTCATGTTCCGGCTTTCCGACGCAATGAAGCGTGCCCCTGGGATCAATCCACCGCCAACATTACGACATTAGAGCTCTGCCTGACGTTCTCCTCTCTACATAGATTCCGATGCCATTTCTCAAGATAGACTTCTCCAACTACAACTCGAGCGATGCTTTACAGAAAGAATTAGAACAACGGGTATGTCCATGTAAACAATGATTAACGAAAGTTCATGACAATTGTAAATTGCATCTATGATTTAGATGAATAGCTTGAACCTGCCAGTGAATATCATCAGCACCTGCCTAGGTCTAAGGATACATCGAGAGATCCCAAAAGGAAGAATACAAAAGTTCTTGATGAGAAGTCAAATTGTAAATCTACGTTTAAATTATAGTATTATTACAGTCAATTTATTGAGGATTCGATTTTAGAAAGTTATTAATATAAGAAAACTAAATTAATTGAGTATTTAATTCAAATATAATAGAACAAACATACCTTTACAGGTCTGGATTGTCCTTATCTCAGCACTTCTCTTCATCGGTGCACTGATTGCTTCGTATAACGCTGAACCCGTCTATTTTTCACTATATTGTTGGGGAATTATTGATTTTTCGTTTTTGATCTACTGGAATCTCTCCCGAAAGGAGGTAGACTTCTTCAAACAACTCATGCGTAGTTCCACTGGTGTTGGTATACTGAGGAAGACGAAAAAGAATGTCATGGTAAAGGTACATAGAGCAATTTAACAAGCAGCCAATGTCTTCGCACCTTGTATTGTTTCAGAGGTATAAATTGAAAAATATTAAAAGACGCACTTTAATTCTTTTCACTAATTATTCCAAAGTTCGGTTATTTTCAGAATTTAGCCACCTCTCTTTCACTTGTTGTTGCTATTTGCACGATAATCATCTTGAGTATTTCCCTCTTCGATGTCATTGTCCTCTTTTCTAACTCCAAACAGCAGTCTCTGGCCAAGATATTTTTTTCTATTATATCGTTGGCCACTGTCATTTTTTGTCTTCCTGGTGCCAACTGCGCTGTGTTCTCCCATATCACTCAGCTCTCATCTGAGTTCTTCGTCATAGCGAACGATTTTCATCAGGATGGAAATACATATCAGGTCGCAGTTAAAAACTAATACCCGATTAATAGTGATATACTTTTAAACAAAAGGCCTTTTTAAAGAGAATATAGTTTAGATGCATTTTTAATACTCTTTTACAAAAAGAAAATAGCGAGCCCTACTATTTATAGTAGAAGTACTATTAAAATTAAAAAATATGTCGAATTCTTAATTAAGAAGAGTTTCTTAATCATTTATTACATTTGAAATCTTATTAAAAGGTAATAAATTAAGTAATTATATTCTATATAAGGCGTAATTCAAGAGAGGCAAATGGGAATTAAAGAATGAATAACATTCAGATCGCAGTTTCTAAACATTATGTTCATGCACATTGTCAATTAATCAAACTGTTCAATTCAGTTCGGAAGCCACTCAGGTAAATAGTAGAACAAGAAAGAAGGTGGAATATGGAAAGAGAGTAAATGAAAAAGTTTTAGAAAAAGAGTTTCAAAAGAGAAACAGCTTACAATAAAGTTGACAATATAGAAACAACTTTGATTTAAATAAGGAAAAAGGAAAAAATAACATTTCAGCTACTGGTGTTCAGTTCACCTGATTAGAAATACTGTCGTCAGCTATAGAATTCTCATTCACCTCTTAAAATATAACTATAATGGAATCAATAATACGTTGGATTTGGCGAAGCTTGGACTTTTAAGCATTTATCTCATTGTATGTCTATTCCATTTCATCTGCATTGTTAGCTCAGCCATATCCCTTCGAGCCTCAATTGTTGAACTACGCTATCTGATGCTAGAGTTACTAAGTGGTGACAAAGCTCTTCATGATCAGGTGTGGTCCATTTAGATCATACTAAAAAATTGGCAGATTACAGGTATTACCTAAACATTACGTAATATAAGACACTATAATTTATCCTGGCCTATTTCAGACCTATTCGTTGTGCACGTTTTTCCTTGTCCATCTTCGAAGCCATAAATTTGGCCTATCTTTCTTCGATTTGACAATTATTGATCGTCAATTTCTCAACTGTGTAAGTTACATTTCACCAAGAATTGGTTGAAAGTTAGACTAATAATATATAAATATATATCTCCAAAAGCTAAGATCTAAATCCGCAGTTTTGTATAAATTAGCATGAAACAAAATAAATACTGCTTGTTAAATTATGTTAATTATATTTAAAAAGTTGAATTTAATGTATCTAAGAATATGGAATTAGATCCTAAAATATAATACTAAAATTTTCAATAAACAATATGATCAAGAGAATGAAATATGAGGACAAAGTTTAAAAATAATGGCTAAAAAACAATAAAATCCCAGCATTCATCATTAACTCCACTGTTGGCAGTCATCCAACAAATACCCTTTGGAGCACAAAGCCTCGTATTTCACTGATCACTCCGAGAGAAAGCGAAAATAGTAGCAGTACCCAAAATAATTCACTTCTTAGCAGATTAACATATGCTAATCAATGACCCTTTTTATCAAGATTTTTCGATTTCATTTGTCAAGCATATTTTCTACTGAATAATGGTTAGAAGTAAAATATTTGATAAAATACATGTAAGCAATTTTCTTCAACATAAATCATATTCCTTGCCCCTTAATTTATGCTTTTTCAGATTCTGGCGGGTGTTTTGCTACTTGCTGTCTACCAATATATCATGTAGATCTGCATTTTCTAAGATATTAGCAATCAACTAAGGTTGTAATGTAAAATAAGCCCTAAAAAAAATCTAATAATAGAACTTTGAATGCTGTTTAAGATACAGCTATTACAGAAGAGCAGGGAAACACATGTATTATCATGAGTGATTGTAATCAGTATTAACGCTATATTTAAATTTAGTGTTTTAACTTTGTGAAACAACCCAGAAATTTAAACAAGTTATGCTATTTTCTTCAGCGGCATGACCATTTCTATTTATGTGGTTACATTTATCTAAAACAGAGATCAGTAATCAACAATTTATAATACAAGTGAACAAGAGAACATCCCTGAGAGCTAGAGATGGTCACAAAATGGGAAATAGCTACTTTATACAGAAAAGTATATCTGGAAAAATGTACAGACAAAGTCAATAATGAGATGACCTATGTGAAGTATATTTATAATGTAACAATTCAGGCGAAAGTTAGTTTTTCGACTGTCAGTTGACGAATAAGTTCTTGATTTAGCTGGAAATCAGTTTCCAAAAGCATGGAACGATCGAGAAGTGTTAGCTGGAAATAATATAATTAGACAATAAAAGTAATATAAAGATAAAAAGAAGAGTTTACGCAAGATTAAGAGAAAAAAACAAGTCGGAAACCTTTGGCTTATGTAGTTTAAATAGAGGATGTACAGGAATCGGTATTCCCTGCTTTAGGATATCATTGACCATCCGTTGTAAAATCTCTCTCGACAATAAGCCAGCATCATCTAACTCATCCTGGACAAGAATACGAGGAGTACGTGAAATCTGGAAACAAAATAATTTATATTTCTTCTATCCATACATTATTTCCTTTCCTTCTTTGCTCAAGCACGTTACTCTCCTCACATTCGTCCTCAAAACAGACCAGCCGTATAGTCTTCAGGTTTACTCTGCCTCTCACGGTTTTCGCAGTTAACTTCATTTTCATTGTTGCCTCAATATGAATTTCCATCGATGCAACAGGGATTTCTCCTTGACTATCAATTGAAGAAATCTCGATTAAACCAGTCAATTGGAAAAAAATTCCACCTAGAATTTTAAGGGAATAAATAATATAGTTAGTGTACTAAAAAGATAACATACCTAAACTTTCAGGCTGCACCAAAATGGCAGGAGCTTTCAGTGTGGAGAATAAAAATGCAACTCTTTTGTTTGGGATCTAAAAATATAGCTGCATTTTTTTGAAAAAATTAAAGACGTACTAAAGTGGTCAAAACGAAGATAAAATGAGATAGTATAGAGAAGAAACTAATCACCATATCTCTGAGAGTGGGAAACAAATCTCCCACACAGAACAATGAGCCCGTTGAAAGATCACACGTCGTTTGCATCAGTGAGCCAAACTGGGGCGTTGAAGAGTCAACGCGTGTATTGAATAACCCAGTTCTGTAAGACAAATATTAAAGTTGTTACTAGTATGCCTTCGTGCACAATCTCTCAAATTCTAGTGCTAGAGTTTTGTTTTTAGAATTCACCTGTGTCCATGGTACATTAATGTATTAGGTACGTAGTCAGAAACAACCACTTGAAGCATGTCTTCTGTAGCACTGAGAGGAAGAACTAGTGGTCTAGGTCCAAATGGAGTTCGAATGTGTGCAGCAGAGATTTCTCCAGATGTCTCAATCTCCACTCCGAGCTTTGTGACTGAAGGTGGCGACAATATACCGTAATCAAGAAACAGATTATCCACGTGAGACTGAAATAGTAGAATCAAATGTTAAGATACTAAGGATTCTTTTATAATATTCCTAGCCACTTAAATGAACAAGTACTTACTATAAACTATTTTTTTTATTCTGTAAAAACAAATGCACTTATACTTCTTAAAAGCCCACAGAATCTTTAAGAACTAAACAAATAAGGGTTGTGTTAGATATATAATGACTAAAACTAACAATCTTTGAATAATAGATGATTTTAATTCAAACTTTGACTGTCATGATAAGAAGTTATGTCTTACCAAGTTAAAAGTATTTGTGATTAAATGGAAATTGGATTGTCGATGTGCTCTCTGCTTTCTATGTATTTCTTCATTTCTACGTCTAATTGCTGTAGATCGGGGAGATCGGAGATTTACTCTAGAAGTTATATTAGATTGCTTAATAAATACAAATCGAATAATTTTTTCTCATCCTCCATTCTTTTTTTTCAAACCCCATAGTATCAATCTCATAGAATTATTCTTACGCTTGTAAAGCAGCATCTTGTCTAATATGCCGCAAAGACTTCATTGCCGTCTGAAGCATTCTAGGTGATCTTTTCGTTCCTGTGATTGAGCCAATTCTCAACGAAGAACCTATTTTGAGTTATTTGGTTACCATAATTTATGATATTAAAATGAGATAGTTAAAAAATATATGAAAATTCGCTCTTTATAGTCAAAATAGAAAAAAAGACCTGTTCGTATAGTAGTCACTGCCTGATTTTTTACCCTTATTGTTTTTTGATCTCGCAGAACAGTTTGTAGCCTAGAATTATAGTGTAAATGTTTTGGAAACATACAATTGCACTCTCTTCGAAATTCAAATAATGGAAGTCAACTATCTATGATCACGAACTTCCTCATTACTCTATGTTATGCTCAGAATGATTTCTGCTGACTTTTGTCCGAGACTAATTTTGTCTGCAACTCCCGAGAGACTTCGAATTAGGCTGAAGTTCGTCGTATCGCCAAGCGAGATGCGTGAAGGAAGTAGACCGAATCGCTGGTTAATCTGGAAAGAAAGAATAATGCTCCATAGACAAACTCTCATATAAAAAGAATCTCAGTAAACATCAAGTAATGGTCCTATGTCTACAAATGACACTTCCCTTACCCTTGTTTCAGTTATAAATATTAGGCGGGGGCAAATCAAGTTTTCGAATAATGTGTGACCACTTCGAGATATTGCTTCCTGTAAAGACATAAAAGAAATTCAATTTAAGCAAACACTAAAATAACAACATACAGCCAGCATTTTTCCGCTTTCTGGAGTCAGCGGTTTGGCCACTGCGACAGTAACAGGTATATTTGGTGCAACGCGACATAATTCTATCTGAATTTGAGTAATTACTAATACTAAATTAAGACAAAATCATAATTAATTAAAATGATATAGATTTTATAGTTCTTAAACTTAAAACACATGATAATATAATTTATCTACCACTACTAGGTAAAAATAAATTACTGATTCCATACCTTTAAGCTCGGATTACCACGGTTATTCTTTCGAATTCTTACGCTGACATCCAGTGAAAATTTCCCTGTCTTTACTTCGAGTGGTCCATCCAAAATAATACCACCAATATGACCAGAACCCAAAGCCGAAACACTACAATATTTGAGAAATATTAAGATATGTTCTTATAATGATTCGGACTAACCTCAGATTCATGCTTTGCATGCTGACGCTCACTATATTAGGAGCAATAGATGCAACATCAAATGAATTAGGCACTTGGAAAAGCTGAAGTTTCATCGAGGATATGGAGACTGTAGGTAGTGTAACCAACTATAATAAATTATTTCATAGTAAATGGCTCCTGGAGAATTTCATTACTTAATATCGGAAACTGCATCAGGTAGACTATGTTAAAATATTAGTGGTAAAAAGTACTTGATTATAATACTACATACCGTAACTGTTTTCTCTTCAAAGGGTAGATTAATAGTTGCAACTTCTGTAGTAAGAGCGCGTGCCACAATAGAAGAGACATAACTAGTTCCATTCGGAGTTAATCGAGCACGTACTCCTGGGCCAGCCTATAAATCGTGTGAAGAGATAAGACAACTAACGTTTTAGTACTTTAAAAAGAGTTAAATGATACGTTTAACTACATTTATAGAAGATACCTAAAACTGGGTGATGCTTTATCTAATTTTACACACAAAGATTCTGTAGGAAAAACAATAGTATTAACTTCTGTATACAAAAAACATACATTGATTCCAGTCGTGTAATAGATAAAAAAATGGTGAACATATTGAAATAGGATGAGTCAAAGATAACACCCATACAAAATTAAATCATTTCACTTACCCCTCTATAATTTACGGTATTTGCCAAATTAGCAATTTAAAAATCATGCTAGTCCAAAAAATTGTAAATGCTTCTAATAATCGGTAGTTTTTTTTAAACAAATCCTATAGAACTTGACCCACTTTTTCGTTTGCAACACATTACCACCATAGATTGTTCTGGCTTTCAATGAACTACATATAATTTCATAAGACTCCTACTTTTATATCTTATATTGATATAATTATTTTTTAAACTAACACTATAATTACAACAATTAATAGAAAGCTTTCAAATCAGCTAATCCTCATATATATATATATATATACATTCTTATTTACCTAATACATAACCTACTTTTCCAACTTAAAAGTACCCAATAGTTAAATATTAAAGAAATTTAACTTGGATACCCAGTTTATGTTGCAAACTTAGCTAATAGGCAATTATATTAATCAATACATATAATTATGGATTTAGACAAATTGTTATTTGTACCAGCGTTGCTTACAAATACTTAATAGAGTTAAATAAAGAATTATTAGCGCAGAAACATGAATAATAAGGTTAAAATACTCTTTGTATATCTATAAATATCCACTTAGTAATTAGGATGTTAGCCTGTTAAATAATAAGCTTTTATCTATTTTTTTAAGTGAAGATAGATAAATTTAAATTGAACTCAAATCACATTTCTCTTCTGTGTAATATAAAAATTAGCAAATTATTACTAATTTATAAAATATCTTTTCAGATTTCTAGAAGAACATAATTCGACATGATATCATGCCATATAAGTTGTGATTAAAGCAATTAGTTCACTGTAAATTTATGATCTAAACGCGAAACTTCATGTACTTCACTGAACGGGTTCCCGCCCGTGAAGTAAAAAGACCAAAACGAAGACACAAAGGCATGCTCTCTACTGTAAATTGTGTATATAAAGAACTTTCACTACAGGTGGTAACAATGAGGCAATGAAGATGTTAAAGAAGAAACAGGAGAAAAGGGGCTAAAATTAATTAAAAGATAAAACAATACTGAAATAACTGCACTGAGCATTAAAGACATAAGAAGTTATAGTAGTTTTTTTTTACCATATTTCCGTCCTTCAACAATAGATCATTAATAGCATCGTCAAATTGCGCTTGAATTCCACACAAGAGTGCAACAAACTAAAATAGTGATAACTATTAATCCACTGAATTAATACTGTTCTCACTAATCAGAACTAATTCAACTACTTCACGTATTTGAGAATACATTGAAGGTAACAAAAGAAAAAGAAAACTCTCACCAGACAATTTCTCATATCACTTTTTCCTTATTTTTTCACTTTCGCAAAGTAAATCTGCCCTGAAAGGTTATAATATCACTTGCAAAATAAAAACACCTCGCAAAATGCTAGATTAATCATATTATGATGATTCATAAATTAAAATTTTCATCAAGATGTGAATGTAAATAAATAAAGTTCTTACAACATACTGTAATACATTGAGTGTCACTACGAATGAAACTTAGAACTGAATAAAACTATAGTATTTTGATGGGTAAATAAAAAAAAACAAGCAGGGATAAAAAAGATCATAGAGAAGAATATGATATTGAGAATGAAGTTAAAATTATTATAGCTTTGATTTATAGACATATTGTAATAGACTTATGATAAGGGATATTTCATAGATTAATTAGCAGAGAAAATGTAAGACATGGTCAAAATGAAATAAGAAAAATATATATAACATGATAGTTATTTAAAGAAGTACAATGGCAATTATAAAGTGGGATGAATAGAGAAAGAAAGAGACTATGTTATTGGTAAGAGGAAACGAGCACAGCTAAGAAAGGAAAAATGGCCGCAATCTTGCCTTCAAACTACGAAGCACAATACTTTCAGTGAACTGCAATGTGCTTTTATATGGGAATTTTACACTTTCTTTCTTTTCAAAGAAAAACATTCGTAGTAACGTGTGTCCCTCTACGTCTTACTAGCTAATAGGAACTCGAATAAAAGCTAAATTCGAATACAGTTTGGTCCTTGAGCATAATCGATCACACAAAAGCGGTGAAAACAACCTTCTAACCAAGATGGGTTATGAAAACGAATAAGCGAGAATAGAAAAGCAGACATGGAAGAATTACTACTCCTTTTATACTACGTATTAGTTTATACAAAGGGTACGGTCAAGACATTCTTTGTCCTATTGTAAACGAGAATTAATTGTGGTCACGCAAAACTCACCGATCGTGCACTCTGCATGCGCCGCCTTCCACTTGTTTTCAGTTTCTTCTCATCTGTTTCTGTCTTTTTCTCTCTACTTTTATATGTTTTCTTCCTATTCTTTTTTGCTATGTCTGAATTTCGATACCAATCACATAGTATACTTCGCAAGTTATTCTATTGTCTTGTGAGAATTTGCGATTCTTCCAGTTGGTATTGTCCTACACATTACAGCCTAGTATAATTCAATTCCAATTCTACATAACGAGATATAATGAAGCAAGGTACTCATTTTTCTCAGGAACTAAAAGAACTTGAAAACTAGGCAAAAATTTAATTGCCATGGAGAATTTGCCTTTTTCGCTTCTGTTTTACATTTTCTGTACAGTAGTTTCCTGTTTTACTTTGCTATATTATAAAACACTCGGTGATGGCATAATATTACTGCTCTTATCGCCTGTGGCGAAATCTTCGGCTGTTGTCTCGGATTGAGATTTGTTAATTACCTGTCTAGTTCTCTAATTCATTCGTTGTTCATTTATAATCAAATAACAATAACATTTGATAAAAACGGAAAGTTGTTAAGCTTAGAAATGCATTCGACCCGTAATCATCTCTAATATTTGTAACAATGGTTAACATTTATGTAAAAGTACTTAGGAATAAGGCCAAAGAAATTTTTTATGCCTTATGCTTAAGAAATATAATTAGTGAAGCTATCTCTAGTATAATACATATATATCTTAATTCTAAAATAAAAACAACAGTATAAGTTAAGGAAACGAGATACGATATTCTACAAATCACTCGACTGATTAGAAGTTTCAATACTTCATCCTCCATTTCTCAATGACTTGATACTTTTTCGTAATCGTTTGATCTAAGCAATATTGAAATTAAAATTTTCATAGAATTACACTACAAGCACTATTAACTTACGTTTCCATTGATTTAACAGACCTACTTATCTTTATAGTGCTTTTAAAATAACCATTCTTCAAAGTGAAAATGGGGTAATTATAGTATATTAATCAATTAACACCTAAGTTTCCTTATTATATTTGTTTTCTTTAAAACTTCCAATTCTAAACTTACTCCTTTTTTCAAGGTTTCCATAAGTTTATAATCCGCCATAGTGTTGATTACTGGATCAAGTATCATCGCAAGCAACCTGCAGTTGGATAAATGTTATTAATACGCTAAATATTAACATACTTGTCTCACGCTTCATTTAATATATATTTCTTAGAATTTAGAGCAACACAATTATACTTACCACACGATTGCAGCAACGCTTGCGAGGATTTCAACCTGCACGAAAAGTCGGCTGTAGATAAATGTTTTGCAGGGAGACTTATCACCTTCTCCTAAGATCAATATATTCGTCAAGTATATTACATGTGAATGTAAAACTATAGAACTATCAAATGTATTCTCGAAATAAGATTTATGTTACATATGATTATACTTTATATATAAACTATTAATTAACTAATTTTTTCGCTCCATCACTCACAAAATGGTTTTTTTAAAACATGAAAACGAACAGTTATGGAATGGCTATAATTCCTGGTGATTTAAGTTGCTCACCAAGAGAGCTAAGGCTTTTTAAATTACTGAGAGCAACTATGCAAACAATCAGTATTGGTACTGAGCCAACTGCGAAAGTGGCCATGTTCATTCCTAAACGATTCATCGCAACGAAGAAAGAACGCTGTCGATCAGAAGCATTCGTCTAAAAATATAATCTTACTAAGAACTTTTACTATTATTTAATTATAATAATAACTGAGCATTACTTTTGTGCTGCCTCTCAAGTTATTTGAGTATCTTGTTCTCAGGCGTATCAATAAAATCGAATAAACTCCTATCACCATAGAGTAACAGATCGAAAGAGAAACCACTAAAATATATCAAGTCATTCATATTTATTTTAAAATGCATTCTAATATGTACCCTACCGATTATAATTGCCAACGGTTTCTTGCAGCCTTTGAAAGAACAATAGACAGGTGCACTCTCCGGGTAAAACAGAGTTGCCCCCCACAAGCCCACACAGACCTAAAATTAGTGTATTATAAAACAAATAATATATTTGAAAATTCTTAGGATTTTAGAATGAATTATTTCGACTTTTTTAAAGATAAATTACTGAAAAACAAAATTGCTAATAAATACCGATGCTGCTGTAGCAACGAACCAGATGGCGCCAACAATAATAAAACAGTGGCGAAGGGTAAAATCAGTTTTATATATAAAAGGATGAACGATAGCTGTGTATAACAAACAGGACAAAGCAATGTATGTACCTAAACAAACCCTATTTAATACATGTCTAATTAATATTGCTACTAGGTTTTTTTAGACGGTGTATAGTAATTCTCATTGTTATAATATCAACAATATAAAATTAAAGTTCTTCACCTGTTATAGACAAAAAGTTGAGACATCCTACAACAATAAATATCATAGCAGAAGAATACAGGAAACCATCTGTTTTCCAACAAATTATGACACCATAGAATAATAGCAGAGCCATTATAGTACTCAGCGATCTACTTATCAACAAAATATAGCGCTTACGGTAGCTGTAAAAACACTTCATAAATCTCAAATTGCAAAAATATTTTAGTTTACAAAAATCAGTCCTCAAATACATACAACCTTGTACTCAGTTTTTATACTCTTTCATACCTGGATCCCGTTCCTATATAGACACATATTTGAAGAATAAGGTATGTAATATTGAGAATAAGAGCGATAGCAGAAAGCACAATTGGGATAATTATGAAGAAGTACATGCGGAAGTCCTTTACTAAGTGTAGTTTCTGGAGCAAAAACCATTAGACTTTTAAGATTAGAAAGTGCTAGTGCATAATCCCTACTTTGACTAAAAATCTATTGGTGCGCCTATAATAGTTGGATCTTTTATTCGCTAAATTATCAAATGTTTATCATTTCATTGTCTATTTGAACGTTCTTCTCTGATAAAAATGCATAAATATCATTCAAATTATTTTATGTCGGAAATAATTTAAGGCTTAAGCAGATGTATTAGAACTGTGACATCATGTCTAGTCCAGCGAGTGGTTTTGATCCCCGTAACCTGCGACTACATAACTAAAGCAAATAATCACAGATCGCTTTTCCAGTGAAATTAACTTTTTAAAGTTCAGAACAAAACAGAATAAAGATGTGATGCTAAAAGAGATTGAAATATTAAGACATTTTGGATATTAAAAGTTTTAAATGCTTAGATTTTTGCTACATCTTCCGTTATTAGCAAGTATAGTTTGTTTATTTCCTTCTTGTGTTAAAGTGTTAGCGAAATAGTAAAATTATTAATGAAATTTGCTTATTACTGAATTAGTGATTTACAAACATGTTTTCTTGTCTAGACATACACATAAACCTTCATGTCTTGTATTTAATAATTTATTCAGAATAAACAACTAACCTTTAACAGCTGACATGGTGTTTCCGTGGAAGTGATATTACACAATGCATATTTTTCATCTCGTCCAAAAACAAAAATATTTGAACAATTCTGGAAGACAATGGGCACAGTTGAAGTCATCGCAGTAGCACTGCATAGATTGTACAAATATAGATAACTAAAAAGCGAGGATGTAGATATTAAATTAAATTAAAATAGACAACCTTGAAATTTTTTTTGGCTTGATGTATTTTTAGCTAAAAATAATTTAAAAAAATATGTAATACAAAATAGTTTTACTGAGGCTTGATTGTAAGTGATAAAGACATAGAAAAAATCTAACGAAAATAGAAATAGGGAAGTAATTTAGCAATCATCACCTTATAAATAGGAAATATGCGACTAATTTGCAGAACAACACGAACTAAATAAAAAATAAAAACCAGTAATATTAGTGAAAGGAAAAATACAGTGAGTACACGCAATCATTGAAACATAAAAGAATGACACAATCGTCAGATTGCCGAGGAAAGTTCCGCATGTCTCAGATTGCTCAATGAATTATTGTTAATAAAAATAGATAAATAAACATATTGTCATACTAAATTTGTTAGAAAGCATTCCAAAATATATGTGGTCTAAAGGGAAATAAGGAAATTTATTGCAAAAATGATATTATATATGTTGTAAAATTTATTATTTCACATGGAGAGTAACCTACCTCAATACTTTTCAGTCGGCCAATTCACACCAGACGAATTCTTTATTGTCATATACTAGCAGAAAACGTTTACGACGGATAAAATTCTGCTAGGAAAATCCCAAGTTAAAACTATTGATAAAAACTAAATCTTATAGATATAATAACAGAAATTCACTAAACTCACTCATAATCGTACATAGTGAAATTTGTTATTTCCCGAATGTCCAAAAACAATCAAAGGTGAATTTCTGAAATAAAAGAAAACTTTTTGGATAAATACTCCTGATAAAATCAATCAATGCGCTAAGAACTTGAATAAACAAATCGGGGAAGACAGCCGGCTGAACGACATAGATAAGTGGTATAACTTGATCAGGAAACAGCCTAAATATAATCTCAGGAAATAATAGAAACTGAAGTATTTATAATATTAGATACGCCTTTTTTACAATTAAAGATGACATATTTTTGAAATGAACGCTTAGGAAATGAGCTTTACTTCCAGCTATGTAAAATGAAAAAGGAGTGAAAAAATGGTTACGTGTTATGTTAGTAAGCATAGTGATTCTTATTTACATTGTTCGGACCACTTATGAATCATATCGGCAACTACGATAAGATAGGTACTTGCTAAACAGTCGAATTTTGAGAATAATAAAAATTTAATAGTACAATTCCGGGAATGCTAAATCTAGCTACAACAATAACTATTGCCAAATGTTTGTAATTTCATGTAGTAAAATGTCTATTTTATATGGACAGAATAGTCGTCTCCAACTAGTCCTTATGTATGCGACTAAACAAGTGCTTGTGCTTATACTATTAGTACGAAGCAAAAAATGAACTGTATACAAAGAGGGAGAAAGATAGCAAAGTATAAGAGGTTCTTATCGATGCGTCTTAAATGTATTATCAGTTCTAAAACATTCCAAAATCAATGAAAGTGATAAAATTAATCGTCTACCTATAATAGTTACATCCCAGCTATGTAAAATAATTTCGTACCCACTCCTATTCTAAATTCATCAACACAACTATTTTATACGACATAGGAAAAAAGTGACTTGGGACACAATTCATTTACTATCAAAATAAAATTTATTATCATCAGTGAAGAGTTAATATTACTTCTGCAAATTCAGAGCATAAACCAACTAGGTAAGCTAATTAAATTCTAAAAAGCTATATTTCGTCACCCAAGAAAATTAGTATATTAGATCTAGTGAAACCTTTATTTTTGCGTTCTAAAAATGGGTAATCTTCAAATCCTGAAGCATTATCCAGCTGTAAATATCTTTAAAGTAACTTTATATTATACTTTTGATCCGAAATAGTAAAAAATCTAACATAGAATATTTAATTAAACTCAATAAAAACTAGTTCTATCTCATATGTACTGAACTTTTGGGCATATTTTAATGTCATAATGGACCTAATTCTTAAGTAGGAGGAAGACATTATTTATTGAACTTGAAAATCAAAGACTGTCCTGCGCAACACCTAAGTTTATCAATATTAGTGAATTGTAAATACTAATAGTACATATTTCTAATATATTCAGCTCAAAATAAGTTTTATCTATAGATAAACTCTGAATTATTTGAGGAATATTATGTTTGTAATTGAATTTAGTACATGGAGAGATATTAAACAAATCAAAGGAAAATAATAAAGATAATAGGACTTTGCATCAGAAATAATATGGGTTTAGCATATTATTTAACACCTGTATTATAAAAAAATATAGAATTTCCAAAATACCATGCATAGAAATAATATATTCGGCGTAAATTGAGACTCACATGTAATTTTACAAAATTAGTTGCCTCCATTGTTCAATCAAATCCGCCTTCCTTCTCTACTACAGGTTCCTCTCGTTCTTTTTCTCAAATATTGATCTACATTTTCGACTTTTTTTGCCTGAAACCTGAAAGATGCATTATCCTATGAGTACTGAGAGTTATGGGTAGCCAAAAACAGTCATCACATTAGTAATATACGAAGCTTGTCCACTAATCCTGACTACAATATTAGCACATCTCAAAAACTACCCAAAAAGTACAAAAATACTTTTAAAAAACAACACACGACTTCATATTATACGAAAATTACATCTGAAGCTTTAGAAAACACCTGGTGATTTCACATTCATTTCATAAGAGCATAAAAGATTTTTTGAAGTTCTGAAGCCCAGTTGTGTTCGGCTCGTAGAATTTGGGTATAAAGTCAATAATTTTTCCAAACGTAATTTTCCACTACGTTCTTACACAGAACGGCTCCCTAGACGGGAAATATTTCAATATTTGAAATTTATGTCTTCAATAACTAACTATAAATACAGGTTTAAGTAATCTCTGACTCACTTTTTTCTTATAGTTTTTGATTTCAGTTTTTATCTTGATTTGTTTTCTTAGTTTACTTAGTTCTCTGTAAATTATTTTGGTTCGTTCAGATGTCCTACATTGTTTATGTTATGTTTGTCAATGTATTAAGCACAACACCTGCTGACTTTCTATTATTTTTGTGACCCAACAGGAAACGATGTAATATTCTACAATACCTCTCTGATAAACGATTTTTTTAGTACTTATCCTGATGCAGTTATACTTACAACTTCATTTCTTATATTTCACTCTCACTAGCAGTAGACTTCTTTATTTACAAATAAATATTATACAAAGCTATTTTCGTGTTTACTCATGAAGAAATCTGTGTTGCTAGATACTTTAATATGTTGCCACTATACCTTCATGCAACGAAAAGGACCCTTCAGAATCTCGAAATAGTGGAAATGTACTTAATATAGTGGAAGCCCATAGGAAAGTATCTCTTTATTATTTATTTTAGGCTTAGTAGTCTTTATATTCATATAATCCTTCCATAACTCAAATTGTATGTAATTTACTTCAGTGTAATTTTGGTATATTCAGCTAATTTTTATTATGTGCAATATAATCCATAAAGGTATTTGACAACTTATATACAGACTATGTTGTAATCAGTGGCGTATTTCGAGAACATTAGTCTAATTAATAAAATACGCCACTGGTACTCGCAATTGACAAGAGGGCTAGAGATGAGAGAGGCGAACGATTAAAATACAACTACATGAGCCAAAATAAGAAAGGGCAATTGTGAACATGCGGATCCACCGCTCACCGGATTAATTGCCTCTGGGCTACCCGTAAAGAAAATAGAGATTCCTAACTAGCCTTATCACTTTTTAAGCTTATTCATACTGATTCGAGTCCCGAATCATCGTGTCTTCCAATAGATGAGTTCGGTGAAATATGGTGATATAACCGTGTCTGTGGGGTTATGATCGTTCCGCCAGAGGTAGATCGGTAGGAATAAGGAGCGCCTATTGAAGACGCTGAATCCAAGGGTGATGTGGTTGTTGCCTCCGACTTGTTTGACAACCAGTAGGTCAAGGGTCGGGTTTGTTCCCATGGCATGTCATACCTAAGAAAGAAGAGTAATGAACAAGATGCAACTGTCCGTTGACCTCCGAACACTGAACGTAAGGTGTGAAATAATGCCTATTAATTATAACCATCCAGATACTGTAGCGCCAGATGAGACGCAGACAATATCGAGATTGTGATGATATACGAGCATATTACAAAAAAGACCTTGCGCGATACGAAGGATAATGAATTACGATATAGAAAAACCAATAAGATGTACATGGTACCAACCTGCTTTCTTCTTCATTCTTAAAATTTGCGGATGAATAAGGGTGGAAGCGAGGTTTCACAGAAATTTGTCTATGAGTCCTGAAAAAAGTAGCATAAAAACTACGAACATTTTATTTAAAAAGACAAGGAAATACATTGCAACCTACAAAACAAACCTTTTCTGACGAAGATAAGCAACCAGAACACAGCCGAAGGCAGCAGAAGCAACAATAGCAATGAGAGCTAAGAGTAATACTCCAATATGAAGAAAGCGATCTTCCCCTTGCAGTTGTGAAAGAATAGATGCAGATAATGCAGTTGGGTCTTCAGAAAACTGAAAGTTCTTGAATAGGGTACACAGCGTATTAACTCTTATTGGCATTTACGCAGCGGGAGGGGAAGGTAATTGAGAAAATATCTTGATAGTACTCATCTAAAATTGCAGAGAACAGAGAAATGCAGGGATATTATGTTGCATTAATTATAGGAAAATAAATAAACCTCTTGCCCAATGAGAGTAACTTCGGCGGGGTCGGGACACCACGGACACCTTTCTGTATGCTTCTGTACTGTGAGAGTGGCATTAAAGCATTTTCCTCGCACCTCAATAAGAGTTTTACCCATATCTTCTTCTGGTATTGTTGTTGATGTTATTGGATGGCGACGTGCACGAGCACGTTCCTGGAAAATAAATAAGTTAAAAGTTAAAAGTTCTCAGGTACAAATTCGGTATCCGTTACGCAACAAACAGGTGGCATTACATCTGCGTGTATTACCATGTCAAGTAACGTGACAATTAAATGAACAAAGGATAATTACAATAATGGCACATATTGATTGATCACAGGGTCGAAGTTTTGGATAGTGTATTAAACTAACTAATAAAAATAATAACATTAAAAATACTTACAAATGCCTCAACAACTTGTTCCTGGAAAACTCGAACAGAAGCTGTCTGGTCGCAAATTCGAGGAAAACCATATGTAGGATCCGTACCAACGACCTGGCAGGAAAGAGAAACATCTTCAGGTCGTCCATTGGTCCAATGTGATACAATAGAACGGGAAGTGTCCTAGAAGAAATAAGAGGACTTCGTATGATAAAAGAATGGTGAAACAAAATACATGACATTTTTAAAATAAAAGTAGTTATTTTTCTCATCATTACGCAAGATCACTTCGTAGCTAATTGCATGTCTGCAGTTAACGTCTTCTAAGGACACGCCGCTATTACGCAAGAGAATTTGATACTCTTAGAACGAATTTCTTCTTAACTACTGATCGTTTATCCTTTTAATAGAAAGATTCTAACGATTACTAGGATAATAAAGTCGGTAAACGAAAGAGAATGAGGTAGTAAATCGGAATTGGGAAACAATACGGGAGATCGTAAACCACAATTAGCGGGAACATAGTGATAAATAACGAACTGACAAGTGGGTACGATTTGGGATAATCTAATTGGGAAAATAATAAGGCTGATTATCGGGAAAAAAGCTGGCAATAATTAAAAAAATTTTTTAAAATGAAATTGTAATTACCTGAACAAAGTGCTCTGACACGGGCCAACTAATTGAGACTTTTTCGCTGATTGGTAACATATCCTCCAGAATCTAAATAAATCAATTATAATGGTGAGAAACGAAGATAAAATAAAAATAGGGGAGGAATTTTTGGAAAAGTAATAGATGACATATGACAAAAAAGTGACCAAAACAAGTTTGGTTAAAAAGTTATTATGCTTAACAAACCTTAAAACGAGGTTGGGAGCACCCAGCAGTAGTAAGACAGCCTTCTCTCCAATCAACACGCATTAACTCAGCAGTTATCCAGAAGGAATCTCCACAAACAAAAGGTAGAAAAACCAAAAGTAGAAGAGGCATCTAAAAAATACTTTTAGTACGTAGAAAATGCACAGATTTTCACAAGCACAAGAAAAAACATAAACATCATGACGAAGTATTGGGTAGAATGAGCGATTACAGTGTAATAATTGTTGAGGTGAGGGATGAAGAAGGGCGGGGCAATAACGGAGGTGGTCCGCCCCCTAATTGGCATACGAATGCGGGAAAGCTCGCCGACAAAATCCAGGATAATCATGAACATCAAAGGAAATAAGCACAGAACAAGGCGCTTAGCGGAAGAACGTCAGCTGGATGGAATGACATTCGAAATAACCAGCAAAATAACGAAATTAATTAGCAACCAAAAAAGAGCAACTAATAATTCCAAAGCAATGCATTTCGTTCTGTGTATGGTCAATATAATCTAGTAATTTCTTACAAGCATAGGTAATGACTTAAGTCATTATAACTGACCTTTAAATAATGATTATTCTAAAGCACATATTAAGTGAGTACTAAGACTCATTTTCTAGGTAATCAGAGGAGTTAAATGGATGTATACCAGCTTTGGATATAGATAGTATCGTGCCAGAAGGTAAGTAGATAGCTATCGTGTCAACCACATGTGTCAAATCGCGTTCTTGATAAGATATATCACAGAATAGCTATGGATCTGGTAGGATGGGTCATCTAAGAGTGATGGAAAAGTTAAAAGGTAAATGCTTCTGATGAACTAGCTACTAAGGGTAAACAAGATAAGACGACACACTTCGGCAATATCAGATAAAAAGGTGAGCATAAATAGTGAATAAGCCAAGAAAGCAAAAAGTGATTGAGGATGAGTGAATGAGTATTAAAAATCTTCTCGCTTTTATGTCTGTTACTAACTCCGCCCTAGCTGGGAGCTGGGAGAATTAGATTTTCCATGTCCTCGGGTATGGGAAACACGCGTCGGAAGTGTGAAGCGGTTCATGAAAGTGGGAAAGTGAAAGAAGGGCATTTGTGGCGCACGCTCCCACAATTAGGGGAAGCCGGAAACAGTTACACATTGGGAATCCACCCTCCGGAACGAGAAACATTTTAAACTATCGAAAATTAAATAAATGTTACGTATTTACCACCCTCTAACTTTTCCAATGATGCTCATAAAAAAATCGACCATATGTGAATACATATGATAAGATCTAAAGATAAATAATTATACTATTGCTAAAATAATATGTACAGAGATACCTGTATTGAATCACATCGCATCGCAGCTAGAACACTTATAAGATTTTCCCGAGAGAAAAAGATACTCAGTCTATATGGCTCCATCCTACGTTGGGAACGCGAAAGGGCGTAGCTAAATATTTGAAAAAGCATTGTCAACAAGGACAACCACACAAGATTTAATGTATTAGAGCCATTCTGCTATTGAACTACATAGTACTTAGTACGAGAACAGTCCCTTAACACCTAGGTATTCTGAGATGCAATTAACCGTTCACCAAGTATGGAAAAGATGTTTATCGTCGGCATTTTCGAATTACCTAAAATACAGGGATAGTGATCTAAATGGAGCACATCTAGCACGGAGAGATAAGCATCTCCGCCAACGATCTGTCAAAGTAGCGTGAAAAACGGAACAAGACTACCAACTTAAATAACTCCAAACTGTGGTAAACTATATAAGCGTAGATTTCTGGAAATAAGTATTTAACCAGTAACTTATGTAATTCTAAACATAGTCATTATACCCACTAATTTTAAGTTTCTATGACATACTATTATCAACGGCAAGATTTATCACAATCAGAGACGGTATAAAATTATCCTAATTAGATTTTTTCCATACTATTTTATTTTCCTTGCAGCTTAAAGAGTTTAGATTAACCTCTTTTCATGATCTTCCTATAGGAATGAAGCGTCTGGGAATGAGGATAAGTCTCTTATAAGGGATGTATCAGTTCACCCGCAGGAATCATATTGATACCCTAACAAAGCAAGTTCGCAGGTAATTAAAAGCGGCATACTATGAGTACTGAGAGTTATGGGTAGCCAAAAACAGTCATCACATTAGTAATATACGAAGCTTGTCCACTAATCCTGACTACAATATTAGCACATCTCAAAAACTACCCAAAAAGTACAAAAATACTTTTAAAAAACAACACACGACTTCATATTATACGAAAATTACATCTGAAGCTTTAGAAAACACCTGGTGATTCCATCTTATAAATGTTAATTTCCGAATGTGCAAGGTTCCAAAACTGTCAACTAATCAATTCAAGGTAGCTGCGTACACAGAGAACAAGAGTGTGCTTAAAAACGATATTATAATACTTTAAAAAATAAGGGAAGAGCAAAGTATAATTAGGCTTACGTTTAAGCCAATGCTACAAATTCATTGTAACCAACATAAATATATTTTTTTAAACGAGAAGGAAGTGATAGAGATTGAGAAAATATTGGTAGGGATGAAAGGGTTTGAAAACTACTTATCAAATTATTGGAAAGAAGCAATATGGATGAGGTGGTAGAGTACGAGATGCGCTTGTAGAGCACTTCAGTGGGTGTTTATCTGCATAAAGCACACCCTTACCCTAGCGGAATGTCCTTTTGTAATACGATAGCTCTTTAGAGGTGGTGAAGCGATAAAAGCTTAGCTTCTAATCTCCACAACATAGCTATTGATTGAATGTGACTACCTGAGATCATCTTCTACCACATAAAACTTATACGTCTCATTTTATGAGACTAGTGCTCAAGTAATGCACATAGTGTACATAATGCAACATAGTAAACATCAGTCGTTCATAAGATATTTATATATGACAGAATAATATAAAGCGCTTTCTTAACCGGAAAACATAACAGCCGGTAGTTCAAATAAGTTTTTAGTACTCTGAGGGTATCTGAAGGGGTCGGGAACCCTGTGGTTACGGATGTATATCACTTACTGGGTGAAGCGATACAAATAAAGAAATGTTCTCTACTTTTACCCTACTTAAATATAAAACACACAATTTATTATTAGTATATGTAAATATTTTCATTACCAATACAAAACTAATTCAATTAGGTGTACGTAACTATGAATATGCATTTTGAGATTGGTGAAAAAGAATTGTAAGATTTTACTTTGCATTTTATAGCTATAAGTAGTTTTGAGGACAATAGAAGAACTCTGTGGGTGAGGTCGACGGGCAGAAGAACACTTTTATCACTAAGGCAGTCGCGCTCGTAAAGCTGCCGCTCTTAACCGCATAAACACTTTTATAACGGGCATCAAAGAGGAGAGAGATTTAGAGATGTGATCCAGAGTAAAGCCTTCTTTTATAGAGAGAGAAAGAAGCTACTACTGTTTAGAGTCATTACTTATTACCAATTAACACTGTTATTTGATCAATTACTAAATGCGGAAAAGATGCCTTTAAGTATTTCGCCGACGTCTTTGATGGCCGCTTAGTCCACTCATTGAGAGGGTAATCTCTGTACTAAGACTGCAATGATGCACACCGAAAGGTAATGAGGAACTTGTGCAAACATTTTATTGTTCCTGTTTCTTCCTATTTATATATTCCAATTTTTTATTACTAAATCTCCATTAGGCATTGAAGCTATCTGAAACACTATATATAAGAAGGGAATCTATTTATATGGCAATATTACATAAGAAAACAAGAAAGTAAAAAAGTTGGTTTGATCATTCTTTTCAAATAATAGAAAGAAACAAAGGCAACTGTCGAATGGCGCAATCCGCACTCTTACTAACAGAAAGAGCGAGCTGAGGAGAAGCCGACAGAGGATCTTGTATGTTTATGGTCGGCGAGAGGTCGAATGGCAAATAGGTAATCGATCGGAAGTGATGAAATGGTAAAAGAAAAATAATAATGAGAAAATTACAGGAGCTCTTATAATTTCACATTTTCGAAGTGCAAGACAATCGGAGTTGTAATGGGCGCCAAGAGCCACTTTTGATGGTCAAGACACTCATGAATAGCAAATAAATACTGGACGTTTGCTTCAGGAAAATATATACTCAAACCTTAAAATGATATCTATTCTGAGCAATATAAATAGATCTGAGGATTTCCCATATTCTTCATTCTGATGATGATTCAAATATAATTTAGGATAAGTCGGCTGAAGTATCGCTACTAAAAATCCAGTTGTTTAAAAAAAGGCACTTATTCATTATAATAAACAATGTAGCTAAAAAATGACGAAATGAGTTTCAATGGTCATTGATAGCGAACAAAAAGAACAAATGGAGTGTGCTTAGATGAAGAAAAGAGGATTATAAATGAACTAAGCGGACAGGAAATGTGAAATAGTGAAACGGTGGAAGTAACTAGGCAATTAGAAGAATACCAAAAATATATTTATTTTGTAGAATTAGAATATCTATGACATTAAAGTTAGAATATATGGAGATATGGTACTGTTATGTACTTTCTAATTCAAGCCGCAAAGGACACACGACCCTAATCCGAAGAGACAACTCTGCGCGTATCGGAACATGGTCAAAACAACAGATAACTAAATGAGCCGCATATTCTGGTGACGAAGAAGAATCACATAATAAGGAGCTGATAGTCGAGATTGAATATTGGTTACGAATCTATATTCTGAAGCTCATTAATCGTTTATAGTGCTTCGAATAATCCAACAAATCGGAAACAGTATCATTAGCAGTAAATAAAAGTCGACTTGACGTTCTTTATGAAATTCCAATGTTCTTTAAAGGTATATATCCACTGTTAAGGTGTTTATCTAAATCATGGTTATGGTAGAAGTAGAAGTTATACAAATTATGTAACTATAGAAAAGTAGCTAACCAACTAAAAAGTAAGGCAGTAGAAAATTTATGCGCATTTGTGGAAAACCCATCAACAAATTGGTGTACGAAAGAAGCGACATGATATTTTGTGTCCGCGGCGCTCTTGAAAGCAAGGCGCGGACCGGCCTTTCTGATAAGAATAAGAACAAGATAAATAGAGGAATATTTTACCAGATTCCGTTTGATACTGGACGGAGAAACAAACAATTTCCGCATTGCTTGATAAACGAAAGTTCCTAGTTTAATGATCGCAAACTAAGGAGAATGCGTTGAATGAAGGGAACAGTGGACAGATTAAGAATGCAGCGTTAGATCTTCCCGCTTAGACGTTAATCCACTGTTATAGTTAGGTGCAAAGTAGCATTTCCCCCCTAGCAATTTTGTGAAAGAATGCCGAGAAAGAAGGTGGGAAGAAAGATAGTAATCCTCCGATTAAAGAAGAATATCTTGAGAGAAGTCACTAGCTAGTAGAAACTACTTAGACGTAGTAGCCAGCAGATAGTTCTCACTACTTGGTATTGAAAAGAAAACTTTGGAACGGAGAGTGACAAATCGGTTTAGGCACTGACCGATGATTGCTCTACGAAGAAATCCCAAGAGAACCACAAAATGAACTGCTGAAAGCCGATGAACGACTGAGATTTTACATATATACGTACAAAAACATTTATTTTATTCTAAAATCATTTATTTCTTGTAACTTGGAAAAATGAATTTACCTTTATAATATCCCACTTCCATACTCCGAAATTATAGGAATAGAATGCAGAACTATACTTACTATAAATTATCTTCCATCGACGGCAGAATTTGATTTTACATTGGATTTTTTTCCTGAGACTGCAAATTTAGCCAGCAATCAGTACTTAGGAACTTACCAATAATCACCTGTTAGTATAATAATTTTATTTAAGTAATTTTTCAATAGTGACAGAGACGAAAATAAATATGAGAGCAAAGATAAAGAGAAACAGAATAAGAACCGAGTGCTCAGAAGAAATAAATCCAAAACAAAATGGTATTCGTTTCTACCATAACTTAAGCACCAAACTGTTTTTGACAAATGTAAGTCATTGCAGCTGTCAGCTGTCTGCGAATCAAATCGACGTTACTACCACCCTGCGACTGATTTGCTACTTGTTTTCAATAAAGAGACATAATGTAACGATGCAAATGAGTTTAAATAACTTCTGTATTGGCATTTAGCCCATTTAGACCACCTATGGGGTGAGGTTAATTGGATCCTTCAATCGACGATGGGTCGCGCCCGTATTGTGCAACGTTGAATGGTACTCAGTGGGTCAAACTAGGATTCTGACCAGCAAATGACCATATTGATCATAAAGGTATTATCTAAAATTGATTACCTATTAGAAATGCATTTTATAACAAATACTGGAATATAGATTTTGTATTCAAACAGTACTCTGTAGAGATTAGTTAGGAATCAAATATCCTAATATACTAAACTTAAATAGATCGTTGATCAACATTCTTAGTAGTAGCATTAAGGATGTTAGATGCCTTCCCTCTTTGCATCTATTTATCCAGGTGCAAACGCATGTTCCAATGGCTGGGATATTTGTGCGATGGACGATGAATAGTCGAGGACCCTTGAAGCTGGTCACTACTATTTCAATTTGGGAAACAACAACTCGTTTTGAATGAAAACCTTATTTACTTAATCTAATTCTACTCGTTTTCAGAAATGTTTTCGTCTGTCATTTTTCATTCCACTATCTGAGTCTTCCTATTGCGCTACGTTTTCCCCCATTGTTAACTATAAAACGCACTCTTATCCATCGCTTTTTATCTAACAATCCCCAAGTCTCAGAAATATATTTTGTCCTCCTTTAATACTTACATATCAGCACTGTCCACATCTAACCACTCATGTGGATAGTAATTCTGATTGACAACCAACCTATATAACTACCCGAAGTTACTATGAGATGTTAACACGAATTCTAAGAATAAGAGATAAAAGCTTACTAACGCTAGATATATAGAAAATCCCATTCTAGTAAATATAAATAATTAAACAAAGTGTTATATTTGCAGAGTTATTGGCTAATTATCCTGTCGTGCATTTCTCAGTATCAAATTTACAGAACCTATGTAATATGACAGACTTGTAAGTGTGAACTGAGAGAACAATGGCCCTAGGATAACAGGTAAACAATAGTGACAAAATCATAACTTTACCTACAGTATCCACATTAGAGAAAGTTAAATAAGTGGACTTTTTGACGGAGGACATAAGATACTTGCTGGTAATTTATGTGAAAATAAGGTAATTTTATGAGAAAATGGCATATAAGTTGAAGTTAAATTAGCTTAAAAAAAGAGTACGAGTGAGAGGTAAAGAAGAGTTATGAAGATGGTGAAAAAAAATGCAAACTAGTGGCGATCTTAATACACATCTTCCATTTTACAACATCGTAACTATGCGAAATATCCCCAATGAATTTTTCACTTTTCTCACGGTTTGCTTTCGAAATGATATGGTCGGGAACCTACTAAGATACATGAATTAGTCATTAGAAAATCTCGCAAATCGAAACTCGAAATAACACCTACTCATTGTTATTTTTAATCTGTGAAACAAGAAAATATCTGCGACAAATTGTATCCGAAGATGGTGGCGTAGAGTGGAGCTGGATACAAACAAGACAGCAGATACACAAATGAGGTGGAGTGACCCACTATATGCAGAGGAAGTAAAAAAGATGGAACCTGTCTTTCGATGATCCAAATTATGTAAACATTCATGTAAATTCGTGGAAATAAATCATATACAAAGATGAATGACTAAGTATCAAGCAAGCAGTTTGAGAACTTCTATTAAATATGCCTAATTACAGTGAACGGGAGCGGATCCTTGACAAGCAATAGGGTGGAAGAATTTTCTTTAAAGTAGCCGACGAAAAATGAAACAAAAACCATATGACGATGAGCATTACGAAGAAATTTGTGAACAGACAGAATGACACCTTTCTACTTGTGAGTTCATGAAAGAGAGAAAAAGGTGGCGATAAATATCCTGATAAAAAGATTGAAATGAACAAGAAGAAATAAGCAGGGATACTAGAAAAAACAATAAAGACTGATTACTGCCTATCCGTTACAGTTGGAATATACCAGCAGGATATTTGACCTCATCAAAATATGACAGGGCGGTGCTTTGAAGAAACCTCTAAGATGAAGATATTTGAGGGAGAGAAATAATGGGTAAAAGAAGAGAGACTAGAAAACAAATGAGCGAGGGAGTGTGTTAATCGAGAGGAATAGGGCATCGACATGTTGCGATGTCGTGCATGATCGAACCTTTCAGAATACTTGATGAGAAAATATTTCTGCCGAGTGAGGTAAATAATCAACAAAGCGGTTATTACCATTAGTACTAGTTTTTCGCACATAAAAATACTAATGAATGATATTGGTATAAACGTTTTTTCCTAAAGAAATTGTGATTCAAAGAAAACGGAAGGGAATATTGAAGGCGACTATGCTCATGAGATAACAGTAGGATTTCTCGATATCATCTAATAGTCATTTTCTCAGTGCATAACCTCATCATAAAACGTGCAAATAGCCTCCATAGAATCTCATTTATGACGTAAAGCGACCTTTCTTAATAGCACGACTTTATAATTTGTCGATATAAATCACTTATTTTCAGTTCTATCAAATCATAGAAATAAATGCGGAATTAATTTCATTCTGTCTTATAATATTCAAATTTGACACTACTACATGAACTAGATTAATTTTAAGCGCAACATAACAGAATCATAAATAGAATAAGGTAACATCATCGGAGATAAGCACCAAGGTGAGAATGTGGAATATTAATTCATCATCACCTGTAAATGACCACCCAGAAGACCTTGGATGGCGCTGTTACCTAACGGATGCCATTGGGGGATTATCGTATGCTAATAAAGGCGTGTAGGAACCACTTGAAAGAAACAGGTGAAGGTTGTGAGAAAAATAAATTAAGAGTTTTATATGAGGAACTAATGAATGCAAAGGAGAAGATATTGCGAGTGAAAGAACAAGAGTGTAAGATCAAGAATACAAAACAAGCTAAAAGAAGAAAGCGAGAGAGAAAAGGGGAGGGGAAGAGGGGAGGGGAAGAGGGAAGGGGAGAGGAAAAGAGAGAGGGGGTAAGAAGTAGGAATAGCAGGTGATTATGAGATTCTGACTACTAGTGCCGATCTCATGGCCGAACTATGGACAAACTAGATTATTCTAATCGCGGGTAGTGGCGAATCTGACACTGCTCGTTCATTAGAGAGCTAAGCTATGTATTGGAGAGTTCTCAACGAGTACACGATGAAGATCCTCTGGGACAGCAAATGTTGCCGGATTATAATAACCTAATCCTATATTCAGATCCGAAGATAATGTTTTGCCCAATTTATATCATAAGCAAGCTGAAGAGTCACTCTACAAATTTAATTACAGATTATCAGGAAGCTCAAGACGAATCAGTGAAACGTCAAAAATTCAATATAAAATGAATCGACGAGAAATAGAAATAATGATAAGATCAAAGAATGAAAGGATGACAAAATGAAAAGTAGTTAATAGAAGAATATGTTGATGAAGATGAGAATAGATGCAGTACAAATTAGTGAGCAAGAGCAAAAAATTCGTCTACTGAAGCCTTAGAATCACTAAACGGCAAACGAACTGTTTCTGTGCAAAGTAACTGCTCGAATTGAAGTCTGCGAGGATGCGATAAATGCAGTGATTGTATTAGATTACTATTGAACCGCTTACTTCTTAAAAGAGAAGCGATATACATTCATACTTGTGATGAATTCTCAAATCCATCATGGCACTCAGGCATGTCATGACATCTCAGTCGTGAGAATAATATATGGAGATTTGATTTTGTGTCTGTTGACAATGACCTCGGTGGTAATTTGAAATTACCTCATTATGAGAGAAATTACGGCAGTTGGCGCTGCATTTTTTGCTTATATAGCTCGTACACTAAGATGCTTATAATAGACATGAAATCATAATGGGCTATTGAGTGAATACAAAGAGTCTCTTACAGTTTATTTTACCGTACTTCAAGCATCTTACCATGTGTCTCATTTAGTCCGCTTTTCGTCATTGTATGTTTATCTCTTTGTCAATCAACCAGAATGTCGTGTTTACTGCGAAAAGTTACATTCAAGGACGTTCTAAGCCGCTTTAGGTAATAGGATTTAGGTATTCTTTCCAAATGGAAACAGTCTGCGTACAAGGCCACTTAAGCATATGAAGTGAAGAAAATGTGAACAGGCATTTGAATTGAAGATTTAAAAAAACAAATAGATAAAGATATCATAAGAAAGAGAAAGTAAGGAAAAGGCAGAAATATACAGGAACGGAAAAATAGATAAAGAGTAACAGATGGTCATGTTTCCTAATTGTCAACCATTTAAATCATTCTTCTTGCCTCGGGGGTGCTTCATAGATTTCTATCTGTAAAATTTCGATATCTAATCTATTGCAATTCATCATCAATTGCATAGGCAGTGAGTTGGAAAGAATAGGAATTCTTATGCTTAGAAATGCGTGCATCTCCTTCTCAAAACGACAATATAAATCTAATGAAAGAAAAAGACTTAGAATCTGACCTCTATCGAATCGGAAGTATAACAAGCAATGAGATAGCCGAAACAAACAATGAGGGGTGTGAATAGGGGTGTCAATGGACAAAAAGAGGTTATATTTGTCGAGGAAGGCTTCTGGCCGGTTATAACACCAAATCTAGAAGATAACTATGAAAGATATTAGCTCACCAATAGCAGAAAAATAAAATATTTAAAAGAAAGTTGTTTAAATCAACAATAATTAAAGATATAAAATTACAAATTTATAACAGCAAATTCAGGAATGAAGAACGTTAGTATCAATATCGTTCATAAACCAAAAGGCCGGTTATTGTGGCTGCTCAATAGGGGGTCCAAGACCAGCTGGCATACCGGAGGGACTGCAGGACGGCCTACTTTGAAATAAGACTGCGATATTAAGAAAAATAAGAATGTGTCCAATTGAGTTTGGTAATGTGAAATTCAGTGCTAATGCAAACACTGAATGCAGGATTTATGAGGAATACCATACAACTCTAAATAAAAAGATATGAAGAACTAAGGAAAATTTAAGCAAATTAGAACAATAAGATGCAAGGTGATGAGCATACCAAGAGCATAATTCGATGAAGCTGAAAAGATACAGAAGCAGCTGTAATGTGTTGTTATACGACGTGTCTCAATCGCCGAATTGGAAAAAGATACTCGAAACAGATTCGGGCGATAGAAACCACATTGGAATGGGGAAATTCGTCTAGAACTATATTTATATTTAGATGCATATAATGGAAAACAATGTTAATTACTGGAACAGACATATAGAAAACAAGAATAGAAGTGGGGTGACTACGATACTTTTGCACCATTCTGCATGCTTATTACCAAACCGTTTTGATATCTTTATCAGTGGCCAAAAAAGGAAGTGATTGTGCTCGAAATTAGAATATTCAAAATCACCTGATATTCAACTGAGAGGAATTGATGCGTATAATCGAGGAGCGGCAAAACAAAATATAATAGGACGTCCCCACTAATGAATGAGTAATTATCAGGTATAAATAATACGGTACACCGAAAGAATAGACACAGAAAGAGTAGCGGTGTGAAATAATGACTGCGTTCAAAGTGGTACAAAGTAAACAAATCATAACCAGGAGGGAAAGTAACGCCATTATAGTCACTGCAGTTTATGTTGACTATATTAATAATTGTGATGAATCTCTTTTTAGTTTTTTCAATAAATAGTTAAAATGAGAAACTATTCGAAAGAATCTATTTCTATTTATTCCCTTCTCATCGTTATGGATGAAACACTATTAAACAGAAACTTGTTAAGATGACAAACTAGTTTCAATTTACAGTATTCCACATCTACAGGATCGAGAGCGGATTATTTGACCCATATATTGACCGAACTTTATACTATTAAAGATTTAAGAAAAAATACGTTTCCAGTGGATTATTTCAGGGAATGAAAACAAGTTTAATTTAGGGAAACAAGGAGATTTATTAAACGCATGAAACACATTCGTGGCTCAAGAGGCAATTCATCATTGTTAGCCTTGTCTAATTGGAGGGCCCCTCTAAATGAGAAGCCGATTGCGCAAGATGGATCCAATACAGAGCAAGTAAGATATTTTTAGACAAAGAAAATTAGATATAGATATAGAATCACTGATAAATGGATAAACACCAGAAAAAACAAGTACCTGAATGCAGATGAAGTCAAAATAGTGAGGATAGAAAAAGATGAAGGGGACTGCAGATAACGTATTTCCAATAGTATGCAAGAACGAATTATATAAAAAAATTTTTAATACGACATAAAAATTCGTCTCACTATATGCCGTATGAGCTAATTTATTGTTGGCTTACGGTAGCATTTGTGTAGTCAAAATCACATTTTACAGTGGTGTAATGGGGCGAAATGACGAACAAACGGCAGAGAACTCAAATAGAACGATACGAAAATCGTAGGCAAACATATACCAGTTACTACTATTAGAGGATGCCTTGTTTATCTATTAGAATTGCCAAAGTAAGAAATATTGCTTAAAAAAAAGGAATTAAAAGTGAGTATTTTAACTTAAAAAACACAGAAATTATTGTTAGTACAAGAAGAGAATACCATATAATGGAAGCAACAAAGAAAATATGCCAACTACCATAAGCTGTATTAGGTCCCAAAACAAGAAGCCACCAGAAGTGGCAATCTTCCAATAATGACCATAATCCTCTGCTAATTGATGGTTCCCATACAATGTATGCATACACGGATAGGATTCGGTCGTAAACAAAAAGCTTAGTCCATAACCATGTGGAACTGATAAAGAGGGACAGTGAACACAGTATCCATAAAGAGGAAAAGATACATTAAATCTAGTATGAATAGCGAGACATAAAGTCTTGCACCAAAGATGAACAAATTGAAGGAAACAAGGCAAGTAGAAGAAGATTTGTATGCAGATTAGCTTGGCAACGTTTACCAGACATTCATGAGGACACATAGAGAAAATGATAAGATTGTTACGACTGCAACCTGAGATCACACCCATTAGTCGAACGACCGATTTCATACTTTCGCCTCAACGCACTCGGTCGTCAACGATTGCGCTAAATTCGACAGAATTGGTGGTTTTGAGGTGCCGACAGGAAATCCTTAACCAGAGAGGAAAGTAGTATGAAATGCGATAAAGTGAGAGGCAGTAGGAGGAATAGAGAAAATGTTCTTGATTTAATGACGACAAATATTGTTTAATAAGCTTTGAATGGATCAAAATTAAGGAAATATCAATGAAGTTACCCTATCGAATTCCCGAGATAGCCCTAAATAGTCATAAATAATTTTAATCAAAGTGGTCAGAGAGAGCCGCTCTTCTGATGCTCTGTGCCTCTGCTACCCGAATACTGTTTTGTGACTCTCTAACAGCTGGTCGGATCCAGCTTGATATATGAGTAATATGACAGGAAGGAGGGATTAAACAATATTTTGACACGAAATTTCAAATAGCAATTAAAACAGAAGAAAAAAGATACAGTATTAAACGAGATAGGTGAGCCATGGTTAGCTTCTTAATTCAGCTTGAGAAACCTCTATTATGGGTGATATTCTCCAGATTTTAATGAAAATAGACATCAACTAACCACGTACCTTGTTTTCGTCACATTCATCTCATTCCAGACGAATATATTGTGTTACAGTACCCTATGACATAAAGACATCCGCCTGACTCAACATGTGGTGATAATCTACATGATAATCTCTCCAACACCACAACAGAACGAATGCGCAGAGCGAGAAAACGATAGGCATCAAGCGGTCAGAAGGGCCGCCTAATGAAATGACAATAGGGCGCTCTGCTGGAGTCAAAGAAAATGAAAAGTTCACTTTCTAAGAATGGAGTGAGTAGGATAGAACACCGCTTTCACCGCAATCTTCGAAATATGCACAATTTAGGATATCAATACAAGTGAAATCTCCATGAAGAGTAACGATGAGAAATAAAAGAACGGAAATATAATGAGTAGGTTAAGATGTTAAGTTTACGAAGACTGGTAAAGTCTTCTAATCCAACGGCCTTGTTCCTTTGCAGAGAACACTACGTTATGATAAATTAGGGGATTATGAGATCACAATGGAGGAAAAATGGGAGTTCTTAATTTTTCTATGACTACTTTCTACGCTCAGGTTTAGTTGTTTTCCAAGCTATCATAACGTAGCAAAAATTATATGCTGCTAACTAACACAGTTTGAAAAGCATATCAGTTTGCGACTAGTGATTTCAGAAAATAGCCGAGTAAACTATTTTTTATAATTCTGTAAGAGTGCCATTGTTATATGGGGAATTAGTTGTCCTGCTACTTATCTATAAAGCCTAATTTTGAATATGCAACTACATGAAAGATTGATTATATAGACTCCTAATGTACGCCAATAGTTGGGTCCATAGACTCGAAATGAGATCCAAAAGCGAAACTCATGGTAATTAAGGAAAGAGCGTATAGTGGATGTATTTAAGGAAATTAACACGCCACTCTCACGCCAGCTGCAAAAAAAAGTTGGAAGAGAGTGTAAATTATGAGAAAATGAAGACGACAATACTACTTCTTTTATTTATATTAAATATATATATATATATATATATATGCGTTGAAAGGAATTAAGTATAAGATTTACCTTTGAAAACATTCAAGAATATTCACCACACCTTTCTTAGCAGAAAGCATACTTAGACATCAAAATTCTAGGAAAAACCAATGATAGAAAGGAGAAATCAGAAACTAATTTGAAATAGGAAATAGGGTAAATTATGTATGAACTAATTAATACTGAAGATAAATTTATTTTAAATGGACTACTTTTCTACTTGAAAGGCGTGAAAATTTAGAATGAAGAAAAAATACCACTATCTATATTACAATCAATCCCAGGAGAATACTATGTCAAAGTCGACAGCAAATTTTAAATTTAAAAACGCTGAATTGGCGATTATCATACATCCCATGAGATTGGTGAAACAAATTTATGACTGGATGAGATGACAAGCAAAATGCGGAAACAAAAAAAGCATGAATGGACATGTATTCTAACACACATTTGCTAACAAAAAATAAATAAAAGTAAAGAATGGTAGGATGTACACCTGGTTGACTGTTTGCGTCAATAATGGACCTTTCGATGTATTAGGTAAGCGGTTAGGGGTGCTTAATCTTTCTTGAGAGAGACCGCCTAGCAGGATATGGCCTGTCATTAAGCATTGAACCGCACAGGAAGCTGGAGAAAGGAGGATATGATATTGGAAAATAAAATATATACCAGAATAATGGAAATGCGAGAAAGTTTATTGAGGAAGGTATAGTATGATAAGTGGAAGACGAAAAGGATAGAGATTAAATGAGAGGGATGTTCTGCGAGAGCAATCAATTGTCGGCCAATGAAATGTGAGACTATGCTTCGATTGTCTCCTAATTGAGAGAGTCAGTAAACACCCATCCGTTACATATCCGAAGATCATCTTCTGTATTAATGATGACAATGGAAATCATTAATACTGGGTAATCGTGGGAAATAAAGTGGTAGTGATTGGGAAAAATAGGAAAGTCGTAATAATATAATTGCACCTTTAAAAAACGAAATAAGATCAAAATCAAGTAGTAAGTTACACTTTAACTTCCTACTTTATTTTAGTTGAAACTTTTTAATACGTAATTTAAACGTTAAGCCATTAGTAAGATATATTTAAAACAAGGAAAATATAGAAGACTCGTTGCTGAGTCAAGTATGTATTGATGATGGTTATTTAGTTCACTTGACTTCTCTTCCTAGAAAGACAGCTCGGGAGCTTCATTAGATAGAATTTAACGCGATATTTGACACAAGAGTTCGAACTATTACCAATAAATAAAGAACGCGAAGGATCCAGAGTTAGTGTTTGTGAGTACCAAAAGATACAAAACCTCATCTTTGAATATGCGAGGATATTAACTGAACAAACCGGTCTAATAGCAGCATTTAGTCCCTATTTCCTGGCGCAGCGTTCACCTACCAATTTGGCGCCTCAGTGAGGAAAAGACCCGTTTGAACAATTGGAATCAAACATATGTCGTACAGGTGTCAAACGAAAATAATCTTATACAACATAGCATTAGCATTGTAAACAAAGCTACGAAGAGGCAGTTAAAAGAATAATTCAAGAAAAGATAAACGACATTTTTTAGAGGATTGAAGTACTAAACAAAAGCATTATTGATTAATATGGGAAATTAATGCTCGTTTGCGCATCATTATACACAAGAAAATTTTGTTGAATTATTAAAAAAATGAAACATAGAGAACAAAATAATATTAAGATTAATAACTGAAGAATGAAAGCAATAAGATCTTATTCTAGAATACGGTTAGCGTGTAATTCCCTCATGACCTTTGACGTTACAGTGTCCGATTTCCGGTACGTATTTGACAACACGCCAAATCTCATGGTAAACAGTGATCTCTACACTTTAGGCTTAAGTTATAATCTTTAAGAACAGATTAATGCTTCAAAATAAGTCAATTAGTTTAGATTTTGTTAATAGCTTCTTCAAATCTAATGAATTTACGTTTTTTAACTTAAGCTGTGTACAAAATGTTAATATTTATAAGTTTGATTATAGTTAGGTATACAAACATAGCCAACAATATACGGTTTTTCAACCATACATCACCAGTGCGTCAATATTCTAATAAGGTCTAATTTAATGTGACAGAGATGTCAGTTCTTTGAATGAATGTTCGGGGTAGCAAGCAGGTGGGAGAGACCATATAGTGTGTAAAGAGGGTTTTAGGAAAGAAATGTTCAATTGTATAACTTATGAAATATATATATATAACTTATCTGAAAATTCGTTTTGAAAGAATGAATATTCCTTGACATACATAAAGTCGGAATAAACTGTTGAGATATTAGGCAAATATATTTGTAAGACTTTTATCCATAGGCAAAACGTGTCATTTGTTCTTATCATTTATAAGTAGATATTTGTGAGGCAAATAGAGACGTGTGTCACCAGAGGTCATTGATAAGTGATCAAAAGAACCCGACTAGTTGGCTTAGAAAAAGGAAACACAAAAAAGATTATTTGCATTTTCATTTGAAGTCTCTCAATTTTAAAATTATTATTGATGGGATGATTGATAATCGCGAAAAAAAATCAAATAGATGTAGTGAAAAGGAAGGAAAAGAGGAAGAAACTTTTCTGAAGGAATCGTACGCGGAAATGAAGCTATATAATGTAGGCTGCGCGAGCCGAAACAAGAGTGTTGTGTGTGTGCAGAATACACACTCGGCGAAGGTGACACAGTCATGATATGAGACACGCTCTGTGGATATTCAGGAGATGTGCGGATTTAAGACAATACATGAAGAATAAGACAACCCCAAACTTAATCAAAGCGTGTAGGAAGAAATTTTGATACAATCAAAATTCGGACATTGAACTGGAGCCATTAAAATGACTCACAGTAGGGAACATCAGTGTCCTCGAACTGAGGAGAAACTGTCATATATCAATGACTGTGGTTTCCGTTTGCTGCTAAGTGATTTACAGCAGTCGGACGATCAAAGGAGATAATAAGACAGTTGGTGGTAAGGCAGAAGAAGAATGGTGGGAGAAAGAAGTGCTGAGAGAAATGAAGATAATAATTTGCTAAATAAATCATTTGGTAGATGTTGCCATGTAAAAATGGCTTGTTGTGAAGTCTTTTTATTGTTCCTACTTTTTTAGGGCCTAGCAATTACCTATGGGGGGTCTACTCTAATTAAACTCTTAGCTAGCATACATGAATTTTTTTAAATCAGAAAACGATTCAGAACCTGTACTAGATATATTCACTTAAATGCGTTCAAGAACTTTATGCCTTTGTATAATTTAAGAAAAATTGGATTAAAATTGAAAAATTATTATGAAAAGAAGATTCCCAAACTTAAATAATAAGTATTTTACGCTTGAAATCAAGCCTAGTTACATGCTATTAATAATACCTCTTAATCCATTACTATCTTTAAAAAGTGAGAGTCAAAACTTTTCTCTTGCATATTTGAAGTTTCTGGATATCGATGCAATAGTAGTGTTCATGATAAGCAGTTAAATTCTAACTACTGTACGGCGGGGACATTCAAGAAATAATATAGGTATGACGTGTACAAATTGCACGAAAAATAGTATGTATGCGAAAAAAGTGATTAAAGAAACTGGAATAAATTTTTATATCTTCTGTGAACAAGTGAAACATTAAACTGTACTTAATATCGTTACATAAGTTCGTCACCATCGTAAATTGGCAGTTAACCTAAAGGTGGTGTTCATCGATTTTATTTATTTGCATTCAAGGTAAGCCATTTTGGAACGGGTAAACATCTCACAAACACTATATATCTATGACTAATCCGAAACTACAAAAACAAAGTCAGACTATCTTAATTTGATTTAGTGACGAAATATTAGTAACAATAAAACTTGTAGCACATCAGTTTTACTAGAGTAGTGAAGATCTGACAATGAGTCGTTGAGTAGTTTCCAATTAGCACCAGTAAGATATATGCAAGGCGGGAGCTACTCGTGTGCTATTTTATTATAAAGATCCTCAAATGCTAGTCCACCAATTTTATTTAATACTTCTTTCTTTTAATTCTTCGTCTTATCCAGAATGTTATATATAAAAAATTATGAAGAAAATCTGTTCAGATTTAGTGGGTAATACAACCCACTGTTAGATTCGTAGTTTTTTTACTCTGACTTCTAAGCCTATTGAACAATTGTCGCTTCATATACAATCCCTTTCCATGACGTAGTGGGTTAGCGAATCACAATTACAACTTTTTAAAGATATATTCAGTGAGATTTATTAATTTTCTCTTCCTAATTTTGAACAATTTTCTTAAATACTATTCAACGAAGAGAGCATATTCATTGAAGGAAAAGGCTGATAATAGAAAAGATATTCTAGAATAATTTCGTAATCTTTCAATAACATTACTTGAAAATTTACTTATTAAAAAACTATTACCAAAATACAAATCAGCTACTAAAAATCTAACTATAGTTTGCCCGGAGAAGTAAAATGAGAAGCGCCACAGTTCAGAAGTATGGAAAATAATAATAGAAGAGCAAGGAGTCCAAGATGAGCTATAACATAACTCTAGTGAAGGATAAAATAGTGCATCTTTTATGTAAAACACTTGGTATCTCGCCCGTAGACATTCTCCGGTTGCTGCATATAATACTTAAGTGAAGCATGCATTATATCAATGTCTTAAACGACAATTCCATGCATTTTTCGGACATAAATCAACGCGTCTTCTAAAGAATCCAACCACATGAGGACTGTATGCCACTGAAAATGCGAAGGTTTAATATAATTTCAATACTATATGTAATTAAAATCGCATTCCCCTATCTATAAATTACGTCGCGAACCATAAACTTAATCTTTTCAGTTTCTCCTTTTTTATAGGACCAACGTTAAATAAATCTTACCATAGTTACAGTTATACAATAATATTTATATGACCTAAAACCAGGGCTTTTATTCTCACGATATTCATGGAATAGTTACAATGATGTAATGGACCTGTAGTACAGATCAGCTATGTGTCCAGACATTGGGAAGTGCTTTAAAAAAAGTACTAAGCAACTCCCAAACGCCTTAATTTACAAATATGGACAATGCATGTAATGATAGAAAATACTAAACGACAACTATTCAACCAATCTCTGCTATGTGATATGAAGACACCTACATCTACCACCGAGACCGGACTCAAACATAAAATGAAAAGGTCTTTGGTCCAAGTCGTGAACTAAAAACATAGAACAACACGGATAAAGTAGGATACAATCTTCAACGATGGTTAAAACAGTAATGTATCAGCAGCATAGTGAAGACAACAACAATATTAGGTTAACTAAAATTAAGGAAACAGGTCAAACTGACCAAACAAAATAATAATACATAAAATGGTCACAAATAAAACCTCGTAGAGGTCAAATAACTAACTAAAGGGGAACAGAAAATACTGAGACTCGAATGATTAAATGGCATTTCTCTTAAAAATCAACGGGAGTGGAAACACCTTGTGTTATATGGTCAACAGGCTGACCTTCCTCGTACCGCTTCCACATTTTATGTAGCAATGTCTCCATATCGATGCAGTACTGTTTTACGTTAAATAGTGTTGACGTTGTTCGTGCTTTCCACACTTTGGCGCGAATCATCGATAGGCTTAAGAGATAACAACAGATACCATTTAATATTAAAACTTAGTAATATATAATATACACTATAATAGATTTTTTTTACGGGTATCTTACTATTGCTTATCAGTGCCTAGTCGAACAGCTATATTGACATAATCCTCTTGACTTTTCGCAACCAATTCTGGAACTCCAAGAGCGTATAACTGTGAAGAAGCAACTCGTGAAGCAAGTGTCTCCACTAAAATCATTTTTACACGATATGCTTTTAGACATAGCAAAGAATATTTAAAACTAGTGATAACACACAGGGCATTGTAATCATTGGTGTTCCCGTCCATAAAATATCCATTCCTGTTGTGTGTCCATTACATAATGGTGTATCCAAACAAACGTCTGCTAATTGACCTCGTCTCACATGTTCTTCCTAAAATTAAACAATTTTAGTGTGGTTAATCATTCTTATTAAATTGTGCACTGAAAGAATACCTTAGCAGCCACATTACTGAATACTATTCTCTTCGGATCGAGACCTCTGTCAACACAATACTTATGGACGTGAATTTCTCCATGAAATGGGAAACGCAGTAGCCACAATACACTTCTCGGGACCTAATAATTAGTAGATAAAAACGCACTGCATATATATAGTGTCAAATTTCCGATATTAGATTCTGTATTGTAAATATTGAGTTATAATAAACTAACTCTTTTAAGGACTTCAATCCACATGTCAAGGGTTGGAGGATCGATTTTATAGAGCTGATTGAAGTTACAGTAGATTATGGCATCTTCGGGTAGACTGTACTGTTGTCGACTCGTCAAAAGCATAGATTGTGGGACTTCTTCACCCGTTGCTGCTTTGTGATGGATCTAATAACATCACATCATTATCCAAAATTTTAGATAGATATCCAATGATTAATAAGAAAAAAATCCAAAGTTATAAATTACTATTTGTTTTATTCGCAAAATGTATAGATTATTTAACAAAGAATATTTATATTTCCTAACCTGTGTAAGTCCATTCTGAACATGCACACCCTCAACAACACTAGTTGCAATCATCCCGTTACCAATCATCTGTTTTAGCGGCTCCGTAGTCGGAACCTGTAAAATATGAAAATCCCAGAAATAATCTCACCAGTAGTAATGAAATCCAACTTATTGCGATGAGCAGCTGCCAACCTCAACCACTGGCACGACCACCTCAGTGCGAATTTTTTCCTTTGCAGGGCCATAAACCACTTCTGTCTCGCGCACACTATGCTGTAAGATATTTCCCATTATACATATATTACGATCATTATAAAAAAACTTTTCCTACCTTGACGACATCAGCTTTACTAAGCAAAGGTTCGAGGTTAGTCGCATTTACAACTGCCACATTATCTTTGTCAGCAGGAGCGCATTTGTCCTAACATAAATTTCATTAAAACATGTACTAAAGAGAGAAATCATGAAATAGTTGGCAAGTCCATGAAAATGTACCTTGAGAATAACTCGCTCTGTAAGATGTTTAAGCATTTGAGCGTGGTCTCCAATGAAGAACGTGTGAGGCATGTACGCCAGCTGTAATACATATTCCACAAAATTTCAAATTTAAGAAAAAAGTACTTTGAAAACATGCAACCAATTTTGGAGAGCTAACCTTCTCACTATATGCATGAGCTAACCGAAGTGGCGAAGTAACTGCATCGGTGACTATATAGTCCATAAAAGGAGCACCTGAGGTACCTGGGTAACCCAACCACATCACCTGAATATAAAACAAAATTACAAACCGTTAATTATTAGATAAATATGTAAGAATAAAGTAAAAAGGATAAACACCTGAATAGGAGCTGGCCGTAAAGCGAATATTTCATTCCGAGCCCCTTTAGTGTACCCGTTCATATTAATAAGAATATGTATGCCATCCTGATTTATGCGATCAGCAGCTTTACCGTTACACTGAATCTGAAGTACAAAGTAAATATAAAAAGAATCTTGAAAATGGGGAATGTGAATATTTAGTTCGAACCTGGGATAGATCAACGAAATGCTCAGATTCTGTCATCAACTTTTGACGGAAATTTGTTCCATCATTTGTAGATAGCGCATAACAAAATACCTAAGAACATTCTTAGAATTAACTAGTAAAAAAATTATAATTATGAAGTAGCAAGTCTATTACCTCAATTCTGCTTCTGTCATGCATTCCAGGTATTGATTGCATCAAATGACTAGTTGGATGATTCCCAAAATCAGACGATACATATCCAACTCGAAGTCGTGTAACTCCGTTGCGCACGCTGAGACGATCAGGATATGAAAATTGTGGATGACCCAACATTGCTACCTGGAAAGAATGGGATGATTTCTGTAATGATACAAGACTACAATGATCGAAAACACCTCACTTTTTCAGTACATAGTTGTGCATGCTTAGCTGAAATCGCTATCCGTGTGCCATGAGTCAAAGGATACAACATTGAATGGTGAGGATGAACCGATGGTAGGCGTTTTTTACTAAGTTGATCATCCACAATTGCCACTAGACGTTTCATCCTATAAATCTTCATTCGTATTAACTATTATTGAAATCATAGCATTTTATGTATAATACTACATACCTACTATCATAATCAGACCAGTCACAAATAATTTGAAGGCAATGAGCTAAGTTACAAAATGCGTCTGGGAAATCTGGCTTCAATTTTAATGCTGTTGAGTAGCTTTGAATTGCTTCCGGGATGTTACCAGAATCCTAGAATTCTTGGATAACTATGAGTTGATTATCACTACTATGAAACTCCATGATAGTCATAAATATTCTGATTACTTTGTGGATACTAGCAAGATTACTATGAGCATCTGCAAAAGCCGGATTAATCTGAATGGCTCGAGTATAACATTGCATTGCATTGCCAGCATCCCCCATTTCCTTTAGTGTATTGCCCATATTTGAATACGCATCTGCAAAAGTAGGAGCTATCCGTATTGCTTCCTGGAAAATCATATTAATAAGCGTGATAAAGAACACGAATATATTTTAAATATTTTGTATAGATTATTCTTACTTTATAATGTAGAATGGCTTCCTGTAGTTTACCCTGCTGTTGAAGAATTGAAGCTAGATTACTATGAGCTGCCGCAAATTCCGGATATATCTGTTTAAAAAAATTACACTATATATAATACATCAAGAATATATATTAAAGTATACAAACTAATCTAATAATTACAATATACCTCCAACGCTTTTAGGTAAAGCCTTGTCGCTTCTTCAATTTTTCCCTGTTCCCTTTTTATGTTCGCTAAGTTGTTTTGCGAGTCAGCATGAGAAGGACACAACTAAAATAGTTTGTCGTGAAAGCTAACATAAGTAATTAAATGTTTTTTCTCATGTCGCTGTAATACAATATCCTCACATTCAGAGCCGTCATATATGCGCTTTCTGCCTCCGAAACCAGTCCTTTTTCCTTCAAAGCATTTGCCAGGTTGCAGTATGCATCAGGAAAATTTGGCTGAAGCTCAATAGCACGACGATAAGTATCAATAGCCAAGTCAATCAAACTGAAAACAACTATTAAAATGAGAGTTTACAATATAATAATCAGTTGTATAAACATTTAACATAGACCAAAATCAAGGTATTTACAGAAAACGATAATAAATGTTATAAGTTAGAAACTAAAATATGTTTATTTGTTTCTAAGCTATTTAAAACAAGAAATAAAAGAGACTGATAACTACGAATATAATTTGGTAAAAATAAGAGTATAAAATATTCAATTGGAATAATATGAAAAGTCAGGTTATGCAAGAGTAATAAAATATATCAATTTACCCTTGTTCATAGTAAACACAGGCCAAATTTCCATGTACCACAGCGTGATTAGCAGCCAAATTGAGAGCTCGGAGGTATGCTGCGACAGCTCTGAAATATGGCAATTTATGGAAATAAAATGGAATTTTAAAAAATGCTAATAACCTGTCAAAAATTCGAGCCTCCTTCAAAACGTTTCCAAGATTGATGTATGCGTCTAAGAAATTAGGATCTAATTGCACAGCCTAAAATATTTTAAATATATAATCTGGAATGTGAAAAAAGAAAGAGCTCATAAAACTAAATAAACCTTTTCAAAATGATGAATGGCGAGCCATATCTCTCCTTGGGCATTGAATACACATCCTAGATTAGACCAAGCTACAGCAAATTGAGGTTGAGTTTCAATCGCTTTCAGGTAACATATCTAAAATTTCCTTTTTATTAAGTAGCCTTACGTTATATCATTATGATTTTTTAAAAGTCCATTATAATTTATAAATGCCTAAGATTTGTGTATTTAACTGAATCAAACTACGTAAATTTGCAACCATATTTTAGTCAATTAAATCTTTAAGTTAAAAGATGAATATACACTTTGTAATGGTTATTATGATAATTTTTGAATACTCTTATTATTATAATTTCTACTGTACTTAATATATAAGTATTAGGCTCATAAACAAAATTTAAAGGATATACCATCAAACCTATTTTATGGTGTAATTTATGAAATAAAAGGCAAGATTTGCATTTGGCTAATCACCTATCTTCTTATTTTATTAACATATTATAGCCCAACACTTTTAATAGTAAAGAGAACTCTTGCTCGAATTTATTTCAAGCCACTCTTGACGTATTCAAATCATCAAAAATTATGAATCATTACGTCAATTTTAACAACATATTTTATACGGTAGAATTAATATTTCACAGATGATAGTATAGCATAGAAGCCGTCGGTATTCCATATTTCCAGAGCATGAAATCCTACTCACCTTTGCATCTTCCAATCTACCCATAGCCTTGAGCAAGTTTCCAAGATCACTACGAACACAATAAAGTTCCTATAAATGACAAAAGCTAGAATTTCGTGATTTGTGAAATACCTGAAAATATGAGTAAAATACTTGATATCAACGTACAGGGTTATAATTGAGCGCACTTAGATAGGCAGATACAGCTTGTTCTAAATCTCCACCGGCCACTAAAGCAGCCGCCAGATTGATGTACCCGTCAATGAAATCCGGCTATAAATAATATTTCGCTTAAAACTTATGCAAAATATACTTTTATTTTCACTTATTTGTTTCAAGTAACTATATACCTTTAGTCGAACAGCGTATTTATAATTCTCAAGGGCTTCTGCTAATTCGCCTCTTTCTTTGAATACATTGCCCAGATTACTATACGCTTCTGCACACTGATTATTAGCCTGTATTGCCATTGTTGAGAACTGCTTTGACCTATAAATTTTACCAAAACGCTATTTTAAAATTTTAAAAAACCTTTATAAACATCAAGGTTTAAGTCTTTAAAAATTCTAACATAACTAGTATTCACAGCAATATCGATAGTGTGCTAAATCTTACTTCTCAAGATTTTTCAGCTGGAAGTGAATGGACGATAATAAAAGTAAGACGCTGACGTTATTCCTATCAGCTTGATAAATCAATAGGCAGTGCCTTTCTGCACTTGCATAATCGCCTGCTTGGTACTCACGATGTGCCATCTCTGTTATCGCTAAATAATAAGAACATCCTACTTAGTAAAATGAGTAAGTGTAAATAACATTAGACAGATGCTTGAAAGTCTAAATAAATGTACCACCACTAGGAAGACACACTCCCACAGAGCATGCACTATGATAGTGACACTAATGTTCCTCCGTAATGGAATTGTACGTACATATGCATGCACAATAACGATCGGAGGAGTGGACAGGAATTGAACCTTCCCCATGCGTATTAGATTGGTGGCCCACCACCACTTAACTATTCCGCCTACTGCAAGACCCACGAATTTAACTCACAAGCAGCATCTATTGCGTTAGGTTGAACCTGAGCACTTGAAGCTTGTTGCAAGTAGTTCACAGCTTGAGCTTGTACCTGCTGAACGATTAAATTTCACTCTGGTTCTCCATTTTATAGTTATATTTACCTTTTGCATAGCTACTGCCATAATACTATTTAGTTGTTGCCCCTGAACTGTCAGAGAGTGAGCGGAGGGGGCCAAACTCGGTGCTAATACAGGTTGTTGAGGAACAGCACCTGGTGCTAACTGTTCGCCAGTGGCACCCACAAGCTGAAAATAAGAGATACTAACAATAAATACTAATTGAAATTAATGTCTTTGAGTAATTCCTACGAATATCATATTATCACAGGAAATGAAAAAAACCTTATTAAGAGATTGTTGTATAAGATATGCCTGAGCTTGCTTCGAGGGGTCCATCGCCTATTCAACCATTCACGTCAGACTATTACAACTGAAATATGCTTAGATAGTCTATTAAACCAAAACTTCTCAGTAATAATGAAACAAATCAAATACAAAGAAAAAATAGGACTATAGTAAATGCTATATACATATAATAACGAATCAAGGTACCATAATAGAAACCTATGGACTACTAATCAGACATTTTCTACCTAATCATACTGCTTTATTCAGTCCATAATAAGCAATGATGTCATAATAATGTAGCAAACAGTAGAAGCGTGTTAACCTTCGAATAGAATCTATAGATAAGCCATTTTACACTAGAATTACGCTATTAGAAAGCTGAGAATGAATGATAATAATTATACTGCACATAATTAAACAGAAGAACATCCAAGCTCTGTTTAAGGCCAATTTAAAGTTTATTTCATAATTTATTGGATTAAATCTACATTACTACTAGCATTCTTATCTAAATAATCTTCAGTTCATGGATTTAACACATAAGAAATAAACCCTACCAATAACAAGAATTCATTTCAAAAACAGTAAAATTTGCTGGTAGTAAGAGCGGATGAAGTACGCATCAGCTGAAGGAACAACTCCTTCGCAACCGAGTCTCTGCCGGCCCGTTTCTGCAGTCTCTCTCTTTAGTACGCTATTTTATGTACTTCTGCACTTTTCCGCCTCTACGTGCCGTAGCGCATATTATTACGCATTTTCTCTCTGTCTCCCAGATATCCACACACATTGTTGCCCTCCAAATTCACGTACTGCCTCTTATTTATATAACTTCTCAAAGTCTCTGCTGAAACACAAACTATTTTTTACACTCCAAACATGCTGAACACTCTTGCTGTTCGGCTGACTTCTTTGCACTATTTTCACGTGCAATCGATATTTCTCTCTAAGTTCGAAAATTTAGATTTTGGTACTGATCAAGACTTCGTTAAGAATATTGCATATTGAGATTCTTATCATCATTAGGTGCTTGCTGGGTATTCCAGTAATAATTCGTTTTAATGAAGACTAGACCTTAAACAGTTGGCCACTCGGTATATGTGAATTCCTCAGCGTTGGTCACCAGTTGGATTTTATTTTGATTCCAACTAATAATAGTTCCCAATACTCATTTTGTATTAAGAATCCACGAGAAAAATCAATTGATGGACATTAATTCCACACTAGAAAAACTTCATGTAGGGCAAATTATTGGTATAAACCCTTTACTCTCTACATAACATAAAATAACTCAAGCTGTCACTTAATAATAACTTCAGAATCTAAGGTAACAACAAATAATCTAGCCAAAGTAGTATTTCTTCATAGCGACAAGCTATAAGGAAACAATGTACTAGATGTTTCTCACAATTACATTGACCAAAAAAATTACCTATAAGTAGTATGAGCTATTAAATATGTCAAATGAGTATTATATATCTACAGCTACATAAATTAATAGGTGTCTAATGATGATGTACATAGTCAGGGTTGTATGAATCAGAGTCGATATCAAGAGATGTTTCATGTGAGGTCAGGTCATCGTAGTATGCCTCTTTGTAGTAGTAATCGTACCTAAATAGCGTTAGATTGTATAGATGTCGACTCTATACATAGTTACTTTTAAAATTGATCACAGATTACTATTTCTCCATCAGTATGACGACATACATATAATAGATAAGACGAAAAATACAAATGATGTAATTAAGTACGAAAAATATGCAAGCTTGATGACATATAGGAATCAAAAATAGCACATCTTATCTACTCGCCATGCTTCAGGCAGATGATGGCCAGTTCGCCAGTTACTTAATCCTTGCTGTGGATCACCGTTCTTCCTAATAAAACCATAGCCATACGGTGATTTTAAAACCTTAAAAATTAAATGAACTTGCAAATTAAGAATGCCTTATTATTCTAGTGGTGAACTATTTAGATAGTAATGCTCTTAAACTAATAAAATTGTAAGCTAACTTCTTTCCTCATGACATGCAAAAAGTGTCCTGTGTCTCGTGGATTCGTGTACAACTCGCCTACTTCGTGAGTTATGATCCCATCAAAGGCTAACATACGAGCATCGTATTTTGACGTAACACTAGGAAAGGCTATAAATTACTAGTAATGATGCATTATTTTTTCTTTTATAAATAAAGCGAATTTCTCCATATTACATCTTATCCTAATCATTTTTAGTATCTACTGACTTAGCTGGGACAACTCCAAGATTAATTTATAGCTCAACATTAAAACGAAATACTGATATAAAAATTAAAGATAAACTTACAACTGACGATAACCATTCCACCCAATCTCATCAACTATAGTATTCCATTCGCTAAAAACATCCCCACTATGCCACTCAAAAAAATCAAGGTCAAGTCGCTCGATATCTTCTACTACACTATCAGCATCACCAGGATTTGTCCAGTCGTAAGCTAGGATTTTCGAATGGACTCTGTAAACAATGATACTATAAATATCAAATTACTTCTATTTATTCCCTAGGAACAACTAATATATTAAAGATAACAATGTAAAATATGACACCACATACCATATCAAGAGGATAAAATAATCTCACCTGAACTCTCGGAGAGAATCTTTGTATGATTCTTCTATTGTTTTTAGATACGTTTCATCAATTGCTGCAACCTCGTCTACCTGACAAAAACGAATTAGAGAAAGATGACAATATATATTTCAATAAACTTGGTTTAAATAAATTATTAATATGCTTCACATTTCCCCTCTTCTTAATATTCTCCAGACATTTGTTTGTTGGCGTATCCAAAAAAACCACTAAGTGGGGCCAGAAGTGCAGCTGAGGAAGAGCCATCTTACGCACATAATAATAGTGTTTGAAATCTACAAAATAAGTAAAAACATACCAAGTATTTGATGATTCATATAAATAATTAAAACTAAGTAAAAGACAGCATTAAGTCAATGATTAAAGAGTTCTCAGTTATCCATAAATATTTTTCTCATTGTTATTTTTCCACGAATTAGTTAATCAATTTGAATTTTTAAATATTCCTGCTAACATTCAGGTCCTATATAGTTCTTGCTTCTCATAGCATTGGTGAATACAAAATCAGAATGCGGTGTTCGTTCTAAAATCACTCCCTGACCTGGAAATCATGATTTAAGGTATATATATATATATAAGGTAATTCATAAAATAACCATTACTTACCAGTATTAAGGATATGCGCAAGCGCATTAAGGTACTGATCGAAACGACAGCTAAATATTCTATCTTGCATTGCAGCCGAAAGAATCCCCATTGGATTTTGGTAAAACATATTTATGTCTGGAAGACGATAGCGTTCAGGAAACTGAAAACTCATGATCTATTAATAATTTCCAAAACATTATAATTCATAGCCTATGGTTAAAGATTAAATTAACAATTTTTATTTTATCTCATTGTCACTGCCATGAATACATATGTAGCATAACCTACCAAATGGTAAAAATTTCTGAGGTCGTTTCCGTACCTATCAATAAGAATATCATCCATTTTGAATTCAGGCATATGGTAAAATCCCAGCTGCTGTGCTAACTCCTTAGCAAGCATACTCTAAAATAGCATCCAATGTAAAATAAAACATCGATGTAGAAAAACAAAGACTTAAATCTTACGAACTTTCCCTGATCCGATATTTCCTTCAATAACTATAAGCTTGGAATTCTGATGAAATCTAGATTGTGTTCTATCAGTGACAGCATCTGTATAATTGAAACCTCTTTCCTTGTAAGGCCAGGGCTCAGGGTAATCCTCAGGAAGTCTTAAAATCCAATGAAAATCTTGCGGATTACGAAAACAGCTCAATCTTATTCCTAAATTGTATTGAGAATTAATGTAACTACCTGAGCAGGCTTCCGTGTAGTATATATCTGCTTTGCACATTCCCAGCTGTAACTGTTGCCCTACCGGCAACAAGAAGTCTCGCAACCCCACTTATTTTGCTAATCGCCAATGAAGGCATGCTGGTATAACAGAACTTTACTTCACATCATTGTTACAATGCTAAATACATAACTATCAGTGATCAATGACAGGCATAGCAAAGCGAATAATAACACGTCACAATTTCCCCCAAAATGTACAGTTCCGCATATTTATTAACTCATAAGAGAAACAAACTGGGCATTTAACTCTCCAAATAATCAAAATCTGTGCACAGAAATAGTAATGCCATGAAACTATAACAATATAGGCTCAAAGCTAATTGATTTTTTTCTTTTGAGGCGGTCCCAAAAACAACAGGATAAACTAAATAATTTACGGATATGCACGTTTAAAAAACATGCATCTAGTAGAAACAGTGTAATATTAAACTACATTAACGATGTTTATATAACGAGGAACAAATAAGGAACAGTTCATTTAATGTCGCCTATCGAATGATGAGCGACCACCCCCATAGCCACCACCATAACTTGGAGGACCTCCACGGAATCCACTGCTACGACGATCATCTCGACCATGGTCCCTAAGTATTAATTACTTATGAAATACAAGTACTAGACTATAACTATATATCATTTGATAATGATAACCAATAATAATCCTAAATAATGAACGTAGGATATAAAGAATAAAAATCCGTTCTAACCTCACATTTTAAAAATACTGGTATAAACAATAAACCCACTAACCTTCGATCTCTATCACGATCACTCCTATCTCTTTCACGAGAACGACTACGGTGTCGCCCACCACCGTTGCGATCTCTATCCCTATCACGTCCAACTCGAGGCGATTCCCCTCTTTCTCTTTCTCGATCAAAACCTCCGTTCATCGCTTCTCGTTCCTCCATAGCAGCTTTTGATTCTCGCGCGCGACGCGTATCGCCTTTACCTCCACCTGTCAAAGTATTTATATAGATTTATTAAATTTTAATCCTCAGAATTCGGAAACAATCCATAGAAATACAATCTTACCCAGTCTCCGTGGTAGCCAAGATTTCTGAGTGCGTCCCCTCTCATAGTCTACAACCAACCTGCGTCCATCAACTTTCGTGCCATCAGCACGCTTGTAAGCATCTAAATAAAACATCATATAATTATGTGTGAAAACAATTATAAGGTATGCACGCCGCATACAAGATAGTGGTCAGGGCGGGTTTCCAACTACTGAATCGTGAAGAAATTTAGAAAACGCGGCAAACTTACGATTCCATAAGGAAACTTACGCGGCTCCTCTAAACTTACTTGCGCGAATTTCGGCGATCGGTACTGCACATCGAGAAAACTTACCCGTGTGCTTACCCGTACAGTCAAAAATTGAAATATTAAACGTTAAGCCTATATTCCAAAGATGACAGAATTCGTTTGGGATTTGTTTTTGTTCGCTCAGATAACAAAAAAGTAAAGTATTACCCTGGGCTCCAAAACAAACCTCAGGATGCGTTGTTCAGTACAAGGTCCAAGTGAAATATTCAATATCTAGGTACATAGTTTCTAGGCCTTACAAATTTATGATAAAGCGCTTATATATTCCGTAACGAATAATTTCACATGAACCCTGTCTCAAACAAACCTATTCAAGAAGGGCAAAAGGAGAATATCAACATCTGGCGAGGTGCTGCAAGAAAACAGCGTTACTGAGAGATTATGGATTCGCACAAGCTATAATCCTGCACCTACTGTAAAAAGCGCACAATAACTTAGGTGATTTTGTTACCCACTACCACCCTGTTAGGTTTATAATATTACTTTAAAGTAGTAGCGTGCTCGCTTTCGCATTCAAAATACGGTTAGGTCTATCCACCGCAACTAGGTGCTGAACTCACTCGACATCTCTGACTTATCACTATATTCGATGAAAGCATATCCACGAGGCTTTCCATTCAAATCATGAACAACTGAGAGCTGAAAAAAACTTCCAGGAGAATTAGTACCGTTTAATTAGATCCTTATATATATGTATACATATACATAAATACATGTAACTAACCTTCTTTATTTTTCCATACGTTTCAAATTCACGCTTTAGTTTATTTTCTGATGTTTCGTAGTTCTAAAAAAAATATATCTAATGATTTTTATAACTGGAAATGCTCATTTAAGCGATCGTTTGAATGTGTAAATCCTCACAATTCTAGCTACGAAGAGAGTTTTATACGGATCTTCAGTAGCTCGAGAATTTTCAGCTGGATTCCACTGCGCAATTCCTTGTTCTACTTTATACGCAAGGAGCTCCTCCTTCTCTCTGCGACGTCTCTCCTTTTTCTCTGCTCTTGTCTCGATGATTGGTTTAGGAGGAGTTTCTGACGGATCCTAAATATTTCATTTGAATTCAGTCAATTAATATAACATTTGTAGCATGTCCATGTTAAACATACGTAATATTACTTGAACTCCGAAACAAAACGATTTACTATTTAGTATTTAAAGAAATAAATCTGATTACGTATAAAATATTTACCACTAACCTCAAAAAGATTAACATATTCCGCAATTCCCTGCATCTTAAGTCGTTTCTCATTCCTATCAACCAACAGCTCCGCTGGTGGACGCAGAAATGGAATAGGAGGCCGTGCTTCAAATAACGCCAGCAAATTTGGCGGTAGGAAAGCCGTCATTTCTGCAATAATATAAGATGTGAGTACAGTATAAAATAACACCTAATAAATGTGTAAATTCAAATTAGATAGAACAAACCAATTTACATCAGATATGAATTTCAATAGAATATTGGGTTCAGAAAATAAGGTGTATTATGTAATAAGTTATGCTCTTAAAGTTTTATAACAAGACTTCAATCCGTACAATGTTATTCTGGTTAACAGCAAATATTAGTTTTATATTATTACACTAAGCTACTTCCAAAGGACAAATGAAAATTTAATTTGAATTAATAGAACTGTAATTTCAGTATAATTGATTTACTAAAGAAAATTTACAATAACAAAAATAACATATTGGTAATCAAATTTAATGGTATATAGTATAATATCCTCATAAATTATAATAGAAAATTATAAGCAATAAATTTATAATCCATCCTTGAATGTAACGCCAACATAGCAAAAGCAAACACATTCATTCCACTAAATCAATCGATCGTCTTAGTAGCTGTGCGTGTGATACGCGGCGTGTCTTCCCTGCGTTAATGCCGCAAAACTATTACGACCATAACACAAAAAACACGTTAGATTAGAGATACCTAATAGTATTGTAGCATGTGATTAAATTTGGTATTCGCTATGACACAGGTATTTGATTAAGGTTTCGATCGCTTATTTAATTGCGGTTCTCGCCACGACAGGATAAGTTAAACCATTCCAGAGCTTCGCGTGCGACCTATGATAAACGTCCGTAGCTATTGATCCGCCCAAAGTGCGGTCCGGTATCCCCAACCTTCCATTTGCGCCAATTTTCTTTATGTTGACGTGTTTTCTTGTTTTAACTACTCAGGGTAGTGATTGCGTATCACGAGAAATAATAGGGAGAATAAAGGTGGTCATGTTTAAGGTGCAAGTATTATTATTACACTATAATGCTCACAGTTGGGGCGGCAGCAGATGACAGTATTGTAGTTGAGAGTCACTATGATAAACAAGTTTTGGACATGGAAGCAGAGGTTAAGAGTGTAATATGCATTTGTTCGAGATTTTTGTGCTATTAACTAGTTCTATGGATTTATAGAAGAGTGGTGAGAGATTTGTTTTTATAATGCAGAGGTAGTATCACGGAATTAACAGGAGCTGCTAGATGATGACGCATATGATACGCGTGCAAATATACATCACTCACTGCATCAGTCGTATAACGAAGATGGAGAAGATGACAGGACGGATGGAGATGAGTATGGTGGAATGGCAATTGATTTATACGATAGCATTGTGGAGTATAAGAGGTTAATTTTACTTTTTTTATAGATAGAATATTACATTATCTAGTTTTATCCACTACACTAGGCATTTTACTGTATGATGTCTAATTCAAATTATTACTATTTTAGGAATGGAACGTACCCCGCTAGCTCAAATACGCGGCATGATCGTAGTGCTCTGAGTCACTGGCGGTTGGTCTTTTATGCTACATTTTACTAATAAATTTGACTATTTTTTGCCTCTTTTAGTTCACGTTGTCTCCGTTTTGTTTTGGCTGATGACAATGAAACTTTACTCTACTACAATCCTGGGAGTTCAGTTAATGACCAGCCTAAAGTTGTCGTAAAAAAGGGGGAGGTACGGCGGGTACTTGAACGAATACATGATCTCATTGGGCATCTAGGGCAGAAACGGACGTAAGATACTTTACCTATTGAGTATAATCACGCATATAATTTTCTACGGTGTAGTGTTTGTTAAATATTTTATATGATTTTACAGTCAGATCGTAGTGCTCAAAAAATTGCATTGGCGATCGGTACGACAAGATGTGAAGACGTACATTAATAGCTGTGGCTTTTGCAATCAAAAAAAACTTGAAGGAAAAAAGATTCTCAAAGCACCAGTTGATGTTACTAGTTAGTTCCACCTTATATACGGCTCGGTAAAGATATGTTTATATAAGCAGCGTAATTTTCAGTATACTATATGCCCAACTATTCTTGAAATAATTAAACTGCAATATATTATTTTTTTGTATGCTAAGCTAGCAGATAAGCAAATAATAAGTTAATTATCGAGTAGTGTTTGAAAATACAAGCTGACTAATGTAGTATTTGGAAACTGCTAGTGACTACAGGTAGTTTTTTTTTAAATATCAGTGGGTATTGTAGTGTGTGTGAAAGCCATATGGTTTTCTCGCAGGCGATGGATTTGATATCAATATCGAAGTGCGCAGTAAGCCTCCTGATACGGACGGGATCTATGAACGGTTATCATTTAATCTTATTGGGTGAGTTTCTTTCGCTGAGTTTATTGTGTTTTTCTAAGCAAAACTAGTATTTATTTAGAAATACTTTTAATTTACACATTTTTTTATATGTAGGTATAACGAGCAGGAAGTTAGAGCGGCTGCAATCACCCGAATGACATCATACACTTTTAAAGAAACTGCTCCGGATCTGAGAGGGCGTTTCGCTCGACCGCAATCGGTTTTGCTATAATTAATGTCTTTCTCAATACGTTTTATTCACTAAATTGTTATGTTTTGCGTAATTTATTTTCTTAGGTTAACCAACCATCACCATTTCGTCGTCAGCCATATATCAAAAGAACTCGTTATTCTCCTTATGCATCAGGGTTCATTTTACCGTATGCTCCCAAACATAAAAATGATGTAAGTTTTTTTAAATCCACGAACTATTCTAAGTTTTTACCTGTAGTCTATATCCTGCCTCTATTGTTTTTCGTTTCCCTTTTAATCAAGTATTTGAGGAATTTTAATGTATAGTGTAACTAGGATTGTTTTAAAAGCTTGGAATTCAAAATTACGTATCATCCTGATCTATGATATTCGGTATTTCACCTTATGATAATGGAAAATTAGACATGTTAAGACCAAAAGGAAAGTAATTGCACTTTGAGGAACCTGAATTCATAGAGATTTTCCAAGATGGTCGAGGCCAATCAAGTACTCCTTTTAATGGGGAAGATTACGAGCCTGTAGATGAGTAAGTTTCTATTAATACTATCCTCCATCGTTTAATTTTTCAGAATAACAGTTTAATTTTATCCAAAGTAGTTTCCATCTATTTTACGTCACTTATTATCGCAGTATAATTTTAAATGAATTCTTATTTAGCCTTGTTGAAGCTCAGGGATCCTCACGTGTAATGGTTCCAACTGATGTTCAGATAGAAATTCCTACTAGTATAGCGCATCCATCTTTAACAAATGTGAAAAATGAAGTGGTTTCCGAGTCTGGACCTGTAGAGCAAGGACACGTAATCTCAAAAAGGCGTGCGTATTTTTGGTTGATTATTTTACTATTATTATCCTAATATATAATCATCGCGATTTCTGCAGTTAGCAGTAGACCATCATCTTCATCATTCACAATGCGTCGACGAAAGACTGCAAAATCTTCCTCTGCCCTCGGTCTTGCTTCGCGGTTTAATTTAGCTTTAGGAGATGTGGAACGAATAGGTAGAATTAAATATTTACTTTGATTAAGTCCCTACCGATCTTAACGTGAAAAAACCTTGAATTAAGTAGATATTTTTAGATCCATCTGAGCATGCTGAGTTGTCATCTCCTTATGATTCCTTGCATACGAGACCAGAAATGGCTGGATTAGCACCTATAATGTTAATGCCATCAGTTGACGCAGAAGTTATTCATTTGCAGAAAGAAGTAAGTATACTAAGAGCTTAGTTCGTAAAATGTATTAATTATATGAAGGTAGGACTGTGGGAGTGGTTATAGACTGAATCTATATATAATTCCAATGAGAATATAGCAGTCAAGTGGGATTAAACTCTTATTATTGTACTAGTATAGCTGAAACCTAAAGCTTTTAAGGTAGTATCTCTCATACATATATAGATCGTGTCTTACAGCTCTTGGCCAGGCAAATTCGCCTTCAACGTCTTCAAGAAAAAGTCCTTCAAGCACAATTTGAGTCTATGAGAATTCCAATTGCCCGGTTTGTGTGTAAATTTATAACACAAATATATTACATAAATAACTTATTAAATGTTTAAGGTATGAGGAGATTGATCCTAATGGCGAACAAGTGCAGATCATTGACCATGACGGAGAGGTGATAGAGGTATTTATTGGTCGCAGAACTCTATAAGATCATATCCTTTTTTATTACAGGAAGGTGTTGAAGTAGATCAAGAACTTAATGTTATGGATAGTGATGATGAAGAAGACCGTGAATTGCCCGCCATCAAAAATTATAATCAAAACATAAACTGAAAATCACTTACCACTTAATTACCACTAGTAATATTTCATCACTCATCAATACATTCGCAATAAATGTTTTACAATATATATTTTACGTCATTTTTTAATTTTGTAGCAGATACTGCCTTTTACTTCTTATTGCTGGTGGTTCGTTATTAACTTTCAGTAATTTTTATAACTATTTGAAGATATCCATTTAATCAGTTGTTGGTGCATAAAAAATTCCAAAACGCACTCAGCGAGGAACGTTAGCATCAAGCCGCGGCATGTTTCCTCGTGTGGGTGATTCCTCTGCGCGTCTGCATCTCGGTTGTTTCGCACTCTCTAACCTCTGCCCGGCCTCATTTGCTGGCAGTGGCATGTCTCACCTTGTGATGTAGCAGCAAAGGGTACTTGGTTCTGTGTGCTGTAAATCCTCATAATTATGATAATACGCTAAGATTCAGCAGGATTGACGATTTTGGGTACTTCTGTAGATTGAAAGATTTTATCGAATCAAAAATTCCTGTTCAACAATGTATCATGCGATTGGTGAAGGGAAGATATAGTTTTCGTCAAACCTTTTTAAGGATTAAAGTTTAGTTTTGCTATCAGTTGTGGAAGGCCGCGTCCCACTACGGTTGTTGCATATGAAATCATTTCCGCAGTTACTGTTTTTTTGTCATCTTAACTGACTAGATTTTCTTGCGAATTGAAAATAAACTATATTTTTAACTGTATAAGTATACTTTATTTAGGTTTTTATTATAGAACAACTATTTATATTGTGTTTACTCGTCCTTTTAATTTGAGAGTTATACAAAACCACCTATTTTCTAATAGAAAGTGTCCGTTAATAGTTCATAAATTGAAGGTGAGTCAGATGCTTCATTTGTTGAGTATATGTGGATTGAAAAATTTTGGCAATAGATCTCAACCATCGTAGTACTATAACTATAACACCGTTTAAATGTTGATATTTTAGTCAGAAGCGGATTAAATCTATGATGTACTATTCCTCATTATACTGCGTTAGAACTATAGGTTTATTTGTTGTTTGTTTTTCGGATGTTGCTAACTTATATCTTGTCGTTTTGCATCATATGCTCTGCTAGCGTATACACATCTCCCGAAATTGGGGCTATGATGTATATCGCCTTGACGATTCGAAAATTTGTCATCCAAGTAATATAACTCATAGAAAATAATCAATTCTAATGCTGTGATTAATATTTGCATTATCTAAAACTATTCATATGTGTCCAAATAATTCTCACTTAGAATACCATTTTTGGCGAAACTTATTTCTGGGATTAGGGATGTGGTTACGCCTATAGGCATTTGTTTTCAGAATGATTTCGGGTAAAAACGATCGTGAAGAGTATGATTCTACAAGAGATGAAACATTAGAAAAAGTTAGTTTTTTGCACACTTTAAGTTTTTAACAGTATTGTATTATTCTTATGTAATACATCTTCTTTAGCTGGTAAGAGGTTCATCTCCTATTTGGATACGTTTGGTGATTGGAATTCTTCGTGTTTGGTTTTTTATTTATGACTGTCTAAACTACATTCCCTATCAGCTGTTCAATTCTCCTATCGAAAAACTTAGGAAATCTGGGAGAGTAAAGGTATGCTATCGTACTCGTGCTTTTTAAAAAAAAAGATTTTTGGATTAACTGCTATTATCTATTCATTTTTCATAACTGTTTTATACTGAATGAAATAGAATTCCTACCAGCAAATGTTTTTTGAATGAGTTGTTGGATCATAAATTGGGATGACCTTGATCACGGTCATCAGTGTTTAATAAACTGAATATCATCGAAAACTATTGGTTTAGGATTCAGGAAGGATGTTTTGTTAGATAGAAATTTGGTGCAGGTAATATGCCTTTCTTTTGTCTACTGCTAGATTAGTTATGGTTCTAGGTTTTCTGATAAAATTGTGTGGATGAAAGACACCTATTGTTTTTTAATTTGGATATGAAGTGCTTTATCTTTATAACAAATTATAGTACAAGACAATTGGAATAATATATTCAGTATTATTCAGTGATAAGCTAAACTTCGTTATAGATGAACGGAAAAGATTACTGATTCAAATTATATGTTCACATATATTTTATTTAAAATCGTCATTCGCCAATGATTTTTTTATAGGCTAAATGGGTGAACGAGCGTGATGGTCCAATTCGTCACGTTGACGGACAGAAGTTTGTAGATTTTCCCGGCAAGGACACCATCGATAAAGTACGTCGTATACTTTCGCGTACGCACTTTTGCATATACTTTTAATTTCAAGAATGAAAATGTGATATTTGTAAGATTAGTCCTTGAGCAAAATCATCTCAAATAAAGGAAGAGTTGCCTACACTAATCACTACACAAAATATGATAAAGAACAGTTTTTAAATTCATATTTTCTTGTTGTTTTATTCAGTTATGGCGACACATCGTAACTGAATTTGATGATGCCCCGTGTCTTGGCACCCGGAAATTACTTAAGGTCCACGAGGACAAACAAGAGGATGGAAGGATTTTTGAAAAGGTTTTTCTTAGTGTTTGAGAATTTATGTTTATACGTTATCCTTATTGTATACTTTGTAGTGGGAAATGGGTTCATACGAATGGTCCACCTACAGTGAGATTGAGTCTAGGGTAGGGAATATTGCCGCCGGATTGAAAGATTTAGCTGATGGAACGGATTCAAAGGTAATTGTTTTGTTTTTATTTCTTTAAGAACGAATGGATTCAAATGTCTTATTTTGTGATATATAAAATATATTTTAGGTTGTTATTTTTGCGGAAACTCGTGCTCATTGGCTCATGACAGCACTGGCATGCTTTCGCGCCAATATTCCTATTGTTACTGTTTACGCTACATTGGGCGAGGATGTAAGTTAACCTAACGTTGCTTCATACTCTATTTATTGAATTTTTGCTTTCCTATCAACTTTTTTTTGTAGGCCATTGCTGCAGCCATAGCTGAAACTGAAGCTACAATCCTAGTGACTTCTGCTGAATTATTAGAAAAAATTGGCACACTAGGAAATCGTTGCACTACTCTTAAAACACTCATATATTTTCCTATGATCAGGAAGGATTTGGGGTTACCTGATCTTTCTTCGTTCCGGTAATCAAATGTTTTGGTAATATCTTCAAACGATAGTATGAAGTTGTTTTATTTGTAGCTCACAGTTCACCCATGTTCTATCGTTCAATGGTCTTGAAGACAGAAACAAGACACCGATTGGTACTTTTCATCTTTTGCTTTTTGGGCATAACTATTGTTCCTAATATCTAATATCTATTGGATATTTGTAGGGATTTTCCTCTTAATGACTATATTATAAGATTAGGCATATTTTTCAGCGGAGTCAACAGCTAAACCCAGTGATATAGCTCTCATAATGTACACATCGGGAACAACAGGATCACCTAAAGGAGTTATTCTACTTCATAAAAATGTTGTTGCCGCGGTTTGTGGACAAGGCAATGGTGTTAATATCATAAAGTTAGTTATAGTTTTCATTTTGATTGTATTACGGTAGGTTTTAAATTAAAAGGATTCATTTAGAAACTCCGATACTTACATTGGTTATCTTCCACTTGCCCACATTCTTGAATTGGACGCTGAATTGACGGCATTGTCTAGAGGGTGCAAGGTTAGAGATAAGATAACACGATTATGTAATCTTTGAATGATATAATCTAGTACCTGGAGGAAAAAGTAGTGCGAATGTGAATTGTTTTGAAAATGTAAAATCTTTTGGATGGTTAATCTACGTTTTATTTTTATTGACAGGTTGGCTATTCAAGTCCCCTCACGCTTCACGATCGTGCAAGTAAAATTATGAAAGGTACTCACGGAGATTGTCATGCCCTTAGACCTACATTGATGGCTGCTGTACCTGTAAGTGGACTTATTTGATTTATGTGGTTGTTGTACTTCAGTAATGCTATCTAGGCTATAATGGACCGTATCTTCAAAGCTGTCTCTGAAGAAGTGGCAGCTAGTCCACGATTCATGCAGGAACTTTTCAAATTAAACTATGAAAGAAAGCGTGCTCGTTATCAGGAAGGATATTGTAGCCCATTCCTCGATAGGTAAATTTACTTTCATACTATAGGATACATTTATGGTGGTTTCACGTTGCTAATTCTACACATGATCTCAGGATTGTCTTCAAAAAAATTCGTCGTTTATTGGGTGGTCGATTAAAGGGAGTTTTATCAGGAGGTGCTCCTCTTAATGCTGAAACACAAAGATTCATGAATATTTGTATGTGTTGCCCAGTTATTCAGGTAAGGATATCATATGTGTTTCAGTGATTCTTGAATCCCCCCCCAATTATATTTATTGTTGTATATAGGGTTATGGTCTTACGGAAACGTGTGGAGCTGCCTGTGTAGCTGATATTAATGATTTGAGTACTGGAACCGTAGGACCGCCAGTGAGATGCGCTGATATAGTGTTGAGGGAATGGAAAGAGGGTAAATAGTTTTGGCATTCTTATCTTTCTACTTGCCTTTATATTTATATTTTATTTACAGGAAGATATTCTCCATTTAACGATCCTCCACAAGGAGAAATCCTGATTAGTGGACCAAATGTTTCGGAAGGATATTGGAAACAACCAGAGAAAACAGCTGAGGATTTCGTTATGTACAAGGTAAGTTGGGTAAATTGATCTTTAGTTATTTTTAAATAAATCATATCACTTAGGGTATACGCTATTTCTGTACTGGAGACATTGGTCAACTGAGGGACGATGGGTCATTGTTAATAATTGGTAAATCTTTTGGGTTGTTACAATTTATACCTCCTGTCCATTTTTCTATTTCATAACAAGTTTATTTTGCAGATCGTAAGAAAGACTTGGTTAAACTACAACATGGGGAGTATGTGTCATTAGCTAAGGTTTTTTTTTCATTTATTTTACAATATTAATTTAAACTATAAAATGAACTTTCTAAACCAGTGCATAGATATATCCTTTTAAGGTGGAGTGCGCTCTATTAAACTGTCCTATTGTTGATAACATATGCGTGTATGGATGCGGATTTGAATCGTTTACTGTAGCCCTTATTGTTCCTAATCAAAAACATTTGGAGAAAATCGCGGAGGAAGTTAGTATTTTTCTGAGATAATTGTTTCTTCTATATCAGGATGCTAAAATTGTTAGTTTCAGACTGGAGAACTATCGCGTGATCTTACCACAATGTGTGGAAACGAGAAAATTGTTCAGTTGTACTTGAAGAAACTGACAGAGCATGCTAAAAAAAGTTGGTACAATTTAAAAACAATTATGTGGAATACTTCTCTTTGCTATTTTTGTTACAGGCAACCTAACTCGTAGTGAAATGCCTGCTGCCATTTATCTTTGTCCTGAGGTCTGGACTCCTGATAGTGGACTACTCACCGAAGCTCTTAAGCTAAAGCGAAAACCCATTCAGATACGTTATCAGTCGACGATTGAAGCGTTATATGCAAAACATCGGTAGATCTAAGCAGTTAAAAGAAAAAATATACTTAAAAATATATAACTGGAAATATAGAGTATTTATCTTATTCTAATTAAATTCGGCTTAATTTATGCAAAGAGCTAGAATATCATGGAATTCCCCAGAAATTACTGTGGTTATCTAAGTACTGACCTTCACTATTTCCTGCAAATCGTGCATTTCTTATCATAATTCTAAACATTAGACAATTTAGAACAGTGATAATCGCAGATACACTAAATAGCCTAATAACTAGGTGTTATTTATCAGCTTATTCTCATATAATCGTTTTTGAATTTTTCCAGTTTTCTGCTAAATACTGATAGAGTCATGCTAGTGTTTTAGTTCTAGTACGACTACTAAGCTTCAGTATAGCAGTCATTCCCTTGAGCTTATCCGTTTCCAGCCCACAGGGCAGTTCTATTGTGTTACTTTTATCTATCCTATCTCACAGCGATGTATAATATCGCAATATATGAGATATCTTAGCAAACAGGTTGTTTCGGAAATCGCTCAGTACCCATGAAGGATAATGTTTGTGCACTCGTTTTTTGTTTGTGGTTTGTACCGTTCTTCAGTTATAAAATTTTGATTTTATTTGTATATTTAGAAATCGTACTTTATCTTAACAGGGTAATACATCAAATAATTATGGATCCTTGAAATATTTATTTTTTGGTATCATTTGGTCCTAAGTATTATTCCATGGAAGATGAGATCAAGAATTACATACGATACTTGTAGCCGTTTGCATACTTCATGTACTCGCCAGCACGTAATACTGGATTGCAATCTAGAGGAATAAGACGCCGGAAAAAAATAATCCAAAGTAGTATTGTTATGCCAAGACTTCCCATCTGGAATTACTTGTAGTCTATGTATTCTATGTATTCTGTTTTTTTTAAAATTCATGCTCACCTCTAACCCCCACACTGGTTCTGGTCCGTACTGCTCAAACAATGTCGATACCAATAACGGTCCTAGAGTTCGAGCCAAACTGCCCGACATTAACATGATTCCCTGCATAGTTCCCTTAAAATGCATTTTGGTCTAGAATCATCGGATTTTACTTAGAAAGGTGTTTTACCTGACGCCTGCTTCCTAGTATTTTGCTGAACAATGTATTCATCGATACATTAACGAGGGGGAAACAGGCAGCGAGCACGGTGCAGTATAGTATCGCATATAACCAGAAATTTACCTGGAATAGAACGGTGGAAGATATTGTTTATAGAATAAATAAAAGTAGTTATATTAGGTATACTTCATGTGTATAATGGCACCAGCGAAACTTCTTTGGGTTACATCCTACTTCTTCCAATCCATGCCCAGTAACATCTGAGTATATGTATATGATTATAAAGATACTGCAAGATAGTATTAAGTTATAGCTTACTTTTCTCCGCAAATTTGAGATGTGGACCAAAAGCCCAAGGGAAGGTTACAACATGGTATAGAAGACCAAGGGAAAGTCCAATAATCGTCCAAATACGTTCGCGACCACGGGAAATACTGCAGATGTATACATACAAAAACATAAGAAAAATAGAAGAAAAATGAATGGAGGTGATGATTGTGAAGATTTACAGCTATAATAGTTTGACTGACTAATCTCCGAGTTTGATAACAAATCCAGCGTAGATAAGTACACTAAAAACACCATTAACTGCTTGCATTATACCTGAAAAAAAGTAATGTATAGCTAATGATTATTAACCTCTTTTCATTTCACATTACTCTTTTCTTACCAATGTTAACTACAGCTTCTGAATTTGTCCAGCTCCACATCATTATTGCGTACATAGATCCTATTCTAAAATCCGTGTTTAAGTACAAGGAAATGCATATATAACAATCTAAACTAACGTCTCAAGATTGGTGATGATGAACATAAGGGTGAATTGAGTGACCACACATATTGCAATAGAAAATTTGTCGAACTGAGGTAAGGGGCTATAGTCAACTGAAGTATTCTAGTTATGTTCGAATTTCACAAATACAAAATCACAATTACCTTCATTATTATAATTATATTTTATATATCTCTTAACCTTCTGAATCATTTATCTCTGTAACTCCTGCGTACTCTTCTTCTAAAAGTACGAATATGAGGATAAGAGATAAAACGCATATCAGACTAGCAAACCACGCTGGCGATGTGTACATATCAACATGAAAGGGTCCTTTGTTCCATCCTGGATAGCTTATTGGAGTGAATGCAACCTGACAGCAGAATTACAAAAATAACAAAGAAAACAAGTGAGTATACAGTAGATTATATACTTTAACTAATTATTTGTGTCTACAATTTGTTCTACATAAATGTGAACGCATGATTATATTAAATAGTCTAAAAAAACACAGATAAGAAGAGTATAAGAACAAGATGAAGAAAGAATAAGTAACCTGTATTCCTGGTCCGATGGTCATTCCAATAACGTAGCTAGCCTGTATGAATGTAATAGCACGTGCCCTATCTTGAAGACTAGAGCCGGTAGCAGCATAGGCACGCATCACTCCTACTGTACCAGCACCCAAACCAATGAAAAATCTGTTGAATAAGTACAATAATTATGATGTTTTGTTGACAACAATACTATTATTATTATTATTATTATTATTATTATTATTATTAATATTAATATTAATTATTGATTAGCTCATAGGTATTTCTTAAATAGAAAATGATTTTTATTAAAATGATCTAAATAACTAGGACAAATAATGGGATGTTCATAGGAAATGGGGTATTCAAGAAATATAATTTTTTACCTTGCAACCATCATAACCCATCGTCGACCACTTTGTGGAAAGGCTTCAACAAAGCAAAAAATAATGTTGGAGATTATCATAACTACAATTCCGAATATAAGGGGTTGTCGAACTAAAAGAAAAAGGAATTTAGAATTCACAACCAACCACTACAAATTAACCATAGCGGAGTTACGCCGAATTAAGCAAGTATAGGTTCAACACATATTTCACACAGTGCATCAAAGTACATACATATCTAATGAACCTTAGTGCTCTCATCTATAAACTAACCACTCAAACATCGATGAAATTCCTTTATTTTAAAAGAAATCAGATTTATGAAAAAAAACCTTTTCCTTACCTGACTTTGATTTATTCATCCAGTATCCGAAAGCTGGTGAGGCTAATCCTTGACCTACGGAAAAAGCAGCAGTAATTATGCCAAAAAACGAAGCAGAAGCCGTTGGATCAACCTGAATAAAATCTAAAGTAATGAATGTAGACTATTAATTTCAAACTATGTCAATAACGGTATAAGAAATGTAAAAAAATTTACCGTGTTAAGAAATGGGTAAAGCGTAGGAAAAAATATGGAGAACTGCACTCCACAGAACATACAAATGGCTGTCAGCAAATATATTGATCCCCATGATGTCTCTTTTCCTTCACTAGAGAGTAATATAAGCAACCAATCACTCAGTTATAACTACTATTATATAACCATTTGAAACTAAGTCTAGTCTCTATGTTCCAAAAGAAAAATTGAACTAGAAGTGCAATGTAGTTCGAATTATAATAACTGACATTTCATTAGTTCTTGAACTATCATCGATATCATTTGAAATAATACCAAATACCGTAGAAACAGAACAAACAGTTTGTCTTCGATCTATACTTTTTAAGACAGTCATCTGAAAGTAGATTTAACTTCACTATAACATGGAATCAAAGGAACTATTGGTCAGCTGCTTTAAAATTTTAGTATCAGCAGTTTCGAGCATAATGGAAGTAATAGGACATTTCGTTGACTATCAAATAAGCAAGTAAATGGAAGAAAACTAGCAGAAAATAAAGATGTATGGTTCGACAAATATGATACATTTCGTGGATAATGAAATTGCGTGTGGAATAGTAAAACTGTGATATTACATAAAGGCTGAACAATAGTAATATAATTGTGAAAAGAGTCGTTTTTGTAGTATACGTTTATATGTAATGTACTAAACTGACATGCATATATCAGAAGTGGTGCGCATGGTTTCGTTATCAGATGAAGGGATTGATAAGCAAGGAGTGAACTATGGCGATTCATAATCGATGGCACCTAAAATAGTGACTGCCTCCATAATAATTTCTACAAAAAATGTCTACAAACTACATATAATTACAGTTTATTCCCAATTGAATAAATGAAAACACGTGTGCAAAATTAAGACTAACCCGTCTACTACTATCTAGAGAACTTACAAAGTATTGCACCCAACAAGTAAGAAGAATCAAATAAAACTTAGATAAAATTTAATGTTAGTCTACTTCAAAAGAGCAAATTAAAGACAACATAATCGGAAAAATCTACTAAAACTACAATTAACTAACATGAACTGAAGCGATAGTATCACAAACGTCAGTGAGCCAACATCATGGGTCTTCTTCTATTAATGGTTCATTCGCCTGGGATCGGGGCTTTCTATTGTACTTCAGAAATAAATCTAAAGCTAGAATTCCACCGAAGATGACTGTGGTAAATGCAAGAACGGCAATGGCAACTGAACAATTCCAATGATTCATACTGTATAATAAATAGCTAAGTAAATATTCAAATCACGTAAGTTAGAAAAATCATACACTTACACATGTATCCTACATCACTTTTACCAAGTCCACATTCTGCTTCCCAATGAACAGGAAAATACCTGAAATATAACACACTCTATTCATTATAAAAATGAACAAAATAACATAATAAGCAGATCATACTTTTGTAAATTTGAGAATAGCTTCTCTAGTGTACAAGGATCAGCACAATCAACCAACTCGTACCGAAAGACATCGTCTGAATCCGTTCCATTTTTATGGAAAAGCTAAAGCATGATATAGAATATCTGGACTATATTTTTAGGAAATTAGCAGTAAGTAATCATAGCTTTAAAAAATATGATTAAATTAAATCGGAATCAAAATTGCTTATTAAACTTTATTTTACCAATATTTCTGAGATTTCGATAACCTTTTGTTAAAAATTAATCAATATTATTCTAACGAAAAACCATGAGCAGAGTAATTTACAAGGCAATTAGCATAAGTAACAGTTTAAAATGTAATTTATGAACAAATCTATTTCGCAGCTAGATAGAGACAATGTAAAAAATTAAATCTATAACAATTAGATTTTAAATGTAAAGGTTTTTAAATAAAACAAATAAAAATTTCGCAGACGGATTTATATATAAAAGGATTTTTAAAAAATCAAACCTCTAGAATAAAATTTCCGTCTTTAGTATGCATTTCCAGCATTATCACAGTGGCATATCGAGGGAATACATCAGTAAAAATATTAAATGTAGCAAGAAGAGCAGCTAGGGATGTATCATGCTAAATTATAATAAATACCATGCTTCTGAAATATTCAACATAACACTTGTGAGTATATAGATGTATGTAATGATACTGCAGCTCTATTATAAGCTTACAGCTGAATAAGCGAAGAACTTTGGTTTTGACCCCAGTAAGCCTGCTTTCTTGTTTAGAAATCGATCGTATATCTCTTTGAGCAAAGGACCTAAAACATTTGCAAAAATACTAATAATTATATACTAGTGCATGAAGACATTTTTTTATCTAATAAATTAAAAAATAAACTAGTACACTAACCTCCGCGTAATCGCTTTAAAATTTCCGTATGGAATTCAAACTGTGAAGATATATCATATAAATCAGTAATACGACGAAAAAGTGAAGAATTAACCCATGTCGGCCACTGATGTGTATCGTTATGTTGTTCCTACAAAGTAGTTAATACTAGTTTTCAAGAACCTATTCAAAATAGATACCCTTTAATCAACGAAAATATGCAAACCTCGCAGAAGAGATTGTCGTATACCGTCCATAATTTGTTTAATTTAAAATCTGAAATTCCTGTTTTATTTGATAAAAAACGAAGAATATCAGCGTTATCCTTCTCTATTGCCCGTACTCTTTCAGATTGCCATACTTTCTCTAATTCAAGCTCTGCAGTCGGACAGTGGATCTCCTCATATAATTGCTAAAAATAATAAGCATCAATAAAAAACTAATCTACATATAACAATTTAAAATTGCCTTGTCTAGTTCCCTAGGTAATGAGTGAACTGGAACAGGTTGCCAAGAAAGTTTGCTGTCCCAAAGTTCATCTTGTGCAGGGGGGAACAACCCTTTAAATAAATGTTAGTAGAAAATACAGATATAGCATAAATTGTGTTAACTTCTTACCAGCCATGTTAGCCTGAGCTGACATCAATGTTCGATTGTAATCTGAACTTCTAATGTAAACCTGAATAACAAAAATATTGGAAATTAAACTTTAAAAACTTCGAGAAATAAAGCATAGACGAATTAATATAAGCTTTGGCTATATATACTTCATTTCTATCGAGATGATCACCAAGCCAAGCACCATATCTTCTCCGAAGCCACTGTCCAAGACGATACTGTTGAGCTAAAAACTTTTCATGAAAAATGAAGTTTAAATAGAAAAAATACAGCACTTACCTATGCCCTTTAGCGTTAATTCACCGAGCCCTTCCACCCATTTTTCAGCTCCTTTCTTATCAGATGGTAAAATAGATGAGGGTGTGCGATCGCCATGTCTCCATACCTAATAATTAGGGATCACAAAAAATAAATAATAGATATATTATTTATTAAAATCAAAGATCACTCACCACCTGTACATACTGCAGTGTTTCATAATTAGCTTTCACTGGAACCTTGAAAGCTTCAAAAATATTTCCACTAAGAAAATGTGAACACTGCACAATACTAATTGACAAAATAATGCAACACACTAACATGTCACATCGGTACTTGGTAGATAGGCAGTCCTAAAAATTCTTCAATAGGAAGCAGAGCATACGAAATTCAATTCAGATATCATGTATGAGAATAACATTTCGTTTTATGTATTAACAATTTATCAAACGAATAGTTTACTTATTGTAAGCATAAGTGTGCCCACATTTACAAACACCATATAGTACGAAGACAATTTTAATACCATAATAACATATTACTGGAAGAACATCAAGAAAGAGACAGGGATAAAAGTAACATACGTGCTTGAATACATAAGTAAGAGAAAGAATGGGCCCAGAATAGTATAGTTCATAGTATAGCATATTACAAGCACGAGTATGTACAATAGAATGCTAACAAAATATTAAGCAAACAATTAACTACATCCTAATCAATAGTAATGATTTTTGACGGTATGTATTTTACAAGAAAAAATACGAATCTGAAACAACGAATAAATCGGTCCTATATCATTACTATAAAATAGACATCTTATCTCATGAGAGCTAATGGCATTAAATTATATATAGATAAGTGTTGCAACTTATATCAAACAAGAATGTGCGTCGATGTGGCAAGCAAAGTACACAGAAATAAATTAAACCAAACAGATTCAGTAGTAGTTGCAACACTTGTTCATCTTTCGTGCTTGTGTATAGAACAATTTTGATTGATCCGAAAGATTTTCGCTTTTCTTTACAAGATCATCCAGTTTTTCGCCGCGATCTAGCACTGACTGAATAGTGTTGTGCATTACAATCTTTGTTTCTTCCACTTCCTCCTAAATTGAGAACGGTGGCAAACGTTTAACTAAATATACGAAACAGTTTTACAGTTTTGTTAATAATTACACACAGACGCCGAGAGATTACACTTAGCACTTTTTTGAGTAGCTCTTAAAAATTAAATAGTAACAAAAACTATTACATAGCTATAATTATATATATATATATATATATTGGTAACTAAAAAACTATAAATATTATGGTAGCAGTTATATATAAAAATCAGAAATACCTGCACTCTGGTCATGGGATCAGCTTCTCTAGGATTTTGCCATTTATTGAGTAATTCGGCAAGTCCTGTGTAAATACAATCCTTATCCGACTTTATTTGAGGCTAAAAAGAAACGACTGATTAAATATGCCATCGTTCTTATAAATTTCTTTCTAATTAAAATTTGAAAAAAATTACGTCCATGAAAGTAATATTAAGAACACAGCAGACTGAATTAAAACTAAGTTCACTTACCCACTGGACAGCAGGCACCTTAGCAGAGAAGTCATCTAATACACGAGTCATCATGCTCATAGCTACACGAGCCTGTCGATAAAAATACATCTATTAAAATGAGAATAAAGATTAACAGTGAACAGAAAAAAAACAATTCTAAATAGGTAGATTAAGCGTTTACCCTAGTACGTACCTGATACTCTCCATCTGTTACACACACACAAGATAAGCCATCACTCCGAACATAGCAATGACAATAATATTCGTTTTCTTTTACAGTACTTCGAGCGCCAAGTCCTGAACGCTCAACCAACAGTTTCCCAGTGAACTGCATAAATTCCTAAAGATCATACTTACAAAACAGTTGAATTCAAATAAGAATATTGAATAAATATACAAACTTTGCATAACTACGAACCTGAACTGAACCTCTCTGAAAGAAACTAAACGATGACAAATCAAAAGCAGATTTGAATGAGCGAACTGAGCCATCGTTTGCCTTGTGGTAAATAAGAACCGAGTACAGCTTCATCTGAAATTTTTTAACGATCTTAGAATACATCCTTAAAAAACACAAGTACATAAATGGCAGTAATACCTAATGATAATACCCAATGAATAGTATATCACATTTATCCAACTGCAGGCAAAACATTACAATCAGGTTATATACCATACCTAACGACTTTCCTCAAACAGCAAGTAATACAGATACAAATACCGCGTAAATGTTAAATGAAACATTGAATATACATTCAGCGAATTTTCTTCTATAGTAGTAAAAAAACAAACTGCATATGGTACTTTTTAAATAATAATGAAAACAGAAATTCATTGTTTGAGAAAAGACTAAAATCAGATACAGCTGCCAAAATCCACAAATATAAAGCGATGGATTAATAAAATTAGATCATTAGAACATAACGTGAAAAACCTAGAATTCCGGTCGTATAAGCAAACAGTAAAGAAATATTACCAAATAAAAAAAATCAGCATCAAAAGCAGTAATATATAATAATTGTATATATCTAAACTAACAATGAACAGCAAAAAATATCTTATTAATATTAATATTTCATTAAAACTCCCTCTACCACTGAATTCCACCGTTTTTCGAATTCCTCCTCACTAAATTTCCGAACAGATGCACGAGCAGCTTTCCGTAGTTCATCACGTTCATCAGTCGACATCGATACTATATTCATAATCATATGAACATACTCTGAAAAATGTACCAACATATACGTAATAAACATGAAAATATGGCTTTATAATCAGTTCTGATACAAGTCTCTTACATTTAAGTAAATAAAAATAAGTCATGAGTGTTAAGTGAAACAAATACTCAGCTTGAATTGCATGAGATCTTCGTATATATAAAACTGATAAAAGTAGTATCACCTTCTTTAGTTGCTGCAAGAAAACCAGTTGGATGTTTCCTGCCTTTCCCATCATTCTGAAGGACGATATCCATCTGGGGACCACCTGCTAACATTATTTATTAATTACTAAAATAATGGAATAAAAATTAAATTCCCACAATAATGAAAAGAAACATCGCAAACATACCTGAATCATGTGCTAGCATTACCGTGCCAGCAGCCATTCCTTCAACCACTGATATTCCGAAATGTTCATTCCACATAGTATGAATCGAAATGAGCGATTCCTATAAATGAATAAACATATTCAACATAAGTATGTTACATTTTAAAGAGTTTTAAAAACTCACACTCAATGCATCTAGAAGTTCTTCATAAGTTGCATTCAGTTTCCAAAACACACATGCTTCCAAACCCATTTCTACCACATTATTTTGTAGAGATTTTACTCTTTCTAGGTCTTCCGTGTTCCGACAACCACCCGCAATGGTCAGATGGATCTAATTTAATAATTACACTATAATCTTAAAGTTGAGAACAATATAACAATTTATACAAATAAAGTGCGGGACTATTTTTAAAAGTTTTGGATTAAAAAACTAACTAACATTTATCAATGAACGAATCATGTATTTAAAACTAATTAAAATGTTCTTTCATGCAGTAGATAGCAGAGTAAATAAATACCTTAATACCATTTCCTTGTTTCTGAAGTTCTTTTTTTACTTTATGGAGAATCTCCAACTGCAATTTATGATTCTTTTCTGGTCGTATCTGACCGATCGATAGTATTCGAACGATCTTGTCTTCTGCGAATCTGATAATGAACCGTTATGGAATCTACTAAGGTACAATTGTTTCACATGCTATACTAATAATCAACAGAATAAGTGGTTTAAGAAAAATTACAAGATAGTTATAATAAAACAGTGCGATATAAAACTTATCACACCGTAAACACTATTATATCTACATTATTACCTAATTAAACACCTAACTATTACAAAGCGTTTTGTCTATTTACTACAATTAAGAACTTTTTATATATAACGGTAACCAACCTCTCTTCAGAGGTCTGATCTAAACTGAGAAATGTTGAAACATCACATGGAGGAAATAAAGTGTTCGTATCGGAACGGCACCAGATTCGTGAAATATGGCCAGCGGTCCAACTAGAAAAAAATTAATATATTTCTGAAGGATTCTATTTCACCATAGTCAGGAGAATATGAAAATAAAACCAATTTAATTCACACAAACAATTTATTTCTAAAGAAAGTAAAGTAAATTCTCAATAGTCTACCTGCCATTAACCATAACTACATCTGCAGCTTTCCCTGCTAGTCCGTAGAAAAATGCAAATATACGATAATACAGGAGCTTAGCATGACTGAGCATGTTGCTCTGCGCAATGACGTCAGCATTATTATAAGATGTTTCACGACGAGAAACCAAATCAATCATATCTGAACAATATATTTCACTTTATCATTGAATGACAAATAAAATATCCTACGGTATCTTAGATAGCCCACCTTTTGCTTATTATATAGCACTGTCAATTTAAAAACAAACAAAAATTAATCAGTTATATTTTTCCCCACGTTTAATTTTCAGGAAAGAATGTTGTAGTAGTGTCATTGGTTTTGGGGGAAAACAATCAATATTAAGAGTTGGTAAAAAACTCATAATGACCCAAGATATACGATGAATGTGAGTTGTTCGATGGTGTTGAATAATAAGATGAACAATTAAGCACTCTGTACCGTACATACCTTTAACAAATGTTGTCAATAAAATATATAGCGGAACTACTGACCACACGATATAACAGGATAATGCACATAAGCAATAACTTGACTTCCAGCTATCCACTTGAATAAGGGAAGTGTGAGGGGATATCCCATACTATCGATGAAAACACCAGGATTTAAACGCCATAATGCTTCCAGTCCTAGAAACAAACCAGCTACCGTCTGGGCAACTAGAGTAAAACGAGGATAAAGATCAGCCTCCACTAGACGACGAAATCTGGAATACAAGAAGTAATGATTACATTTTTGGTTTCCTTATCCTACATTGCATATATATTTATGTATGAACACACAAAATCATTAGTAGAACAACTTACCGAAGAAATATGAAATTCACATTTCTTGGATTAACCTCTATTCCAAACCTCTGTTTTGCTCTGAGAAGAATTTGCTCCTTTGACGAATTTGCATCACCCGAATATACAATATATTGTAAATTTGGCCATCTAAACTTAATTTATTATTGAGAAATGTGAACAAGTTATAAATCAACGATTAAAAAAATAAACATAAACCCTCAAATATACTTGCGGAAATAATAAATACAAAAACAAACCATCTAGCTATAGCTAACTGCAATCTAATTTGTCTGGATAGCATGAATATTTAGCAGCATTGCCCCACGCATTCATTTGAATGTGACTACCCTATATATAGCCAAAGCTAGGTTGAGCGGTATTCACTACACACTATTATATAACATGATTGGATGACAAAGACAAGCTGGAACATACTCCAAGAGGGTGAACTGGTGAAATTAATAGAATAAAGAAAGTTTATACGGAAAATTATTGCTTTATATGTTTGTATAGTTTCATCTAATTTGGTAAACTGCATCCATGCCAAATATGGCATATTACTCACTCCAAACTAATGGTATGAATATCTTACAAGAGGAATAAACTGGCAATAATGCAACTATGAGTAATTTCCCACTAACCTTTTTTGCATAGTCCTAATGGCACACCATAACACTCGTTCACCACCTCCACCAGCATTACAGTATGGATGAAAGAAAGCAATTACCTCCCGATTCCTATAGAAAAAATGTTAATAGTAATAAGACAGAGGTTTTATATGAAAATATAAAAACTAATAAACAATCACCGACCTTTTCAAACGTATAACCAGCAGGAGTGCAAGTAGGAATATTATCGCGTAAATCATTGACACTTTTCCAATTATACAAAAGATACAGAAGACTAACAACAAAAATTTAAAACTGAAAAACAAGCCATTGTATTATTGTTACTAATAAACAGATATGCATAAGCCTTATCAATAACCATAACCTATAATTAGCAAACCTATAACAGATACTCGCTAGTAATATAACAAATCGGACTAATAATGTATATGGACCATAACAGCTTATAGTACAGGACATATTTGACTTGCTGATAAAGCAGGCTCTTCAAATTGTGTCCGAAAAACTGTTAAATGATGTAAAATGAATCTAGACAAGAAAATTAAGTACCAGGCATGAAATACCACTAAGCTTTATTCTTATCAAAGGAAAACAGAAAAATTTATTTCACAGTTATGACATCTATAACATTACACCTAAGTTTTCACCGACTGAAAAAAAAATGAAATCTAAACAAGTTATTTACTGTTAGGTTACTAATAGCTCCTATGCAATGTATTCTAAATCCTAAAAATGCTCCGCATCTATTTTCTCTATTTAAAAAATCTTTTTACTAAATACTAATCATTGTGCAAAACTATAAATAGTCACTCCTTACTCATGAATTTACAAATATTTATTACTCAATTCAAATCCAGTTTTAAATCACTTTTAAACAAATTACACTATCTAGAGCTATATTTTCTATATTTTATGCTATAATAAGATATGCCATATTAAGCTTATATAAAACATTTATCTGCTTGAAAATAGATACAATCATGATACACTTGCAAATATCCAATTTTTTAAAAATTACTATAATATACTACATAAGAGCGATGTGTGATACAGATGGAACACGCGGCGCAAAGAAATCGATTCCACAGCATGAGCATAACCAGAGTACGCAAACCTGTCTTATGTATCACTATTAACTTAACTGAGCTTTTGAGTATGACGTATATAAGACGTCCACTCGTTTCTTTCCTGTTTTCATGAAGTACTTAGTGAGGGGTCGTGCAAACAGAGAAGTTGCTTTTGCTGTACACAAAAATCATTTGTAGCCAGACTCATTTAAGCCTCTATGTTTCGATATTCAGTAATCAGCGTTTTGCTTTTTCTGCTAGTTCTAGCTCATCCAGTTCAGTCTAAGTGCTATCCAACTGGATCGCAGTGCGTCCCTAACAAGCCATATTTTACTTTAATACGCTGGACATCGTGCCAAGAATACTGCAATAAGTGCAGGGGAATGACCATCGGAGATTGCACCAGGGAGTTTGATGCCATCTGTAATGGAAAGTTTAGGTGCAAGTGGGTACTCTTTTTTTTATTGCTACGAAACCAAAATGTCTAGATATAATGTCAGGAAAAAGTGAAAAAACAAGATAAATACTAGAGAAGATTTTAAAAAATGCAGAGATGGAGAGCAAGAGACGGCAAAATCACAAATTAGAGTTAATCTTGCAGCGTGATTATATTTTTGCGAAACTAGGTTACGAATATGAAAATAGTTGCATTTGAAAAACACGTGTTGCTAAAAAGCTTATGAGTTTCGCAACTTGAATGTCCGGCGCATTCTATGAGTTTTGAAAACAACTAAGAGCAGTAGAATTATCATGTGACGAAGCAGTGGTGAGTAGGAGTGGGATCAACCTGAAGTGTTAAATTAGGTAAAGGAAAAAGAAGTGGTGGATTTAAAAATACAAAAATTAAAATGCATGGGTTATAAAACAGGACCTTATATTTTACCTACAGATGTAGCGGGACTCATATTCCTCTTAGCAAAAGGATTCTGGATGTAGCTACATGTCAACTCGGAGTCTAAGGACTCACTGTAGTGCTCAGTTAGATTATATAAAGTTTCAAATAAGTTATTTATACGCAAAATAGGATGAGAAAATTCAGATGTATTTCGTAACAACATCAAATATTTCATGAATATGATCTTGATGTTTATGGCAGTAGATACCTTCACGGATCCCAAGTGCTGGTGAGCATAAAAAACTTGACGATCTAGTCACACTCAGCAAAGATTATCAGCTGAACTTCATCATGTGAATAATACAAGTCTAAAAATTTCATGAATATTAACAAAAAATTTCATGTTTTAAAGTACAAATGATATAGTTTAGAAAAAAAGGGATCTTGGTACTGGAGAAATCAGGACGATTATTACTATATTATTCATGGGAAATTTATAGAGAAAACAGCTATCATACTCTTCAGTTATCTCTAAAAACTTGTCACTAACAGTATTACTTTCACTATTGTCTTTCTCTGGACCACTTTACTTTCTCTTCATTAACTTTTCTGATTCTCTGCACCAGCTTTTCCCTCGATCAGAAACCAAGGTAGCCTTTATTTTTTGTTTACCACAGCACAGGGCATTTCCCGACTGATTCGTTCTTCAAAGATGTTCTCGTTCCGTCGATATTCTCCAGCGAGTCTCATACTCTCTCACCATCTCTGTTCATCAGCGCCCTCCTCGATTGATAATCTATAGCAAACACTGCTGCAGCCAAAGTCTTTCTAGATCGTTCTCATCTCTGGCTGTTTACAGAAATGGCCAAGCTCCGCGTGCGATGTCGCGTACGGTAATACGACAGTGGTTTCTATATAAGCAACGTCGCGCGCGGACTTGATTATTATTTCTCTTCTGCGAAACTTTCCACGTGGATTATATTTAGCTACTCCTCTTATCAATACGTTATATATATGTTTATTTTAAAAAGTGATTGATACGTCTACTTAAAATTTGTTGTCACAAAAATGCAATTATTACCGAAGTCCGGTATACTGTACTCAACTGACCATGCATAAGTCCCAAGATCAAAAATAACTGGATAAATTTGTTTTTTCATAAAATTGGTACATATAGGATACAATATAAGTGTCGTTTTAATTTCCTATATCTAGAACACGAATTGGGGTGTACGTGTTAGTCACTTTCACACTGATATAGGATGACGTGACTTTTCACTACATTACTGATAGTACCTTTAACTGATAATCATTAGGCCGTTTGAGTTTAACTAATTCGGCGTAATATCTTACGAATTCGCACACTATTGCTATACAAATGAAAACAAAGTTGTCAATGCCCATTAAGCGATTGTTCCACCTAGGTATTGATGTCACTACGTACCTATGTTGGACGCAGTATGTAATGTTCTATTACTAAAGGCAACTGCTCATTATTCGAACTTCGACCCGTCATTCATAGCACAAGCTTCTGATCCATAGGGAATGAGTTTCACGTGAGCATTCAATGTCTCTAGTGGAACGGCATTTATCGAGCGGTTGCGCCCATCCCGGTTGATTTGTCTCTCAATTACATCGAAATCAACGGGAGATCATAATTCTTAGTTGAGCTCTCATCACTAATAACTGTTTCCGCCGATCCTAAAAAGAATCTAAGAAGAGATGGTGATACGACTTTTAGGATGAATCATGTTTGCTATTGTCGGTGCTACTCACTATTATGATGTAAATATTTCTTGTCATCCATATTAGGTGTTCTTGTTTTAGCTGAGAACTCATAAGGTATAGTATAGAGATTTTTCGTCTTTCCGCTGCGCTGTAACACTACTACTCAGTGAAGTATCGTCATAACGATTTATTTTGCTTCTTCACATCATTGTTAGGTCAATAACCACTCACTATAACATGATTATCAGAATACGGATCAAAATACTGTTCTAAGTCGTAATTCCGATTGTCTGGCGACTATTTTTAGCATTCCTATGATTCATAATTTGTCCTACAAAATCTCATGGTTTACTTCATACGTAGAGCATCTTTTTCTATTTCTAGTGGCACATATGGTGACTGATGATTGCTTCTAAAAATGTGTAGTGATCATTATATTAGTTTGAATTAAGATTACGGATTTTAAGCATGAAATCTGATAGTTATGAAGGTGTTATTACTAAGCGTGTAATAGTAAAAGCTGTCGATTTATGCTTACGTCCTTTCGGCATCCCACCCACAACATGTTTTGAACCCTACAACTTTACATCAACCCGTCTATTATAATGTGTTGCATGGGAACACTATAAATAAGCCTATAAGCAAAAATAGTCGCACTGCGTTTGTTCACCTTTTGGTTGTACTACCTCTACCCCTTGTACCTTTATCAGTGCGTTTTTTTTACTATTTCCCTCTCTTTATTAACTCATTGCTGTTATTTCGTTGAAAAATTATTTTTAGGTAAGCAATGGTGCTTATTAATGCTACCACAAGTTCTCTTGCTCCTGCTCCATGTGAACTTAAAATGGAATCTGGGAGGTCAATTCGCTACGTAGCTCCGTTAGATGCTAATCCACGTAAGGAGACCAGGTGCAACTACGAAGAAGTTAAACTTACCCTCCGTAAGAACAGCCTACACGACAGTAAGCTCATATTTTGTCAAATTCTCATTTTATCATTCTTTATTAATACGCATAATGAGTTAAGCATAACCTTTCATCTAGCATTGTTTTTTCGTAGTCTTACGTGTTCTTACCTATTTTTAAGTTGGCTAAGATTCGGAATGACGTCTTTCGGGGTAAAAGATCGCGATCTTTTGAAAGGTGTACCATAGCGTAATTTATGATGTCTCAAATATTTCAACGTAATAGGTTTTCTTCAGTTTAAAACTTATTGTATTAAGAACAATATTGTCATTGTTATGTAATACTTTTATGTATATTTGACGTTATCTATTACTTAGTTCGCCCGATATAAGAGGCGTTGACCGCAAAGACGTTAGCAAAAACAAAATAGCTTTCTCACTCGACGTCAAACAGTATTTTGCCTCACTGGTAATAAACATCAGTGTTTTTGTGAAGAAACTACGCATAGTAGTTAGTGAAAATAAAGACCAGGCAGTTGCCCTTGGGAAGGCGTCAGAAGATTAGATCTATGGCGAACATCAGCTAAGAGCGAAAGTCAACCACTGACGGATGTATAAAACTAGATAGGAAACGTGTTGGGTAGAGAATGTTGGAGGATATATAGGACACCACGGTGACCAGTAAATTCAAAGAACCCAGTTGGGAATATTGCCTAATAAGTCTTTCTCCCCGTAGTTGCTCGTTTCTTCTGACACACACAATTAAATGTCGAAGTATATGCATACATATACATAGGTGTACATATACGGATTTGGTTCTTATCTCTGTATTTATGGAAACCTTTTGCAGGAAGCGATCAAATGGACGATTGGGAAGGCGTGAATTCACTTTGTCAAACCCTGGATGCGATTGTGGAGATTGAGCTTGATACTGACATATTTATTGGAAAAAAGATTCTTGAGGTATACTGTTTAGACGCTTATGATAAAACTAAGTGCATAGAAGGTTGAAAATTACCAATTATAAAAAGCAGAATTGATAAAGAGCATAGTTTAATGCTTTCGAATTATTGGTCATTCAAAAAATCTTATGAATATAATCTGAGATAAAAAGGAACTTTACATCTACGAATATAAACATGTCTTTCAGACTGATGATATTTAGAATTTATTCATCACCGTATAGGCAGCGATTATGCAGAAGATAAAACAATAAATATGATCTTATACAAAAACACTTGAGAGTGGTTATTAAATAGCTAGCCATCAAAGAAAATAAACTAAGAATATAAGTGGCATAGAGGGCAGAATATGTGATGCAATTTTTTAGATTGGATTTACTACTGGTCTTCCATCTGTCTATGCTTACGAAAACGGTGCTGCTGAAGTAGCTTTACATTCCACGGTAAGAGGGAGGACATACATTAAGAGAAGCTAAAAGACGTGAATTTTTTTTTTTAGTCTAAATCGGCACTAGAACTATACTGTAAGCCAACTATGAGGCGAAATGCAATACCAGATAACAGGTGCAAATTTTATTCGGGGGACCTGAAAGAACTACGAAAAGTTTTGGGAGGAAAGAAGTGAGCATATTTCTTTTGTTTAACTATGTACATGTACTATAATTCATTCTTTCAAGGTTCCACGTCATATTAGCTCCTGAGTTGTTGAATCGTAGTGAAGAAGAATTTGAAATGGTGCACGACATCATTGATGAGGCATTAAGTGATGATGGCATTTGGTAGGATGGTAACTATATTCCATCTACGCAGCAATTATAAACTATCTGTACTTCCAGCCTTTTCTCTGCTTTATCTTACTACTTCAATGTCGATGGTTGTCTAGATTCATTTCTGGCCTTGGTTAAAAGGCGCAGGCAGTTTGATGCCCTAGAACGGTGGACCTCTCCACGTACCGACATTGTCCAGAGAAAGGTAACTTTAAAAGCCTACTTTGTCTAATGTTTTCTCGATCCAAAATATATTTCGTTAGGTGCTTATTCCAGGTGATTCAACTCACTCGATCTCTCTTCTGATATTCTCGTCCATATTTATATGTATATACCTATTTAACTTTGTTAACACTGATATTACGTGAGATCCTAATATTTGGTATGCAATTGGCAGATTTGTTAAATATAGATGCACTATCCTAGTAGACATTCTCTCCTGTGGAGAGGTTTAAATTGTACTTACTGTTCTCATGCAACTTATTATCTGATAGATGTTCTCAATTTTCTCGGTAGATTGATACGGTTTTTATACAAGAAAGTACATGTCGTAGATTTCCTCGCTACTGATAGGATTTAATAAGGAAATTATCGATCCGACTCATTAGTTTTGTAGATTAGACTGATGTCTGAGTGATATTTATTTGTGGGTGATTGTATTAAAAGCCTGCAGACGTTTATTGTCTTTGAGATTTTGCCTGCCTTATAAATATTTTTTCCACATTGGATGGTTGTATTCAGTTTTATTTCAAGCTGAATCAGGTGGTGGGATGTTCATTCTACGCCAGTCATATATTGAGTCCTCATATCCGTGCATATCAGGTGATCTGCCGAATCGAAGGAAGTCCTGTAAACTAAAGCAAGTTACGATAGGGGGATTTAGGGAGGTAGATATTCACTTCCCCATTCATCACACCTGAGCAATATAATTCTTCGTATTGTCAAATGATCGGATAGCCCTTCCAGATCGAAATAAAGCACCTCTCATAGCCAAGGAGTGAGTAATAAAAACGAGAACTGAAGTTGGAATTACAAGGGAATCCGAGGTTTGAAGAAGGAAAAAACTAAGTACCATTAAATGTAGATAGGAAACAAAGTAACTTGCAAAGCTCTCTCTTCCTCACTTTATATTTGCTTCACTCTTACTCCTGGCATTCTTTATGACTTACCAACGATAATAGTGAAGTATTTGAACATAAGGATGATGTTTTTCAAGACTACCTTTCTTTTATACTCTTCGATTTAATTTTGTTCAATAATATATCGCCTTAATGCGTTCATAGATCTTGAGAAATCTAATTTATCCAGTAATGGTGATCAATGAGGCAGATTAAACCGTCTTTTTCTCGAATAACATCTTTAAATCTACATTAATTTTATAGCGAATATAATTAAACCTTTAAATCTTTTATGTAAAGCTCAGTGATTTTTTTTTACTTATTTCAAAAACTAATAATAGGGAAGTTGTAATGCATTCGTTGTGGAAGTTAGAAAATTAGGATAGTATTTTACAATAATAGCGATCTGATTCTCATTGAATAATCAGGATTACCATTTAACATGACCGCGGATATCAAGAATTGAGATCAAGTCTTTTATAAGATAACTAATTCACTTTTAATCAAATATTTTCTAAATATAATTCGACCTGTTCAGTCAGGAAAGTAAATAAACATCTAGTAACTGTAATGTACAAAATTACAAAGATGTTCAAAATGCAAGTAACATCATCATTGAACTGGATTCCCTGTATGTAATTTACCACATTACTGCAAAAAAAAAACTACCACTATATTGCAGAAACCCAACTAGAAAATGTGATTCAGAAGTTAAAAATACCTCTTAATAAAAAATCCTACTCAGGAATTTACTTAAATGATATCTATTCAATATGAACGTTGAAAGCCTATAGAAAAGTAGGTATTCCACTAATAGTAACCAAATAGTATTGCATCTTGAATCTGATAATACTTTATCTAGTCTATATAGTAGGAAATCGTCGCTGATGTAAAAACAGTAACAATTTGCAAAACAATTGTGCTTTTCTGCTTAGCGATTCACTAGATGTGCTACATTGCTAATCTAGCGCTAGTTCAGTGGTATTTTAAAATAAGGACACAAATTCCTTATAGTTCTACAATACGCGATTTTAAAATTAGGATCTTCAATCGATTTATTGTTAATAATTCCTTTTATCCTTAGAATTGTAGATTCAAGCAAATGAGAGAAATTGTCATAGTGAAGTAGTATGCTTAAAATTTTAATATAAAGTTTTCCATAATAGTTGACTAGTACGAAAAATATTTATCAGATAAGTGTTTGTTAGATCTAAAAGCATAGCTTAGTTTTGATTTAATTGGACTTTTTTAAGGGAAGTCTATACAGTCAACTATGTCCACCTTTCACTTTTGCGTATAACGTTATTCTCATTGAATAAGTTTAAGCTTAACATAACGCGTGTGAAATAATTATATTTTTCTTTTATTTCTTATCGCTATTATTTTATTATCCTATAAATTACTCTGTTCATTCTTTGAAATAGACAAAACTCATCGTGATTATCATCTGCCTATCACGTGTGACATGCATGATCGTACCCACTTTGACCTCAACCTGGCGCTCTTCCAAATCTAATGAATTTCATCTCTTTAAGGGATTATTTACCTTTAAAATTATTGTTTATTGTTCCTTCTGTCTAACAGTTCATGTTTGTATCAGTTCGTAGCGATGTAAAAGAATTATGAATAGAATTTGAATGTTATAATGACAATAAACGTGATATTCCCAACTAAGCTTGTGCGATATTATTACATCACATAAGGATGATGTAATATACTGATGAATTACCGAATGGTGGTCTATGATTTCCGGCTTTTATTTGTTCCTTATTGTTTTTCTTTTAAAAATGCCTATTCTTCTCTCTCCCTCTCTCTCTGTTTTTATCTATTGTTGGTCCCATTTTAAAATAGCCTTTCCATTATTCTATATCGCTAAGATTAGTACTAGTTGAGCGGAGTTTTAAAATGAGGACTTTGGAATAGGATAAGAATACCAGTAGATATACAACCGTATTCAGCGTCTGCAGGTATGTATCTTAGTGTGCATATGCCGTACACGTGCAAGAGGCAGATCCCTGTGCCCTCTTGTTCAATCATTATATTTCAACGCTTTGTGTGTCGATCTCACAAGGGTCAACAAGTATAGATTATTTCCTTCCATTATAGTTGATTCTGTGCTTATCCATTTTTCAACTATTCTTGGTTTTATTAACGCATCTGTTTGATTAGCATATATTGCTCTATGCTTTTACTTTCTGTGCAGATCCTTTGCAGACATTGTAAAGAGCAGCTAAACTAACTTTTACTGATAGAGGATTTTGAGATGTTATTGTTTTTCATTTTATACTTCCGCAGCCAGCTGGTTACTACTAGTTGCCATAGCGTATGATGCTGAACTGTTCATTGTTTATATTTAAGATCTTATTTGAAGCATTTTTCTCCATATCCCTCTTTCTCATTTTTTTTCCTACCCCTGTTTTTTCTAATTTGTTCTTTTTAAGCTATATTTCAAATTACCGTTTTAATATCAGTGGTACTTTCTTAGCCTTTATTTAGTCGCGGCTCTAATTTGCTTTTATAGTAGCCCCGATATCTGTTTTTTCACTAATGCTTTAAAAAGTTTGCCTCAGAATTTAGCAGTTTTTTAATCGTAAAATTAATTAAAATCGGTTAATTAGTTAATATTTTATAACTGAGTAGCGTTTCTATATTTATTATGATACATATTTGGTACTTTTCGTTATTATTAATACTTATTTTTAAACTGTAGGAAAGGTGTTTATTGGGCAGATTAATATTAGGTAATAATATAAGCATTTAAACTAATAATCATTGTAGAATTAGATTCTCTTTATACACATAACCGTTTATTTGGCCCATATAGTTTTTCAATGCTGCTGCTTGATGACGTAATAAATCGCGTCGCGTGGCTACGCCCAGACACCACAAGATCTTAGACCGATCTACAAAACGACGAGTAAAGAGTATCGAATATATATACTGTTATCATTTTATATTTTACTGATATTAAATAATTGTACGTTTGATTTTTTTTTTTTAGCTGTTTATTGCTAGCCTTGATCTGATCATGGTTTTGTATATTTTCACTATGTCCCCATTACCCTTATTTTTTTCATAATTTTTCAGTTCTACGTTCCACTTCCAAGTTCATTCATTGGGATGAGTATACTTTACAGTAAAACACTAACTACTATAGTATTATAGTCACAAACAAGGCACTTAATTTTCATTTTCAGTATTATTTTAGAGAATCGTCTTATTATATTTAGTATTGACATTCATCATTAGAAAGTCATTCAGTAAATATGAAATGCATTATTCTCCTTTATATTAAAACATTAAAAAACACCATCACACTATCGTACTGTGAAACAATTCCTGTTTCATGTGGTTGCCTTATTTTTTCTCATATCATTTTCGTCTCACCACTGCAAAATCCCTTCTTTCTACTTTTCTTTCACACCTTTTTTTATCATCTCGTCCTATTCTAACTATGCCTTTTCTCAGCTGTTCGTTGACCATTTTATGGTTTTAGCAGTTCTCTTTTATCACTGTTATGCATGCTTAATATCTTATCTAATTTAATTTGTTCACCCCATATGGTCTCACATTCTTTGATAACCTTTACTGTTGCTAGCAGTCCAAATCCAAATAAACCATTCTTATAGGAACTCGTTAGTTGGGTGCACGCAATTGATTGTTACTAAACTGACCTATTCTTGACCACAATAGTTTGGGATTTTTGTTAGATTCGAACTCTTGCTATACATCTTTAATAATATTATAGACAAATTCTTAATTCCTTGAAGAGCTTCTCTAGGTGAAAACTTACTAGTAATTTACGTGATTTTTTTGATGACCAAACACCACATACTTTTTTAATTGTATAACGCGTCCAACATTATGAATAGGCTTGTTTCAGTTTGAATATTGAAGCACATTTCTTAATAAAAGAAAATGTCAGGGAACAGGAATTCTTTGGACGATATCAAAAACAAGTGAGTGGGAATAGGAAAATACACTAAACACTTAATGAGTATTCGATTACAGTGATGGATAGAAACAATGAATAAAATAGTAATGAATAATTAAAAAGATGCAATACATAAAGTAGTGCGAAAAGTTTGAAATACGAGTAGAGTTAAGAATATCACAATTACAGTAATGAAGCAGAGAAGGCTAACATTTTACACTGCCGTTATTGTGGAAGAGTCGAAATTCAGAAGGAAAACACGGAGAAAAAGGCGAAAAAAATCAATAATGGGTATAAATTTAAGTCTCAAATTTATTCGAATTCATAACTTAACTATTTGTGATTAGTTTGATTCTAGCATTTATCTAAGTATCATTATTGGAAACAGCATCGATTTAACAATGAACAGCACAGAGCGGTGAGTGTAGAACTAATTAGTCATGATCCTTAATAAATCTGGTAGGAGCTTGAAAAATGCTAATATTCAGGTATTCATTTAAAAAGGATTATGAGAAATTTAAATTACGTGTGACCCTGATCAACCTAGTTCTACTCGCCATGGCCTTCATTTTTCCTTCGAGGTGAATATTACAGTTAATGAGATCAATATATCTAAGGAATCAATTTAATTTAATCTTAGTTCCCAAACATACTTATTATTCAGACCAATAGATGCTATTTGTCACTTTTTAATGGTTTGGTACTATTGCACGCTGACGATAAGGGAAAGTATACTCATAATTAATGGATCGAAGTGAGGAGTTGAATATGATAGTTCCCTAATTCTTCATTCATCACGTTTTTGTTATCTCTAGTAATATTCTGTATCTCTTTTATTAGAATACATTGGTGGTGGGTTGCCCATCACTACCTCGCTTGTGTAGTTGGAGGTGTCGCTTTGACATGGCCTGATGATTTAGCCTACCGTGTATGTTTTACTTATATACTTTAAACTGTCCTGTTTCTAAAGGCTTTTGATTATTTCTTACATACTCGATTTCATTATAAATACGTTATTTTCAGTAAAATTTCAGTTTATTTTTAGACTTTTCGGCCTCAATTTATTCTGTTCACTACATATATTTGTTTCGTTCAACAACTACAATATCAGTATCAAAGCGGTTGTTTGAGACGACTTCACTCACTCGGACATGGTGACAGTATGGATGTTACACTGGGTTAGGAATTCATACAACTTGATTTCATCAGCTTTCTTTCATTTTTCATGATGTAGATATTATTTGTTAAACTTAATATTCTTTTGAGTGAAGAGGTAATATTCAGTTACATTTTTCTAGTATTTTCAGAGGGATTTGCCACTTGGATGTTTCAAGGACTCACATTTCTTCTTCCTTTTCTCATGGTGGCTTATTTATATGAGATATATAATGCATTCACACTTTATCGAATATGGACGACTCAAGAATGTGTCTGGCAGGTATTTAATGGGAATTATAAAAATGACAGAAGACTTCCAAACTTAAGCAGTCCTTCGTTTAGGTGCCTAGTCTCTCAGCTTTATTCAGTTTAGTGGGGACTGGGAATATTGGAATGGTTTCTACTATTGTTCTCCGCAAAATGAAAGAGTCGGCTAAAGTACGCGCAGAACAGCTGAAGAAGAAGTATCCATCCATGGAACAACTACAGTAGACGGGAAATAGACGGGTGTAAAAATGCATTTAAATGAACTGGTACAATATTTAACAGATATTTGAAAATCATTATTAGACGTTCACAATTCTATAATGAGGTAAATTAACTGATAATTCTCTCAGCGCAAAATAACAAAACGAAATCATTAAAGTAAATAAAATCTAAGATAGAAGATCTCTTTAATGAATTTGTTATAGCCTATTCTGTCTTAATTATTACTACAACTATCTTTTTATTTTAATGATTTATTACTGTGAGTAGCCAGGGGGGAAAATAAAGTGGTTGCCCATCACAAGTGGCTGTGAGGATGGGGGTGGGGGATAAATGTAAGAAGGATAATCAAGAAAGGTCTTCACATAAGGAAAGGAGTTTCCGGTAATAGTGGAGCGATCAGCTGGATTCGCTAAATGAAGTGGTAAGAGGAAATGTATGCCTAAGTGACAAATAAAGAATGAATGATGGAACTAATCGAATAAAAGGTTATATTGCTCTCACCAACAGTGGCACGAGTTTTTCTTTGTCCGTGGAGAATTATAGATCCTGATCGATTGTTGTTCTTAATTATTACGACTATTAATGGATAACACTGAATTCGTTGTCTTTTTTCGCTTTCAAAGTTTAAAGTCTCCTCTCTTTAATTTCACATCCGACCACGGTATTTTCTACTTTGATACTTAATATACCTTGAGAAGATCAATAAGTGATTCAATGTAATTGATTGCCGCCTTAAGGATTTTGAGTTTTGAAACACGCTTCGTATGTGAACGAAGGGAAGGAAGATGACACTTCAGAATCACGAACGCCTGAAGATAACTATTTTTAGTTCTGATAAATGTCCAATAATACATTCAAGCATTAAAGAGACTGAACTACAGCAATGCTTGACTTTGTTTTTCTCTAATTACATTAATATTACAAATAAGCTATTACCACATTTTATGCTGATAATTTTAATTCAGCAATTTAGTTTTAATATAATAACAGCAGACACCAGTTAGTCTACTACATATGTAATTTAAATATAGTGATAATTGGTGGTAATAAGATGTACAAAATTTAACTGTTAACTGGTTTTTGCAGTATAGGAAATATAAAACTAGGTGGTATAAGCATAATCACTTTTCCAAAATATACGATAGAGTTGAAAACATTTGCATATGAAAGTATGCAAAAATTCAGTGAGCGTAGCACGTTAATAAATTATTGCCAACAGTTTTTATAAAATTCTATCAAAATCAACAGGTATATTTAACCAGCAGAATTGATAATTAGATTGTTTTAAACACGAGAAATGAAAAATGCGTCACATATTTTCATGTTCCTCGCTAAGTCACCTAGAGTCGAGGAATTATCGGATAGGTAATCTCACACTTATCCTAGTAGACTATACACGTCGAGTCCAACGCATTATACATTACATATAGAGAACTCCCAAAGATTAACTACACGTTTTGATTCAGTTAACTTTCTTAGTATTTCTATATTCTCTTCTACAACTTCCTCTCCACTAACTTGATTAACAGTGTGTACTCTTGTTCGTTCTCTAGCGTTCCTTTTTGCCACTATATTCGGCTGTCTATCCCATTTCTTATAGTCCGGCCGTCTTTCGGAATCACTCACTTCCACGATAATAGAAGGAGAAGCTGAGTTATTTCACTGGACTTTTATACCATCTTTCCCATTATTAAAAGTGGTTAACTTTGAAAAATAGAATTACGTAAAATTACGGAATAGTAAAGGAAAAATTTTATGATTTGATAAGAGACTAGATAAGAGAATATAACTGTTACTTAAATATTAAATAATACAAACCATACTGTGGGTTGATTTTCCTGTCTATCATGAATTGATTCTTCAATACATATGCATCATCAATCATAACTGGAAAAAATTCTTTAAATACAATTTTATAAAGCATAGCGTATCTTACCGTAGTTGCCGCCACGGAGTTACTCTCGTCACGTAATAGTCACTCGCCTCTCCCATTTCGCATACCTACAGTAATGAATATATAAATTATTCATATGCAGTTACCTAACAACGTAATTACATTTTTAATTATAAGATGGATAATTCAAGACCTGCCAAATGTGACTAGGGACGACATATTCCAGGAAAAACCAGTTTCCAACCAAAAATAAAGTATAAGCGTTTCAATTTTCTTTTTGGTTTTATTCACACCAAAATACATAGTGATAAAATTGTAGAACAATAGTAGTTTATTGGTGCACGTAATACTAAGAAACGACAAAAACAAGCTATACAGGTAACCATAAAGATGAAAACAATGTTTAAAGTTTAAATACAATAATGATGTAATTAAAATAGAGAATCCATACTGCCTCTGGCTGATTTGAATGCAAATTGGTTAGAACGAGATGATATTGTAGCTTGCGATTTGAACCCTGGAAAACTCCATTAGCATCATACATGAAATGTCAGGTATATCACTTGTGTATCTACTGCAGAGGAATATACTAACCGCTTGCTGGTCCATCCTGTGCGGAACCGGTTGCTATAACCCGTTTCATACCCTGAACATATTTTAATATCCTACAATAAAAAATATGCTGAAATAATTAGTATCGTAAAACGAACCTTCATTCCTTTATTCATAGCTTTAGAGTTAAATTTAAGCCAGTTGTTCTTCTCACCCTCCTTAGCTGCTTCTAATTCTTTCTTTTTCATATCCTTTTTCTGAGCACGAAGCCGTCGTCGTTCACGCTCAGCCTTATATTTCATTGATACTCGAATATAATTTCTCATAAATGGAGTTAATTCAGTTTTTAATATTTACAAATAATAATAAATATTAATCACAGAATAAATACCCAAAAGAACTCTGGTTGCCTCACATGCCACTCCTTCTTGTTTCCTTTGTGAGTTGAATCAAATATATAGTTCTTCTTTCCTCCATCAGGAGCTTGACCCAAGTCGGTTGGATCAACTATAGTCTTTTGTCCACTATCTATAAATAAGCACTACACATATAACTAAATAATTAACATTTATCTCTTAAACATTTAAATAAATCACCTCACTATAATATCATGGTCATATCACAATGAAAATGCAATAACATGAAAATTAATATCAAAATCAATACTAAAAAATGGATAATAATTGTTTTAAAAGAGAAAAAGCTACCAAAATACTCCTTATTTTAAAAAATTCTATATAGTATTCTATTCAAAGATACCAACTAATAAAAGTGATAGCCGCTCCTGCTGCTGTAAGACTGTCAACAATCGCAACAGCTCTGTTACCGTTTGGAAGCGGGCCCATAACACGATCGCCTACCTTAAAACCTTACCATTATCTCTGGTACATATTTATCTACTTAAATTTCGCAAATGGACATATTGCACAAAATGAAAATAAATATTTTAAATAAAATAACACATAGTAAGTCAAGAAATAATTGACAATAATTCTACTCACATTCCATTCCTTATTGGGAACAACTGAACTTGAAGCAGATGCATCCGGAACACTGTTAACTGCCGCAGAAGCACTAGATAGCTCCTCCTGTAATGTACATTGATAGTAAGTTTTTTTTTTCAAAAAAAGGACAACAATTCAAAACACAAAAATCAACTTATTTTTAAAGCACATAAATATTAATGAAAATTAAAAAATATTCTACCTGAAGATTAATGACTTCTTCTAGATCTGCTTTTAGCTTATGAAGTTCTTCATTATCTGGGTCCCCCAATAGAGCTGCTTCAACCTAAAAAATATCCGATTATAGTTTACTTTGAAATGTTACAAATACTGAAAATTCACAAAACTATATATACCAATTAAAAAGTTATTTAAATATTATATGCACCTGTTGCAATTGGAGTTTGTAACTCGCTAGTTCATCATCGGCCATCATTTGGAACCAGGACAACTGAAATCAAGAAAATATCATAACCTTAAAATTATTTGCGTAAAATTGCCTACATTCTCAGCATTGCTAAAACGTAAATTTTTCCACGCTAAAACAGATGATTCAAAATAGACAGTTTGTCCACCTAAGTTCAGTATAATACTTCTTTCTTAGATATAATACAAATAACAACGATTATTGCAACTATCTATGATAATTATGCTTCAAAAACAAGGTATAAGTGGAGCACTAGATGAATAATAGTAATTGCTAAATTTATTTCAAGGAACCTTATTTTCATATTTTTTGAATAACCAATAACTACATTTGTGTAACAAAATACAATATTCGATTTGCATTAATGTATGATCCAATGTTATAATTCAATATATTTTTTTAAAAAAAAACGTCGTATTTGGCAAATATATTCCGTACAAGTGATGATTAAGTATATTTTAAAAGAGCCTCGACACTATTGTCACATTACTGTATATAAATAATTGGTTGATTGCCAATTTAAATCTCACTTAGGGTGGTGTAAAATTATGATTTTTTCAAAGAAAGCAAGCGATTTCGTATATTTTCCTGCATATATGAACATTTCAATGAAGTAATTGTTTAAAATTTTAACTATGTTGATTTAAATCCAAACCAAGTTTGGGACAATCGGAAACATAAGAGTAGGTTAGAGAACAAGTTTCTATCCTACGTAGTATATGGTCAATATTTCGTACTCATCATGCTTCATATACAGTCATTTTCCTTGTTTGTGCATTATATCATGCTTTGTTGTCATTAATTATATAAAATTCTACTAAGGTGTTATAATTTGACAATGCGCTTTTTTTTGGAAGTATTAAATTATATTATTTACTGATTTTACAATCTTCATAAAATTACGTACCATGTTATTATACAGTATTAATTTTGACTATTCTAAATGGGTCATTCCAAATCTAACGATATTCTTGGTATCAAGATGTTTATATGAACGAAGTCATCGTTCGCTAAGCATCTTTGTAAAAGTTGACAATGCTTGTCTCATTATCCAACAGAGACATTCTGCCAACTTTTCTTATCTCACTGTTCTTTTCACAATTTTTTGTTCGTATATACGTAAGTAATATTACATTAATTAATTAGTTTGTAATTCTTTGAAGGGAATAGTTTGCACAATTTTAAGAAATACGATATAATTTCTCGCTATATCTAGATTGGATTTGGCCGCTGACAAAAGAACGCATCAAACACGAACACTCGGCTCTTCTGTCCAAGGCCGCACCGTCCGCCACCGTTTATCCATTCTTTTCATTTTACTCACATTAATGTTAGGCATTTGTACGTTTCTGCTATATTTAAAGCTATTTTTGGTAGTTTTTTAATAACTAATAAAATTAAAGCTATGATAGCGATAGAGATATTTTAAAGAGTAAATGATTTTAGAATCCGCTTTTTGAATTTTTACAACAAGTGTAGTTATTTTACTATTTATAGTCCATGTAGATTTTCTTTAATGCGCACACTTGTCATTCAATTTTACACGTGCTATATCGGCCAGACAATGCAAGATTGCATTTGCTAAGATTGCAAAGCAAAATCGACAGCTGTTAAACATCTCAGCTATATTGAAGGGTCTCCTTGATGTAGACTAAAATAACGAAGCATCGCTAAGTGATGCACTTACTTTTTATTAATATCATATTTCGCTCTAAATTGTATAATAGTAATTGAATCCTAGAAATTTGCAATTGTGTTGCAATTTATAAAATGTATCAGCTGTCATTCAGTTCGCACATGTGTTTTTGTTGAACAGCTTAACATTTTAATGAGCTATGGGTTATTTAAATATCAGCTGTCTTATGCCACCAAATCATATATGAACAATTATTAATCATACGTATTCTTCGGATGAGGCACAATGAATGAGATGATGGTACGAGTGGTATCTTCTTTGACTCTTCGTTATTATATATTAGTGTGCATCACTGAGATGCTAGTTGCCTAGGACCTTAGATTTATTTTATATTAGTACAATTTGTCCCTGTTAACATCTATTCATTTCACAATCTTGTTTTGTTGTGTTCGCACTATCATTGATTTATTGAATAACTACTCATGTGATATCGTTCTTCTATTTTCACATGTGGAATCCACTGGTCATTATTATTACTTCTAATTGTTTTATATATAAACGTTCATAATAATTAGTTAATCTGAAAAATTTATAAGGAATTTTAGAAAAATCTTGTAGCGTTGCTGTATTTTAGTTTTTCATGTATGCACTTCACTCATTATCAATGTTTCAGTGGAGAGGCAATGGTTTCGGGTTCCCGGACGGGGATTCCCCTTCTGGGTGGCCTGGTGGCGGGTGTTTGTATCTCAATGTTGCTCTTTTCTCCCGATGACCTTCCTTCTCTAATTTGTCCGCCAACTCCTCAAAAACATTTTGTCGATGTAAGCGAGCACTGGAATGTCCATTTGGATGAGATGCCCTCTCCACCACCAAATCAGGATGCTACTCCCAAAGTAGTTAAAATGCTGCATATTGTTTGCATTTTTTTGTTTAATGTAATTTAATGTATATAATTAGGCTAGTTTTTAAGGTTATCCGTGCCCGTTTTGCGGCTACTGAGTTGGGAATGCGGGAGCGACTAATGGTAGCCATGCTTGCTGAGTCATCGCTTGCTGTAGCTTTAAACGCATCCATAGGGCGGCACGTACCTCGGGTTCATCTGTTCGCCGATGCAAGCCGAATAGATGCAGATCTAGCTCAACTAACTAATCTCAGCCCATATAAGTGGGGTATATACCTCTAGGATTACTACATTTATTTTCTAAATTAATGAGTTATTTAAATCAAGGTCCGCACTTTATATAATGTTTAATTACAGGCCAAATGGGCAAAAGTCCCACGTATTTGTTCTAGGCCTATTATTCAACCTGGTTAGTACCGTTTCTATATTTTTAAGCAAATTTTTATGCAATTTTTGAATTCTTTACATTTAATTCTTTAGCGCGTTCTGACTGAAGGGTTTGAAAGAAGTGGGTTATCAAGGATTGTTGTGTTGTGGTAGTCAGACTTTTATAAGTTATAATAAACCACGGCGTTATTAAATTTGCATTATTTATGTGGTTTTATAGAGTAAACATCTTACACATATTTATATTAAATGTAGATTATAATTTTTAGACATTTCATGAAAACTATGACTGGTTTCTACTTGTCAGGGATTCAACATATATTAATCCTTTCCAGCTGAAAAGATTCGTAAATAGTGTATGTTTCTAATTATTTTTTATTCAACTTTAACATATAATCAAAGTTTAAGCTGATGTTTTCAGGTGAACTGGAACCGTGCCATTCTAGTGGGACAACCAGCTCCAGATGGAAGCGGAAGATGTCAACTCGATGCAGGAGTTATTCTTAGTAATCCTGCTATGCAAAACCTAATCCAGTGAGTAATATAGAGTATTTTTTTATTCTTAATAAACTGTTTTATATTTAGAACTTAATTTTAGCCAGCGTCATGTTTGTAATCTTCTTGCTTCGGGATCCGATGCCGATCAACTGGCCTTCGAAAAATGTTTACAACTAGCCACCAATCTAACTTGCAGCAGCGAGTATCAGGTATATTTCTATATGCGCCTATTTCTTTAATTGGAGAAATTTGGTATTGTATATTTTTATAGGGTCATCGTTATACTGTTTGGCGTGTTGATGGTGGTCTTGCTGCTCATGATTCGATCAATAAGTGGCGTGCAAATCCATCTTTCAATAACTCTTTGGCTGTAACAAAACTTCTGTCAGATGCTGATGCCTCTGCTCTTCATGATCATTTTATTAAAGTTGAAATTGAAAGGTATCAATTTAATGTGTAATTTCCGTGTTTTTTACGAGATTAATACAATTTTTGAGGTAAAATTAATAGAGTAGACAAGTAGGGAGTTAGTAGTGAATTTGATTGATTGATTTTTTAGGATTAAAAAGAAACTATTTTTATTGCTGAGCTAGTTTAAAATAAGTATTTGTACTTTCAGAGCAGATAAAGAAATTTCATTGATGGAGACAGAATTGATTGAACTTCAGCGGGAAACAAATGAGGGACCCACATGGCCTGCTGCAGTACCAGCTTATAGTAAGCCACCCAATAGGTACCAGGTATGCTAAAGTGCAATAGCATCATTTGAAGATTCCTTCAAAATTTATGTTGAAGATAAAAATTACTTGAATCATATAGGTGCCAACCTGGGAGTTTTTTACGATGAAAGATATATTCCGTAATGAGCCTAATCAGAACCTACGACCATTAGAAGGAAAGGACCGGGATGACGTCATGGAGGCAGGTGACATTAGTATATTATGTAGGTCTTAATAACGACTAAAGATACATTTAGAAAAAACCATTATATATTTTCTAATTTCCAGGTAATTACTGCTGCTCGTCAATATGCAGAGAGTGAGGAGCCGGAATTGGAATTCGTCCAGGTTAGGAATGGGTACAGGTGAGGCAATTATAGTTAAGCATATGTATCTGTAATTTGTATTAATTATATTATTTCAGACTATTCGACCCTCAACGGGGCATGGATTATATGATTGATCTTGTTTTTAAAATAGCGGCTACCCAGGAAACTATAGAAAGACGTGTTCATTTATGTAGAATGATAGCTGGCACACAGCTAATGAATCAAGTATGTCTTCGTAAGATAAAAGGTTCTAGGATGTATTTATTATGAAATATTTACAGGTACCGTATGTGAAAGAAGATACTGATGTAACCATTGTTATTCCTGTAAACGATGAAAGTGAAGTACTGCCAGCAAGAAGACTTTTAGCTCGACATGCAAGGTTGTGTACAGCGCCTGCCGAGGAGACCAGGAAGGCAAGTAGGAGATACTGAAGGAGTTCTCGTGAATTCTTGCTATATATGTATTTATTTATATTATAAGTGTTACGTAAACTATTTGGAATATACTACCTTATAGACACGAGTGATGGTAGCCTTGTCTCCAACAATAGATCCTCGTTCAGCCACTTATATTGGAAGTGATCTTGAAGAATTAAAAAAAAGGCAATACATTTAATATTTAATTATATTTTGTTGGGGGAAAAATCATCATATTCATGTTAGGTGTAAACGATCTGGCCTGGAGTCGGATCTTTTGACGGTGCGTCCTACCGATGTAGTGGCAGGTGGTGCAAGTCCAGCGACTGCGGCTTTAGACGAGGCAGTCGATCGCTACGGACCAAACACTATATTCTTATTACTTTCCCCGTTTGCAGATGTCCAAAAGGAATTTCTAGATAGAGCAAGAATTAACACCATAAAGCATTATCAGGTTCGTTTTTATTTTTGCCTTTAATAAAATATAGTAGTTCTTTTTCCCAAATATAAATTTAGGTGTTTTTTCCTATTCCCTTCGTTGAATATCACCCGACTATATCTGGTATGGATATAGAAGAACATGAAGTGAGTTAATTTGATTTTAATATTCCTTTCAACTATTTCATCTACTGTTTTTTATGTCAGATTCCTTCCGATCAACGAGAGATGAGAGAGGCTGCTCTTTCACGTCTCAGAGATTCATCCCCACCTAAAAGAAAAAGGCCATTAATTGTTCAAAAGGTTGAATCATTTAATTTTTAATGTTTTTCACTATATAATTAAGCCACTTATACTATTTTTCCATACAAAGAGAGACTCATTTTAACATTGTATCTTACCTCATTGTTTCAGGACCACGGTCGTTTCGATTCTTTCGACTTTTCCTGCTTTGCTGTCTATGGATCAGATTACGTCGTTGTTCGACGACGACTATCAGGAAAGCGCCTTGATTTAATTTCTGCTTTCCTCAACCAAGAAGAAATTCATTTACTCCGAGCAGTTGAGCCCACTCTACGGTTAAGGTAGTATATTGGTATCTTACACAATTTTGTTAGTGGGCAAGTTAATTATACAGTGTGATATACGCGTTTATAAAAAAAAAATAGGATAAGAATCCATAAAGATATATCCTCGGAATTATGGTTTATTGTGAGTTAAAACTGGTTTAACATTTACAGATACCACCAACGCGTTTGTGAGTCAGATCTAGCAGAGGATGATTTCATACGATGCTCAGCCAGTAAGCGAGAAAACGTAGCTGCCAAGGATCAGCTTGCAAGGCTATTGTTTCATGAAGAGTAGCTTTACTTCTATTATTCTGTTTTGTTGCCTGATTTTATTATTTGATGTTCTTTTCTGTGCTGTGTTACGAGTTTCATTTATGCTGTTTCAGACTGTTAACATATTTATGACCCACAAATACGCCCTCACTCGTTGTTAGCATTTCCGAATACTGTATTTCTGTTATCCTTGCTTTCCTTTCACTTGGCATATCAGTCAGTCTTTCAGAAACTTTAGCCATTTTAGATATTATTCGGTTAATAATTTCATAACTACGCAGTTCATATCTTTGAGCATAATACATTCGTATTTTGCCATTGTCTTGCCTATTCTTGCAGGTTCGATTTATTATCTTTTCATTTCATCATTCATTGTGCCAACAGTATAGCCTTTGTATTCTGTGATGAGGTTCATTTGCGTTTTTTCTACATTTGTTATCTGTAATAGATGAGTTTAGTTTTTAATTGCTTTATAAATTTTCTCCACTTTTGAAATAGTATTGAGATTTATTCAAAATATATATCCTGTATTATTCTCCTTAGTTTTGTTAGTGATTAGCCGTTCGAGCGATGCTTATTCAATGGTTTTTCAAAGCGGACGTAAATTTGGGATAATCTAGGTGGAAATGACCTCGCGTTTAGCGAAAATCCGTTCTGCGGACACTGCTGTTATTGTATGCGCGACAGTATTTTATTTTCTACATCTATAGACCTCTGTTTATCATATTGCTACTTTTTCGTTGCTTTATTTGCTTAGTATTTTCAGTCTCCAATTTTATGGCAGGTGATATGACTCACGAAGGTGCTGGTACTAATATTGCAATAGATCTTATATTTCCCGAGAATATATATAATATTTATTCCTGCCCCTCGACCTTTCTTCACGCCACATCAATTCTATTGGGGTATTCGAAACTATTCCACTTTCATATCCTATGCTTGATTTCATTTTTTCATTTCTCCATCACTTGCCTTCTATTCCTCATAATCTCCTTTCAAACTAGCCTCTGTGAAATTGCTGCCATCCCTGGGATTCAATAAGAAACTCGTTTCCATAGCGTCAAGTATTTATTATTTTCGCTCTATTCCATCTAATACGATTTATCCATAAAATACTCCAAATCCAAAATATTAGTGGATTAGTGATCTTTTAAAATCAGTACTCATTTATTTGGAGTATATTTTTAATCAGCACTCAACATGCTTTCTTTTAATGCGAAATTATGGATATCTGGGATGTTTTTTCCCTACAACTGTTACAATTATCTAAGTGGCAGTTAATCCACTGTGTTTGCCTTGTTTCCTTCGTGTGGCCTTGAGTTGACGGTGATTCGCTAAGTGCGATCAGTCATTTTATCATATAATCCACCTTACTTTGTAATTGTTAGATTTCCTTTACGTATTCTGTCAATGGAGAATCGCCCTCAGATCTAGATCTGTTTTCACTGATTATTCGCTTGCCCTTTTCTCATTTTTCTTAGTTCTTCATTATCACTATCTAATTCTACTATATACTACTCCATGACTATTTAAATTTTACAGTACAGCTAATTCTTTAATATGTCATTATTCACAGCGTATGCTAGTTTGTGTCGTTATCGAAAATCGAATGGCATTTTTTTAAAAGAATGTATCTTGACATGACCTGTCGCTATGGTTATTACTGATTTAACATTGACTGTTTACTTAACTTCAAAATGCTATTTTGAGTTAATTGCTTTTATTTGCTGAAAAATTTACTTTGCTATTGCCATTGGGTTTACCCTTAACGAGATAGAATATAAGCAAAAACGATCTACAAGAATAGGGCTATGAGGTATCAATTTATCGATTGGTTTAACTGTCCCCTCTCTCGTATTATGCAAACAAGGAAAACTTTGTTTGTTGTTGTTCACTGATAATCTAAAGAGTATTCTTGACAAGAGTTGGATAACTTTGATTTATATCATTACTGTTTCTTCTTCTCATTTCAATGTTATATTCGTATATCTACTCATTCCCGGTTTATTTCACCCTTGTTCACCAACTTCCTCTCCCATTTTGGCATTCTGCCTAATCTCTCAAGCGCAACATCTTCACTTAGGTTTATCTATGTGGTCGATGGGGATATTTTAATTACCGCGGCCGCTGACTGACCGACATATCAGCCGACCAAAGGAGAAAATTCCGAAATTGATTACGATTTCCATACTCTCACACTCATTTGCATATCTGGTGATCTGCCCTGTAGCCATTTCCTGTATGTTTACTTCGACTTTGACGCCATTTTCTCAGTTTGTTGATGTTTAGCCAAGCTGCCCTGTTAATTTCAACTAAATAGAGGAAAGAAAAGCTGCTTACACTGATATCAGGTTACTCATTTGTTTTTATAATTTTCGTTACTAACTTTTTAAAGCTGATTTACGTGGCGTTGAGCATAATCTCGGTAACGAGTACATATAAATAACTTTTCTTCCAAGAATTATATACATATTTATGAGAGCGATGGAAAGGGAATTGTTCCATCATTTGCCTTGAGATCATAGTTGCATGATTTTTATTCTTAAAATATATTGTAAACAAATTATGTTAGCCATCACCGAGGTTCCTCATGAAGAATGAAATAAATCTTTCTCACTTTGTGCTTTCTTCCTATAATCATTTTCCTTCATCTAATTTCTTAAAATCTACCATTATTTTTATCAGGTCTCCTTATGTATTTATAGTAAACATTATAACTTAATTTTCGCTCTGAACTAATAGAGTTAATGTTTCATTAGTCAATTTTTTTCTAACATTATAGATTTCAGAGACATCATCTCGGTTGTCAACACAGCCTACGGCAGATGGATGCCAACTCAAAGGTAGGAGATGTGTCCACTTTATCTTTCAACATAAAACTTATCCACTTATTTTTTTGTCTTCACAACATTAATTTTTACACATTTATAAATGCGTTGTTTTTATTCTTACATTATGAAATTAAGGAAAAGCGTCAAAAGTATGTTTGTCTCTTGTTGTACGCATATAAGTGATATTGTCATTTAAATTATATATAAATACTATTAAGTAGATTTAAAGGACTTTAAAGATATACCGTGCACTTTTTCTTTCAAAATACAAACAGTAGATCAAAATTATTACCCGTCAAAAATTTAAAAGTAGTGAAGAAACATGAAATTAGCACCTTGAACATATTGTTTAAGGTGAAAAAATATCTAGCCGACTTGGGTCAAGAGTCCGAAACAAAAGGACAGAATGGCAGGTATGGAAGGATCTGGATTTTCATATTTTTAATATGGAGATAAACATCGTGAGGTATATCCTTCATTCCGTGACTGTATCAAAATTCTCATCTTGTCACTCTCTTTTGTATACCCTTTCTTTGTTTGCTTTCTTTCCTCCTTATTGTTCTCTGTAAGGGAAATGAACCCACTTAGGGGGTGAGAACATCGCCATTCATACCGATTTTTCTGTTGTTCATGAAAGTCTAAAGTTATTTGTCTAACATATCATTATATAGTTAACGTTTTTACAATGTTTTCTAAATAGTGCTAAAAATCTTAAAGGATTTCCACCAGCAGAAGCCAATTGGCATTGGAAAACAACTTTTGTTCAACTATATTTACTCACTCATCTTTCCATTCTTTCAAATTCGCACCTGCGTGCTGATGAAGGGACATAGAGAGCTATTTTCTGTTCTGAAAGTTTTATCGAATGATATTTTATTTATTATTTATATTTAAATTATTTATTTAACTTTATTTCTTTGTACTACGCTTAGTTTCCAGTTGGAACTCAGCACAACGAGTCACCACGTCAGGCCTACAAACTGTAAGAGGGCCTGGGCAGGTATCTTGAACCACAGAAAACGCTTTAAACTTGATTATAATTATAATGGATTGATTAAATTTAACATAATAGCAGTCAATAAACCATGAAATTGTTGAAAGGTTGTTTATTGACCTTTTGCCAGTGAGTCTATAGCTGAATTAGCTTATTTACAAGGTATTAAGTGAAATAGTGGGAATATTATCGCTAGTGTTTTTCATACTTTCGTATAATATAATATAGGCCAGCCACGATCCGCTCCAGTTTGTGACAACAAGTGGAATATCGTTGGCAGAAAATGCTCGACAGATCATTAATACGACGGAGCAACAGAAGAGACAGAGAGAAAAATTAGTAGAATCAATGGTGACGACTTGTTAAATTTCTTTCTTTTACCTTTAATTTTCTGATTTTCCCTGAGAAGTAGTCTAATATTTATTTTGTGCACTGTTTTTTTCCAAGGTGAGAATAGACACTTTATGGCAAATTTTTATACACTAACTTTTACAAATTATTTGCAAACATCGATTTATTATTCAAATATCTAAATAACAAACTCAAGTATTCAGCCCCGGTTCAGCGAAAACGAGTCATGGCAAGAGGATTTAGACACATGGAGAAAAAAGAGGAAAAATAAAGCATGGAAGATTGAAGTAACAGAAGAACGGAGAAAATACAGCAGCCTACCGAACTATGGCAGTAGGAAAAAACATTTTGCAGAGGTACTTTGTCTTTACTTTCCTCTATGTATTTGTTCTTCTTTTCCCGTGTGCTCAGGTGAACGTAAAATTGTTAGGATAATGACAGTGTTCAGTAGTAGTTTTTCTTGAACGTCCATAGGTTATTTGATTTTATGACCGTTTTGGGAACAAAATATGCGCAAAAGATTGTTAACAATATAGTTAACACACTTATCTACTTACGATTCTCAAAAGAAATACTAGTAAAAAGGTCAGGGTGGGAGTTTTAGTTGTAAACTAGCATTTAAAAATCCATTAACTCTGATTCTTGTCAAGGCAACTTTCTAAATTTTTCCAATTACGGAAAGTTGAAGAGCAGCCGAAAACTGAGAAGGAAAGTGGCTGAAGACTGCTGTTTTGAGAAATAGCAAGGTTATCTGATCATTATCGATGAAAACCAATACCATCACTTTCAGATTTCCGACACATTTATTTTCTGAAAGAACTTATGTTTTGAAGCTTATGCGCTAGGTATTCTCTTCTCTTATTAGTAGAGACCAGATTTAGTAATCTTGCGGACATTACTGTCTTGTCCATCGAGTCACACTTAGAGCGTCAATTATTTCAGCGGAGGGAACGTCCGGGTCATTTTTCTTTCTCTTTTCCCGGCTGTATTTGAGTATTACTATCTTATCATTCTTATTTTTCCACTTTTTCTCTCTTATACTGATCTAGACTAGGTAACTTATTAAATGCTAGTCAAACTCAAAAATATGTGCATAAGTACTTCCACTCTTCAGTTTCCTCTCTGATACCTGCCTTTTCGCCCTTTTCTTCCTTCCCTTTGCTTTTACTCTTGCAGGTTGTTTATTCTCTCTATGTGGGTCACATATCTCTTCATTGGATTCGCATACATTATCATATATGTGCTATAGTGCGTGGGTTAATATCACGTCTTCTCTGTCATACCTATTTTCTTATTGAATTAGATTTATGGATGTCTTTTAGGCAACAAATTTGCGGTTCTTTTTTTTGAGGAATTCTTTCCTAGAGGACACTAATTCTTGTCTATGTTTTTCAATAATATTCTTTTCACATATACATTTAAGCATATTCGCATTGTTTATACGCAAATAATGCGTTGTATTTACTTAAATCGAATGCTTTAGAGTTTTTTTTTTTCAAAAAAGAGTTTGCTCTGGAGTTCATCGGATGGAGAGAGAGAATTCCGTATTATCAGTATGTCATAAATACATCAATATGCATAACAAAAATAAATTACATAATCCATCCAATATATCCCATATTTTATTATTTATGACGCTGTTTTTTCATGACCGTTTTGTTTCTCTAGGACTTTTCAAGTTTCTTTTATTCTTGGATATCTGTGTATTTGATTACGTTGTCGAAGGTTCTTGACTGGGCGGAGATCGCAAATAGCGCGTCTGTAGATAACTGGTACATATGGTATTCCGTTAAACTCTCTGTATCACTTGATAAATCACCACGGTTTGGATAAATCCTCATCCTCAGCGAGTCTTATACGGATATTCTACCCTCCACTCTTCCTCTGGGTGCTTCTTAGTCCCACAAGATGCCTGCTACCGACTCTATCGCTGATATCTGTCCCAATACGTACTGTACGAATCTAAACTGCCCTTTTGCACCCAAGTGTATTTCTATACTTAGGATACACATCTTCACGGTCAGTTCAGGAGCTTTTTCACCATCCGTTTTCATATCTACAGTTCTTACGTTGTTAAACAGCTTTACTGAAAGGCGACATTAGTATTGAAATTTTGTAATTTTAAGGTCGGTTATTTAAATTCCCTCTTTTAAAGCTCACAATTTTTCTGTTATGTCTTCTAGCTCTTTCTACCGACCTCTTTGCTATTTTGTAAAATTCTGTCTTTCATTTTGGCGTTTGTACTTCCGGCAGTTCATAGATTAATTTGTCAAGTAATCTTTTACCTTTAATTATCTTAGATGTACACTCTCAGATTAACCCTCTAATCAGTCCTGGAATGTGTCAAAATTATCAATATTGACGAAACATTTTCCACGCGCCATTTCGCAGCTTAGCAGAAGAAATGGGAAAAACTAAAACAAAGTTAGGGTAAATATGCTTTTAGATATACTGAGAAACTGCATCTCTTAGTTTCATGCCACTGCTAAGCCTTTGAACACTGATGTTTTTGTGGGTAAATAATGGATTAGCAATATCTGTGTAAACGCCAGTTAGTTGACATTGGAAATCACTCGAATCGATTTGTTTGATCATGTGAAATCGGAAGAGAAATTATAAGGTTGAATGCAAAGAAACACTAAGAAATTACTTCACTGAAAAATTGGGCGACACATAATTTATTTTATAATAGGTAATTATTCCAATAATTACTTGAATGCTAGTGGAACAAATAGCATAAATATTCGTTATATAATTGAGGTTTTATCCATATTTATTTCCAAAGTTTTGTAGTTTTCTATGTCCCCTGTATCTCCATTTGTATCTTTATCCCGTAAGTCTTCGTTGCAAATCTGGGATTACTGTATTTTCCGCCTACCGGTTGCATGAAAAATCGCTCGCTCGCAACGTTTTCCGTGTCATCTAGTTGGTTTATCTCACTTTTAGTTTCCGTTTTGCAATGCCCTCATTAGTCGACAACAAGACGACTCCATCCCATTAGTATTCATACTTTTTCTATAAACTGTACTACTTTCACTTTGAATGATCTAATGAAAACTAGATATCTGAATGCTCTCTGATCTACCTACTTGGCATCGACTGGAGAGACTTCACTCTTCAACTCTGTCATCCCATATTCCTAATGAAAGATCTGTGCGTTTTCGTTATTTCGACTTTAATGATACACCATCATCACTACATCAAAACGTGTCCAACCGACATTATAATAAAAATATATGGACTAAAACACTGTCAAGAACATTCTGGACTAAAAACTATCACGGAGTAACTAATATTCCACTGATAAAAGAGCATCATAATGAAAAGAATATAGTGATACCAGTGATAGCCAGAAAAGAAAAGCCACGCATGGGAACAAAGCCGTATTCTCCAGAAACGAAGAGAAACAAAGCGGAATGTCCAGCACTGAACGTATCGAAAGAAACCGAAGTGGGCAAAAACGGTAACGTATGGTATTCGACTGAAAGCAATGTTGGGATAAGGGTACGTACTAAGAAATATTTGAATTTTAATCACAAATTAGAATTAATGTTGATATCGGTAGTTTTTCATTAGGAATCCTCGCATCAGAGAGAATGTTCTTGAAAAAAAGTTCGTCTTTCTCATTATGACCGACTGAGTCATATCTGGCCGCCCAGCGATATACCACACATTGTTATACTTGCCAGCATACAATACAACTCGATTTGAGCGCATTTTCTGCTGAAATAGTCTGTCCCTGAATCTATCTATGCAGAAATCCCGCCGAATCCCCGTTGTTAGATTCTTTGATCAATTCGGTGTAAGTAGCGAAGACTCTTAAGCTACTCTTTTTGTTCTTCTTCCTCTCTACTCTCCCTTTCTATTTGTCTCTTCATACTACCATCCTTTGCCTTTTACATTAAGTATTTTTCATTCTTTCCATACAATCGTTCTTTAGGATTTAAAAGAAGAAATTTTGACTATCCGATCACCCATACAAGAAGATCACAACGATTCTGGTATCGAGAACAGAACCAGCAATTCACATTCACCGTCAACATCCCTCGACTTTTCTCCACGAAGTAAATAAGTGTAAAAATTCTTCTTAGAATAAATTTCAGACAGCGTTCTTTAGCTTCACTTTCAGGTGATTCAAAACTGAGTGCCGATTTTATCTCTCCCAAAAGTTGTGGTTCTATACACGAGGGTTGTGATAGGTCTACTTCTCCACCACCTCCAGCATATGCACCACCACCACCTCCACAGAGTGCTGTGCTTGATCAGGTCAGTTAGTTTGCATGCTTTTTTATACTTCTAGATCTTTTATATCTTTTTATTGTTGAATAATTTTGTGAAATTTTTTACATATATATTTAATTTGGTAGTAGTAAGTTACGATTAAAATCCCTGACAAAAATAATTTATTCGTTTCTATTTATTATTTTTATCTTTTTAAACAATCACTACATTTAGGATAGCTTACATGTATTCATTTTCAGGTGCTGATTCCAGTGCAAGTTTCACATACCATACCTACGACGTACCAAAAAACAGAAGACGAAGACTACCCGCCACCACCAGCACATATAAGAAGATCAGCTAGTACTGAAGGAAAAAAGATTACTCAGGTTAACAAGCCAAAAAGCAAAAGAATATGTAGAAGAGGTGTCAAGAAGGATCAAAGGTTGAAACACTTAAGTAGTGTATTGCTTTCGTTAAGGAGTCATCCGTACTGTTCGAGTCAGAAAAATTTCCAAATAATAGATCACGAGTATCCGCTTCTTTTCAACGACCCACTACAAGAGATCATTTGGTCCAGGTGGGGTGATATCGCTCACATAATGTGTATATACTTTAGTAGTTGTAGTTTTTAAAACACGATATATTCCAATTTCATCCTATATATAAAAATAATAATGGATATTTTAGTGGTCCTTAAAAAAACACGGACATCTTGTTAACTATTGTTTCAAAAAAACCGGTATTTTGGTGTAACGGCTATACTTGAGATACCCATCACTATTAATTGTCGCTACGAATTTTAGTTAATTAATGCTATGGCAACGCTCTTATATCTTAGTGGGCCATCTTCGGTAGCCGAAGCATAGTTCTGTGATCTAGTTTTTATTCATACACTATTTCTATTTTACTGTCCATGTTGGGGATTCCCCTTATTATGTTTATTGTCCTTCTTTAGCCCTGTGCGGTGCAGCCCACCCAAGAGATTCACACTCAGGATAAGGCGGGTGAGTCAATTTTTTTTTGCAGTTTTCTTCCCACTTAAAATTTAACATGAGAATTTTGACTTAAAATTTAATAAAATATTTCTTTGTATGCTGGGATTAATGCATATAATTATTAACTAACACTTCGAGTGAAAGTTCTATAGAAAATGGGAAAGTTTATTTATAGTCCTCTGACATTATTTTATAAATAAGTTATTTGTCACTATTATATTAACATATTTTCCAGCAGACGTTGAATTGACTGTCGAATTGAACAGGGAACAGAAAGCACAGGTATAAGATTGAAAAAAGGACAATCGAAGGCACTGAAATATAAATGAATTTTTCAAAAGGTGTCGGCTACCAAATTCACGACAACCAAAAAAGTCAATAATCTGAAGTCATTAGCCACAGATACTTCACCTATAGGACAGTACGTGCAACCCACGGTAAATTTTTCTAATATTTTCTTGATCTCCAGCTTTTTCATCATATCTCATTGTTTTAGCCTCCTTTGTACACATCTCGCCTTAATCATAGCACCAGTACGCCAAATATTTCCCACCAGACAAGAGCGAAAAACATGACCTCTACAACTCTATACCGTACTGTCGATATCCCGTTCGAATCTCCCGCTAGTTATCAACCGAAAAAAGACAAGGTTAAAAATACAAGTAGCAAAGCATTTAAATTAATTACACTTGAAAACTTTGCAAAAGTCTGGGCGAATGTGGTTATAGCATAGTTTTCAGGATGACACCATGCAAACAGTAGTCGTAGTGATGGGTACCCAGCCAGTACACAAAGGTTTAGGATTCTCGATTAGCAACGACAAGGGATGGCCCACTGTAGACAGTGTCATCGTGGGTACTCCTGCTGATAGAGCGGGGCTTCTGGTGGGTCAGACATAATCCTAGATGTTGTTTGGTTTGCGTAGTAGCTAACTAATATTTAATGTTGATGGATTAATTCTAATAAATTACAATAGCACCTTATAGGTTTGTAAATGTATCAATTCAGGTTGGGGATCGCGTAATTTCTATAAATGGAGAAGAACTGAAAGACAAGTATCCTTCTGCAATCTCTAGAATACTCCACGAAGCAGCACGACTAGGTGAAGCAGAACTGAAGATTGAAAAGAAATATGGTAATTATACTTTTGCCTTTCTTTTCTTTCTCTATCTAACTTTTAATGTTCTCTTATTTTAGACAAACTACCCTGCTCCTTCTACAGATCTTCTCACAGCATTGACAAGGCCCGTTCCGTATTTTCTGAAAAACCTATCGATTCTTATGCTGAATTTAAGAGAAAACATAGCAGAGGTAAAGGAGTTTTAAAAATTGACTGTATTGGGAATTTCGTGTTAACGAAATAAATATAATCTAATATTTTGACAGAACTAATAAATAGATATAAAAATTGTTTGGGAAAGTTGTTGTTCAGCTTCTCGAATCGATGCAGCCTCCTCTCCTTCCATTCGCTCTTCTCGTGAGTACAACTCTTTACCTCGTACATCCTCTACGACAAACCACATTTATGGACCCATTAGAAGAGACAATTCCGCAAGCAGTTAGTGACATTTCAACCATCTACAATTCCATTAGGAAATAACTTATGTTAATTTTGAGAATTATAACTTTTTATGCTACCGTTCAACTCCGGAAAGTATGAATAGCAATTGCTTCCCATCAGCAGTTGACAGTGCGGGCTTCCGGTCTGATTACAGCAGTAACTATCCATCCGATTTTTCCGCAGATTACAGGTTACATATTTCTTTAATCATTAACTAAAAAGAAAAGATATTTGTAAAATATATCTAATAGACTAAACTTTCAGAGTAAGTTCACTACATGAAAAAATTGGACCAGGTAAATTGACCGACTTTATTCCGGAAGTGGAAAGGGCAAATGATTCACTAAGCAAAGAAAATAGAAGAGGTTAAATTTTCACTCACATACTTAACATCTATTTGCATTTTGTTTTTGTGTTATTTTTATTCTATTTCTTAACAGAAATGTTTTTTTCAGAATCAGCAGGTTTCTCTCACCGTTCTGGTGATGAGCCACTACTAATCCGCAATTATGACTTACCTCCTACGAATAATTCTTCTACTAGAATTACAGTTAGTCATCAATTAGTCACTAATTATTTGATTACATGCATTAATTACAATGTATTCTTCAGAATACCACTGTCAATCTTCATAACAACCCAGAAATTGAGTCAGTTAGCGCAATCCTCAAAAGATCTACTCTTCCTAGAAATGTTAGCTGCTTTTATTTTCTTAAACCTTCCACGGTTCATTGCAATTCCTTAAAATTCTCTTCATACAAATTTTAACTTCTATCTACCAGAAATTGTTCAAATTATACTCGTTATTATCAATTATTTTGTGGAGATTTTTATCAAAAGAAAGAAACTGGCCCAAAAAGTAATAACGAAACGGTGAAAATAGGTGGAACGAAAAACTCTGTATGTTTTACTCACTCTATTTTCCCTCAAACAAGTTCTCTTTTATATTCGGGTTATGTAAATAAAACAGGACCGATATTAGCTCTGTGATGTGAATTGCCAATACCCATAATTCCCACCATCGTGATCTATTTCTTCCTTGAATTTAGCATTGTGATATTGATTTTAATCTCTTTATCAAATATTGTTCGCACATATTTCTGTCTGTGATTTTGCTTGTTATTTTTCTGCTGTTTACTTTGCGTATCTATGCCCTAGCTGATTCAGCCTGCTCTCCACCAGAACGAACAAGTTTCCGACGACGACACTATACCAGGAAAATCTTATATAGTGAGTTAAACAATCAACTATGCTTCCCGACATTTTTCTTGCTAGTTTTAGAATACCAAATTGTTTTGTTTTTGCATGCTACATTACAAGTTTTTTTTGCTTAGCTCCTACTATACTATTATCATATTGGACTGTTCTTCGAAAGGGATTTTTTTTCTCCATCTAACGCAGCAGTGGTTTTGCTTTTTATTTGGTTGTTGGCTGGTAAAGCATTGTAGAGCTTTCTTTCGTCAATTCGATAATAATTACTACACCGAAAGTATTCTGATTTGATCGAAGCATTTTTAGTTCCCCATTTGCCCTGTACTTACATTTGTAATTGATAACTAATATGTTGTAGTCATTTTACTGAGTGCAATAGCTAATTGGTTGCTGTGTATATCTGTGATCTACTTAAGCTTTTCAGATCCGATAGAAAGATTGTTGTCAATAAAATCGAACTACGAACAAGTCTTAATACTAATTGTGTACACTGTTGCCCAGGATAACTGGTATGCAAATGCACCGAGGACACCATCGATTGCAACTTCCTTCCCAATGATCTATTTTGTATTCTAATTACAGACTCGGAGTCGGCATCAAATTGCGGTCCTCTCCAGTATAATTTCCTTAGTTCTATGCAAAGTTTACTTTTGATGAAAAAGGGGATATCTCAGGTTGAAAAGATTATTATGCGAATATAAGTGGACCACAGAAGGCGTAAAGCATTCAAAAATATGGATACTATTTTCTAGGTTCTAAAATTATCTATTATTTATATTTCGTTTATATATAGATAGAACCTTAGCTACCTATAGGCTAAGGTATCCAAAATTAGGAAGGATACTACGCCAACCCTTAAAGGGTATAGGGTAGTACTCCCTCCCAAAGACCATATCCTTATCTGTTCTATCCGAGAGGCAGTTCAGATCGGTAGCTGCCACTTCTAATGGGAAGCTTTCTGAATGGCTTTAGAAGTCCGACGAAATTAGCAGATATAAAAGCATAAAAAAGAAATGGTAGCTGGTATCATACCATCAACTAAAACACTAAATGCGATTTTCTTCTATCGTTCCCCAATTCTCGCCGGAAGTGCTGTGATGGCCTTGTGGTGTAGGTCATACGGAGTGGGGATGGAAGCGCAGGATCGGATCCGCTCTGTTCCCCGAGGTTCTCGCGCTTTCCGCTTCTTCCTTATTGCCAAACTCGTCCGATGGATAGCTTCGCAACAATTCTCTTCAAAATAGCAGTTTGTATGAGACAAAAGTTGGCTAAACGTGGCAGAGTGTTTCACTTGACAGGTAAAGATTCCCTCGCAAAGATTTCCAGAGTATCGGTGACCAGTGCGAAGGGTATTAGCGGAGAGTGCGAAAACATGCTACTAATTCGTTACTTACATCAGTTTCTATATTCACGGCTTTTCCAGAATATACGTTGGTAGTAGGAAATATTACCAGTAATATATTCATATTAACACTTATATAGCACTAATAAAATAAAATAATCAACTGATGTCACTTCTTACAAGCGACTTTCGGTATTGTCATGGCCTAGTGGTAGTCGTTGGAGCGTGAGCTGAAGTGGTCGGGGTATCAATCCCCCAATCTGTTCGTTTTTTGTCTTCTCAGCTAGTTAGTAATAGCTGATCATTTATTGTGTATGTGCACTCCCGGCTGAGGTACGGAGCAGGCTTAGGTGGGGGTTTCGGCTATTCTCGCGACAATCGGCAGACGACCGAGCCAGCGGTAAGTTTCGGCGCACTTGGACGTATGCTCTGGGCAATTCGAATAACGTAAGTTACCGGTGAGTTTTCCTTTCTATTTTTCAGCGCTCTCCTGAGCCGAGGCTTTGCCTCAGTGCTCCCAAGAGCCGAGGCTTTGCCTCAGTGCTCTTATCCCACCTCCCCTTCGGGAGGAGAGTGGGATAATTTTGGACGCTTCTGAAGCGTTTGGCACTGAGGTGCTGAACTGCTTCAGGAGCTTATTGGCACCTAGGTGCCAATAATTAGAATGTAAGGGGAGGCTATGCCAAAATTTTCCAGGTTTTAAAAATATGTATTATATCCTATTCTTTTATATTTAGATGGAACCTTAGCCATATTTCAGCTAAGGTCTCCAAAATTAGGAAGGATACTACCCCAACCCTTAGAGGGTATAGGGTAGTATTCCCTCCAAAAAACCATTTCCTACCTTCCCTAACCGGAAGGTAGTTCTGGTCGTGTCCAGCCACTAGTAGTGAGTGGCTTTCGAAAGGCTTTTGAAGCCCGAAGAAACTAGAAAATTCAAAGATATAAACACTTTTCGGTTTCCGTACCTATCGCTGGTTCAGATTTTGCTGTCGAGAGATAAGAGACGCAGAGATAAAAAATTGGGCATAGATTCGACTTTCCAATGTTTTTCAGCGTGACCCATTCGGGTCAAATGGCACCTAGGTGCCAATAAGCTCCTGAAGCAGTTCAGCACCTCAGTGCCAAACGCTTCAGAAGCGTCCAAAATTATCCCACTCTCCTCCCGAAGGGGAGGTGGGATAAGAGCACTGAGGCAAAGCCTCGGCTCAGGAGAGCGCTGAAAAATAGAAAGGAAAACTCACCGGTAACTTACGTTATTCGAATTGCCCAGAGCATACGTCCAAGTGCGCCGAAACTTACCGCTGGCTCGGTCGTCTGCCGATTGTCGCGAGAATAGCCGAAACCCCCACCTAAGCCTGCTCCGTACCTCAGCCGGGAGTGCACATACACAATAAATGATCAGCTATTACTAACTAGCTGAGAAGACAAAAAACGAACAGATTGGGGGATTGATACCCCGACCACTTCAGCTCACGCTCCAACGACTACCACTAGGCCATGACAATACCGAAAGTCGCTTGTAAGAAGTGACATCAGTTGATTATTTTATTTTATTAGTGCTATATAAGTGTTAATATGAATATATTACTGGTAATATTTCCTACTACCAACGTATATTCTGGAAAAGCCGTGAATATAGAAACTGATGTAAGTAACGAATTAGTAGCATGTTTTCGCACTCTCCGCTAATACCCTTCGCACTGGTCACCGATACTCTGGAAATCTTTGCGAGGGAATCTTTACCTGTCAAGTGAAACACTCTGCCACGTTTAGCCAACTTTTGTCTCATACAAACTGCTATTTTGAAGAGAATTGTTGCGAAGCTATCCATCGGACGAGTTTGGCAATAAGGAAGAAGCGGAAAGCGCGAGAACCTCGGGGAACAGAGCGGATCCGATCCTGCGCTTCCATCCCCACTCCGTATGACCTACACCACAAGGCCATCACAGCACTTCCGGCGAGAATTGGGGAACGATAGAAGAAAATCGCATTTAGTGTTTTAGTTGATGGTATGATACCAGCTACCATTTCTTTTTTATGCTTTTATATCTGCTAATTTCGTCGGACTTCTAAAGCCATTCAGAAAGCTTCCCATTAGAAGTGGCAGCTACCGATCTGAACTGCCTCTCGGATAGAACAGATAAGGATATGGTCTTTGGGAGGGAGTACTACCCTATACCCTTTAAGGGTTGGCGTAGTATCCTTCCTAATTTTGGATACCTTAGCCTATAGGTAGCTAAGGTTCTATCTATATATAAACGAAATATAAATAATAGATAATTTTAGAACCTAGAAAATAGTATCCATATTTTTGAATGCTTTACGCCTTCTGTGGTCCACTTATATTCGCATAATAATCTTTTCAACCTGAGATATCCCCTTTTTCATCAAAAGTAAACTTTGCATAGAACTAAGGAAATTATACTGGAGAGGACCGCAATTTGATGCCGACTCCGAGTCTGTAATTAGAATACAAAATAGATCATTGGGAAGGAAGTTGCAATCGATGGTGTCCTCGGTGCATTTGCATACCAGTTATCCTGGGCACCACTGTATATTTTTAATCCATAATTTCTAGCTTATTTCGCTTTTTGTTGAATTGTTCTTATTCCTTCGTTATGTAATCATTTGGTTTATGGTAACTTTTAATATATTTATAGCGCAAGAATCTACGCCATTTCTCCCTGTCACCATTTCCTACAAGTATTCTCAAGAAAACTTCAGATATCTGTCATTCATCTGATAACGTTGTGTCTTTGACGTCTCAGCAGGATAGCCGTGAGATTAACTACATTAATCCGAACAAGCTACACTCGAGGTACCACAGTGTGGACGAGTTTAAAAACAGTCGACGAAGCAATCAACGGACAAAAGATTATTATTCGTCGTTTGGCGGCACTAACGACCAGGACTACGATAGCGATTCAGATATGTATCGCAAAAGTGATTTCCATACTGTAGGTACATACGGAACCGAGAAGACGAGAATTGTTCCTGTAGAGTGTCACGCTCCTATATACAATCATGCTTATATGGAGAAACCTCATCAATATCATTTTGTTAGCTCGAAGTTCAACAATCATGTCCTACAGGGAGGGTGTATAGATAACGGAGAAGTTTCTAGCGTCACTCACCGATTTTACGACCGAGCAGGAAATTTCGTAAACATTGAACGCAAAGAAGATTACGGATTGGATATCAAGAGAGATTATGATACTATAAAAGCAGATAATGGTATGATGGAATCAAAAATAGGCATCAATATTGTAGAAAGGAATTTCCAAGAAAATTTGAGATTCGAAGAGAAGGAAGAAAAATTGTGGATACCAGATGAGGTGGTGGGTGGTATGGCCACTAATACAATACCTAATTTAATCAATAATAGAATAAATTTTTGCTTACTGGTCAAAAATTCCTTCTTTGTTTCTATGTTTTATCGTCTTATAATATTAGCTTCGTTAGGTGAATATTTTATCTTAGTAGCAGTATATTATGCCATCTAGAAGTTTAATGAAAACCAGTTAGAAAAATCTGTAAACAGGATTCTCGTGATTGGAGGGATGTTATAAACCAACAGCGGCAAGCAGCTCCGGGACAACCAACTGACAAACAAAAGATTAAGGAAGCTAGTGCATCTTTGGGGTAATGATTATTTTTAAATTTATTTCATATTGTGTCTTTTTATTAAATAAAAAAGGATTTTACTGGGATATCTAGGTCAAACATTAATATTAATATTAGATTCCTAGGCAAATTGGATATTTCGTTCATATATTGTTGAAGATTATATGTAATTGCTTTGTCTTAGCCTACCGGCCATAATCGGTAGAAGATTGGAAGAGACCCGAAAAAACGAAAGGGAGAAATGTACGGATTATCCAACGGACTATAGGTTAATGGACAAAATGTACGAGCAACCGACGGAAACTTGTGAAAGAACCGAATATGGAAGATTCGAAAAGGTAAGTTGAGATGCAAAGTGAAGACAGTATGAGTGAGGGAGGCTATACAGAGACCAATGCTAAAGTTGTTTGAACAGTTTCTTAAAAATAAGCAGTTGACGAAAAGAAGAGGTTGTATTTAGAGTAGCAACCCTACCGTAATTCCAACCAGCCTTCCAAACGCTCACTTCAACACTCTTCGATATCCACAGGCTTCTGAAATAATGAAGGAGTCATCAAACTACGCTTTTGACTATAACAGAAGAGAAAAAATCATGAGCCACAAGGATCAAGCTATGAGCTATAAAAAGGAAATCCAAAGGGAGTCAGAAAACAAGGACCAAGTGCTAGCCGTTAGTGGCAAACATCGTTGTGCTCATTGCGCGGAAGAGCTAGGTGAGATCAAGCAAAAATTGATTGAGTCTAGTGCACTGCTTTGGCTAATGGTGCAACAATTTTAGCCTCAGTCCGAAAATTATGCCGTTGCCGTTATCGAGCTTTTGCCTGTGTCTGATATTCTTCTCATTTTTTGTGTTTACAAACTCATTATAATATTGTTTCTACTATGTTATTTATTCTACTATGTTATAACTGGTGGTGAGTTATTGCTAGAGTTAGTTCAAGGAACTTCTTGACGACGCTACGAAATGTACCTTTTCGAATACTATTAAATAAAAACTTTTTGTACGTTATTAATTCAGGACGCGGTGCTGCTATGATCGTCGAATCACTTAACTTGTTCTATCACCTCGCATGCTTCAAGTGTTACGTCTGTAAAACGCCACTGGGTGAGATGTCCTAGTATATTATATGCTTCATATTATTTTAGCAATATTCTTTATCAATTTTCTCTTACTCTCTTCTGTTAGTGTTCTCACCTTATTTTTATTTTCATCTTTTATCTTTTCATTATTTTCCCTATTTAGTACATTTAGATTGAAATATGTTATTAATAAGGATCGGGAGCAACGGGGGCAGACGTGCGAGTACGTGAGGGCAGACTACATTGTCAAAGTTGCTACAGCAACGATAGGGTTCAACTAAGCAAGGTGTAAAAGCCATTCACTGCTGTTACTCCCTTTAATTTGTATCTATGTTTCACATAAGCAAATATATATGTATATTTATGAAATTAGTCTTTTTCTTTACTCACTCCCTTTTTAATCAATCACTCTCTTCATTTTCACTTAATTGAGGAACAACTGTATCAATTGGAAAGATATTTCTCTCTGCTAATACACAGTTAAGGTGCAATCACACCTGTCCAGATCGATCAGCTGGTTTCATTTGTACTGTAGATTCGTATCGGCTGACGTTCTTCGCTTGTAACTTGCCCCATTACGGGCAGTTATTAATTAACTACCATTTACTATCCCAAATCTCCGTTATTTAGCCGTATTCATTTTTAACAAGCTGTGATAGTCTGTCCGCTCACACGTCAATATACCATGTGTAGAAGATAATAAAGTGTGATTGTTTATGTTTACTAATTGTCACATCATGTACTTCCTCAGTTTTCTTAATATTATAAATCCGAAAAGATTCTTTATATGTTTAAAAGACCACATGAGGCACTTCTTGTGAAGGGAAAACAAAAGTTTAGAGAAAGTCTCTTTTAAGCGTAATTAAATAGCAGTGTAAACGAGATGTAAGGTGTTTTATTTTCTAATGTTTAGCTGTATGAATGGTAGCGCGTTATTTGCTAGTCTTCGTGATTAGATCGAAGAGAAGAATGGTAATGAGTCCTAGAATGTGAACATATATTTGTTTTAATATATAACATACATTTACTAAAAGCCTGTGTAGTGTGTGGCGTACGTCCCTTCGACTAGATGGCCACCTTTCCATGTAATCATGGGCTTGTTACAGTATCGAATACTGCATTTTTCATGGATAAAATGTGTAAATAACGAAATGCCGTTTCTTGATTTTATCAAACACTATTAATAGAATAAAGAAAACTAAAAGATTATCTCCAATATGGAAGGATATGTATAAAATTAACACAAAGACGGCGCAGCGAACGTTTCGTTTCTTTCATTCCATAAAAGACGTCCGTTGCGTGTCTAAAGCAAGGGAATAGGCCGAAATGAAGCTAAACGTAGTGCTCATTCCGATTTCCCACAAAACAATCAGAAGTATGACAATCTGAAGGCTACGGGGATATTGTGAGAACTTCTGAAAGAAACGCATAGCAAGAGGACTTTAAGAACAACAGTACCAATATATTATGACAGAATATAAACTACGATGTTGTGTACACTACAAAAATATAGAATATCTATATGAAATAACCCATACAGACAAAAAGACTGAAAATATCTATAGAGAAGCTCTGATATTTAATACACCTATACAGCCTGGAAGAAGAAAAGAGAAACTTTGATGTCTCTCAATATCACTAAATTTAACGTACAGAACACTGACTGAGCTGATAACCTAACCAGAGAGAAAATGACAGATGTACCTCGGATTGGCAAAATGTACCGATGTGCTTGGGCACTATGTTCTAAGAAAAGTTAAGCACACCGACGAGATGACTAAGGTTACACTATTCTGAAGCATTCACTACAGGGTCTTGACTAGTGAGGACTTTCAAAGATGTCAAGAAGTCGTAAACCTTGAAGAAAAACAATTCAGGATGAAAGTCACCATCTAAGCGTGGCAGGGTTTCTCCCATATAATGGAGGAAAGCGCAAAGGTCATCCTGAAGAGAATTTATGCTTATATAAAACACGAAAACATAAATATGAATTAAAAGTCAAAAAGTAACTAACCTTAACTCTCATAAGCTTATCCATTGTTTCTTCTACTTGTCGGCAATCAGCCAAGAGTCGTTGGGTCAGTTGGTCATGATCAAAAGATAACAACTCCAATTCGCGTTGCATACGATTATTGCCATCAATTAAACGACCAATGGAGGAGAAGATATCGAGGAACGGAACTAAATACATATGAACAAAATAGAAAAAGAATAAGTTCAAACAAACTAATTTACTAAGAAAAATAATTGGAAGAAGAATTCGTACCTTCCGATGCTTTTTTTAACACTTCTAGCAAATCAAATATATCCAAAACATGAGGAACACTATTTCTAATCTGCATAGCAAGAAGGTGAAGAATAGTAGAATCAGGAGATACTGGGCATGAACAGATCTGAAGTCCTTTAAATTCAAAAAAAATATCATTCAATCTTTCATCTTAACCACCTCCGCCTTGTATCCTACTGTCTACGTTTTGAAGGCAATAAAACTTCCTGACCTCTGAGAGGTGACTAGAGGTAAATCCCTTGATGATTCGTAAGCGGGAATTAGAACCATTGACTAGATTTATATAACCAAGAACAAGTTCGAGAATTGAACGGAAGTTTTCAGAGGATTGAACTGCTTTGGCAGCAGATGAAAAGTTATCCAATTCCTAAAACGAAGCAAATATTCCATAAGAAATATATAGTAAAACATTGGAAAGAATAAATAATGAAATTAAAGTAAGAAAAATTTGATGCAATAAAACATACAGTATTAATCTTTTGAATCTCGTCATCAAAAGTGGCATTGTGGATCATAACCTTTAATTTTTCCTCTGCCCGTTCGATTTTGGCTAACTGAAAGATTTGGGTAAAACTCCAAATCAGACAAACTTTTAATTTATAAATAAACTAAACAAACATCAATAATAAATTGCTCTTCTTCTGTCCATTTAAAATCAGGATGATTCTCGACGAAGTTTTTTATACGAGAAACATCTGTAGCTGATGGTGTGACAGACAGAACCAGTGCTGCCCTCTCAAGGGGCAAAACTTTTAGATCCATCCTGGAAATACTGAACACTACAGTCAGGAGATCCGCTCACAATTATATGGAAAGCTATGTGTTAATCTACACACTACATTTATTAGAGAACATAGATTTAGTTAAGCCCCCCTCCCAATACAAAGATCTGTTAGTTGTCATGCACTATATTAATTAAAACATATTCAGTTATAAAAATTGATCACCAATAACACCGCACATGATTTCTCACCTATGAATAGAAAACTCCACTTCAAACTTCTTTAAATGGATCTCTTTAATGACATCACTGACAAGTTGATGCTGTTCCTCAGTTAATAAGGGATACTCAAGTCGCGATTCATTTGACATGTGCTAAAATAAGGAGAGTACAATATCTTATTGTATAAGGTTGATAGTAATATTGAATAAAAGAAAGATGCTTACGTCGTCAGCCTCTAATTCGTTCGGTATGCCGTCAAAAATAGTATCTTTTGTCTGCTGATCATCCAAAACGAAGTTGCCAATATTTCTTACCAAATATCTGTATAAGAAATCACATTATTCACCATACTTTTCTATGAGCGTATAACGTTAATCTTAATTCTTCTCTTTCATATCTCTCCTATTACCTTGGTTGATTTTCTGTAGGCCTACTAGGCTGAGGAAGCATTACAAGGCTCCATGAAGAAGTACTCCGTACACCTAACATAAACATAATAAGCAAGAAATATAGGATATGAAATAAACCAATTTTGTCTACAAGACACTCACGAGGATGATTATTACGCATATCATCGGTGGATCCAGAAGAAGAGACACCATTGTCTACAGATTCTAAACTGTCGTGTTTTTGTGGCTGGAATGAAGTAATGTACATTACATAAAAGATACATATGTATATATATGTATATATATATATATATATATAACGGTAAAAAAGAAGAACCTGGCAACTGATTTTGCGATCCTGATTGGTGGACATATTGTTGTTATTGTTGTTGGAAATTATTTGAGGGAATATAGATAGAGGGCTGATCCTGTGATAAAAAAACTAATTTAAAGCATGTCTGAATATAAGGGGTTGTCTTATGTGAGATCTATTAATTCTTTGATTTTCCTGTATGAATGTTTTCAATACGTATTTAAAAAAATACTAAAATAAGTGGTAAATTTGGCATTTTTTACAGCTATCTATAAAAGGACTTTGCAAAACAGGACTATATTAAATATTAAAATAGAGTGAAAAAACAAGAAGGTTATTACTTTTTTTAGACCAACAAAATTTCTGTTACTAAGACTACTAGATCTCGTATAGGTTACAGTAATAGTATAGAACACATTTTGTAAATTGGAGTTAATGAACTAGGGAACGTATACTAAGACTTAAGAACTAAACAAAGACTTTAATATATATTGTTCTATTTAATCCTCCCATTAATAAACAAAGTACCCTATATCAAAGAAAGCCATATAATTAACACAACAGCACTATTCCAAGTAAATATTAGTAGAAACATACAAGGACGAAAATAATGAAGCAACTAGTCCAATCAAATACAACTAATACTTCTTTTTATTTTAGGTGAGAAAGAGTTAATGCGCTGGTGGTTGGAATCGTAACTAATTAGTCGATATAACTGCTTTATAAATAATGGGAAACACATTAATTGACTTAAAAATACCATATATAAACTTATCTATAAAAAATTCAAACAGAATATGAAAAAATAGATGACTACAATAGGAAATCGAACATGAGTGGGTTGACGATAAAAATTTATAAAGTAATGTAAAATAAGAAATTTACAAGAAATATGAAAGTCAGGCTCTAGAAATAAGAATTAAGCAGGACATAAATGGGTCTAAACCTAGAAGCGCACCACTAATGGAAAGATGATACATTAGTGCCAAATGTTTCAGCTATATTTTAGACTCATGACTAAACAGCTGCGAATACATTTCTTTGTGATAAAAACGTTGTAGCATGTAAATAGTGAAACTAAAAACTAGCGTTTTTTCTTCACACTTATAGAGAATTATAAGCATTTAAGCCTATTATATAGCTAAAAAGACCTAAAATGAATTTAAGGAGAAGAACCCAGAGGATATCATACTACATATATATACTGTCCAATACATGTGAATTTGTATCTAACACTTAGGAGACACAACTTATATAGTTACTTATTAGATCCAGGAAAAAATACAGTATTGTAAGACGGCAGAACCGTGTCATAGAAGAGATTCTACATGTGAAAGTTATAATAGACTAGTAAGCATGTATAAGAACAAAACAGCGCTACCAATAGTAGAGTAATAATTTTACTGAAAGATCTATTTCAGGACTAACAAAAGATTATTAGCAGGTTTATGACAGATGATGATAAATGTATGCTATGTCATGAGTAAATAAGTAGTCGACAACAATCGTGCCATACGGCCAAGTTGCTTATTACGATGTTTGCTACACGTTGTGCGTATTGTGCGTTGGGCGTACTATTATATACCGCACTATTATTTCCTACATTGTCAATTTTTTCGAAAAATAACTCCTTTTTTGTATTCTAATTTGACGTTCCGTTGGTCCAATAGAAGTTATCACTGCTATGATTACCCCTTAAATTGGCTCCAGTTAGAAAATTACTTCTTCATAGCTTTAGTTATGTAATACACTTAATTTATAAATTTAGAAGCTTGTTAGATAGGACACCACTAGGGTAAGAGTGCTAAATAAGGTTTCGTCATATATTGTTCACTGGTTGTTCATTTTCTATAAGAGTATTATCAACTCCTTACTGCTAGTTTTAACTTAGCGATACGTAGAATTGTACTACTAATACCTATAATTACTTTAAAGGTCAACCGTAAACCGCGAAATATTAGGTGCGTACTATTAAACTCATGATATTTTAATGGTTCTGATATTTAAACCTTCACCCTTAAAGTATTTTTTTATGTTTATTGCGGCCTTTTGATCTCTAGTTATTTAAACAAACGCTTACCCTTGGGCAGCCGCCAATAGAGCATGCTGTTGTTGTTGCGCTGCTAACGCAATCATTTCTTGTTGATGCACCGATGGTCTACGAGGAATGCCGTTCTGAAATTATTGGCCTTTATGAAAGTTATTCAAGCTATCATTGTTAATAGTAATTTAGTAGCACCTGACTGTTTCTTCTGCCTGCCAATTGTTGCGGACTAGCTGGTGATCGTGGAGAAGTTCGTCCTTGCATTGGACGACCGCGACCGCGTACTAAAAAGAAACTACAGTTACCAACAAAACGAAACTATGACCTTCCTGTTAAAAGAAAATTCGCTACTGAGTCATGATCCTTCATATTTTGTGGAGTGTACTACCCAGGTTCGTCTTAATTAAGAGTGTTGACAATCGGATCTCGAGCAAAAGGATTATCTCTTATATAGGAAAGGTGTCGAGGCTCACGAGCTAAGTGCGAACCCCAATAGACAAATAGTAACAGAAATGTTTCGAGATTAAGAGCTTCTTAGTCAGCAGTTCAAAAAGCAAGTGAGAAAATGATTGAAAACAAATTTCCACATAGAATCAAAATGAGCATGTTCTTTTTCTGACAATGAGTGGTTATATTGTTTCAGATATTAATTAAATGGACGACGACTTATGAAACACACCATTTGGAAAACACATTTTCATGTATTCGTCTACTTGAGCCGCATACTTGTCCATGTAACTGATGGGGTCGCCCTATAAGAGATCATTGGTAACAATAGGGATTGGAGAAGAGATGAAAGGGACGTGGGGAGACTGGCTAGGTAAAGAATATGCAGTAGAAATCCAACTGACCGCTAGGCCGTGCAGAGATACCATGTGACTCTTAACGTTGTTTTTGGAATATGTGGAAGTGAAGTCACAGGCTGGACATTGAAACATGGGCTTTGCCACGTGACATTGGCGTATATGGCATGGTAGTTTAGACGAATGTACATCTTTTTGGCAGATGACACAAAATTGAAATGTGCATGGATAAGACTGAAACAACACAAATGTAAAATAAATAGTCTGTGGTATAACTTTTGATTGTAATGCTAACCCTTTTTCGCTCTTGCGGAGGATTATGTTGTTGTTGCTGTTGAAGAACGACACGATGTTGTGCAGCTTGAGCATGGAACTAAAAACACCAGAAATAATTTTAAAACAACAGAAGGCGGAGATATGGGTGAGGGTTACCTGTGCAACTGCTTGTTGTGCTTGGATAAACTGTAGTAAAGAAGCAGCAGCGTCGGGCATTGTGAATATAGGATTTGCCATTGGTGGTAGCTCCTAAAGTAGGTTACGTTTTAAAAAGATACGATTATAGAATCTAAATAACTAGTCCTTGCAATAATCATGTGGTGGCTTGCATTCAGACTATTAAAAGGACAAGTAAAAGTGAGTATAACTTCTTAAGACGACTAAGTCTTATTCGATTAATTGTTATGATAAGGCATGCCAACGTTGATCCGTTCATCGCAAGAAAATGGGAAATATGTACTGGATAATTCAGAAGGAATGCAATACTAATATAATGTTGTGATTACTTAAGTATCAACTAAGAGCAAAATACTTTTAAAGTTCTATCCTCTTTAAATACCAGACCTTCATTCTTTTAGAAGTTAATCTATTATAAAAACTATAAGATCAGATATACTAAATATATTGCTTAAAATTTACTTTTACTTTAAACTCGAAGAATTTAGCATACCTAAATGTATAGATTATCCATGAAAAGCGAGCACTAAAAACGAGATAAGCAAAGAAGAGAAAAAGTAGCATACCTGCTTTACCTGCTGATGCATGAATTCTTGCTTGATCGCTGCTTGTTGACTGACTGCTAATATTGCAGCAAGATCCGATGATGACAAAGCAGAAACGTCAGATCCAGAAGTATTGGTTGGAGATGTACTGCAGTCCATAGAGTCTGTGGGTGGAGCTTGCAGTGGAGTAGGCGGAGCTTGCAGTTGAGGTGTGGCTATCGTGGGCGGAGTTGGTGCAGCAATGCTACCACTGTTCGCGCTCGTCAGCATCATTCTAAAAAAAAAATTAAATATTTAATTAGTGTTTGGTTGAATTATAAATTCAATTATATATTGAGAAAATGGAAAGGAGAATGGGTTGGTGAACTCTCAGCTGATCCAAGGCTTTTGGGGTCCTAAGCCTTGCGCAGAGATGAGTTCAGCCGATAGGACGATGTAATATAGGAGGCTTACGCTCAGAAGCCATACTAGAGCTAGAGGATTAAATTCTCAGGCATAAATGGCAGACTGGGAGGAAGCACTAGTTGGGAAGGGATGTGGAGAATGTTTGGGAATAAGAAGAACAGTAGAAGATGAATAGTAGCAGAATGTAGCAAAAGTAAACTCGTCTACCATATGCCAATGCCTTATTATATGCGAATAGTGAAAAACTAAAATATCTGTATGTTGTCAATTAGGCTTCGTAACTGTAAGGGATTATCTGGATTAAAGATTGTACTTCGAGTGGCCAAAACTATGTCTCTCATTTTGAAGAAAGAATGGCATATTAGATTAGAAGACAAACATCTTATGCAATCGGTTATCACGCTAGTGGGCCTGATGATTTCTAAGTCAATAACAAAATCTCAATTAGAAAAGGTCAATGTATCAACGTAGAAATTTCTTTTAGTCAACATAACTCAGTAAGGGGTAAAAGTGACTTTTACTTTCTACAACTGAATAGAGCTTACAGTCAGAGTAGGTTATGGGAAAACAATGGGCTCTAAATGAAGATATAGAGGGAGAGTTACATCCGCGCCTACTATATGTGTCACCCGATTACTGTAGGTTATGCACTTCAGACACCGGAAGGGCGATGGTGATGAGTCGAACATTCCTGAGCGAAGGAGCGGAAGACGAATGAGGAACCATACTGTGGACGAAAGCAAGGAAAAGTGTGAAGACAATGCGAGAGCATGTAATAGAACGTGCAATTCGAGAGACGCAGACCGATTAGGCTGGATATGCCCAAGTTCGTAGACACCCAGCAGACGATCGATAATCGAGTCTGCGATAGCGAGCAGCACTCAGGCGGGAATTCCAAACAGTCTGTGTACAAGTTCAAAAGAACTATGGGGAGGAAGCATCCTCATAACTGTGTTGTTTGTAGAAAATAACTGCTGAACAAAATTCCATTTTTGATGAATTTCAAAGCCGTACGGAACAGCAGCTTTCGGCTATGACAAACATTTATTGAAATCGCTATTGACGTTATTATTATTACGGTATTCGGTGATATATTTGCTATTTTTTAGCAATGCATTCGCTTACTGAAACCGTATTACGGATTATTACGCAGGACTATATGAGACCACCCAGAGACTGGAGGCGGGGCGAGCTATCGATCTATCAGATTCCACTGTACTATCCATGGTCTACCGTACGCTGAAGTGCTGTGCTTGGTTTGTCGTAGCTTGAGATAAGGATCCTTGCGTGTGTAGCATTGCTTATCTCCATTCGAGCCTGGCAATGACGGTGTCTGTAGCCAAAGTCGTAGCTTGTTAGTTAATTGATTCACAATTATGCTAAAATTCTAAACAACAGCGATTCTTTGTTTTCATGGAATTAAATGATCACTAGAAAAGCGACAGCGGTATATAGGAAGGAGGAGACCAGGACCACACAGCACGATAAATCTAGGACTAATGCAATCACCAATATTTGGCATATATACGTAACAAATAACTTACAGTTTATGACAGTACAGAATAAAGAAATGAAATGGGCGGGGTCTGTTACGCAACAGGTGAAAAGGTGTGAAATTGAAATTGGAATGAATACGGGTCTTCCTGGTATTTAGAGAATAAACTAGTAGATAGCTGGTCAGGCGGTTGGACCCTAACTGATAAGCTGAATCGTCTAGCAATGATAAGTAGAGCTGCACTTTTAGAATCAAAAGAAACGCAGAGGTATATATTCCGGGTTTTTAAAAGGACTATATAAAACTTGTGATAAAATATATTTTAAGAATTGAGGGAGATAAGGGTTTGTGGGTGAAAAATAAACAACATGGTAGGATTGCTGATATTGTAGAAAGATGCGTAAGGCGACGTATAACAATGTTGGACATAGAGAACTAGAAAATATGTAAAAGCGTATTTTTGAAGAGAGAAAATCATAATGATATTACAAGAGAGTGACTATTTGGATCTTTGTTACTAAATTCCAATGGCCACTGAAAGGTCTTCTGCAGATTTTTCACATTGTAATATTTGTACATTAAAATTCATCTTGATGGGCGGTGAGCATCTGATCATCAGAGAATGATTGGCAGTCAGCGATAGCTATGGGACAATAATACGTCTATTTGAGTAAGTACCAGACTAAGAGCAGAATACATTAATTGGCATATAAAAGTGATATCATGAAAATAGCAATTTCGAGAACAGTTTGGATTGTTTAATGTCCATAATCAATGGTAGTATTTCAGCATGCTAGAACCTAATCCGAGGCTTACCCTAATACCCTCGGCGCCCATGCAGATTGCCATTCAACAGACTCTTTGCTTATATTTCTCCATTAATGATTGTAAACTATGTAAATCATTTTTAATACATTAGTAAGGAACTGTCATCATGAATCCAGTCACTAAAATAATTCCTAATTGTTCTCATTATGTAGATTACTTTAGAAAATTACAGTCTGTCTAATTTCTGAAACATTTAATTGAATGACGCGACAGATAATAGTAAAGGGAAAAAAGTTACTGAAAATTTAGCGCATTACGGTGCATTTAAATAATAATTACTTCGTTGTAACGGGAATTAAATAAAAAGTATATGAAATAATCAACTGTATACCAATTATCACTAGAATCGTGGAAGAAAAGTGAAAAATAAACACTGTTGTCGGTTAGCTATTATAGCAAAATACCCAACTATTTGTCTCCACCAGCAATGCATAGAGTTCCCAAGATGCAGATTCAAGGTAATAGCCCACGTTCCACTACAGGCGAAGCTGGCTGCCGCAAAGTCTCGAGTCCATGGGACGCTTATCAAAAGCAGCAACTCATGGCAACAATATGCACAGAAAACACAGTCTACCGGTCTGGGTGTTTTCCACATTTTAGGCTGTTTGCTCAGTTTTGTTTGAGCACCTACTCTCACAGCCACCTAGAATAAGTTAAATAGTGTAGCAAAAACAGGATCAAATAGCATACAGAATAAAAACAGGTAGGAAAGAAGCATGAATGAGTGGAAATAGATATTTAGCTTATTTTTTTCTCGCAAAAACATTCACTCTATATCGTTGTTTAGCTAAATAAGTGGCAACGAGGAACTGCCTTAAGATAAGCATAGAGTGAAACCTAGCCAGGATATGGTGACTGAAGATAGAAATAGATACGTGTCAGAAAGAGTTTAAAACAGAGTAGGATGTACAACTCACTCCAGCGCTGAAGTGTTAAGATTCTAACTAGCAGTTGCAAGCTGTTTTCCTTTGCTATTTTCGGCCGATAAGATGTATTGTGAGAGGGTGGTAGCATTCAGATTGTTAGAGTGATGTGAAAGGAAAATACGAAAACAGATACTATCGATGCTAACATTTACTGTTTTATTCAGAACAAAACCCTTCTCTATTACTTCTCACATTTTAAACTGTCCTTTTCAATATAACTAACACTATCTTGGCAAAAATGTTTATTATGATGTCTGCTCTATCCAAACTTTTAAAATAATTTAACGCAGCGAGGATAATCCTAAAAAATTAAGCTTGTAACCTTTGTTCTAGAATTAAGTCAACAACTCGTTAGAACTTCATATGCCACCACGTACTATATAGTAAGAAAATATGACTTAAATTATCAGCGTTGAAAATAGGAATGAAAATCACTCATGAGCCGTTAACAGAATTCGAAGTAGCAATATATTCTGTCAAACTGTTGTAGATAATTCAACTGACTAGAAAACTCAACATTGTGATGTTAAAACGAAAGATGAACTAAAACGAGTTATTAGGCATATAGAGCGGAATGGCGGATAACAGGCTAGGAAAGAAGTTAGGAGATCAAAGATCGCCTCGTTTCTCATCTACTTAATGAAATAAACTAGTTAAATAAGCGGACATATATAACAACTTTGACTTCATAAGAATTTTTTTACAAACTGTGTGAGGAGTGAAATAATCAGTGTTGGAAATAAAAACAGAGCTAAGCAGTAGATCTGCTACCACGGGCGAGATTAGGTGAAGCGTGACCAGACTAATAATGTTTTGATGAAGATGAGTGAAGGGTTTAGCATACTGAAAACGCGATTAGCAAGGATTATGAAGACTCCATTAGGCTTCCGCCTGGAATGCGGGCTAAACAGAGCCATTCTCTCGAAATCAGATGTAGCCATCCTAATTCAGCTATTTTCAATTTGCTATTAGTAGTAAATGTTTATCACTCATATCATGTAGATGTCATCGACCTACCATAATCCAGCCGAGTAGTATAACACTAGAGCGCTTTTGTGATTACGCGGCTCGACGAGCTCAGTTGCTTTTTAGTATAGCTCAGACATGCATACTCACAATAAAATGAATAAAGAGTATAATAATTGTAGTAGTTTTCAATTAAATGTAGCATAAGCAAAAAAGCGCTTCGGCTGCATTTCTTAAGTCGTAAAGCATGACATCTTGTCATGCTGTCACCCATGTTTGTCTACTATGACTAAATTACTACGCACCATTATTAATAGAAAAAGTGTAAACGCTATGGAAAATTAACTAAAATCCTCTAGTATTAAGATTTATCACTAGAGTCAGTGCCTATAGGTGAATTTTTAAATGTTTAGGCTGTGCGAACGACTTGAGATGAAGGAAAATAGACTATTCAAGTCAGCTAAATACTCAGCAATTCGTGTCATAATGGCTTTTCCCAGGATACCGTCCTGTGTTTTGTCGTCTCCGAATAAGCAGCGCGCTTCGGCTCCCCTTAATTATTCATCATGTATCAATGGTGAATGAATAGGTGAAAAATTGGTCCAGCTGCCGACAAATACCGTAATCCGAGAAGATTCCGACGTCGCCGGATAATAGGACTCATCTCTTTTTATTCCATAAGCATAATGTTAATTCATATTTATACTTTCGAGAACACATCTTGCATTTCGAGCTGATACAAATTGAAGCGAATGAGAGGACTGCAGGTGTTGGCTTGGATCCATGCCAAAAATTGTCCGAAATTAGGTTCAGAGTTTATCTGGAGATGTTTAATAAATCAATGTGTTGTCCAGGTCAAAATTGTTGGGAATACAAGCGCAAATAGCCATACTTAAAGATCAATTGGAATTTTTCACTGTCACAGTAATAGCTTTTAATTTGCACTCATAAACTTAATTGTAAAATAGATGAAAATATGTTTAAAAATATTAGTATAGCCCTAAATAGTGCAATGATGGTCTAAACAAGAGAAAAATGGAAATATTTACGTCCTAGCTTGATTTGATAATCGATTCATGCTGAGAAAATCAAAACAAAAGAACTGTAAACAGTTCCTAACTGAAAGCCACCATGAGTAAGAGTAAATTAATGAAAGACAGAAAATGACCTCAACTAAGTGAATAGAGATGAGCAAGTGTCAATATGTGGTGACTAGCTCTAGTGGCCTTTCTAATACGGATAGCCAAGGCTGTCTCCAAGATGTTATTCCTCGGCACAAAGGTGGATTAGCATCACAATGACTGCAGATTTAGAGATGTTCGATATCTTATTAACCATTTCACACTAATATATTCATATTGATAAACACTAGTTAATAGTTATTATTTGCCGCTTTATGAATCTCGATTATCAACTGTTTTCCTAAGTTGTTCCATCTTTTATTTATGATGCTTTTTGACGTAGCTAAATTTCCTTAAATAAATAAAATATCTACATAGTGGAAATAACTACGTTGTCTGAATTTAAAAGACTGGTCATCTACAGTAACCATAAGAGACATGTCTCATTGGAGTAGTTGTCTTATCTTGACATTTCACATACGCTAACAGCAGTAAAGAACGGAAGGAAGTGATGTTAACAAGATATCACGTAGATAGAGACAGTTTGAAAATAGCTGGGCATATGGTAGAAGAGAATATAGTTTGGCTATTATTAAGTAGGAGATCAATAGACGGCTACTTTCAAAATGTCTAACTTATGATAGATCTTATTTATGCCAGGTATCTATCAGAGCACAATATTATCTCATGCAATCCCCTATCATCATCTGATATTCCTGAAGCGCAAATCCGTAATTGCTCTTGTTTTAAGCGAAGAACCAATACATATGAGTATTGTGCTTAGTCTAGTATAGACAACACAACCACTTTTGTCAACGACAAAATCCCACCTCTTAGTGCGACAGAACCACGTCCATCAGAATCAGACTAACCGCTTTTTTGACTATCCATTTTACGACTCTATTCGTTGATACACTTCGCAACAAATCTCAGATTATTTTCTATAATGTATAGTTAATAATCCAAAAATAATGGCGTGACCACAAAATAATTGGTTATTTGAATAGCTAGAACAAAATTTAAATATATTTATTTTCGTCTTCATTCAGCTGCGTTTTTTCTTTCTAATTTATTCAGAGAGAATTCTATCTAAGTACTAATTTTCAAGTAGCTTTAACTGAGGAAATTTCTTTTAATTTAAGTTGGAGATAAATATTATTTTTCACAAAAAACAGTTTCAATCGCTATATATTCTCAAAATCCGATTCAGTACGAATTTAATGTCTAAAAGTATATTAAGAAACTAGTACTTTATCATTTCAATAGATTTTTGGGTTAGAAATTATTAAAGCTAGCCTTGAAATTCTACTGGAAAGTATGTAATAGAGTAGTTGTAATTTTCGAGAAGAAATTACATGGTGCGTTAAATACTATAAAAAGTAAGTTGTTAAATACTAGATTTAAATGGCACATAATTAATGTATAACATACAATATATTTACGAGCCCTCTATCCGTCTCACTTTTAACTTAACTTCTTTTCTTTTCTTTTTTTTGTAACTAAAGTTCAGATACTATTACATAGTGTTGCAACTGGTAAATAAGTACATTTATATATATATAGTACTTTGAATAATATTAATTAAGGATAGAATTACAACTCACTTGCTCCCCAGGGATAAGAGTAGTACGAGATTCTACAGTTGGCTACGGTTCCTTTTGCGACTTTCACTAGCGGTCACAGTGCAAGCTGGAAGAAGCGAGTGGGATATAGGAAAAACCAGATGTCGCGAGTTGGTCACAACAAACAACATAATAGCAGCGGGGATGAAACTGGTAGCAACATGGAAGATTTCCGGAGAGTAACAGAGAGATGGAGAGAGAGGAGAGAGGGAGGTTGAATATGCTAAGGAAAAGTGACGAAGAGGAAGACAGAAACTGAACTAGAATGATAGAACAAGGCCAAATATAATCATGGACAAACTGAATTATAAACAAAGAAAAGAGGTGAAATCAGTGGTGATTTAAAAAAAGTTATGGAGTGAATATTGGTTTAATCCTTCCGCCACTTATTCTGACTACCCTGATTCCCACGGCCGCCAGCTCATTCGCCACAGTATTCCTATGACTGTTTTCACTGCTGATATTTATTACAATCAATTTGCAAAAACACGTGCAAAAATTCCAGATTCTATTAACGAATATTATGTGGTAGATATGTAGGTGTGCATATCTGAAATAACTAGGCGACAATTCTAGTTCACTTCAAACTGTAAAGATTATGCAGTGTGACAGTGACTGCTTAAGGAATTCAATGTCGATCTATCTGGGCTTTCCACCTTCAAATCGCAGTCTGTTAGCTTGTCAAATGTGATTCTTTCCCCACAGAGTTGTTCTATTCCGGCGACAGTTTCCCAGTGGTCTATGCGCATTCTCGGACACGCACTCACAAAAAACGTGTGGAATAATGAAGAAAAGGGTATTGAATAAAGTATTCAAATCTGGGAGGCAGCGATTATTTTTGAAGAAAAAAGAGAAGACTATCCAAATAACTGGGAGTTTTACAATTATCTACCTTCTTGAGCGTAAAACAAACATGACATAAGTGCATTTAGTACAAAATTCAATGCTTAACTACAAAACGGTGTGCTTTATAAAAGTCAATTTCTTTTTTGTTCCTGATAGAAAATTCCATTTTCCTACTTGCACTATTGCAAAAGGCTTGAGAGTACGCTTTGTCTGTGACTAAAAAACAAATATGTCAATATAGTCTGGAAGTGATAAGATAGCCGCCTGGTAAAGGATGGGACGATTCCGAAGATGAAAAATGGCAACAAAAGAAGAGAAGGGAACCAGGGGGGGGGGGGGGGGGGGGAGTCCGCGTATAGAAAACAGAGTAAGTGAAAGAAAAAAGAGTGAAGTATGAGTAGAGGAATATAACAGAGAGAACGAGAAAGGGGAACTAGTACGGATTAGCGCGCAGGAATATGCAAGATGGAAACACTGAAGTTGCGAAGATGTTTAATTACTGTGACTACAACAACTACATTAAAAATCCATTTTGCTATCAGATGCATTCTGAACATAGGTAAGTCGTTAGTGAGGTAATCTGACTTAGCACTGAGTATTCACTATTTTGGTTAAATGATGTTTAAGAACAACAACAATTAGTCTTTTTTAGCGGCTAAAAAATATTTTTAGTACAGTATTGAGCAATTTATTAAGGAAAAGTATTTTTTAATCCTTAGACTAAGTTGTATTCATACTGCGTTTTAGGTAAATCAGTCCAACTAATTCACTTAAATGGATACAGTATTCATTAAAATGCCATCATTTTATTAAAAGATCAGAGTACATAATTTCTAATGATGAGCAACTATGATAAGGAAAACCTTTGTAATTAAATGTAAAACTATCATGCAATGATTGACGCAGCAAGATGCGCAGTGAAGAAAAACAAGTGATCGACTGAAGATTTGATCTACTTCGGTGAGATTTATTGTGACACTATACATATGTTATTGCTAATTTAGGGTTATGATGCATAATATAGAGCTAAAAGTTTAACTAAATGATAAGAGATGGATAAAATGTAATTTAAATACAGTCAAAAAGTAGAAATAAAGCAAAGAAAATGATCAAAGAAGTTTGATGGGTAAGAGACTGTGCACAATAGGCTAGCAGCCCATTTGAATAGTCGCTCGTTTGTCCTGAGAAAGTGGCCACCAAAAAGACGCTAATTTCGGAAAGTGCTACTGAATCTATTATTATTATGAATAATTCGAATGTAGTTTAAACAGACTGACTGTCGTTGCTTAATATTATATTCCAGTTGAGTGAGAGAATTTTTTTTTTAAACAGTTGAGCAATCAGAGATAAAAGACGAAGAATGGTGCTATGGTTGAATGTTTGTGAAAACCGTCTTCCTCGTGAACATTTGGAACTTCTTAGCCCAAAACATCGTGGAAAAACACAGATGGCAGCCACAGACTGAGAAAAATAGGTTTATTTTCGGAGAAAACGTATGTTCAGTTATTTCTCAAAGGAAACGAACAGATCGTATAGAAGAATAGAAAAATTGCCGGAACAAATGAGAGGATTGTATTTATTTTAAAAAAAGGATGACAAGGATGTCTAGTGATCTTAAATAATTTTATCCTATACTACTTAACCACAAAGACCTATTCGTATTATAACAACTATTTTAAGGAAAAATTCTGACATCGATTTTCTCGGAGCATTTCAATGAGCATTTCAATTTGTTGTTCCCTGGTTGAATAGAGACTGTTCTCGCCTGTTGATCCAAGTAATTTAAGAAGGGACAGAGAGAGAAAATATATCAGAATGAGTAACAAGGACAAAGCCGAAAATAGTGCAAGAGATGAAGTGGGTATAAATGGGTATAAGATAAAATGAAGAGAGAGAAACTGAAGATAGTCTAAATGTTCCTCCTGGATGATTGGCAGTTGTCCCATCGGCTATGGCTTCTCCTTTGGTCAGTATAACTGGTTCTATTGCGTGTTACTTGTAAACATGCTACGTTGCGTTGAAAGTAGCTCACGGAAAGCTGCTTAGGATGGGATAGAGAGGGGAGGTCAGGAAACTAAAAAAAGAGAAGAAAATAGAATGACAAAGAGAATCATGAAATGGAGGAAGGACAGAACAAGAAGGAGAATATTAAAGATGTGAAAGATGAGAACAGTGTAGTTGAGCATTTGTGCATGATGGAGGGAGAATAGAGAATAGAATAAAAAATAAAAATTATTTAAATAAAAGATTTGAATGGAACATAAAACAACAAAAAGGACGAACGAAAAGATGAGTTGGCCACAGTTTGCGTAATAGTTTCTTGACCACGCACGCCAGGCTTCGCAAACTCGAATACAAACAGAGCATAGAGCGAGCATGGGACGGGAAGTTCGAATTCAACGAGTTCAACTTATTTTTTCCCAATTCTTTTTATTTTATTTTATCCCTCTCACTTGAACATCGAAGTCAGGCAAAAACTGGTATTGGTGGATGAGTTGAAAGCTCCGAGCGCGCAAACATATGCTTCCACAATAACACAATTAATAGGGAAAATAGACAGATGAGAGCTAGAGAAATAGAGAAAAGTAAAGAGGGTCCTCACTAGACAGCACATATGTGTGACTATAGTAGCCTGCTATGTGTATAAATGAAAATATTTTGATGAGATGCATTTTTAAAATGGTCTATTTTGTCTCTCCTTGAAGGTAACCAATATATGTCCGTAATGTTTCTTTTTGTATCCCGTAACAAATGTACGTGAATCGTGAGAAAGCGCTCCTAAGCTGTCGCGACCAAGCGCAGAACTTGCAATGACCCCCGAATAAGCAAACAAACAAAATAAAGAACAAATATTCGATCCCGCGTTCACAATGAAACCTAACGGGTATTTTTTTTAAACGCAAAATGGATAACCAAAGTGACCACTGACGTTGCAACAAAAAAGAAAATGAGGGAATAAATAGAGAATATTGCAGGTCATTTGCATTTGAATGGGGGTAACATGATAATATATTGAGATGTAACGGTGAAAATATCTTGCAAAACTAAGTGAAATCTAAGACATTCCTATTTTTTCCAGATCTTGCGTTCAATTAATAGATTTTGTGCCTTTCTGGAGGCATGTGTTAATATTTTAAAATAAAATCGTAAAAATAGGTAAGCTGTGATACAAAAACTTCTACCGTAACTCGAAGGTTACAGACTAAATCGCTGAAATATGATGAGCGCAATAGCGCCTCATAAAGTTCGCTACGGGATGAAAAAATGACCTTAGGTAAGAAAAAGACCATTGGGACAGAAAACATGATAATGGAGTAGCGCCATGGAGGATCGCATTCAGAGGATATTAGCCTTAGTCCGAGAAAGTTTTCATGAGAGAAGAGCAGGTAGACTATAAAAGAGGAAAAGAGATCAATAAAGAGAACAGGGAGTTGAAAGGAAAGAAAACGTCATGAATGGAAAGAATGCAGTGATAAAATACTATACATGGTACAAAGAAGATTAGATGGTAAACGAAAACAAAAATGAGATGAAATAATAAAAGAAGCAAAGTTAAAAAGAGAAAGGTACGGGAGAAATGAGATATTAAAAGAAGATGGAACGCTAGAATAGCAAGCAATGAGGAAGCAACAGAATTATGAGGCTTGAAACCACAGAAACTTTCACTGGCGCAAAAACGCAGTACTCTTCTGTGCTACCCAGCTGCGGATCATGAAAAGACATGAATGAAAAAGAAGGTTTTGCACTCTTTGTTCGAAATGAACTAACACTTCGATTAATGAAGATTATGAGTAGTGCGCGACATACAAAAAGAGAGATGGAGAGAAAGATGAGATATATATATAATGAAAAATAGGAAGAGGAAATGTGTGGGAGGAGTCAGTGGTGAATAATATAGCGCAGGTAAAGAATCTTGGAGATATGTTGATAGATGGAACGAAGGTTCCATAGTCTGATTTACTGTGATTCGTTCGTTTTGCCAGTCGTTTTTCATCGGTTTTCAATGCAAAACCTGAACTGCGAGCGGCTGGAAAAGTTTGAGTGGATGATTGATAGGCAAAAGAAAGAAACACACTACGCGCAGTCCACTGATTTCTGATTAGCATGTACCTCCAGCTTTATCTCTTTTTGTAAATCTAGGTGTCTAAATCAGAAAATATAAGATTAGTATAAGTCAAAACCACTTTACACATTTTCGCTCAGGTATGATTTAAATAAATAATCCACCTGAGTCGTTTCATACCAGGAATAATTACTCATTATTCTGTCAATGATGTCTAAAAGTGCAGGATATTCATAATTTTAAATAAAATGAGTTCTACTTAGATTAAAGCTTAAATGGCAAAGTTAAAAACATGTTATATCACATTCACACCTCGTACTAGTGGGTTGCCAGCCTTGATAGTCTTTTTGCGCCTTCTCGTTATCAATTCAAGGTTCACCAGAAGGTTAGCCTAAGAAGAAAAAGTAGACAAAACACCAGCCAATACATAGAATCAATGAAGTAATATATATATATTACGGATCTTTATTTTCAGCCATCCACTTTTTCTATAGGATTTATAATTTAAAACTTGTTTTCGCTATTGCTTTACATGTCATCATTATATTAGTCTAATCATTGTTTTGTTAGTTAAATTATTTATAATTTGTCTACATTCCCTCCATTATTTAGCGGTCGCATACCGTATGTTTTTCCCATTAATTACCATAGTCGGTATCCCCTTTGAGTTCCAATCATAATTCACGCGAACCAACTCAGCCGATGATACTTTTCCATTTAACTACTAGCTTTAGACAGCGATTACGATAAAACATAGGAAAAGAAAAATGGAAACTAGAAAAATCAAATAGGAACAGAAGTACCAGAAAGTTTATTTTATAACGAAATTATAAATAAAAACTTCGGGTGCTATCGACTATAAGATAAGGATTGAGGATTTTCGCATGCTTTTGAGAAACTTGCTAAAAAGTACCGTAGTAAACTATATGCAAGGAACTGGAGCTAATGGATTACTGTAGAAATGACAAAATAAAAAATGGGATATAAAAAAGAGCACTAAACCAGAATATTTAAAGTTATGGTAGAGGTACCAGAGAGCATCAATATTCAGAGTAGACTAGAAAGAAAGTCCCGATTGAAAGTATAAATATATGCTGATTTAAGTTTTTGTTACTTGCTCCGTACATTAATAACGAGATGATTGCGGATTTGTTGACAATTCGAATCCATGTACTTATTAATTCCGTTAAAAAATTTGCAAAAAAGGTGACTGTTTCTACTGCCTATTTTGCAAATATATTTTATATGCTAGACAGCTTGCAATTCGTTGAACTAATTCTCGCATCATTTAATAATTTACAGTGTTAGTCAGAAGTTTGCAAAAGATTATACTGTAAGTTGAAAATACATCTAACAAGAAAGTAAAAATTTAGAAATGTATTCTTTAAATTCAGATCAAAATTTCGATTAAGTCACATAATTTTACACTACTGTAACAATAATGTATGAAAAAAGTCTAAAAATGTTGATCGACATTATCCCAACATCTCCAACTTGATTATTTTAAAAAGACTTAATTTCGGTAATTTCACCACTTTCCTAATGATGATATACATTAGCACAAAGTGTGGAAATAAAGAATATCAAGTGGCTTAACTACGTATTTGACTCGCTCCTTTAACAATAATTATTTTGTTTCAAATACGAAAAGGATCAGCAGCACATATTTTTTGCACGAACATAAAGACGCGTAAAATATAATTCTTTTATGAATTAGGACGACGAAGAGTTAAAATAATTCCATTTCAGCAATCAGTTATTGCTTAGAAAAATTACATTAGTAGGTTAACAACGCTATAATCTTCAGTCGCTTATTTTGTGTTGGTTATAAGGTCCTACATAATTTGTATTGTAATATCCATAGTATAAAATCTACTAGATACAATTCCAAATGTTTTTAAACACATGAATACATATATTCTTATATGGATAAACAAATATTTTCACTCAAATCCTGTTACGCCACGCTGTAGATCTTTTTATGCCAATAATATTCTTAAAAAATAGAAGTTACTACATAAGAAAGAAGAGATCCAGAATATAAGATTATATAAAACGATTAAAAACTAACCAAGTAAATACGGTATAGAAGAAGAAGACATGTTTGTGCCAGTTGTTCTGTCCCCCTACTGTATTCCTTCACTTTGATTAATTATCGACTACGCTACGCCAATTTACGTGCGGCCCCTCCTTTGATTACTCGGCAAATGGAAGAAGGAAGAAACTAAAAGTAGCTAGGATAAAATAGTGCCCTAGTGGTGTACTAAAATCTGAAACGACTTCGAACATGGCACAACGAAATTTTTTTTTAAATTTGAAGTAGGAGTAAATTATTATGAGAGAAAATAGATGACTGTGATTCGCAAGAATTTTCCTATAGCTAACGTTTAGTGTTCTGCTTATCAAACCAAAAAAATAGCATGCATATCTGTTTTCTCGCACCTTTATTTCCCATCACTGATTAGGAAACGTGCGATAGACGGAAAATGACTTTGGACAGTGGAAACCTGACAATGTCTCTATTTCCTTTAATATCCGTTTCATTTGAATGAGTATTGTCGTATCATACGCCAGTTAATTCCTCTTTTCCTACCTTTCTTTACTTATTCTTTTCATTCCTTACCTCTATTATATTTCTTTTCCACATTTGGCGCACCTTCCGCTACCTCTGCATATATTTGTTCCACCAAATGCCTTTGCTCACCAAACGCGAGCTTAATAATCTGTTTTACTGTAGTTATTATACAAACTAAATATTATGTATTCTATAATTCCACCTGTTTTCTAACCGATTAAGACCATTTGTTTGCATTTCGTATTACTGTCTACTTGTCGGTTATTCGAAGCAGTGATGCTGTCATATTTTGCTTACTAGTAATGTTCTTTTCCCATGCTCCTTTATTGTTATTTTAGCAACTGTCCTTTACCCCTTTATTGTAGTTCTTCTGAGATAAATTTTTTTACCCTAAAGTCACATTTCTTTTAAGCTTAGCTATTCATGTGCACTGCTCTTGACCTGCGCATCATGTTGCTTGACATGCATCGGATGCGACTGGAATTAGAAAGATCTCTAGATGAAGAGAAGACTCTGCTAATGCGGGAGGGAAGTGTGAGAGGAAGAAAGTTACACGTATTTAACACAATACGAATGATGTGGAATAAAAGCCAATGGAAGGTGAAAGATTATTAAATACAAAGTATTTTAGAAACTAATAAAATCTAAAATATGGCTATAACCCTCTTCAGAGAGACTATCTTCAAGAGGAGCAAAATAGAGTAGTTGTATACATAACATCTTGTGGAATCTTACGGAGAGTTTGGAAGCGATGCAGAGATACGGTATGCGCTTAAAAATCTTAAATAGGTAAGTAATGCAATATAAAAAACTCTATTAAATGTGAATTTAGGTTGATTTACTTAAAGCACTAAACATCAAAGCTGAGTTTCGTGATCTCAATATTGATCCTAGCATCTTTGATGAACTAATCGACAGAATGCAACTTGACCAGGTGGTAATACGTTTACAAAACACCTATTATTCTTAAGAAAAAGACGGATTACAGACTAATCGAGAGCTCATATACGAAAGCTTACCTATGGTATACGTGAATGGAAAATATTTTGGGGTAGGTTAAAATATTTCGATCCTAGATACAGTTAAGTTGCCAAATAACCATTTTACTATCCAATAAAATAGAACAAGAGTGGATTGAGAACAAAGTAGCTTGTTATACATCACTCCTTTTTAATAACATTTCAAAATCCCTACGCTCATATCCGGTGATTTGATAACGTTTTATTAGCATCTTATCATAGAGATGCAATGCTATGTATTTGGGAGGTAACAAAGTGAAGAGAAAATGGTGGGGTGGGGGATAACAGGACAGTGGTTGAGATCAATAATAGTAGAGCGAACTTCATGGAGGCTTTATATGTCATATATAAATTAGAAACTTTAATTTTGAATATTTTCAGAATGATAGTACATTGATACAAGAAAATGAAAAAAAAAAGCTTTCCAACCTACTTCGAGAATTCCAGGTAATAATTCCCAACATTCAGTAATTATAAAAAGATCGATACTTATTATAAAACCCTTTAAAGAGTAGCGTAGAACAGAATTATAAAACTGAGAGTCAAGTATATTGAAGATTTGGTACTAACTGTTCGTTAGGGACGACAAAACTGCTCCTACTGTCAAGGCTCAGGCTACTCTGTTTGCCGACGATGTCATGGTGGAAAAAAAGCGGGAGAAACATTTCATATCCGCTTGCGGTGTGCTACATGTGATCGTAATGGAATTGCTCCCTGTGAATTCTGTACTCCCCTGAAGCTATAGGGAAAACGCCTTCCATTACATAATTTTTTCAGTGAATAATTTCTTGTAGTAAAAATAGCCAGATAGCAAAAGCCACTAACTTTAGGTTTTTAATGTAAATTTATATACTCTTCCACTGAATATTTAAAATCAGTAAATGTCTGCCTAGAGCATTCGAAACGTTATCAGCACACTAGGCGTTAATCCGTCCGTTCATCCATTATCGAATAGTTTTGCGCAGAACACGTAATAATATTGAATATATGTTTTGCAAGATATTAGTTCTAACAATACTATTCGATAATAAAATACATTTATATGTCTAATTACAACATATTTCCTCATAACTTCAATTTTTTTTAAAGTGAAAATTTAAAACAATTATTTATGACAATTTTTCCTAAGGAATGTGTACATTTACTATGTCTTATTAATATCGTGAGATCTATGTATATACTGAATTATCCCTGCATACTTGTAACATTACAATAAAAAGAAAGGCTAAAAGTCCACCAGGACACTAAAAATATAACTTTGGTAAGAACAACACAGCACAAGAATGGTAACAACATAGAATTAAACTAGGAGAATAACTTATTTAAACCTAGAAATGACTTGTGATAAAGCGCAATCTGTATGATAGTGAGATGCATTAATAACATTATTGCTGAATTATGAGATAAATGTTAGTCAACTTAAAATACAACTTAACTTAATAGAGCCTTGAGTTTTGCAGCATTTCGTTCTCTGCAAAAAAATAAAGGTGGATATAAGGCCATATATATTTATATTCTTAAAAAGTGTAAAAGAATACAAAAATAACTAGCGGTATTGGAAACAAATTAAACCTTTTTCCACTTCTTGTACTAGGACGAGTATCTGTTGGCGATGCCCCAAGGTCTGTCCTATAGGAATAAAAAAGAGGTATTGACTGGTTTCCATCCAGCTGAAAATTAGATATTTTATAAATAATTTTAAATTCTTTTATATTTTGCTGTTTTTATACCTGATATGCTTGAAACGCCGGAGGAGCAGTTACTCTCATATTGTTTCCAGTATATGCTATTGCCTTTAGTTGCCAGTCTCCCATTTCTTCGCTCCAACTCACGTATTTTTCAATTAGTTCTACGTACTCAGGCGGAATATACTCATCGATTATTGCCATGTTTAATAAAAGTTCCTAAAGAAACTATTTAACTAATATAAAAACAATGTTGAAGGAATAGACTTGAAGTTTTATTATTGTTAAATTTTGAGAGGCTCATTATTTCATTAGTATTAATCTAAATTTCTTATGATTTAAGTAGTAGGGGAACAAAAATATTCATGGAAATACTTATTAGATTCAGTATAATGTCAGCTTTTATACGTTCTACGTGACTAATAGAATACTTTAAATAAAAAAGTAAAAATAAAAGACAATGTATCAATATACCTTCCTTAACTGTCGAATACTTTCTAATAGGCCTTCGACCTCTCTTTGATGTTCAGCCTCCGAGTCAGCTAATTCAGCCTTAGTTTCATTAAGCTCATTCCAAACACGTCTCAATTTGCGGGTTTTCACAGTTGCTTCCTCTTGCAGAGATGAATATCTGCGGATATAATAAATATCTAAACAAAACTATGGTTATATTATATCAAATTAAAGCCAAATTTTAACGACCACTTACTTGTCTTTTATATCATCGCGTGCTGCTGCTTTTTCCTTCAATTTATTTCTCAAGTGAGATTCCTGGTGGCGTGACTGCTCTAATTCACTTAAATAGCAACATAAATAAGATGATTTCATTTGGAAATTGTAAAAACAAAAATATCGTAGAATAAAATAACCGATTGCTTTCATCTAATAGCTTGGCTTGTTCCTCTGCTTTTTCTAACATATTTTCTCCTCCGATAATCAGTTTACTCTCGATAAGGTTTAATTTAGAACGCAACGCCTCATGCTCTGAGCGAACGCGTTTTAGCTCCATCTCCCTAAATGTGTAGAAATATTAGCTAATTAACATCAATCAATAACTTTCCACATAGCAAGCTACAACCTCTCTATCATTTCCTGTGCCAGTTTTCGAGTTTCCATATCTTCTCCAGTCCGTGATGCCAATTCTTCTCTCTTCTTCTCCAAACTTTTTTCCATTTCTCGCATTTTCTGTTCCCATGCTTCTTCGTTTTCCGCATCTTCATCACGATCTTCCTCTGAGAAGAGTAGATTTAGTTACTGGTAGGTAAATTTTACCATAAAATACACTTGCTGCATCAATGAAGATAGTTGAAAAACAATTAGACAAAAGAGTAAGCGATACAGAATAGTATCATGAGGTAAAAAAAGACCAACCTGCAAGTTGTTTTCGCAATACCTCGATCTCGTGTTGATATTTTCTAAGAAGTGCGTCTTTCGGATCTTCATTGATCCTTGCAACATTCTGGATATTCTTTGCCCTATTTGCATAACGGAGAGTTGAGAGTGTTTCATCATAGTTATAAGAGGCGGGACCAATATTAGCAATCTATAAGATAGTTACACTCATAAAAGTATAACAAGAAGCGTGTAAGAGTTGACTCACCATCACGGTCTTAGAATTTCCTCCTAGAGAATCTTGCAGTAATCGTGTTAGTTTAGAATTCCTGCGTAATTAAGGAATAATTTCAAATCAAATTCAGAACTAGTTTTAATGTTTTCTAAAATTAATTTCGAAGAAATAAAATAATCAAAACTATACTATATCCAAAAGGAGTGCACAACTCATGCTGATCAATAAAGATTACAAACCTATACGGAATGTGTGAAGATTTGCTGTCTACTAACGCACTGATGACGTTGCCAAGAGTAGACAGTGATACATTTATCTTTGCTGCCTCCTATATGCATATTTATACAAGACACATGTTATAGAAAATTCAAGTCATACCTTAATTTAAAATAACTCATTATTGCATGAATGCCATCACTTACTTTTAATCTATCACCGGCAGCTCCCGTCTTGCTCTGTCGTTCGCTACCTGCCAAATCAACTAACTGCAGTTTTCCTTGAGTAACTGCCCCTCGCTCACAACTCTCCACAGTTACAGTAAAAATAGCATGTGAACGACTACTTTCCAGGTTCATCATCGTTGCTCCAACCTTTCCTAAAAAAGTGAAATAGATATTATCTTATAAAGAAAACATTAAAAGGCAACTTAAGATTTTTGTTTCCAAATTCCATGATTTTCTGCATATGACCAGCGCTGCTTACAGTAATAGACGATAAATTCTTGACATAAACACCAACATCAGCTCTCTCCTAGAAATTTCGAAATTAGAATTTAAAGCAAGTAAAAGAAAGGTGAATTTTAACGGATACCTTGATTTCTAGGTTATTTCCACTACCATCTTTCGTTAAGAGATCACGAATGTCCTCGTTATAAATTTCCAAATAGGAAACTCGTACAAGAAACCTGAACTCAGCAATATTATTATAAAGGATGAACAAACGAATACCTAATTACCTTATAGGTAGTTGAATAAAATCAACTTTTAGTTTTCTCTGAAAACTAACGTGGTATGCTGCTGACACTTAGCTATATGATCAAATATATGAGCGAATGAGTTAGGAATAATGCCTCTCAGCTCTGGTTTCTCCAGTTCTCCAGCCATTGTAAATGTCTTTCCAGTACCAGTTTGTCCGTAGGCAAAGATTGTACCTGGGTCAGATATTTATCAGGTGTTACTGTAGTAATATAAATATCTGGAAACGCAATGACTTACCATTATAACCCCTAAGCACATTTTCAACGATAGGTCTGGCAGCTACATTATATAACTTCATTTGATCACAATCTGGTCTAAATACGGCGTCGAAGAAAAATGAACGGTGTGGCTCCTACGAATTATATCATAAAATAAATACTAGCTTTAAAATGTCATGTAAGGGATTAAAAGTAGTATTTCACAATCTGTACCTGCTTTGCATTTGGATTTTCGAGTGTAACGGAATTATTCTCAGATGAAGTCTGAACAGATACTTTATGCCCCTGGGATATTTCTAATTCCGAAATTGGACGACACCTCACCACTACCCTCACTTTCTCAATCACCTCCATGGCTAAAAAAAAATCAATTAACGGATTCTGAAAAGCACACAGGAAAAAACAGTTATATAGCGTCCAAGCGCCTCACTATATATACTAGATTTATGAAGCATTAAAAAATATGTATTCGTATAAAGCACACGAGACACTGTAAACAGTCAAACACAAATAACAAATAGAGATTATTAATATACCAATATACATAATAGATGAATGTTCAGTTGGAGATACGCGGACAATAACAAAAACTAAATGCCTGGCATCTGATTGCATGGCGAATTTATACTAAATCTAGTAATCATCTACAATATATAGTGCAAATATCAAAATTGCAACATAAAAGCTCTTTTATCGGCTCGATTTAAAATGAATATAATGATGTACAATATATTGTGCCACTATTAAACTTACAATATACATAGCATTTCATTTAGATTTTTGACGACCATTTTGCAATAAAAGCAGCTTCTCTAGAATCTTAATCAAATAGTTATCATCGCTCTCAGTTAATTAAATTACCTACAGTTGGAAAAAACTTTAGTTTAAAAAAAAAAATCAAAACTTAGCCGGCTTACTATCCCGATATTGCTCAAAATAACGATGATATTTCGAACGATAAAACAACATCCGCTATCCCACTATACAAAATTATGCCTAGACATAAAAAAGGAGGAACTATCACATGAACTCACTGGAAAGCATATTAAATAATATAAAAACAATAAGACAAAGAAAAAACTCAAGTATTCGAGCATAATAAAGGGAATCCGCAAGACATGGCAGATAATACAACTAAAAGCCATTCATATAAAAGTTAAAAATAGAAAACATATAGTAATAACCCTCTCAATAACTAGGGTTTTGCTGCCTTGGTAATAAACTCCACAAGACGACGTGCATACTAAAAATTAAGAAATTAGTTATTTTGAATATTAATTTATAAATAAGTTAATTCGAATTAGGAAAATGTTGTATTACTCTATTTTAGCAAATTACAAGAAGCACCTGATCTGGCTTAACAGTGCTAATATTCTCGGCGTCAGAGCCATACTTCACGGTTTTCGCAGCAGTAGCAGTTCTTTTCTTCACTCCGTAGTATGTAAGAATATCTACTAGACCGATGAAGTATATCAATTTTTTTTCACAACCTAAAATGTTTTTTTTCTCCTGTCGACCACATATCTCTAAATAAAATATAACGGACCAGGGTGGCTAGCAATGGCGTAATACTCGTCATCAAGGTCAGGTCCACCGGAGAGAGGGGGAAATGCACCCGTTGATGGAATTGGTGAGTCTGGTGGAGTTGGTCCAAGTTCATCAGCAGATTCTTCACTCATGTGTTCAACTGGTCGACTCGCTGCTTCTGCAGCTGCACGATCACAATCATGAATACCTTAAATAGCAATGTTGAAAACAATATCTAAGTCAAATTAAAACAACAGAAATTACCAAGAAGAAGAGAATAATCCATGAGATGCATTTTTGATAGCCACGTAGTATCAGATGCTAGCATTTCAAGCAACTGGTGACGAGCTTCCTAGAAATTGGTCTCATAAGTCGCAAAATTTAATTACGTTTAATTACAAACGGTTAACCTCAGGAAGATTCAGCTTGGCGTTTTGTTCCAGGAAGTCATTGTCCTTAAGTGTAGGAACTTCTTTTGTTTTCTCCTTCTCGGATGCAGCACGAGAAACTGTTGAACCCTATCAAGAAAACGGAGAAAACATAATTACACTGCATTCTATGTATTAATTAAATATTGCAGTAACTCTTAAATTTCCAACTAATGCATGCATATAGCGACACATAAACTTTACCTTTAAATTACCTCCCATTACAAGTATTTTGATAATTTTGAAATTAATATTTTTGAAATTACTGTTTCCAAAAAGAGCGTAACTTGAGATGAATAAATATCTCACTTTAACCAATATTTGTTTACGTATATTACCTCATCCAACAAAACGAATTTTCTCCCATTCCCATGAGCAGTAGATATAATACAAACTAAAATACTAAAATTCAAAAGATGTACTAAATATTCAGCAGTAGTATTTAAAAGACAGTTTACTCACTTTGTGAGGTAAATTAGACAGGTCATACTCTAAAAATCGATATTTGTTATATTGGTGCCTTTAATAATATCCAGTGTTATCAACGAATATCTATTTTACTTTATATAAGATTATCCGATAATTTAAAAGTAGAGTATAACGTGGAGGTTAATAGGAACCAGGTGTTTATTATTATTAAAAATTACTCCCACTAAATACAGACTTATATAATGCATGACCATTAATTACGTTTTGACCTCCACTTAACATTTTGTGTTAGTTATAAAAAAAGCTAAAATACGAAAGTTGATAAATTTTTGAATACACTGAATATTATTAAAACATGCCAAAAAATCGATCTTTACAGCATACCTCCAAAAAGTTTCAACGGACCTTCAGATCGAACTTGGTGTGCACGTTGTATTTTCTTCCAAATACGTTCCTCATAACGATCAAATACGTTTCTGATCCTTCGATAGTGAGTCTAGAAATTTATCCAAATTAAATTCAGGATGTAAAAATATAGTAGTTTAATGAATGAAATGTTTCAGAAGTCAAAAAACAACACACCTATAAAGACCCAGATATTGCGGTAAAAGAGTCTTCCCTTGCTTTTCCACAACATACTCATGGTAATCGCGTAGCACTGAATGTAATTCTGCTACAGCTTCGGAATCCATCGACTAGAATCGTGTCAAAAACGATAAAATACTTTAAATTTAATATAAAACAATTCCATCCTAAAAAAACATTTGTTCCATACAAATAAGTTTGTTCTAATGCCACAAATAACCAAATAAAAAGATTTTGTAATTACTAAACAGTATTTTATAATGGTAATTATATAAAGCAACATCTTCGGATAATTAACTGTTATTTAAAGAAATAATATAAATGCTTAATTCTTCTGAAAATCTCATATCGAATCAGTGGATCTAAGCCAATGTTATATAAGGCCTTTCACATGAGTAATATAGTGTACATAGATAAAGAAAATAACCTATTAAAGTCATGAATTATTTATTTAGACATAAATTTTAAGAATCAGAATAATTTCGAGAATAGTGAAAAATAGAAACAAAAATTTGACTTACTTTAATTACAAATTTTTTGTCATAAGATATGAAGAAACGAGGAGAAGCACCAGTTTTGGAACCATCCAATTGATCTGGTTCAGGTTCATATGACGTCAGTGAACGCAGATACTCAGTAGAATCAACACCAAATTGCTCACGTAAATTGCGAAAAACGTTTGGACAGTATTCCTTGACCTTAGTACAGCCCTCATCAGTTATTAATTACTTTAACTACCGATTATAGTTTGACATACCATATAAATTCAGCTCACCTTATAGTGACTAGGCATAATATCCTTATTGAAAGAATGGTTATCGATTTTAACTTTAGAATATGCTTTAAAATCATCAGGCATCAAAAGTCCTGGCGGTGATACATGTTCTAGTTGTCCTATTGAATGGTTGACACCCCACATAAATACAGAAAGAAGGGGTTCCTGAGATATTATCACTTTATAAACTAAATCAAACTTATAGCTATAATCGTATAAGTATAAACACACCTTAGCCCGAAATAGCTTCCATTTAGGAACCAAGATCTTCCCTTTTCCTTTTATTTTACCAAGTGAACGAGGGGTTTTTTTCTTCGACGACATTTGAGCACACTGGTATGGGATCTCTCAGTTATGACAAACATCAGAAGATATAAGGCAATAATTTCCACAAAATAAACTAGTCACTCACTATAACCCCATTGAAATTATCATTGTTAAGAGTGTTAATTAACGAAAGGTCAAGTGTTTGCCTTAATAAAAAACGTGTACAAACAATTTACAGCGTGTATATAACAAGTCTAACACAATTTTACGCAAGTATAATGCAATATTTATACGTGAATAATGGACTAATAACTTTAAGCATAAATGAAATTCTACTATTCTTTTAAGAATTTAAATTAGAAGATTGAAAGAGTCCTTTATTATTAAACATATTCCATAATCATTATTGGTGTATGATAGTTATGATTAGTGTTTAAAAACTTCAGATTTCTATCAATAAATATAGAATGCTCAACACGATAACTCCCTATTATAGATAAATTCTATGTTTCGTAATATTAAGCAAGTATAAAATACGGCGCATACTACATATTCAAATAATCGATCTGCAAGATTCGCAGACTCATCGCTATTAAAAAAAACCTTTGTGGTATAAAGATACTTTGATTTTTAGCATCAAATTCTGTCAATATAATCACTTGAAGGTAGTGACAGTCTTATCAATCAAGAGTTTAAAAAACCATACAAGCATTAAAACAACGATATATGCAAAACTTAGGATTTCAATATACATACAGTTATTAGTTTCAAAAAGATCTTAAAAAACAAGACTAAAATTCATGATGGAAAATCCTAGCCAAATATTTGCTGTTCATATTTTGTCTTGACAAAAAGTAGCATATCAAGTTTAAGTGATATCTTAATACATGATATATTACAACAAGATAATATTTAGCTTATAAGAAAGTAGAAAAAAGTATTTGCGTTCATGAAAAATCAATACTACACATATAGAGTTTAATCAGCAAAACCTAGATGTATGCACCTTTTTTTTACCTATATCTAGCTCACACCAGGGTAAAAACAATAAAGCAGCGCAAACTAAAATATCGACCGTGTATCGGAAATGCGTCAGTTATTGGTTACTAGCCCCAAAATGGATAATAAATTGTCAGTTAACTAGTCCTATTTATGTTAGTGTAATTTGGTATATTTAGTTTGCGATATATCTTTTCAGAATAATGCTACTTTTGTGGCTTCTTATTAAGAAGATCTAATATTACTGCTGACTAAATTGTTATATGTTACACTGATATACTAAGTCATTTTATTTAATTAATATCAAACATAGATCCCACTATATTCCTAGTCTTAAGTATATTCTGATACGTAGCAGTATTTTTTTCATAGTGATAGCTATAGCATACAATTTTCAGTTTATAGGCTGTCATTATGTCTGATGAAAATCAACCTCTTGCAACCGCTGAAGGAGGGAAGTTATCTAAAAAAGAATTAAATAAGCTGGCTAAGGCTTCAAAAATCGCCGCTATTAAAGCTCAGGTTCTTTATTTTTATAGTGTAGTAGGGAAGTAAGGAAAGTTGAATTACCTCCTTTTGTAGTTAAAATTGGAGATGGATCTTTATAAATCTTGTGTAGACATGGAAATTTTACATGGGAAAACATAAGAATCATAATATGGAACTCAGATGAATTAACTATATCTTGGTCACTATGTATACCTAATTAAATAGATTTTTCAGATGTGAGTGGTAAACAAATTAAGTACTGTAGTGTCAATAAATATACTTAATGTTAAAATCAAATTAGTTTTATCATCTGAGAGGAAGCAAATATTCGATATCAATTTTGAACGAATCGTTCAAAAATGGGAATACTTCAAATTAGTTTTAGAAAGCTAATCTAATCGAAGGAAGTCAGCAAGAAGAAGATGAAGATGTGTCTGTCGGAATGTATGGAAGCTATGGACTTATTCAGTCAGCGGACAAGAAAGATATTACATTCACAAGTATTAGTAAAATTAGTCAGGATATCAGTGGCGAAGAGGTATCAGATTTTTTCCCTTATATTTTTGTTAATACTCTTTTATAATATCATGTTCATACGGTTTTTATATTTTCTTGAAGGTATAATATTCCGTTAAATATGTCCCATGTTTTTTGACAAAATGAACTTTTCTTTATTTAAAGTTGTATATGCAATAGGAATCATGTTTTTTTCTTTGATGCCTGTTTCCTAGATCTGGATTAGAGGTCGCGTACATGCTATTCGAACCAAAGGAAAAACGTGCTTTTTGGTACTCAGACAACGCGTATATACTGCACAGGTGGTTTTTTGTGGTTAAAGTAAATTGTTCTATATTGAGGATGTTTTGTTTTCTATTATATTGAGTGGCTGATTTCTACAGGTCATGATGTTTGTCGGTGAGAAAATAAGCAAGCAAATGCTCAAATTCGTATCAAACATTCCTAAGGTAAGTGCATTTTTATGGTATTAAATACTAGGTTAGTGCAAAAATAATGGCGGATTTTAACCTTCGGCTCTAAAGTAGTATATCTCAGCTTAAAATAACATTCATTAATAAAAATAAGAATCATTAGGATCTACGCATTTTTGCCAACAAGAAGCAAGTTTATTCATTTCGGTAGCATAGAATTCTGGAGTTCTGGAACCGATGAATTCTTCAAAATCGGTTTGAGCTGTTACTTGATTGTTGAAAACCTTTTGCAAGAAATTGTTGATATGATTGAAAAAGTGGTAGTCGATCAGAGAGAGGTCTGGTGAGTAAACTGGATAAGATAGAGTTTCGTAGACGAGTTCGTTCAATTTCTGCAGAGTTTTTTGTGAGGTATAGTAGCGGGGATTATCATCAAGAAGAATTGATCTCTTTCGATTGACCAGCGTTGGCCATAAGCGTTGCAGTTTTTGGTGCATTTTGTCGATTTTCTAGCGAAACCTCTGTTGTGACGTTTTCGCCGACATTCAAGAAGTAAAAGTGAATGATTTCGCTTTCCGACCGCCAAACAGTTACCGTAACGTTCTTTCCAAGCAAGTTCAGCTTGAATGAAGTGTCTTGGTCCAGCCATTGGGTAGAACACCGTCAGTTACCATATATAATCTATGTTTCGTCACATGTCACAAAGCGATTAAAAAATGGATAATTTTTGTTTGCGCTAAAGAAACACAGAGCAGATCTCGTAATGGTTCTCGTCTCTGTCACGAAATTTCCAAACCAATGTTGAGCTGTATGTTTATTAACGGTTTCATCGCCAAATATTTGGTTAATATCGCGAGCGGTTTCTATTATTTTATGTCCTAATTTGAACTTATACAATAAAATCGTTCGATTTTGCTTTTTATTTTTCCCCCTCATTTTTCGATAGTCTAAAATAAACAAAATACTGAAAACAAAACCATTAACATAAACCAGTAGAGCGATTTTCGCACTTTAAAATGGTATATTATTAGGTGGTTGCAGAAGTTTTAGTCTTTTATTTCAGCGCTTTAGTACAATTATTTAAAAATTAAATAAATTCCCGCTCTTTTGCGTTTTTGAAGTGTTGGGTTTGTAAAGAGCCATAAGTCAAGATTTAACGGTAAACTTAACCTCACAAAATAATTCGAATAAGATGAGCCACCAAAAACTGCATATTCGACACTGCATTCTCTACAAGTTCCAACAAGGGGAAAACGATGTTGAAGCATGCAAATCAATTCCCTCTGTACTCGGGGAAGGTGTTGTGTCCCACAGTACTTGCAGGTTTAGATTTTGATGTCATTGATCGATAACGCTCTGGGACACCACAAACGTGAAAGACTAATGCTTTCAAATCATTATTGGATGAAAATCACTCGCAGACACGAAAGGGATTCGCGAAACAGTTGGGAGTTAGTCAAACAACAGTTTCGAGATGTTTTCATGAGATGGGGAAAATTTGCAAGCTTGGAAAGTGTGTACCGTATGAACTCTCCGAAGACAGCATTGGCGTCGGCTCAACATATGCATCTCGTTGCTTGCCAGGCAACGCAAGAAGAACTTTTTGTGGAAAATTGTTACTGGTGACAAAAAATGGATTATTTACGGCAATCCTAAACGCACATATTCATGGGTAGACCCCGGACAGCCAACAACATCCACGCCAAAAAAGTCCTTCTTTGCATCTGGTGGGACAAGAAGCGTGTGCTGTTTTGTGAACTCCTTCAAGCAGGTGAGACGGTTACTGCCGAGCGCTACGGTCGTTAACTGACTGATTTTTTTGATGCAGTTGAATAAAAAAGACAATTTACTGGACAAGGAAGTCGGAAGGTGATTTGATTGGATGACAACGCTAGGCCTCATGTTGCTCTTAGTACTTAGCAGACCATTTTGAACTTAGACTGGGAAGTTCTTCCGCACGCGGCGTATTCATCGGACTTGGCGCATTCGGATTACCATTTATTCCGGTTGATGCAGAACTGTCTAGCAGAACAATGTTTTCGATATATGGCTGCAATGTGAAAATGGATCGATGATTTCATTGCCTCCAAGTCGATGTCGTTTTTTCCACGAAGAAATCCGAAAGTTACCCGAGAGATGGCAGAAGTTAATAGAAAGCGAGGGAAAATATATTGATGATTGAACTGCATTTTGTATATTATAGAAATAAAATTGCAATTTTGATAAAAAAAGACTAAAAATTCAAACCAAAATAAGTGCCAAAGTTTGAAACAACAACATCCGCTGTTGTGTTTGCACCAATCTAATACAATTTTTAATTTGCTTATTCGGACGCTTATAGGAATCTATCGTAGATATCCAAGGTCGAGTGGAGAAAGTAGATAATGAGATTGCCTCATGCACTCAGAAGAGTGCGGAACTTCATGCTGTACAGGTGGGGTTACTTTTTGCTTTATATATATAGTTTATATCTATATTAACATATAGTACTTGCAGGTATTTATTGTGTCGTCTTCAGAGTCCCGACTACCTCTACAGATCGAAGACGCATGTCGGAGAGTTGATGATGGAAGTGGACTGGCCGCAGTTAATCTAGACACCAGGCTTGATAACAGGTAGTGTTTATATAAGTAAAAAGGTCCTTAATATAAAGACTTAATTTGTTTTTTCGAGTTTAACTTATGAGATGAGAATTAATACCTTATACGTTTGTTTGATGAAACCGTAGTGGATTTACTAAGTTTTATTTTAGTGTTTACTTGGTAAACAAGTTAGTCTAATCAATAACTCCAGAACCTTATTTAATATACCGTGTATTTTGAAATTATTTCTATTTAGAGTTCTTGATTTGCGTACTCCTACTGCACAGGGAATATTTTCTATTCAATCAGGCGTTTGTCGTCTTTTCCGACAAATTCTTACAGACCGTGGTTTTATCGAAATCCACACTCCTAAAATTATCTCAGCAGCAAGTGAGGGAGGTGCTAACGTATTTGAGGTAAGAATTTATTCTATCTTATTATTTTCAGTCAAATTCAGTGTTATTTACCTTTTTTTTTAGGTGTCATATTTTAAAGGCTCCGCATATTTGGCACAGTCACCTCAATTATACAAACAAATGGCAATTGCTGGTGACTTCGATAAGGTATATATTTTGCATTGTTTTATTTACTTATGAGTAAGTTTATTTAAAGGTGTTTACAATCGGTGGTGTGTTTCGCGCGGAGGATTCAAATACTCATCGTCATATGACGGAATTTGTTGGACTTGATCTTGAAATGGCTTTCAACTTCCACTACCATGAGGTTTCTTTTTGGAAGATAAGTTAAATATATGTTCACTGGAAATGTATCAATTTTAGGTGCTAGAGGTAATAGGATCCGTACTGATCAATGTATTTAAAAGTCTGCAAAGTCAGTATGCGGATGAGATTGCTGCTGTTTGTCAACAGTATCCGTCAGAACCATTCCAGTTTTGTGAACCAGCTCTTATTATTAAGTAAGATTGATTAGATTATTATACAACTTTATAACTTGGAGTTTTACGAAATGTGTATTATTAACTACATAAATGCAATTTGTTGATTATTTTCCTAGCACGCTTATATACTAAAACATAATCAGATACTCCGAGGCTCTCACCCTTCTTCGCGAAAATGGAGTTGAAATTGGCGATGAAGATGATCTCAGTACCCCTGTTGAAAAGTTACTTGGTAAACTAATAAAGGTACGTTGTTCGATTGGTTTTTTCTAAAACTGGAATAATTTTTGGTCATAGATATTCTGTATTAATAATTTAGGATAAATATCAAACAGACTTCTTTATCTTGGATAAGTTCCCTTTGGCTGTTCGTCCATTTTATACAATGCCTGATCCGAATGACGCTAGATTCTCGAATAGTTATGATATGTTTATGAGAGGTTCGTTATATATTGTTCTTAAATTATAAACTTTATAAAGCTTGCATCCACGAGATAAGTATTTTTTTTCTAATTACTAATTGATCTTTAAAGAATTTCAGGCGAAGAAATTCTCTCGGGTGCACAAAGAATTCATGATGCTAATTTCTTGACTAAGAGAGCTTTATTTCATAATGTGGAACTTGAAAAGATCCATTCGTATATAGATGCTTTCAAGTACGGATGTCCACCTCATGCGGGAGGTGGAATTGGTTAGCTTTAATTAGAAATTGATTGCTTTCTGATATTAATAAGCACAAAAGTGAAAGTTTAGGTCTTGAACGAGTGACAATGTTGTTCCTTGGTCTTCATAACATTCGACTAGCCTCCATGTTTCCACGTGATCCTAAAAGAATTACTCCGTGAAAGTGGATTTAAAGATAAATCGATTATCGGATTTTAATAACAATTTCATATTAGATTTGTAATTTACAGCTAATAATTCAGTTACTATCTTATTTTCTTGTTTCAAGTGTTTTTGATTTTGAATAGTCCATAATTGTTTGTTACATTCTCTATTAGATAAATATTTAAACCCAGTAGACTATTACAGTTTTGTTTATTTTGAAATATATTTACAGGCTGTCTTTACAATCCTGCCATTATAATTTTATTTTCTGTGGCTCTAACGAGAGTATTATTTTGAAAGGTGATGAAAGAATTACAGCGGGCGTAAAATGACATTATAGCAAGACGATATAACTCGCGAAATATTTTAACTAATTCAACTATAAACTCACTGGTTAGTTTTGTTAGGTTACACAGTTTAAGCGAATGTGGCAAAATGAAATATGAAGTTAGGTGAAACGTCACGCAATATTATAAAAAACAATAAAATCTGGTCTAGCTACATTTTCTCCAACGAGCTAATAATTATTAGCCAAGACAGAAAACTGATAAGATGACTATTGAAGGATTGATGTCGAAGTTTATAATTTTCTGGAATTACAGTGTAATTAATGGAAACCACATGTATAACAGATCTACCATTGACCAATATTACTGTAGCCTTGGGTTATATTGACATTTAACAGCTGTCCATAATCTCAGTTATTTCCTACTAGATAAGTGCATCGGGTAGTCACTTTTCATATCAATCGTGCGATGTTATTTTACTTTCTTATTATCTATTTTTATCCAAATCCTGTTGTTGTATATTGCTAGCTGTTATTTTAGCATTAAATACGCTTTAGTGAAATCGTTCCATATATACATTTTTAGATATCATGGGAAAGAATAGTAAGACTACGAATATATCGGCTGTACCAAAGGTTATATCTAGTTTTTCTATTTATTTATTTTATTTAAGCAAATAGGCAGTTCTACCTAAAGTAGGTATGGAAATTGGATAAATAGTATTAGAAAGTACAAACAAATTCTGGTTTTCCTTTTCAGAATTTTTAGAATATTAATTTTTGTTAAAAACATGTAAGATAGCATTACATTAATAGATTAAAAGTGAGAGTTTTCTACTTTTTGATTTCAGACAAGCTTAAACTTGTATTCTCCTTTAACAGCTCGAATAACAAGAACTTTTAATCGAGTAGGTACTATAAGGATTTTTTTCTTACCAAAATTGTAACTTCCTGTTCTTCCGAACCATGTAAGATTTACGAACTATTGTAGAAAACTACAAGACGGAAATCAAGTAGGACACTTCGTTCGGACGAATTGTTGACATATTTGCCGTCTGAAGATTGCGTTGCTCTAAAGAAAATTAGAGGACATAAAAACAGGCGTTTGGTTTCCTTAATGATCTATTCAATGTTTTAAAACATTTAGGTCTTGACATTACACTATTATTCTTTGTATTTTAGGTGATCTAGAACCATATGCATCGGAGAGAATGGTAACATTTTCCAAATGCTATTATTCACGGTCACTTCGTAGCAAAAATGATGAGCCTCTATTCGGTGGTCTAAGCTATACTAGCGGAGAAAAAGCTAGCATTCTAGGGGCTAAGTAAGTTTTACTTTATAAAAATAGAAATATATTCCATATATCATTCATTATAATGACTATAAATTTCGGAAAAGTGGTTATGTGGTTCTAGGTAATGTTTCAGAGCGAAATATAATGAACATTTTGAAGAAATTGAAGAGTACATTACATGCACTAAAACTGCTCTTTTGGTTGCCTCTAAAATTGACCTAAAAGAATCAAAAGATGTCCCTGTAGGTAAAAGGTGTCTTTTATCTTTCAATCAGATTTTTTTCTTTTTTTAAATTTTCTTAATGTCTTATTGCGTCAGTCATCACTTGAAAGATTTTTAGAGTCAAGAAGGATAAAATCGACTATGAAACTCCACAAACTGTTAAAGAAATAACACACAAAATGTTAGAAGATAATGTGAAAGAAGACTATTTAGAATATCGGGTACAAAGGATAGCCGAAACCAAAAAGCTACATTTAAAGGTTCTTCATAAAAAATATTAGCAAGTCTCCACAATATTGATGACATTATCATTATAACGCTTATTTCTCTTAATTTGTTTTGTGACGTTGTTCTCATCCACATACTTTAAGTGTTTCTTGTACATAATAACAAGAATTACTAAAAGTGTACTTTTCCGTAATCTTTTAACATGTGTTTCTTTTTGAGCTCTCGAGATATGTATAGTATTTAAAAATACTCGATTAGGTCAAGCACACTAAAATTGATTATGGCTGTTTATTGATCATCTTATCAGTTTTCTGTCTTGGCTAATAATTATTAGCTCGTTGGAGAAAATGTAGCTAGACCAGATTTTATTGTTTTTTATAATATTGCGTGACGTTTCACCTAACTTCATATTTCATTTTGCCACATTCGCTTAAACTGTGTAACCTAACAAAACTAACCAGTGAGTTTATAGTTGAATTGAATGCTTGGACTATTTCCTAGTGAAACTAATAGTAAGGCTTCATAATTTAATATAACTACCATTTCATTTATACGACGTACGGTTAATATTGTATTGTTATTGAATCTACTCTCCTAATTTAGGTCAATCTTCTATAAGAAATCTGTTATTTCCATTATTAATAAATTATGCACGCTATGTCATTGAAAAGTCATTCTCCACAGGCAATGTCAGTCGACCTTAAACAGCAGTTGGATGTTCTGGACTACTTCGGCGCGCTTATGGTTTCGATCGTTTTTTTCTCTATCATGTTCATCGTTTCCGTTACTTGTATCAACTGGTGTTGCATTCAAACGCATGATGATATAACTGTTTTCGAAGAGGTTCGTGAAGCTAGTGGTCACTGTATAAAGTGGAAAGACAGAATGTTGTATGGCTATATTATCTTCCAGTGGGGATACAACCACAAAGTTCATATGCGGCTCGGACCTCATCGCCCCTCTATAATTGCAAGGAATGTCAATGTACAGGATTTGAAGGATCTTTAAGTTTGGAATTAAATGAGTACAATCTCTTATAATCACTACGAAATAAAATATATTACTATAATTAAATTGAGTCAGCAATATTAAAAATTCTATTTTGCAATGAATATATCTTTTTGCGATACCGAATCGGATAAATTTTACTTATGAGAAACAAATGTAAATATTATGCTATCCTATGGATATATGACGTGTTGTACGGATATTTCCATGGAATAATTGCAAATCGTAATCTACAGCTACACAATGCATAAATATGTATGTGTCATATGAAGAAAGCAATAATCACTAAAAAATTGGCTAAAAACATAGTAAGCAAAATATACAGTGGTGCCCAGGATAACTGGTATGCAAATGCACCGAGGACACCATCGATTGCAACTTCCTTCCCAATGATCTATTTTGTATTCTAATTACAGACTCGGAGTCGGCATCAAATTGCGGTCCTCTCCAGTATAATTTCCTTAGTTCTATGCAAAGTTTACTTTTGATGAAAAAGGGGATATCTCAGGTTGAAAAGATTATTATGCGAATATAAGCGGACCACAGAAGGCGTAAAGCATTCAAAAATATGGATACTATTTTCTAGGGTCTAAAATTATCTATTCCTAGTATTTGACTTATATGTAAGCTTTACTTTAGGTAACTCATTCAGTTAATACCTCCAAAATAAGGACGAAGACTACCTTAAATCCTTAAGTGTTCTAGGGTAGTACTCCCTCCCAAAGACCATATCCTTATCTGTTCTATCCGAGAGGCAGTTCAGATCGGTAGCTGCCACTTCTAATGGGAGGCTTTCTGAATGGCTTTAGAAGTCCGACGAAATTAGCAGATTCAAAAGTATTTGAAAAAGTGGTAGTGGTAGCAGATCACCAACCAAGACACTGCCAGGGATGTTCTCCAATCCTTCCTCAACGGCCTCCGATAAGTGTTGTGATGGCCTTGTGGTGTAGGTCATACGGAGTGGGGATGGAAGCGCAGGATCGGATCCGCTCTGTTCCCCGAGGTTCTCGCGCTTTCCGCTTCTTCCTTATTGCCAAACTCGTCCGATGGATAGCTTCGCAACAATTCTCTTCAAAATAGCAGTTTGTATGAGACAAAAGTTGGCTAAACGTGGCAGAGTGTTTCACTTGACAGGTAAAGATTCCCTCGCAAAGATTTCCAGAGTATCGGTGACCAGTGCGAAGGGTATTAGCGGAGAGTGCGAAAACATGCTACTAATTCGTTACTTACATCAGTTTCTATATTCACGGCTTTTCCAGAATATACGTTGGTAGTAGGAAATATTACCAGTAATATATTCATATTAACACTTATATAGCACTAATAAAATAAAATAATCAACTGATGTCACTTCTTACAAGCGACTTTCGGTATTGTCATGGCCTAGTGGTAGTCGTTGGAGCGTGAGGTGAAGTGGTCGGGGTATCAATCCCCCAATCTGTTCGTTTTTTGTCTTCTCAGCTAGTTAGTAATAGCTGATCATTTATTGTGTATGTGCACTCCCGGCTGAGGTACGGAGCAGGCTTAGGTGGGGGTTTCGGCTATTCTCGCGACAATCGGCAGACGACCGAGCCAGCGGTAAGTTTCGGCGCACTTGGACGTATGCTCTGGGCAATTCGAATAACGTAAGTTACCGGTGAGTTTTCCTTTCTATTTTTCAGCGCTCTCCTGAGCCGAGGCTTTGCCTCAGTGCTCTTATCCCACCTCCCCTTCGGGAGGAGAGTGGGATAATTTTGGACGCTTCTGAAGCGTTTGGCACTGAGGTGCTGAACTGCTTCAGGAGCTTATTGGCACCTAGGTGCCATTTGACCCGAATGGGTCACGCTGAAAAACATTGGAAAGTCGAATCTATGCCCAATTTTTTATCTCTGCGTCTCTTATCTCTCGACAGCAAAATCTGAACCAGCGATAGGTACGGAAACCGAAAAGTGTTTATATCTTTGAATTTTCTAGTTTCTTCGGGCTTCAAAAGCCTTTCGAAAGCCACTCACTACTAGTGGCTGGACACGACCAGAACTACCTTCCGGTTAGGGAAGGTAGGAAATGGTTTTTTGGAGGGAATACTACCCTATACCCTCTAAGGGTTGGGGTAGTATCCTTCCTAATTTTGGAGACCTTAGCTGAAATATGGCTAAGGTTCCATCTAAATGTAAAAGAATAGGATATAATACATATTTTTAAAACCTGGAAAATTTTGGCATAGCCTCCCCTTACATTCTAAATATTGGCACCTAGGTGCCAATAAGCTCCTGAAGCAGTTCAGCACCTCAGTGCCAAACGCTTCAGAAGCGTCCAAAATTATCCCACTCTCCTCCCGAAGGGGAGGTGGGATAAGAGCACTGAGGCAAAGCCTCGGCTCAGGAGAGCGCTGAAAAATAGAAAGGAAAACTCACCGGTAACTTACGTTATTCGAATTGCCCAGAGCATACGTCCAAGTGCGCCGAAACTTACCGCTGGCTCGGTCGTCTGCCGATTGTCGCGAGAATAGCCGAAACCCCCACCTAAGCCTGCTCCGTACCTCAGCCGGGAGTGCACATACACAATAAATGATCAGCTATTACTAACTAGCTGAGAAGACAAGAAACGAACAGATTGGGGGATTGATACCCCGACCACTTCACCTCACGCTCCAACGACTACCACTAGGCCATGACAATACCGAAAGTCGCTTGTAAGAAGTGACATCAGTTGATTATTTTATTTTATTAGTGCTATATAAGTGTTAATATGAATATATTACTGGTAATATTTCCTACTACCAACGTATATTCTGGAAAAGCCGTGAATATAGAAACTGATGTAAGTAACGAATTAGTAGCATGTTTTCGCACTCTCCGCTAATACCCTTCGCACTGGTCACCGATACTCTGGAAATCTTTGCGAGGGAATCTTTACCTGTCAAGTGAAACACTCTGCCACGTTTAGCCAACTTTTGTCTCATACAAACTGCTATTTTGAAGAGAATTGTTGCGAAGCTATCCATCGGACGAGTTTGGCAATAAGGAAGAAGCGGAAAGCGCGAGAACCTCGGGGAACAGAGCGGATCCGATCCTGCGCTTCCATCCCCACTCCGTATGACCTACACCACAAGGCCATCACAACACTTATCGGGGGCCGTTGAGGAAGGATTGGAGAACATCCCTGGCAGTGTCTTGGTTGGTGATCTGCTACCACTACCACTTTTTCAAATACTTTTGAATCTGCTAATTTCGTCGGACTTCTAAAGCCATTCAGAAAGCCTCCCATTAGAAGTGGCAGCTACCGATCTGAACTGCCTCTCGGATAGAACAGATAAGGATATGGTCTTTGGGAGGGAGTACTACCCTATACCCTTTAAGGGTTGGCGTAGTATCCTTCCTAATTTTGGATACCTTAGCCTATAGGTAGCTAAGGTTCTATCTATATATAAACGAAATATAAATAATAGATAATTTTAGAACCTAGAAAATAGTATCCATATTTTTGAATGCTTTACGCCTTCTGTGGTCCACTTATATTCGCATAATAATCTTTTCAACCTGAGATATCCCCTTTTTCATCAAAAGTAAACTTTGCATAGAACTAAGGAAATTATACTGGAGAGGACCGCAATTTGATGCCGACTCCGAGTCTGTAATTAGAATACAAAATAGATCATTGGGAAGGAAGTTGCAATCGATGGTGTCCTCGGTGCATTTGCATACCAGTTATCCTGGGCACCACTTCTTATATATATATATAGGTATTGGCATTTATGCTATTTGACTAGCTACAAAAATTCATTTAACTCTTAAAAAAATATTTTGCATAACCACCTGAAGGATTTTGAAGAAATACATGTTTAACGAAGTGAATCCTTGATTTATTTCAGTTGGAAATGTGAATAAGTGAAATAAAAAGACATTATAATTCACTTTCTTCATGAAAAGTTGTAGTTTTCCATTAAATTGCTAGTAGTATTATTTAATGTTTTTGTGCTTACTGCTCTTTAAAACATGCGGATAACTAGTTATACTACGTTACTAGACTAAGAAATAGATTTCCATAATGTCCTCCATGTGAGTAATACTTCTTTCTGAAGAAGGCAGTGAAGTAGCATACTTCATGAACAGTGATTAGAAATAGTCCAGACCTGTTAAAGGTAAGGCCGAAGAAAAGAAATAACGCATAAAATCTGGGTTTGTGAATCTTAAAATAGTAAACTCACCAATATACTCAAATTCTATGTGACAGACTGGTATCTAGTCAACTACCGAACTATAAGGAAGGATCTTCAGAGAAAATTCACACTACAAACAAAAACACTTCTTCTATTAAACACTTGGGATGACAAAAATACTATAGATGAGGTATAAGAAAAATATCGAGATGAAAAGACGTAATTCATAGGTTCAATCACATTTTCAAACTTAATATAAAGAGCACATACCCGTGTTGTTCCATTCAGGCCAAAGTGTTGTAAATGATAAATGAATCACACTTCGATCAAATTAAGCAAAGAAAATATTCAATCTGTTAAGTCAGCACTACCCATTTTGGCTATTTCTGAGTATTTAGTATAACGCCAAACTAAAAAAAAATAAATTACTCAAACTCTTATGTTAGGCATTTAGTAGAACTAATTGCTCTAGATACATAACGACGAAAATAGAAAATAAATTATTTGCGCTACTTAAGAAAAAATAACTTTGTCAAACACTGCCCTATAACTACTCCAATATATCCACCCATTTACCACTTTCTCTTCATATTTCATCTACATACAGTAATTTTGTTTGCACCAGAAATAGCTGAATGAAACAGAACTTTATCAAAACTTTCACTATTTAATTAGCACTTTTAATATAAGCTGAAAAACTCATATTCGCCGATTGTGAAAATGTACTTTATATTATCTCAGTACCGTAGTGCAAAAAGAAAACTCTGGTCATGGATGGTGAGTATATATGCAAATTTTTGAGGACGCCCCCTGGAACAATTGGGCAGGCCATATTCTTATACAATGGAACAGTTTCGCCCACCGCGCTGAAGAGTGAGCGCGCACCCGCATCAAAGTGGCTGCGGTGAGATCGAGGCTCTGGAAGCCCCTAAAGCAAATTAGATTGAATTACAATGGTTAAGAAAATATTGCCTATGTCTCCAATTATTACTTAATATTTCATGATTTAGAATTTTTCAGTAGGAGACATAGTCTTAAACAAAATGTGAGCATGAACAAGAGATTCGACCAGCTGGTCACAGTAGGACATAGAAAGTAGCTATAAACGGGAACAGAAACCACGGCAGTTAATCACTCGGAGACATACACAAGTGGAAGTAAAAGAGATTAATATGACGAGCACCAATATTACAAACATGGATCTTCCACTCATGCGCTAAATTGAGCCAAAAAATATAGAGAGCGATACGCTATTTAAACACCACAGATAGATTTGAACCGACTTAGGCACACGACATAAAACCATCAGACACGATACCTACACATCATAACGACAAAAATAATGATCTAGCGAAGGTGCCTATAGCAGTGAAAACGACTCCCTTGAATACAAATCGAGGACAACAAAATTATGACCAAGAAATGGGAGAATATACGAAAAAATATAAAAATAAAGAAGCCTAGACGGTCTGTATGTCTTTGTTCACGATGTAGAATTGGTCTTTACGGCCGAACATTCCCACCAATACTGCAGCATTCTCAATAATAATATTGAATGGGATAGTCATGAGGGCTCCAGTCAAGTATAGTACCAGGCGCCATGCACTATTCCTTAAACAAAGTAATAGTGATAACATAGAAGTATGCAGAAATACTTTTCAGTAATGATGATAATAATAGTAAAGGATTTTGGAATTAAATTAATTTATGTACCTATATTTGTGTGAAAAAGATTTGACTACGCCGAAAATGTACATATAGAGATTGATTGCACCAACAAAAGCCAACGCAAAATCGAATGGAAGGCAACGAGGAAGTGGGAACAATGGGCAGAGGAATACCTTAAAGTTAATGTTGTAGAAACCCGGTTTATCAACAGAAGTACATAACTACTTTTACAACCATAATAAATACCTGCAATGACGTAATCGGCATGGTTGCCCATGCATATAACGACAATGCGAGGAAAGCCTGCAGATACATGATTTAATGAAAAATACATAGTGAAAATGAGTGGCTTCTTACCTTATGTGCAAGTGCTATTCGTGGTGAATGCACTGTTAGAAGGATACCTTGCAGCCATCGTTTTCTCTGTTGAAGAAAATCCCACATCGTGAATGGGCTTTTCTCGTGCATTTCCCCTAAGATAAATAATCTTAGTTATGACGAAAAATCTAAAGCTCTTTCGATGATATTATGGATATCAAGTCATAACAGAGCGGTTGTTTGTGCACTATTCTTTCTCAAAATTTGGTACTATTTTTTTCACCCCCAGTGATCATAATGGTCACAATCCCTCTAATTCGAACGGCATACGGGAAATAAAAACTTGTTTTTGACGAAAATATGTACAGTGAATGAATGTGTTATCAGAAAAACAAATGTGAGATGTATCATATAGCCACTATTAATCTAAAAGATAAGAAATGTCAATGAAGAGCATAGGAGAATATAGTTAACAATAATTCCATAAATGTATTATTTAAAGAATAGTCCATTTCTTTAAGACAGACACTAAACCCATTTATCTTAGTCTCCATAAAGTTGAAAAAAAACTAGTTCAGAAAAAATCCACCAGCAAGAAATAGAAAATCCTTTTGTTTCACAATAGCATTGTCGTCATAAATTAATAAACAGTAGAAACTGTAGAATTAACTTTATACAGATTCAACCGTCTTTAATTCGATTAAACTAGTGTTTATAGGAATATTTATCTAAAGGAAATGCAGTATTATAAACTCACCTTCAATAAAGTCAAAAGTGTACCCATGCTTCATGGCAACCATAGAAAAGAAACAGTCTTCAGCAATAGACCCTTCCAATCCATGGTCATATGAAACTTTCCTCTCAGCTGACACCTAAAAACCTATTTCCCAAACCTGAGCCGGAAGTAGAATTTATGTTTAAAAGTCCAGTATTTTTATAATACTTTACAATAGTAATTATGAATTCACCTATTATACCCTACCGGTTCACCTTCTAAATCCTACCTGAGTTACTACAAACGAGCCTTTCCAACCGAAAAGAGGTTTATGAAATAGTTTAAACTGCAGACGCAACTTGCCCATGTCGTCAGCCACGCTAAAATAGATATCCATTATTTTCCATACATTGAAAATTCATCTTACATATTATTTTTATTGAAAACTTACTTTTCCATTCTCAAGAAAGCGTAAATTTCAGTTTCCCGAAAACTAAATCCCGTTATTTTAACTTAAAAGTAAGTCCATAAATATTGGAATCATAAACCTTATGATTAATGGATAACTATTAATACTTCATTAACTAAGGTTCATATGAAATAGCTGAAAGTATTGTTATCCAATTTCAACTACGTTTTCTCAGAGTTCATATTGAATAAATTGCTAATTGAGTCAGTAGAGAAGTAATAAATTTTTTTAAGTGATGGAAATAGAAAGTACTAGAATTTAGTCTAATTCCGGTAATAATACTTGCATATTAAGCCAAAATATAACTGAAAAAAAAACTATATGATAAATTTCAATTTTAGCAGAACTACTAATAGCTTTTTACCGAAATGAGTCAGATAGTGTGGTAAGCCAATTGACTATTTCGCCATTGGCGTACGTGATAACACCTTGCCCAAACTGATGACGCCCATCTTCGCAAAAGTTGAGAATTCCACAAATCTAAAATAAAAAGCAAGATATTTCCCAAAATGTTATCTCATTTTCTTAGACATTGCCTAATAGCCAATTGTAACCATAACAGCACTATAAAGGATAACAGAACCTGTCCATGCAACACTATGTGCAACGTCTCTAATCACATAACCCAAAAATGTGATAACGTCTTCTCATGTAGAAGATTAATTAGATCAAATTATATAACAACTTATTAATTCCCAGTTAATTAATTTTCTTATATTATAAACTTTCTGTGAAATTCCTAAGACAAATAAATTTTCTGAAATCCTAACGCACTGCGTTTGGAGTAAGAAGTGTCTCCTCATCTAAGTGAACAATCCAATCGTTATCCTAAAATTAGACAAAGTATAAAAAATTGAAAATAAATGCTTCGAAATAATACAACAGCTAATTTTAAAAACACACTTGAAGAATATTAATATCATCTTCCAAGCAGTATTGTAAGGCACGTGCCTTGAATTTTGCTCCACTTTTTGTCCTATAATATATTTATCTCTTTCAAAATAACCACTAATTCGTATTTAAATTAGGCTTTATTTCCGGCACCAAACATTATTTATAATCGCACCTGTATGAACTAGGTACAACAACTTCCCGAATTCGTGGCTGGGCAGTAACGTGAATGGCGTTATCAGTAACTACCTGCAAAAATGTCATATTTCAATGCCTGCAGAGATGACAAAAGAGTACTAGCAGTGCAATAAATGAACAGACATACTTCAAAAATAAAATTTTCCATACCCGCATCAAAGCACGTAGTCATATTTATGGCAATATTTTCCTGGAAAACAGATTTATGAATTGCACTATAACCTGACACATGTTTAAGAAAGATATACAATTTCCGGTAATTTCTTATTTACCTTTCACAACATAGTCAGTTAATAATTCTATAGTTTATCCCAGTTCCAGTTGATTATTAATATTTTATTTTTTCTTCAAGTTTTATAAGAAATTTTTTTAAACAATTTAACTATGCTATAAGATATAAAGAATTAACTATTATAATTTGAAATGATTAATGCTAGAAATATTTTGAAATAGATAAAAATCAGATCGATCTTAAATAAACAACGCATGACTAATTTCACAGTTAAAAACGTTGAAAAACATTCTCTATTACTTTTAAATAATTCCTTAATTACGCATGATTAGATTCCTATAAACGGGTTTGCTCTTCTAACCTAAATATACCTTCTACTTAATATCAAGTAATTAGTAAAAAAAAAAAGCCAAATACTACTTGATGAAATATTTGCTGTCAGATGAGAGAATTGTAAAGTAATTTTATTTTTTGCTGAATTCTGTATTTTATCATCAAGCAATAACATAATCCAATTAATAAATTATGCATTGTTCAGAATGTTCCTACATGGCTAATCAAAAATTATCAGCATTATACGAATTTTAAATATAAACAATGTAAGACAAATAGTAGATAAATAATTAACAACTCATAACATACTGAATTGGTATAAAAAAATATGTAACTACCTTTATTTTTACTCTAATAATTTTACTAGCAAGAAAGTGGTATTCTTTTCCTCTTATAGTTGTGTCTATTTATTAAAAAAAACCTTAACAATAACCACTGAAACAGTTGCTACAACTGTCTTTATGAGGGATAAAATATAGCTAAAAAATTATGTGGAATTTAAACTATTAACAGACTTACTTTGACTAATAAAGGAAAGTCCCCTTTAGTAACTACCCGGAAGCAAACAAAAGGCGAGAGTAGTGGAGCAGCTTTTAATGGAACCTAAACTAATTTCATTGTACAGTACAGGGATTTCTAAAAAATTTTTTTAGTTGTTTATACAAACTTAAATGTACCTTTTCCTTAAATGCATTGAAAAGTACGAGGCCTAGCAGATTGCAGAGACATTGGGGCAACACAAGCAGCGCCGTGAACCGTAGGGCATAAAGAAATGCAGTCCATAGGTACCCATAACTACAATGGTTTAGATTAACATGCTTTTTGTTTTCAGATACTTAAAGGATGAAAAAGGAAATCCGAGAGGTTATTTATGAAGCATTACAAACTTGCGATAATATGAAATTATCAAAGCAAGAGGTATCCGGAAGGCAACACAGAAAACAAACATAAGTCCATACCTTTCGTCACAAAAATAAAAACAACTTAGTTATAAGATTTGATTTTTTTTTCAATTATTTATGAAATATTTTTCTCAAAACTTTTTCCAGCAGTGAAATATTTCGAAATAAGACATCACGAAAATAAGCATGTGTAAATCCTTATCAATCGACATCTCTGGCCGTTAATTTATGAATAGATATTTATACCTTTCAAATGGACTGACGGAAATGTTTACTTCCGGTTCGGTAAAGACGCCACAGAAATAGGCGAATCCTATGATCCAGACCAACAGCGCGGCACAATGCAGCGCATGCTTGGTCTCACAGTTCATTACCGCTAGGCCTAAATGGTAATGATTAACAATGAACAACTATCAGCGCTGGCTACAAACATCAATTCAGCGGAAAACAATGATAAGCGAATAATTTTATAAGCAAATACAGCGCAGAAAGAGTCCATATTCTTCTATCCTAGAATAGCTAAGCAAAATGAGTAAACCTAGATAGATAAATCAATGCAAATGTTTATTTAGCATATAAAGCAAATAACAAAAGCCTGATTAGTTAGAAAAGAACGACAAGACCGCATTTAAAAATAAGAATAGATAAATTTAAAGGATATACCAAAGGACGGAAACTAGGTAGTTTCATAAGCACATAACCTTTATATTATTTGACATAAGAATGAATAAATCTGGCTTATTGGGGAATCAGCCTTTACACTTAGTCATATAGGTATTTATTATAGAATTATAGGAATTCTATTCTTCGTTCAATAACAAAGAGAACGAATACATCTTTTACCATTGAAGGCTGAAATACGATCAGAAAAAATAAATAATTAGACATTTAACACCTTACCTCTTTCAAGTTTAGAACAAAAAGAAAACATATTGACTCCGTACCATTTGAAATATTACTAGCATATACGTAAATATGAGTTTCTCAGCATATGTTATAACAAGCTTATACATATAATCTAGTTATCCTCATTATTTAACATTATTAGTCTGAATTACCGCATAATATATAATTTACATGCAAATTTATATGTAATTTTATAGTATTCCCAGAATGTGTCAATAAAACAAAATCTAATAATTAAAGTGTTAAAAGGGAATCATAATCTCCTACCACGTAACCAAGAATCAGTTATTTGTGTACTGTTATAAGCACTGTTGTTTCACTTATAAAACATCTTCTCAAAATAAATAGTTGTATAACCCGTTTGACCAGCCCACACCCCAGTTGACCTTGAAAACCAACAAAACAAAGATACGCGAAGGGCAATGCCAACCTACGCGACGCCATCACGGTGGTGGGGGGATTGCACTCAAAAAGCGTCAGTTGGCGGACTCTGATGTTGGTTAAGTGACTCAGCTCCGATCATATTTTTACCATGCAAATGTTAGTTTGCTCTACGGATTTTCACTTCATGAAATGTGAAAAAAAAAACTAGGTTTATTTAACTTAGTTAGCTATTCAATAGCCGCTGTTTTTTCTGTTAATTAAATCAAAAACCTACAATAATAATATGACTGATATTAAGCATTAAGAAATAATAAGAATCATTATGTAACTTTAAAACCAATTATCTATATTTCACATGAACGGCTGTTAAATGACCACTTTAAACATTGTAAGATTAGCGCGGTGAGCTTTACGCCACTCAGACAATGATAGACAAATATGTCGTATCTCATCTCCTGATTAATTCAAACAACGTTTCAATTTTTAATCACTAATATTTCAGCCATTAGATTGCCACGTAGATAAGGAACAAGGGCATGTTATATCAGTGGCACTTTTAGCTAGCAAGTTATTTATATTTAATATATCTTAGCAGCGCTTTTAAGAAATTGATACAGAAATATTTGTAATTAGACATTAATTTTTTGATGTATCTTAAAAAGGAGGCATTCATCTTGAAAAACTCAGAAAAGTACAAATTCATAATATTACCAGTGAAATTTGGAGTAATATATTCATATGTCAATAATACTCGTTTGATCGTTGCTATGCAGCCAACAACAACTTAGCACGGAAACGATAAGAACAATATGGGACGAACAGGCACAGTTTGGACTCCGAGGAAGTACTGAGTCATTGCCGTATTTGCTATTAACTAATACCCGTCAATGTTTATCGTACTGAATTAGGAGAAGTTTAATGGAAATTGAGACAGAATATAATTACTTATCTTCATCAAAACGAATAATTATAAACGGTCCGAAGTTCAAGAGTATGGTTATCAAAGCATACACCAAAAAGTCGAAAAAATAAAGAAGTCCTGATACATTTGTTTGCATATATGTGTTAACTAACAAGAAGCAAATTGTTATAACGCTAAACTTACTTAATTATATATAATAACTGTCAGAACTAAGTGATAATCTCCAAGAAAAAACGATTTTTTCAAAATATTGAAAAGCCCTGTAGTTATCAGGAAAGTAGGGGAAGAATGATTCAAAAATAGTGCGATATTCACTGTTAATTATATTTGCTCATGATTACTGTTATTTATCATATTAGTCCTTTAAATGTACTCTAAATTTGGTCTGAATGTTGAACTATGAGATTTGGAATAAAATTAAAAGAAAATTGTCATGTTAAGACATGGGAAATCAACAAATTTGTATTATCATATAAATTCACGTAAATCACTGGTTAAAATACAGTGGAAAATGTTAGGAAAGACATTACACTTTAGTCGAAAAGAGTGCGATCGGAGCAATGACACACTACTTTTAAGGTCATTTAATCAACAATCTGTGACACAATATTTTTCGTCATCTAGTAATAAACAAACAAGAATCAAGAGTAACTCATAAATGACTATTAAGATTTGAGTAGACAGGAAAAAATAACCAAAATCATTGTAATTTTTCACTGGGTAAATCATATAGTCTTCTAAACGATATTGATAAAATTTTAGTTGCGGAACAGAGGCGGGACTATAGACCGGTCTACCTACTAGTGATTATTGCCTGTTTTAAATTGTACTTATGACACTGACTAAATCATCCGAATTACGATCTCTTGAAATTATGGTTTATTAATAGTAAAATTTGTAGAGATAGCCCATTAATATCTGTATAAAATAAAATAATATTATTATGTTAGAACAGAATGTGTTATTAAATAAAAGGTCACAGTTATTTCATACTGGAAATTATTAGATAAATATGTAGGCGATACCAATGCTATTGGTGTTAGTATATGCTTAAAACCAAACAAAAAAAAGCCATATAAAACAAATCAACAAGAATAATGCCTTTTAACGAAACCATTCAACATAAAATTGGCATCTTTCCAAACAGGTTGTTCATCATCTCAGGAAATCATGGAAATTTGAGAAAATAGAAGGGGAGGGGGCTTCTAATAATATAATGCTTTGAATTGAGGAGGTATGCGATCATTGGAATACATATGAATTTATTATATTAATGATTAACTGTGATATAATTTTTGACGATGTCTTGAAATAATGACATAAGATTTTTAGTAACTACCCAAGGGTACCAATTATCAGTACGGTTTTACAATTGAGGAACAAAGATAATTTTACTTCGACTGATGCTTATAAACAACATTTTCACTCTTTTCAAAAAACATATGCTGCAAATAAACAATAGTTAATTTTAAACAAAATTTCACGAAAATCGTCCTTTTCCCTACAGACTATTCAAGATCATAATCATAGTGAATCTACTCAAACAACATGGAGAAAACTAAAATAGAAATATTGGGATGATTCCGCGGGAATAATTCCTGCGTCCAGTGAAATCATATGGTTTGGAATAGGCCAAGGTGAACATGCAAAAAAGTGAGCGCATAAACGTTTTTCATGCGGAATTGCGGTGTGAGTGAAATAAAAAAGTGTGCTACTGAGTGGAGGAAGATTGGATTTCCTTACTAGTTTATATCAGTACAAACATTTTACAGTAGGTTAATAGTAAAACTGCTCTGATAATACAATCACTAGGGTCATAAAATTAATCTCTCACCTGGAACTAATTTACAGCTTAAAAATTAATCTATTGAGAACTTAGCTTGGCTTTTTGATGAATCTATTGTTTGTTTTATACACAAAGTGCCCAGGACTCTATTATTTGTTGTTAGATACATTGGCTATATAGCCGTTATTTGCGAACAATTGGAGTAGCAATTTCAGCGTTTCCTAGTATTCTTATTAGCTTGTTATAAATTCGTCAACTAAATGAAACTATATTTATTAATATAGTATCTATAATTAAGAAAATGGAATTCGAATCAATAATGCGATATATCAAGGTTATTCGAAACGATCATGAAGAATTCAACCACATTTATTTGCAATCACTGATCGATTGCGATCCATCATTGCTAAATCCCTCTGAGTTCGCAGATCGCATCTATGGAACAACGAGAATTCATTAATTTTATAGACTTATAAAATTTGCACTCTCATAGACTAGATCAATTAGTAATTATTTTTTATTATCTCTAAAATCTCAGATATTAACCTATAGACTCTAAATGTAAGAAATTATAGTTGTCTCACCAATTGTAGAGGTTTAGGGAAAAACTTAGTGACAATAAAGAGATACACTTTTATAACAAAATATTCCGGTTTGTTGGTATCGAATTCCCAACAGAATGACATATGACTGAGCATTCAAAGAAATGACGAACAGATTATGTGAGAAGAAAAAGTGAAAAAATTCGATTAGTACCAGAGAGTGGGCAGAAAATGTTGCAATTAGAGGACGACCAACAGAGCAAGGAAAAGCGTAGATAAAATCAATTAAATTAAGTGAAAAAGCACTACGTTAGTAGGAAAATATCATGACTAAGAAGGGTGGGGAATAACTGCTCATATTTAATTAAAGAGAACAAGTGGTGTTCTCTACGTTGAGAGGTGCAGAGAAAAACAGATCAAATGTTGTCTTGCGAGCAAAAACAGTCCGGCAAAATTGCAGCACATGGCGCCCAACACGGTTCTTACTCAAAACATATGGCTCGGTGCTATCGGAAAAGGACGAATAAACAATAAAATGTTGAAGTGTTGTTTAGAGTAGGACTCTCGATAAAAACGATGAGCAATGGAAATTGCTTCAGTGTAGAACGTACTGATCTGTATGGGATAGTTTGTTCTCGTTGCTATGGCTAATGCTAGATGACGCATTTGGTTGATTAGTAACATCTTATAAACATAAAAGTAATACAATTTCTCTAAGCTGTAGCTCATTTAGGTTTCCCTTCGTAGTTCTTTACCAATACTATTTCGCCACCTATATTTTCCTTAAATCTTGCTCCTGTTCAGAAAACAAATCTATAGAGGCGGTAACATTTGTTGTCAGGCAAACATATGTCCAACATTAAAGTTCGACAGACATTAAAATTAGGCTAATTTTTACTTGGCCTTACCAGGCCCGTAAATTTGCGAGATTGATTAAAGTGTTTTAAACTGGACTGAATTAGAAGTATTATTAAAAGATAGCAACAAATAAAGCCAACTTATTCATTAAACATTTTCTTTAATATGAATTGGGATAGTTTGAGGTTCTTCTGTTATAACTGCTTTCACCTGTCTTTAGTACCTCATTAGTTGTTCCATTAATTCTCCGTCTGAGAGAATTTCTTAATTAATAGTTATTTATGTTGAAAATATAACTTATAATAAATGACTCATGTCTCAATAATAGGTAAGAATTTCAATTGAAATATTTGAGCATTATTCAATAGATAATAGTTCGTTTGATAACATTAGTTCTTTAATCTACGAAGAAGTGTATTAAATATTCTTCGAAATTATATAGATATAAATACAACTAACCGCAATAAAGAAACGAAAGTGTTGCGATGTAACTAGGTCAAAAGAAATTCTTAAGTCTCGACGTCGTAACGATTTATATCTTAACGTAGAGAACGTAAACTGCATCGGCCGGAATGATTGGAAGCAGCCTAAGGAAATTCATTAAGATATGGCGTAATAGGTACCTAAGGAGTAACTACGTATTGGAATAATATATATAATTATAATAAACATATTCGATAGTTTTAATTGACACTATAACTATATAATATATAAGATGGCACTTAAAGGGCGAATCTAATAGATAATTCATGTTATAACTAATAACACACATTCACATAAGTGTAGTTGCAAATAGAATGCCATAGTGTTGAGAATTTTTGACGATCACCATGGAAGGTGAATTTCAGATCGCTATGTACATGTGAAATCGAGGGAAAGTTATTCGATTTCAAAACAGAATAGTTGTTTATGCAATGACCAATATTTGACGTACTAGACGATCATATGGATTTCACTGAAACAATTTAAACCCATACTAATAATACAATTTGAATGCTAAAATATTTATACCGTAAATAACGTATTTCGAAGACATTTTAGTAGTTATATTTTTCAACATATCTAAAAATAAATAATTTTCCAGAAAATGTTTCATACTGTTATATACCATTTCTATATACGGGAATTCTATATAGAGAATGATTCTAATGGCTTCCGCCAGCACATACGTTACCACCAATCACACACGTTAAAATTAAACTTGTCATAGATTAAAGTAAAAAACTTAAGTTAAAACTCAAATACCATTTTTTTAATCATTAATGTTTGCATATGATGACTATGCCGCCGTGATATCGATTCACTGTTTTATTACTTCGAAATGGCAATCGTTTACGAAGCGATGTTCAGATTTAACTACGGGGTAAAGCAAAAATATGATTAACAATTTAATAACTGTATTCTATAACTAAAATGCCAAATATTTTATGATTAACTATTAAGATGATACTAAGAGCAAGATACTTGAGTCCTATCATCATTCAAAATTTATTCCAGAATTTAATAACTGTACCTATACTTTATATACAAATTTATGTTAACTAAAGAAGGAATGAGTGGATTTACTAATAAAATAAAAATATTTCAAAAAATTTCGTCCATAGTCAGAATATGAATTTTAGGATTTGAAAATAACTAATATTTCTCTCTCTACTAGATCAAAACAATATTAAAATGTTTAAATTTGAATCAGCAAAACTGTTTACCAAAATTTCAAATCTACAATATGCATAAATATTTCAACTCTTGAGTACTAGGATAATTTTCTAGTACTAGATTCACTACGAGTATTTTTTTAAAACTAAATCACTATATTAAAAAGTATATAATATCTTAGTTTAAATTATTCACGATTCTGAACGCCACCTTCACCCTAAATCTATATGCCCAAATTAAGTAATAATTTCTCAGCTTAATATCAGCTAACATATGGAGACAGGAAGATATATATACATATATATATATATATACATTTTTACATCAGTTATTATTCCATTCTGCACCTTGATTGGTTAAAATAAGAGTTGAAAAAAACACAGAGCATACTACTTCTTATTTCTTTACTTTATTTATATCATTAACTAAGCTGACAATGCAGAACAAAAGGGTTCCAAGTATTTTTGTCATTAAAAATATTTTAATTAAATACTAGTATCTTTGCTCAAATTTATGTGCTCTATGGTAACAGTAGTTTCAGAATTACACCGCAAACATATTTACCATATCGAGGGAAAATTGCATGCTCAACCTTTAGGTTTTCATTAAAATATATGTAGAAGTGAAAGCGAACTTTAACCACTTATTACAATGGATTTTAGTAACATTAAATAGGAAGTGATGCTTAAGTTAGAATATCTTTCATTCAAAAAACATTCGTTGATTTTACATATGAATAAAATCAATTGTTTCTAGTTGTTTTATAGTTTATTATTATATTATATTATATTGTTTTTGTTTTATTACGGAGTTTTTTTTAGATCGCGTGTAGCTAATATTGCTAATTTTTATTAAGGATATTATTTTAATTTCTGCTAATATTCCAAGTGTTTGTCTTGGCTAATCAAGAATGACTGGTACGGAACGTAAAGTATTTCAGGTTGCTGATTTATATATATGTTAAAATGTGAGTGGTATACTATATGTACAGGAAATTATTTTCTTTATTTTTAGAAGTATTACCCTCCTGATTATGATCCTTCTAAAATACCACGAGCTAAAGGACGAAAAAATAGGTGATTTATTTTAATTTATTAATTTATTAAATGATAGTTGCTACGTATCAAAAATCGTTGTATTTGTAGGCAGTTTGTACAACGTGTGATGACACCATTTAACATGCAGTGCAACACATGCCACGAATATATTTATAAAGGTAAAAAGTTCAACATGAAAAGGGAAACCGTGGATGGAGAGACCTATCTTGGCTTGAAGTTATTCCGTTTCTATTTCAAGTGGGCTTTATTTTATTTCATCATGTTTATTATCTCAAGTACTTAGCAATTTGTTCAATAATTATGGTTAATTCTTCAAAATTGTTCCTGAAAATTTTTGAATATTTCAGATGTCCAAATTGTCTAGCTGAAATAACGTTTAAAACTGATCTCGAGAACTGTGATTACCAAAATGTTTGTTAATTTTAAATTGAATGCTTTTTGGAGAATCAAGTATTTGTGGTGCTAAATTATGTGTTATCTATAATAATTATTTTTAAAAATATAATTTGCATTTTGATATTCTTTAGGAGCATGGTGCCACTCGTCTTTTTGAGGCGTTTAAACTCTATCAGGATTCTGAAAAGCAAAGAGAAGCACGAGAAGAAGAAGACAAAAAGGACCCCATGAAGATGCTTGAGAAGAGGACTATGATGAGTCGAGCGGAAATGGAAGCCATGGGTACGTTATCCAATATGCCCTGTCATTAAATACCTTTCCCATTAAATTCAATATGTAGAAGTGTTTTTTATACATAAATTTCAGTAGTATCTTCCGAATATTTTGGGGCTTAATATATGCTTTCCTATATATAAGATATCTTTAATACAGTTAATTATAAATATTTTATTTTTCATATTTGAATGCTATATTTATAGGAAATTTGGAAGATCTGCAAGAAATAAGTAGGCAAAAAGAAGGCGTTAATGTTGATGCCTTTCTTAATGATAGTGATCCTTCCCTCTCATTGGCGGAGAAATTAAAAAGACAAGAAGAGGAGGATGAAGCTTTTATCAGGTATATTTAAAATTCAAAGTTTACTATTTGTAATATAAAACGATTAATATTTCTGGAACCTCTATGGTAAAACAAGAGATGGGAAAATTATCAAGAGATTAACAGATGAGGATGAGGACATGGAGCCAGGCTGTAGTCAAACAGGTGGTATAAAAGTTAGTTTGGAATATTTAGTCAACTGGATAAGTAATATATGACAGTTTTAATTTTGTCTATTAATTCAGATATTTCAGAATGAAATAGTAGATCTGAAACCACCAAAATTAAGTGATTCATCCACAAAAGAAACTCCAAAACGAGGGATGGATCAGAAAAGTTTGTTTGCCAAGATGGTAATTGTTAAAAAGACAAAGGTGATTTGATTTTAAGCTGAAAATTTACGGCATTTTATTGATGTCAAACTGCTTTGTTCTGATGCAAATAAATAGATTGTTTAGGTAGAAGTAAAGGAGGAAGTACAAGATGATGATGCGGAAACATTGATTACTTCAACAAAGCCTTTATCCCAAATGCCACCTACTAGGAACGAACCCATTAAGTTAGGGGCTCTTACTGGACTTGTTGGTTATGGTGGCGGAAGTGGATCTGATTCAGACTGATATACTATATTCATTAAAACCGTTTTATTTCAAATTCAATTAACTCATATTTATATAACTTCAATAATTTATAGTAACAAGAATGAAAATGAAATTTTTCAGTAGTTAAGATGTGGGCTGTTGATTGTGAGCTTAGCTTTAATTTTATAAATTTAATTTCAATTAACGAGGGAGAGGTCAGTTTCCCATATTAATTTTTGACCTGAACTAGAAAGAAATTTGGAGCACCGATTATAAAGGGTTCTGTGAGTAGGCTGTGTTAATAAAATTGGTAGAAAATAATGCCTATGGTCATTTAAACAATTTAAGTGGCAATGTTTAAGTGAACGAAGTAGTCTTTTGGGCGAGAGCGAATAGATCCCACGAGTAATAGTTGATCAAAGAGCAGAATCTCTAGAGGGATCCGGGATGACGCGAGAGAAACGGCGGCAGTTGCGTCGAGACATAAGCTTGTCCGAAAGAATTCCCAACACTCCCCCTGTATCAAATACCTAAAATCAAAGTTTTACGTCATTAAAACCACACTAAGCGCTTATTTCTTTCGTATGATTTTAGCTAGATTCTACTAACAGCGTTTGCAATAGTTACAAACATAATCGTCTATATAACTTAATAATTCAATTCGTTAAGTTGTCAGCACCTTTGTTTGAAATATATTTTCTATCATGAAAACCTTATAACTAAGGAATTGAGAAAAGTTATGAGACTTGCCTGGGTGATGACGTCTTGAGCTTCATCTTGACTCTTGTTCATAAGATTCAATTGGGCTTTCAGAAGTCTTAAATAAGAATTGGAGCAGTTCTATGTTTTTTCATGTGCGGTTATTTTATTCTATATTCTATGTATTTGTTATTGACCTAAGATTCCAAGTGAAGTTTTCTGCTGCCCGAGTTGCTTTTTGTCCCTTTAGTCCGCTTTCCTGACATAAATGTGTCAGCTCATCATGGCTGTCCGATATTAGACGAATTGAATCTTCGATCTTAATTCTTTCAAAATTATTTTGCCGTCTTATATAAATTACTAAAATTTTAAAAATATAGTATACTGACACAGATTGTACATTTTAAAAATATTGTCTAGCTTTGATTACTTAATGCCTCAGAATAACCTCGTTTTGTTCTCACTGTTAACTCACCTTGGCCAATAAATTGTCAGCTTGAACCAAAGTGGTGACGCAGTGCCCAATAAGTGTCTTTAGTTTATGAAAAGTGCGTTGCAATTGGTCGGGAAGTTGACCAGTTACAACAATTACAGGGAACTGAAGAATTTATGATATAAGTGAAGGATGATGGAACAAAATCAAACATATAGGGAGTGTTATTAAAGGTTACTAGTGGCAAACACTCACTTTATTCTCATCACTTTCTATTATAAAAGATGGAATAGTTTCTTGACTGTAATCCGATCCAACAGATGGAGATGAAGGAGGAGTTGCTACAAAACATCGATTTAAAAGCTCATGTTAAAATTATTTACTTAATCGCTAAATGAATTCGTAGGAGACTCACAATTTACAGCTAATGTAATCATTCGAGAATGAATCAATCGAATTCCCTGTCGTATAGTCCCAGCTGGTCCAAGTCCGCATTCTTCTTGCCAGTCAATCTAAATAAATTATGTCAAAAAAATCGCCTAAATAAAAAACGCAAGTATACTTACCATTGCAGCTTCTAATTTATTCCTCATGGCAATTGATTCAGCAAGAGGTGTCACAGCGCTTTTGAATTGGTCATCTACAGCTTTTATACCAACGAGCTTCATACCAGTGTTGATGCGCGCCGCTTTCCTCTTCACTGACATACCCCGTTTCTTTGCTTTCTAAAAATCGACACAAATTAAGTAACAGCATCCATTATGCAAAAATAATTATATTACAGCAATAGTCGACTTGCGCAAACAATTGATTTAATGTTGTTATAAACGACTAAAGAATCGCACGGAACATTTGTGAAAAGTAGCCATTTATTGGAATTTAAGGAAGAGAGAACGGAACTATTATGAAAGAAATAATAGTAAGTAGGATACGAAAGCAAAAAAATAGAGACCGATAAATGATACCCCTCCGCCACGCCGGTTTGTAATTGCGATGTGCACAAACAGTGTTGCATTATGTAAGGGATCCCCTTCGTTGTTAAGTAAAGATATATGGCGAAATCCTGAATATATTCTAGCTAGGAATATTTTATAAATAAATGCCACTTTAGAACAGCAGTGCTAGTTTATAAACTATAATTTGTTACTACTTTTATATAATCTGAAAGTTTACTTATATTCTCAATATTTTCACACTTCTACCACTAAATTAACCTGGTTGTAGGCACTCAAAAGGAATTGTGAATTGTCCAATGAAGTCGTCCCCTATAAAATCGTCGTCAAGAACAAGGAAACGAACGAGTGCTAATTCAGGAACCGAAACTTGAAATTGGAACGACTCATCAAACGAAGGATTATGGCCTAAAAAGATTTATTTATTTTTAAAAATTATCTTTTAATATGAACTACTACTTTACTATCTTACAACTTACTATCATTTCGCACTGTTTTAGTCCTTTCTTCCGCACAATCTCCTGGTACCCCAAATACTTCAACCACCACAAAAGGATCAGCTGAATCGCCCTGCATTGTAACACATAATTTCTAAGTAGTTATAAATGTACATTCATATATAAAACTATTATGTTAATTTGGTAAAATGAAATACTTGCGTTAATAGTAGATAATTTTAAAATAAATCCAGTTGAACTACTTTACCTTTGCATTAGAACCTCGGGGTCGAGGAAGTTGTTGACCCGAAAGAATCCGGAGGTGTAAAATCTTAAACGAGGAACATAATTGCACTAAAAGAAAAAATTGTACTTATAAGTTTGAAAAATAGACTAGCCTGTGGAACGGCCGGTATTTTTTCTCCTGGAACAAAAAATTCATCTTTCATAATCATCGGTTTTAACACAAAACCACATCCACCATTTTCCGAGAAACGACCTTCCTGCAAAATTTTCAATACTATCCATCGAATTTCAAAAATACGTTTGAATGTTCAAATCTAACCAGCTATTACCTGTAGATCCATCATTAGTCCTGGTGTCTGATAATTGAGAGCAACCATTTGAACACCATTATTCCAAAACTCCTGTGGATTAAGGTTAGAGGAGTCAAGACGTGAAGGATTTGGACCAACTCTGAGAAATGGGAAAAAAGTCCAGGTCTACAAATAACATTCCAGTATTTTAAAAATCTACATAATACCATAATAGTCATAATACCTGATTGTGTAGTCTCTAGTTGCTTGCCCAAATTCAGGAGCATAAATATGCATCAACCGAAGACAAGTTGACTCATTGAGAGTCGGGATATGTTGACGTGGAGACACTATAAATTAATAGGGATGGCTTTATTATTTCTTCCACTATATTTACTAAACAACTAACTTGTGGATGAATTTGGGGCGGTAGACATTAAGTCGTAGAGTGTTTTAATTTGCAGAAACGGAGGAACGAGATCTGATAGCTCTTTGCACAATTGGAATCTATGTGATAAACATTTTAAATTGTGGTTATGAAAAATATAAGTCAAGGTCATAGTTATAAAGAACAGTAAAAAAATACTTTCAACTATATCCATAAATTTTTGAAATAACCACACCGTCGTCCTTTTCTTCTAGAGGAGCTTGGCATACCATCTTCATCTTCAGTAACATCACCGCTTTCTTCACTAGAGTTCAACTTCTTTCCCTGTAGTTCACTATTTTATAAATTTATTTACTACAGTTATAGTTCAAATAAACAAATACCTTTATAGCTGAATAATTATTGGAGCAATCTTATTAAAATAATTGATATTTAAAAAAGAATACATCACTAGCCATAATAAGTATGCGCATCTGGAAGTCCCATGGGGAAGCATGATTCTTTTCGTTATTCCAGTCGGTAGGGTCTGCGGTTGGAAGGTACAGCTTAAGAATGTAATTACTTAGAAGTGCTTTCTGTTATATATCCTATTATATCTCTTTACATGGACTTAGTATCCCCTACCTTAGTTCCTAGATGAGTTAAAATAAGTTTTGCTGCGACTTTTTGCCAGTCAAAATTGCAATGTACCGAAAGACGAAGAATTAGGGGGTATCTAGAAATAATTATTGAAGCTTATTATAGTTGTTATTCTGCATATAGTTAAAGGGACAAAATGAGGATGAAATTCATAAACAGACAAAAAATAGAGGAGCTTAAACATAAGAGGTAAAACAATACTAATATTGCAATATTTAATGTTTAAAAAACAATCACAGACCTAGTCCTTTCAAATGCAGTTTCTCTAATTACTTTGAGTGCTGAAGAAAGAGAAATTTTGCTTATAGCAAGAGGTCCATTCTGTATCATCGGTTCTATTTCACCGTCTTGTTCATTCGGATTCCATAAATCAACTATAAAATTGTATATACATACATAGATATTTATATATAACGTCCCATATTTCGCATGACATTTTTAGGGTTACAAAGGTAACAATTGAAACGCATCTTGTTTTGTTTTAAATTATGTTAAACTGACTCTCTATAAGACGACAATTCCTTTTTAATGCACTAGAAAATCCATCAGAACTAGCAGGTCCATGTTGGTCCTCTACCAAAAATGTTTTCTGTGAGGTGGCTATGAAGTAACGACAGAACGGCTAAATTAATATAAGGTTTGTGCAACACATAAATATAAGTATAATACATTGAAATATATATATAGGAAATGATAAAAGAACGAAAACTACAGAAAAACAGGAAACTATAAACCTGTTTCATATCCATCCATACTTTTGAATGTGCCGGATCAAAAACTGCACAGTCTTGCGAGAGGAGAAAAGCAGTAAAACCTATAAACAGTAAATGACTTATGAGAAAGAAAAAGCAGTAGCTGAGCAATATAGAATTAAAATATTCAATTTCCGTGTACTTAAATAAAAATAGCCAAATTTGAAATTAAGTAAATTCGATACACACTTAACAGTGAAATCAATGATAGACACTAATTCAATATGATTAATAATAATAGTAATAATAATAGTAATAATAGTAATTATAATAATGGTAATAATAGTAATAATAGTAATAATAGTAATAATAGTAATAATAGTAATAATAATAATAATAATAATAATAATAATAATAATAATAATAATAATAATATAATAATAATAATAATAGAGATGCTAAATACAATGAATACACATTAAAGATGGTGTTAAAAATCACTGAGTTGGGAAGTTAATTAGTCTTTATTGACAAAATGTTCTAAACTGAACTCACCGCAGAATATTTTGAAAATTCAACTGCCGAAATGATTCACTTCAACAAAAAATATTCAAAGTACATTATTGTACGTTGTAGTTTGTTCCATGTGTTGAACCCAGCTACGTTCACACTACTTATAGTCGTTAAACTGGCAGCTGTATCTGTTTATTTACAACAAAGCGTATCCAAATGAACTCACCATCAACTGTCATAAAATTATTCTCTTTAGCCTCTGGAGCTGGTTCATGTTGCTCAATAAGATTTTCGCAAAATTCACTCGTTACTCCAACCATCTATAAAACAAGCTTAATCAGTTAAAGAATTTGCAAAGATTATTTATACTTAACAATGGGATTTAACTAACTCCTTGTTCTGTTTCAAGAAACAGCCGTAAATCTTGACAACTAAGATAGTCTTTATTGGCATAACGAACCATTAAGAAGTACACTTCTGGACGAGTAGCTATTTCCTAAAAAGAAAAAAATAATGATAATAAAAAAATCCCTCTCATCACTTTCATGAGCCCACGTCCTTTTATTCATTTCTTTAAAATTGTTCCCAGGAGTCATTTTAGAGTGAAACATTAGCATAATTAGATTGGCATATGACGTCAATGAATACCTAGTATTTTACCCATGTTCTTAAGTTTTCAACTTATTAAAGAAGAAATCATCAGCTTTTTACTATCAAGAGGAATATATGAAGTAAATCAGTAGGTTTTTCGTCCCTAATTATCTATTCGTTCAATTTTAAACCTAGCTTTGACTAATAAATGAAACCTTGTATAATTCAACGAATTCCGTCTTGTATATCTTCCCTCTTTCATCATTTTCAAGAGAACATCCAGCTTCCTAAGCACAAAATTAGTGGTATTCATAAAATATAGAAGACCAAAATGCACAGTAATGGTTACAGAATACGGTAGTACCTTGACTTTATTCTTAATCCTGCTGGATGATAATCTTCCGTTTATTTGTCTGATTAACCTAATGGCACTCTTCTCATCAAGAAATCCTTGATTGTCAGTATCTGCTTCGTCAAATACTGATTCCAACCACCTGATTAAGTTAAAATAAATTCTATAAAACTCCACATTGGTAAACTTGTCCCAAAAAATACCAACCGCTCTCGTAAAGTAGCCCACATAGAACTCGATGGCTTGCAATTATCTAAATAAACTAATTTTGCGTAAAGATAATTCTATTTCTACTAGTTTTATTTTCAAAATGTTGCCATTTTCTTACACTTATTGGACGTAAGTGCCATTAATCCGGTCACCCATATGTTAGCATCATCTCCACTGGTAGCTACTATGTCGAGGGTCTCATAATCCTCTCCGTATATAATTGAAAACAAACACTCATCCTGCAATAATAAGTTATTTTCAATTTATATAATTGCTCTGCTTACCTTCGCCTTTTCCTTTAGGGCTATCATTTACCTGTAAATCATTAAATGTGCTGTCGTTTAATCGTAATTGCTCTGTGTTCTTTCCAAGGCGAATCTCACGAATATCATCTATTGGTACTGAAATATGAAATTTAAGCTTTAGCATTTTAAAATGATTGCATTGTAAGTAGTCTTCCAATAATCTTGCATTTTCTTAGTTTCAATTTTTTGAGTTCAGCTTTTCTGTGACCACTGATTCCAGTAGCTAAACCGCATGAATAATTTATAAAGCAGAACTTCATTCACAGTGCATAGAGAGCAAAAGTGTGAATTTTACTACTTCTCTATACCCAGTTTTATCTTTCAAAATACATCCATAATGTTATTTTTGACTTACGTGTACTTTTACTTTCACTTCTAGTCCGCTCCTAATTGCTCTAAATTTTCTCTAAACACTTTTATCCAAACTCTAAGTTCTGATAGATTCCAACTTTGACATATATATATATGATAAGTAATATCAAATGAGAACAGTAAATCTAATGGAAAGAATAAAGACGATTGGAGAGTTTCCCACTAAGCTAGTACTTGATCAACTTAGCTACATCCAAAATGAAAAGACTTTCCTTGTTATGACAAGAGGTCTAAAATACTAAAGGAAATTTCGCCTATATAAGAGGTCCGTAGAACACTTGTACCTTTAAGAATATACATCGAGGTTTAAATAAAGTACAAGGACTTTTAATCCATAAACCACTTCAAACACTTTTAAAATTAGATTTTGCGCTATATACTGTTATAAACATTGAAGATAATATTTAATAATGGATTGGAACTAGTTATTTACCTCGTGATGAAAAATATAATAAGTATACAGACAATAACAATGTTAAATCTATTATTTATGTATAATTTCAACTAGTATAAAAGGTGAATCTAATTTAAAAAACGGTACTCACTTCTTGCTTTGTGTGGCTTTTTGTTGGTAGGTGTCCATCTTATGTGGGATAGATCCGCATCCAAACTGAAATCGAGGTATGATGAAAAAGTCAGTGAAAAGGAATGATAAGAAATAAACCTGAAGAATCTTCGAAACTGTCTGCTAGTTCCACGTAATTTAATGAACTCGCTACCAGTCTGCATGTAGTGCCAACAGTCATTAACTAAATACAAATAATGTTAAAATCTGGCTTTAGTGGTGCACACGTGTATTAACAAATAAGAAATCTATAAAACAAACCATTAGATATTCGTTTATCATTGTTGCGAGATGAAAACGAAACGGTTTTTCGTCCAGGGGACTTAGCACGTCCACCGTGCTTGATCAATGAGGAGCGCAGCGTTTTTCTAAAGGAAATTAGCATTATTTAAAAAAAGTTTTAATTCAAACATATCAGTAGTTTTTACATTATTTGTAGTATATACAAACAGATTTTTACACTAACAAACCCAATAAGCAAAGAGGAGGAGAGGAAATCTATGGAATCAATATTAGACAATTTGATTCAGAGAGGAGGCGAGATGTTTGAGGAAACGACACGAGGTGAAAACTCGAAACGAGGCAGCCAACTGCCGATTTCGGAAGAACATATGCCTAGCTGCACTTTTCGTTTAAACAAAATGAAAACTACTTGGTGAGACCAAGAAGACCCAAAGGGCGGAATATGGGAATCGATTTGTTATTCTTCGGGTCTGTCATCTCTATATATTTGATAAGTCTTTGACTCGTTTACTAGACAGATAACATTTTCATCAGGGTCAAACGACTTTGGCAACAAAAAAACTAGGAGCGTATTCAATTCTTCGCCATTTTAGCTGGACGCATGAAAGCAAACATGCTCTATTGCTTTTGTTAGGCGTCGTAATCGGTAGACGGTAAATAAAAATAAGTAAATTTGAATTTGTGAAGAATTGTCATTTAAAAAACGCCATATGCGAGACAAACTCTAAATGCTCGTTCCGAATGAAGCCTTCCGAATTCGCTGCGAGTCTTCTATCCTCACAGTGTTACTCGTTCATACATCATAAACACATCTATTTATCAACATGCGGCTTCTATGACAGGATATAAAATCGTATTTGCGAACTAAATTCCGATCATTCGCATGTCGCATATAAACAAAGGTAAAAATAAGAAAAAATTCCGGAATATTAGAAACTCTTAGAAACTCGCAATTAATTCACGTATTATTCAATGTGTGGTAATGCCCCTGATGAGATGCTGATGTTGAAATACATTGGTCAGAATCACTGAGAGTGAATGTCCAGATTTAGTATAGCTGTGTGCTACAACTTACGAATTATCTTAAACCTATTAGATATAAATGAAATCAAAGACATCTTCAATAGGTCAAAGGCCGTCTTGAATCATAAGTCTGCTTTTCGAATCTCACGGGAGACGCCTCATCTAATCAGCGACGCCACGGATTTCTCCGTCTCCACTAAAAGTTGCGCAATTTGAATCACTTCTTATGGCTAGTGCAAAATGAAAAGTGAAGAATGGAGAACAATAAAACTTTTTGAAAAATACCCATAAAAATAAACAAAATGTGTAAATATAAAGTAATAATAACATAATACAAAATAAATCTGAAATTGTCACGTCATATAGAAAGTTGCTAATAAATGACCCAAGCAAAAAACAAAACAAAATACAGTAAAATAACATGAGGATTCAATAATAATTTTATATTGTATGTCATGCATGGAATCATTCCAATAATATAATCTCAGTAAAAATCATTTTACCATTAGTATCTAATCCAAAAATTTTTTCAGATTTAGTCAATATAGTAGAAAATGCACCATCATAAGATCATAATGTTCCTTTCATGTCTAAGACAAATTTAATTCAAATGACTCCACCCTCCCTTCACACATTGCATTCTACCAGTCAATCTCTCTTCCCACTCCTAGGGGACACTTTGTAAACACCACCATGAAAACAAGAAATAGCTCAAAAAGCGAATGAAATCTTAACGTAAAATTCTGGACTCGGGAACCTCAAGACCAAAACACTCTATGTTTCTAATTGAAGCGGGCATATGCAAATTAACATTCATCGTTACTAATTTTTGCTTGAACTATGTCAAAGCCTCCTGACAGAACGCGTAGTCTAGTAAAATCATTGCAAATCTCCTCAAAAAAAAGCACGCGTGAGGTTTTTCAAATACATTGATCATAGTAGTAACACAAAATGCGAAAAATAAGAAGGGTTAAACTATAGACAAAGGAAGGACATAGTGAGTAGAGTGTAGATAAAGGCAATGGTTTGGAAAAACTTAATAAAGATAATTGAAGAAACAAAAACAAATAGAGGGGAGAGAGCTAAGAAAAAAGAGAGGCAAATAAAAGATCTCTTGTAGTGCATATTACATGCTCACCTACTAGAAAGCATGACTCTGGAAGGCGTGAATGTGTCTTCCGGAGCGATAATGTCTCTCGATTGGCTTCATTGCGATAGCATTACCCCTCCCATCCTGCCTTCCTAATATTAGACTGCCAAAAAAGAACGCCGCAGCTTGCAGAGGCTATTGAAGAACCAAAAGTCCACTGAACTGCACCAGCTTCATCCATCACTTTAGTCTATTCATTAGAGCACCGTCATACGCACTAAACACAATTCCCTACGCCCTCCCCTTTTTCGATTTATTTTCACAATTGTACAAAATATATTACACAAATATTGTTTATTAAACTAGCTATCAAATCACAGTGGAATATAATTGCAAACAAGCTTTCAGGAAATCTGAGACTAACCGGTTAGCAAAAGGAACATCAAGATTTGTGTGCGATGATGAAGAAGGGGACTCGTCACTGCCCTCGGTCATCATTAAGTGCAGTATAATGATCTCAAAAGAACATAGTAATTATAGAATATCATGAAGGTTGTCGAGTATTTATAAATGAGAAATAAACATACCATATATAATATTAGATAAAATATATTTTTTTATATCTATAATTTTACACTTCAAAATTGTTGATGAAATTGGGAGAACTGGCATGAATATAAGCCACCCATCTAGAAACAACACTCAATACGACCTAATCACTTCCAAGACATTGGAGAAACAAGAACATGGGGAAATGAGAGATTAGGCTGCAAAAGAAGCAAGGGAAAGAGAATAAAAACACCATACGGTAGAAATTGGACAAAAGGAAGGATTTAAAAAGAGAATAGGAATAGAGTAGTGAGGGAGATGATGAGAGTAGTGAAGAGAGAGAAAGAGAAAAGTACAAAATGGAGACGCTCATCCTGCTTCATCGTGTTTTGTTTCGGCAGAAGCAGCCTTCAACAATAGGTCCAATTTGACAGCGGCTGTTGTTTGCCGAAACGAAAACAAATCTGCGGAAGCAGGACCATTGACACAGGAAGAACTGACACCTAGAGACTGCATGATACAATGAGGTAGTTATGGTTAGTAAGTTTATTGCAATTCAACTTATTTTAGCCTGCTTTAAAAGTATTTGAAGTGATATCTTTTCACCCACTTTCCACGATTTCGAAATAACTTCTGTTTTGAACAACTACTAAATATACTTTCCTATAAACAATTTTAACTAATAGAATACGAGTGTGTTTAAAACAAATAAATAATAAGTGAAATAATTAAATTAAAAGTTAAATTTCAGCAGCTTTAAACTCATCAATATTCTACTTCTCCGTAGAATATAAAATTAACAATTATGCATTTATGTGCAACTAAGAGGGTTACTTAATAAATAATGAAATACAATATGCTAGAGAAAATTCGACACTGTGGGTACTTACAAGAATAATAACTGGAAATAAGTCGACTTACGAAATTTGTTTATATGATTCCATTTTTGGCAAAAGACTGTATACTAGAATGCGATTATGGAAATACTGGCAGCGCACTGTGGGAATCAGGGCGAATTATATAAGGTTTTCTCAATTTTTCCTCATAAATACATCCTCTTCGTTTCGGCATTTCTACCACCAATCCTACTTTATACTTTTCTACCTCATTCAGTTAATCTCTCCTAACTTTTGTCACCTATAGCCTTATAATTTCACGTATGCCTTCTGATCTACGTTTTCAGAAGCTTCCTGAAAAATATATATTTCCTTTGAGAAATAATATATTTTCATGCGAACTATAAGATAACATCATATTTATTTGCTCTTTGAATTATAGGGTATTTTTAGTCCTTTTTGATTCTAGATATCGCCGTCATTTGATAACTACGGGAATTCAGCGGTGGACTAGTTCTTTTCACGTGTGGTCAGTGGTGCGAAGAAAAGCCATGATTGCTCATCGAATAGTACAAAAAGATGAAGAGGAAGTAGAGAGATCAAGATTAAAATTGAAAGAGAGCACAGACGAAAAAGTGGTAAAATTATAAAAATAAAAGCGGCGCATTTATTATGAGCATGTTTATATGTTTGCACTTGTTAAATGAACGCCTCATCATCAGTAGCAAGATACGTAGTCGTGTCTTTTCGTCCTTTTGTTTATTCCGAGAAATCGTTGGAGAAATCTTAGTGAAGTCAGCAGTTCTCAAGATAATGATATGCACATAATGGTCGAATGCTGGCAATTAGAGTAGTAGAAGAACAAAAAAGGAAAACCAATCGATTGATTGTAGACAAAATCATTGGAAGTCTCCTATTACACATATTTAATATATTGAATCCCTATTCGAGTTCAATCTTAAAATCATAATAAACATTTTATTAATCTTGTAATAAGTGAAGAGTGCATGTTCTAATATAATACAAGCCGATAGTCACTGCAAAGATTATGATATTATACAAGAAGAGAAAAGTAGAGTGAGATAACAAAAGATTGCAGAAGAACGATACATTTAGAAAGGACACTTATAATTGTTCTATCCTTATTATAGTAGCACCTTTTTTCACATTTTTTTCTGCTTACAATAACTTACGCTCGTGTCTATCTTCTACCTTCGTTTTTTATCTTTTCTATCACTAGTATCAGTTTAGTGTCAGCTATTGCACTCAACAAGTAAGGTTTTTCCTTTTAATACCTAACTTATTTTTCATTTTTCTACTCCCTAACGTACCCCCCAGACTCTTAACAAGAACCCTTCAAGCTGGTAAGTGCTTACGAGAGCACATTCCAAGTGTGCCCCCCGTCATAATCGATTAACTTCAAGATTTATGCGGATTGATAGGATTATCTCGAGATTTTCTTAGAAATAAGCTTCATCTTGAGAATAGAAATAATGAACGTTTTAATTTGTATCCTGTGCATCTCTAACCTTTATATGAAGGATAAAAATTATGAAACTAAACTCAATTTCAAATCAAGTTCACGCAATTATCACTTAACGCTTTGAATCACTTTGTTTTAAGATCAAAGGTATAACTAATTATTTATCATTATATAACGGTTCTAAAAAGTGTAGAACGAAAATGTAATATAGAAATAGAAGAGATAATATATTTAGTGTATTTATTAATGATTCGAAGATCTTTAAATGTTCTATCATCTATAGAAGGAATATACATATACATACAAATATATAATATGCTCATAATTAGTATAATAAAATGAGAGTGTCTCAAAAAAGGACTCATGAGCCAGTTGAAAGATGCCCGGATCTGGGCGGAGCCAGTAATCGGAAGCTGATGACATGAGCTAGTGAGAGAAAATGAGAAGAGAAAGAGATACGTCTAGGAAAGCTGTGAGGATAAAACTGAGGGGAATATGACGATTAGAAAGATGTGGTAACTCATGGTAAAATATAAGAGAAAAACGATACTGTTAGATGAATTGTTCTCGAAAAAAGAGGTATATGAAGAAACCTGGAATAATGAGAAAAGATTTTCGGAATTTAAATCATTTTAACGCTTAAGATAGCATTAAAAGCGCAAATGACTCATGGCATCCTGATCATAAAATCAACGCGGCATCCATTTCAATCGTTGCATTTGGCTGAGTTCGTACTATATGCTTTGTAGTTTCTGTCAATAATGTGATGGCGTCTCGCTCGTCTATTTTTAAAAATAAAACACTATAAAACATATCCTCTTATTCCTATTTAAGCTTCATCAGTGATTGTTGAATATAGTATATATTTTGTTGATCAACATCATTCCCACTTATATTTCATAGAGCGCACAACCGACCATATAAAGTAAAATAAGGGTCCACTCAGCTCTGATTTCGATCCTAACAATATGCAGAAATAGTTAGGGTCTTCATAATTTCTAGATTTCTGCTCGTTAGTTTTGTTTAATATCTGAATTACTTCGCCAATTCTTTTAAGAGTTTGACTAAATTACATACGTTTTCTTTGAATTGTACCTACGATATATAGTTTCAAATACGCTTATTCATTTTGATTATTTAAAAAGTAGTAGTTGGAATCCTAATTATTCGAACTTTTAGTATTACATTATTTTAATTTTTCCTAGGTTACTTTTAATAGGAGTATATGTTTATTCTAGTGACTTATAGGACTTCAATTGACATCACCAATCAGCCAGTCATGACTGTCTATGCCTTTCATCATCTTTCTGTATTTATTCCCACTATAATTTATCTGCTTCTCGTCTACCTTTTCTTCACAATGCTGAACTTAAACTAAACAATTTGCAGAATCTATGAGCGTGCCACTCTTTTTCAACATCTATAGAATAAAAATATTTAATTAATTGCACAAACAGTAGATAAATGCATACTCATGCTCATTTTATGATTGTTTAGTCTTATATTTCCCAGTACTTCCTTCATTTGTTTCCACAACAAACTCACATCAATCAATATTTAGCATCACATGATTATTAATCATGTCTCGATCTCCTCATAAACGATAGCTTCACTAAACTCAGTGTTCCCCATCATCAGCCTCCTACCCGTCACACACCAAACCTGTACTTTATAGTTTGATTTGCAGATCAAATGGTAAACTGGGTACGCACTAGAACAATTTGATGACTACTTGGAGTCATTACATGAGCACTTCTGCATAGTTGCTCTCCTTCGTCTAATTTACTTTATTAGTTGTATAGCACTCATTCATTTGGCCTGACTTTAATGATTAGTTTTTGATTTAAATATCTTATATTTTACTGTAGATAAGTAACTTATTTGAACTACTATCGCCAATCTGAGCAACACTAAGTAATATATGTGTCATAGCTCGAATATATTAAATTCAATTTATAATGCTTCTTGGAGAGACTTACCTTAACATTTATCAGTGAGCTGTCATATTTTTCGCCTGTTTACTGTTTTTACGCTTACCGCCAATAATCTTCTCATGTAATCACAAGATTTAACTTTTACTAACTTTACTCCTTTTTATAATGTCCTATCTATCCAATATAGTCATAATATTTTCTTTAATGATTTTAATAACGAATGTCTTAACATAAGTTATTAAAGTTATTAATGCTCCAAATTCCCAGATTTTTATTAATCATCCATTATCATTTTAAAAATTGCCGTCCATGTACTATTTCAATGCCGGATATTTTTTGCCTTTTACAGTTATTTTTAAAGTTTGTAAGAGCAAATATATCCTGTTCGTAATGTAAAATGCAACAAATTCTGAACTGGTAAAGTTTAGGTCAAGGCACTTCACATTTAAAATTATGCATTTCAAGATATACAAAGTGAAAAGTGGCTTTGCTCCTAATATCTTATTAGAGGTTATTTTAAGTCAAAATGACTTAAGAATATTTGAGGCATAAATAGAACTGAAATGCATGTCATAACTACGTAATTCTACGAATCAGTTATCGTGGCCATACGTAGTATATATTGTGATTATTCAATAATTTACGTTGATATTTTTGTATTCTTATTTGTGCTGTATTTAAATATTCATAGGACCACTGAGATGGCTACTTTGCTGAATCCAATAGTCAGCATCGTACAAGACATCCTCAACCCTCTTACTAATCTCATGTATGACAAAAAGTATCCGGTTGTCAACAAATTACTAAGTACAGTAGAGCAGAAGACTAACATTAAAAGAGAAAAGGTAACAATATATCTTTCTTGATTTCATATCTTTAGTTATTTCTTTAGCTTGCTTACGGAACTGTGATCTTCTTTTCTATTTACTTCATTGTTGGATCGCTTGCTCAAATAATATCTAACGTCGTCGGTTTCGTCTACCCTGCTTGGTGTTCCATTAAGGTAGCTTTATTGTTTAGTTACTTATTATAATCGTTATTTGTATTTTTAAGTGGTTATGCTAGTGGATTTAGGATGGCTGTTAGACATTCTAGACATTTTAATGAAATTTCGACTTATGATTCACTAATCAATCAACCTTTTTTTTTACTGGCTGTGCGTTCACAAATCAAAGAGGATGACACCCAATGGTTGATCTACTGGATCGTATTCTCGGCTTTTTCAATCATAGATTTCTCTGTGTTCTCTGCTTTTCCATTCTACTGGCTTATGAAGGTATTTGAAATGTGAAAAATACTTTATTTATGTTCTATCATTATGTATTTTTCTAGCTAGTTTATATAATACTTCAGGTCTCGTTCCTGATGTATCTCTATATGCCAACATTCAGAGGGGCCACAGTCATCTATGAAACATATATAGAACCAACTTGTGTAATGCTTGAAAACTACTTCAGCGCTGAGCTAAGAGAGATCAATAAACAAAGAAAAGATTGAGGTCAATCAAATTATGAATCGGTATACTTGCTCCTATTGCTTCTATACTCCCTCTTCTAATAACGTAACGACAACACTGATTACATGTAAAATTACTGCATTTCACTTATAAAATACTGTTTGTCTAGTTTTATCCTACTCAAAGTGTGATATATTTTCCAGAAGTGGTAATAAATAATTTATTTATGAATATAAGCATTTCTTGAAGATTTGCGAAAAAAAAGTGGAATGAATTGAAATAAGAGCAATTTTTATAAGCAAAGTAGCTATTTTTATATAAGAGGACTCGTAATAACTGAAATAGTGCTATATGAATGGAGAATTTCCCTCGCAGGCACAACAGAAATGGAAGAGTCTCAGAGAAGTGTGTTGAGGAGACCACAGGCACCGCTGCAAATCGATGAAGAGAGACTATGGAGACTGAGGAGAGAGAAGGACAAGAGAGCGGTTTAAACATGGTGTAAAAGGCAGAGAGTGCAGAAGCGACTATCAGGCATACGAAACGAGAGAGTATAGTGCGAACAGATGGGACAGAGGGCGGTCGCCCCGGGGGAGTAGTGTTTCGTCGTCCCAACCCGCTCCGCTCTCGTTCCTTCGCCTCTCTGGCTCTCCATCCGACAGAGATCAAGAGGCGTAGACCGTTACCGTATACTTCAAGAAGAAGCGGAGATTGAGGTTGGTCGCATCACATCAGAAGTGGATTTGCTCCATTAGTGTTAGATACTGAGTACTGCAAGGTTTGCTTAATGCGCACGTCGCTTTAGTTCTGAACGATGAATTAACTTTGTTGTGTGGCAAATCATCTTTTATTAATTGAATACTACGTATAACAATATTACATATATTTATATTTGCACACACATATACATATATATTTACACATATATATGTATATTTGAAATATTAAGGGGTGGAATTTGAGCAAAATATCTCGATAAATGTAACATCACTGGTTTATATACATCGACATTTCCGCGGGACCTAAGTAATCTTAAAATAGTTCTTACAAGAATACCAGTGGTATATCTGGTAATTGAGATTTTGTTTGGTGGGAAAATAAAGCAAATTTTTGCATTAGTTGGTAAAATAACTTTCAGTTGATAATAACTGTACTAAAACAATTCATTTTGACTTGCATATAAATATATCGTTATATATACTGCAATGATAAGAAAACAGTTTGTACATAATCAGTTCTACAGCTTCCGTTTCTCCCGTCTCTCTTTGGAATCCGCAATCCCTAACTTTCACCACCTGCCCCACTGCTCTCTCGATCAATATGATGACGCGCTCATCTGTTGTTATGATCTCTCCGCAACGTATACACTCTCTCGCTGGTTTATTTGCGCGTCTCTCGTGTGTTGGCGCTATCTGCGATCCTAGCATTCTTTGTGCTCTCTTCGGTTGGCGCACTTCTGGTCTTGGGCGTCAGCCCGCGTCCTCCATGTTTTAAATGCTGCTGACCTTCAGTTTTTCCCCTCTTACATTCTCGCGTCTCTTAATTTTCTATCGTGCAGCTGCATGCGGAAACTCTTTAAGTGGAAGCGAGTTCTTGATTTCATTTTTATTGACGGGTACAATTCTTATGCTTTTAATTACTTTATTGTTAACTGATCGGTGAACTGTAATACGTTATGTAAACGACGCGCGTTGCTGTCATAAATTATTTTTCCTTATTATGTTTCTGAGATCGCATTTTTGATAATGGAAAGTTTCTTTTTCATGAATATTGAAAGGAATCATAAAGCATGCAAGATAAAACGAGTAATACTTTAGGAATTGAAGATATTTAAAATAATAGGTAGATGCAGAGGTTCTTCAATGAATAACGCTTGTTCTTGAGCTACTATTAGAGATTGGTTCGAAAGTGATCTAAAAACATGATTATTTCTTAGGTGTAGACATTTTGGTCACAAAATGCATATCCACTATTAAAAATATTTATAGATCATTAAAAAGTATAAAACGTAAAATGTAGATAAATGTACAGTTCTTGATTGAGATACCAATAGGTTTGCATTTCTTTTGTTTAATATCTTTATATTTGGTTTTGAATAAAGTAGCTTTTTAATGTTTTCTATTTGTAATAGGTGTTGTGGTATTCAGCCCAGTTTCTTCCATTATTTTAAGTACAGGAATTAGTAGTATTTGGATAATTATACGCATCGTGTAATGATTTGACCGACAGTTAGGATGTACGGTTAAAATACCAGTATAGTAAATATAGGTCGGACTAAATATTATTCAAGATAATAAGAAGCTTTTTTCTGCAAGTTTTTGTATCCCAGTATTAATTAGTGTTAATTTTGCTTTTTTATAGAACCCCTGTTTGTTACTGTAATTTTCATGCTTCAATCGTTCTTTACTTTTGTACTTTGATGTTAATGCTTCAGAATGAATCAGAATTTGACATACACAACATATACATCAGATCCGCGTGGTGGTGCTCCTCAAGGACAACAGGTAGAAAGTATCCAAATTCTCATTTTTCCATCTATTGTTTTCATTTATGCAATCAACATATCTCTAGGGAATGTCATTCCACCCATCGTCATACCAATCGTCTACATACACAACTTCATCTACTGCACCGTTTCATTCTTCCAGCTCAGCAGCATTCATACCTAATAATACTATCACTGTCAGTACTTTGTGTAGAGCAACAATGTAGGTTAACTGGAATTAACATTTATTTCAGCTTCAGCAGCAGTCACAAGGACGTCAGCCGTCCCAATCAACTATAAATACTATGAGATTGGCTCCAGTAGATAATGATGAAAAACGTATTTCACAATTGTTGGATACATATTTCATCGACCAACCTGCGCCATCTACATCGGCAACATGGAGTGGAACTCATCCACAGACTGTTCAAGTGAGTTTTTGTTGTTGACAAATCAAGTTTGAAATCCTTATTGCAACCACATGAACATTACATTTATAGAAGTTACCATATATTTTACAGGCAAATTATCTGTTATTTCTAGGTTCAATCAAGCCAGCCCTTACCAGGAGTTCAATCTGTGCAGGTATTTTGTGCCCTATTTTGTGCTTAGATATTGTGTAGAAATGTACATAGTTTCATTATTTATATTCCACGTTAAATGTTATAGGTTTCCCAATTGCCTCCACAGATCTCATACCAAGGCGGAACTCTTGTTACAACTGGAATGAAAGGGGTGAATGTTAATATGAAGGTGTCAGTTTCACCAGACAAAGCAGAGAAGGAGCGTATAAAGAAGGCTAGACAAGCTGAAGCGGCTAGAATGAGGTGTTTTTTCTAAATACTAGTTATTTTTAAATTTTCATAAGGGAAATATGTTTAGGTATCATCGGTTAACTCCTGATGAGAAGCGAGAATTGAATCTAAAAAGAACACTGGCCCAAAAGAGAAAGAGACAACGGGAAAAGGAGCTGGAGGAGTTGGAATCCATTCTAAGAGAAACTAACGATATCCAGGTTCGACTTATCTTGAGTATAAGTGATTATTATTCTGTCTAAAAGTGAGTTATCCTTTTAATGCATGTTACTTTTAGGAAGACCCTGACATAACGGAGCAACTACGGGAGAAACGGATGAGGGCAAAGTGGGCAGAGGCGGCTCGTCAGCGCTATGCAAGGATGACCCCAGAGGAGAGGCGGGCACATAACAACAGGAGACGAATGAGACAGATGCAGAATGCCCTAGCTGCTGTCAAGGTACGCAGCAGTGACTGAGTCATTACCAGTTTCTGTATGCTGACTAACGGAATGTAAGTTTGGTTGCGTCTTTGGTCGGAACCTGGACCAAGCGTGAATTCTTTTAGGGAAGCTCAGATTATTCTGGGTTCCAGGCGGCTGGTGGGACAGGCGACCCTATAAAGGACGAGGAAGCTGTCAGGGCTCACATCAAAGCACAGAACGCGAAAAAAGCAGAGGCTGCTCGACAACGGTAACTGTATGGAACTGGAGCTTAAAACTTTGTCTAATAAATTGCCACTAATTTTTTTCTGTCTTCTTAAATTATTAATCGACAGGTACCATCGAATGTCAGAAGAGGAAAAGAGAATGTACAACCAACGTAGAACAGAAGCGTTTCGAAGGCGACGTATGGAAGAGGAAATGTTACTAGCTATGCCAATTGGAAGAATTAATGGCGAAGCGTTAGATAGAGCACAACAAATAGTTGTGAGAAATGCTAAGAGAGCTGAAGCAGCACGTTTGCGCTATCAAAGAATGACTCCTGATCAGCGGAAGGTAGGGAGATTATTAATTTTATAATATTTAAGCTTGAAGGAGAATTTCATGGTTTCAGTCCTATAATCAAAAAAGATACACACCGAAACGTCGGAGAATCGATGGAATGGATATGATGGGTGGTGGAACTCTTCAGGGTTCTTGTAAAAAGGTACTATTAACTGTTGTGATATAGTTAAGATTATAATACTATGTTCCTTTTCTTATCATAATTAATTTAGGAAGAAATGGATGCGCTATCATCACTTGAACGTGATGTAATAAAAAGAACCCAGCAGGCTCAACAGGTTAATTGTTTGTCTCTTAATGAATGAAAAATTTCAGATTATTTATGCTTTATTTTTAGGCTATTTTACGCCAACAGCGGCAACAAAATCCACAGTCACAAACGGCAGCTCCTTCTACGCCAACACCGCAACCTGTACAAGGCGGGACATACATCATTCAACAAACAGGGTCCTCTTCGACACCTGTAACACACATTAGTCAGGGTCAAGTACAACAGGTATAAAGTAATTTTAGTTTCAATAATAGTTGTTTAAAATAATAAAACGTTGCAGATACAGTTAGCTCCATCAAATGGAGTATCTCATCAGCAGGTTGTGCACACAGTTCATCAATTGCCTGTTCAAGCAGTGCAGACTATTCAGGGACAACAAGGAGGACATGTAACGGTCACACAGCAGCAAGTATAGTATAATAATATTTCATTTAATATTTGTTTATCTTTATGCAGGGTTTGTATATTTTTTTTAAAACTACTTATTTTATTTGTTCAGATCCCACCTACGTCGGGTCATGTGGTCGTTCACCATCAAGCTCCGCCCACTTCTGGTGGACATTTGGTTGTACACCAACAGGGACCACATCAACAAATCACTTACACAACTGGTGGTATGATGGTGAATGGACAACACGTACAGCAGCAAATTATAAATCCGTATGGAGCCCCGCCCCCTCGTGCTTAAGGCTTTTTGGTACGCTCCCCCCATTGGTAGCTGCTAGGTAATCTGTGTATGATAGGACATTTCTTGTCTATATTCAAGAGGTTCAGCTAATTATAGTTTTGTTCCTCGATAATGTGAAGTTCTTATAGCCTTACATGGCACATTTTCATTGTCCGCGCTTTCGTGCGTAATTTTGTTCTCTCACTTGATTTATTGATGAGCTCTTCTTAGTTATGAATATCTTATTGTTTTAGTGTGCCTCATTTATAACCTATTATTGTTTTCTATAAACAGATTTGAACCTGAGACGAGCATGTTATGGGTCACCTCCTCTTATGCTTACGGTTTGTCCGTAGGCTCCACTTCCTAATTTGACCGCAATTTTTGTACTAAATTAGTGTGGTTCAATTACCACTATCGTACATTGGTTGGTCCTAGACCGCTATTTTCCTCTTTCTAGCCACACCTTTTCATCTTTTACTTCATTCTTTTAAATTTAACTTTGTTCTTTATATCTTTAAAATTTAATATCGGCTGATTTCAACTAATTCTACATGCTATATATTCGCGAAGTAACTCGCCGCATCAATAAAGAAAGTAATAATTTTAAAATACTTGTCATAGTTTAGTATTTGTTGTTACCACAATAAGATGTCTATGCCTATTACTTAATTTTTTGTTGTGATTTCCTGTTTACAGAAATTAGTAATTCAGCTCAGCAGAGTGGTTTTCTTGTTGACGGTGCTGTTTCAACGATGAACCAGCATCCGATCTACATGACTGCAGGATCTCCGCGTGATGTATCATCACCACACAGCAGGGTGCTAGAAACTTTAGCTCCAGCAGAAGTTTCTACGGGAGCCTTTCAACCTCTCTCATTTCACCCACAAGTTCGCAGTTTGTTCTGATTTTTACTTTTATTAATTCTTAATAACTATATCTTTCAGACGACAACGTATTACTCACCTGCTCCGACAACATTTCACACTAATTCAAATACGGCATTTATTTCGCAGGAGAGAAAAAATGAATACGTAAGTAGCTTCAAAAAACAGGTCGATATACTTATTATTTAGTTTTTACATAAATTATTCAGCTTATCCCAACTACAATGTTATCCGCCTCCTCCTCAGATGTACTTTCGCAAGGTTCCATACAAAGTCGTCTTCCTGCACTGTCTTCAAGCCTTGCTGGTTCATCTGAAGGCGGGATGGTATGTAGTATCTCGTATTTTTTATAACTTATTATTACTTGCTTTATTATTCCACTTTTAGCTTTCAACACCTTCACTTTCTATTACTAAAGAACATCCAGCAGTTGTTCAAGCTGATCAAATGAATGCGTTCATGGACACATATTTTGTCGATCATGAGGCTAGTACGTCCGCTGATACGGGCGTTGGTGAAGTTGACGACCATGACTTGGACAAGTTGGTGAAGATAGAATACACTAATACATTTATACCGATTAATTTTTAAACATTGATAAACGATGCAGGTCTGTTATGATCGATATACCACCTTTAACTGAGGACGATAAAAGGATTACGAATGCTGAGTTGGCCCGAATACGGTGAGGTTATTGTTAAAACCATTTAAAATATAAGTAAGGATGAATTATTTTTATATAGATTTATATTTTCTTTAAGTAGCACTTTCTTGTTATATTTGATATTAAAAATTGGATTAGGTTCAGAAACTTTCCATCCAAACTTAATGCATGAAATACTTGTCATTTATATTTTAAAGTATTTCTATAATCGTTTTATAAATAGGTATCCACGAATGCCAGCAGATGAAAAACATTTGGCTAATCAACGACGAGTGGAAGACATTAAAAGGAAAAGACAACGAGAAAGGGAGCGGAAAGAACTTGATGACATTCTTAGGGATAGTCACGATGTTGATGTAGGTTTCATGTTCTGCTGATTAAGTATTAGACTACCCTAACAATATCCAGTTGGTTAATTATTCAAGATGTTCAAAAATTCGTAAAAAAAAAAATGTATAAAGTCTCATATAGGATGATCAGCTTGTTGTCGAAGTTGAAAAAATACGTGAACAACGATCGAAGCAGAGAAGAGCAGAAGCTGCTCGTTCACGATATCAACGAATGAGCGAAGCGGAAAGAAGGTAAACCATAGATGAAACATGTATGTTGTTAATATTATGCTTATATTCTAGAGCTTATAATCAACGTCGTCGTTTACGAGCTCTTGGTCTTGATCCTGATTGTCCGAAAGGACAAATTGATGGTGAATCAGTGAAAGAGCATATTAAGATGGCGAATGCGAAGAAGGCTGAAGCAGCTCGACTTAGGTACTTCTTTTTTTTTTATACATGGTAACCATTATTATATTACTATTCAGATACCATCGAATGTCCTTAGAAGAAAAGCGTCAGTATAACCAACGTCGGACTGAATCGTTTCGCAAGCGACGTCTTGAAGAAGAAATTCTTCTCTCAACTCCAGCTGGAAGAATATCTGCTGATGCACTGCAGAAAGCTCAACAAATAATGATAAGAAATGCACGCAAGGCTGAAGCTGCCCGAGCCCGTTACCAGAAAATGACTGCTGAGCAGAGAAAGGTGAGTAATGAAACAAGCAGAATACTTTTTTATTTAACGACAAATTATTTTTGTATAGATAATGTATTTGTATTATTAGGACTATAATACACGACGGGCACAGGCTAAAAAATTACGTGCAGTAGCCCGAGGAGGTACTCCTGGAATGATGAGCTCAGATTGTTCGATTGGTAATGATTTTATTCTTTTCATTTGTTATAAATATTCATATAGCTCCTAATTCTACCTTTTTAATGCTTTGTTCAGTGTCGGGTGGTGACCTATCTGAGTCAGGCGGATTGGGCACATCTTTCCAGTCAGATCCATCAAATCTACTTGAAGAGCAAACGGATTCATCACATTCACTGCCTCCTATCGTTCAGTCACAGCATGCATCAGATGATATTTTTCAACAAATGGAAAGAGATGTTATTAAAAGGACAAAACAGGTTAGTTTATCATGCTAGTATCGTATGCATTAATCATCGAATTTCCTTTATAAACGTTGAGGAATTTATAAATTAATATAGTTGCAGGCTCATATGGCTCTTGCACGACAACAACAAACGTCGCAATCGCAGTCACTTCAGATACATTCTGGTAGTACGTTCACCTCATCTGTTCATGACTCACAGTTATTAGGAGGGGACACCGTTCTTATTACAAATGATGGACACCTTATAAACCAGGAAAAGGTCTACGTACAAGTGGGATCATATATATATATATATATACATACATATATACATATATACATTTTATTTCATTTCATGTCAAAGTCTATTATAGCAGTCTCAGCTTATTGACGAAAAAGCACTACACCAAATGTTATTGACTGGCCATGATGCCAATGGTCAACCTGTCGAATTACGTACCGTTGATGGTACCCCTATTAGAGGTGAAGAACAGTTGAGGTCAGTCTGGTCCGGTGCAATGGGTAAACTATTACATATGATAGGTTAATTTATTTTAGCCTTACGCGATAATAGTTTAGGGCGATTACAAACGGTCAACCTATTCTCATTCATCCACAGCCACCTATTCATTTAACGGCTGTTGTAGAGGAATCAAACAAGAACAACATATACTCATCAAATGGCGACCGAGTTTGTTGGACAACTAATTAGTTATTTAAATTATGTTCCTTAATATTCTTAATGTTTCAGCTCCACCTAGTTCCTACCACGACCTCAATTTCCATGCAGTCTTCACAACCTCTATATGCATCACATGAAGTTGTGATTGATGATATTGTAAGCACTTTAATCACTAGTTTGTTTAATATTTCTTATTTAATTGATCATCATTCAGCCTAACCCGATCCGTTACCGAAACACTGCATCTGAAAGTCAATCGGCTACTGATATCCTAGCAGAGGCAACAGCTGCAGCTACCATGACTGTAGCGCAGCGGCATGAATTATCAAAAGCAAGGAGGGCCGAGAGGGCCAGACTTAGGTTTAGGATAACTTATATGATTGTTGCAAAGCATATTATCCATTTTTGTGTTCGTATAGTTTTTTTTTCTTAGATACCACAGCATGCAGCCTGAGGTTAGGCAGCAACAAAATGCAAAAAGAGCAGAATTGTTACGGAAGGCTAGTTAGCTAGTTTAGCACTAAATTATTCAATGTAAATACGTGGTACTCTTAATATTTTTTGGCATTTTAGTCGCGCCAAAGAGATGATGAGTTGTGCCATTTGGCTGAAACGTGTCAGCTTGAATCACTTGACGAGGAAACGCGAAGGGCTATAAGCGAAGCTCAGTCGAGAAGAGCAAGAAGAGCAGAGCAAGCTCGTGCCAAGTATCACAGAATGAACAGGTAAGAAGTAGGATATAAATTTCAAGTTAAATCGTTAAATATATATATTTAGTGAAGAGCGTCGGCAGTATAACGCAATGCGAGATGCTCAGAGACGTCAGAGGAAACGAGAACAAGAAGCGCGAGCCAGAGAGCAGGTACACATGACGGGTGGGTCTAAATATATGGGACATTTAGTTTTGTTTGGACGGTCATAATTGATTATTGTTCTCATATTATTAATCTTCAGTCACTGACGATACCGTCCAGGTAGAAAGTAGTTTAAGTCCTGGAGGACATGGTGGAGGCTCACTTTCACCATCGGCATCTGTAGAACAAGGTCAGCAAATTATCTACTCAACTTATGAGATGTACCAAGAACCGATGGGTAGCTGGGAGCAATAAATCCCCATATGGAAACGTCGCTTCTCATGTTTTGCAAGTGAGTTTTAAGTTTATTTATATTGATGCCGTAGGTAGTTTATGGAAGAATTTCATAATTACATGTCGCTGGTCAAGGGTTCTTTTTGTCCGTTTGATTTGAAGCTTTTGTGGGTATTGCTTTTATAATTATCGTCCTAATAAGTTATACACTGATATTTTTCTCAATGAGAAGTCTTATTTAGGAATTGTAAATAAGAGTTGTGCTAGTTATTTTTCCCTTTTCTAATTAATGGGAGTTTAAATGAAATGATTATTGCAGTCTTTGCTTGATTCTACTACTATCAGTATAGCAAAGTAGTACAATATGAAGTGTGTAACATTTCCGCAATCATCGACTTACAAGTCTGTATTATGTGTAGTGCTATTATTTCCCTATCAAAATCTTCATAGAATTTATAAGAGTAATTATCTTGAGAAATAATTAGTACTATTCAGCTCTTTACCCGTGATATACGTTATTGTTCAATTTTCATTGATTGCTGGTTGGTTAAATGTACTCATAGAATGAATATTTTGATGCACCGATGTAAAAGCAATCTGTATCAACTTATTTATCATTTCAGGTGGGATTTTTTTGACAAGAATAATTTATTTGGACAAAATATTACGCCAACAAATATTGATCATACAAACATTTTCACAAGGGAAGTGTGAGTGGTTAGAGTTGGGCTTACAGACACTGCAGTTAAGGGTTGAGCTTACGTGGACAATCAGTGATTGCCAACTGATTAGAATATGAGTTTGATTAAGATGCGTAAACTCGTTTTAATGAGAATCACACGATGTAGAGGGCGACCTTTGGTAGATCACAGGAAGAATCGATAAATGGAGAGACTCCTAGGTAGGTTGAGAGGAGCTGTCCATATCTGAGTATCAGGATATCAGATACATGATGTGAATATCCATTGAAGGGTCTCTCAGGGTATCATGAGGAAATGATATGCGAGTGCCGTGGGTACAAGAGACTGAGGCCTTGAGCTCGAAACACTATAATAAGCTAGCGACGCCACTATTGGCGGACTCTAGAACAAATATTAAGGAACAAACAGCATGAGTTGATATCATGAAGACGGATTAATCACTTCTATTCCATAAAAGGAGCATTTCTGAGGTAATCAATCTCAGTTGGCACATGTCCATTTACGAACAAGAACACTTGCGAGCAATCATACCCGGCACGCGAACCATTGTGATCTGCTTGTCACTACTCATGTAGATAAGCTTCACACTATCGTACCTAGAAAAATAAGTTAAGAATTATGAGGTGGAAACGGCAGAGTAGCACTCACTCTGACGGATGACAACACATTCCTTGATGCCCTACAGCTTCTCCCCTGGTGATTTGAGTTCCTTTGGCCAATTTTGTGTGCCCATGCCGACTCATCTATAGTGTTAACGTTTAATCGTTAAAATTCAATACAGTAAAGAAATAAATCCAGTAGATTCTAAACGTACGTGAGCATGATTGTAGGCACAATCGCCACGGCACATATAAGCATTATAGCGGGATGGAGCTAGTATAAATTTCCAGCCAATCTGCTCGAAGTCCACCTAATAATATATGTTGAACAAGTTAATCTAAACCACACAAAAGTTCTGAGACTAACAATAAGATTGTAGAGACAGCATCCCTGCTCTTTATCCTCAGTTGTACATACGGGTGAACTTCTCCTCTGACGAGAAAGTGTAGCAGACATGAGGTCAACAGCCAGAAACATAGTCTGAAAGAATTTCGATGTTAAGCCAGTTTCCACTAAGGCTTTTTAAATGTTTGAAGTGCAGAAATTCCCCGACAATACACAGATATTCCGAAGTTATTAGTATTTCTAACAATGGTTTGTCTGAATATTGCTAAATTGTTTGTTCTTCTCGGTCAGATATCATTTTCTGCCAAGGGAATAACTACATAGTGAGCAGATTACTGTATTGATGAGAATGCAAAACAGGACGGGCGGAGAAACAGAACACACAGGGAAGTAGTAAACAAGAAAGACAGAATATAATCTCAATCATTTAGAAACGTACATGTCTAGGGTGTCTATCTTGTTGAGGATGGACTACAATGTTTTCCCCATTTAGAATGGCTTCCACATATAAACCTAGAACTGGCTGACTGTTCCACCATCTGAAATGTTACTAAATTTGACGCCTTTCTCATAAAAGATCTACCTTTAAAACTAATGTCTACGTATAACACTTAATAAAATAATTAAGATAACGTTAAATATCCAGTTGTCAATTCAGTGAAACATATTGCTATAAATAAATCACTAGAGTTTAGGTACTGCAACTACTTTAAAGGATATAAGGAAAAACAGTGGAAGTCCGAAGTTCACATTTGAGTGAAACTTGAGACTGAAATGTAAATACCTTTCTACATCGAATGGCTGCAGAGTAATGGAAACTTTTCCGCTCTTCATGATTGACGTCTTTTTGGTTGCTACCACATCTCCAAGCTGAAATTGACAGGAATATATCAAGTTCCATATCTCTTTATCCTTACTTAAGATACCTCTCCATTTAACAGTCGCTCCCTGACAACAATGGTAATTTCTTCCTCTTCTTCCAAAGGATCACTCACATAAAGAAAGACATGAAGATGAGCCTAGAAAAAAACAGCTAAACGTAGTAAACGAAACTTGAATGACAAAAGAAGAAATTTTAGATGGTATTAGAGATCCAAATGAAGTAAGAGATGAGATACAGGTCTCACTTTTGATACAGATCTTTGCATAGTACCTACGGTTACCGGGAACCGTGCAACTAACGTACTGCGGTCGGTTCCTTCTAGAAATATTGATAATAAGTTCTAAATTCGGCGTCACTATTAAACAAAGTTCAAATGTGAAGATAAAAACATTAGAATTTCTATAACATGAAAATTCTCGGTTTTTTCCTTAGCGAGAAAAAAGACCACAATTTGTTATGTATTTGTTCTATTTTGTAAAATATGGCAATGGTAGTAGGAAAAAAAAGAGGTGAGTTTCAAAAGAGGTCAACTTGGAAGAAGGGGAACTGCTTTAACCTGAAGGATCCACAGCAATTATGAATGTCTTCTCATGTTCTTCTAAATCATCTTCATCATCGATACCACCAATCATAGCCTGGAACCCTGCTTGTATTGCTGAGGGTGGCAAACCAATATTGTCGATATTTGGTGGTTCACGAAGGCCAATTGAGGAAAGAAGACGCATCTGAGGAATGAACCACGTTTGCAACGATTGACCAACATCTTTAGTTTATCTTATTTAATATATTTGTTGTTCAACTATTAGTTGTCCCTCAATTTATTTGAAAGACTAAACATCACTTCATCGCAGAACACCCACCTTTATATCCTCCAGCCGCAATCTCGCCATGTCTTCTAGGCACACTTCGCTACAATTTCCATGAGCTTCTACGTAGCAAACCAGAAGAGCAGTCAAGCAGTAGAGGAACACAAGTCCGTTCATTCCGGAGACAGAGTGAGCACTGGTTCAACGAACCTTTTCAAAGTCACGCCCCTTCTATAGAAGGCGTGGCTCTGTCACGCCACTTCGAAAAAGGCGGAGCCAATGACGTTAAAGTTTGAACGTAGGGTAGCAATGATTCCAATTTTCCTGAGAAAACAAAAACAGTGTGTTTTCTGCAGGGAATTTAAGACATGTGGTCTGTCTATGGTAACTATAGATGATCTATGTATAGACCTATAACTTTTGAAATATGAACTGTAACACCACTCCAATGCTTATATATACATTTACTGAGGATGACATGAAGAATAAATTAATAAATATAAAGTTGATACTTACTATACATAAAATATAAAACAGTATATCACAAATGTCCATTTCCATTCTTCTGCCCTACGCGTCGGAATTTGAAAGACCTTTGCTGCAGGGCTGAAAAGAGAAAAAAAGAATATTCTCAATAGACAAATTTAGTAGAAGAATCAATCTATTATTTCATGTCCGCTGTATTACAGGAGTACTCAACCAATTATGATTGAGGTGTTGACATCCCACAGAGAAGTGAACTGTTAGGACGCTCTCAAGTAGAGATAATTGGATAATTACAGCCGTCATTAGATATGACGCCATTAAAGTCCACCTGAACACACGCTGACCAAGCACAAAATGGGGCCTGTACACAATTAGAAAGATAATTCTCTATACATCATCATAAAACTAACAAGAAGAATGAGAACCACTTCTTAGATATGATTTTATATAGTAGTGTTATCAAATTCACTAAGCTTGTCACAAAGCCCACCTATAGGTTGAAGATAAAACTAAAAATTAGTATAAGCATAATAGTTCAGAGTCGTATAAGCTTAACTGACAGAACATTGAATATTATACACTTATGCCGCAACCCACGCAGTCAATTACGCCACTGTTCATCACTCCATGGTAATCAAAGCAGCCGCAAGGGAACTAATCAACGACGGTGGATATGTACTTCAAACTAGTACAAGGTAACCAAAGCTTAAGCCAATTCACGCGGCTCATTAAAACTGAAAATAGAATTCCCCGTATGGAAAAGAAAGCCCTGGTGCAGAACTGAGTTTTTACTTTTATAGTAAAAGAAACTAATAAGGGTTAGTAAAAGAAAGTGTGGATCAGAATATGAGCATAAGAGCAAAAATTGAAGGATAGTATAGTCACGAATGCTATGAGGATGAGAGCTTTAAAAAATATTCGAAACTAACCAAAATAAAAATTGTAGCTGGAAGAGTTCGCAGAGACTGTTGCAAAATTGTATCAATGACTTGTGGTGATCTAAACAAAAATATGATGTAGTATAAGATGAATAATGGGATAAATTATTAACCTCAATAATATCTTAGGAAATGGTAGGCGTCCAGCAGACAGTGCCATAACAACGATGTTCAAAGATCTACGCGATCTGGGTAGAAGTCGAAATGTTGACTGGAAATGCTTTTATATATCATCTAAGATAAAAGTACTTACCATAGTTCATTAACTATAGACCATCACATAACTTTATTATAAATATTTCAACCTTATCATATGATACCATAATCAATCACAATAAAACTCGAACTGCGAAAACCGCTATCAGAATGGACTAGGTAGTTTATATTTTCAAAAGTTAAATAAATAAATACGAATATATATATTCAGTATAAATAAGTACTATAAACCAATATGACTAAAAGAATGCTGATATATATATATATATATATATATATATATATATATATATCAGATATTTCAAAAAGAGATCCCATCCTATCCGAGACGAACCAAGCTTGTTACACCTACGCTCCCCATAATCAGGCCTAATTACGAGATGGATACGAGTGAGCAACAATATGCCATAAACACAGCAATTCAAAGATGAAACCATCACAAGAAATGAAGGTTCTCCTACTATCTTTATCTCTTTATTATAATGAAATTCATGATTCTTTACTTGAAAGGAAAATAAAATAAACTGCTGCACCATAATCGAGTCCATCGATACAGAGTAAAGTGTTAATCACGCTTCCTATACTACAATCATATTAATTGCGAGCAAAATAACTACTGTATTACAGAAAAATTGCCATTAATATAAAGTAACGGTCAATGACAATATCCCATAAGCAACACACTAACGTTAGTAACGCAGACAAATTAAATTTCTTAGTATAGCATGCACTTAATGAAGTACCATCTCATACACTGCCTGTTAATTTCCCATTGATATAAGCTGTTTTGCTATTTTGCAACATTCATATGAAAGCAAAATAGAGATATCACTAACCCTTTTTTCGCCACAGAACATAAAAGTATCAGATAGATCAAAGGAAACTGTGAGCTCGATTGCCTACAAGATAATACTTTTAGGACCTAAATGAATACCTACATTTTTCATATAAAATCGTATATAATTATAAATGCTAGTAAAATACCTCCATGGAGTGACTGCTAATGATATAATTGATTCTGATAGGATAGCGGACAGTTATAGGAGAATCGAACACTTTTGCTTCGACAGTTACTGGACAGGGTAACACCAGTAGTCGACATAACGGTACAACCGATCGTACCGAACTGTCACTGGCTACACTAAAATTAAATTATTATATTTTACAAGAAAGACATGGACTATGGAAAAAAAACAACCGTTTAAACGGACAAACGATAGTTTTATGGTACAGATTGTTTTGAATAATCATTTTCTACTTTTCTTTTGCACCGTTACAAATCATAATACCATTTCCACAATTGTAGAAGGATGGTTGTTTGTGTATTTATTCCTGCAGCCGTACTGCATATTCCGTAAATCCCTCCGAAACCCAGAGTGTGTAATTAAAGGATCAACACTAGCCACCTATTATATACTATACGCAAACTAATTTCCCATTTTCGAAGGACCCGTTAGGATTAGAACCCAATTTGTGGTAGAGGGGATCTGCATACATCTTCGCTGCGAATTTGGGACACAGCACAAATCTTCATTGAGTAATCACGCGCGAATATCCACCAGTGCTAGCCTTCCAATTACTATCAATACGTACATTGTGTTTTATCTCTCTCAACAACACTAACTGCTCATCGAACCGCGGGGATTTAATGCCATTTGAATTGATCTTCATAAAATGTCACAACTGACTAAAGACTACCACAGGAAGATAATAGACAGGGAAACTGTGATTACCAAATCGTTATGGGATGGATTTGCGACAAAAAATGCATCTCAATAAAACTAATATAAACCTCCCAATACATTATACGTTTCGGTATATAACAATCTGTAATTCTTATGAGTCAACAGTTAGTGGAAGCCTACAACTGTGAATAATTACTTCTATAAAAATTGATTAAGGAATTAATGAAAGAAAATAAAAAATAATGACAGGTTTCATACCGCTTCCATTCCACTGCCAGTCGTCCTAAGGGACATTCAACATCTTCTTCACGACTATGTACAGCTACTACGCAACAATAGCTTATTACTTCGCCATCATTTAATTGATCTAAAAAAACTTGCACTGAATTAACAGTTTCCCTCGAAAAATGTACCTATTTTCTACTGAAATTATTTCCTTCCTCAATTGTTTGAGAAAACATACCCTCCACCTGCTTTGTAATTTCTTCATCCCGCCCAATACATGACAAGACGTCTGCCTGCAAATTACAGAATACTTTAAAAACTCAGTAGACAGGATGAATAGATATACTTCACCGAGCAGCTTAAGGTACATTTTCAAACCATATTCAGTCAAGCATAAATAAATACTCAACAAACTGATTCAGAATTATACGGCAACAAATCTTGCTTGTTACCGAGCAACTTACGTTCTTAACAGTGAACAATAATAACGCGCCCGTGCGTGTCTCCTATTGATAGACAGTTATGTCTTACTTTGTTCTATATAGTAAATGCAGTCTATTATGAATCACTTTTTTTTTAAATTGATTTTTTATTTAAAAAAAAACATGTTGATACTTTGAAACTCCTCTCATTATTCTCGCTTTTTTTTTCGGGTAAAATCTAGATGAAATGGTATCATTGTTTTAATTAATGTCACCTGAGAAAACTGGCCACGATTTCAAATGGAAAATGACTGAAACAGTCGTTAGACAGTCGCTGAGGGACATACAAAATCGCTGCATAACGAGCACCCATGGGAAATATTAAATTACTAAATCTACGCAGCACGTGAGGTAGTGATATTATCTGCAAACAGCAACATAGATACCGTCTGCACGAATACTACACTATTGATGGAAGTTATTAACGTTGAAAGTGTTATTTTAAAATACTTACTAGAAGCCATTCCACGTTTGTTACAATTATGTCAGCATTAGATGAAATATCCACTTTCAGAATGTGTTCACTATTATTCAGTAACGATGCCACCGGAAGTCCCTTAACAGAAAAACAGTTAAATGCAAAATCTAAAAATAATTAAGAAGCTGAAATAAACGAACATTGGTACTGAGAACTCCACTCTTAACCACAAATGGTTCTTTCGCAGTAATCGCTAAAGTTACTTTACCGTTCCTCACAGTTTCTTCACCATCAAGTAGATAGCTAGTCTAAATTCGTTATATTAATATTTCATCTTAAAAATACAATAAAAGGTTTATATGTTGTATTTCAAAAATAAACCTCCATTTGAAGCTCAAAGTTCCCGACTAACTGAGCAGAAAAGTACAGAGGGACTGAGATCTGAAATAAGATTAGTTCTTGAAAATAAATAATCAAGAATAATGGCTTACCACTTCATCTGGCTCCATAGCAATAGCACAGTTCGTTGTCAACTCCGAGCGTAATTCGTTCTGTGGATCAACAAACAGCATTGCCGATGCTTCAGTTGAGCTTTGCTCGTTACGTTTAAACTCTAGCCTTAACATTCAATATTTATGAATTTTTAAGAACCTATTTCACCAAAATGACGATTTATTTTGTGATTTTTTACTTGCTGATGCCCTTTTTATGCTAGTTCTTTAATGTTACTATTTTTCACACCCCAACGCCGCTATTTCAGAATACTTGCCCAAATATAGATAATTAAGCCAAACCATATAAAACTAATTAATATTATAATCAAAACATTAAGATGTTTATAATCTTATTCTGGTTACCCTAAAAGATAAAATATTTGTCCTATCGTCACTCTACAATTCTCATCTAAGTAACTTGAAAATTAGACGTAATAATCCTCATATGTATATGTATCTATAGTTTAGAAACTTAGCTTTTAATTATCCTTCGCTTTATCAGTTCCGGAAATATGACCCAAAATAACAAAATATAACATCAGAAATTCTTTGTTCATGCATCAAAATATTAGTATAATAATCTTTTAAATTATCCCTAATCATTTATCCACTTCTTCTATGAACAATGAGAATGCAATTCATGATTAATAAGTAGATGAATATTACAACGCCCTATATTTCTGACTATTCGATGTGTGGAAACTGTTGCCACCTATTTCTACACCACCTCACCTGACATTTGTGATACGCCGACCACTCTTGTTTCTCAAACTCAGTAATGCCTCTGCAACCTCTCCTACTAAGCACTCAACGACAGTATTATCCTCGACATATAGACCATAAGAGGAATGACTAATTCTAGAAAGGAAGTAACGGTTAAAAGCAAAGTGGTAAGCATAAAGCCTATAGTAACTAAATAGTTAAAACAACTTAATGCATAGTTAAAAGTTAACAAACATACGTGACAGAATGGGAACCACTATGAGATATGTTTGATACAGATCGTCTTAGAGATAATCCATCAAATTCAAACTGGCCAAACATTAAAGAATGACGATCACCCACTTCGAGAGAGACCCGATTAATCTGATACAACGTTGGTTTCATTATTTGTTGGGAAATACAAATTTCTAATATAAACTTACCATTAGTACCTGTCCTTCATTTAACTGAGCTACTGTCAAGTTAAACAATCCTGTAATTATATTCGTTTTTTTAGGTATTAAGGTAACATCTTTCCTTTCCATTTGAAAAATGGGATCATCGTCAGATACACGGCGTCGACCCAATAAATCACATGACACAGTAACAGATGAAAGTCTATAAAAATAAATGTAAAACTATACCATAATTAGAAATACTAATAAAAAAAATAGATTATACCATACTTGAGAGGATGCTCGGCAGAAGAGAAAATACTGACTCTCAATGGAATTTTTTCTCCAATATGTGCAGTACTACTACATAAAAATGCTGCCTTGAAATTAATATTAGATGCAATTAATTCATGTGTTCAATGCATAATCTATATAAAAAGTGGAACAACTAAAGAATGTAATGGCTTACCAACCTCAACCGATAAAAATGTATCCAGTCTGCCTATCTGAATTGAGAAGAACTGCTTCTCACCTAATACAGCTTTCCAAAGTTGGCTATACTGAGATAGCTTAATAGACCATATTAACGTGGTAAAACTTATAATAAATAATTTGTTAATAGTTCCATTTTTGCTAAATAATTTACCTTATCTTCCGTAACATCTTGACATACAAATGGTGAATGAGGTGGCTGACTTGCAAGAACAGATAGTAAACCATACTCTGCACTTACTGATTCAGCTGATGACATCAACTGTATGCAACACCATATAAAATCCTATAATTTTTAATAAAGCAAAATTTAAAAGATTTTAGAAATTTCATTTGTAACGCAATCCCACACTCATGTTAGTTACATAAATAAACAAAATCTCTCATAATTCATCTTAATATGCACGTGCCTTAACCGATGCAATGCGGAAAGCAGCCCAAACAGCTTTATTTAAAATGCACTGGCGGACAGCTGGTGGTATGCCTTCTCGCACAACCAAGGACCATAATTGCAGGGCTTTAGTGCAGTCCCCACTTGAGTAGTATACATCAGCCATCTATACTAAGAATATATTAATCAGGAAAGAAATTAAAGAAACATCTTAAACTCTAACCTCGCTCATAACTTTGTTTTGCATACGGTGACAACCGTATTTCTTAAATTGAGCTCTGGCTGCTGTTAACAATTGGATAACACCATCATGATTCACCACCAAAGTGTGCTGAATAAGGTTGTAATAATAGTATATTTCTCAAACAACAAACTTGAAAACCTCACAAGAATAGCATTTACAGCATCCTGTTCAGTATTTATAGGTGCTAGACCATCATAACCCACACGCCAAGGACGCTGGCCAAAAAAAACCTAAATATGCTAGATATCTATAAATTAAATTGAATAAAGATTATTTATGGGTAATTAATTATTTGAGTACAAACAGTTGTCTGAGATAGAGGATCAGGAGACGGGTAGGCAGAAGTGACAGAAGTCGCTAAAAATAGTTTAATAATTAATAGAATTGGACATATATCTAGATAATTGCAATGTTGTCATTTATATACGCTGTAATCTGAGAACTGTTAAGGACAATGAAATACCATAAAGTCATACATAATTTCAATGCGGAAATTTCCTCGTTCGCAGCCGAATATAGAGAGGCAGCTAAAGCAAGATGTGTGCCTGGATTCAGTGTTGCTAGAGCAGTCAGACCGGAAACAACTGCCTGCTCGAAAAGCTGGGCAAAATGCCAACACTGGAATGGAAATATTACATAAAACATAAGAATTCATAGATCATGTTAATCACCTGTTTAGCTTTCCAAAGCTGTTGTTCTATGGATGCAAGCTGCGGTGTGGGGTATACTCCAGGATAAAGAGAGAAAAAAATGGCCTGGTGTCGCCTCATCTGGTTTATAGCTTCAACAGCCATGCTATGTAAGAAACACAATTCACACATCTATAAAGTATATAAAATAAATAATTGTATCAGTGAAAACTCCACACAACCCATAATTCACATGAGCTATATTTTACTTTTTCTTGTTCTTCCAATCACATATATCAATCATAGTTAACCTTATAATTTAACAGCCCAACTACGCTTCTCCACTCAAAAATATCTATTCCGTCCCAATGCTCAGTATTGTCTTTACATTGTTCATATGCTAATCGGTAGTTACTGAAAATAATTACACGATGTAGTCAAAATGTAAACCACTGAGAACAAATAATTCAATCATTTGATAATTTCCGAAAATTTAAATTTAAAAAATTAAATATACCGAAAAGCTGTATGAGTATCTTGTCGAAGTTCTGATAAAAACGCTAGTTTAAATAATTGACGCACAACAAGTGATGGAGTATTGTTAGGAATTGAACGAGCACGAATGTTCTGAAGGAATTGTAAAATATCTCAATTCGATACTTGCTCTATATAATTTCGTGATTTGAGAAGTACGGCATGGTTATTTAGTTAAAAATTGAAGAAACATTTCTGATTTTTATTGACTTAGAATAATAGAAGTCAAGTTCATATGGAAAATTACCTAGTTTTTGTAATTAGAACAAAAAATAGATTTAGAAATAACCTTAAGTTTCTGTTGGTAAAATCCTTGAGCTAAATCATGAAATGCTGATTCAAGTTTAGAAACATAGCCCTGAATAAAATTTATATATATCTAATTGAAATAATGATAAAACAAAAAAGAAGAAATATTTACTTGGAGGTCTCCTAATACAGGCAAAACGAAAAGTTGCTTTGGGGTAAGCTGGCATATTTGACACAGTTCATGTGCTCTTTCTGTAGCCAAGGGGTCATCACCAGGTGTTGGCAGAGACCTAATAATTTTAACAATCCCTAGCTTAATTTAAAATATCCTATAGACTTACAAATTACCTCTCCTGCAAAAGAACTACTGCAAGCCTACTGCCATGCCGACTTGACGCTCGTATACTTGCACATTTACTCTCTGCTACTGCTTTTTGCTCAGCCCATGATGGATGGTCCCAATCCAGATCAATGAATAAAACAATTAGCGCTGGAACTTGCTCAAGATACTTGAGCGGCCACTCACGTCGCAGAATACCTTAAAACTTTAATGCAAAAATGAGAATACCCCAAATGTGTAAATGTACTTAGAACATTCGACTCTAAGCATTCAAACTATTCTAATTTTTACCTTTTTGGGAGCATTTCTCGACCTTTGCAGGTAAATCAAGTTCCCCACTTATCATCCTGAGATTCAGTGGCGGACGATCTGGTAACCTCACACTAAACAAGCATTATTCCAGACACTACTAAATATACGAATTTCTGTAGAACCTTCTCCTGCGCCTTCCCCCATCCATACTTCCTTCAATATTACTTTCTACCCCACCCAAAAGTATTTACTAATGCTGAATGGCTTCCTCTGTTTGTTGGGTCCAATCCAGTAAGAAAAATCAACTGTTGGGGTCGACCTCCAAGCCAATCTCCCGCTTCCACAGGATCCATCACTAGTCTACAATAAAAATAAAATATATCTACCCCCACCTACGAGCATTTTCACAGTGAGAAAATAGCAATAACACTCAATTCTATAATATTGAGTAAAGTAATTATTCTTTCGAGAGACTTAAAATTCCATATACATATATCACAGAATGAACTGGATTCTTTGCGTTAAAAAAGTAGTTAACAATTTATTTATTCAATCAAGCTGTCGAGAGACAACGAAATAAACTTCTCCAGAGAGCAAGATGGAACAATCAGTCGAGCTGAAACACCACATTAATTTGAAACCCTTCAATTCCATAAAATACATTTCTTTATATCTCGATATACTTGAAAACCAAAAATAATTACCTTCTTGAAACCGATATCCTTAGCATATTCTCGGAAACAGCGACGGCACATATCCAAACCGTACTTGCGAATTAAACCATGGTGATTGGAACATACACGGCTATAATTTTTAGTTTATTAAAAATTTCATGACGTATTCATCGTACGAATAGTAATAACATATATTACATACATGTCTCGAAACATTTAAAATCCAAATAAACAAAAGATTTCCATTAGTCTCACAAATATTATCCATGGAACAGTAATGTAGCCTATAAAATCTATTAACCCATAAACTGCCTCTATTACTTACCATGAACGAGATCCAGGGCCGAACTTGCGTGGATGCGAAAACCATACGTTAGCAAAACCCATCTTCGAGCGATCTACAGTATACGGAATGGATAAATTGTAATAAACAAGTCTAGCACTTTAATTTTATTTACGAAAAGACAAAATATAAGTCCTACTTAACGTATCTTAGTTAGACGCTTATTTCAAATTGTCAGTTTTCTAATTCAACATTAGCTACAAATATATACAAATGAATAGTACTGAGTTATAACCTACAATATCAATCCAAAAACAAAAACCACTCACAACTATATGGAAATTTATTTAATTTCCTGTGAGACTACTTAATATCCGCGTAAAAAATAAAGTACGTAAAACTAATAATTAACACAAGTTTAGGACTATGAACTAGAAATACCGTCACATTTATTGCGTTATATTATGGTAGCTGTTGTATCTTATCGCCATGGGACCAATACGATGCAGTCGTCGTGCCCCGCCCACCTTTTAACTAGAGAATAAAATGGCACATAACTATTCTTCCTTGAGTACGAATGTTTTTGTTCATAGAGATATGTATTTATATATATCTCACTTCTATTAGCTCATCATCACTCAGATTAATAGCATCAATTGTTCATTCCTTATTTAAAAAGTTTAAAATAAGATTTTAAATTAAGCATTGGTACATCTCTTGTATGTACACGTGAATGTTAGGCCATTTTAACATCCTTATAAATTTCCTAAGAAGTACTCAACCTAAGTAATGGCTTTACTTGTAGAGTTATAGAGCGAACTCACAAATTTTAACTGTTGCACCTTATTATGTGAACTGTTAGTCATTCACAAACTGATAAGGATTATTCTCGACATGTGGTCAACAGGCGCCGTTGTTTGCTCTCCTTTCTATCGAATTCTCAGTACCTGTTGTCCTATTAGGAAGACTACATCAAATAGGGTAAGATATGCGTATTATATTAAATATAGATACTAATTATTTTTTTAATTGCCATATATTTTTCATTTTGTATAATAGCAAATAATCGTTCCCATCATAACATCACCATTCACACACATGACGAATGTTATTTCAAATTCTTATGGGGTGCCTATCATATTCAGTTGCTCTCACATGGAGGGTTTGATGATTTCTCTTCGAATTACCAGAATGTGTTCAATGTTGTCGAACGGAATCATGAGGGATCTTCCTTAGTAACCTGGGTGATAATCCAAAAGCTCATTTGTCACTGCGAATCCCAGCAATCCCACGTCAGATGACGACCCAGTCTTGACAAGTTGACAATTCAACAGAAAATTTAAAGAATTTTAGAGTACATGCTGAGCTGAAGTTCCTAATAATTCTACTAAAATTATCATTTACCTAACACTAAAATTTATTAATTATATTCCAATTGTAGTCTGAATAATACAGACTAACAATCTAGTGCGATTTCACATAATCATAATCTAATATGATAGGATTTTTATTAAAAATTATATCCACATAAATTAATATCAAATAAATTACAAATAAAGGATAAACTTATAAAGCCCATACAAAGGGCATTATTTCTTTGGTTTTAATTACTTCACTTGAAGGATAACATATAATGAGAAAAAAAAGCATAGAAAGTCATATTCTACCTATTAGCTCACCTTTTTTTTTACAGTATCAACCTCAGCATCAAAAAACTGTCGACGTGGGAGGTTTGCCTACATTTTCATCAAAGACGCTTACGGTTCAACCACAGGCTTTAGACTTGACTGTTCAAGATTACGGGCAAATCCATTTTAAACTCGACTATGATTTTTCCCAGAGTAAGGTATGTTCAAGAACACTACTAGCAAAAAAATGTATGATATAAGATTTTGTGAGAAACTAAAATCTGTAGCGCCGCGTAGTTTTAATAAATCTTGTTTTTCTTGGTTAATAGCCACAGAAATTTTCACATCTACTGATTTTTATGCTTGGAACATATCTATAGTGTAGAGTTTTATATCGAAAAGATGATCCAATGAAGAAATTAAAATAAAGCAGTTCTATTTCGATGTCTATATATTTGCTTGTATGAAACAATTAGTTGAGAACATGATTTATTATAAACCGAATATAATGGTGTAACTTTGAAACAATGAGATAATATATAATTTCCTTTCAGCTATCAGTGACGATAGTTGAAGCCAGAGGCCTTCCAGCTATGGATAGAAATGGAATGTCTGACCCATATGTGAAACTTAGTATTTTGCCAGAAAGGAAGCAAAAATATGAGACAAAAATCATTCGTAATACTTTGAATCCAGTCTACAACGAAACTTTTCTTTTCTCGGTATGTTACACAGAACAATTTTTCACTTATTCTGAGCGAAAAACATGCGATTATCGGTGGTGGTCCGCAAACCCATTCACTCTTTCATGCATGTCCCATTTCAAAAGGTTATATATACTTAGGAATTGAGATGATGGTAACTGCTAGTATTGATAGCATTTCAGGTGGAGTTAAATCTCTTAGCTTCTAATTCGGGGTTCGAATAATGTAAAGTGATATTATTTTCAGATTCCGTTCAATGAATTGCAGTCTAAAACGTTACTGCTGGTTGTTTTTGATTACGATCGATTATCTAAGGATGACAAAATGGGTCAATTATCAATTCCTCTGGAATCTATTGATTTTGGTACAACGACTGATATTGATCGATATCTGAGTAAACCAGAGAACGATGATGATGTTAGCACTTCATTTATCTTAAATCAGTGTTAAATTGGAACTTGTTTTCGTTCTACGATTTACTATCTCTTTCCGCCTTGGATTAGATTCTATGCAGATAAGCATGTATTTGAGTATAATTGGACGAAGTCGTTACTTAAAATAATACAGATAGTACTACCGCTACCTTTAAAAATTGATATCTTTATTCTATTTCTCCTTTAGAAGGAATCTCGTCTTGGAGATATATGCTTTTCAACCCGATATCGTCCAGCCACTGGGACAGTAACTTTAACAATAATGGAGGCTCGTAATCTCAAGAAAATGGATGTTGGTGGATCTTCAGGCAAGGAATTTTCATATATATCATAACTATATTTCCTGTATCTTTGACTATATCAATGTGGAATTAATAGATATTATATAACAGATACTTGTTTTCCCACCTTTTCCTTGACTTTCTAATTTTCTATTTTCTGTTAATAGCTCAGACTTTCTCATTGACGTGTTCTCTATTTTGAATTCATATCTGACATTGTATAATATGTATCGATTTGCCCGTATGAAAACATGGCTCAATGTGGGAATTTAATAGGGAACTAAGATCTGTAGGTAAACGGAAATTATATACTCATGAATAAAAATAAATTATAGTATCCAATATTTTTATTTTTATACTAGAAACTTGCTTAAACTGAGTCCATTTCAGTGCATTTTAAATAATCATAAAAATAAGTTGTTTCTTTTTGATAATGATTTTCGAGAATTATTTTTATATAAATAGTCATTACTTCATTACTTCCAATAAACGCGAATAATTTAAAAACCAAAAATTGAAGCTTAGTAATAAATTATAGCGAAAAGAACTAAGCCGAACGGAAGTCATTTCAATGAACGGGATAGTTTTGAGTTTTCTCTAAGTATCTGCGACTTTCCTCTAATGCTCAACTGTTCTGGATTATGCACTCTAAGCACTTCAACTTATTAATAAGAGTAGCAAACTAAAAGACAAAATAATAGTTTCCTATAAAGGAAAGGCTTTGCTTTTTACTTCTTCTTATTAATTTTTCCCAAATCTCCCTTTATCTTTCTCTCTTTCTTCCCAAATTTTATTGATTTTGTTTTTCCTGATCATTAATATTTGATTTTTTTACTACATTGTTCTATTTATTATTATTATTATTATTATTATTATTATATATATATATGCCATACTAATTTAGAATAAAATCCTAGAAACACAAGATCTAAATTAACTAAGAGAAGGCAATATTTATCCACGAAGAATTGATACTTCATTATGAATCATCTATGGTCCTTAAGAGTTAGGGGAAATCACCTATAGTGGTTTTTGTTCTAAAGTGTAATATCCCAGTATTTGCACTATTTCCTTCTATTAACTATAGAACAATATTCTTAGGATATATGTCCTTCCATCAAGGGTTTCGCTGACGTATATTAAGAGTACTTTTGACGACTAAAGTAAATATTAGTTTATATTATGACGCAGAAAACGCTTTTAACTAAATATTCAAAATTCTATAGTAGTGTTAAGATGATCAGAGTGAAGTCCAGTGGGATTGCTGGAATCAAAATGGATACGAATCTATAAGAAGGGTGAGAAATGGACAATATAAGGTTAGAAAACAATTTTGGAATGCATTATTGTATTATGTCGTAACTGATCTGAATATGTTATTCAACAGCAGGGGAATGGATCGATATATTTCATAATTTCATTTTCCCACTACAAGATCTCATTTGCTATTTTCATTATTCAAATAGCAATCCATCTGTATTGATGGCATATATTATCAATACGACAAAGAACGATTGATGATATGAACAACAAATTCGCAATATTTCCTTTGGCCAACCACTCTCGATAACGCAATTTGTGCCAATTTACACAAATTGATGTGTGCATGTTTTCTGTGTCAAGTTTGGAAAAGGGTGTCTGAAGGGGGAGCAATGACTATCCAAGCAACACTTCGGACAGATATACGGTAGCAATTATAAACAATCTCCAATCGTTTTTTGTTGGTTTTTAATAACAACAACGCAATGAAGCCTCTTTCATGCGTCATCGTTTTGAGAGAAAATACGTTAATCACCATTCTATTAACAATGCCTAACTTCTATGCTCATTTACATAGCAATTACTTTTTTGAATTATAGCCAAACTTATATTTCTTTAACTACAAAAATGATCCTTTGACCTCAACTATTCCTTTGGGATTTCGTAATAAAAAATAATAATATTTGCAATATTTCTCTTTAATATCCTATTAGTATATAACCTCTTTTAAATATTGGTTCTTTCTATTTTTACTTATTTTTATTTTCATCTTTCCTTCTTTACTCGTTGAAGAGGTACAGATGCTATATGCGTATCAAATAATGGAATATGTAGTTTTTTTTTTGAACTAATTAAATGTGCTTCCTAATCCGTTTTGGATATTGGATCGAGAAGGGCTTATTTCAGATCCATATGTGAAAATATACCTTCATCACGGGAAGAAACTTCTCAGCAAAAAGAAAACATCTAGGAAATATAAGACGCTGAACCCCTATTATAATGAGAGTTTCCAGTTTAAAATAGAGCCATGCATGATGGAGGTAAATTTAGTTAAGTTAAAAAAAATTCCTTATAATGTAAATTGCTGTTAGTTTTCATAGATGATAAATTGAAATTAAAATCAACAAATTTTTTTAAAGGAAATAGGTGAACTGAAAGAGTAAGTAATAGTTTTTTTATAGAAGGTCCACTTGATAGTATCTGTTTGGGATTATGACAAAATGAGCAAGAACGATTTCATCGGAGAGGTGAGTTTATCCATCTTTCACTTTCTTTGTTTAACTAAATATTTGTGTGCGAATTATAAGTTATCATATTGAAAAGCAGCGTTACACTAGTACTATTTTATATAATTTAGGTGACGCTTGCATCTCGTGCTCTTAACTTACCACAGGTAAGTTAAATAATAATAAAAATTATTGGATTTAAATTACACCACTATTGTTTTTTTTACAAAGAAATGTTCCATGCTTCAACTTCTTTTATAGATTATGAAATATCATGCAGTTCTAGCTTTTCTAGTAAGCATATTATGGATGTATCACAATTAATGTACTAAATTTAGTGTCATTTCCTAGGTATCTCATGCTTGTCACGAACAGTGGGCTGAAATGATGACTTCACGACGGCCTGTAGTTCAATGGCACACATTACAGGAACGGATGGAAAAAGAGAGGGAGAGGGACAAAGATTAAATGGTCCAGGGCACATTGGCTTGTTTATCATGTTTATCTTTCATTCAAAACTGTTTGGAAATTTAAGTGATAAGCGTGATGTATACATATTTTGATCATAATTTATTTTGTGGGTAATTTCTTTCCACCAAAATTATTTCACTAATGTCATTATCTCATAATTTATCTCTAAAGAGAGTAGATCCGAAGAATAGCCTAACAAGCCAATTTGCCTCTTAGTACTCACAAATTGAATAAATATCTGCTATTATTCTGGATACGTCTCTGATCTGTTTTTATAAACTGTGATATGGAACTATTTCAACATTTCCTCTTGCACAACAGTATGAGATACGAGTCCTTCTGTAACTTCCTATAATAATAGTACTAATTATATCTGCATTAGAAACAAGTATGTTATGATAACTGTATCTTCATACATAAATATTAAAGTGTTAATACAACCAGATTTAAATAAAATATAAAAGTACCTGTTTTTTAGAGCTAAATCAATAGAGTTCGAGATTTTCCGCATAAACGTAGAAAATTCTAAATGAGTAACAAAGAAAACCATGATTGAGTAATTTGCATCATAATAGCAGGCACTTTCAGGGAACACAGATTTTTAGGGAAATCTATATGCCAATTATCCAATTTACTAAACAAAATTAATTAAGTGAAATGTATACGGCTAGAAATATTTCTCATAGTGGTTAATGTTAGAAGAATGTCAAAGAGAAGTCATAAAATTACAACAAAAACAATTTTAGAGGATTGCTAGTCACCTGAAAAGATTAATCATTCTTATATATTTTTGTTAATATTAAGAAAGAAAATTCCCACAGTTTGGATATGGGTAACAAAATTGAGGCAATGTCTAATACTTGCTAGTTGTTGAAAATTTGAAATTTTATGGTACCTGTATGAATATACTATTGAAGTAAGCTGATAAAATAATGTAATAAAAGCTGCTTAAAACATAAAACAGTCGAAATCACCTTCGAATTTTAGTAAAAAAAATATGCTGTGAAACTAATTTATTCTAAAGCGTTATACTTTTGGATTTACTGAAGAACTTCTATACTTATCTCCTGAATATGCCTTTAAACTTGCAAGCGAAAGCAAATTAATAAACTGATAGTATGTGATTGTTATTAAATTGCTCATTAAACTATGTAATGAATAATGTAGTGAGTTTTCTGTTTAATGAAGTATTACAAATACATAAGACACCAGATTCTACTACGTAATCAGAAATGACACATACTTAACATATCCTTAGTTATAGGCGATTAACATGTTTTTAAAAAAACAAAATATCAGTTTTAATCAAGAAAACAGATTTTGTGTGATGAGCAAAGCGTACTCTTTTTCTGTAGGGTTTCTTGTGAATATATCTAAAATGTACTGGAAGTTACAATGGGGACGTCTTTTAAAACGGAACTTACAATTTTAGTGTTCCAGAAATTCAGTTTATCATCGACATTTTCTTTAAGACTCATGTGAAAGTGCTAGAGTTTAATCATTCCTTCATAATTTGACTATTTTTGATCTCTGTGACTCTAAACCTTTCTATGCTTTTAGCAGATATCATAAAATCAGATTTTATGTTTCTTATAGTAACATTTGTTTGTGTTGTATCGTGGCTTACACACAAGCATGAAATTCCTCAATTTATGTTCTTGACTTTAATACGATAGTATCCTACCGTCCATTGTCCGCACGGGCCTCTGTTGTAGCCTTATGACGCACGTGTGTGTGTCTGTTTTTTTCAGTACTTTTAAGCGGCGTTTCTTTTTTTTTGTTCTTATTGTGCGTATTTTATGTATTTGATTATAAAGGCTTAATTACCCAAGTTTGAGGTAAATACCAAAATTGTTGTGGCAAGACAACGGTTTGATTTCTGATATACCTCAGCTAAGCGCTCCATTCCAATATATATTAAATTTGATTTTAACTTATCTGCTTTAGCTAACTATTAAATTGCAAATACACTGTGTGATTAAGCCAAGGTTTTTTTTTAAGTAGTTAATAGATCAAGTTTTTAAGAATATTACTGATATAATTACTCTGCTCGATCATCTTTCATTCTATATGTAGTTTAATGCTAATGTAGAAAGAACTAAAGAGAGTATCAAGTATCAAGGCCACCAAAAACAAGAGCAGCTAAGAAAGCATCAGTTACTTTAGCTTTTTTCTTAGAGGTAGAATTGATTCTAGAAAACATGCTAGTTTTCTTTCTTTCGGCATTTATTTTTTATTATACATCCTCTTCTAAAACAACGGGAGCTTAATCACTAGATTTTAATACTTAAATGTTAACCTCGTAATGAGTCTGCATTTTACAAAAATTTTAAGATGGATCTGTGAATTTAGTGGAATGATATTTTTGAGGAAGTGGTGATTGTTCGTGATTGAAGGATTTCTCGTATTTTTATTCCTCAATTTTGCGCGAGCGGTTGCGTAGCGGTCTCATATGTCCCGAATGCAAGTGCGATTGGATTCATCAGTCTTTGGCACGTAGGCTAGGACACTGCATCAAAGTGTGAGGTGATAAAGTTGTCCCTATCTCCCGGATGGATTCTCATGTTTGTAATATTTATTTGATGCTCATAGTTATCTTGCACTATTACTCACTTATCTGTAAACGTTGGCATAGATCTCTGGAGATGTCGTGAATCCTCTAACCTGTAACTGTCTCTGTTCATAGTGGAATATTATTAAAACAACAATATCTACACTATTTTACTTGCATTATAAGACATTTTACGCATTATTTGACTAGTAAATGCGGTAACTTGGATTTCTTTCTGTGGTTTTTACAAGCTAGTGGGTTGCATAGTGTTTTGTACAGTCGTAAAATTTAACGATTTCTTCAATATCTGTAAATCTATTATTGTTTCTATAAACTCTTCAGTCTTCTATAACTTTATTCCATGCTTCCATCGATTGCCGTGCGGCAGTGTCTGTCCTCTCAATCAGAAAAACGCCTTCAGGCCTTTTTTTACGTAATCTGGAGAAACTCATACATTCTCTATAGGAATTTATCTTATTTGTATTCTATTAATTTCAACACTTTGAATTCCCATTTGATTATGGGTAACAACAACGCGTCAGTTGTCACCATTTTCTATTTATTTGCTATAGGCATTGTCCCAATCAATGAGTTGCCTACATTTATGAACACCTCTGATGCTCTAAACTTTTATTTCTAGTCTTAACAAAACAACATATATTATCCTAAAAAGTCCACATGCCAATTTATCGTTTACTCATATTCACTAAAATGTCAATAAAAGCTCACTTTAACAAAATGTTTTTCAAGAATGGCATCTTACGCTCAGTTCCTCACTAAAGAAAAAGAAGATGAGCTTCGCTCTATTGCTAATGCAATCGTATCTCCTGGAAAAGGAATCCTCGGTAAGTAGGTTATTCCTTTACTATCTATATCTACTATTTTGTTAATCTGCCTTTTAGCTGCTGATGAATCAACAGGCAGTATGGAAAAACGTTTAAGTAGCATTGCGCTCGAGAACAACGAGGAAAACAGAAGAAAATACAGACAGGTAGACATAGGTTGCTCTGTATTTTATGTGTGGTAGAACGGATAAGAGGTAATTATTCATCTTTTTCCAGTTACTCTTCACTGGAAATGCTGATTTGGGTAAATATATCTCTGGTGTAATTATGTTCCACGAGACTTTTTACCAGAAAACAGATAGTGGAACTCTTTTTGTCGACGTGCTTAAGAGCCAAGGAATTATTCCCGGAATCAAGGCTAGGATTGCTTATATATGTTATTTTCCTTTATTTTCTTTATTGTTTCTAGTGTTTGTTTAGGTTGACAAAGGTGTAATTCCTCTTGCTGGAACCATAGGGGAGGCAACCACTCAAGGACTAGATGATTTGAATGCCCGTTGTGCACAATACAAAAAAGTAGGTAATCTTCCGTTTCAGTGAAAATAAATTAGAAATATATCTCTTGCCATTATAATTTTTCCAAATGTCTTTCTTTTTAATCGTTCTATAGTTGTAAAAAATGTTCTCGTTTAATCTCGTAGGTAATAATCCGGTTTCTTTTCAACACTTCAGCTTAGTATTCCTCTCAACAGAAAGACGCAGAGAAATATTGCACGTGCGACAGTTGACCTCTAAGTAATTCGTATTTCCCACGCATTATTCCGTGGTCAATTAAGTAGATAATTGAAATAATATAATTGAAAACTTTATCAGTAATACGTGTTTGTAGAATATAGTATAAATCCATAAGTTCTTCACTAAATGGCATTAATTTTTAGACAAGTTTGCCAGATATGAAGCTGGTTGTTGATTATCTCGAGACTGCCATTTTCTAGTTGGCCTTTGAGAAGGAATTTTTTTTTAAATGAATGACATGAAAAGTACTGATTAAAATACAAAATTTAATGATTCTGACCTTAGTAAAAAATGATAAACTAAATCTCGATCGCAAATCTAATTATAGGATGGCGCCCAATTCGCCAAGTGGCGTTGTGTCCACAAGATTTCCGCCACTACTCCTTCACACACAGCACTCGTCGAGATTGCTCAGGTTCAGTATAGTTACTGTACATAAATTCTTATACTTGATTAGTTTTTATTTAAAACATCCTGATAACAACTATTCAATCACTTATAGGTACTTGCACGCTATGCATCAATTTGTCAGCATAATGGGCTTGTGCCTATTGTGGAACCTGAGATTCTGCCTGATGGAGAGCACGACATTGCACGATGCCAAAAGATTACTGAGACTGTTCTGTCCTATTGTTACCGGTTTGAACATTTAAATAATGTAGTATTTTCATGGTGTCCTCACACTAATAATTCACATAAATGATTTTAATCTCGGGTATTTTGTGTTTAATAACACATTTTCTCACTTATTGTGATTAACTTATTTAATTTTAATTTTCAGAGTGATAAACAAGTTAACATAAAATCACGTAAATACATAATTAAGGGAATTTTTAGCAATAGCAAGAGAACAACTTTCGTAACCAATAATAAAAATGTTATGAGACATAAAAATTATAAATACTTAAGCAAAAATTTAGAATTTGTCATATATTATTCTGCATAAAATATCTTAAGAGCTCTGAATGACCATCACGTCTTTCTCGAAGGTACTTTGTTGAAGCCAAATATGGTTACTCCTGGTGAGTTTACAAGTTTAGTAAGGTACTTTATTAAAACGTAAATGAAATAAGAGATTAAAAGAGAGGTAGAATTGGAAGTGAGGAAAGTGATTCTTATAGGACAATCATATACTGGAACTAAACCTTCGAATTCTGAAATCGGTTTGGCTACTGTAACTGCACTACAACGATCAGTTCCCGCGGCTGTACCGGGAGTAGTATTTCTCTCTGGAGGACAATCAGAGGAGGAAGCAACAAAGAATTTGAATGCTATTAACCTGGTAAAAATTCTGCTTTTTCTAATAAATCATAATTATCTATATTTCTCAGAATATTTTATTTTAGGCATATGGTAAAAAACCGTGGGCATTGACCTTCTCTTACGGTCGTGCCCTTCAAGCCTCAGCTTTAGCTAAATGGGCTGGAAAAGATGAAAATATTGTCGAGGCTCAGGTATACTGCCGATATAGCATAATGGAATCTTCTTTGACTAATAAAGATTTGAATGCCTGATTAAATGTGATCCATAGTTTAATATTTTATAGGCTGTTCTACTGCATCGTGCTCAGGTGAATTCCTTGGCCTCCATGGGAAAATACTCTGGTGATATAGTAGGTGATACTGCTGCCTCGCAGTCCCTTTTTGTTGCTAATCATGCCTACTAGATGCATCTTTTATATGCATATTGCTGTCACCAATCAATACAATTAATAATCGAAAAAGCATTTATATATGCATGTGTGGTATTTGATGAGAATCATGTAGTTCATGAAATCTGTAGCTATGTCGCTTACTCATTTTGATGTAAGTTCGCTAATTTTAATATATTATCATAGAATGATAGATAGATATACGTCTGTGTTAATAAATATCAAATACGAATCTATTTATACATAATGTATAAAACTCAGAAACAAACGATTTATTATACTAGGGCTTTATACATGAACTGATGATCTACAGTAATGTTTCTGTTAGCAACTGACTTGGCAGGGGGAGGCGGAGCAGGACAAGGTGGAGAAGAAATGAAATATTTAGGAGGCAAGTATATGCACTCAGAGCTACTTGGGATAGGGAGACATTCATGTTTAGAAGTGCAAGCAGTAATTTGCTGAACGCTTTTAACTGTAGGTTTGGAATTCTGGAATTACATTCCAAAGCATTAAAACAGCAATAGTATAGAGACTTTTAAAAATTATTAAAGAAGAAGAATATAAAAAGTATTATGTAAGAAAGAAATCACTTCGAGGTTTTCCAAAATAGGAAAAACTGTAGTTGCAACAGTTGAGTAGACAATTGGAGCACAATTAACATATCCACATCGCCTATAGAATGCCATCTGATCATTCGTAGACAAGTAGACCTAGATTTTTCCATTGTATACTTTCTTTCAGTATTTGTGGCTGTTTGGATTGATCATGCATTAAACCAATGTATAACGTAAAGCATTATAACATAGATCAAATACCTCAGTAAAACCGAATTGCTTAATATAAGTTTCTATAGCAAACATGAGAGTCTTTCCAAGACCTCTTCCTCTTTCATTTCTACTAACAATAACGGATTCAACCCAACATGACGACGACCTGTAGATAATTAAAGAACTTTGCGAGGATAAATCCGAGTAAAAAATAATGAAACAAATGCAAACAACACAACCAATCTATTAGGGAGACGACAAATTCTTGCATGTCCAACAAGTTTATCTGTCTCTTTCTCAATAAGCAAAAGTGCCATAGGAGGAGAAGGTCGACAGGATTTAGCCTGAGAATGTTCACGGGAAGCATCACTGCGTGGCCATTCCTAAAATTTAACTTAATTTTTTTTTCAGGTTTACTTATAACTTATTGCGGAGTTTCCATATATTCAACAATATTTAATTTTAAATACCGAAGCACCTCATTAAGTAATTCAATGCATTTCTTGTTGAAATCCTGGCGACTGTGAAGTGGAGTGAGACTATATCTATCCATATTCTAAATCTATAAATAAATATGTATAACAGCCCGATAACTAATGTTATAATGTAAATGTCTTGCTAAATAAATATATACATAGGAATTGAGCGTTATTTAAAATTTCCTTTGGTACATTAGTTCTGATACTTTCAAGTTTAAATGATATAGTTCTAGGCAAAAAGTGCTCTATTGATGAATGTACAGTTAATGTATCCGAGATCAATTAAATTTCTCTCCTTTGATTTAAAAAGCAATTGCTTAATTAAAAAAGATGGCGTAGGCGCCTGAGATATGTCTATATTTGTTTCAATATAATTTCGAGCAGTTATATAAGTAATCCATTATACTCTATGCAGTCAATTTTCCACCATAGAATTATTGCGAACTGGTGATAAACTGGAAAGCTTATATTACTTTTCTTAAATAAGTACTTTACACTTTATTTAGTTATATGTATAGAGGCTTATAAGATGTACATACTCATAAACAGTGATAAATATAAATTGCAAATTCTCCATTAAGAGATTAGATATATTTTTGGATCTCACTATCTCATACTGAAACATTAATTTATAGGCTGTTAATAATAAGCAGTCAAACATTTTTTTTAATATCTAAAAAGATTATTGACATTTAGAGTAAAGTTAAATATAAGCATATCATATTTTGCATCACTCATAATAAACCAAACCAATTAATAGGGATACCTGTGTTATTAGGTTAAACCATTCCAATGGAAATAGCCGTCGTCCCCGTGCACTTTCGCGTAGTTGTTAAGTGAACTAGCAAGTGCCGAGGAACATCTAACATAAAAGTATTTGCCTTCTGGATTTTTAAGCTAAGTGATCATTGTAATTATTGATTAGATTTAAAGATTATTTTTTCTATATTTAAAACTTATTTTAATGTCAGGATATTATACTCATCGTTTCAATAGTTAAAAAGGGATTGTTCATACTGAAATTTGTGAAAAACCAAGGGTTATAGATTTTACCAGTTATGGAAATATTGTCAGCAACATGTCTGCCTTGTCTGGGATGCCAATTCCCAGTTCTCAACCAGTGAAATCTAGCAAGGATACAAGAATTCGAAGTAATACTGACAGCGAATTGATGCAGACTGCACTGCCGTATTCAGAATACGATGGAGGGGATGGAGCGCCACACAGGCAAAATAATTTTATTTCAGACGTATATGGTAAATATGTTGATTTCAATAGTTTTAAGAGCAAGGATCTATGAATTATTTGGATTGATCGACAAAGAGCTTGACACTCTTTATGCAGAAAATTGTGCACGTAAGTTTTCACAGCAACGCCTAGTACTATTGTTTGTTAATGCTTCTACATATACATTTTAGATTAAACAGTACTAACTTAAAGCAATTTCAGTGCGGGCAAAAATAGTTGCATTGACGGAGACATATGGTGATTCATCTGTACTGCAGCATGAGGCGTTTACCACTCCAAGTGAAAATATGAAAGGAAGTGGACGGAAAGGCGAGGTTTCTAGTTTATTCTAGTGTTGTTAATCCAAGTACAAAAGGTGATTACTTTTTGAATATTATCAATTCTCCTTACTTTCTTTCCATCAAGTTTAAGAGCTAAATTGAATCTAAAACAACTACTAGCATTTTATGAGTACTTAAACTCAAGTATATTCATCTTTCAGCTATGCATGTAGGTCAGAAATTAAGAACCGCTCTTCGCGGTCCACCAGGACGCCTCGTTTTTAAAGTAGGAGGAAGCGATGATGAACGTTTTCGGTTTGTTTTAATTTAGCTAGTGGATATCCTTTTTACAAAGTATAGGCATGTACTTCAGCATGTCTCGCCGTTTCGAAGGCCATCGTGATGGTGTTTGGCATATAGCTACGGATTCAGCTAGTGGAATTTGTGGTAGTGCAAGTGCAGGTATTTAGTCTTCTTTCTGTCCATATAATTGTTTAAGATTACTTCTTACAAATTTGAAATTTTAACTTTCTAGTATAAATTATCATTTATTTAGATCATACAGCACGTATTTGGTCATTGGACTCAGGAATCTGTCTATATACATATGCAGGACACTCTGGATCTGTTAATTGTACATCATTTTCACTTCACTCTGAAGGACAATTATCGGATGTTACCGTAGCTACAGCTAGCGGGGATGAATCGGCTCATATCTGGAAAGCTACAGTGGGAAGTGAATGTTTCAAATGAATCTAAAATAATTGCTATAGTTATTCTACTAGTCATCTTAGGTTTTAATGACGTCCTTTAGTATACTAATTGTATCAATGGATTTAGGCCAGTTGCCACACATAATCTCAGAAGATGATGATGATGAGAAGGAAATTGGTGACACAGGTGTTTATTTAAATCATAATATGTGACTTTGTTAATCACTTCTAGTTTAATTATTTAGACAACGAGATAATAACTTCATCGGATGGTATTCGCAGCAAAACCCCACTTTTGAGGCTCACAGGACATACAGGAGTGGTTATAGGGTGCGATTGGCTTGCAGGTGAAAAATTTGGTTTTCCCTACCTACATATTTGGCATTCCTTTTTGGTCCTTACATTTACGAAATATATTTAGGAGGAGATCAGCTTATTACTGCTAGTTGGGATCGAACGGCAAACATCTATGATGTTGAGCGGGGAGAAGTTCTTAATATTCTTAGTGGTATGCATCTAGTTATTTATTCTATTAATTTATAATAGACAATGCTTAATTAATTTCAGGTCATGAAATGGAGCTTAATCACTGTTCGGCACATCCAAGCCGAAAGTTAGTGGTGACATCCTCAAAAGATTCGACATTTCGTCTCTGGGATTTTCGTGAAACAATACAATCCGTTGCTGTTTTTCAAGGCCACCAAGAGTAGGTATCTCTTTTATTAGTTTTATTGTTAAATCTTTAGTAATAGTTATTTATCCATATAGCTCGGTGACTTCCGTTTCATTTTCTGCTGGCGATAGAATCGTGTCGGGTAGTGATGATCGAACTGTAAAGGTAACCATTTGATTCATACATGCGACCCCAATAAATAAACTGATATATTTGTTTTTATAAAATTGGTTGGCAGGTTTGGGACTTGCGTAACATGCGCAGCGCCATGTCAACCATACGTCTTTCTTCAGCAGCTAACCGATTATCAATCAGTAAGGCACATGGTGCAATCGCAATTCCGCTCGATAATCGGCATGTCAGGATCTATGACTTAAATGGAAATCGTCTGCCAAGAGTCCCAAACAGAAGGGTTTGTCGCAAGTTCTACCTTCATACTATTAATTTGACATAGCTCATTTTCAGTGTCACTCTCGCATGGTATCATGCGTAGCTTGGGCAGATGACCATGCACACAACAATCTAATCACTTGTGGTTTCGATAAGGCTGTTGTAGGATGGAAAGTTCTATTAAGCAAAGAGTAGGAAGTTTTTGCCATAAAATGACAAATCTGATGAATGAAATACCATATTTCTAGTTTCCTATTCTAACCATATTGTTTCAAAAATGATACTCATATTTATAATGAAACTATCACATCGGTAACATCACAATTATGCACATGAATATGACCATTTGCATTGTTCACATCTAATATTGCCATACAACAAAGTACAAAGCACCATGACTGGAACTGAAAAGCTGCGCATCCCTGTAAGTCAGATTGAGTGGGGAGAAGTGATCGATTTGCAACTCACATGGACCATGGTAAAACAAGACAATAACGAGGTATAAGTGAGCATTACTATACAATTACGACTCAAATAATTATTGCTATTAAAATATACTTATTTCTTAACCAGCCCAGTAATGTTAGTATTGACTGCATCAACAGGAGTACCGTATTCGCCGTCTTCTAGATCACGAAATGATTCTCCGGGTAAAACTTCGCCCATCTCAAGTTTGCCTTCAGAGAATCCAGACGACATCTCAGCTAACCTGCACGATTTTCATAATCGATACGATCCAGGCTATCCTTACAAATTAAACGCACCTCTTATCCACTTTATCGATCATAGCCTGGAAATCATCAGGCGTTGGGTGCACACCCTCTGCTTTGGAAACCATAGCCCGTGCAGCAGCATCTCCTGTTCGTAGAACTTCATCGAGGAAATCATCACCAAATGGATCTTAAGATAAATTTTAAACATGTTTTTACATATGGGGGAATCTAATATTATATATACATAAGAACGGTAAATTATAACGAACCATATTCCTTGCTGCTGTTTTTGCTCTTTTCATTGGCTCTAGGATCAAATGAATCGTCAAATACGTCTTCCATTTTTGCCAATTGAAGGTTTTCTAAACGGCGTCCTACCTAAATTAAGAAATACCTCTCCTATTATTCATATCAATACTATATAATGTTAGAGATTGACGTACTTCGGGAGCAGAATTCCTTGGCAGTATGGTCCTTCTTGGAGCTACAGGTGGCGGCGGAGCTAAAGATGGAGTAGGACATGATGGAGGTGGTTGAGAAGGAGCTGTTCCTGATGGAGATGAGTGGGTTGGGGATGGTTGGTCAGAGTGACCTAGACGAAGTGTTTTAATCCACACCATTTGAGTGTGTTAACTCTAACTTCTAGAAGGGAGCTCTACATAACTTATCAAAAGGTGACTACATCAAGAATAAAGGAAGTTGGACAGATCTTAACACTAAATATGCAATATCTTTTGAAATTCAGAAACATACCGTTTGTAGCAACAGTTTTAGTATTTGGTGGAAAATGTGAAGATGCTGATACTATATCAGCAAACGGATCAGATGAAACAGGAGAGGCAGAATTCATATATGGAGCTGAGTACAGCTGATGCTACAATGAAATAAAATCAATTTAAAAGTATAGTAAATTATGTGATTCCAAGAAATTGATTTACATCAGAGATTTTGGCGGTTACTCCAGGAGGTGGCCCAGATGGCACTGGTGTTAACGGAAGAGCAGGAGCATCAAGTAACGAAATCTTTAACAAATTATTAAGAGGCAGAGAGTCAGTAGGAAGATAGTCTTACAAAATTTACTCTGGATTCAGATGCACTTACCATTTGTGTGGCTTTATTACTACTTATAGCCTCTGCTAGTCGCTCACTTAAAACTTGATTCTCTGACTCCAATTCAGCAATTCGCTTTCGAAGAACGAACACCTGCTTCTGATTCTCCAATGACGTCTTATTTTTGTCCATATATCTCTTAAATAAGCATATTTGTATGAGTATCAGTGAAGAAAAATATGCTTACCTTATATGCTAAATCAAATGCTTCTCCCACTGTAAGCGTGATTTGCTCAGCCATTTTATCGCTGAGAAAAACGAAACAATCATGGCGGTTTGGTTCATTCTCGGACTTAGCAATGAAGGAAAAAACACGTTTATCCTTGAATACATTGATTCACTAGGTATCCTCTATAAACTTTATGAAAACCAATTGCAATTTTTCTTTTATGATATAATGAAAATAACTAACCTGCTTATCATCAGCACAAAACGAAATTTTTTGAAGTGGATATCTGTGTAGGACCATTTTTGTCTTCGAATCAACGACAATAACACCTTCTACATTAATCTGAATGTCAACCTTCTGAAGCTTAGCTCCTGAGTGACCCGTTTCAGAGCGTTTCACCTTAATTTGTATTGATGATAAAGGCACCATTCAAGGCCAGTATATTAATTTTCCTCCTATATGTAAAACCTAAGCACATTATTTATAAAAACAGTATGGGATAAAGCATAAAAAACGAACTTGTAGCTGAAATCGAATAGCATGTATAGCATCACGGATGGTATCGGTACCCTTAGCTTCCTTTACTTCCTGTGATCCAAGAAATTTCACCGAATATTCTACACGACCATTCAGCAAGACATCTAAATTAATTTTAAAGATATTTAACACCACGTGAGCCATGTTTCGATATTTTTTCCCCCACGTTTATGAGGGAGCCAAGGTAATAGAACAAGAAGTAATATAGTTTTAAAAAAAAGATGCAATTGAGCTATAGAGCTTCGAACAATGAAAGTACGAACTGATTCAGTCAGATGATAATGGACGATGAATTTAATCAACCTTGCATGATAAGTTATCAGGAGATCAAATGGGGTATAATATCATGGAGAAATTTAGTCACCAACAAACTAATTTTAAGCCAGAATACTTCAAGTGACCTGGAGGATGTATCCACGTCTTCCCTGATCCACCACCGTACTTAGCCCCAGTAATAGAAGATGACGACTGCCCCGAGCTCAGCACCTAGATAAGAATGAACTGTAGAAGCAATTGAAAAGTATAAGAATAGAATCCAAACCTCATTAACAGAACTAGATATCGAACGTTTGAAAGTCCTATACAAATCTCTTCCTTTTGACGTCATCTGGAAGATAATTTACTCAGTAAGTCCCTACACAGTATATAAATATAAGCTAACGAGTAGAAATAAAATAAAAATCTTAACAGAAATTAGTAAATGACTTAATAATTATAGATGCGTAAAAACGTAAATTTACGAGCCAACAATATTCGCATGCGATGTGAAAAACCTGTTGGAAGGAGTACAATGTATTATTTATGCCTTACTAAAGATTGGTGATAGCAGACATTATTTAATAACAGCAGTTCTTTCAGATTGAGGAATAGTAGTAGAAATAAATATGGATAGTAGTAGTAGTTAACTAAGAAGATGAAACAAGTGAAATATATTCATCCACCTGATCGGCTACCATGAAAGGCAATTGTATTCGGATTTAATAGCGGCGAGCGGTCAAGGTCGCCAATGTAAACAAGCAAGACATCAATCAATAACTGCAACTGCCGTAGAATAGCATGGGTATAATCAGAATTACAATCTCATGTCATCATGGGCAAATTAACACAAAGAATTATTCACTGCTAATGCAAATTAAATTGCTACTACTAGTATATCTATCACATAACGCGATAAATTTTGATACAATGAAGCATTCCAAGCACTATTGTTCTCAAAAAAAACCGGAAAGAAAAACTTTATTTTTATTACCGTACATTACAGTGTAATCGCATTTTAACTATAAATACACTAGAATCTAGAAATAATGTATCATGAGGTCAATTTAACTATAGTTAAAGTAACTTCCTATAGTTACTGATATTATTCAACCTCAGAATTTCTCGGTTACAATCTCCACCAAGACATTCCATAACGAGTATGCGCATAATTCATGAAGGCTTCAGTACGTCCTGAAAGTGAAGTACTACAATCAAAAGTACACAGTACACAGAATACAAATAATAACTGAAACTCACCAACACCAGCACAAGCAATATCTCTATCATAAACATGGTTACATACTGCCCTTTTGACCATATTATTATCCACATTTGCTATCGCTTCCTCAATTTCAGCTAGTGATCGAATTTTACCCGTATATAGAAGCTGAAATCATATTAATCAGAAATGAAAAACACTAATTATTATTTCAATTTATATTATCTCACTTCCTTAGCGTTAAAATCGGCCTTTTGAGTGTTTGTCTCCAGATTTTGATAAACAATTGTTCGCAGTTGGTTACAGGCCATTTGGATCTCGTCTTCCGTAGCAGATATTGCGAGATGCTGCATTAAAAAAGAATTAACAATACATTAGTCACGAAAAAAATTATATCTTTCAAAATCATATATCAAAGCGCTTTTTAAAATAGTTACCTTCCATTCATGTTGAATACTCTTCATTATACCTGTTGAATCACTCAAATCATGTCCATTGCTAACAAAATAGATCCCAAACAGGCCAGTATCTCTATGAATATCCATACCATTTAAACTTACAATGGTTGTTATGATGTAACGTGATGTGACAAAAGCAAATAATCAAGACATGGTTAACATACTTATAATTAATGTTAAAGTGTTGTAGAAAATATAATCCGTGCCCATGACTAATTTTTTGAACAAGACGAGAAGGTGCATTTCGAGAAGTGGCGTGGGTTACATCCCACTGGCCTAAGTAAAAAGATTAATATACTTACAAAAAATGTGACCTCGAGTTACACAAATAATCAAGAAATACTGTACAATATTTAATCCAATTAATTCAGAATAAATTATTTAGCCTACCAATAAACTGATTAGCTACTTCCAAAGCAAAGGCATCTTTATGTCCATACGGGACTCCCTTAAATAGATCCACATAATTTGAAGAAACAACATATATAAAGAATTACTATTTCAATTTGTCCCTAAATGATGGTGATAGAAATCAAACCTCTACTGCTACAGCAGAGTACATATGGGGGATATTGTCATTCCGATATCTATATTCTGATCCAGTAAAGCGAATTCCAGAACCCTAGAGTAATAAATTGTTACAAATATGTTAATAAATATATAGTTTTGATTTGACCGATTCAATATTTCGATATAGACTAAATAAATAATACTGTTAATTTACCGTGGGGATTTTTCTGGAATAGTCATTGCTCATATCCCCAAAATAAGCTTCAGCTAAACGGCTTATTTTAGAATTTGAGCAATCTCCTCCAACAGCAGAGAGGACCATGCGAACTGGTTTATAGTTATCTTCTAGCCAATCCTTTAGTTGCTGATTATTAATTGCCTAAAACTTATTTTATAAACTATTCATCAATTGCGATAATTTTGTTTACGAAAAATATGTACTTTAGATGCAGAGTAACCCTTATAATAGTCATTTACGAACTAAAAGAAAGTCTCCTTCCAATTTAGAATTATAATAATAGGTTCATGAAAAAAATAGTTAAACTTGAGAATTTCGTATAAATCAAGAAATCTACTGTATAACTACGATAGTTTATAACTACACAACTTGTTAAAAAGCTATAGTTAATTTATTACATATACATATATATATATATGACAATCTCCAGTAATTATACTATAATAAAACTTAAGTAAAAATATCTAACTTTGAGGGATTCGGTCATTCCAAGAGGACTTTTCGCCATAGGCGTTCCTTGAAAAGCAGTAGCGTGCAGATTATCAAATACAACTCCCCGAAGATGATCGTCTGACTGCTCCAATTCTTGTAGTAAAGCTGCTCTTTCTGCCTCTATTGAGGATGAATCCAGCTTACTGTTACGCAAAACATCAGCCAAAATATCCACAACTAAAGAAATTACTGATTAATCTCAGAATGGTTATATGTGCGTGTTTATCACTTAAGACCAATATATATTAAAGTAATTTCAACCATAAAGTATACTCTTCGAGAAATTCAATTTATATGAAGATATAGTACATACAAACCCTTTTCAACATCTTGAGCAGAAGCTTGCACATAGACACCTGAATGGTCACGAGAAGTAAATGAGTTCAGTTTTGCTCCAATAGCACCAAGCTCATTTTCTAGAGCTATGCATGTACGTTTGCCAGTACCCTTTAAATAAATACTATATAACCGAGATAATTAAATGATTTTCATCAAAAAAAAAACTTATTATACTTTTAATATTAGCATGGATAATTGTAAATCAAAAGTAAACTAAAGTATAGTAATTCAAAATTATATAATAAGCCTAATAAGTGTAAACAAAGAGATCATACCACCTTATGAATCAAGCGCTCCAAGAAGTGAGAAATCCCATTATTTTTTTCAGTCTCAAATCGAGAGCCTGTTTCGATCCAAACTCCAACCTTTAATCTTATCAAATATAAAAACATTGCCGATCCACTGATCATTGTATCAAATTATACTAATGAAAGTAAAAGATACAAACTGTAGCCGTAGGCTTTCCATTATCTTCGGTAGCTACGCGAAAACCATTCTTTAAAGTTGTGACTTCCGTTAACGGTTGATTACTTAAGATGTCCTTTACAGAAAGAGAAGCAACACTGCGAACCTGCTAATAACATTTAAAAGGATATTATAAAATTATCCGAAGAAAATATAAAATACGCAAATAAATACAAACTTGATTACTAAGGACAGGTCGGAGTGATGTTGTAACGACAAACCTTGGAAGCATAGTTTTATTCTTCACCTAGAAGTATATATGGCAACCATGAGGATAATAAAAATGTAACCGGATGTAAGTTGAAAAAAATGTACACTTCATGATCCAGGATTTTTACATGGAAGAGCTAATACTAATGTAACTACCAAAATATACATAGAATTAATTATTTATTGAAAAGAATATAAATTCTAGAATTATAAACTAGTAAATCACAGCCTCTGTTCTTGCTATAAATTTAAAATGTTCTACTATATAAATATGGTAGAAAAATTTCCCTCAATGTTCAGCTAGTTTGAGAAATACATCAGCCAAAGCATAGATTCTCTACATATTTTAAAAATATGCTTAAATTAATTCATAAAAAAAAAAAGTACGATAATCCGGCAAATATAATATAAAACAATGAAATAGTGAAGGATTGCAGGTATAGTATATCAACTACGAGTATTTTCCATCTAGTTATGCAGTATTTTCAATAAATAATGAGCGCAGTCCATTTCCCATCCCCTATAGTATCATAGAATCGTGTCAGGGTCTTTAAAAATTATTAAAGGTATTTAAAATAACGAAGTTTTCGTTTATTGCATCTTCTCCAACAAATTACTTACTCGTTTTCTACTTTTGTTATAGTCCTTTTAGATAATATTTGTTACTACTTCGCTCCTTCTTGTTGTATTATTTCCTTTAGATAAAATAAAGAACTGTTGCTGAAATCCATTTCTTTGTATTTTCATTCTAAATATAAATGTAGATGCGTAACTTAATATAAGTTTAATTAGCCGTATTGTTAAAATAATGTGCACCTCTACGCATAACAAGAAATTGTTTACAAGTCTAATTAAACGAAGCACTTATATTAACAAATATAAACTCTTTTTAAGACATATGGAACTAACGTTGTATCTAATATTTTGCAATAGAAATCTGCAGTTACAGATCTTTGATTCTCCAGATATGTCATCCCGACATCGCATTGACTTGGATGACGATAAACGCCGAGATAGAGACAGAAGACCTCGTAGGTAATAAGTCATTTTTCTTTCTACCCATCGTCTTTCTTAAATTAGAAAATAAAACAATGTTTATACTTTGGCTGAAGTAATACTCTCTATATTAAAGATCAAGATCACGGTCTCCTAGGCGAAAAGAGCGTAGCCGAAGTCGTTCCCCTTTGAATAATCGCGCAGCATCAGGGGAGAAGAAAGTCAGTTTTTAGTTATAGTAATTTCGAGAGTATAAAAATTTTTTTTTTCAGGTTCAGGTAAATCCTTACAATAACCAGCCATTCACTAGTAAGTATTGGGCTATTTGGGAGAAAAGAAGTCAGCTTCCCGTTTGGGAATATAAGGACAAATTTATGGAAATATTACATAATAACCAATGTTAGATTTTTAAAACTTTATTTAATCTGTTTTATTCTAGAATAGGTTACTTTTCTCTGTAATATCTGATAAATTGAACATATGTTTTAGGCATGACTCTTGTGGGTGAAACTGGTTCTGGAAAGACAACACAAATACCCCAATGGTGTGTTGAGTATGTTAAGCAACGTGCTGTACCAGGCCAACGCCGTCTTGTCGCATGTACGCAACCAAGAAGAGTTGCCGCAATGAGTGTGGCTACCAGAGTGGCTGAAGAGATGGATGTACAGGTTAGTTTTGTCTCTCTGTCTGTCTGAGTTAATCATTACTTATTAAATATTTTATTTGTTCATGATTTAGCTTGGACAAGAAGTGGGATATTCCATTCGTTTTGAGGACTGTGTTAGCGAGAGAACTATTTTAAAATACTGTACTGATGGTAAGATGTTTTTTTCTAAATATTAGATCTTTAATATGCACTAAAATTATTATATTAGGTATGTTGTTGCGTGAAGCAATGAACTGCCCTCTTTTGGATGGTTATGGAGTACTCATTCTTGATGAGGCTCATGAAAGAACTTTAGCCACTGATATTCTTATGGGACTCATTAAGGTGTGTTTATTTAGCAGATCTGTAATAGATAAGGTGGAAGTTAAAAACCAATAAACTGCTTATACGCTGTCATACCACATTTGGAAATGAATGATTATTCGAGTAATAATTCCTAAAGATCTTGAAATTTTTTCTAACCTTACAAAAAGCTGAATGTTAAATTATGTAAATGTCAATGAGGGGAGTTTATATTTCTTATTATTAATAATAAGATCTTATGTGTCTGTGAAGGATAATAGTACTTTGATTTTAGGAAATTGTGAAACAACGCTCTGACATTAAAATTGTTATCATGTCCGCTACTTTGGACGCCGGCAAGTTCCAGAACTATTTTGAGAATTGTCCCCTTATGTCAGTGCCAGGAAGAACTTTTCCTGTTGAAATATTTGTAAGTACATATTGAATTTATTTGTATTAGAATACAAATTTTGAATAATTGCGTTCCCTCCCACTAATACTTATGGTTTATTTAGATATTGGTAATTGATAACTTTAGTTTACTCCTGAGCCTGAAAAAGATTACCTTGAAGCGGCTATTCGGACAGTTGTTCAAATTCATGTATGTGAAGAAACTGCTGGTGATATATTGCTATTTTTGACAGGCCAAGAGGTTTGTATTGAGAATAATTCCATATTTTTAGGTGTACATATTTTCTATATATGTGATACATTGCAATATGTTTAGTTTCCTTTAAAAGTTTTTCATTTAGGAAATTGAGGAGGCGTGTAAACGGATTAAACGTGAAGTAGACAATCTTGGTGTTGAGGTGGGTGCTCTTAGCTGCATTCCCCTCTATTCTACACTGCCACCGAATATGCAGCAACGGATATTTGAAGCTGCTCCTCCAAACCGACCAAATGGAGCTATTGGTTGGTTAACTACTAATATATTTTTTACATTTTATTTCTTACTACACCAGCATTTTCAATTTTTTCAATACTTTGCGGAAAGAAAATATTGTTTACTTTTATTAATTCGTATAGGTCGGAAATGTGTGGTATCTACAAATATTGCTGAGACATCTCTGACCATAGATGGTGTAGTTTTCGTGATTGATCCTGGTTTCTCAAAACAAAAAGTATATAATCCACGCATTCGAGTTGAATCTCTTCTCGTCTGTCCTATCTCAAAAGCTTCGGCTATGCAACGTGCGGGACGAGCTGGACGTACTAAACCAGGTACTTCAATTTGTATTTAGTTTTTATTTCTAAACAATAAACAATCTATCTAATATAGGAAAATGCTTTCGTTTGTATACTGAAAAAGCTTATCAGGGAGAAATGCAAGACCAAACATACCCGGAAATCCTTAGGTAGGTGAAATAGTTCTATTGAATAACATAATTGTAATTATTTTTAAAAACTTTATTTCAGATCTAATCTTGGATCCGTAGTTCTTCAGTTAAAAAAGCTTGGTATTGAAGACCTGGTTCACTTTGATTTTATGGATCCACCTGCACCTGAGACCCTAATGAGAGCTCTTGAATTACTGAATTACTTGGCTGCTATTAATGATGAAGGAGAATTAACGGAACTTGGTTCTCTTATGGCCGAGTTTCCTTTAGATCCTCAACTAGGTAAGTAAAGTATATTAAAATGATATAATATTGTAATTTTTAGTTTAGAGGTTTTTTTTGAAATCATATTGGAATGTTCTAGATTTTATTTGTAAAAGTAACGTAATATGTCCGATTACAGCAAAAATGTTAATCACGTCGACAGAATTGAATTGTTCTAATGAGATATTGTCCATAACGGCTATGCTGTCAGGTTAGTTTTTGTATTTCTGCATTATATTAATAATATTATTAACATAGTTTTTCAGTACCACAGTGCTTTGTGCGTCCAAACGAGATGAAAAAAGAAGCGGATGATTCTAAAGCACGATTTGCACATGTCGATGGCGACCACTTAACTTTGCTAAATGTTTACCATGCTTTCAAACAAAGTTTGTTGGATCTGCATTATGTTTTAGCATTTTCAGCCTAACTTTAACTACTTATTATTAAAACAAGTATGTTCAGACCACGAAGATGTTCAGTGGTGCTATGATAATTTTGTTAACTATCGATCTCTAAAAACAGCTGATACTGTAAGGACACAATTAGGAAGGATTATGGACAAGGTGTGTTTGCTTTTGAATGTGCTGAGTGAATTATATAATATCATATATTTTCAATTGTGGTCTTTCAGTACAATCTGCGGAGAGTTTCAACCGATTTTAAGTCAAAAGATTATTACATTAATATTCGAAAGGCACTCGTAGCAGGATTTTTCATGCAGGTATTATTTGAAATTATTTTAGATGAATTATTATAAAGAATTAAAATTTACTGTTTGTAACATTAATAGGTTTATTTTATTAGAATGAATGCTCTTATCTCTTCTTAAATATGATAATATCAGGTGGCTCACCAAGAGCGTAGCGGACATTATGTTACTGTGAAGGATAACCAGCTAGTAAACCTCCATCCATCCACTGTTCTTGATCATAAGCCAGAATGGGCTTTATATAACGAATTTGTTTTGACGACGAAAAATTTCATCAGGACAGTTACGGATGTTCGTGCTGAGTGGTATGTGATAAAAATCTATACTTGTAGATGTGGTTTAATTTTGTATTTTTTCTAGCTAAGTATAATTTACTTTGCTTATAGGCTACTAACAATCGCTCCTCAGTATTATGACTTGTCGAATTTCCCTGATGGTGACACTAAACGAAAACTTATGTATGTTTTCAATTCTCTTAAAAGCCTCGAATCAAAGAGAGGATACTAGATCTCTGATTGGAATTTTCAATTCATCTCACTCTCTATTGTTTATTCATGTCCACAGCTCACAAAGATTAATTCTGCAGTGAATGCAAGTCATTACGTATTATTCTATTTTTAAAAGTATTTAAAGACGAATGAACGGTAAACCTAGGATATTGATGGATAACCCTCACCAGAGGATTAAGAATTATTAAGTCTTCCATTTCCAACTTACAGATATAAGAAGTGGACCTCTTCTTTTGAATCCCTTGTTATATTGTTGTGCTTGTCGAATTTGGCCTCCAAGTATCTCCTCATTCTTTATCTTAAAAACTTGTATTGTGTGATTTAATTGTTTATGGTCCAATTTCACATGCGTTGTTAGTTGTTGGTTCTGTGTTGTAATGGAATGGGTTAAAGCTGTATCAACTTTGTAATTATATTTTGTTTACGGTGTCTATTTGAGACATTCGGTTGATTTCTGTTTAAAGTAGTTTTGTATGCGCGCTCTGCTTTAGTTCGAGTTGAGTTTCGTATATGCATTACTTTGATAGCTGGTTCTCGCAGTACCGTCCGTGATGTGGTCAACAGTTTCTCATCGAATCTGATATAAGACCTCAGTAATTGTTCCTAGTTATGTACGATATGGGATTGACATTATCAGTGTCTTCCTAGTCTTATTAGTTAACTAATTGACTAGTCTATACTTACGGAGATATATGTCTGGTCTCTACATTGTTTTTTAAATGCCACTACTCCCATAGTTTTCGCTTATCTTTTAATCATCTGAAAATTATTTGCTACTACCTAAAGTATTAATCAGAGGTGTTCTCTGGTCAAGCTATACTCGTTGACGAGAATTTGTAGCTGAAAAATGATACTATATTAATAATTGTAGACTTCCTACAGAATTCTAAAGTCTTTGTGAAGTATTTCTTATTTTCTTTTGAAGCTGTTTTTTTTCAAATAATTATTCTACTTGTAGTATCTTGTCATCTTTGAATTAAGGTCACCGACATAAATTGGATTCAAATAAGTGTTCTATCAAATTATTACATCTGAAGTGACCATGGAATATGCATTAAAACCACTCGTTATCTATCTTAGGTTGTCTGCTTATAAAAGATGGGGTCGCTTCCGGTATTTGATGCTTTCTTTTCACTATTCTTACTTCCTTAGAGATTGTGACCTCGTATTTCTCACTCTTGTTTCATATAGAAACCGGTTCTGCCGGAAGTGATTTAATACGTAATGATCCCAATCCAATATGACTCACCTTGTGAAAATATTTTACATCCTTCCTTTATTTTACTTTTATCTGTAAAGTCTCATGAATTCATCTTAGAAATGATCAGTGATAACTTCAATACAATATTATCGAACACTAAAGTGGAGATGAATCAAAGTTTCATCTGGATTTTTAGAGTGAGAAAATGTGAACAAAAAGCTGATAAATTCTTAGCTTAGCTTAATGCAATTTCCTATTGCGAAGTACTTGGATTAATTGTAGTTAGCTCTAAATATTGAAGCACAAATGCATTAGTTATGATACTTCTTGAAATGTTTTTATGTATTGAAACAGCTAACATTTTAGCTTGATGATTTTATGCGCTTATCTTATATCTCTAAAAGTATTTTAAACTTATCTACGTTATAGTAATATAGTTTATTCATCAACGTTTCCTAACTGATATAAAACTTGTATAATTATCGTTAAAGGTCATTTGCTTTATACTATTTATTCTAGAACTTGTTATACAGCTGTACTATACTATCAAATTATCTCAAATTGTAAATATACTGTATAAAGTATTTTAACGGATGTATTGTGCTAGTGATTTGTGGCTAATTGTCACCAGCACAATTCGATTTATACATCTAATAGTGTTTTGCTGTATCAAGAATGTAATGAATGATCATCTAAATAGGAAGAAAATTCGAGTTCACTGAATGTAAGGATAATTCATCACATAGGATGCTACTTATTGATACCAAAACTACAATAAATATTTATTGCCCATAAGACCGTGATGTGGTATCTATAGATAGTTGTTAGTTCATCTATGCTTTGCTATACTTCAACTTTGCTTCCATCATACTACATATTAATCGTATTTTTTTCCGAATTTTAGCTCATGTAATCGCACCTGTTGGGTTTCCATCAGAAATTTATCATTGGGTGATTATGACGTATCATTTGATCCGCCTAATATTTGTGATATTTAATTATAATCCCTTCCCCCATACAAGATCATCCGGTGACGTAATCGGTACATATATCGGAAGTTTTATTATTTCATGGTACTGTTCATGTTCCCATTTCTGGTTTCTTTTTCGGTTTTCAAGCGTAACTTCGTGACTTTCTAAGATTTTACTGTGTATCTCAGTCAAACATTGATTTTCGATCAGTCATGATTTCTGAATGAATGTGACCTTCAGTATCATAATCTAAATTCTGAGCCTGGCGCTTTCAGTTTGGGAATGCGCTTCGGTTTTAGTAGCCCGTATGATCCTTGAATGAGGAAGGGTAGATAACGTTTGCTTTTTCCTGTGATATCTATTTGTCTTCAACCTCCTATCTTATGAAGAGCTGATGTTGGTCTATTATAAGCTAATATAGAAACTTAGTTTTGGTATTCTACTGTTGGTTATCCATGTTTTGGTCTTTACTGTTACAACTAGATGTTGACATGGTTCGTACGTTTTCATTTTACTATATCCACATAATGAATTCTATTTATTTAATATTATTTATATCACTGCCAAGAAGTTACAACTTGTACTTATATTGTACTATCTCTTCCCGCGGTTAGCCGCGTGGGATCGTACGATTATCTCCGATTTCTGTTTTGTATTTGCTTTGATGGTATAAATAATGGTTTAATCTTAGATCTACCAATCCATCAATCTATTTCATTACATGAATTATTACTATAAGTCTGATGTTTAGTTGGTCTATAGATTTGGTGATTTTGCATGTTTGATTCATACTCAGCGTGGTTTAGCTAAAATTGCATCACTTCTCGCAAGCTCTCTGGTGACGTCATCGACCCAATTTATTGCTATACGGCATAATAATGATATTCCTTTTATATATTTAAATGTCGTTTCGATTTCCTTATTCTTCTTCACTGTATACAGAAACTCTTGGCTTTAAAAAATATGCATGCCTTTTCATACTTTAGGTTTATATTTTTTATTGTACAAAAGTTTCCTAGACACGACATTCGCTTAGATAATTTATTTCAATTTTTCTTGGTAACTTAGGATTATAATTATTTAGACATTATCATTGTTTGTGAGACACTTTTGCTGTAATTATAACTTTTGCAGGTCCATAAATAGCTACCATAATTGAGTTACTAGGATATCTTAAATAATTATAGTTTTCCCACTTGTGTTCTAGCACAGAGACGTCACTATCTGGCTATTTTGTCTTGTGGTGTATATTTAGATTGGCAGCCAGCCAACAAAGTTCATTAACCACACCCTGTGATGTCTCGTTTAAGGATATTTCTCGTTTTGTGAACCTTACCATTTTCTTCCGTTGTTAAAATTCTCAAATATTAACATTTTTAGTTTCAACCACACACTATGCAATGTATCAACCTTTTTTTGTAATCATCAGTACTTCTCTTTACATTCATAAAACTCACTTTTCTCTTTGCTATTCTACTTTTCCTATAGTTTTTAAGTCTTATATATATATATATATATATATATATATATATCCATCGTATCGGGTTTTCTCTCCTTAAATTGAATAGTTTCATTCTTTTACATTGCAATCCCATGAACCAAGTACGTGACAATCATTTATCTTAGAATAATTCTTATCATGCATTATAAAACTTAAACTACCAATATAAGAGTGGTTTTATTATTCTTCGGTTCTTAGATTTGTTGATACTGTTTTTACTAATTTACGCCTATATGCTAATTCTTTGCCTAAATTTAATTTACACTGAATTCTTACACGCCATAAAATAATTTTTGTTTATTGTTAATTGTGACTAGTTATGTCCTCATATTGACTGTTATTCGTAAATTTCCCTCTTCACGAGTGTTCTAATCTTCTGACTGTTTTTATTCTCCTCTAACCAGTTTTCTGTTTACTACTCACAAGTATTCCAGTCCTGCCATTTGACTTTTGTACTCTTTAAGTCAGAAATAATTGCGTTCTTGATCATTTCGCCAATCCTATTTGTTGTACTGTTATTATTTTTGTTGTTATTGTTGCTATAGTAACAGTAACAACAGTATGGTATTTTTAAACTTTGTTTCTGTATATATCTGTTTTTAAAACAGTGTTGGTTTTGGCTTCTTGAACGTGTGTTTCAGCAACACTTCTTGTTCTTTTGCTTTTTTGTCTCTGAAATCTTATCTATTTGACTGCCACTAAAAGTTTCCGGTCATCTCTGCTGTTCTGCATACTCTACTTTGTCGGCACAGCGTGATAGACTCCGTCACAGCTTATAAAATCGTACACTGTAGTCTTATCTTTCTTATCTTAGGGATTCAGCAACTCTCACTACTTCAGTAATGTACATTGCTTATCTTGAGGGGTCGGCAGTTTGCACTTTTCATTCGATAACGTCTCGCTTTTCATAACTTCTGTTTTCATTAGTATTATTAGTGTTATCGTTTTTCCTTTCTCATCACTTACTTTCCTTCTTTTTGTAACCTTTTATTACCTTTAGCATTCTCTATAATAAGTAATCTTTTCTAATCTCTACCTTATCATAACGTTCCATATCGTTTTGTTTTAGCTTCTGTCTCTCCTCGTTTTGCGCAGTCTCTGATTCTTTCGAAGCATCGCCACGTGCTCCTGTGCCTATATAAGACATTTAGAGATACGAACAGGTTGATAGATAAAATATAGTTCGCGAGTTACGGTATCTAATCATTTCGCAATGGTTGTTCGTATAGATGACGTGGGGTTCCTTTTGAACTTTCATTATTTTCTTTGTTTATATTTTCCTTATATATTTCTCTCATTTATCGTCCTTCCTTTCCCTCTTATGCTGTGGATAGCAAAAACCACAGTTTTTTGCCATTGAACTTCTAACCTGTTGTGCACGTTAATTTTTGATTTCTGTGACATTATATACTAACTGATAGCAACTGTTCACATTTCCGTCAGTATGTCTATCTGTTTATCTATTTATCACATAACTGTTCTGTAGATATCTGTTTTATTTTTACTGAATTTATCAGCATAAGCCCCCTCCCAAGCGGTTCCTTATCTTCCTTCCCGATGCTTCGGCGAATTCTTCTAAACACTGATATGGCCTTAATTATCATATCTTTCACCTGTCCACTGTCATCTTTCTGTCGATGCTTTCGTTGTCGTTTTCTGCGTCATATTTCCTCAATTATCTTTTTTATGGACCAATAATCCTGCTCTATTGTGTTATCCTTTATGTTCTTGTAATTATTTCTGATTTCATTTAATTTTCTTTAAACTTTAAGATGTCACTTCCGCATCGTCGTCTACCATCAGATGTAGCTCATGATCTATTTAAAACTCTCATCGGTAGATTTAGAAGAGATGATACAAAAAGAAGTCTCTCTACAGGAGATTTAGCTGATCGCGAATCTGACTATATGATTATTGACTACTCACAAGCTCCCACAACTGTATGTTATTTATAATAGTTTTATTTACTCTTTAATGTTTTCATCTTTTCTTTGATAATATAGATTTTTATCTTCTTGTTTATTTTAGTTCTTGAGCTGTCGTTATTCACTTAGAATTTATTTTTAGAGTTCACTCACTCCACACTTTGATGATTGTGACCGTGTACCAATGCGATTTGGGAAGGGTTCCCCATGCTTGATGAAGCAGTATCTATCCTCTGCCAGACAACTCATGTTAACCGGTTCACAGGAAAAAGTCGATGATGGTGAATAATAATTCTTCTATTTATTCATCGAATATGATGTTATTTTTAAAAATATGTAAGTCTCTTCTTCAAGTTTATGGTTTTTTTCTAGTACCTCTAGCTGACTTGCATCGTTCTCAATTATGGTTCTACCAAGATCTTAATACGACTAAGGCTGAGCGTCTTTTACTGAGAACAGGATGCGAAGAAGGGTAAATTCCTTTTTACTATATATCTATTTTACATCATTTACATTATTTTAAGTAAATTTCTCATAGAGATCGTTTGTTACTAGTTATGTTTGCAGTTTTTCTTTATCAGATCTTTCGTTATCCACAATTTCGCTACTCAGTATGTGCTTAGCTATGTGCACTCTGCAACTATACATCACATACGAATAGGATATTCAGTTAAAGAGAATGGTGAAGCCAAGTTCAGACTAGACATTGATAAAAGTTTTAAGTTAGTGCATATTATCTATTTTGATCTAAAATCTCTCCTTCAATGTTTTCTTTCCTTATTTATCCACTGTATGCAGAATCTAAAATGACCGAAATAATTCTTCTAGGAATCTTTGTGATCTTGTATCATACTACCGCAAGCATAAAGGATTCATTCTTCCAATGAGGCTGAAGAATGGCGTGTCGAGACCAATTAGACTAAATCATGCTCCTCTCAGAACAAGAGCATAGCCGTACTTAAGTGTTATTTAGTATAATTACACTCTGTCGCTCACTATTCTGTCTGTATTATATTAGAAATTCTGTTTAATTTTGATGTGATTTCTTAAATGTAATAATTTTCCAAAGATTCTTTAAATTTGGCTTTTGATTATCGGGTAAATGTAGTAGCTAGATTTCTGTTTGCTTCATATCGGTTTTAAGAAATTATTTTTTATCGAGAGACGATTGCAATAAAATAATAAATTGATAATTTAATAATTTATTTATCATTATTGTCATATCACAATAAACCCGATTCTGGATGTATTACACGAAATAAATAATATCGGCATAAGTTAAGAAAATAACTATGGGTTTATTAGATGACATATGTACATACAAATATCATTTGACATTTTTAATTTGATATAATTTGTTTGGTTGAACCGAGGTGGAGCTAAAATATAAATGTGGAGATCAGAATCGACGATGACGAATTGTGATCGAATTGGCTATGCACTCTGCTAACGATTTTCCAGATTCACAGTTGAATCTGGTAAGGAATTAAGATAATAACAGATGGAAAAAGAAGTTAAAAGTACGACTAACTAACTTATGATAAAATGTTGTCGTATCTACTTGATAACATCTATGGACCATTCCATTCATCAAAAGATCTCTTCCGATATCAATGAACAAACCATCATCCACGCAACCTGAAAAATTCAGTTCAAATAAACTAAGATGGCACAGTGCATGCTTACGTTGCTGATAAAAACGATATTTTGCATTCACAATATCCCTTTACTCACCCAGCACCTCTAAAGAACCGTCATTTTTGCATTGATAGCGCACGTGCTTGTCTGTCCATATCTGTCCAAAAGTAAAGTGCTGACCTTCTCGAACACAACCAATTACTAAACAAAATCTTAGTATCTTTTTGGCAATATTTATCTCTTCTACTCTTCTTAATATCTCTCTCTATCTTCACTACGTAGCTTCACTTAACCATCTTAATTCCTTTTGCCATTTTACTTTCTCTTAAATTCCCTCTCATTTGCACTCAGTGGTGAACCTTTCACTGTGTATCGCACCCTTCCATTGCCCACCACTTCGCATTCATGTTTTTGTTTTCCAACAATACGAGCTTCCCCAGCCATCAGTAACTCATTTACTGAATTTTGAAGAAAGCACCCTGTAAAATATGCATAAATAAAAGTTAACTAGTGGAATTACTCATATAAGTATAAACCCTATTAATTGATTTTTTTTACCTTCTATAATGATACCATCTTTTCCACAGGTTAATTTGAAGGACCCATTTTTGAAGGAATCGCCTACGTTGTAGTGAACTCCGTTTTCGAAACACATCGATTCTGAATCAAACATCTCAACTAAAAAGGCTGATTCCGTTATTAAATTGAAATTTTCGTTTAGCAGATAGACTCCAACTTCCAACTATCCAACTCTCTTTCTAGGATCTGTAGTATACGTTATAAATACTTTTAAATTTAGTGAATTTCTAAAAAAAATAAAAAGACGCGAACTAACGGTTTAGTGATCCATGCGCTGTATATAAAGTATAGTAGTTGAACAGTACTTTCGTGAGAGTCACGTTTTATCAAAAGCTTTACTATTCAAAACAAACACCATTGTTCTGACCAGCATTTTTGTATAAATCAGGTCAATGGCTAATTAACTGTATATACAGCTGATGAGGGATTATGTTGTACCGTACGTCCAGTGACTTACAATTTTGCCATTAGATAGAAGTGAATATGTTTTGGGAGAACTTATTACCTGAGGGAAAAATACTACTTTCTTTCCCTCTTCAAATCATATTTTAACATAAACACTCCCGTATAAAATACGAACGACATACACACCTTGTTCGTAGGTCACTGTCTCCCCCACTATGTTACATTTATGCCTGACGCCATTCTTTACGAAAGTTCGTCCAAGTTGTATAACAGACTGATCATCAGCAATGCAAGCTGAATGACGATTGTTTATATTTAAGTATTAATTTCCAGTTACTTTGTAACTTCTGCTTATTCTACCGCCACCTGTTCGCACCTACAACCTCTGCTGTCCCGTTATTGCATTGGTAGTGAAAGTTGTTTTTCGTGAATGTTTGTCCGTGTTCGTGTGTACCTGCATTCATCATAACACATGGCAAAGGTGGAATGCGGCCATCATGAACTAAAAAGAATACTAAAATTTTCTGAATTACTCGAATTCTAAGTATTTTGAGACTAAATAATATTTCCACATATATTTAAATCTGAATTCCTTTTATTTATTGTGGATTTTCTTAGCTTTCCGGGTTCTTTGACCTTGGAGAAACTTTGTTTTCATAGTTTATTAGGTCAACTGTAAATTCGTAACCTTTCTAGAGATTGATTAGCGGTATTGTATCAATCGGAAGATAGAGAGAACGCATTAAAAAATAAGAGATTTAAAATTAAACTTCCATGACTAATTAATTTAACTATGACATTATATTAGGTAAACTGTATTTTATTAATTTATTACTAATACCAGCAAAATTAAACACTATAAATATTCTTTAATATACACATTTACTAAAAGCTAATGTGATGATTTTACCTGACAATTTCAATGAGAATATAATTAATAAAAGAATTTTAAAATATCAAGAAATGCTATTGTATTGTTGCTTTAATTAAAATTTTTATGCAATAATAAATTATGCTTACTGGGAATGACGACTCTATTGGCCTCATCATCAGTACTCATTCCATGTGCGGTCAGCACTATTTGACTCTCTTCTCTGTTAATTGAAGGGAATTGAGAAAGAGCACAAGCAGTAAAACATAGAAGAAATATAACCAACATCCTGTAACCATAAAGAGCTACAAATTACATATTCTTAAATATTTAACTGGCATATATATATATATATATATATATATATATATGTGATTTATATCATTATTCACATCATTATTATAAAACGATAGTTTCGAAAAGAGAACAGAAATAGAGTAGTCACTAATTATCGCCCTTGTCACTGGTGGAGTCGACCGCTTACAACCTTGAAAAAGAGAAGAAAGTAGGCAGCGACCACTTGGAGCGGAATCTATTGACTAGATAACAAGTAAATTCGCATTTATAAAAAAAGTATTATGACCAGAAGTAGTAAAACTAAGCAAAAAAGAAATAATGACAGTGGGAAGAACATGGAGACTATTAATGAAATTAAGATATGAGCAGTATATATTTTTGCTATATAATATATAGTTGAAAAAACAAGATTTGAGCTTCTGTTGAGAAAAGTTCCGCTAACACGTAAGTGTAGCTCTTTATACCACTCCGATGCGGTATTCTCGCTTTCCCATCAAGATTCCAAGCAGATAGAGAACCGAAAGATTAGATGGATGTCTAGTACGAAGAACTTATGGCATTTATCCGGTTGAAAATGAATGGAAATCAAAAACATACTACAACTCAAAACTAGCATAACTTTTTATATAAAACAATTAAGAATAGCATCAGAACGATAAAGAAATGCATACCACTTATTAGTTAGATATCCGCCATTCAATTCTTAGGCAAAAAGATATATATTAGATAAGATCTTCTATATAGGCCATCTATTTAATCCTTTAATATAGTGAATTTAAACAAATTTCATCTGAATGATCATAAAGTACTAATCAAACTGAGCTAAAACACAAAAAAAATTTCTCACAAAATCTTAACAAAACGTGGCGAAAATGTGTTGCTCCACGATACTTAGCTTCTAACCATACAAATATAATATGACGACAGAACATATGATACCTTATTTTACAGGAAATATTTAGCCCAATTTGACCCATCGTATATATCAACTTTCAGAAAGGGATATATACTGTTGCCCAGGACAACTGGTATGCAAATGCACCGAGGACACCATCGATTGCAACTTCCTTCCCAATGATCTATTTTGTATTCTAATTACAGACTCGGAGTCGGCATCAAATTGCGATCCTCTCCAGTATAATTTCCTTAGTTCTATGCAAAGTTTACTTTTGATGAAAAAGGGGATATCTCAGGTTGAAAAGATTATTATGCGAATATAAGCGGACCACAGAAGGCGTAAAGCATTCAAAAATATGGATACTATTTTCTAGGTTCTAAAATTATCTATTCCTAGTATTTGACTTATATGTAAGCTTTACTTTAGGTAACTCATTCAGTTAATACCTCCAAAATAAGGACGAAGACTACCTTAAATCCTTAAGTGTTCTAGGGTAGTACTCCCTCCCAAAGACCATATCATTATCTGTTCTATCCGAGAGGCAGTTCAGATCGGTAGCTGGCACTTCTAATGGGAGGCTTTCTGAATGGCTTTAGAAGTCCGACGAAATTAGCAGATATAAAAGCATAAAAAAGAAATGGTAGCTGGTATCATACCATCAACTAAAACACTAAATGCGATTTTCTTCTATCGTTCCCCAATTCTTGCCGGAAGTGTTGTGATGGCCTTGTGGTGTAGGTCATACGGAGTGGGGATGGAAGCGCAGGATCGGATCCGCTCTGTTCCCCGGAGGTTCTCTCGGTTTCCGCTTCTTCCTTATTGCCAAACTCGTCCGATGGATAGCTTCGCAACAATTCTCTTCAAAATAGCAGTTTGTATGAGACAAAAGTTGGCTAAACGTGGCAGAGTGTTTCACTTGACAGGTAAAGATTCCCTCGCAAAGATTTCCAGAGTATCGGTGACCAGTGCGAAGGGTATTAGCGGAGAGTGCGAAAACATGCTACTAATTCGTTACTTACATCAGTTTCTATATTCACGGCTTATTCCAGAATAACACTTATATAACACTAATAAAATAAAATAATCAACTGATGTCACTTCTTACAAGCGACTTTCGGTATTGTCATGGCCTAGTGGTAGTCGTTGGAGCATGAGATGAAGTGGTCGGGGTGTCAATCCCCCAATCTGTTCGTTTTTTGCCTTCTCAGCTAGTTAATAATAGCTGATCATTTGTTCTGTAAGTGCAAACCAGGCTGAGGTACGGAACAGGCTTAGGTGGGGGTTTCGGCTATTCTCGCGACAATCGGCAGACAACCGAGCCAGCGGTAAGTTTCGGCGCACTTGGACGTATGCTCTGGGCAATTCGAGGAACGTAAGTTACTGGTGAGTTTTCCTTTCTATTTTTCAGCGCTCTCCTAAGCCGAGGCATTTGCCTCAGCGCTCTTCCCCCACCTCCCAAAAGGGAGGAGAGTGGGGCAATTTTGGACGCTTCTGAAGCGTTTGGCACTTAGGTGCTGAGCAGCTTCAGGAGCTTATTGGTACCTTGGTGCCATTTGACCCGAATGGGTCACGCTGAAAAACATTGGAAAGACGAATCTATGCCCAATTTTTTATCTCTGCGTCTCTTATCTCTCGACAGCAAAAACTGAACCAGCGATAGGTACGGAAACCGAAAAGTGTTAATATCTTTGAATTTTCTAGTTTCTTCGGGCTTCAAAAGCCTTTCGAAAGCCACTAACTACTAGTGGCTGGACACGACCAGAACTACCTTCCGGTTAGGGAAGGTAGGAAATGGTCTTTTGGAGGGAATACTACCCTATACCCTTTAAGGGTTGAGGTAGTATCCTTCCTAATTTTGGAGACCTTAGCTGAAATATGGCTAAGGTTCTATCTAAATATAAAAAGATAGTATATAATACATCTTTTTAAATCCTGGAAAATTTGGGCATGACCTCCCCTTATATTCGAGGTATTGGCACCTTGGTGCCAATAAGCTCCTGAAGCAGTTCAGCACCCCAGTGCCAAACGCTTCAGAAGCGTCCAAAATTATCCCACTCTCCTCCCGAAGAGGAGGTGGGAGAAGAGCTCGAAAGCAAATGCTTCGACTCAAGAGAGCTCTAAGGCAAATGCCTCGGCTCAAGAGAGCTCGAAAGCAAATGCCTCGGCTTAGGAGAGCGCTGAAAAATAGAAAGGAAAACTCACCAGTAACTTACGTTCCTCGAATTGCCCAGAGCATACGTCCAAGTGCGCCGAAACTTACCGCTGGCTCGGTTGTCTGCCGATTGTCGCGAGAATAGCCGAAACCCCCACCTAAGCCTGTTCCGTACCTCAGCCTGGTTTGCACTTACAGAACAAATGATCAGCTATTATTAACTAGCTGAGAAGGCAAAAAACGAACAGATTGGGGGATTGACACCCCGACCACTTCATCTCATGCTCCAACGACTACCACTAGGCCATGACAATACCGAAAGTCGCTTGTAAGAAGTGACATCAGTTGATTATTTTATTTTATTAGTGTTATATAAGTGTTATTCTGGAATAAGCCGTGAATATAGAAACTGATGTAAGTAACGAATTAGTAGCATGTTTTCGCACTCTCCGCTAATACCCTTCGCACTGGTCACCGATACTCTGGAAATCTTTGCGAGGGAATCTTTACCTGTCAAGTGAAACACTCTGCCACGTTTAGCCAACTTTTGTCTCATACAAACTGCTATTTTGAAGAGAATTGTTGCGAAGCTATCCATCGGACGAGTTTGGCAATAAGGAAGAAGCGGAAACCGAGAGAACCTCCGGGGAACAGAGCGGATCCGATCCTGCGCTTCCATCCCCACTCCGTATGACCTACACCACAAGGCCATCACAACACTTATCGGGGGCCGTTGAGGAAGGATTGGAGAACATCCCTGGCAGTGTCTTGGTTGGTGATCTGCTACCACTACCACTTTTTCAAATACTTTTGAATCTGCTAATTTCGTCGGACTTATAAAGCCATTCAGAAAGCCTCCCATTAGAAGTGCCAGCTACCGATCTGAACTGCCTCTCGGATAGAACAGATAATGATATGGTCTTTGGGAGGGAGTACTACCCTAGAACACTTAAGGATTTAAGGTAGTCTTCGTCCTTATTTTGGAGGTATTAACTGAATGAGTTACCTAAAGTAAAGCTTACATATAAGTCAAATACTAGGAATAGATAATTTTAGAACCTAGAAAATAGTATCCATATTTTTGAATGCTTTACGCCTTCTGTGGTCCGCTTATATTCGCATAATAATCTTTTCAACCTGAGATATCCCCTTTTTCATCAAAAGTAAACTTTGCATAGAACTAAGGAAATTATACTGGAGAGGATCGCAATTTGATGCCGACTCCGAGTCTGTAATTAGAATACAAAATAGATCTTTCGAAAGGAAGTTGCAATCTATGGTGCACTCGGTGCATTTGCATACCAGTTGTCCTGGGCAACAGTATACAAATAAGGTATTTCCTTGCTGCCAAAGCCAAATGAGAACATGTTTAGCGGCTGTATACAATCATATGTTTGTTCTACAATTTCGTATTGTTATATCATTTTCATAAGTTTCTTCCGGTAAGCGGTCAATCACAGAATGTGTATGCGAAAAATAAAGGTCTTTTTATTGCAGTAATTCATTATTCTAAAAATATATCTATGTAGTCACTGTTATCTTTGACAGTTTAATGAATCCTCATTATATATCTAGACTATATAGCAAATAAATCACTCCATCGCTTTACTATTAAAAATATGCTGTTTGATATAAAAATCATTATATCTTTGTTTAGAAATACACTACATTACGGCAACCAACATCCACTCAGCAGTTAACTCATGAAAAGCAGCCTGCTCTCTGGAGCAAGTAAGGTAGCACTATTGTTAGTACTCATCGGTGCTGTACAAAATGTAGAATATGACTTAAATCACTTATTTATTTCTAAATGGCACTATTCATTTCCCCAAAGTTTTAATTTAATTTAAAGCATTTATTTTTCTATTTCAAACTAACACTGATGCAGTCCCATGGGCAGAACAGAAATGTTCCGAGATTTGGATTAACATTCGACCAAAAAAGTATGGTGAATTACTTTCAGATAAGGTATATCTTTTCCAATGGCAGATTCAAATTTCTTTCAGAGCGAGATCAACGACTTGGTGGTGATTCGGATGACACTTTAACTGACGTACGCCATCAACTCTATCTATCCTCACCCTTCTACTGATTTCACCTTTTTCACCACTTTAAGCCATGAATTTGCTATCTCTAAGTTGTTTAGTTCTTGTTCAGGTACCAAATTGCATGCCAGAAACTGAATTAGAACACTTCAACCTACAAGAACAATTTCTCTTGGACGAACAATTGTTATGAGTTCTATTGAGTAATTTTCATTCTTAGGACACAAATTTCTGACACTTCCAACTAGACCATCATGATAAATGCTATATCCACGAACTGTAAAAACATCTACAAAATGCAAAGCGCGACCCCTGAATTACCAACAACTGCACAAATATCCGCCAGACCAAGTGTTATCGGTAGGCAGAGCATATTATTGTCTCCCTCCAATGACTGCAATGTCAATACCGGATCCACCTGACTGGTAATTGTTTCGCAGTGTATATTCATGAAAATTTTTGCCTTTTGTTTTAGAGCACGAAACTAAAATGAGTGACATGACTAGATATAAGAAAAAATTAATGCTTAACGAATTGATAAATAAAGTTTTATGAAAACAATATACGAATAGAGAAATAAATTTTCAGTCACTATTTGGTGATACTTCATATTTGATATAACCGTATTCCCAATCATCAATTAGTGTTTTTGTGTCTATAATGTCCAGATATAAAGACATTCATATAAATAGCTGCACCTTTTTAACTCCAATATATATTTATTTATGATTCAGGATGCACCCCCATATAGTGGCTATTTGTTTCATCTTCAACATTCAAAACTTGTCTGCCCACTCCAAAAATCCGACCACCCAGAATGTGCGAATAAAGATTCAAACTATATGTTACTGAATAAAATATGAGTCACTATAAATCGTTTTTCTTAGGCTAATATCTTACGTTGCTTTGGGAAAATTCGACTGTCATCATTCTTAGACCCACAACTCATGAACACCATAGAGAGATATGTAGGATCTGGACGATTAGACAAGATGAGAGACGTAATACTAGAACAGGTGAGAAAAAAGACAGAATTGAGACAAAATAATTATAAGAACAACCTAGGCATCAAATGTCTGCAATTCGACAGAACAATACGCAGCTTCCTCTTTTTTCAATTCATACAACGATGCCATTGCCATTGTTCACAAAGGTTAGATGTTTTTGACACATTACCTCCCAAAACTAGATAATTTTCAACGTTTACAGTGTCATCCAATTTCACAGATGCTGAAAAGGATCGATTAAACACTATGGAAAACCTTAATGATACAACTGGTGAAAGGTTCTTCTATCTTCAAAAACTTAATGTATGTTTCCAGTTCAACATCAGACGAATATAAACATTACCATACATATTTACTAAAAGTTTAGATCTTATTCCAGCAAGTTCCTGATGCAGAATCTCACATTTTGAATAAATCTTTCAATGAAATTATGCAAGCATACAAGAGTGGTGACCCTGGAATTCTCGGACAAGCAGTGGCAACATTCACTCAAGAAGATCTCGCTGAAATAAAGGTTAGTAATATAAAACAATTAATAGGAATATAACAGTTATTTTAGATGATGGACGAAATAGAACAAGAACAAAGGATATCTAACAGACTCCACAGTTGCAATATTACGACACCTGGATTAGTGAAACAGCTCATAAAGTTCATCCACTTCAGCAAACTACAGTAGCGATGTGAAAGGAAGATCTATAAGAAAAAATTAGTGTCATAAATAGCTTCATATAGGAAATACCAAGAAATTTACATTGAACGTATATAACTTGTTTAGAACATAGATTACTCCAAATATTCAATGAGTGATCCAATAATGGATTCTGTAGGATTTTCGGAGATCTCAATTTCAACTTGAACGCTGATGCTATATTTGACTTTCAGAAAGATATCGCTAACAGAACTAAAATGTATAACAATGCATATGCTGAAGGTTTAATGTCTAAATAAATTCGCTAAATGATAGCTGATCATCTACACAATACTCATGATATCTTCCACTAATAGAGAGCAGATTCAAGTGTTGTTAGATAACCACAACTCTTAACGTACTGATTGTAAACGTAATCCTTTATCTCAGCTTTCTCTTCTGCTGTTTTCACAAGTATTACATAAAAATACCGTCTCATATTGTTTGCATGTATAAAACCCATTTCAGATCCTAAAATGCGTAAACGTAGTCATCCTAGACAGAAATACATAAATGTGTTTAAAGATGTACCTTTAGAACTGTAATTTGCAGAAACCTTGCTTCCGTCCATTTCGATGGGAAGTTTTGTATTTATATTAGTCTTTTCTCGTTTTCTCAGCGTCCTCCTCAGTTGCGTCATCTCTAAGCTTCCTGTTCTTTATACTGTCACGCATTAATGATGATATAAACAATTAAAGTTATAAAATACACACTTATTATAAGTAACCACTATATAAGATTACATGGAAAGCCTGGTAAGAGTTAATCGTATCATAAAATCTATAGAAATTCAATTAACAAAATCAAATGCATACCGCTCCTCAGGATTTTCATTCAAAATAACTGCTTGTATTCAGATTTTATAGTGCACATTGAGTGTAACAAATTACATTTAATAACAAAAAGTGAACCAGTGATGCATTTGATAAAAGAAGGCATACTAATACTCTCAGCAATTGGAAATAATAATTACAAGCTGTAAATCATTGGTTTAGAAAAATATTCACACATATCACGCCACAACGTGATTCAATAATCTAGATTACCTGATTACTTCAATACATGATAATATCGATGCACATAAACGGCAAACAATTAACGTTGTACATCAGAATAACTCAGACGGACAATCTTTAATAATTGTTTATCATGTTTTAGTATCATGAAGGATTTCAGAGTGTGATTCCAGGACTGACGAGACCTTTATCCATGAAACGCTTGCGAGCGAAGCATAGCCACATCTAATAAATGTATAGAAGGATTTTCTGATTAAAAATAGGTTAATTTTGATCCTACCATAGTTACTTTCTGTGAATATAGAATTGCCGTACAAAGAAGATAAAAGATGAACAAGAATAGTGTATATACAGCAACTGTCATTTTTCACTTTAATACCATTAATGGAATATTGAGAAAAATAAAACGAACTTTGCTTGGCTTCTGTGAAGGATCAGGAAAGACGAGATCACAAAGGCGATTACCCAGCTCCTGTCGAAGTTGTTGTAGATATGCACGCATGATTTCCTCCTCGTGCTTGTTAGCTGGAGCCTGATATATACATCAAATAAGATTAATTACCAAGAAAATTTTAAAACCCGATTGCTTTCTTACCTTATACATATTATTCAGTGGAAAATCACTCTCTCCAGGAATAGGTAATTGATTATTCAATGCTAAAGCTGCTAAGTCTTTCTGTCCAGCAATCTTGTTTGGACTCTAAAATTTAATGTCTTATAGCAAAACTTATTAAATAATGTAAAAATAAGTATTTTAAAACCATATAAATAGTAAGTAAGATAAGCCATAAATAAATATATCACCCGCTGTAATTTTCGAAGACATTCAGTTATATAGAAGGTAAGATATATTAGCGTTCGATCCGCAGGTCCCTTGATTTCAAACTCACGAAAGAAAATATTAGGCTTGAAATAGAGCAATGCTTCATCAATAATATCTTCAAGATCCGTTCCTAAAAATTAGATTCCAATAATAATTTACACTTGATTTCAGTAAATACTGTGCTTTATTAAACAGTAACAATAGAATTTTTAGGAAAAAATAAGATACTAACGTGTAAACTCTAATTTCATTCTTATATGGTGATATAAAGTATTTAATTGAAAATTGACGTTATTCAAATGTATGCGAGTCTTTAAATATTTAGAGAAAGCAAATTTATTAAACAAAAGGGGTCAAGCTGGAGCAATTTCATAACGTAAGATATCTGAAGTTCTGTAAACTTCTAAAAAATATTAGTCCCACATTTAAACACTTTCTACTAAGTAAATATCTTTGAAAAATGCGATTGCAAAAACTAACGGGGTGAAGGTCCCTTAAAATTGGATCGGATTGGAAGAAGTCCCATATTACCCACGAGCAACTGACTTTCAAGTTTAGAGTGATATGCCTGAAACATCACCTTTAGTTTGATAAATTGTGGCTGAAAATAATAGTATTAAATTATAATAAACAAAATGAAGAAAACTACAGGTTTAAAATGAGCTCATGATGGTTTACTATATATAATTAAGTATACTGGCACGGATAAATTACGTCACTCACCGGCATTTTTCCGATAGTCCCGAAATTGCTTAAAGATCAGAAATAATAGACAATTTTTCCTGTAGATTTATTCAAATAGTTAATGTAGCAAGATGAGTTAAAATATAATTAATACTTTAAAATGACACATGGCGCAGACGTAGAGGAATTTCGCATTTGAGCGAGCTTTGTGATGTAATTTTATAATACTATTTATAAAATTTACATCATGTGACAAATAGGTACCTAAAGCAAAAAGGTCTACCAATTCTGGTGACTAATTAATAAGTACAAATTTGTGAAATAATTGAATTCTTATTTTATTCAGAATATATGCAGGTGTATGGTATCCATTTTTCATCATAAATAAATAAATACTACTTTCAAGCTATAAAATAATTTTTTATGGCATGCTTTTTCTTTTTTTGAATATATTTAAGACAACTTCACTTAAATGGTTGGTTTACTATATATACATAAGTATCTAAAACCATTTATAAGTCTATTTTATTAAATTTTCTGATATACAAGTGCTTTTACTGTGTAAGAGAGAAATGATGAATTAATACATGGAATAATTGGGCATTTCTACATAAATACTATGAGAATTCCTATAAATTCTCATTAAATTTGTAGTGATTACAGGAATATGTAGTGCAGGAATTTAGGATATTGACTATTATAATCTAAACCAAGAATCTACGAGCTTCATTTTAGATAAACAATTGGAATGAAAGAATATAACCGCATGAACTTAGATAATTTCCTTTATACCAAAAGTGGTGGTCGAAGTAAGAAAAATAGTACAATAGAGAAATGCCGAGGATAAACCTCCGTAACTTATATATTTAGTTTACTTTCAAATTTGATGTATTGTAACAACTTTTTAGTAAAACTTTGACATCAAAACAATCATTTCCTCGGTAATAAATGTAGTGTAGTTACGTAGATCAAGAACACCGCGCCACTTTTCAGTCAAAGCGGTGTCTTATTGACTGAATGTATTTTTCGATTATATTTTTTTAACTGTGCAGTTTCGACAATTTAATTTGTTTATCTTTTTTATCTAACCCACTACAAAATAGTTTTCTGTAGAATTAGAATGCAACTGACCACTGAGATCTTAAACGAAACTACTTCTGCTATTCGGGAGAGCATACAAAAGATGAATGTTCAAATCGAAAGTATGGCCGTCATGCTGGACAGTTTAAACGGACAAGTGAAAACTCATTTTTCGTACTAGTAATCCTTTGAATTTTGACGGTACTTAGTATCCGAACGTGAAAAGTACAAAAGTTTTAGGTTCCAGAAAAACAGATTGATTATGTTGCCAAATATATAGTGCGAGCAATTCAGAGCATTCGTCAACTAGAAAACAAAGTAAGTTCTACTTATTTAAACTAGGATATTAGTTTACTTTTTGAAAATATTCATAATATACAAGCTTTCAGACTGAACGTATTGATGATTGTTTATATTATCTAGGAAATGAAATGAATTCACTACAGACAAAGTAGGTAGAATTTTATTAAATCAGTTACAGAGTTTGACCAAGGATAAATGAATAAACACAAAATACTTTGATATTGAAAAAATCGAATTCAGGCTGTTTGCTGCCATTAAGCATAGTACTGACGTCGGCAACACAAACAGTTTATTGGTTGAGGCATGCTTCCCATATTTTGTATATTACTCTATTGCTGCTCTATCTTAACGCTTAATCTATTCATTTAACTATTCCTCTGGTTTGGATTATAAACAATATGATAGTTTATGTTATATCAGAGAATATCAAAACTAGAGACAATGCTGTTAACTACTGAGAAGAGTTCAGCTATAAGTGGTGACGGTCAAGAAGCAGGACTATCTGCTGAATGTGATGAAACTGTTAAGGTAAGGTTTTATGAGATCACCTAAATCCTTTACCACTCTTTTATTTAAGTCCAAATTCGATGAAGTGAACATGGAATCAAAAGAGGCAATGCTTGGATATGTTGCATCCTCCATGGTGAGTATTAGTATGATTTTATTCATTGAATTCTAATAAGAAGCGTTATCTTGTGCATTTTATTTGTTTTTTTTGTTGACAGAATACACCAGGAAAAGAGAAACTTCCTAGACGCAGATCACGATCAGCATCTGCGAAGAAAATTTTGGTAATTACCTAATTACATCAATCATACATTTTTGGCTGCTTAGGGGTAACCATTTAAATTTATTTTACTTATTGGAACATAATTGGCTTAAATTTTGTTATTAAAAAATCGCCTTATATGAAGACATATATTACAGAAAAGTGCCATGCGACGTCTCTCTCTTTCTCGTGACAGAAACTCAGAACTTAGCACAGAGATCTATACCTCACCAAAACACAAATAGAGAAGATTATAGAATAATATATGTTGATCTAGAAAAACTACCAACTACGTTACTGTCACTAGACCTCAAGCCCATAATTAAGGCTGTACTGTACCTTTTATCCATTGTACCAAACACTGCTTTAAAACCGTTGTCACATTGAATTATGGTATTGATTGAAATCAGTGCCACCCACCCAAAATATTGAATAATTATTCCTTACAGAAGTGCTATGTATGATTGTGTTCATTTCCTAAATTTTGTCTATAAATCTAAGTCCGTAATTATCAATGGTTTTACAGGTTCACTCGATCTTCTTTGATTCGCTAATACTAAATCATTGTTTTCTAAATATTTGATATTTTGGACGAAAGAGTAGCGATCTCAAAAGGATAAACTAGCAATGTCTTCATGTATAATTGTACTTCAAGCATATATCCAATGCTTAATTTGATTTGTTATAATAATAGATATTTGGTATAATCTACATAAAATCGTTTATTAGGTTATTGATCCATTGACTTCTTAATGTTATGTCGAATGACACATTGTCATTGTTGAATACCACAAATGAGTCCTTTTATTAGACCGATGGCTTTCGTGAATTATCTTTCCACAGTTTCTATTTTCATCACGGTTGTTACTATCTGTACTCACTGTTGCACACAGCAAACGCCTCTTATTTTCTGAATACGGTACAACTGAAGGGAATGGAACACGAAAAGTTAAGCACTCAATATTCAATGTGATGAGTTTATCTATTGTTTCCAGCACTGTATGTATATTCCAAATTACTTGTCTCTGAATTTTTAGAAATAATCTTTATGGATATTTAGAGGAACTCTTTAAAGTAATCTTTAATGGAATGAAGGATTAATTCTAGAATACTACAACCGATTTACATTAACTATTGGAAACTAAAGTAAATGTCTCCGAAAACATCTCTAAAACTGCGAGAATCTATTTTCTCACTCTGTCGACTTAATTTGTAATATATTAGTATGGTGACTAACCTTATCAACATATCGTTTTATAATTACGTCTACAGCTACACTGTTGCCCACGACAACTGGTAACAAAATGAACCAAATGCACCGAGTGCACCATAGATTGCAACTTCCTTTCGAAAGATCTATTTTGTATTCTAATTACAGACTCGGAGTCGGCATCAAATTGCGATCCTCTCCAGTATAATTTCCTTAGTTCTATGCAAAGTTTACTTTTGATGAAAAAGGGGATATCTCAGGTTGAAAAGATTATTATGCGAATATAAGCGGACCACAGAAGGCGTAAAGCATTCAAAAATATGGATACTATTTTCTAGGTTCTAAAATTATCTATTCCTAGTATTTGACTTATATGTAAGCTTTACTTTAGGTAACTCATTCAGTTAATACCTCCAAAATAAGGACGAAGACTACCTTAAATCCTTAAGTGTTCTAGGGTAGTACTCCCTCCGAAAGACCATATCATTATCTGTTCTATCCGAGAGGCAGTTCAGATCGGTAGCTGGCACTTCTAATGGGAGGCTTTCTGAATGGCTTTATAAGTCCGACGAAATTAGCAGATTCAAAAGTATTTGAAAAAGTGGTAGTGGTAGCAGATCACCAACCAAGACACTGCCAGGGATGTTCTCCAATCCTTCCACAACGGCCCCCGATAAGTGTTGTGATGGCCTTGTGGTGTAGGTCATACGGAGTGGGGATGGAAGCGCAGGATCGGATCCGCTCTGTTCCCCGGAGGTTCTCTCGGTTTCCGCTTCTTCCTTATTGCCAAACTCGTCCGATGGATAGCTTCGCAACAATTCTCTTCAAAATAGCAGTTTGTATGAGACAAAAGTTGGCTAAACGTGGCAGAGTGTTTCACTTGACAGGTAAAGATTCCCTCGCAAAGATTTCCAGAGTATCGGTGACCAGTGCGAAGGGTATTAGCGGAGAGTGCGAAAACATGCTACTAATTCGTTACTTACATCAGTTTCTATATTCACGGCTTATTCCAGAATAACACTTATATAACACTAATAAAATAAAATAATCAACTGATGTCACTTCTTACAAGCGACTTTCGGTATTGTCATGGCCTAGTGGTAGTCGTTGGAGCATGAGATGAAGTGGTCGGGGTGTCAATCCCCCAATCTGTTCGTTTTTTGCCTTCTCAGCTAGTTAATAATAGCTGATCATTTGTTCTGTAAGTGCAAACCAGGCTGAGGTACGGAACAGGCTTAGGTGGGGGTTTCGGCTATTCTCGCGACAATCGGCAGACAACCGAGCCAGCGGTAAGTTTCGGCGCACTTGGACGTATGCTCTGGGCAATTCGAGGAACGTAAGTTACTGGTGAGTTTTCCTTTCTATTTTTCAGCGCTCTCCTAAGCCGAGGCATTTGCTTTCGAGCTCTCTTGAGCCGAGGCATTTGCCTTAGAGCTCTCTTGAGTCGAAGCATTTGCTTTCGAGCTCTTCTCCCACCTCCTCTTCGGGAGGAGAGTGGGATAATTTTGGACGCTTCTGAAGCGTTTGGCACTGGGGTGCTGAACTGCTTCAGGAGCTTATTGGCACCAAGGTGCCAATACCTCGAATATAAGGGGAGGTCATGCCCAAATTTTCCAGGATTTAAAAAGATGTATTATATACTATCTTTTTATATTTAGATAGAACCTTAGCCATATTTCAGCTAAGGTCTCCAAAATTAGGAAGGATACTACCTCAACCCTTAAAGGGTATAGGGTAGTATTCCCTCCAAAAGACCATTTCCTACCTTCCCTAACCGGAAGGTAGTTCTGGTCGTGTCCAGCCACTAGTAGTTAGTGGCTTTCGAAAGGCTTTTGAAGCCCGAAGAAACTAGAAAATTCAAAGATATTAACACTTTTCGGTTTCCGTACCTATCGCTGGTTCAGTTTTTGCTGTCGAGAGATAAGAGACGCAGAGATAAAAAATTGGGCATAGATTCGTCTTTCCAATGTTTTTCAGCGTGACCCATTCGGGTCAAATGGCACCAAGGTACCAATAAGCTCCTGAAGCTGCTCAGCACCTAAGTGCCAAACGCTTCAGAAGCGTCCAAAATTGCCCCACTCTCCTCCCTTTTGGGAGGTGGGGGAAGAGCGCTGAGGCAAATGCCTCGGCTTAGGAGAGCGCTGAAAAATAGAAAGGAAAACTCACCAGTAACTTACGTTCCTCGAATTGCCCAGAGCATACGTCCAAGTGCGCCGAAACTTACCGCTGGCTCGGTTGTCTGCCGATTGTCGCGAGAATAGCCGAAACCCCCACCTAAGCCTGTTCCGTACCTCAGCCTGGTTTGCACTTACAGAACAAATGATCAGCTATTATTAACTAGCTGAGAAGGCAAAAAACGAACAGATTGGGGGATTGACACCCCGACCACTTCATCTCATGCTCCAACGACTACCACTAGGCCATGACAATACCGAAAGTCGCTTGTAAGAAGTGACATCAGTTGATTATTTTATTTTATTAGTGTTATATAAGTGTTATTCTGGAATAAGCCGTGAATATAGAAACTGATGTAAGTAACGAATTAGTAGCATGTTTTCGCACTCTCCGCTAATACCCTTCGCACTGGTCACCGATACTCTGGAAATCTTTGCGAGGGAATCTTTACCTGTCAAGTGAAACACTCTGCCACGTTTAGCCAACTTTTGTCTCATACAAACTGCTATTTTGAAGAGAATTGTTGCGAAGCTATCCATCGGACGAGTTTGGCAATAAGGAAGAAGCGGAAACCGAGAGAACCTCCGGGGAACAGAGCGGATCCGATCCTGCGCTTCCATCCCCACTCCGTATGACCTACACCACAAGGCCATCACAACACTTATCGGGGGCCGTTGTGGAAGGATTGGAGAACATCCCTGGCAGTGTCTTGGTTGGTGATCTGCTACCACTACCACTTTTTCAAATACTTTTGAATCTGCTAATTTCGTCGGACTTATAAAGCCATTCAGAAAGCCTCCCATTAGAAGTGCCAGCTACCGATCTGAACTGCCTCTCGGATAGAACAGATAATGATATGGTCTTTCGGAGGGAGTACTACCCTAGAACACTTAAGGATTTAAGGTAGTCTTCGTCCTTATTTTGGAGGTATTAACTGAATGAGTTACCTAAAGTAAAGCTTACATATAAGTCAAATACTAGGAATAGATAATTTTAGAACCTAGAAAATAGTATCCATATTTTTGAATGCTTTACGCCTTCTGTGGTCCGCTTATATTCGCATAATAATCTTTTCAACCTGAGATATCCCCTTTTTCATCAAAAGTAAACTTTGCATAGAACTAAGGAAATTATACTGGAGAGGACCGCAATTTGATGCCGACTCCAAGTCTGTAATTAGAATACAAAATAGATCATTGGGAAGGAAGTTGCAATCTATGGTGCACTCGGTGCATTTGCATACCAGTTGTCCTGGGCAACAGTGTAGATCTTAGTTATTTGCTTTGAGCATACCTTTAATATAATCTGTTCTTTTTGATAATAAAAATATGTATTGTTTACTGCGTGGGAATTTTTATTTTAAAATATAAATGGCGTAAAACAATAAATGACAAAAATAACAGTAATATAGTGATTTAAAAGTTCTTGAATTCTGAAAAGTGATAAGGCTTTTGTGTGATTTTTCTGAATTGTCTATTAGCCGTTTTTAATAGAAATGCTTCCAAATAGATAAAGAGATGGAACATGTTAAGCAATTATTCGGAATACTATTTTGCTTAGAGTGACTTTAGAATAGGAAGTCTTAAAAAAGCAGAATGAGTTATTAAGATTTATCAATGGAAATCAAAGTTGCAATCATCATATACAAAATACCTCAATATTATCACAATGAAATGAATAATAAGTGTAAAAGAGAGTAAAGTGGAAGAGAAAATACTATCAAGTTATCTGTTCTGTTCGAGCTTATTATTCTTTGGGATGTTGCCCTTATATACAGATGTATTTCGTTATTAACTATTATATTAATGGTTTTCTTGAATAAATTCAATGTGAATTGCATAGTCGTAAATACGTTATGGTTATCTGCGTTGTGAACAATCATAACAAGACAGCTAAAATTAAATATAAAATATACAATAATTGGTGGAAAAATGTTATATATTAAGAATATACAATATCCTTAAAAATAATTATATACTGTAGCAAAAGCTTATGATAATTCGTATCATACAACTTTCTTAAAGTTTATCATATTTAACACAACTACAATTAAATACTATGAATATTTCTAGCAATACTAATCGTGATATTTTCTAGCATTCTGAGATTGCTCAATCTGATCAGAAAATGACTGTTTAGATAATCGCATGTAATCAATAGGTGAAATAGTTAGCATAGATACCCAACGCTCCAATGCTTTGAAATTTTCCGCAGCCAGGATAAAACTACGGCCAGTTCTACAACATTAATAAACTAAATTAATCAATATAAATAAAGGAACGTTTTTTTAATGGAATATCTTAGAACTGTTAATTACGACTACTTGAATATCAAACAAATAATAATTACTATTTAATAAAATTGAAAATGAAGATAAAAGAATAAAAACTTGCAGACAATCAAGATGAAAAACAATTATTTTCTGAATAACTATAAAACTAACGTCTTGAATTTTATTTCAAAGGTGAAGTCCTTCCCTACTTTGTTTTCATCGCATAGTTCTATATAGCAGTCTTCAATTATGAGAATGATATGTGGTGGGTGATCATCATCCTGTCGATTGAAAATAAATAGCAGATTTGCTTTAAGCACGCCATATCCAACTCTCCAGCGGAAATCCTATAACATACGTAGTCTTTTGCGGAATAAAATTTTAAATTCCCAGTGTCAAGACTCTTGGATCTACCGTTCGTCTCCGATCTCAATGGCCGTATAAATATCATTTGATGGAATAACGGAAATTTGCAGGTGTCGTAAGCCTCTAAATTTTATTTCGCATGAAACTATATTGTATTATTTCTATGTATATTTAGGACCACCAGAATGCATTTCTATTCTTTTTGACTGTTGTCATGAATTTCGCTACACTGAAACAAATATTAAATGTGAAGCATACTTTCAAACAACTGAAATAGTACATTTAACAAAAATTCCAGATGTTTGATATACAATCGTAAGACAGCTGTTAAATAACCAACTGGTCACTAATCGATCGATTTAAAATATTATGCTCTAAGAAAACAACGGATACCAGACAAATAAGTTTTCACATTATTTTAGTATTATCACTATAGTCATCAGTTAGTCTAGTCTTTTTAGCTAAATACAGATTATCTTCACTTCGTTGTCTTATTGTATGAAGTATTTATTTAAAAACGCATCTAAACATGAAATACGTACTAAAAACTTTAAAATTTACCTGTTGCAGTTGCAAGGGTCCAGCAAATCGCTTCTCGAACGTCGAATCATTTGCCAACAGATAGAGGGAACTCGCATTAGCCAACATCTGAAATGAAATGGACTACTTCTTTTATTCTCCTCACATATTCAATTTCAATTTGTGCTCATAATCCTCAAAAGCAGCAGCATAACATATATACAACTGATGTTGAAGTGGAAGTTAGTATTACTTATCACATTAAAAAAATAATAATTCTGTCTTCAATTTTAGTATATACTATGTGAAAACGTTCATGGACAACTTTACTACTACTCGAAGCTCAGTAACGACAAAAATAAAATTAGTTGTTTGAAGAACATTGCAAAGGCTAGGTATATCAACAACATCAACAAAACAGGGTATGTAAACATTTTAAAATAAAGTTTTGAAATTGAGAATAAAAGCTATACCGTTTAAATAAATGCAAAAAGTACTTTTTCTGACTTAAATAAAATAGAGTTACTTAATCTGGTCTCTATAATATTTACAATGCAAATGTATCGACTGCTAAAAGAGTCAAAGTAACAGGGTTTTAGTTTGGCATAATGCCAAGAACGGAATGCCGGCAACTTATTACAGAAAACTACGACTATTTCCTACACATTAAATGACATAAATTATATTCTTAATTTAATATAAGTATAAACATACAAATGATATAATTTTAATTGCATCGTATTACGGTACAAAGAGGGATTTTCCTGTTTCTGTTCCAAATGCTAATAAGGGTTGTATTCTTGAATGATTAAGATGGGCCTATATCGAGGTGGAGACAGCTGATCATAAGATTCCCCATAATATTCAAAGCTATGCAGCAGGATTCATTGAAGGTAAATTAAAAGACGACAGTTTTTGTTCTAATAATTTTTCATGTTAACTAGAGATATAGTTTTGTAAAAGTGAAACTATATATGATTAATATATAAAATGACTTTATATAAAAGAGTATAAGAGTGGTTTTAGAGTATTTTTAGGACGTGCTACACGAGATGTTATTAATCTACACATCAGAAATACAATTGATGGATTTTGCAACAATGCGGAAAAGTTTTGTAATGACCTTAACGAGTATTTGCTTAGAAATTACCTATGGATGCAAGATAAAATAGATAAAAACCCAAAGAGCAATTATTGGATTCAGGTAATATTAATATTGAAAAGATGAACACCACAAAGACTATTATAATTGTTATTATTATTATTGCTATCATAGTTATTATTATTATTATGACTATTATTGTTATTGTTACTATTATTATCACTATTATTATTATTATTATTATTATTATTATTATTATTATTATTATTATTATTATTATTATTGTTTATTATTATTATTATTATTGTTTATTATTATTATTATTGTTTATTATTATTATCACTAATAATAGTAATAATAATAATAATGTATCAGGTTAACATGACTTTGAATCAACTAATAGGAATGATTGACGGTTACGATAATACTCTTGGGAGAAGACTAGGAAGTGAAGAAATCATCGCGCATCCTATTTAGTCAGTAAAAGAGCATTTTAGCATTGGTAGCTATATTATACACGCTTTTATAGACACTTATTTACTACGTATTTCAGCCTCATTCAACTGGCTGGTGATATTGAGGGTCTTGCAACCAAATTTAAAAGACCAGATACAGTACGAGGTTTGCTTGCTGGAAAAGGCCACTGTTCTGCACTTGTAAAAGTTAGGGCAGCTAAATTTAAACTCTTATGTTCATATGCATTATAAAATCATCATCTAAGAACTATTTAGATCTTACCTGACTTCTCCGATATTTTATTTTCACACGTAACGTGGACTTCCTACTCATCAATGTTAAGAATTCAAAAGAAATATACCTTTAGGACTGGTGACCATAGCTATTCATTCAGTAGTTACCCAGGTTAGTGTAAATAAAGTCTTATATTAATTAAATTACATCGTATTTTAATAGTTTTATAGGCTCGATATCATCCATAGATGATTTCATATTGACATCCGCTCAGCTGGCTATTTTCGAAACTACACTTAGTGTTTACAATGATGACCTTTTAAAATTTATAACAACTCATTCTGTTCTTTGCTGGATTAGAACTCAGGTTAGAGCAATATTAAGATATAAGTCATGTATTAATTATATATATATGACTAGGTGGCTCATCGAACTTCCTCATCTGGCCTTGCTTGGGCCCGGACATTTGCTAAACATAAAAGTGGAACTTATAACAATCAATGGGTGGTAGTCGATTACAAGAAACTACAGAGAAATCGTAAACATCAAGACAGTGGACTAATTCATGTATTAGAAGAAATGCCGTATGTTATTATAGTTTAGTCACGTTTCCCCTTCAATTCGTTTTTAAACATCCGTTCAATACAGAATAAATTTGAACATACAGGAATCATTATGATTCAAAAATTCCAGAGGAAATGTTATGCATTCGGATATGACAGTGGTATTGATGAATTCCTCATATTGGCCCAGCTATAACAGCCCGTTAGTGAAACTATTTTCGTTTATTTATCACATATAAGTTGGTTGCTTTTTTTTCCAGATTTTTTCCAGTAATTTTCAATTGGTCTGGGACACCTAAAATGGTGAAAAAATTCGGTGATTGGTATAGGTAAGTAGATTTGTGACATATTTTTTGATTAAAAATGTGTATTCTTCGTATATTGGTTTTAGCTATGATAGAACACCACGAGCATTAATTTTCAAAAGAGATCATGAAAAAGTAATTGATATGGACAGCATGATAAATCTTATGAGGTACTGTAAAATATTTACGTCTCAATATTTCTGTTTCAATCAAATATGGCAATTGATACATTTTGTTATTTGTTGTAGCCTAAGAAACAATTTGTGCCACTTTATTTATAGATCCAACAATTATACTGCTGATCCCCTGTCACGCTGCAATTGTGATCCGCCGTATTCAGCAGAGAATGCAATTTCTTGTAGAAGCGACCTGAATCCTATAAATGGAACATATCCTTTCCCTTCCCTCGGATACAGAGATCATGGTGCTACTGATTTAAAGGTTTTAACATAAATATTAAAGTGAACAAAAAAGTACTTCCGGATAAAACGCGTTATAAACAGGTGACAAACTCTCATCTGATTGACTCTCTGTCGTTCACTGCTATAGCTGGCCCTACTCACAATCCAACGCCAGTGTTTGATTGGAACACATCTCTACTTCGCGATATAGTGCCCCATTATGGACAACCTGTTCGGTGGATGTAAGTTCTTTTAGCGGTTTTTATACCCATGACATCGTATTTTAGAAAGTAATTATCACTATCGAGGCTATTCCACTTCCGTTTACTTTTATTCTTCTAAAATGTTTACTCTTAATTACTTTGTATTTTCCTTCAGTTTTCCGCCAGTCACTCACAAGTGGAGCACCGTTTCTTTGTACAGTCCAAAAGCTACCCATGATCTAGTATACGATATATTTTAAGTTGATTTCTTAGTATATTTTATATCTATTCCCAAATTAAACCAAATGGATTAAAACCATTGAAATCTTAAAATTACGACTGTTACGGCATTTATTCTTAACTCCCATCCATCATGTCCAGAAATCTAATTCATTAAATTCATTCAGCGCATCTAACAAAGTCGAAATATAACAATAAATCTGATGACTAAAACATCTAGGAAACAATATGTTCGTTCAACGAATGATAAAATCAATGAGAACACTTAAATAACAAAGTATTAAGACAATGGTGGCAATTTACATGAAATTATTTCCTAAATAAAGCCAGTAAGCACCAAAATTATATTGAAAGAGCAAAATACAGAAAGGGTTATGTAATATACGGTAATGAGTTAGTACTATGAGTAATTGAGCTGAACCGAAGACTTTCACATTTATAAATCTACCCGAAATATGCTGAAATTTCAAAACAAATGACAATATAATATATATATAGCAGGAGTAATATACATAATAAGCATCTAGTTTGGCTGCTTCACTAAATGCCAGAGATGAATAGTGGGAAAACGAGCATTCACGCTGTTATTGAACATTAACATATAACCGGGAACCACTCCTTTCGATAACAGCTCTCTGAGAGATATTATTAAGAAAGCGTAAAATAACACTGGAGAATAAGAATTGCTAAACAACCACCAACCTCTTTTCTATGTCGGTCCATGTATTTTTGCTTTCTCCTCTTTCAATGCGTTTCTTTTCAGCTCTCCAAACAGCGGGACCGTCTTTCCTACGTAGGTCATCTTCCAAGAATTTATTTACGCTTTCCTACAAATTGTAAATGAGAGAAATAGAAGTAATGGATAATGCAAGGGGATTAGACTATACTGACCTTATTACTTCCATAATGTACAAATAATTTCGTCTTTCCATTACGAAGTTCAGCAGTATCTCTTGAAGTAATAAGTGTAAAATGGGAATGAGACGACGAAGTTAAAGAAGATGGCATAGGATCAGATCGTACAAAATGACGCTCCCAAGATGTACCGAACAAACACCAGTCCACCTATTAATCATATCGCTTAAATCTGCTGCTATGTTTTATTGGCATCTTACCTCTACTGCAGGTCCAATGATATTGGTCAATAATTCATGCTCAGTGCGGGTCAAAATAGGTAGTGAATCAATTGTAGTCTGGAAAATGCAATCATTATGTATAAATCAGACTGAAATATAAAAGGAATTATAGTGCAACGAACATTAATTTCATTTGAGTTCAAAACTAGGAATTCATAGAAGCCGATGTCTTCAAGTGTAAAGGTTATATCACTTGGAGGAGACATTCTGGTGAATGTTGAATCGAGAAGTTTAGATGACGAAATAGATAATAGTTGTGTTAATGCGGTGAGCTTTGAGGAAAATGATGCAAAAGCTCTCGATAAAACTGTGTTTGATGACAAAAGATTCAAATAATTTGATGAAAATATTGCAGGAGATATTCCAATAATGCGGAACCACGAGTAAATATCTGTAAATACATTTAAATCAATATCAAGTAGTATATATATATATATATATATAAATACTGAGCCTTATATAACTTTAAAGACAATAATTACCAGTGGGAATATGAGGAATAGTCAGAGGATTCTGCTCTACCTCGAGAGCGAATAAATCAGTTGAGTGAGCAATATTAGAAAATGATATCTGATTAATATGAGTGGGTCCGAAGGAAAGATATCGACCAAGTAAAGTGTCGAAAGGGCGTCCACCAGGTAGAATAACTATCGAAATTTGAGATAGGTCAATTCCTAAAATAGCATAAACAAGAGAAGATATTTTTTTAGAAAAGAGAAAGATACCCCACCCCCTAAATATCCGAGTGGAATCCAGAATGAAGGAGCGCTATCTGAAACAACAGCTCCAAGAGGATCTCTTAGTACTTCTTTAACAATTCCAGATTCAGAGATAATATACCTGAAGAATTATAATACAAGGGTTTTGTATTATCACGACAATACAAATGGAATGTAAAATAAGTATCTATTTAGAAGCAACCTAAGGCTGCTGGCTTCATCGGTGAATAGCGAATATCGAAAACCATTTCGGGCTAGGGCAAAAGGAAAGCCATCATCCGTGTACAGAATAGAAGAATGGCCAGTACTGGTAGAGTAAAAATGACTGATAAGAAACGGTTGATGGGTGAGAGCATAGAACAGAGAAAATTCCTCCTGAAACAAAGCAGCAACACAATAAGCTGCTTAACAGTATGAATTTAGAGAAAACATGATCAAAATATATGGGAAAATATACTTACATCTCCACTACGTATCCAGATAACTCTGTTCATATGATCATACTGAATATTCACATGCATACTTGATGACTGCGCGGTAATCAATCTACCATAAGCATCAAGTTCAAATAATACGGCTCCTAAATTCAAAAACAAAAATAACAAACGTAAATATATTTCACAAATACATTAACTAACCTCTTTTAATTGTCCATCCGTTCCCATCGACTCCATACTCTATTTTTCCTACCTTTCTTGGAACGCCTCCAGAATACCAATCAAATGTAATTTCATTCATTGTTAGTGGACGACCATCAAGGTTATATGTGAAACTCCACCTAATAAAAACCGTCTTAGTTTCTCAATAGCGTAAAAATATGTAAGTCCAGTACCTTCTATCATTCCGTTGAAACGTAGCTAATCTTCCAAAAGCATCAAAAGAAGTAGTCTCTTTATATTCTCCATTTGGGGTTCGCCATAAGCTTATTACCACCCGTCCAGCTTTTTCCCGTGTAGTTTCCAGTGATAAACGTATGTCCCCAGCAATAATCTTTCGCGCAGTAATACAACGGTGGGCATCAAAAGTGGCTTCATAAGTCATCTGAATTTTTGAAGTAATATCATTATCACAGTTTAAAAAAACACCACTATATAGCTGTCTAAATATAGTATACAGCTGAAAGATCTTTTCTTGTGCTTGATCACCTTATGCCCTTGAACGCGAATTTGTTCCGATTCCCGAAAAATTTGATATCCAGAAATTGACGACAGAAGACCCGATCGGTCATCATATAAGAACTTAAATACAAATTTAAATCATAATTGAATTAAGATTTATAATATAAAATAGGATTACCTGAATCGGTTCCACAGCTGTTCCCTCAATGACTGATTGAATAAAGGTTGGTCTCTGTTGATCATCATGTTCCAACGAAAATGATGAATCACTCCAACTAAACCATAAAAATTACATATATATAAATGATAAACTGACCAAATCATGCCTAATAAACTTATATAAATGTTAAAATAATAACCTATTTGCTTTCTTGCGCTTTTCACTGAATGAGACCACAAGTGGTCCCTGCCATGTGATATTTGACTGGAAACTATCAGAAACTAAGGATACGAGTTTATTTGCCACAATAGAAAAAGATGTCGTCATTCCGTTGCAAATTACCTGAGATTTAAACATGCATGATTAAATGAAGAAATGGATACAACGAAACTTCTAGAAAAAAGTGTTGGCAATTCGCATACTTTAGTAATGCTTCCAAATACATCCCTTAATATATTTACATGATGCAGCCCATCAGCCGTTGCCCATTCCACCATATTGCTATCTAGGTCTTCCGCTAACAAGAAAGGTTTCATAGTGAAAGGATACCTTAAAAAAATAGTCAAATATATCATATTATTAAACAAAAGAAAGTCATATTAGGTTCAACAAACCGTCTCTTGAGCACTCTCCCATTACCGATAGGAGTAGACGAAAAATGGTGTACCTCTAAGGTAGGAGTAGATATCTCTCGTAGACGTCCTCTTGAATCGTACTAAAAATGGCAAGCATACAGAATAGCAATTACAAACCAAATATTATCACCAACTTTTATACTATATTTGACTCCATCAGCCAATTCAACTGTTACTGGGAATCTAATATCCTTGCTATATGAAAACTTTACAGATCCACCCCCTTCTATCGTTCTTTCCATAACACGATTCTGCCTGTCGTAAATGGCTTCTGTAGTACGCTTACCCCAACGCAAAGCGCTCCTGTAATTCCCATTCTCGATGACACTTTATATGTAGACTATTTTATTGTCTTATGTATCATTGTTAAAGGAAAACATACCTCCTTCCCAAAGAATCGTATTGAACAGTTAAATTTGAAATACGATAGGTCGAATTTGAGAGAGGATCAACACCTTGTCCAATACTCTTTAATTCTCCACTATCAGTATATTCCATAAAAAGTAGTGCATCATCGTTTCGAGACCGGATAATATCATGATTTTTTTCAAGATCAAAGACTACTGTGTACGAATTTATGCCATTCACCTGCAGTATAACGTTATTACATTAAATATATATATGAAAAAATAATGCACGAACTCGTATACGTGATCCAATCTCAGTTAATCGATGATTTACATCGCGTTTGGTATATGGTCGCCATTCGAATCGTGTCGTTAGTGCACGACGAGTAAGATTCTGTAGTAGAACTATTATATAGAAAAATATAAACTTGAGACGAGACCTGAAAGAAAAACATAGAATATAACAAACCTGCAATCCATCAATACTTGTCTTCACCTTAAGCACATTTGACTCATTGTACATAGGATATACATTGGCATCAATAAGTAAAGTTATTCCATTATATGCAACCGAAAATCCATCATCCATCGATATAATGCGACTTATAGTTGATGACTCCGATTCTAAATATTTATTTCGCTGTTTTCACTTATATTTTCGTATTAATTCTCTCACCTTCATAAAGAACCTCAGAATCTCTTGAAGAAAATGTAGCAAATAAAGCCCTATTTCGAAAAATAGAAGTAGAAACTCGACCAGATATAACCTAAATCAAATAACTCCTCTCAAATACCACCATTATCATGGTTCAGTTAATTACCTGTTCCTTAGCGAGTTTAAATTCCACTCCATCTATACGTATTTTCATAGTCCGTCCCCATTTATCATATTCATATATTGTAGTAGCCCCTCCTTGATTGCGTGATAGTAAGAGAGCACCGGGAGCATAATGCAGTTTTGTTGGTTCTACGATACAGAAGCAATAGTTTTAGGTAATAATTACTAAACATGCACAGAATTTTACACTAAAATCCACACCTGCTGCGCCTGTCTGAATAGTTTCTATCGAACCATCATAAATGCTTGTCATTAATTGTGTCCTCTGGCCAGAGGGAGTTTCAATGGTAGTATGCGTTTCATTTAAGCGAATAAATCTCAAAAAAAATCCCCCCGACCCATGAATAGAAGATAAACGGCCGAGACTGAAATTCATCGCTTAATAAGGAATGATAACTAAATACATTGGAATTAAGTAGTAGAATTTCATAGCATATTCTGAGAAATTATAAGCACGAAAATAACTGTTTCATAATGATATTAAAAAATTGTAAATAAATTACTAGCCTTGTATCTACATTATATGTGAAATTGTACAGTATCTTTCCAGTGGTGAGAGAATGTGTTGAGATGTGAAGGCCATGCCGGTTAAAGGAATATGCCTAAAAATAATAGACATGTAGTACATAAGCCATTTATTCTTGAAGCTTGTAAAATGAGTCACACACATGGCTAAACATTATAAAAGAACTTAAGAAGTAGAAAGATTAATTATCATTGATAAAGTCATCCCAGTAAATAAAAGAATAGTAAAGGATAAAACTTATTGAAAAATAAGATGAACAATTTCTGTTAAACACACCTCATTTCTGTCTGCATCGACTACATTATACTGACGTAATAGAGAATCGTATAATGGCATACGCTGAGATATTCGTTTAATCTTTGCATTCGTTGAATCAGCAATATAAACTCGTCCTCTGCTATCTACACTGACTGCTGATGGGGTATTTAACATTGTATTTTTAGCAGAAATGAAGGTAATAGGACCCAAATCGTCACATCCACATATTGGTTCATCACATGAACATTCTGACTGACGTCCAGCGAATACAGATAAAGAAGTCCGATCAGGTGACAAACGACGAACCTTTATAATAAAATGGAAAAGGAAAAAGTTACAAAAGAATATACAATTAAGTCAAGAATTTACTTGATTGGTTTTTTTGCCATCTGATTCTACAACATACAAAGACCCATCAATAGAAGCTGAGATATCCTTAGCATGTCTGATTATGAATGACGATGAATTGTGGCACATGGCTAATGAACCTTAAAAATTCAAGTGTTACCAATCCACAATAGTAAGTAACAAAATAATATTGGCTGTATTGCTCAGTTATAAAAAAGAAAAGGACTTTACCTAGGACAACCCTGGCTGAATTCTGCTCATGATCCAATTCATAAACAACATTAGAATCTAGGACGTAAATAAGCCCAGAAGGAAGATGCACAGATACTGAAGTAGGCCATTCCAGCTAAAAATATTAACTAGTAGTAAACTTATAATGAAACATTTCCTATATACCTTTTTAACCTTCCTACAAATGTTAAACAATTAATAAGATATACCAAGAATTAAATAAGGTTCATTACACAGCAAGAATAAACTAGCCTGTAGCTTTGTGAGTGTCGTCTGACCACATATATGCGGTCGTTCAGATACTGAATCACCAATAGAACGAATTTGTCCAGAAGAATCAATAATACGAAGGCGTGGACCATCAGCAACTAAAAACAGAATGCTATCTAATACAATATCAGAAATACATATTTCAATATAAAATTATATAAAATTCTACTGTTCAAGTAATATCGTATTCACCATACAAATCACCCTGTGCATTGAACGCGATTCCTTTAGGAAAAAATAACTGAGCATTGATAGCTGGTCCACCATCTCCACAAGAATCAGAATTAAAAGGACATACTGAACCATCACCAGCAAATACCTTTAATATTAAGTAATTTAATCAAAATATCAGTGATTTATTTTGAAATAAACCTCATGATTATTTTCTGGATCCACAGGCTGCATAAGTACAATTTTCCAGATTTGTTTTTGTAGTGGAAGCGACAGAAATAGTGATCCATCCACAGGATTCACTGCCAAATAGTACGGATATAAAGTATCCGGCTGACTAAAACACGGCCAATATTATTTCAAAGTTGTGAAATTTATTTTGTCAAATAAACATCTAAAATAAATTTTAAGAAACAGGTACCTAAGCGAGAGAACTGTGATCAATGTTCCGTCTGTAGTCAGACAACGTATAAAATTGTGATCTCCAATAAATAGACTACCATCCAGCCCATGGGCTAATGCAGAAGGACGGAAGAATACTGCCTGAAAATATATTAAAATTAACATGCTGAAATAAAAGAAGTATTTTTAACTCTATGCTACAATCAAAATAAGAGACAATAACTCTTGCCTCTTCTACTGGTCCATCACAATGCTTGCATTCAAATGATCGTCGATTGTTTGATCCAATAACTGTATCCAATACAGGAGGGGCACTGCTAATGAATCTACGACCGCCATTACCCATTTCAAGAACTCCTTAAAAGAGAAATATATTATTTAAAAATAATTAGGATACCAAAATGAGAACTTGTTTTTTGTTAATCTGTAAACCTTTTACAACATCCAAATGATGGTGAATATTAATACTCCAAGCATTTCCATCTAGCCATCTTGCACGAGCTCCCTCCATCTGTACAATTCTTCTCACCCAGATTATCTCATTGCGATGCTCACATCCACGATATTCATAGCCAATACGTACTATAATATTAAAACTGCAATAAGAACACATAAAATTATATATGCGAATAAATATTACCATTCACAGTAACTAATCCATATTCATTCTGACGATAGACATTTTGCTTATCCCACAAAAATAGATGGGTTAGATTTATAGTAGGTGCAAGCCTAAACAGATAAACTATGCTTCTAAAAAGGGTCATGTTTAATTAAGTAGTTAAGGCTAACACACTTTTCTTCAAATCGACGTCCAGCTACATCAATAATCAAAGTAATGCGTCTGAGATCTGGATCAACGACATCGGGTAAAAGGCCGATTACAATGTATGAGTGAGAAGATGAAACTCGAGAAGAATCATAAACGAGCCTAAGCGATGACCCAGGAAGAGGTACGCTAAATCAATAAGTTTAACATGCCATATACTTAAGGCACCCGCCCCCCCCCCTCGATCAGGCTCAATGACGTATTTCACGAACTACGTCATAAATTTGAGTGATTCAAAAGTGGAGAAAGGTAGGAGATGTAGTCTGTTTCCTAGTATCGATTGATTTTCGTTGATTCCGCTGTTACTTTCTGAGGAAATTAGCTTAACGTCAAATCAACCCATCTTCAGTGCGGCCATATACTTAAGGCACCCCTGATGTAAGTGATTTTATTGTTTTTCACATGAGCTTTTATATGTTCCATGCTAACATTAGTGTATTTAAGTGTTTATATAGCCATGTAGGTCTGTTTCCAGATGAGTAGAGGAAAGATTATCATCGCAAATCTACGAGTGATGATTAAGGTTTTGCTTGAGCAAAACTTGAGTCACGTACAGATTGCAAAGAAGTTAGAACTCTCTCTGTGTTCAGTTCAAAATTCAATTAAGCATATTAATAAATTTGGGATGCTAGAAAATGCCCCTCGTGCTCCAAGGAAATGAAATACTGTCAAAAGTATCGACCGAATAAACCGTCGGCTAAGTGAGGGCACCCGTCGATTAACTGCCAGGAGCATTCACAATGAAATGAAAGCCTATCCAGAATGCTCACTGAGTTTCAGTTCAATTCGACGACGTTTGGTAGAAGCTGGATTAAATGGACAAGTGGCCAGGAAGAAGCCTCTCGTTTCCTTGAAGAACAGGAGGGCCCGCGCTGAATTTGCGCGAGAACACCTGATATGGTCAGCAGTGGATTGGACTAAAGCGCTCTTTTCTGATAAGTCAAAGTTCAACCGCTTTGGATCAGATGGGAATAAATATGTTCGGCGTCGTCCTGGAGATGAATTTATGCCAAAATGTGCAATTCTTAGCATTAAACATGGCCGTGGTTCAGTGAGGGTAGGGGCGGCTTTCAATAGAAATGGACCGGGACCTCTTCATATTATAGAGAGTATAACGGACAGCATTTACTACGTAAGAATACTAGAAGACAACCTTCTCCTATATGTTAGAAGTCAAAGGTAGGGTCGAAATCGGATATCCCAACAGGATAACGATCCAAAACACTCAAGTAACGCCACGAAATGTTGGCTCCATCAGAAGAAAATCACCAAAATGGAGTGGCCATCCCATAGTCCAGACTTGAATCCCATAGAACACCTGTGGAACGATGTAGAGAAAGAGGTACAGAGGCAAAAACTATCCAACATTAGAGAATTAGAGGCAGTTATCAAGAAAGCTTGGCCTCAGATTTCAGTCCAACGTTGTGCTGGTTTTGTAGACTATTCCTCGACGTTGTGCCGCAGTTAGCAGAAATTTCGGGTATCCTACGAAGTATTAGTTATATACTAACTTATTGCTATTGCTGTTGTTAATAAAATTTTGTTTTCATCAAGTTCCATAGTGTTTTAAAAGCAATGCTCGAGGGTGCCTTAAGTATATGGCCGCACTGAAGATGGGTTGATTTGACGTTAAGCTAATTTTCTCAGAAAGTAACAGCGGAATCAACGAAAATCAATCGATACTAGGAAACAGACTACATCTCCTACCTTTCTCCACTTTTGAATCACTCAAATTTATGACGTAGTTCGTGAAATACGTCATTGAGCCTGATCGAGGGGGGGGCGGGTGCCTTAAGTACATGGCCGCCACTGTATATGTTTAGGTTTTATCTCACTTTTCTCCTCTTCAATTTCCATGTTACAAATCTGTCTCCTAGTTACCTTTCAACCACACTCCTTGTATCAACAAGAAGAGTCCCTTTATCCCTCATAGGTATCCCTTCCGTTCCCATTTTCCAAGCAGGTTTTATCACAGGAGATGGAACTGCACGATTTAGGACAGCACAGTTTGGATGCTCGGCAATTATTGAAGTTATAATCTTAAAATAAAAGCATATAAAAATAGAAAACTGCCTTTTCTACCTTCGAAGATTTACATTTCCGGTTATAATACTGTACCAACCCCTTAATTACAATCTGAGTGCGTTTGTAATTACCTATAGCGCTAGTCTTTTACAGCTGTCCAATTATCTATATTGTATAGGTAGGCGCTAAATGAAAGAGAAGACGAACGAAGGTAGAAACAAAAGATAGCCTAGATACAGGTGGACAATGAGGCCAATTGGTTTTTCTTCTAAAATATTTTCCACATAAAAATTAGTATTTAGGATCAAAGTATTCTTTATATAATACCTATAATTTTAAGTGACTTCAAATTTAATTTAACTCCCGTCTTAAACACTTTTAGCTTATGTTTCATTAATAATATGGGACTTAGCTATATATATGTATAAATACATATGATATCTCTTTCTATGATTACCTCACAATACATCAACCTTACCTTATTTCTACTCATCATGATCCACTCGGGAAAGACTACTATTTCATTTGGGGCAACATATACACTCCGTTTAATCCGCTGTAAAATACAAAAATATTAAAAAATTATTTCTTATAATCAGTGTATTGCCATATATTCATAAAATTTCCGGAATTTTAATAAATGCCTGAAAAGGGCTGCGAAGGAATTGTAGATTAATGGTTCGACCCCCATTCACAAGTAGGTCAAACTCGCCATCCGTGCGAGAGAGTGTGAAACCATATAACGGATTCGATGCATCAGAAACCTTAAAAATCATGTTAGACCTCTTTCTACATATAAATCACTATGAAACACATTGTATTTAATATATTTTTCTATAAACATATACATCAATTCTTACCCTGACTCCGGACAAAGGAACGGTACTAACACTATCTGGACCGGCCCCCCCATTCCACATAATACGGCCACGAATAACGGAAACCATTCTATAATATATTCCTTAAATCTCTTAATAAATCAGTATTTTTGATATGTAACACATATACCATTAATTAATTAGCATTCAATACCTTTCGTCAAACTGTGAATGATCGGAATAGCTTTGCACTGAGTCATTCCTAATAAGAAAGCCCACACGCTAAAATATCTCGGATGTACTTGAAATAAAACTTCTGGTAGTCAGAGTATATTCATGCAAAATATGAAGTTATAAGTCCTACATGATACAAATTGGCATTGCGGGTAGATGGAAGGCGCAAAAGAACATCGGTTGGAGACGGCACTAATGAGCACACTGGTTCAAACTGACATTCTAGTGAGGAACAACATTCAGGATCATCACAATCAGTCAAGCCATCTAAAATATTTCATGCTATATAAAGTGTTAGTGGAACATCATAAGTTAATTAAGAAGTTTATGCATCTGACTTGTGCACCTTACCGTTATCGTTATCAAGACCATCTAGACATTCTGACTCTACGGGAACAGAACAGTCTTGGCCTGTGAATGCCGGCTGGCATTCACATCTCCATTCTCCATGCGTCATCTTACACTCACCATGACTAGAACATGCACGTGGACATCCTTCTGAACTTACACCTTGTTTACAACACAAATTAATTATTGAATTTAGTTCTATATTTTCCCCTTAGATAATTCTTACCATGTTCATACTTTCTTAGTAGCTAATAATATGATCATTCTTAAAATTTTAATTTTAACTTACCGAAGTAACAATTATCACCATTCCACCCCTTTTTGCATATACAGGATCCATTTTCATGACATATTCCGTGATCTTCACAACCTATAGCACACTCTAGTCGATCACAGCTAGCTCCTGTCCAACCGGGTTGACATAAGCATATACCCCGTGAGCATACACCATTTACACATGATGAACAAACACCTAAAAAAAAATTTTAGGTGGCAAACTAAAAAATTGTGCAGTAAAAATCCTATCTCATTCTTACTTATTTCACAGGTTCGTCCAGTCCACCCATGTTCGCATTTACACACTCCGGTTAAGTACTGACCATGATAGGAACATAAGGAAGGTGCAATAGTTACCTAAAAATCACGAAATTATTGAATCAATATCAATAATGGTTATACATCTAGCTACTCACATCACTGTTTTCTCGTAACTTTTCTGTTTCTATATTTCCGCCGATTTGTCGTGACCGTTCTTTTGAATCAATTTCAGAAACTATAATCTTTGTTTGATCCTTAAACACAGACATCCGAGAAGCTTCAATTGCCTAAATTCATTAAGCTGATAAATATAGTACAACTAGAAAGACAACAAGTATTGACTTGTGTGACTAACTGTGGCACAGCCAATTCCTGTCCAACCATTAGAACAGTAACATCTTCCATCATGACATAAACCTCGATCGTTACAAGTAGGATGAGGACAAGCATGCTAAACAAACATGCAGATATATTGTAGTTCACAACAGCTATTCTCTTATAACGTTTCTTGGCAAATTTTAGGATTTTCATATTTTCAAATATGATAGGAACTATAGACAATCCAGAGATATTGTGTAGGACTTCCCCCACTCCTAAGAATGGGATCATACCAATATCTATGCATTATAAATAATCATATTTGTTCCAAATTAAATATTTGATTTATAAATATATTATATAATCCTCAGTTTACCAGCTCGCATCCTTCTCCCATCCATCCCTTCTCACAATGACATACTCCTTCATTTCCACAGCGTCCATGACCGTTACAGTCCGCAATTTCACACCAATTAGAGCGAACATCGCATTCCTACAATAGTAACTGTAGTGATAAATTAAGTTCAGTCTTAAAAGTTAATAGGAGTTACCTTTCCTTTAAAACCACCTCTGCAAACGCAAACTCCACCTGAGAAGACACCATTTCCACTGCATACGACAGGGCAAATAGCTAAATTATTATGTTATATATACACTGTGATAGTAGCGTAAACAATAACATATACTGAAACTTACGTTCTTCGCAGGTTTCGCCAGTATAGCCAGGTCCACAGTGACAGCGACCCATTACACACTCTCCGTGACTATGACAATCATTATCACACTTTAAATCGACTGGATTGTGAGTTTCAAAAGCAGCATGAGACGATAATGGATAAATTATAAGGCCTATGGGCTCAACCTTAACAATACATCAAAATTTTTGCCATATGATATGTAGAACTTTAATATAATCCATTTAGACTTACTCTATTCCTTTCATTTATTAGAACCAGATGCCACCGTCCATCCATTAAAAAATGTTCAAATAAGGCACTGCGTGGAACCTGAATCAGTGCTAAAAATCGTGATTTCATTATGATGTAATATATTTAGAGTTTGTCACTATACTTACATTATCAGAAATAAATTTTTTAGCTATAGCTAACCACCATTTCCACCACAGCGTCTCTTTTCGATCTGACGACTTCCACATTATGGTTCGGTTGCAACGGAACAAGTTGTTCAGCTCTTAACGGATGAAAGAAATCGTGAAGGGATAAGGTAGGTGGTACAGCATGTCGTCCTAGCAGCACAAGTTGCGCTCCAGCTCCCATCGATATATTAAACACAACACGCCCCGCTCGAGATACAAAGAATTCACTGGAAATAATGCTTCATGATTAAATCAACTAGTAGAATAATATTAATTATGTAGAAGATACTTAGAAATTTGCATGCATTCTTTATAACTAGAGGAATCTTATCAATATTTTTTCAGCTTATAGTTTAAAAAAGTTACGATAACTGTACGTTGTTGCCATGTGTTTCGGAACAATGTCAGCATCAATATATTGCCCCATGCTTATTGTTGATGGCAATGGACGCAAAGCTTTCTCATTGACTGATATTCTACTTTCAGATGATGATGAGGGAGCCAATTCAGAATATACATATGATGGACTACGAACTATAAAAAATTTGAAAATTACACGTGAAAAACTGAGTTTACAGTGTGAGATATAAAAATAAAGGTTATGTGTTAAAGTGTTTAATACTGCACTCACAAATTAACAACACTATAACAATGAGAGAGATAAAGAGTGCAGCAGCGAGAATTATGAAACAAGACGACGGCCGCCAGCCGCCGTCTGTAATAGGTTTCTCCGGAAAGTGTATTTTTGAAGATCGTCTGAAAAGAACTAATAGTGAACTAAATCAAGAAAATGGAAGAAAAAGTAGGATATAAAATCAAAAGTTCAAATTAATACCGTTTATGTAACTGTTCTCCAGATATAGAAGTAGAATATTTAATGAGTGTATTATTATGTTCAGAATCCGTTATTCTTGTAAGGATTCCAGACGACACAGCTTGTGGACATCTAACAAATAAAATTCATTTACTAGCTAGAAAATTAACGTAGAAAATTCCTAAATAAGTAGTAATACTAGTAATCTCGTTCGAACAGATTCAGTTGGCAGTCAAACGAGACCCATAATTAGAGCGTTTGGCGGCTGGAGGCCCTAAGTGTGTAGTGGCCCAATAGCTGTTATGAGGACTGGCAATTGGGAAGACTCGAAATTATTTAATTACAAAGTATATATAAAAATGCAAAAACATAGGCTGATAACGATAGGTTCCAATAATAAATTGTAACCTACTAATATTTTGGTTTGTCTGAAGTTCAAACTTATTTAACGTGCCATTAAATAAAGATTTGATTAAAATTTTATGATGGATCTAATGAAATTCAGCGCCGTAGAATGACATTAGCCATAGGCAGATAAATCTTATTAAAGGATGGAAAACTTAGATAAAACGTAGTGTATTTAAAAAACTAACATATTTATTACATACGCAAGATCTTATAATGTTTAATGTATTTGATTTTCATTAAGTTATAAGCTTAAGTATTTAAAGTGAAAGTAAATACGTGTTGCCTAAAAACAAAGGAACTTCTAAGAGATTGGCATCAGCTATTATTCCTTATCCATAAATAAATAATTACAAATAGTGTTGCGGAAGACGGTTCTATATCCCATGAGGAAATAGATCCATATGGGTCGTAGCCAGATATGAAAGCAACCCAGCGAATAATAAACAAAAAGGAGCATGGTAACAAGAGAATGGGAATAAAACCATATAAATGACACACAAAACCCAGTTACCATCTGATGTTGTTATACTACGCAGACTTATTAATTAGAGCATACCACTGGAGAGGGCTATCTCAAGAGTTCTTGATTAGGTCAGTTGCTGCGAGCCTTGAAACAACGTACCAAATATAATTTACATTATAAATTCATCATTAGATTATGATTCGAAAAAAGAAATGATACAAATATACAGAAAAAGTAAAGGCCTAATCAATTAACAAACAAAAACTAGTTTCTTTGCAGTAGTCACAATTATTTGTCATATGTATAATAATAATTCGCGACGTAGACCCCTTATTTCCACAGCTGGGTAAGACTATGAAATTCCCCGCCTGATGTCATTTCCTATTCCACGCGTTTGCAACATTATGCGAGTTTTGTGTACGAATTTCAAACCTTTAGTCAGAGCCGATTTTAAATAGTATTTTCAGCTCACCTCAAATTGTATAAATATAGCACGTCACCCGCATTTTATTCGTCTCTGTTCATCCCTGTTTCAGATTACGCAGCTGCCACGTGCTGAGATTATAGCAAACGAGACGTAATTGATCTCTAAGGACTTACGCAATAAAGACATGGTAACCATATAGCCACGAAACTGGTGATACGCATAGTGATTATGCATGACATGGTTATTTTAGCCAGATTAATGCAGAAAAAGAAATCCAAAAATAACATATGTAGCCAAACGAAGTCTTACTAAAAACTCAGAACCGGCGGTTGACAGCAAACCCCTCATGTGTAAAACGTGAAATGGCCTCTGTGTTTTATGTGATCGTTTGTAAGTGCAAAAAAAGAATAAAAGAAAGAAAAAAATATCGGTATATAAAAATGAAGAGCTATATGATTGCTCGAGAAATAGGGCATGAGAATGACATTGATAATACAGTTGAAAGTTTATAGCGTATAATAAAAAGAATATATATGAAATAAAATAGAAAGAGCTAAACTCACGACTGGAAATACTTATTTTGAGCTGATGGTGATAGCATGGAAGTAGCTGTGCGCACTGAAATTTATGTCTATATGGTGATCGAAAAGTAGCGTAAGTAAATTAATACCGTTAGCAACATTGTCGTCATAATCATGGTAGGTCTTTTTGGGAAGACTACAGTAACCAGGATGATAGCCCCAGCCCCTACTAGGTGGACGGTACATCGATGCGCGAAGGCCAGATAAGGCGATATTAGATTCAGACAGACCCCGCCCTCTTATGAATTGCGTACGCGGTAAGCAGCAATGTGCTAATCACATTAAGAAACACCCTTTCAACTGATTGCCACCTCCTCTAATAAGCTTAACTAACCGGCGCGTCCCAAGAATGAATATTAACCGCACAATTATTAGAATATTATACGAAACTTATTTCAGAAAGCTAAACGTTGAGCCACGCTGTATTCAATTAGAGTATGTCCACATAAACATCATTATATCCCCATAGAGATCTCTCAACTACACTTATAATAAAACAAATCTTTGAAACGCCGCCAACTAGGGGTACCCTGTACATAAGATACACAATTACGCAACTACCTATACATTTGATACGCTTCTGCTCTTGACCCCTTAAAATCAAAAACCACGAAATACTGTTGGCGTATATTATATATCAGGTTTCTTAAAAGTATAGCACTTAAGTCACATAGTGATTTTAAAATTTTCATTATAAGTTTATTAGACATATATTCATATGGAAATTACTTAGACTAATAAGTGAATTTTTAAGTAAAAATAAAAGTTGTACTAAAACGCCTTAAAAATAATATTATAAGGATGACAACTAATAAGACTGCTAACCCTTTGTCTACTATCTCATAGAACAACTGCTATCGTTACCACTATAAATGTGTACGGGCCGAAAGAGGATAAAATTATTCCAAGACTGACCTGAACCCCCTGGAATATAGTACGTACCCTCGGCATTTTTGTGCAAAATACGTTGTTCTTCATCACCTGACCAATCGTCAAGTGGAGGAGCAACTGGTTCGCGAAATGTAGATCGACGCTAAGAAACGAAAGCATTACAATTTTTTTAATTCCATTGGTAAAGAAATAGCACCTGTTGAGATAGCGATAACTCATATGAATTATATGTAGGAGGTGGTCCGCTTTCAAGTAGAAGACCTCGTGATAATGTATCTAAACAGTGAAGATATAAATCATGGTATCAATCAAAATAAGTATAACAAAACCAACTTGAGTTTATTTTAAAATTTTTATACTACTGATAATAATTTGTCAGTTTTCAAAAATTATTAAAACAATGGATTTATATTAGTTAAAGAAGAAGACCTTTAGTCTTGATATCTTCTGGATCTTCATAGTTGTTCTCATATTCATGATCACGATCAGGTGGGTGTGGAGGTTGCCAGGCGGGAGGAGGACCGCGCATTTCCACTGGCAAGCACTCCGATGGATGCGGAAGGACGTCTATTAAATAAACTTCAAATTTTTTTAGCAAAAAAATTGTATTTATGAACTTTCAGATAAGATAATTATAAAGTGACAAGTAGAGAACTAAAAATGAGCTCTACAAATAAGAAAAATAAACAATAACTATCATATTGGGTTAAAGGTTGCGTAATAGTTGTCTAAAGATACGATTCTGAGATTGGTATAATCATGTGAATATCAATGGAAATAAAAATAACATTAACTAATGAAAGCAAAAATAAATTCTAACAAACTATTCTAACTCAGTAAAGTTAGTTCCTTATTATGCAAGCTGAAATTAGTACCAAATACTTATAAAATACTTTATATGCATTAAATACTTAATATAGTATGGCAGAAAGGTCAAATACCAAAGTTAGCTAGTGCTGAATGATTCAAAGCGTCGATTCAACGGTTTGTTATCGAAAATGTGGGAGACTCGCAGCCGCCCGATTCCCCAAATTCTCACATCTGTTATTATCGTCGAAAAGTAAAAAAATATATATAGTAAACTCGGAATTAAATAACGAAAGAAGGATTACATAAAAATTGCAATGTGTTTATGTGCTTAAATATACAAACTAATGTAAAAACAAGTAAGCTAAAGAATGGTACATGCATACTGCAGATTCAAGGTTAACTGATGAATACTCTCTGAGCGAACTACCGGGTGCGCCTCTAATCGTAAAAAGTGAGGGCAGAGAATGAGTGATATCTAGGCACCAGTCATGCGTTATATGACAAGGACTCGGTTTGCCGACAGAACAGTCACCGTAAGGTAAAATTAAGGGATTTCTTAATTATTCGAGAAAATTATAATTTATGTAAAACATATTGCCTTTAGTATATACAGTTTGAACAGACAAGCACAGGAATCATAAAGACAAAAAGGGGCTGACCGATGGACGGGAACAGTCAGAAGACACGCCCCTTTTGGTACACATTAGGTAATGAAAAGGTTAACTTGAACAACTGGTGGTCAGGTGTATTGTTATTTACCATAAGACTAGTATCAATCAACCTTTTTTGTGATAGCATAGTAACAACAATAATAGTAATAATAATAATAGTAGTAGTAATAATAATAATAATAATAATAAGGAGGACAAATTGTATAAATTATTTCAAACAACTATTAACTATTCAAAAATAAACTAGCTAATTTATCAGGATGAACGAGTATTATGGATGTCATGAAACCACTGCTATAAAATGCATCATGAATGGATAAAAGTCACATAAAGAAACTTATCTAGTTATCCTTAACCTAGTTAAAAACAAGTACCATTACTACTAAATTAAATAATTTCTTTTTGTCATATAAGTAAAGAATATTTTTCTAAATTCACAGAATCGAAAACGCAATGAATACAGCAGTTACCACTAATAAGCGCGCGGCGAAATTAATCCCCAAAGAAAGGCGGGAGAAATGACACTTACTTGCAACGATTCAGGAAGAATGACACTAATGAAATTCCATAAAAGCTATGTGAAATATATTTGATTATTATTGTTTCATACTTTGAATAATGACAAAACTGAAAATCTAAAGTTGTTCGAACTAATACGCGCAAATGTGCGAATAATTCATTACTACGATCCAACTTTTTTTAGGAGTCGTTATGCCTGCATTTGATTCGATTATTCACAATAGTCAGTGAATGCCAAAGTGGAGACAAATTACGGGCGACAAATCCAGCGAGAAAATAATCAACAACTGGACGGTAGGAAATAAGGAGAAAAACATATTTTCTTCCTCACTCCATATCACTGATTTATCAGAATTCGTTTGAACCCCAAGGAGAAAAATCTATTAATTGTACATTGAGAGCTTATGAATTCACTATCAAGTCATTACACATTTAATAGTACCTTTTCCATTATAGCTTAATGGAAAATATAGTTAAATAAACTATTCCAATTAAAATGGATTTAGCAATTGTAAGAAAAATTCCATTTGAAATGTGACGTTAGCAGTCTCGACTTGTAGCATGCACTGTTTGGATGACCCATTGTTTCTTGACAAGAATTAGAGTAATTGTTTAATTGAGGTCCCATCAGGCGGTAATCTCAAATGAAATAGGAGAGTAATTGCCAGATATCAGGAGTACAAAAATTTAGTGGATGTCAAATAATAGGAAAACAGTATTCCTTTTTCTTATTTGCTAGTGCACGTTATTTTTTCTATGAACAGTTTTTAGCAATTACTATCCTTTTGGTAACTACTTTTCTACTCAGTATTATACATAACAATACTAGTTTTTGTAAAATATAGATTTCATGTATTAATTATTTGAGATTTATAAATTAAAAATAAATGAACTCTTAAACAGTCGGAACCATTATTAATCTTATTCTGTGAAGCTCACCACACTACCTAAAGTCCACCACACAACAACAATGAACAAAGAAATCAGGACTTGAATCAATGCATATGCTATTTTTATTTCGCTGTCCGAGTGAAGGCTTAATGAAATTCGCACTCTGCCAAAACCAGACACTATCTATCTTAGAATAGAAGGCAGTTGAAATATTAAAAGACAAACAAATGATATACTGGAAAACTTACCACCGCTAAACAATATTGTTTCAGCTGTTAAAATAGGAGCTCGTCTTCTATGGTAGATCCCTGGAGCCAAACGTGGTATTGGTTCTCCGTTTTCCATTCTTTAAATTAAAATTAGCTCTGCAAGTTATCCAAACTTTACTACATAAATTAAACAACGATACTACGTATAAAGAGCTATTTTTGCTAATACCTTGATGTGTTTGTACTCAATGTCCTTTGTGAGCTACAAGGGCTCGTTGACATGGACGTTGTATCTATAGAACTTTCACAGTTTTCTACTAGGTCTTCGTTTAATTTACTGGTACTTTCGACTGACTCCAACTGTTGAGTTGTTTTTTTAAACTTACAATCTGATGATTGGTCGCATTCCTCAGACTCTGAAATTGTAATATATAAATGCTATTATACAAGAATAATATCCTGAATTAAAATGTTTAGGAACAACTTCAAATCTATGCATTTCCCCTAGTATAAGTAACCGCTTCATAACTGAAGTATTATTATATGATTATTACATCCTTAGTTGTAACCAAATGTTCTTGGTTTTCTCCATATTTATAAACAATTGTAAAATATTAGAGACTCAAAATCACAATTAAGCCCCACAATACTGAATCTCTAATGCCTTCAACTTTCGACCAGAAAAAAAAACACCGATAAAAATTGTAGAAGTCTTATGACCCCATTTTAAAATTCAAGTGGTATTATTTCATTTAACTTTCAGTTAAAACTATTATTTCACTCATTATCACGAGCTCTAATTTATATTTTGTTAAATGAAATTTTTTTAAATCAGCAGCTTTCAAGAAACAACTACCATGACCATAACTAAAAAATTGTTCTATTCACAAATATATATTTTGTTAAAGTTCTATTATTAGTAATGTGAGGTATCTATAGTGGGAAGTGATGAAAGACGGAATTGGTCAATCGATGTCAGCTGTTCTAGGAAAGATGAACACAAAATGGTGCAGAAGATCGTTAATTAAAGTACTAAGGACATCATTAGAAAGAAGGAATTTTGCATTACAAGTAGTACACTTTTTAAGCTGCCAATACATTATAATGAAAAAATATAAGCCAATCATAGTCACTCTATTGATGGTGTAGGCAAATATTTACCTTACTAGATGCGACTAGTCAGAAAAACGTGTGCATATGGTCAATGTATGTTGGAATAGGCAAAGGGTCAATCCTTATCTGGGTTAAATATAAAGCACAGGCAGAAGAGAGCACAATCACAAAATCCGTAGTCTGGAATTTCACTGCTGAGCTAAACTATGTTATTTAAGCAATGTATCCAAACTAACAACATAAAAAACGGGTTAGATGGAAATAAAATCACCAGTCGTATAATCCAATATTACTCAACACCGCATCTTGCAATCGACAAGTGGCACAAGAACTACCACGCTGTAAAACCAAGAGACGGATTTAAGAAATGAGAACTAATATGACTTCATTAGTCATAAATAAAGACAATACAGAGAGTAAATTTAGCCAATATAAGGAATACTATAAATTAAAAGAATCTTGAAAAATTAAATTCAAAGTACTTTGTCCGTGCAGGCTATGATAAAAAGCAGAAATGTGCTAAGCACATGCACGCTCACATTATCACGACAGAATTACGATTATTTAAAAAACAACAAGTATTGACGGTAAAAATAATCTTGAATTTCGAGAATAAGAAAGCGTTCATAATAAAGTACATGTCTTACGTGATTATTGATTCCCAACAACAATGGATAATATTATAAAATATTAAAGAAATCGATATACAAAAGCACGTTAATTACTTAATTGGAGCCAACAGACGGTTGTGACTGTATTCGGCCACTACTGATATCAATCGTAATTATTCGAAGCAATAAGGCGGAGAAAATCACCGATTAACTCTGTACGTAGTCATTGCTACCAGTATGGGATTTAGTTGAGTAAATAATATGTGATACTACTATTAACATAACCATAAAATAAATTTATTAGTAATAATTATAGTTAAAATACACATTTTAGCTATATATTTAAATGCTTTATATATATTGTATAATGCATGAGAAAAAGTCTAAAGCACTGATACATTATAATAAATTAATAACGAACCAGGTATCGTCGAAGTGGTGAGTGGGGCTCTGACTCTGAAGACATATTTGATGGGTGAAAAAGCTCCAACTGTACCCCGCCAATTTTTACCTTTGAATAAGTCTGGGGGATACATAAAATAGGTTAGATGAGGACCAAAATAGAAAATCACCTAGTGTATTGACTTGCGTGGCCAGTTATATCTTCGAAAGCAAAGAGATGAACATTCCGACGCGCCAGTTGCTCTGATCGCCGGATGGGGTCATACACAAGATAAATTAGCTAAACAATGATAGACTACAGCGAGAAAAGTGAAGAGAAATGAATACAAATAGTAGAGGTAAAAAATTTTCAATCAATCATTGTTACGAAAGGATTTGTAAAATTAAGAAATATACTAATTTTCAAACTAAAAATTAAGTTTTATCAGTAGCAAAGATAAAAACAATATTAAAAACAATATTTTTGGGAAATTTGAACAACGGCCAACATTACATATTGTTTGCTGTGTAATATAGGGAATAAAGTAAGGGATATTAGGAACTATATCGTACTTATGTATTCAACACATCTCAAGATGAGAAAAATGTTGAGTGGGATAATCAACAACAGGAATCGTGGATAAGGTACTGAGTGGGACTTATAAGAATAAGTACGGAAATGGTAACTGAGTGATACCGTGATAGAGATTTAACCAGAGGGAGTTGTATTTTCCCTCGCTTCAAATAATACTCACAGATATTGTTTAGGCTTATTTACAGCTGTTCAACTTTAGTTATTTAGATATTTGCTGGTGTGTTACTAATAAACAATACAACGCTCTTTATAGTACATTGTTTTATGTTGAGGTTTAACACGAACTTTTCACTCTTCCTAATATCACATACTTCGGATTGATATATATATATATATATATTTTTTTTTTAATATGTGAAAATACTGCAAACTTCCGGGATTATTCACATTATAGTAGTTTATTGATAGTATTTGCAGTAATAACTGCAACTATATCATCAGACTAATCTGCGTCCTTTTTCTTCACATTGTCTCTTACACCATTCTAGTTGCCTTGTGTGAGAACTGAAACGCAGTCCAACAGCACACCCAAATACAGGACAGCAATCATCTTTAGGACAATTAAATCCTTTGTTCTGAATTTCCACTCTTAATTTGGCTACGTCTTCTTCAGTGGGGTAGTTGTCTGTAATAAATACCACTTAAATGAAGATTTGACTTGAAATGTGTTGTAAAGCATACATTTTACGACCATAGTTCCTCCCGCTTTAACACTTTGACTACATGCCCTACTCTCTAGTCCACAGTTTTTCTTTTCTCTACAATCTCGCCGTCTGTGTTGTATTCCATCCTCACACTTGGACCATTCAGTTTGTGTTTCTTCTGCTATGACGAGATTCTCAGTTTTGATGGCCATAATATCTGTGCAGATTAGTGTATGAAGGTTGAAATTGAAAGAATCGAGAAGAGATGCCAGGTTTTCAAAGGATGCAAAAAAGAGGAAACTAGGTGGCGTAGTGTTTCACATGATATACAAAATTCATACTTTGGCTTTTTACTCCTTCAGTTCTTGGTCTTTCCACTTTATCACATGAGACCTCAAAGTAATCGACTATATCGTTGTTCTCCTCAGCAAATAGTTCCTTTTGCGAGTGTCGATCTTCACTATTTAAAATACAGTTTAATTGAGTCTCCTAAAATGTAATCCGACATTTTAATGCAATTAAAAATGGTTATTCTGAGTATCTAACATAGACTTCCGTTTTTAGTCAACGAAACTTTAGGTTTCAATCACCATCTAAACAGTTTTACCTCGAAAAAATACATTCCACTCGAACAATTGAAGCCAAATAATTCTCGACTATTGAGACAGTTGTCAAAACAGTTTTCAAAAGTAGTGGAATCAGTCACTCCTTCTGCGAAGCCCACAAGAACCATTTGAGGAAAACGATTAAACGTCGGAAAGCATGCTCTGTCAATTAAATAAATATGACTAGTCTTGAACATTTTCAAATTGATGGTATTGAAGAGTAAAAGATCGTACTGTGTGATTTTTTCATTTATACAAATTTTCTCGTAGTAGAAGGAGTTCTTTCGCTGTTTCAATTGACCATTCCCTACGGGTACTGCTGCTTCTTCGGTAAATGAGCAGACAGACGAAGAGAAATCGAATGATTTGCAATTTAGATTCTGGCCCGATATCTAAAATATAACAGCTTATGTTTTTTGAAAATTTCATTATCTACTTATTAGTACTTGTTACCGAATTACTACATCGTTTCATTTCATTACTTTTTCCTTACCCTATTCCTCTCACAAGCTGTAGTACACTCTTCAACGTCCTTAACTGCCATTGTGACGTCATCGTTATTAAATAGTTCGAAACCTTCGGTCCGAAGAAAGCTATAAAATAGTACGAAAAATATGAGATTCTTACTAACATGTTTTCTTAAATTTTTAGAATATAACCTATAGGTTACACAAAACATGGCATATACAGTGGGGTCGCGTAGCGACTGGTTCAGATTGCTCTGGAGAGCAATCGAGTGCTATTTTTGGCTCTCTCGCCCATAACTTCTTTCAAAGTGGGGATTTTGCAAATCTACAAAAAGAGCGAGAATCAGCATTAAATTTCCAATCTTCCACATACCAAGCTTATGTACATGAACTATTTATTATCATCTTCTTTAATACAATAAATTGTTATTTTAAGTCAAAACAAATTCCTTGAAATAAATAGCGATGCTAAACTAATTTTAAATGGGTAGCTCATAATAAGTGGTACATATGGGTGCAAAAGGACAACTGTGGTATGTGGAAGATTGGAAATTTAATGCTGATTCTCGCTCTTTTTGTAGATTTGCAAAATCCCCACTTTGAAAGAAGTTATGGGCGAGAGAGCCAAAAATATCACTCGATTGCTCTCCAGAGCAATCTGAACCAGTCGCTACGCGACCCCACTGTGATTGATCTTCTTCGTATACTAACACCACATATAACAGGATACAATACTGAAACTGACCTACCTAGCTCTTTTTCCTGGAGAACATTGGGTCCCGTATGATGATTGCTCATCAGCACGTTGTTCTACAAGAACATCGGAATTCTTGTTTCTTACTTCAATTTTGTCTCTTGGGTCTTTGCGTTCAACTTTTGAAGCAAAGGTTGTCGATTATTTGAATGTGCTGTATGTCTTTTTTCTTTTTTTCATTCTGTTTGTTTATATTTTTTTATTCACCTTTATCATGTCATTAGAGTAAAATTACTTTCTATGCTTTTAAAACGATCCTACTACTTCTATTACTTAAGTGGTGGTTGCTAACGAATAATGCGATTTCTATATTTTAAAGCATTAAGTCTCTATAGAAATAGCCTTCTCCTATGACAACCTTCACCATTGTAATTTCTGCGATGCCTGCTTTAAGAACATTTAATACATCTATACATAATCTCCACTATACTTTAATATTTCAATTAAAATATCTAGGCACGAAATTGCGATATGGATGATAAAATACATTCATCTCTATCGTCTTTCGAAGACCCTGAACAAATAATATTTCAAGAAGGATTGCCTTTCAACTGCATGTGTCCTAAGTGCGAACAGGTATTACCAGAAATACATTTTTATTAGCAATGAGAAAAAATAGACTACTGTAGTTTCCATATACCTTTACGTACGAAGTCATGACATGCTCATTCCCCGAGTATTTAACATATTTTATATTTATGCTTTCACACACGAACTGTGTGAGGATCAAAATGCTTAGCATGATAAAGTATGAAGGAACTATTCATAATGATTCAGGCACTTCAAACGCCGGTTAAAACGCCATGTGGACATCATTTTTGTAAATCGTGCATTAACGCGGACAACTAGTAAGACAAAATTGTCGTAGATGAAGTTATAGATAAGTAGAAAGAGGTTGCATTTTATAGCTCAACAACATGCTATGTTTGCCACAGTATTATTCCAAAAGGCAACCTTATTGTTGACAAAGAAAAACACAGAGAGGTAAAACCAATTTAAAAATTTTTTATCTCGTCAAATACAGTAGAAAATGATTGCCTCTTGTGATTTCCAGGTAAAATTTCAAAATTAGATACCGTTCTTAAGAAGTCTATCTACAATTTTCAGCTAAATTAGAATGAAAATACCAACAATATCCACAAAAGTTTTGACTGGTAATACTAGTTGGGAAAGAAATCTCGTGCTAGTAATTTCAAAGTTCTAATCCCAGAAATGTTCTCTTTAAATAGCTATTTCATGATAGGTGCAAAACCTACCTGTGAAGTGTCTCTTTTCCAACAAAGGATGTGAGTGGGTTGGTGCATTAAAGGAGTTGCAGGTACTGCCAGCACAAATTAATAACATCATCACTCTCATTTAAATATTCCATTTTAATACTTATTCAGACTCATTTCACGGATTGTAATAATCGCAGAATTGTATGTATCAACGGTTGTGGAGAATTGATCCCATTATATCAAAAAGAAGATCATATCATAGAATGTCGAAAAAAAGTTGCGAAATGTTCCTACTGTCATACCACAGTAAAGACGGAAATGCTGAAATCACATCTAAAGGTAGTAAAAGCCACTTCATAGGTAGTAATAATCTTATACGCATAATACTCAGCTACATTCCAAATAAATATAGATATATACGTTGCTAATAGTTAATGCAAATCATGCTGTCATAATGTTGTAACACTAAAAATAGATGCTTCAATAATCAAATTTTTCTAGGATAGCTACGGTAAAATAATTAAGTATAAGGTATAAAACGTTAGTATAAAAGTACTGTGAGAAAATAAAATCATCAGAGTAGATACCCACCTAATGCTGACAAAATATTCCCTAGGAACTAATTCTAGATATTCACTCTATTAGTTTCCTCTGATTAAAGCCAAACTTTTTCACCTAGAACTGCCCTCGCGTTATCATCAGCTGCCCCTTTCAGTGTGGATTAATCGACAGACCAAGGAATGAGGTTATTATTACATTTCTCGCGGTCTTTTTTTACCTGAGACAACCAATTATTAGTACTTATTTATATTTAAAATAAAACTTAAATTATGGTATTATTTCTACCAGATACAACAACATCACTTCTCCTGTCCTAATGCAAGTAATGTTTGTCCTTTTGCTGCCTTTGGATGCACATATACAGGTAAATCAAATATAAAATGTAAGTTATTGGTATAGTACTTTAGGGAAGAAACAATGAAAATAGCATAACAAGTAATGAACAGACTCGATAATATAGGAGAAAAATATGATGTCCAAAAACATCTTTCTGAGGAGCCAATTCGTCACCTCATTTACCTCTGTGACGAACTCACTGAACTAAAAGTAAGTTTATATTTAACTAAATACAATCCTCGGACCTTTAGAAAATATTTAGCTTAGGGCTACTATACAATGATACAAAATGATATGGATGGCATAAAAAGTCGTCACAGTGAATTAATACAAAAGACTATATCATGTGAAGAGATGTATGGTGCACAGTTGGTGTGGCGGATTGATAATGTCGCGCAAAAGCAGAATGAAGCAAAGGCAAGTTGCAGATTATACACTTCCAACGACTATAATATCTTTACAACACTAACTAAAATCTCAATACTATCACAAAAAAAAACATGACAACTAAAGCTCGTAATTAATATTTTACCCTTATTAAGAGTGGTGCTCACGATACAATATTTTCGCGTCCATTTGTTTCCGGCCGCCATGGATACAAATTAATAGCTAGCGCATGTCTCTTTGGAGATGGACTACGTTGGTAATTTTAGAAAATAGGGAAGTTAGATACTGCACAAATGACAACTTTGGAAGTGAGTTTTTCTTTATAGACCGTGGTCAACAATTGGCTCTTTATGTAACCATTTGTCATGGTGAATACGATACCCTCCTTGAATGGCCCTTTACTTTAACGGTTACTTTCACTTTGCTAGATCAGGTACGGATTATTTCAGCATAATGTGAATATTATAAATATGAGGAAATAAATCTAGCTGGTAATTCGCTCAGTGATTTATTGCCTAATAGTATATTGTATAGTCTTTTAAAAATCAATCTATAAGTAAGCTTATTTAGAATCCTCAGTTCGAAGAACGAATAGATATATCTTACATAGTTGATACTCAAAGCATACTTGATAAGGAACAGTATTTGTCAAGACCGACAAGCGAAAAGAACGCAGCTTTCGGAGCACAAGCTTTCTGTTCTCTTGATATTTTGGAGAACTACATTAAGGCAAGTAAAACATATTGAAAGCACTAAGACGAATTACAGAAAAATTGGAAATTAATAATAAGAAAATTACAGGACGATGCCATGTTTGTAAAGATAAAACTCGATATTCCTGACTTTAAATATATACAGGCACATGAGGAACGTTAAACAATTCTATAACAGATATAGTAGATTACTGAGACGTAAACACTGGAACATTTCATTATTAATATCAGTTTAAAAAAAGAATATATAATTATCTAAGAATAAAAATTTTGCTGGTTTCAATTTATTTCAGATACCACTTATATCACATAAAATGTATTCAAAGTATAAAATTGGATACCCCTGAGACATTGTGGTCTGAACCAGTTCTAATTGCTTTTTAGTTGACTGAGACAATGAACAGCTTCTTTAATCTTCCAATTTAAATCCTTAATAATGTTATAATAGAAAAATGGAACACATTACGCAAAAATGAGCCGTCATAATAAATATTTTGAAAATAAGTATAATATACCTGTAACTGATTCCAGTCACAGCAGAATTCTATGCGACTGGATTTTGTCTCTCCAGCAGGAAGAGTATGCAGAACAAATGAGGCTGTAGGTTCCGTCATATGATCAACAACATTTGACTAAAAATCATACAGAAAATATTAAATTAATTGTTAAGATTCGGCATGATATTTTAATAGATATAAATGCACAAACGATATTGCAACCATTTAAATCTGGTGCTTAAGCAGCCTAATATATCCTATTAAATAACGAACACGACTATATTCATGCTACTCTAATCGTTTTCAACTAATACTGACTTAGGGGGAGAACTATAATACACAGATATCAATCCATTTTACTAGATAAACACTAATGATGTAAATACGCGCAGAAAACATTTACAATAGATGAGGTGAAATTATAAAAAGCATAATTTTCAAAGTGGAAACCATAAGACGTTTGAAATAAAAATATTTCCAAAGACCTGAGCATTGCCATATATTGAAAGCACAAAAACACCTCAACAGCTTTCCCTACACTCCACTCTATGTCTATGAGTTCCTGATGATCCCATCGAATAGTGTAAAGTTGAGAACGAAGCATCTCTACATTATCCTAGAACACAGAGCATGTAAAAAGAAGGCTGAACTCTAAGAAAAATTATGTTTACACTACAAATAATCAATTGTTGTACTTTGTACACTTTAATCAGTGCTTGGCACAATGGAGAATCTCCATATTGAGATAGCCTCTCTCTCATAACCTCAGCAGACCATTTCCCTCTTGCTCCCTCTAAAAGTAATATCCAAATACATTCTGCAAAATCCTTGGAACATATTGTTTCCGACCCTGAAACATTTAAATTAAAGGACAGAACGAGGCGTCATTAAAATCTATGAATCCTCATTTAGAATAAACATAACAATTGTCAACAGTATTACACCTATAATTATTGTTTATAACAAATAACAGATGCAACTTGACAAACTAACATTTGTAATCACCCAAAAGAACTGAACACAGTTGCGTCACCAATTCGAGACAACGTTCGGAAGGATATGAGTTACTGTCAACTATTATAGAATTAAGCATATCGGAAATACCAGTAGACATTCTAAAATGGATACAACATAACAAAAACAAAGTCACTAAGCCTTATAAGCTTACCATGTATGTAATGGCCCTCCCCAGACTAAAATGCAACCATGCAATCAACGATAATTTCATTTAAGCAACAGAACAATTAATCTATCCTATATTAAAATAAGTGTTACATAAATCATAAATGATGCCTATATAAAAAACGGGAAAAATTTATCCAGCAAATATTTAAATTGCTGCAAAAGAGTAAAGGTAATACATCTACTTTTCTTCCTATACCACGATATCTTAAGCATCCTTTTTCTGAGATTCTATACTTTGCCGTCGAAATTCCTCATCAATACGCTCCTTTGCTCTATATACCTGACAAACAATAAAACTAAAATAAACATAAAATAGAGTTCATTTATATATATATATATATATGCCGCGCCTCATAACAAATTAATTCTCTAAAATACGTTTTACCTTATATATTATTATCGGTAAAGATGATAAGGTGTTTTAAGTGTAAAATTCGGCATTCCTAAGATAATGATAAAAAAAAATGAAGATAAAATAGGATCTCAAAAAATAATAGAGAAAAACCGTAGTTCCTAACACTTACCATTTTTTTATGTTCGTTATTAGTATAAATGTATCGATACTCACTTTTGACTGTAAGTAGAACGATCCGCCCTTCATCTTATCATTAATTGCAAATAAATGTTCGTATTTTTTCTCTACTTCTTCTATTTTTAAAGGCGTTTTCACATTCAAAATTTGTATAGATTCCTGGAATAACTCCAAAGTAATATATTTTCATACATAATATGAAAATATACAAGTAAAAATTAAGACGGTATAATAAGCTTCAAAATTATTTTTTAAATATATCTTTAGAAAAACCTCCAAACTGATGCCAAGTTTCGCATTAGCATTAGCATTCTCACGTGCTTCACTAGTAGATTGTCCTGTTTCAGCTGCATGACGATTAGCTGCTTGCTGACTACCTACAAATAAATATCTTAATGAAACAAAAATAATTTCATATAACTTATATTAGCAATATTTTAAATATGTTTATAGTATTATTAAGAATACATAGAAAATTAAATAACTCTAAAAATATCCATTCAACTCACTACGCAGCTCTTCACGGACTGCTCTTGCTAATGCTTTTCCAACTGCTTCGCCTGCAGCCAGCACAACCTAGAATAGGAAATAAAATTGGAAGTGTAATAGAAGATTTATGATTGAATACAAAAATAGCTTAACTTTACAGCATGTCGCCACGGCATAGTCTACCAAATGTTTCTAAAAAAAAATGATTTCAGAATAGATCCATTTTATATGATCTAGATATAATAGAGCATGTACACTAAATATTAAATAAATTTAACAACAAGAATCATTTATTACTACATACCAAATATAATTCAGCACTACTTTCTCTACATGAATTTGGTTTTACTGTCCGTATTTTCTTAAATTTAGATTCTAAATCCCTGATGAAATCTTGTCGTGTACTTCCATCCCATATTTTACAAATGTAAACACCTTTTGATGACAATGAAATCAGGGGCTTTTCCATATTTGAATGCACATGATTCGCAGATATTGGATGAAAAAGGTGAAATACAGTGCGGCAAAGATCAACAAGACGCAGATGATCTGTTGCACGGTCACCTAAAACATAAAAATATCGTTAGTAATTTACTATAGAAGGAGTCGAAGATAGCAAAACAACAATTACCAGTAGGATTAGGTGCCATATCACATAATATTACATCCACTTCTCTCCCATTCAATCTATGTCGCATTATGTCCTGGACCGTTGACGAACAAACATCAGAGAAAGATAGAATATCTGCACCCAGTATTGGAGTCACAATCTAACGTAATCTATCTGTATTTATTACGCACAATAATTCTGCTCTTAAATACTACCTACTTGCAAATCAACTCCCAACAAATAACCAGTTGTATTTGGCTCATTTAATTTACACCTTTCTACAACAACTTGACTCCATGACCCTGGAGCACACCCAATATCCACAACGACAGACCCTAAATCAATGATACTACTATAGTTCTGCTGATCCCTCTGAATCACAATGATAATAGAATAATTTAGTTACCTACCTACCTGGTTTCAAAATTCTAAACCGATCATCAATTTCTATCAGTTTGAACGCACTCCTTGCTCTATATGAGTGAGCTCTAGCCTTTACTGCATATTCATCCATGCTTTGTCGCTTTAAATAGCGTTGGATATCAGACTTTCTTGCAGTAGAAAATATACGACTCAAAATACCATTAAAACTAAACATTTGTAAACAGTGTTGTCGAATGTATTGCATCTAAAATATGCTGAAAATTTCAACAACACTTCTGTTTGAGTAAGTACAAAGCTAATAGTAAAAAAAAAAGAAGGTAAAACCAATAGTGTTCAACAAAATACTGCTGTACTTTAATAGATATATACATGTATTTCTCAAATATATTTCGGAATACCACAGCACGAAAGCCAATAAATCATAAATAGCCATAGTAAATTTAAATAAAATGAGAGAAATCAAGATTGAAATTACTCGGGTAAAGTGAGACACTGATTGACAGCATGCATCAACCCTGGGTTCTCCATTGCAGCAGCCACACGTTCTTTGTCTGACAACTGGCGATTAATAGCTTCTTCCGTATTATGTGAACCCTCCGTAATAGCTACACGTATCTGAAATTCAAGTCTACATGGTTTTCCTAATATAACAACACATTTTTTAAACTCATATGATTTAGATGAGGACTTATAAAATTTGACATATGGCTTACCTTCACTTTAGGATGTAATGACCTGGTTAACTTTACTCGGATAGCTAATCCAATGAGTGTAGCCATACTACAATGAGGAATAGTTGGAGTAAACCTCACCTAAACATATGAAGAAACCAAAATTAACACATTAATATGATTGGGCTTCAAAACAGCGTTAGAAATACGTATCTTGATAGTAAATTAGAGTAAATAAGATAATGATATAATTTTAAAAATATTGAACAGAACTTACGTCAACAAAAGTTTCTTTAGGGTTTATATGAACCTTTATTAACTCTTCCTGTACAACATTTAATTGTTCAAGTGTATAAGGATGTTCTGGATCATTTATGTCTCGAATAAGATCAAAAATTTCCCATGTATCAATAGGATCTTCAACGGATTCGTCCCTGCGAATATATAGATTCAATACTTCTGTAGTTACAAATAAAATAAAGGTAGAATTTTAGTTTATGAAAGTGAATTTTTAATGAAGTTAATGAGTAATTAATACTAGATAATTCCTACATGTCTTTATCACTTGAAGGACGTTCGCGTGGCTTTATAGAATAAAGAACGGGGGTAGCATTTTCAAAACTTTGTGCACCCATCAGAGCAGCGTCCGCAAAAAACCTGAAAATTCTAACTCTAGAGAAAACATGAATTATAAGCACGTAATAATAAAACGAACTTTCAATAATGGCTATAACAATTAATATTACCATAAAGTAACATTTTTAAAAGTACTAACATTTGACTACTACAGTTTTAAACAACTATCCAAAATCCTAACAAGCATATAACCACTAATAAGATCTTTATCATTTTTTTCGCAGTACTTTACAAGTTAAATTGCTTGAACACTGATTAAAGATTTACGCAATGTGTCCACCAACACAGACATCAATATCAGCACATGAACTATCGGAGTGCAGAGAAAAGGAGCAAAGGATAGAGATGCATAGCGCATACAGTATGTTTCAACCTAGTAAATGTTTATGATATAACTTCTATATGATTATTGTACATAAAATATTACTAAGGAGATCAAATGAATCAGTAAGCCTAACAAAAACATTAGAAACATTCAGGAGTAGATTTTTGGGCAATAAATGCAACCAGACTGTTCTGATATATTTAGGACAATTTTTACTTTTATCCCAAAATTTTTAAAAAGAATTTGAGGTGTAAGAGAAAGTCTGTACATGTACCTGCTAATTTGCACAATATATAAGTCAATATTTGTAAAAAAAATTTTGTCTAACTTAAGTTTGCCACTGTTCTATAAGTTGTCACGCTTTCCATCTACTTGGCTGGCTCCTCGATTTTCTTTTAATCCGACGATTTGGCCTTCCACTTGTCTCTTAGGGCATAATAGTCCCTCTCTAGGTCAGTCGATCCTCTCATCCTCAATTATCGCACACGCCGTTTGAGATGTTCAACATAAGGTAGGTATATCGATTTCACTGTTGTTTCAACTTTAATCATTTGTTTGAAACACTAGTTTTGACCAGTTGCTATGAATAGGAGAGCTGATTTAGGAAAGAATCTAAATTTTGTAAAGACGAGATCAGCTGTGAGTCGAAGCTTGAAATATATACACCATTTTAACAGTTCTACACATATTCCAGAATATTTTCCCTCTTCTTATACTTCTTTTTCACTGTACTATCTATTCAGTTAGAGGATAATTTCGAGGACATTACTATAGTAAAGAACTTCGAGCATATTGGGTAAGAGTGCTTTAGCAATGAAATATAAGACCAAGAGAAAATACATTTATAGAAAGATTTAACAAGATAATTATTAGATATCCTACAATGTCTTCTCAGTTTGCGACGACAACTTCATCTGTATCTGAAAAGGTGAGATTCACATTGAGAACTTATGTGAAAATGGCAAATATTGGCAAAAAATAGGTAAAAATCTGTATACAATCAAGATTAATTAATACCTTAAAAATATTTAGTTTCAGGAGAAAAAAGCCATGTTCAATTATTTTGCAAGGAAAAAAGCGATACAGAGTGAAAAAATAGAAAATTATAAAGTGGGCAAAGTAAGTGAACCGAATAAATTAGTGGAGTAAAAATAAGAAAATAGGAATCAGTATTAAAAACTTTTTAACTGTTACAAGAGAATAATGAGTACACGAATTGATATACGAATTTCAATAAGAGATTTAGGAAACTTCTCTTTCAACTGGGTCTTCTTACGGTGTGGCAAAGGCACAAGCTTCCATTAGTAGGGATCCTGGACAGGAGAAACAGGTCGTAGCTGGCATCCCTGATTTGGGTAATTAGATCCATATTTCATTATTGTCATTTTTCGAATTTTACTTACCTTATTTCCTATTTTATTTATCTTTATTTAAAGAACATCACACTATATAGGAAAATATTAGTGTTTCATTTTATTGGAGAAACAGTCTCAAAAAAAAGATGCTGAAAGCTAATCCTTCACATTAATACGCTTATATCTGTATAATTACTAGATTTGAAAAATAAATAACTCTCGAAAAAATAGTAAGATCATATATATTGGAATAGGTTTCACTAATTTCATATGCAGGTGATCCCTGTTTCCGTCGTTATGCTAATTGCATAGTTGTTAACGCACAGCCATATGAAAGGAGGTATATGTTATTATTTCTCTACTTTTAATATTCTAGATCTATATGGTGTAAAAGTTTTTGCTATTTTTAATTGGTAGATCATCGACGTCTCTGATTTCGTGCAAATCTCACTGTCTACACAGTCAATCTGGAGTCTATAGCTGTAGATCGTTTGTCTATGATAACATTAACCAGGTTAAATTGTTATTAATTGTTAAAACTACATGCTACAATTATGTTGCTTTCATCTTTTTGAGGTGTGCGACCTTTTTGCCCATGTCGGTGATCAAGCACCTGCACGCCTTCTAAAATTTCAAACCCGAGACTATTTCGAACCCACATCAGCAGTGCAATGTCTAAATTTTAACAACCATCACGAACAAACGGAATTTATTTCTTGGCTATCAACCACGGTAGCCTTATGGACTACAACTACATTGCCATTGTCAACACTACCAACTGACCATCGTTAGTTAATTTATGCCAATCTCTAAGCCAGATAAATTAGTGCTTAACACAAATATTTAAAAGTTATGTAGCTGTCGCCCTGGCTTCAAAAGTTGAACGCAAAGACCCAAGAGACAAAATTGAAGTAAGAAACAAGAATTCCGATGTTCTTGTAGAACAACGTGCTGATGAGCAATCATCATACGGGACCCAATGTTCTCCAGGAAAAAGAGCTAGGTAGGTCAGTTTCAGTATTGTATCCTGTTATATGTGGTGTTAGTATACGAAGAAGATCAATCACAGTGGGGTCGCGTAGCGACTGGTTCAGATTGCTCTGGAGAGCAATCGAGTGATATTTTTGGCTCTCTCGCCCATAACTTCTTTCAAAGTGGGGATTTTGCAAATCTACAAAAAGAGCGAGAATCAGCATTAAATTTCCAATCTTCCACATACCACAGTTGTCCTTTTGCACCCATATGTACCACTTATTATGAGCTACCCATTTAAAATTAGTTTAGCATCGCTATTTATTTCAAGGAATTTGTTTTGACTTAAAATAACAATTTATTGTATTAAAGAAGATGATAATAAATAGTTCATGTACATAAGCTTGGTATGTGGAAGATTGGAAATTTAATGCTGATTCTCGCTCTTTTTGTAGATTTGCAAAATCCCCACTTTGAAAGAAGTTATGGGCGAGAGAGCCAAAAATAGCACTCGATTGCTCTCCAGAGCAATCTGAACCAGTCGCTACGCGACCCCACTGTATATGCCATGTTTTGTGTAACCTATAGGTTATATTCTAAAAATTTAAGAAAACATGTTAGTAAGAATCTCATATTTTTCGTACTATTTTATAGCTTTCTTCGGACCGAAGGTTTCGAACTATTTAATAACGATGACGTCACAATGGCAGTTAAGGACGTTGAAGAGTGTACTACAGCTTGTGAGAGGAATAGGGTAAGGAAAAAGTAATGAAATGAAACGATGTAGTAATTCGGTAACAAGTACTAATAAGTAGATAATGAAATTTTCAAAAAACATAAGCTGTTATATTTTAGATATCGGGCCAGAATCTAAATTGCAAATCATTCGATTTCTCTTCGTCTGTCTGCTCATTTACCGAAGAAGCAGCAGTACCCGTAGGGAATGGTCAATTGAAACAGCGAAAGAACTCCTTCTACTACGAGAAAATTTGTATAAATGAAAAAATCACACAGTACGATCTTTTACTCTTCAATACCATCAATTTGAAAATGTTCAAGACTAGTCATATTTATTTAATTGACAGAGCATGCTTTCCGACGTTTAATCGTTTTCCTCAAATGGTTCTTGTGGGCTTCGCAGAAGGAGTGACTGATTCCACTACTTTTGAAAACTGTTTTGACAACTGTCTCAATAGTCGAGAATTATTTGGCTTCAATTGTTCGAGTGGAATGTATTTTTTCGAGGTAAAACTGTTTAGATGGTGATTGAAACCTAAAGTTTCGTTGACTAAAAACGGAAGTCTATGTTAGATACTCAGAATAACCATTTTTAATTGCATTAAAATGTCGGATTACATTTTAGGAGACTCAATTAAACTGTATTTTAAATAGTGAAGATCGACACTCGCAAAAGGAACTATTTGCTGAGGAGAACAACGATATAGTCGATTACTTTGAGGTCTCATGTGATAAAGTGGAAAGACCAAGAACTGAAGGAGTAAAAAGCCAAAGTATGAATTTTGTATATCATGTGAAACACTACGCCACCTAGTTTCCTCTTTTTTGCATCCTTTGAAAACCTGGCATCTCTTCTCGATTCTTTCAATTTCAACCTTCATACACTAATCTGCACAGATATTATGGCCATCAAAACTGAGAATCTCGTCATAGCAGAAGAAACACAAACTGAATGGTCCAAGTGTGAGGATGGAATACAACACAGACGGCGAGATTGTAGAGAAAAGAAAAACTGTGGACTAGAGAGTAGGGCATGTAGTCAAAGTGTTAAAGCGGGAGGAACTATGGTCGTAAAATGTATGCTTTACAACACATTTCAAGTCAAATCTTCATTTAAGTGGTATTTATTACAGACAACTACCCCACTGAAGAAGACGTAGCCAAATTAAGAGTGGAAATTCAGAACAAAGGATTTAATTGTCCTAAAGATGATTGCTGTCCTGTATTTGGGTGTGCTGTTGGACTGCGTTTCAGTTCTCACACAAGGCAACTAGAATGGTGTAAGAGACAATGTGAAGAAAAAGGACGCAGATTAGTCTGATGATATAGTTGCAGTTATTACTGCAAATACTATCAATAAACTACTATAATGTGAATAATCCCGGAAGTTTGCAGTATTTTCACATATTAAAAAAAAAATATATATATATATATATATCAATCCGAAGTATGTGATATTAGGAAGAGTGAAAAGTTCGTGTTAAACCTCAACATAAAACAATGTACTATAAAGAGCGTTGTATTGTTTATTAGTAACACACCAGCAAATATCTAAATAACTAAAGTTGAACAGCTGTAAATAAGCCTAAACAATATCTGTGAGTATTATTTGAAGCGAGGGAAAATACAACTCCCTCTGGTTAAATCTCTATCACGGTATCACTCAGTTACCATTTCCGTACTTATTCTTATAAGTCCCACTCAGTACCTTATCCACGATTCCTGTTGTTGATTATCCCACTCAACATTTTTCTCATCTTGAGATGTGTTGAATACATAAGTACGATATAGTTCCTAATATCCCTTACTTTATTCCCTATATTACACAGCAAACAATATGTAATGTTGGCCGTTGTTCAAATTTCTGCTAATTATCCTAAATAAAGAGCGCTTGTAGTGGTTTCGAAACGTGCTATACATATGAATGAGGTTGGTTTTGTAGCTTCTTTCTTTGAAATTACTATTATGCGTATTAAAGTAACCATTTAGTATTAATAATAATATGTTGACTTATTTACCAGGATTTTATCGAAGCTGTCAACAAGTTTAAGAAAATGCGAGCTAGGTTTGACCAGCGGCAGGTTAATAAAACCTTTTTTTTTAGATTTTTAAATTTTGGCTAATTTTGTCATATGATTTTTCAAATTTTTATGTTCTAAAACATGAATTCGAATTATTAATTCGATTCGAAGAGGAAACTTATGGACTTTGGGGACTGTACCAGCAAGCTTTGCTGGGAAATATTAATGTACCCAGTGAGTTATATACCATTATTCTAAGATTTAATTGATACTTTTTAATGAGTAATTAAAAATACTTTTCTACCCTTTGGCAGTCGTGTAATGAAGCAGTTTCATATATCCAGCCACTTTTTTACTAGATTGTTGAAATAATTATGTTCACTCTAGGGAGAAACCCATTTCAAGACAAAGCAGTCTATATAATTACTTCACGTACTTCAGAATTAGACTACTTTGATCCTGAGGAACAATCATGGATGTGGGGTTGGATTAAAGGAAACAGGAAATGGCATGCCTGGAACAATTGGAAAGGTTAGTCAACTATCGTCCACGCACCTGTTCTGTTCTCTATTTACAAGGCATAAAAACCTTACTAGGTATATCTCGAAAAGAAGCGGAAAGTACGTATGTGAGAGAAGTAGAAGCCCTCAGTGAACGGCTTCCCCAGTTAATAGATGAATGGAAAGATGATCAGGATCCTCAAATACCTGACAGACACGCGTATGTCCCAAAAGAAGATAGGGAAGAGAGGGAACGAATTACAAACGCTGCTAAAGAAGCCAGACGGTGGGTACGTAGAAATTATATGCTTGACAAGGAAGAACAGTAATGTTATTTAGAATACGTGATGCTGAGAAAAGAAAGGAAGAGGAAGCTCTAGGAATGTGGGATGAGTAAAACCATTATTCCGGTAAATTCACTAACCATTGTTGATAGAATCGATAGCTTTTAAATGTTATTAATCCTGGAAAAATAACTATGAGTGAGTCTTTTCTAAAGGAAGAATTTTACTAATTTGGTTCAATTAATACAATATTTAGAGGAGTCACCGGGTAATTTTATTGAACAACTGGAAATAAAATAACTATAACTATAATAATAAAGAAAGTCATCAACAGTGTAACAAATAATGAAAAATCTAGTTCATAATAAACTGTAACAACATTTAATCCGTACGAACAGCTCCTTATAAATGATCTATGTGCAATCCATTGTTTAAAAAGCATTGTTTATGGATTGTACATAAAATCACTTAAGATATGCTGAGTTATTTATAGATAGATAAGCAACACTGCCAAACAGTAAACTTAACATTATTCTGCTACCTGCGACAGTACAGAAACCAGTTTAGTTACATTTTCTTTAACTTCTTCAGATTCACAATTAGCTGCTTTGCTACCATATTCTCTTTCAAGTATCGTTAGCAGAGGGCGTAGTGTCATACGTACACGAGATTTAGCCTGAGATACCAGTTTTAAGTGTTATAATGTTTAGAAAAGTAATATTTTCTAACTGGTTTAATGGCCTCGGTGCCCTTTCGCGTTGCCAGCCTCAATCTTTCTTCCGCTAACTCGATAGCTGTCGTAAAAACGAAGTTACATTGCGAAAGATCGTTCACCCAATTCTAAAAAATTTCACAAGTGATGAAGTAATAAACAAGTAGCAAGGGAATATAAGAATAACATGTGATATAAAACCACAAAGATTAGAACCATCGAAAAAAGCTACCGGTTTATTAGTTTCAACTAAGAGACTCCTTTCCAATAGTTGAATATACTTTTCATATTCCAGATTGTCATCTCCAGTTGGACGCTTTAAAGAAGCGTACGCTTTCCAGGCCTAGTAGCTATAGTTTAAATGCAATATTAATGTTCTCTAATATAATAAATTTATATTAAACACAGACACCTTGGAGCTTAAAGATTGAACTGTAGTGATTCTGGCAAATAATTTGATCAATTCGTTTTTTAGATGTTGTGTTGCCAAACGTGAATCTTCATCTATGACCTTAAATAAATTCTATAGCCGCCACATTCTCAATTTACTGTTTGACATCATACTTCTTTTTCCGCTTGTAAAACTTCCCCAGTTATTATTTCTAACACTTCATCATCATGCTGTCGCTTATTGAGATCCAAAAGTCGATGATATGAATGGATGGCCTGGTATAAAATGTTTTAAAAATTGAAACAAAATTTTGTAATTAAAATACTCACTTGAAGGAATTCGCCAGTGTCTATGCAGAGGAGGAGATAATTTTCCCAAACTTTCGCATGTTCATAATTATATTTGAGGGCTTCCTGACAAATGCGAAAAGACATTAACGGAATATAAAATCGGTTACAAAGATGTTTATACCTGTAGAATTCGTCTAGCTCTTTCCTTTTGTCCAAGTCTAATATATGATGCTGATAAATTGTTCCAAGCTTCAAAATGGTCCGGTTCCAGACTCACACAACGGTGGTAGCATGTAGCTGACTCGGAGAATCTATCAAGCTTCCACGCACAGTGACCAGCATTAAACCATACACCAAGCTATGCAAAAAAAGTATAATATATATAACAAAGTTGTTGGTAGAATTTAGTATATACTTTCTGATCGAAACTAAAAGTAGGATTTTCTAAAATATTCTATCCTACCTGAATGGGCTGAAGATCTAAACTTCTTCTGAAATGATCATATGCCAAGTCATAATGGTTTCTTGTTAACATTAGATAACCAAGTGATTTTCGCGCCCGTGCGTTTCGATCATTAGAAATCTGTGAAAACATGCGTAGCAGAAAATGCGACGTAACAAACAGATTTGCCAGTACCATATGCTTACCTCAATAGCTTTTTCGTAATAACTTGACTCTAAAGTTATATCACCAAGATAACAGTAAAGCATAGAATCGGTTGGACGATCATCAATCAGGCGACGGATGAGTGATTCCGACTTAAGTTATTTATAATAAAATATGATAAGTGGTGAACATATTTCGTTAAAATTACCTTTTCTAATTGACCAAGTTGTTTGTAGCAATCAATTACATTGTTCCATTTTTCCAATCGTTCGAATATGTACAACGCATCCTAATCAATAACATTTTCCAGATTTCTCTTTTCATGAAATCTTATATGTACAATAATATAAGCTTGAGTTATTATTAAATAAACAAAATCTAATTTATTTAACTAACCGAGATACAACCAAGTGAGCAAAGTATTTCAGCATGAATAACATGCACCTCCCAAAAAGGTTGCAAACCACTTGCGAGTACTAGTGCACAACGCAACCACTTTTTTTCCAAAGGTGTCTAAAATATGATGGAGTTCTCCCATTAACAATAAATTATAACTACTATCACACCTTGTCATCAATTCCGTCCATAAGCTTCGATATTAATTCAGTTTGGCTACAAGCCCTCTCGACTCTTCGCTTCCGGTGCTTTTCTATATCCGACCTTGCAAGAAGAGCCGCACATTGCACAGGCCAACAACGACGTTGAGCAATTACCTAATTACCATACAACTTAACAATATAATAGTAGCTAACCGTCATTCTTAGCTAATATTCATAAAATATATCCATCTAAAACTATTTTATTTTCTTCACCTACCTCATCTAAATATGCATTAATCTTCTCGATCAATAGATCATCGTTATATTCAGTTCTCCTTTCTAATCGATACAATGCCAAAATCACTGCCAATTGCAGATCAGATAATTGTGAATAGTTATTTGAAGAACTATCCAAAAGATGTACCTAGTGTGAAACCAGGAAATTAGTAAGGTTAGCCACATAAATCCCATCACTATACGATTATCACATTAATCTGTCTTCTCTAAGCTTACCTTTTCTAGTAGAGTTTCATCATTCATAGTACAATTAGTAGGTATATCACCATCCACCATTAACGACATACATATTTGAGATTCCTGAAATTAAATTACTAGATAGACAAGCTAAGTGAAAAAAAAATCAGTTAATAATTTAAACCTTACTGTCTTAAGAACTAGTTGGGATATATTCGACTGTTGAAACCTCGTACGCTTCCCTAATTTCCCTGCCAATTCTACTGATATTCCAGAATTTTCAAGTGCCTTCCTAAACTTATATTAGTTACAACCCAACAATTATTATACAATGCAAATTAATTATACGTACTGAAGATATTCCTTGCACTTGTCATAGTCATAATAAAACAAGTGAGACCCAGCTCTCTCCAAAAAAAATAGTACCCATTCGTCTTGTGACAGTACCCATTCAGAGTAGTTAGCAGTCTAAACATATGAATTCAAGTTGTAACAAATTACGTTAAAAACACTCACACTATCATCCATCATGTCCTTAATTGCAGTACTTGGTTGTTCTAAAATTTTCTGCCATAGAAAAAGAATCCTGAAAGTACTCCTTCTAAACATAAATAAATATTTATAATAAACAATTCTAAGCACATAATTATAAAATCAAATTAATTAAATATAAAAGTATGAACACAATTCTAGGAATAAACGAGAATAACTAAATTATGAACCATACTTCTAATTCTTTCTTTTTGTAAAACAATGCATTCCGAGATAGCAGTGATATTCTATAGTAACTATTGTTTATTTTGGTTATCAGATTGGCTCAAATATGAAAGAAGAACCTTAGAGCCACCCTGACGAACTAAGTTTATGCTGATAATCGTCATTTTGAGATCGTCAATTAATTGAAATATACCATATGCAAACCTAAGACCACAATTAAGAAAATGTCTTAAAATATTTAATCAATAACATATAAATAGGAGTTGTTTGTCATTGGTTCCGTTACCAATACGTATTTTGACAGCATGATATCGTTTCCAAACATTTTAAAAACAGCGGTATTGGGGAAATATGACACAGGAAACCATGCTTAATAATAAAAAATAAATTAATAATAGGGTTTTCCTATTCTAATAGCTTACTTTTTTAAAATCAGATAAATTTGATACTTCAAAAAAAGGAGTAAAATATCATAACACCCTTCCAAACGCAGTATACTGCACTACAATATAGTTAGAACATTATAAAATAATAAACTTGCCTAAATGAGAGAAGAGAACTTTTAGGAATTTCTCGGATCAATTCAAATTGATCTAATAAAGCCATCTTAGCGAGAAGAAGATGAGGTAAAGATCTGAAAACATTTTTTTAAAGCGAAGTTGATTACAAATCTTAAGTGACCCACCTCGCTTTTTCAAATGGTGTATTTAGATCAAATGATAGCTTAGATATCGCTAATTCATTTGTAAGACAACAAGGAAGCGATGGGAAATCTACAATAATGATCAACTGTATAAGGAGCAAGTTATTTCGTTAATAAATAATAACTGAAATGAACTTGCATTTTAGAAAAATAGCTCACCTACGATGCCCACGAAATTGGAACCAATTACTATTCTCCATGCATGGTAGGCAATTTTGAATATTTTATCTGGACATAACTCAGACAATAATTTACTCAGAGAAGGCACATCTGCAGCACCACGTAAATCCACAAATGGATCTTCATACATCTGCATGCAGTAATAGTTGAGCCAAATATACAATAATAATATGATAAAATATGCTCGCAGAAACGAAAAGTGACTACATTTAAAATCGATAAAATGCTTTACATAATACCATCCACTATTTCATATACAATATACAATCCATTTATATTCAATTAATATATAAAATTTTTGAAAATAAAATTTTTTTTTTAATTTAGAGATCCCACACATATACTGCATATTAGATAAGTAGCAACTGATCAAAACAGAACTAGGCCAGTACGTAACAGTGAATAATAAATTCAAGCAAAACAAAGTAGCTCTCTCAAACGTTACTACATTGCACATTAAGGTTCATATTTAATATTAGGTGTTCGGTAACTAGAAGTTATTGGTATGATTTCGAGAATTTACTGCTATTCATCCAACAATCACCCGCAGTATTATCACGAAATTAGCAACAAATACTTGTGCATGATTAATTAATAAATCACCAATTATTTCTTGAATCCTTTCAAAATAGGATAAATTTGGCTAAATGCATCGTCAATATCCTTCTTGAATTTAGCTCCAGTAATGACAACCTAAACCGGTGAACTTTAAAGCAATTAAGCGAAAAATAAAAGAACAAAAGTTGATGGAAATCTTGCTATTAATTAAATTTTATATGAGACCTACAAGTACTTTTTACATTGATATAAAAATACCTTTCCAGAAACAAATATAAGCAGCACAACTCTAGGTTTAACCATTCTATAGATAAGACCAGGGAATAATTCTGGTTCGTATGTACTGAACTGAGCGTGAGTGATACATAGACCTTCTAGCTGAATAGGGAATCTCACATCACAAGAACCCACCATATTTTGAACCTAAATAAATAACAAATAAATGAAATGAAACATATTTTTATAAAATAATTATTACCTTAAATTCAGTAAATTTAGCATTGAACCCTAGTTTCTGAACAATACGAGCGTATTTCCGAGCTGCCAAACTGGAAAAATAATAACATGTGGTTTTATAAATAATATGTATAAAATATGATAAACTAATAAATACATACCGACTAGCTTCTTCTGATTTTGCTCCGGTGCAAACCATCTTACCACTGGAAAATATAAGTGCAGTTGTTCGAGGCTCACGAATACGCATGATTACTGCAGCAAATCGTTTAGGATTGTATTCAGCATTTCTAGCATGTAGAGCTATCTTCTTCAGATCAAGTTGCACACCTGAAATGTCACTTAACACAATTTAAAAAAATAATTTAATGTATCCATATAAATGAGTTGTGTAAAAATGACAAATATAAATCGTACCAAGATTTACAGTTGAAACAATGTTTTGCAAAGTAGGCATAGGAATATCTACTGCACTAGAAGGAGTGCACGGCATCATAGCAGCCGGAATATTTGAAGCTGGCATAAGTCCACCATCTCTATATCCTTGCTACAATAAAGAGAATGAGAAATTACTAAATTTCTACCTAAATTTAACAGTAGATTAAAAGTTTGTGGAAAATAAAATAACCTGTTCTAAATTAAGTGGGGTCATAGGCACTGCTAGATTAGGTCCTACAGATCCAGGGTTCATATCCTGAAACTATATAAAATGTATCAGCAAAATAAGATATCATGCCGTCAGATTATACCTGAAAAACCGATCCAGGATTTCCACCAACGTTAATTACAGACGATGGATTAATATTGAGGTTCATATTACTAGCGGGTCCCCCTCCCCTATCATGTGATGCAAAACCTCCCATCATTGAACCAGGGCCATGTTGGCTATGTAAGATACCTAAATGGATATATTTAATCTGCAAATATTAATGGTAATCAAGAATGAACAATATATATTTTGGCATACTTTGTCCTTGATGTGATCCTCCAACAAGAGATGATGGTCCAAGCAAACTACACGGACCCATGATAGAACCGGGTCCTAGAACAGAGCCTGGCCCTCCATGACCAAGAACAGAACCAGGTCCATGTCCTCCTTAAAAGAAATGCAAGAACAAATGTTTTTAGTATATTATTAAGTTGAACTCCCCATACCTAGAATAGAACCAGGTCCCCCATGGGCAGGTGTCTCTCCTCCCAGACTACCCAGTACAGAACCAGGATGAGCGGGACTATTGACGTTCATCTTGTACTAAATAAATAATTTAGAATAAAAAATCTATAATATATCAGTGGAAAATATAACCGTAGTTGAAGTAGCAATATTTATAAAGAATTGAAGGGGAATTTAGAAATAGCCCATTCAGAAAAAGATAGCAAATAGAATAATAACGAAAATTTTAACAAATAACAACAAAGATTCTAGAATACTCTAACTACTTTTAAAAAATGAGGAGAATAAACAAAACATTATTATCAGCAATAACATTGGAAATTAAGTTTAAGTAGTCCAAAACTTTTTGTACTCTAAATTGAAAGAATTTTCGGGAAACAAATTTCCAGAGGGTGCTTGAAAATTCGTTGAAACCATGTGCCTAATTTTGGCCTGAAACATAATATTTCCTTTAGTACTCCCCAGTCAAAAATAGTAATCTATTATTTTTTACTATATCTTGTTTTGCAATCCCTTGACTATATGCAAAGAATTTAAGTACCTCATGTTTCTTTGTAAATTTCCCCCCTTTTTCGTTGCTTGCCTTTTTTGGTCTTTTTACAGGGGCTTCTTCATCGTCTGATCCATCCTACGAAAATAATTTTTTAACGGAACTTTTTTACAAACAATGAAATAAACTTTACTCACCTGTCTTTTGATGTATTTCTCATCTACACTATCTTCATCCTTCCCAAATCGTTTTGACATAATATTAGAAAATAATTCATCTTGACAGCGGTATCGTACAAATGATTCCATCTAAAATGAGAATTACATTTAGGAAAAACAAATTGGGCTATATCTAGACAACTTAAAAACAATTTTTTAAATCGGAAAAACAAATCCATGCTAGATAGTATATATTCGCAATAACCAGATGTTAGTTTTGAAAATATTTAAATGGACCTTCTGCATTCCTTTATCGATAAAATTAGCACGTTTTGCAACACTCGAATTCCAATGTCGTTGAAGACTCTGAAAGCCTTTAAGAAAATATTGTCACTAAAAGTTTTCTAAAAAACCTCAAGGCATACCCTAATTTCCCAAAGTGAGCTAGAAACTGCATTACATTTACTAAGAGATGTTTCCATTTCATCATAAGGATCCGAAGGCAATGTTTCTGAAATTAGAAATCAAACAAGGAATTAAAAATACTGTAAATGGAATACTGACCAGGTACCTCTCTATGCATCAAAGATACAGTGTTTGGATATCGGGTAAGAAGATTTCTAATCAAGCCTAGAACAGGCTCTTGAGCATCCAATGGAGCTAATAGTAATATTCGAGAAAGACGCTTCACAAATGCCGCAACGATGTATATAGGTATGTGACTAAAATGAATGATAAGTACTGAATTGTTGAGTAGTCAATTATAAATATAGAAGGCAAAGACGTGTATAATCCAATAATTGAAAAAAGATCAAAATAAAAAAGTAGACTGCATAAAAATAATAATAGTTTACATATAATCAAACATTATTTAACCAATGACGAGCTAAGTAATTTTCAAACGAAAAAACAGAAACGTTGTCTACTAAAGTTTAGTGAGAATAAAATAAAAATGGAGTTTTTAAAGATACTATGAAACGAAAAATTACTAACGTGGATGACAAAAATGTATCCAAGAGCCCTATAAATTTCTCCTTATGATCCATGTATAGAACCTCAGGCTTTGTTAATGAATAAACATGATCGTAGAAGTTTGGGTATTCGCTAAAACAAACTCAAACGAATATAGGATCTTAAAGAAAACCTAAATTAATATTTAAAATAACTTACAAGTTGTAGGACACAATCAATTTAAAAACCGCTCCAAGTGACAAAATCGCATATACATCACCTTTATCAAATGCCTGAAATAATAATTGAAAAAAAATCTTGTAAGCCAAAGGAAACTAATGCTTTTGACAGATAAATGCATACTCTGAAGAAAAAATCCGCTGTCCTATGAGGTTCACGGAGAGAATCGAGTATGTTATCGGATATAAATGGAATCATAGACAATAACACTTTCGTAGGTACCTTGAAATTTTGATGGTAAGAACTCGTCAGTTAATTTTTATATGCCTCTTCTATACAAATATATATAGTAAACGATGAAAATATTAAAAACATACGTTGCATTTCATAACTGTAATCCACAAGTTTTCAAACGAATGAATCATTTTGCTCTTTTTATGCCACTTCAGAGGATGATCTACAAATCAAATGCTTGAAAACTGGTAATTACTGATAGCTACTTTTTTTTATCATCAGTAAACATTTTATATTACAATAAATACTCTCAAAAATTCACATAGTTACAAAAAAATTAAACTGACTTTCGACACGAAATATTCTAGGAATAACTCGATGTTTGGGACTTGGTACAAACTTCATAAAGTGGTAAATGTTCCACCATGTAGATAATACGCTAGAAGAGAGCTTCTGAAAATAACCCATACCTCAATTGAACTGCAAATATTTTCGCTAGGGCTAATATATTAATCTATATTATGCGTACATTTCCTATGTTATAATAATATAAAATAGTTTAAAATCATATTAATAATGATGACTATGATAATAACAATAGAAATACCATTATCCTTTCCGGAAGTTCTTTGCAGATCTCGAATAATAAATCACAACGACTAAATATTTTTAAGGTCAGATTTTTTATAATCTTGACGGGAATCTTTCTTCCGCAATCAAGAAACAAGCAGAACCCCTTAAACATTAAATTTTGTTTCTAATGAGAAATATCAAATGAAAGCAGTACTAACCTCAATTATATTATGGAGTGACTTTGTAATAACAACTCTTGCAGTCTTCTTACATCGTTCAAATGGTTTAATGTTTGTTATAGCTTTACTAACATCCTAAATATTTGAAAATTAAATGCGGATTTCCGAGTACTCCTATATTATACCATATTACTTTCCAAAATAGCTCTAGTGTGTATATAACTGTAATCTATAAAAATCTTAAGAACTCATCCAACAGTACTTTAATTTGTACATTAGCATATCTCATTGTAAAAGTGGATTTTTCACTGATGATACAATCTTATGAACTTTAAAACTAATAGGCATGATTAACAAAACACTCAAACCTCAGCAAACTCCGCATTCATAAATGTTACTTTCCAACTTTGCGCAGGGATAGGTGAGCCTTCTTCTTTAGTTAGTTCATATTCTGCATCTCCAGCGGAATCATCTTCGCAACACTACAAACACTTACTGTCATAAATACAAATATATGTATGTATTTCATTATTTAAAAAATGTTCTAGATAAATAATACAGGTACATACTTCTTCATGTTCGTCATCAACACTAGGGCACCTATACTCACATCCATCCACTTTAGTCCCGTCTTCTTTTTCCAGTTTATTTTTATCAATAACTCCATTTTCATTTACACACTTTAAGCTCATTTCTAAAAATATTGTAATGTAATAAAAGGAAGTTTAACTATAATACTCTAGCAAAATATATTTGGTTCTTTTATAGAACTTCTTTTTAATGAAATATTTCCGTTGGCTAATATTTTCTAATCAGATCAATTACAGTAACATAAACAACATATTAAAGTTTATATTTAAAACACATACAAACAGCCACTAACCGTACTAAAAAATATAAGTTATCAAGGCAACAAAGTACGTCTAAGTGCCTATTACATAGCGAGAATATTACGTAGTATTTTATTTTATCCAAGCATCATGAAGTAGTAGTTAAAAGTGATTTTCCATTTTGCATCTGAATATCTGATATCATTTCTTAATAAATTTGTGGTTTATATAACCTATGTATTTAATACTATAATATATAACAATTTGGTCCGTTGTGGGAACTACATATTGTATTATGGAATTAATATTTACTTAATAATTACCTTAGAGTTCAAGAAAGAAGTTTTGAATCATATGTATAATTAATACTACATTTCGAGGACTCATAAAACAAAATGTAAGTTAAAGTAGGTGATGTTTATCATCAGGAAATGCAGAAAAAGAATTACTTCATACAAAATTACATCAACATGCATTTTCTCGTAGTGCATGCGTTATTTTAGTATCTTTTAACGCTATGTTATGGGAAAATAGTTATTATTATTTTCAGTGTGTGTTTGTACTACATTCTACCTTTTCAAGCTACTAACTCTTCACATATGATCTCGAAGAAATCATTAAGAGAACTGGGCTATCACTTTAATAGTAGTGGTGAAATGCGTTCAATCGAAGTAATTTTTAAACCATATTTGATGGATATAAGAGTTAAAATTTGTTGTACAGTTACGATTTTTAGAAATATACCAATAATGTTCATTGAGTTTGTTATCGTTTTTTTAGCTTAGAACATACTAAGTAAGCATATAAAGTACATGTGTTGATTATTTTTGTAAAGATTATGCACCTAGGACAATCAACGTTTCAAGTTCACCACTCAGTTAGCCTATGAAAAAGTTGGAAATGCAATGATTGAAGAATTATACAGTTTAATGGAAAACCGATATAATCTTAAAAGATTACCAGTTAGTGTTCCTTGAATGAATGAATGAATTTCTTTGTCTAATAATTATTCTAAATTTCATTGTTTATCTAGTACTTTTAATTTTAATATACCTTGTTATCTAAGGTATTATAATTATAGTTTATTTCAAGATATTTAAATGTAAAGATATATTTATTCATTATTTTTCATTTTTAGTTGAAGCCCCTTGATTCTCAAATTCAAGATGATCGAGTTAGTTTTATTTTTGCATCACCAGACTTTGAAAACAAAGATATTCTACTTGTTCTCATTCATGGAATGGGGGCGGTGCGTGCGGGACAGTGGGGACGTAGGTTAGTCTATGAATTTTCATTTAAGTCCTCAAAATTTTCCTTTTTAATAATTATTACATCAAGTATCTACTATGTTCGTTTTCATTATTGGTTTACTATAAAATACAAAGTTCTGATTTGGATTTGGTTTTGATAGTTCTGAGTACAATTTTCCATTATTCTAAATCAGAGGGAATAGAAAAACTTAGAAAACTAGAATATATATTGTTGGTCTGAGAAAATTGACAGAGGTTGGAAGGTATCCATTAATATAACTAACGAGGATTTTTAAATTTTTCCTGAAAATTTAAGGTCTACTTTATTTTAATCCTTTAATATCTATTAATCATAGTTTTCACTCTGATTTTCATCCAATAACTGACTATATATTATCTGAATAACATTTTTTTAAATGCACAGTTAACAGTATAAGTAGATAAATCGATTCTAAACTGTTTCCATCACTACTTTAAATTCCTTGACCATCTCGTTTTGGTTATGTATAAGTATTTATCTTTTTTAAATCATTAGTGCTACATTCTTATTACAACTCATAAAAATAATTTAGAACACGGTTTACACATCTTCTTTGTTTCAATCAAAATATCATAAGGAATTTGCCTTGTGAGTCTAGGATATAGATATATATGTTAGATATTAAATGTCGTCAACATGTTCTTTTTTAAATATTAGACCTAGATTACATATTTACAGTTAACTTAATAGGCATTACTAGGCTGATTTTGAACGAGAATTTGGATCGTGGCTCACAACTACCGTACATAGAGCGAGCGTTGAAAAATGGATGGGGCGTTATAGTTTTAAACACTAATAATAATTTATCTAATGTAGAAGAGGAAGATCGATTTCTAAAGGTTAGTTATCCAACTGTTATTTCGAAATAATCATTTTTACCTACTAGTTCTGAATATGACTGTTATATGAAACGTATATATCACGATATTTTTCAGTTCAGCCGCAATAGTGAACAGCATACCTATAATACATATGTGCGTTTCATAGAAAAATCCAACAATCGGGTAATCCACGTTGTTGCTCATAGTAGAGGAGGCAGCGATATATCATATTTGGTTAGTTTGTATGTTTTCTCTAAAATTATTTTGAAATTTCTCAAAATATAGATCTTGTTTTAGATAAATCGCTGTCACAACGAAAAACGACTGGGTGTTGTTTGTCTGACTGATTCTTGGTTCAAATTTTTACCTGAACGTACACATTATCCTATCATTATCAATTGGACTACCTCAAAACATGTTGATCAAATCATTGAGTGTCAAAAAACTTCAAAAGGGCATGTAATCTACCAGCTATATGCAGGTCAGTCTGCCTTAGCAGTTTTGTTTGTTTGAATATTTCTAAAAACAAGATTATAATAGAGTAAGATCAGAACGAGGATAGAAGCTTGAATTTTTGTTTCATGCTGGATAGAACAATGAAATTATACTTTCATTTATGAATGATTCTTAAAAGATGGTAGCTATTTGAAAATTCTTACTAGTTTTGATTCATTCAAATAATTTCTCTTACACGAAATATTAGGAACGTCTGAACATGATCGCTCGTCATATACTGCTATTGACAGTGTATTTTACATCCTGGAAAATGATCCTAGTTCGTCCAATATACGTCAATTGCTAAATGAAGCAGGTAATATTATACGCAGAATAAACTCAGACTTAACCTATGATTCTGAGAAGCTAGAATTTCCAATAATAAGAAATGTAGTTGATGATGGAGCGTTGTTATGTGAGTGCTATGCCAGAAATGATAGCAGCCACTGCGTGGTAAAATGTGGACATGAAATGAAATATTCAGATCTTAGAGGTAATATGGAAGATTAGAATGAAATTAATAATTAAACATCGAAATAATAGCTATTTAGATTTGACAATAATTAGCACTGAAACCATCGTTCTTTTTAAGAACGTCTGACATTCATACTTTACACTCACTATCTAGGTTTTTAAGTGATTGATTTATAAACCGGTATACGCATGTATATGGATAAATATGTTTTTCTGAATGTATTTATTCTTATTTTTATTTTTTTGATATGATGTATTCTCCACTTGTGTTAATTTGATACTGTAGTATTAGATTCATAATTATTTAAAAATACTACTTTTATATCATGTATCAAGGTTTTATGCCAGGGAGACTGTAATTTATTATTGTAGAGGTTATGGTACGATATTATGAACAATATGCAGTGATTTTTCTTTTAATGATTTTATTACTTTGGCTTCAATAAAGAATTTAAAGATTATATTAACTAAGATGGTGACGTTTTCTGAAGAACATACGATCATTTTATGCTCTGCTAAGATATGCATTTATTATTTATTATTCTCGATCAAATAGTAATTTAAAATAAATTATATTGATAAAAATAGTGGTCTCTATTGCTCGAGATTAAACATCGTAGTACCCGTATAATAGGAAGGGACACGCAGAAGTCACGCATTGATTAATTAAGAACTACGTAAGTACGCCATTTGAGGAATCAGATAAAATCCTGAGCATTCTTAAATATAGAAAGAGATCGGAGAAATGAAAGAGATGGTAATTAAAAGATTATAGATCGAGAAATTGAGATCAAATATCTGAGCCATGCGCTCCTTCAATGGGAGTGGGCTGGCTAGGGTGTCGCTCAGTTTTCCGCAGTGTAGCTGCTCGTGTACCACAAGAGCTCATAGCGCGAGTACGCACCTGAACGATACAAAGCGATAGTTATTGTAGCACTAATAAGTGCCTAACGAGGTAATGGTGAGAGGTTTCTGTTATATTACTCCATACTCAGGGGAAGGGCGTGTATAGGATAGTTACGCATTCTATGTTTTGGAGTTTTACCTGTACTAAATTGACAATCTGCCCCTGTTTAGCCAACCGAATGGTGCCTGTTCTTCCCTCTACAGTACCTGCTGAGGACGCCCTGTCATCTGAAATGACGTTATAATTACTTAATAGTCTTTCCAAGAGAACATTTTTAGTGAATCACGCAGTATGAAACAGATTTTTTTTACCAACATAATCAGTATCTAGAAGACTTGATTTATATTTAATTTGTATTTATTGTATTGTATGTATAATCATTATGCTAATAGTCTATAGGTTTTACGCTTAGTTAATAAAATACTAAACTTATACTCCCAAAGTCGGTAAAAAAAATAGTTTTACGTCGCTACTTAAAGAATAGAAAACGTCCTTAATAAATAAAATGTGGAATGTAGTAAGTTCTAAAACGAAAATAATGTCTTACTTCTACTTGTTCCCTGTTCAGCATTGATGATCGGGGGAAGTGTCTTTGAGTGGACAGTTAGAGGTACGATAGTGAAAGCCTTTGCACTGGCAGAACTCATAACCTAATAGCATTAGTAATTTAATCAAACCATTGTTTAATTTCTTCTTTTATGAACTTCTTCTACATAGCTTTTGTATAGAACTATTCACATAACACCTTGTGACCTCTTGATGTTATGTGAAGTATCAATTTTTTACCTTCTACCAGCACTAGTTAGATTAGATCAGAATTAAGTGATTCTTTAGGAGTTTTTTTAAGGCATTATCTGGTTATTCCAATAGTATTCACGTATACCCAAATACTCTTCCTTAACATGATTAGACTAAGAACCGGTTATTTACAAAGCTATTTTAATTACTATTTAGAGCTAATTTAAAATATATAGTATGACGGTAACGTAATTAACTTAATTTTACTCGTTTATTATTATATCCTTTATTATCTATATTTCCTTTTAATTATTAACAGTTTTTTTCCCATTAGCTTTGTTCCGCTTCCAAGTATTCCTTCTTTTTCTCTCCTCACCAGTTGAGGCGATGAGTTAGGTGTGAAATGAAATGATTCGTGCATGTCATGGGGAGGAGGGAAAGTATAGATTCCGTTTGATTCTGATGTTGTTGATGGCGGATCTGGCGAGTCGGCTTCTCTGTCTCGCTCCACTTCATTCCGCGATGCATCTACTCCACCATTCGATGATACCTGTGGATTTATTCAGTTACCAATAATTAACAAGAAAATACAATATAATGATTGTAAAAGGTGTAAATACCGTCGCTATGCGTTACACCGTTACAATTATTTTGACTACAAAGCATCATTGATCTCATCGAACACGCAGTGCTTATGTGCATAAATAAAGGAAAGTTAAAGAAATGCAAACCTGGTAGCCGAAATATTTAAGTATGTCCGCTTTACACATTGGACACGTCCTATGCTCTAGCAACCATGGATCAATACATGATTTGTGGTAAACATGTCTGGAAAACGCGAGTGGTCTTTATAACTTCAATCTCTATGCAGTGTTTGTAGATCTTTGCTTCGCACACAAAACTACGCACTGCGAACGGTCTGTCCTCTACTCTTTATTTGGAAATTCCCATTGAACAACTTAGTGTCTTCCTAATTACGTTTAACTATATTCCTTATTTTAGTCTTATATATTAGTTTTTATGATTACTAAGATACCCATATAAGCCGATACCTCTTATGTCCATTCAGTTCGGTTTCTATTCCTAAGTTTTATATTCTAATAACTAACTAGTTTTTTAATGTTCATTCAGTCGTAATTTTAACTGATATTTAAATATAATATAATAAGCTTCTATCACCTTTTAAAGTATTTGTTAAATTAGTTGTAGATTCTCAAATGTCATGGGGTGCGGCTGAATTATTCTCAATAATATCACGGATTTAAATATGGCTTACATCTACTAATAAATGTTTACTTGATTCTAGCTACTATTAGTTGATGTTCGATCGTCTATTAATTTGTTTTCTTCTAAAGATAGTAATCGACGCTTTATGGTCACTTCCTCCTCGTTTTATTGTGCTGCTTGGTAAATTGAGGAGCAGTTTTGTCGCTGTTTTTTTCCAAAGATCAGGTTTTCTTTTACACTTAAAAACAGTACTACTTATCATATTCATGATTAATGTTTGTTTTATTTTGAATAAAACATCTTAATAGGTATTCTGGTTTAATTACACAGCAATTAATTCTTACGCTATATGGACCTCACTAAAACCTAATAGTTATTCTTGCAATAATCTCTCTCTAAAATTTCTGCTACTTTTATTTACTCGAATGGTTTCCAGCCGCCAATACCCCATGACAATGCAAATTGAAGCAATTTAATCGACACCGTCACGGACAAACAACATGATCATAGGCAATCAGTACAGGAAGCAGAACCAAACTACTACAACGTGAAAATGCACTTTTCGTATTTATTGATATAAACTACGCACTAGTTGCATAGAGTTAAGATAAGGGTCAAATGAACCACAGGAGAAATACGTGCTAACCAAAAGAACTGAAAGTGCGTTTGCAAAAACAAATTTCTTCATACCTACACGGCAGTGTTCGCACTACATCTCCTGTCTGGTAGGGGTCAATACAGACAGCGCAGTCGATGTCCAGTTCCGAATCTCCTACCTTCAGACTTCGAGTGGGTATACGCATCAACGCTTTTCGAGCAGCATTGAACAATCTTAACAGAAATGTTGAGTAGTGCTATTCATTAGCTTGTTATTTTCTACAATTACTTTTCTCACAGAGAAAAACTACAATAATTATCTATTATAATGCTTATATGTTCGTGAGTGTAAATTATAAGAATGTTAATGCGATTTATGTATAATGAGAAATTATAGTTTAAAGAGAATTATTCATATACGAACTTCATTCGAATGCACTTCTTATTATGTAAGTACATAAACGTTAAGATTACATCAAATGTGTTCATATAAAAGTTAATTTAAACTAAAAGACTTAGATAGGTACAGAACAAACCTTCTTTGCAATCTATCCTTGGCGTGTGCATATCTAAATCTCTGTACATAGTAGAAGACAAGCCATGCAAGGGAGATAACCATAAGAATGATGAATGAGATGGATACGAAGAGAACAGATGTTTTTGAGAAGCTCCGTAAGGCATCTGTTGAGCCATCGGCTCCATCACTACTACCTGAGATCTGTACCAAAGATAGAATTAGGCATTGAATCTACCAATAGTTAAATACGATATACTTAGCCTATTCTAGTAGTTTTACCTATATGTTACCTGTTCAGTTAATGTACAGGTGCCTTGGACAGGTAGCGTACTCGCTTGGAACCAAACAGCACTGACACCTGGTGGCGACTGTTCTTTGGAGAGTACAAGTACTGTTGATGAAAGATTTTGCAATTTGCTAAGGCACTTTTGGCAATCAGTGCATACGAAATACGAGTTTACAGGAGGTACACCTAAATTTATCTTCACCTGTCTGGATAATTATGGAAATTTTAGATGAAATTGAGTTATCGAATATGAAGAAAAAAAAGTGAGAATGTAAAAGCATGAGTAGGGAGGTAGAAACTATTAAAAACTAAGATAATATATTGCATAAGTTAGTATAAATTAGTGGGACTTAAAGTAAATAAGGAATTCATTTATATAAATCCGACAAATTATCACTCACCACCGGAGCAGAAATCTTGTGTTGGCCAAGCTTCAAAAGTTAATCCAGAAGCAAATGGTGAGGTAGCGGTACCAGAAATCTGCTCGCTATTACATATTAGCTTCAACTGAAGTGTGGATTACTACATATAGCTGGTAAACCCTTTTCCTTTCTCGATATATATCTTGTCATTCTCTTTTTACGTTTCCTCTAAAATACACTATGCATAGCTCATATAATTACTAGTAATACCTGTAATGCATATGAAGTACCCATAGTGAGTAGAATCAGAACTGTTAGCCGATGTGCAGCGGAGCCTGCCATGGCAGCACTGCCGTGGGATCGATACGCAGCCATCAGCTGTCGGGGCGGGGCCAGTTACTCGGATATGCCCCAAGCTGTTCGCATCTGCTAAGGGCCAGAGGCACCCGAAAAGACGATAAATTATATAAAGTACCTAAATGAACACTAAAAACATTGAGTTGCTTACGATTTCCAAATGGAATACCTTTTATTGTGTTACTAATGAATCGAACAAAACAGTGATTGTTAAATGTTATTGGTTAGTCTATGTTCATTATTAAATTGGTTTTACTAACGCAAATTTTTAGAGTTGTTAAACCTATGTCTAACTTCTCAAAACTAATAATAAATGTTAAAGATGAACTTATTTTCATAGATAAAATACATCAATTTGTACTAATGTGGATGTGCCACTCTCCAGTCTAATAACAAGCTTTTCGATGGGTTTTTCACATGTAGTATAGCAATGACATCATCACTCAAACTAAATAAACGAAAACACATGATTAGTGTATTTTTGAATGACTATAGTATCATGAAATACAACAAATAAAAAAATGGATGAATCTTCTAACAATCCACTAGGTTTCTAACACCATGAGAAAGAACAAGTGTTTACTATATAATATAGTTAATTTTCTCTGAATTTAAGTACTCTGTAAAATATACAACTTATGCTACATATTTTAAGCTGTGAAAAAATTCCCGAAACAAGAGGTTACGATAAAATGCAATTTTCAGTAGAAAAATCATGGAAAATGGGAACGTATGTTAATCAAATATGGCTGCAACATGTTATGACTATAAACAATGTGCTTGAGGAAGAGATGGAAGTGGAAGTATTATTTCTAGTTCAAACACAAATTAAGAACAATATTGCAAACATTAGGAAGGCATATTTGTGAAGCGATACCTAATTCATACAATGAAGATGGCGAGTGAATTATATTCATTATCGAGGTGAATGACCCTTGCTCAGTATAATTGAGGGTGCGGTAAGAGAGTGGAATAATCTAAGGCTGTCCCCAATAGTCAAGGACGACTATTCATGCGATTCCCTACATTGCTAAAACGATTTCGAATTGCAGCTTTAAACAGTATATAATTGATAGGTAGTAATGCTAATAAAACTATATCGTTTTTCTATGGATGAAATGTTTCGATAGGCATGATTTATGACTATTAAAACTACCGTTTAATTGAACGATCTAATGTTTCTTACTATTGCGGGAATTAGAATTATCCTCAAGAAAAAATTATGGTGTATAGGGATTCATGACGCAAGTCAGGAATAAGCTTGATATCACCTAATAAATAATGGGAAAAGTGGTTAAAAATAAGAAAGGACATCATTTTCATAGCATCAAGAGTTATCATAGCCAATCAAAGCTGGAATTAATTATAATCGGCTCAAAAAACAAACAAATGTTAGAGAAATTCAGTTTATGCCATTTGTTCTGTTATTTAAGAACTTATAAATTAATGCTTACTGCTTCTTTTCAACTAAATAACTTCCTGGATAAGTAAATCTTATTTTTCGTCAAAATGAACAACAATCACTCTAGTGATGGAAATTAAGAAATAATCAAGCGCAAGAGAAACAGAAAAGACATGAATACCCTTAAAAAATTTTTATAAAACAAAGCCTTGTTGCCTTATATATACAAGTTTTAGCAATTATTAAATAAAATTCAAAACCTCCAAATTTTGTAGGGTTAAAAAAGTAGGAAGAGATACCACTAAGTTTTTAAAACGGAATTCTAAAATACATTTTGATCATCAAAGTTCGGTTATCTACCACACTTATACTATTTAGAATTTTTTATTGCCATTGAAAACTTATTTATCTGATTACTCTGTCAACGCTATAGGAATCCAATTAGTGAGGACTACATTTAAGACAACCAGATGGACTAAGTATTACAGATAAAACTTTTACTTCACCATAAAAATACCATTTTAGACCTTTAAAGTAATTAAATTATTTGAAATCTGATGTGGATATGGAATATGACAATAAATATTTTTATTGTCTTAAGGATTCTCTAAAATTTCTGAAAAAAATGTGCTGCAATGCTATAGAGTGTTGTTCCAATTACTGTAGTTTATGATGATTGTTAGGATTATGTCCCTTTCATCTAGAAAATTTATTTGGGGAATAAGTCTATATGAATTATTTTTTATTGCTTTACAGATAAATTGTTGTAAATGCTGATGAATTTAAATTGGTCGTGTTAGGAAATAAAATTTCGCTCGTTTGATTTGTTTACATATTTTATCGAAATTTTGAAGTGCAATTTATTAAATCATACCTTTGTCTTAATAATCTATAATATGCGTTCCAATTCAATTGAGATTATCATATTTTAATAAATTTGTTTGCATGCACATCTAAAAGACATCATGAAGCAGTTGAGAGAGTATGGTTGTTGAATAGCAAAAACATAATTTTAAAAAAAATATCCATAATAATTGTAGATGTATTTAATTTTTTGATATTTTTAGTAATGCTTGTGTGAAACCTATAATTTAAACATACAAGACAGAAAACTATGATGTAAGGACACATTTGTCCAATTAATATGTGCTTAAGTGTCAATATAATGTAAACGAATGTAATATCTAAATAGATGCTATTTTATATTAGATAATGCGAAGTTTTTGTGACTTTAAATGATACTTTCAGCAATAATATGGGTGATCACTATGGATTTTCTCTCACCACTTTTAGGTTAGTTTTATACTATTTGAAAAATGTTTCTTGATCTAACGTTTATCAAAAACTTGTTAAATAGTTATAAAACTATCTTGATATGGTTTTCAGTCCATCAGGAAAATTGATGCAAATCGAATATGCTTTGAATGCTGTAAAAAATGGACAACCTTCTGTTGGACTTAGGGGTAGATTTACTTCATATTTTGATTTCTAAGCTACAATTTAAAGTTCTACATTTTAAGTACAATGAGTTTTCACGTTTACCAATTTTTATGAAAATAAACCAATGTAATTTTTTAGATTGGCATATTCTAACTATATTTAATATATTTCAGCGAAAGACGGAGTTGTATTAGCAACTGAGAATGTTGCATCTGTACTGTATGATGATCAGTCAAAAATTGAGAAAATTAGTCAGCATATTGGATGCGTATACAGGTTTATAGTCTTACTATAACAGTAATTTTATTGTGTGATGACAAGTGTGCTCATACTAATGTGATACTTTTTAGTGGCATGGGTCCAGACTTTCGTATCCTTGTAAAACGTGCCAGGAAGATTGCTATGGAATACGAGTTGATGTATGGCGAAGAGATTTCTACTACACAGCTTGTCAGCGACATGGCGGCTGTTATGCAAGAGTATACTCAATCGGGGTATGCTTTATCTTATCTTATTTTCTTGGTTTCTACAAAACTTCAGAATATAATTCTAGTGTATGCTAATAAATGTTATTTATCGTTGCGTAGCTACATTTTTTGTTGCGTTAAATAGTATTTTTAACTAATTTTACAGAGGTGTGCGACCGTTTGGTGTCTCTTTATTGATTGCGGGGTGGGACAAAAATCCTAGCCGCCCCCTATTATTTCAAAGCGATCCATCAGTTAGTTTTCCATGGATCTTAAAAAAAATATTTTGTCTGCAGTTTGTAATTTTTCTTTACTTAACTAGTTTTACATGCCATTGGAACAATTATTCAGGGAGCTTACTTCGCTTGGAAGGCGACATCATTGGGTAAAAACGATGTAAATTCGAAGACATTTCTGGAAAAGCGGTTCAGTGAGGCGCTAGAATTAGATGACGGAATCCATACTGCACTTCTCACTCTCAGAGAGTCATTCGATGTTGGCATGACTGAAGATAATGTCGAAGTTTGTTCATATCTTTTTGTGATTTTCTAGATCTTGTCCTACTCTCAATTTACTGGACCTTAAATTATATATTTTAGGTAGCTATCTGTGATGCCTCCGGTTTCCATCGTCTTACAAAGCAACAAGTGAAAGATCATTTAGGAGCTCTTTAATGTTTTTATAAGCATTACGTTGCATACCTTACAATCTAAAGAGGATATGTGTTCTTTAATATTTTTCCCAAGTATGATTTCATACCCTACTTGGGTGACTTATACGGCGTCATTAAATCTTTTGTTTTTATATTAGCACAAATAAAAATCGGCTGAACTATGGTTTACCTCAGGCTATTAAGAGATTGTATGTTCATCTGTACATTTTTGATTCAAAATGCATATCACCATAATTTTTTCCTTTAGTACCGCTCATTCCCTCTTGTTTAGAGCCGGATCCCTAATGGATGGTAGGCCTAGGTGAGCTCTGGTTCATTAATTACATGAAGTATTTGGTGGGTACTTTTAAAATTTCCATCAAATTAGGTAACTATATATACAGGAGTTGCGAGAGTTGTTAATACATTGCAGGTTCGATTGGTTTCAAACAGAGAATTCAGTAACAATTACTATTCTGAAGAAGGGGATTGCTTTGACAGAGTGTAGAGTGTCTTTCGAAAATGGACAGCTCACGGTTTATGCTGGGATGGATATTATTTTCCAATCAAAGTTATCTGGGCCTGTTGACGAAAAAAATTTTGTTTTGACGTGTACAGCATCAAAGGTGATCCACTATTACATATTCTGCGTATGATTGGTATGAATGTAAAATTGTGGTATAGTGGTAAAGAGTTGAACACCCGTAGTTTATAAGTCAGGAGATCGGGTTCTGCGGAGTGATGACATCAAAAGGCCGAGTGTTAGCACATGACTTTCATGCGCGATGACTAGAAGTCTGCGATAATTCTGACCGTGGAAACATCGTTTAACATTGTTACTTGAATATACTTTATTAACAGAAGATTATAGGTTGAAGTTCGTATGCCAAAGAAATCGTTCGGACAGTGGCGGCAACTATGTGACGTTTCTACTCAGTCTTCCACACTTATAACAAAGAAGAACTGGGATGCAATTGAAAAAGTGGGGTTTCTTATATACTCCTAAACAATTGGATTTACATATATAACCATACAAGTGAAGGATTGCATAAGACTTTTAGGCGGCAGTTGAAGCAGAAGAAAATGAAAAACTTGAGGGCGATGCAGCGGTTAACCAAATGTTTCGCAAAATATATGCGGATGCATCAGATGACGTTAAAAAGGCCATGATGAAGAGTTATACGTAAGTTTTCTTCTAATACTTCCTGCTTTAGATTTACTCCATTTTATTTTAGGGAATCAGGCGGTACCGTACTGTCTACTAATTGGGCTGAAATTAGCAAACGTAAAACAGAGGTGAAGCCACCTGACTGTATGGAATATAAACGATTTGAACAGTAATCGTAGGTTGCATGATATTAGTTATTTTCTTTGTTAATTACTATTTTCATTACTAGTACTCTCACTATTTTACGGATATGAAGAATCCAATAAATTTTGGATTGTATTTTAGATTATTATACTAATTATTACTTAAATATTGTATCTACCTGTATTCCAGGTCTTCTCATTTGTTTCAAGATGTATTGAACCAACAATTTCCGCATAATTGTAATAGTTCTCTTAAATAAAATAATATATTGTTGCATGTTCCTTTTGACCAATATTCCGATTTATATATACATATATGTATATATCATAGAATCATGGGAATGCTGGTTTAAACTGTATGCTAATATTAATTGACATCATAATACACAGATAATAGTAATGGAATATGTAGGAAAAGGGAACAAGGGAGATGAAAGGCAAGAGAGTATTTATAGTGACAAGTAAGATTATATATTCTATTGTAATTACGACGAAAACTAGAAGGAACAAAAGTATATACATTGTCGGAAGTGGGCATAGTTCTTACTAAGATGTACTTTAAATACTAGGTTGGTATACTGACATTTTGAGAGGATTCTTACACTGAGGTAACGTATTTTGGGATCACAATTTGCCTTTTTATAGTATATTTTTCCTTTCTAGTTCATAATAGGGTAGGAGAAATGTGTAAATTTTTATACTTCACGGAAATTCTGACAATTTTACGTGAAAGAGTTGTCTCCTACATCGAGGTTTCCACTCTATTCTGTTTAAAGTTTAAAGACAGATGTGTTGGATATTGGCGTCCAACACGAAAGAGTATGAACGTTTTAGGAATTCCCACGGGAAATTGCATCGTGCATGCAATTAATCAGTTTTCGTGTTTTGAATGTGGGAATTCTGTATAGTTTTTAAATGACTTTCAAGCCTTACTAGATCCGCACTCTGTACACTGGTTTTGAAGTCACTTCCATCAATAAGAAGATTAATGTAGAGGCGAGATACACCGTCTTATGTGTTTGTCGTACAATGTCCCGTTCTGTCTTTTTAAGGTCACCCATCTAGGTAGGAGAATAATTAGTATATTACAGTCGTTACTTATTTAAGAGAATTACAGTTCCACCTACCAGCTGCTTACCACCTGTTTCTGACTGTGGTACTATAGTGAGTTATTTTCGATTTCTTGTTCTTGTTAGTAATTGCTGGACAGTGTTATAGTTGTTAAAGTAATTAGTCTGGTTCATCCAGATAATGAATGACAATCCTACTAAGTTGTATTACTATATTCTGGTCTGGATAATCTGATTAAGTACTATCATAGCTATATGATTTTATATTTTCTACTGCATTTGATTTAAATATACTTGAGGCGAAATTTCCAACCACCGATAAATGTTGGAAAAAATGGAAAGGAGTCCCAGGATCGAAAATATGCGCTGTAAATGCGCAGTTAAAAGACGAAACGCAACTCTGGGACAGATTTACCAGTGCTGCATGTGGATGTGATAGTTCGTCTAATGGAGACGGATTTCACTGTCGTAAGATATAAATTTACGATAGAAAAATGGATGAATAGAGGAAACAGAAAGGAAAAGGATACAATAAATAATTGCTGCAGTGTTTAGATGTGTAAGTGGGAACTATTAATACTCAGTATTTACAGAACGTCGTTGTTCAATGGATCAGTTAGACAAGCTGCAATGCCTTGGAGACTTGACCTGTCATGTCAATAGTACTGGACATGCATATTGCGGATGTCCGCCAGGATACAAAATTTTTAATAATTATTATTGTTCTGGTCAGTTGTCTTCACTTATGCTTTTTAAGGTGATATTTTAATTATTATAACACATTTTCAATTGATTTCTATTTATCTAAATTGTGTGGGATCATATTATTTTGTTTAGAAGAAGAAAACTCATGCGATGTATGTAAATATGACTGCCATGCGGCTTCCAAGTGCCAAACAGGAGATCTATGTTCCCTGTTTTATTGTTCAGATTGCGATGAATCGCTTGGATATTCTGGTAGAAATGGAAACTGCAAAAGTGTGTATTACTCATCAAGTTTCTTATATTACTTTTCAAGTTTCTTATATTACTTTTCAAGTTTCTTATATTACTTTTCAAGTTTCTTATATTGCTTTTCAAGTTTCTTATATTACTTTTCAAGTTTCTTATATTACTTTTCAAGTTTCACCTTTGTGTCTAGTCTTTTTTTCAAAATTTGTTTTACCATGTTTGTGAAAGTATCTATATTATTAATATTGAGTGAAAATTAATATTTGTTTCAGACATTGATGAATGCAAAAAAGGCAAGCATGTGTGTGATACAAATGCAAACTGCATGGATAGAGACCCTTTGCGGCACAATGGCCAAAAATACATCTGTCAGTGCAAGCCTGGATGGACTCGAGTACCTGATGCTGGAACTCAGTGTGCTCCCTGTCAAGGTTTATATTGCAAGGATATAATTGCTATTCTAATTGATGTTAAGTGCATTATATTCTCTTTAGATGTTGATGAATGCATTAGCAATTCCGAGATCTGTGGTCCGAATTCTGTGTGTACGAATACCCTCGGTAGTTACACATGTGATTGTTTGAGTGGATATCAAAAGGCTCAAGGGTATGATATTTTATAATAGTCCATAATGGGTGATAATTTCTATAACGAGTGGATGAATGCTTTTTTATACCTGTTATAAAAGGATTTTCTTATTCTTTAATCAAAACAATCATTGATAATTTGAGTTTCAGTCGCTGCGAAGACGAAGACGAATGTACAAGGAATCCCTGTTTACCGCATTCAACTTGCGAAAACACAATTGGATCCTACAAGTGTCCATGTAATCCTGGCTATGTTGGCAGCGGCATGATTGGAAAGGGATGTGAACGTAAGTCTGCAGCCATAGCCTTTTTTTCCCGTCTACTTAATAACTAATTTTTTCATTCTAACTTAGCTGATCGAGCAATCTGCGAGAAATGTGATGTAAAGACAACAGAATGTGGTCTAAATGAAAAAGGGACAGCATATAAATGTCATTGCAAAGTAGTAAGTGAAAAAATAGATGTAGACATTACAAAAGCTGGATATGTCTCAGTTATAACGCATTTCTTTCAGAATCATACATCTGTAGATGATTATCAATGTAAACCAAAGACGTATTGTGATAAGCGTGAAGCGACTGACTGTGCCCCAGTTGATAAGGTATGTCTCTTCACTGTTTGCAAAACTATATCCAACCATAAGTGAGTTATTTTGCAATAAATATAGTTAATTATGCTAATGATAGGCACACTGTATCGACAGACCGGATGGAAGTGGATTTGACTGCAAGTGCAAGAGTGGATATGAGGGAAATGGCAAACACTGCACGTGTGAGTGTGGTTTAAATAGTAGGAATGTGAAGATAGTGTAGTAAAATTAAAATATTGCTTGGGTTTTTTGCAGTGATTGATGTTTGTCTTCGCGAGGTGCCATGCCAGAATGTTGCCAACACTGACTGTCGCACCGGCAAGTTTAACCCACGAGAGAACTTTACATGTGACTGTAAGGAGGAATACATGCGTCAAGTCGAGGGTTATATGAATAACTCAGCTCCTTGTTTTAGTTAGTTAATCTTTTTTTCTCAGCCAATAAGTAAAAGCTAAGACCAAAGGTTAAAGCTATTTACTATTATTTTGCAGTTTAACTGATTTTTTTATAGAAATCGGTGTTGTTGGTACAAACAACTGCTCTTTGTGCATTGAGGGAATTGAAACTTGTCAACCAGTTGCTCATCACTCAAATAGTGAAGGGCATTTAAAAGAATGTCGATGTGTTGATGGTTACCGTCGTGGAGAAGACGACAAGTGTCATAGTGAGTAGAAATTAAGTAGATTAATATATAACTATGAAGTAATATAATTTTATCTACAGATGTGAACGAATGCTTAGAAGTCCAAGCCAACAACTGTGATCGTTATCGCGCTACTTGCACTGATCTCGTACCTCATCTTGACGGAGGAAACCGGTTTAAATGTCGATGTAACAAAGGATATACTGGAGATGGAACTGTTGGAAAATGCATAAGTGAGGAAAAAACATATATATTAAAAATAGGAAGATAAGCTAAGAAAAATGAAAACCATAAGCGGGAGAACTTGAAGTTATTTTATGAGTAAATTACGATGGAATTATATAATAAATATGATATTCGAAATCACTTAGAACATTATGGATAGAAGAAGAAGGGGAAAATTAATTCTTGTATAGTTGCAACTATTTATTTAGATATTCGAGAATGTGATGATGTAGTTAATCCCGTATGTCCTCACAACTCTACCGTTTGCGTAGATTTAATTCCTGGATATGAGGCAAATGTTTTTTCTTGTTCGGAATTATCAATTTGTAATATTCCTAGTAAATTCTCAGTACTAATCTAGAATGCTTACATTTTTCTCCGTCTGTTTATATCCATCAAATTTTATTGTTTTAGTGTAAATGCAAAGACGGTTTTTATGAATTGCGTGGTGAGTGTGTTGACGTCGACGAGTGTACAGCGTATTTATCCAACTGCAATGTATACAGCGATTGCATCAATACGGTCAGGTTTAAAACGAGGGATAAAGAAATAGAATAATTTTGAAATAAAAGGAACTCGGGGATGATATGTGATAAAATAATAACATTATTTTATAGTACGGAAGCTACAAATGTGTATGTATGAAAGGTTACAAGCAGGTAGGTACATCGACATCGAATGGTTTTCCGTTATGTGAAGATATCAACGAATGTTTGGAAGGAATCAACGTAAGTCTTAGAGTAGCTAGTATGTGATGGATTATTGTGTAATACCACATTTGTTTTAATGAACAATTTAATAGTAATTGAGTCTGATAACTTAGATAATGCAAATTTGTAATAGGCTACCGGTAGAGAAGCTTGTGACAAGGAGACAGAAGAGTGCTATAATATAGCCGGACACTTTGGTTGTAAATGCAAAACGGGCTTTATTAAGATGGGCAGGCAATGCATTGGTGAGTATAAAGTAGGATAATGTGGGATTAACTAGAATAAATTCCTTAGAATTGAATTGAGACATTTTCAGATTTGGATGAATGTCGCGAGGATCAACATCGATGTGATTTGACTTCTACTAAGTGTAGAAATACCTTCGGCAGTTATGTGTGTGATTGCAAACCTGGATATACGTATACGAACTTGACTACTGAGTACTTTTGTGTTGGTGAGTAGACAATCGAGTTGAAAATATAATTTTAATAAATAATATTTAGATGTGGATGAATGTGCAACGAATAACTACACTTGTCATGAAAATTCACGTTGTATAAATACTGCACCTGGGTACAAATGTATTTGTGATGAAGGATTCGAACCTGTTAGAAACACCGTTCCTCTCAGGCCATACTGTGAAAGTAAGCATTATCTTTCTTAGAGACAACCACTATGGAATAAATATTTTTTCCTTAATTCGATCTTTTATATAGGGAAAAAACGCTGTCTCGAGAATTTGCAATTATGTAATGATGGTTCCTGCATTGACATCGATGTTGCACCATTCTACCGATGCGAATGCGCAGTTGCGACTACCTCGTATAATGACACTGCTTGCATCGGTCAGTTAAATTAATTAATTAAATTCGTTCTTGGTTGGTGTTGTATTGACAATCACTTGATAAGAAAAATGAGTGTAAGAAATTACTGTAAAGTTAGATTATTCTAGATTCTAAATACTGTGATGAAGGCGAGTTCAAATGTCCTGCAAACGCTCAGTGTAGCACGAAGAAAAAGTGTGTTTGTGACAAGGGATACACATGGATCGATGTCACTCAACCGTTAACTCTTGAAAAAATCAAGCATAGAATTGGATGCAAAGGTTATCAATATTAGTAATTACAATACATTAATATATATTATTTGAAAGTCAATATCATTTGCATAAATGATAATTTCATCACTGTATAGTTAGAAGAGTTTAGAACTAGTGTGCAATTTCTATTTTCATATAGTTCTTAAATACCATTTTTTAGAAGTAGATTGGTGTAGGGAGAATGCCAACGTGGTATGTGCAGGGAAAAAGTGTCGCCCAACTCCAAAAGTTGGACCTGGAACTGGAGAATGTTATTGCGCAGAAGGTTACACTTCCATTGAAGGAAAGTGTGAGGGTTAGTATTAAATACTAGGTCCAAGTTTTACATATAATCCTAATACTGTATTATTATTTATTACTATAACCAGTCAAACACCAGGATATTTAACTACAGATATAAATGAATGCATGAGTCCGTCCATTTGTCCCATACACTCCACCTGTGAGAACCACCAGGGTTTCTATAAGTGTCACTGTAACCAAGGGTATCATGTGGTGAGATTCATAAACCACGTTTATCTGAAATTGAAATTTTACAACGATTTTGTTACACTCGTAATATTAAGTTCTTAATGATGGATCTTTGTATAACAAAACATAATATTAGGATTCGAGAACAGACGATCGACTACGAAACCCCATATGCGTAAACACCAATGAGTGCGAGGACGATGCGCTGCATAACTGTACTTTCTACTCAGTAGGTTACTGATAATTGAAAATATATCTATTACATCCAATACTGAAACAAAATATGCTTAAGAGAATATCCAAATTTGCATTTATTTTCAGAACACTCACTGTAGTGACGTCGAGGGTTCCTTTACATGCGATTGTAACCAAGGATATAAAAGAGATCAAATTGGAGCAGAGTGAGATCGAAGAGGAAGTAGAATAGAAAGAGGATTTTTATTCTTGAGGAAAACACTTTTAGGAAAATAGATTAGGTAAAGTATGAATGACAATCTGTTGTCTAGATGCCATTATCCTGCTGATTGTACGCGGGGTTGCGTTGACATTAATGAATGTGAGCAGAAACCATGTGATGTCGTAGCAGTATGTATTAACTACAATGGCGGATACGAGTGTAAATGTCCCATAGGATATAGAGGGCATGGAACAAAGGAGAACCCTTGCAAAGGTGAGAGAGCATGTGCCAGCAGATTAGGACCAAAATCTGAGTATACAAGATGATATTCTACTCTTGTTCAGATGTAGATGAATGTGAGGAGGGAATTCATAACTGCACTTCCTTCGAAAATTGTGGAAATACTCGTGGATCATTTCTCTGCGATTGTAAGAGTGGTTTTGAACAACGTGGGAGCGAATGCATTAGTAAGTTTTATCTTTTGGATCGAGAAATGAACAGGTATTTAATTTATTAGGTGAGACAATATATTATAAACTACAAGGAGCTTGCGTATTTTGGCTTTTTTTTACCTTGTTTCATATTGGAAGCTTTTTATAATATATATGAATTTTAAATGATTAAAAGTATTCAGTGTTAAGTATTTAAGCCCTTCTGTTGTATAAAATATGAATATTATTTCGTTTAATATTATAATTCATAGTTAATTCCCAGACATCAATGAGTGTGTGGAAAAGACGCATAACTGCTTGAACACTGAGGTGTGCGAAGATCGAGTACCTGGTTTTATCTGCAAGTGTAAACAAGGATACATTCATAATCAGGTCACTAAAAAATGCGAAAGTAAGTATTTGTACTAACTAAAAATGAAAAACGGAGCTCAGCATATAATTCCATTTTTCATAATATCAGATATAAATGAGTGTTTGCTCAATTACTGCCCGAGTGGCAACGGCAATACCTGCGTGGATTCCACACCTGGATTCAACTGCACTTGTCTAGACGGTTATCGAAAACCAGCCCAATGTCGATCGGAACCTGTCACCTGCCCATGTCAGAACATTAACGAATGTCTAGAGGTGACTAGAACTATTGTTCATATTAATTTAAAAGCGTTTTTAGAAGTGTTCAACGACGATGATGGTATGGCCTTTTTGCAGGGTAATCCAATTACACAAGAAGCTTTTTGTGGGAAGAATACGATCTGCAAAGATGTCCCCGGTTTCGCTGTCTGTGAATGCAAGGCAAATCATCATGGAGATCCATATGCAAAAGAAGGCTGTAAACGTGAGAATTTATTTTGAATTTAAATGCTTTGTTTAAAGGTGTAAAATCTGTTTTATTGTAAAACTTAGAACCCGTTAGTATCTTGGACATTTGTATATAAATTCGTATTTAAAAAGGTAGCATTTTTATATACTTTGGATATCGTAGATATTATGGTTTAGGCATATTTTCTAAAGGACTGGAAATATTTTCTTAACGATTTGTAGAACATGAAATCTCATTTTTGTAGCTGTAAACGTCTGCGATAGAAAGCCTTGCAAAAAGCATGAGGTATGCAAACCTGCCACTCAGTTAGGAGAGTACATTTGCGAATGCTCGGTTGGCTACATAATGAATGCGTTTGACGGAGAATGTATCGAAGATCCAAGATTAAAAAGTAAGTCTCTGTAATGGATACGTGGGGTATTGTTCTGACTACTTGTTATTGTTTCTTTTAGTCAACTGCACTGGAGGTGACGCATTGCTTCGGGTTGATCCAGAAAAACAATCCCTTAAAGCTATATGTGTTTGTGATATAGACATGGTGTATGACGAAAGAAAAGATCGATGTATATCTTCTGATGTCTGTGAATGTGGAGAGGCTAGTTGATCGTATTATTTAGAACATTTATTATTCGAAATGCATTCATTGGTAGTATATTTATATTGTAAGAAAGAATTCATTTGTCGTTTGCAGAAATCATATCCGTGTAAATCAACTAAATGCTCTGATCCGAATCTCATGCGATGTTCACAAAGAGGTAGTAACCCTCAATGTGTTTGTATTCCAGGAACAACTTATAATAAAGACACTAAAATGTGTGATGGTGAGTTATTGTCACATAAAGACGCCCTATTAGTGTTGGACATGATATATTCTATATAAGGGAATTCCCGTTACTGGATTCTTCTTTTATTGTACTAGCTATACATGTGATCTCTTAGACATCGATGAATGCGTGAATAAGCCTTGTTCACTCAACGCTACGTGCGTTAACCTCTCCGATGGCAATGGCTACTATTGTGTATGTCCTGATGGTCAGATAAGTAAAGGGGACAAATGCATTGGTAAGTAAGACACCCATCATTAGTTAATCAATCTTTGTGTATTGTTACTAGTGAAAAATATAAAACAAAATATGCGAAATATCGCGAATTTTTAGTGGATATTCACTGTGAGAAGTTGCATAGGTGCAGAAACAAGCCGCACTCCAGCTGCGACAGAGGATTCTGTGTATGCTCTGATAACTACATTGAAGAACGAAATCAATGCATATGTAGGTGAAAGGAAGAAAATGATTTTCGAGGGAAAGTACACGACAAAATTGAAAAAAAAAGAAGCCTAATGAAGTTAAAGTCCTAAAGGAAATAGCAAAATTTCTAGAAAATAATGAAGCTATATTGTTTTAGTGGAATCACCATGCCAGCAATGGCATCGTAAACATCCAGAAGCTAGGAGCAAGTGTGGAGATAATGAATATGAAGATGACAGCGACTGGTTGAAGTGTGTTTGTCGCTGCCATAATGGCTTCGAGCTCGACAGTAATGGAACTTGCATTGGTATAAAGCTGTTAAATGTCCTGGGTTTGTTTTGAATAATAGAAAAGTCAATTATTTCAGATAAGGATGAATGTCTTGAAAAACCATGTGCTGCTAATGTAAGTGCTCCTTTTTGTGTAAATATCATAGGATCTTACATGTGCACATGTGGAGAAAGTAATATCGATTACGAAGTGAAAGACGGAGTTTGTCAACCCAAAAACTATTGCATAGAGAAAAAGGTTAGTCTGATAGTCAAATTATACACATGGCTAGATAAAAATAATGGTATTTCAAATAATTAAGACCATCTGCGATGAAAATACGTCGATATGTCTACCGTCTACAGGAAACTGTATGTGCTTGGAAGGATATAAAATGGTAAGAAAACAGTAGGAACTTAGAAAAGGGGGAAGAGATATTAAACAGATGAGTCTGATGGTTAAAATAAAAAATACCACTCATGCAAATAAATAATTCCAGATTAATAAAAGATGTGTAAACATTGACGAATGCTTTGAAAACAAATATACTTGCCCTAAGAATTGCATCTGTAAAGATAAAACACCCGGATATGACTGCGTTTGTAAACAAGGTAAGAATTTCATCAAGGATTTCTGATTTCTATAGCCTTTTAAGCTAAGTACTAGATATTTTAGTGAAATTCATAATTTCATAAAAGATATTTTATGAAAACGATTTGCAGGGTACGAGAGGCCCGAGGGTGCTAATAATACTGTACCTTGCACAGATATCAACGAATGCTTAGAATCCAACAGTAAGTATCTAGAAAACGGTATTTGAATATAGTTTTTGAGAGGAAAATATCAGATATTATTTTATTTAGTTTGTCCTGACGGGTCTATCTGCCAGAATACTCAGGGATCCTATCTATGTCAGTGTCTACCGCCCCTCATCCAACATGGCAACTTTGATTGTGCATACAATACCACAGGTACAATATAATATACATAAAGATAAGGCGAACAATTACTAAGAGGATGTAAAAAGTATGGTTAGTTAATGTCTCCAGATGGCTGTGATTCTGAATGTGTTTCGCACTCCCACTGTCTCAAGGTGATGAACGAGAAAAGTGTCTACAATTGTACATGTGATTATGGCTATGAAGGAAGTGGAAACGTTCAATGCACCAGTATGTTAAATAATTTCATCATTGGTTTTCTTATTTATCTAAAATATATTCAGATATTAATGAATGCGAGCGGCTACCATATCCCTGTCACAAGAATGCAAATTGCTCGGATCTTGAAGGATCATTCCGGTGCTCTTGTAATGAACCTTATGAGGGAGATGGAAAGGAATCTTGCTCACGTAAGTCATTAAGGAGTGAAGGCTTTATATCGCTTGATTATAATTTTTAGTAATTAACTACTGCCAAACAAGGAATATATGTCCACTTAATTCGGATTGTATTCAACTTAAAACACCAAGGAATGGAAGATGGATCACTTGTAAATGCAATACTAAAGGATTTCGTTTCAATGAAAATACTTTTACTTGTGAAGGTATATTTAATTTACTAATATTGTGCTTTACAATTATTTCTTGGAAATTTATATAAGCTTTATTGGCTTCAGATATTAACGAATGTGAGGAATGTAAAGAATATGAAAATTGTCCATGCCCAAAGAATGCAACACAATGCATAAACACTCAAGGATTATTCACTTGTACATGTCCTAAGGGTTATAAGTACATGGACAAGACAAATACCTGTAACGGTATGAAAATATCTTATATTTCTAGAAGTCCTCCCCAGTTATTCCTTATAAGCAAATAATTACTTGAAAATAAATTCAGAATGTGTAGAAATTAGTATATCTTAACCCTTCTAATTTTAAAGTTAATGAACTATTTTTTTCCTTCATTCCAGACATAGATGAATGCGTCACAGAGAAGCAAACAACGTGTATCGCTCCAAGTGGAAAGTGCATCAACACGGAGGGAACATGGCGTTGCGACTGCAATATTGGGTACAAACTGAAGCCCAATAACACCCAGGAATGTGAAAGTCAGTCCACTACACCACGTAATCTATTAATCTTTTGCTCGACCAACTGTGAAATCCATGTTATAGTGGTGAAAAGATTATTAAGATATTTTGAAGGAGATTTTATCTGTGATGATGGACGAAATCTCTGCAATTTGAAAACATCTCAGTGTGTGGATACGGTACCTGGATCGTTCAAATGTAAATGTTTGCCAGGATATCAAGCCTCTATCGACTCCGACTACAGTTGTGTAGGTAGGAAGCATGTTATATATATTTGTTTGCATAAATCCTAGTTTTACTTAGTAATTAAAAAAACATGATTATTCTAGACATTAATGAGTGTAAGATCAACTCTCATAATTGTAATGATGTCATCGAGCAATGCCATAACACAGTACCGGGCTTTTTCTGTAACTGCACAAATGGATATGAGAGAGTAAGAATTTAATTTTCAAGGGCCAACTATTTGAATTGCATGCATCAAAAAATTTCCTCTGAAAGTAAGTACATATTTGCTAATTGTAAACACAAGCTGAAATAGTTATAAATTACTTCTGAATTCATTTCAACTTTAATAGGTAGTTAATTTTCAAAGTATATATATAATATGCTTGTTTAACCTATGACAAGTATTGCTTTTTTAGAATGAAAAAGGCGTGTGCAGTCCACTTAAGAAGTGTGATACAGAATGTAAGGAGTATGCAGAGTGTCGATATATGCGAGACGGCAATTCTGCCTGCATATGTCAAACCGGATATGTGGTATATAGTATTACTTAGTATGGTTGAATGCTACTTATCTCAAATATGAGCTGGCTGACTATCACCCCTTAAGAAACTAGAATTCTATATTTAACTCCAAATGGGCTTCCAGTATAACGAAGAAATAAAGGCGTGTGTTGTTGTGGGTTGCCAGTCTAGCAACAACTGCCCACCTCATTCGGACTGTGTTCCTCGACAAGAACGAAACCGCACAGGTAAACGCTGAAAGAGTGCAGTGCAACAGCCTGATATTCTGTGTTATTCTTTGCTGTTTTACTATTAAAGTCTCTTTTATGCTTAGGTGAAATTGGTACCTATGAGTGTCGCTGCCTTCCTGGTTATACAATGAATCAAAATCGGCATCTTTGCGAGCGAATTAACCCTTGTGCCACAGGAAACCCATGTGGAGTATGTAATAGTACACCACTTTCTTACCCCTCATTTTTGTTCATGTTTCCATATGAGTCGTTAATTTATTATGGGATTACATTTACAACATTAATCATTTAATGAAAATTTTAGAATGGATATTGCAAACCAATTACTGTGCCGCCTTTTTACCAATGCGTTTGCCCAGTTACAAATACTCCTGGGTAAGTGTGGTTCTGTTTCCTACTGAATACATTCTAATAACGAAATGAACATAGAATCTTAGTTGCGTTGTTCCGAAGTGTACACCTGATACTTGTGACGAGAACGCGGAATGTAGGGAGACTAGTGAGGGAACAACTTGTATGTGTAAAGAAGGCTACAGAGGAGTAGGAACTATCGTTGATAGATGTCAACCGGTAAGAAATAATTGGTTTTAAATCATCATTTTAATCATTAATAAAAACTATAAGAAAAGGACTGAGATTGACAACAAAGTTTAGATAAATCCTTGCGTGGACTCGCCTAATATGTGCAGTAAATATGCCAAGTGCGAATGTCCAAGTCCTGGCAAGCATGTATGTGTTTGCGACCCTAATTACACTGGAAATGGCACGTGGTGTACAGGTTTGTGCTCTGTTATTTTTATAAAAACTACTTTTATAATGTAAACAATATTTCAAGAAATCATTATTTGTTTTCATTAAATAAATCATATAGCTAAATAGAAGTATGTACAAATAGGGGTCCTCATTTTCTAAGCATTTCAACGAAACTATAAAATTGACTCCGGTTCAGACATTGATGAGTGCTTGACTGGCCTTCACAACTGTGATGAGAATGCCAATTGCATAAATTACCAAGGAGGCTTTAGTTGTAAATGTAAAACAGGTTATAGTGGATCAGGCATTAAAGGAGATTGCTCAGGTACGAATGTGACCAAATATCATCTGCTTCACAAGTTTTTTATAACTTTCCTTCCATTTATTTTCTATGAGAAATAACTTGTCTTTTAAGAAAATATATAGCACATAAGAAGATCAGTGGGTATTTATAGTAATTATTGTTCTAAAAAAATAAGTATTACTTCAAAAGTTGCTAGAGCTAGAGAACATCCACACTTTATTCAGATATCAACGAGTGTTTGAGCCCGAAAGATAATCAATGCGATCCGATTTCTACTTGCTGCGTAAATACTGTTGGTTCTTACCACTGCAGATGTAACTCCGGATATACACGTAGTTCAGATCCACATAAATGCGAAGGTGTGTTACAGTAAAAGAAGAAAATGCGAAAATTATTACAATACTATTGAAATGAAGAATCTACAGATATCAATGAGTGCACACAAAATTCTACACTTTGTGGCATCCATCACTGTCAGAATGAAAAACCATTCTACAAATGCAGATGTCTGAATGGATATGAATCGGTTGACGACAGTCAAAGGGCTTGTAAGAGTAAGTTGAAAAGAGGATGAGAGAGTATGAAAGAATAATTAGAATAGAGAATAAGCACGTAGGAAATTAACTAAGTAACTACTTAAGACATCGATGAATGTCTGAAAGGAACAGCCATTTGTCATCCAAATGCACTCTGCACCGATACTGAAGGTTCTTACAAATGTTCATGCAAAACTGGATATTCAGGTAAAACGTAACCAATATATGTTGTGATTTATTTATATATGTGCATAAATTTACAAATTACAGGAGATGGAACGGTGAACTGTGATTTGATTGATTTATGTAAAACAGGTCAGAATGAGTGCAAACCTGAATCAACAACTTGCTATATGTTCCCAGATAAGCCAGTATACAGGTAATGTGTGGGGAATGAGAAAAGCATATGGACAAAAATAAGCGAGGCTGGATGAAAATAATGAGCGGCAAAAGATAAATATTTATTTCTACATTATAGATGCGACTGTAAACCTGGATTTGAAGTGCCACCTGGACAAACAGATGTCCGTGAATGCACAGGTAAATAGATAAAATGATTAAAACCGAAAAGATGAAATAATAAGTAGAGAATAAAGTTTCATTCAGTCCAGAAGTTAGGATTAGTTAGTTACTAGAAAAGAATTTTCCGTTATTTTCATTAAGCATTGTGCAAAGTGATTAACTATCTCTTTCAGATGTCGACGAATGTGCTGATACAGATCTTTATAATCCTGAAACGACTGAATGTAATAATGGATATGGGGACTATAAATTGTCCTGTAAAAAAGGATTCACGAAAGATGAGAAGCAAATGTCTCCAAAGAAGCAGCTTACATGCGTAAATCTGGATGAGTGCGCTATGGATCCTGCCTATGATATAACAATCAAAAAAGTAAACGAACTATATCATCACCAAGGAAATATTGGTAATTACTTCTTAAATTATATGTATGTACTTCAGTTGAGTAGTGGAGAGTATTCGGAGAAGGATTGGACCACAGTTATGGAAGTCCCAAGAAATAATGACTCAGGCTATGCTTGGTGTTACTACCACGTGAGTTAAAATGACCAAACTACAGAGCTATAGCCAACATTATTTTCATCCCTCTTCTTGATTTTTGTTAACTATCTTTCTTGATTTTTGCTACTTTATTTATTGCTTAAACTTGATTGATATTCCGTTCGAATCCCTTAAATCCCCACAAACTTAATGTTTTTATTATTAATCTATATATCTTGCTTCTAGGCAAAGGCTGGTGGCTCATTTGTCCTAACCGTATTACCGTTATGCACTGACGCTCCACCAAACATTAGATTTCCTTACAATACCAATAAGCCAGCACAGTTCTCACAGCCCGTGGGCTTCGGCTGTGGCTGCCTAACAACAGAGCTAACAGTCGATCCATATCGAATTAATAAGCCCATTTGCAACCGTCAGTTTAAAAATTTTAAAAATTTTGCTTTTAATAATTAGTACTTGATATATAAGCCTATACCCATTCTTCAGCACCCAGTTGCAAATGTGATCTCGCTGGAGGTTTTGTTTGTAAACAAAACACTTGTGTGTGCAAAGATCCAAAGAAGAAAATGAGAGTCATAAAAGGAAAGGCGATTTGCTCTGGTAAGATTTGTGTTACACCATTTTTAAGTTACTATGCACACCAGCTATATTGCCTACGGTTTATTTCTAGATTTTGAATGCGACAACCAATCAGACTTCCCAGAAACAATCAAGGATCCACAAGACAGAGTATATATCCACTGCATTAACAACGTGTTCCACCCAGCTCCAGGGTTCGAATTAATTAGAGACAACGTAACTGGATGCGTCTTGGCGGTTAGAGGTATACAAATAATAGTATCTTTTCACAATACATAACAAGCATTAGATCGACTGTTAATAATATTAGACATCGATGAATGTGCACGTGGAGACGCGTGTTGCGAAGACGAGAAGTACTGCAATGATGATAACTGTGTACGTTGCATCAACACCAAGGGTTCATTTTCCTGTCAGTTAAAGGATCGCATTTGTGAAAGCAGCAAGATCGACAGAAAGACTTGTCAATGTGCCAGTGAGTATCTCTATTTCAAACATTAAAACTATGAAAATCCGCTAGAGTAAAAACGATTTAAATGCCTTTAAACTAGTAGATAAGTATCAAGGATTAATTATGTACTTGAGATATATTAGAGATAATTGTCTAATTACTTATAAAAAAGTGCATATTTTTAGCATCTTTCGTCAAAGATCATATTGTTTCCAGAGGCGTTATGTCCAAAGACAGAGTCGTGGTTCCACACCTGTGAGCGAGAGTGCACAGTAACTGAGCATAAAGACCTTGCCATTCCTGTTTACAACAGAAAACTTTGTTCACGCATAGAGGAATATGGTTCCCTTAAAACGTTTAATAGCCTAAAGTGAGTTCTATTAGCTAATTAGCCGACATCACAATAGTTTGCTTAATACAATATAAGTTCACACTTCATAAACGAAATTGAGACAAAGGGCATATCCGTTATTTGAGAACTAATTACTACAGAGAATTATATACGGCTATTTGCGAAATGAACGTCGATCGATTTTCTAACAAGTACGCATGCTTCTTCGACGCCACAGATGAACATCTTACTGCTACTCCTTTGTTTAACTATTGGGGAGAATGTCAAAGTAAGTAAGCCTGCCTAAAGTGAAGAAGAAAAAAATAAATAAATACTAACATTCGTAGTTCCAGGTGACATATCTAAGGTGAAGTGTGAGTCTGGAGTTCCCGTTTCCCGTGAGCGTGGATTATATTGTCCCTTGCAAGTTTCCCCTGCATGGCCAATCTCGTGAGTCATGAGGAACGTAAACTGGATGCGAGATAAAATTACTTGTTAAAAAGATAGCATTGGTATAGTGATTATGGTTAATCGCAGAAATTTACAGTACTACTGATGTATGATGATTAAGAATTATATTAAAATCAAAACTATTCTACTAGTTATAGGGTCGCTGTTGGTCAACCACTTGGTCAAAAGAACTATCCACTAGACCCGGAATGTCTTGATGAAATGGCGAAGCCCATCTTCCTCAATGGCACATTTTCAGTCACCGCCGAGAATTTCATTAATTTTCATGAAATTCCGATGTAGATTCATCTTAAATTATTATTGCCTATGAAAAAAAAATAAGACATTATTGAATACGATAATAGTTCCCCACTTCAACTAAAAACAATTCTTTACTTTTTAAAATAAATTGCTTTTACAATATCGAGTGTTAGTACTTGCTTAAAATATTGGAAATACCAAGAAATGATATTTACTAGGGATATATAATAACAAAATTCTTGCAATGAACTAATCGAAATTTGAATAGTTGGGTATGGAGTAGCTGTATTGGGTAGTATGAAAATATATCACTAGATATAAACTGAGTTTTTCTTTATATAAAAGTGGCAACATTACACCAGTTAGTCTAGTAAAATGACTAGTCCGATGCACAGTACTTAGCTTATAATGCAGTTTTATGAATTGGATTCCATATGGGTTTGTGATTGCCTTACAAATAGTTTTGAAATATTGAATAGATAAACAACGAGATATGAACGATGTAAGAGGATTTCACGGAAAAGAACGTCAGCTGAAAAAAAACTTCTATGCTGGGGGTGTGTTACGAATAATCGTCTATTCTTAATATACTTTATAGTTTTTATAATTACAAGACTACTAATAATACTTTTTCATTTAATTCAATATATTCAATCTGTACAGTTGCACAAACGAGCGAACATGGCCTGAATTAGTTCATTAATCACCACACACCTCGAATCACTAATGAAGAGGAATCAACACTATGAAAGAAGGCGATCAGAAAACCAACACAATGCTTTCACGATCCAGCAACATCGTCTTTTTGAACTATTTTATTCTTCTTGTGTCATATCAATCGTTTCTTGCTCATTCTCATTATGTGATATTACATTATTGAATAATAAATCTAAGAAAGCATTCAGTCTATCTTTCTTTATCTATTCTGAATTTCCTCTAACTTGTGGCCATTAGAGAACTGAACTCAGAATAGGGTGGATATATTATAACTGAGACCTAGCTAGGCCTTTTTCTCATTGCCATTAATAATTATCCTTAGTCAGTTAATTAACTTTTTTATAAAACATGGATCTATGAGATTTCGTCGATCGTTCTATAATAAAAACGCTGAAACTCCACAGTGTTTTATACTTCACAGGAACGCCTTTAATTGGATGAATAACAGCAAAACGCTTTCTTATTTCATAGTGGAATTCAAGTGAAACTTACCAAACTCGTTAGTCTTTTCCCCATATATTTTTCTAAATCAATTATACTACCTAAAATACTTTGACGTCTAAGCCTATTATGCAACGTATATTCACGTAATCGGGATAAAGACTGTGATTGACTTTATTACAGTGCAGGCGCGTATTTTGTGATTGAAAATTATTTCTAACGCATTCAGTGTATTTATTGGGTTGTATGGCAATTTTGACTGGTCACAGGTGTATTTCCTTGTGGCTAATTCTTCTTCTTACTGTTATTTCACTAGTCGTTTATTTGGTATGTTTACACTTATATTTTTTATTATAAAGAATTTTTTTGATATGTAAAGTACGAAATTAACTAATAATACGTGTTTAGATTTTCCTTAAAACATGTCTTCAGTTAAACAATGGTAACGAACGTTTGATTATGTAAATAAATACCTGGTACATGATTTGTGTATATTTCATATTTACTGCATAATTATACTACAAAATAATGGTCATTTTTGATAGTTATTATATATCATTATAAACACATTTATTTTATTCAAACCTCTCTGATAGAATATTTGACGTTTCAGGATGGTGGTCTCGACAAACAGCCATACGTTTTCTTTGTTTTATTAGGAGTCGCAGATATTGCATTCTTATTGTCAGTAATTTGGTCAGCCGCGTCAACAGCCAGCTTTCATCGATTTGAAAACTATGAACAGATGTATAACTTTTTTTATTTTAATAAGGAATATCTTGCACAGTTCGGTGAGTATTTAACCTGTATTTTGTGGTTTTGCTAGTTCTTGTCAGTACGGAGGTATATTGAAAGAATAATTTAAAATTTTATTATATACGCCTTCGTGTTTCGAAATATAACTTAATTATTCAAATGTCTTTAAATAAACTATATAATTTAATATGATTTTCAGTGTGCCTATTGCTCAAGATGATTTTTGAAGGATTGTTATTTGTTAAGTTAGCATTGTCCATCTATATTCCTCTTTATTTTGTTCTTATTCCATTATGGACTATGCTTTCCATCATCGTTTATGATCTCACAAGACGACTCCATTCAATTCAGCAATAGAGATTTTCGAAACTACTAGTACGAGTAGGAAATGAATACACAAAAACGCTATTTTTGAAAACAGCAAATGAACTTTGCTAAATATAATTTCTTGACATAATAAATGAACAGTTGAAATACTAAAGAATGCAGAGCATTTACATTCATCATTTGATTTGTCGCATAATACAAACATGCATTTAGCTACATAAGACTTGGGATGTGAAGTATTGGTTACTAAGTTTCTCATGTTGAGATCACATTAGGTAATATATGATGTAGTTTTTATCAATAAATAGTTCAGGAGAAGATTACTGAGATTTAAGTCTACAAACTACTACGGGATTTGCTTATATTGTTGCTATGTGTAAAATAAAGATGGTAATAGTAGAATTAGGCCATTGCGCAATATGTAAAATTCTTGTACGTTATGTGTTCTCAATATCCTCGTAATTCCAGTGTTATGCTTAGATGTAAGCTAAGCTACTTCCGTTACTTCTTAAGGAAAGAGATGTCTAATAGGTCGTCTGCAGACAGACGGTGAAAGATAGTCTTCAGTAAGAGGGTATGGCTCAAGTATGTCAAAATAGTGAGCTTTCAATGGTTCCCACAGGATGTTTTACTTTTTGATACTAAAGTCGGTATATTATTTTTGATGCTCTTCCTATAGTGAAAGTATAAGTAGAGAACTCATCTTAATTACTTTTCAACAGTGTTCTGAAACACAATGTACAGTGCGCCGTCACATCGGATCAGTTCACTTTAGAGTGGATGACTGAAGTCGTCGATGCGTAAAAGAAACTGCAGTGAGGTCATGTGTATGAGATGGGATATCATGATTTGGCACTTTATCAGTGCATTTGGTGTAGTAGACGTGAGCTACTTTGCTGTTCAAAGACTCCCGAGAAATATCTGTGGTCTTTTTCAGTGATGCTTTGGAGATTGATTATTGAATATCTACTAACGGCATAAAGTTATCCAGCTGTCAAATTTAAATCTTTTGACTCGTCCATCTCTGCAATAAAGAATCTTCGAGCTGTTGATAGATAATTTGCTCTGGTAAGGAACAGTGGTAAAAATGTTTCAACTAAACCTAAGTAGCAGAAAAAAAAGGAAGTTGCTGAATGGATATTACCACAAAATCACATTTTATACGCAGATTTTCGTGATCTCTCATAAATATTTAAAAAGATTAAATCAATACATCCTTGCCATATGGATTAAAAACGACAGTTTATGCACTACAATTATTGAGTAATTTCTTTAGAACATTTATGCTTCTTTACGAAGTTGGTTTTTTTGAGAACGCTGAAAATTGATTTGAAGTACGGTTATATTTAAGTATTTGTTTGCAAACATGGCTCAGAGTGGAGTAATTCTTTGTAATATGCAAGGATCAGGCGAACATTTTAGATTGAATTCCTCTGCTTTTAAAAGGTTATTGCGCATCGGTGATATTCTTACTCTCTCTCTGAGGTCTACACCGGATTGCTTTTGTCTTCCTGTTTTCCGATCCTTTTCTATCCACATTGCAGCGCGATAACCTTGAGCGCGGTTATTACTTATTGCGGTTCTAGTGTGTTGTATAATAAGAGAAACACGATGCGAGCGTCCTACTTGGAAAGTCTCCAAGGTCTCTCTTCAATAGCCGGAAGCTCAGCCAAAACACCTTATTTAATTTCTTTTCAGTATCCATTTTTTACTGCTTTTCTCCTTACATTTCAGCTTATCGATAAGGTAATTTACCTTCAGCTATCTCCATTAATCAATAAACTCGGGACTTTTCTACATGTAGGGTACTTTCCTACTATACACTTATATTATTTTCCTTTCTTCCATTCTGTATATCCAATTTTCGACAAAGTTACCACTAATTAAATAATTCTTAATATCTGGTGCCTTACAAAGGTATTTTTCGCCGCCAGTTGTCGGAAATCTTGTTGTTTTTCGCCTGCAGTAACTATGAAAAAGTCCGCTAATAGATGACATTCTGGGTCTGTTCGAATGAGCTACGCGAGGTCGTCACATCGGAATATGCACCTTAACTGGAGCAATCGAAGGAGCGGAAGTGATGGGGCTAGTGGATAAGCTGAAAAAAACATCAAGAAGAACTACAGAACGGATTTATTCTAGCTGCTTTCAATATATATTGATGTATAAAAGATATAGTATATTTACATTAATAACTGCAAAATTTATTCCATTCGTCTAATATCTGTCAGAGTCGATACATCGCAATGGATGGTTTTGTGGCACTGCTAAGAGTCCAATTACTCCATGTAATAACTTCTGCTCATAATAAAACAATAGTTTATGTATTAAAATACAGTGGAGATAATTTATTACGTTTAATAAAGTTATATAAATATTGTCACATGCATGTCATATATGATAACATCAAAAACTTTTCATTGGTAATTCACTAGAATATATATTTATGATCATTATTATCTGATTAATAATTACCGTACTTCTTGTTCTACATAATATACAGTTTTGACATGTATATAGTCATAAAATATAATTTACTATGATAATTAAATTAAAATAGGTAACTGGTACTAACAACTATATAAGTGATTGAAAAACCAATATGTAACCCTTGTAATAATGATTACCATCAACTGAAAACCCACTTAGGCACTCCACCGTATCCAACGAATACGGTGCCGCTGCAATAGCGGCCCGCCAAAGGCAGCCGGTTCCCATTCGTCTCACCCCAGCGGTCTCAGTTAGAATTCTCACACATCTGTTTGTGGAATAGCATCTTTGTTCGCCGGGTTACGGTATTTATCATGTAACTTTAAATACGGTGCTTTTAATGGTGTTAGGCTTACTCACCTACGAATTTACTCTAGGAGCATTGATTAAATATATCAATTATGCTGATATTTTTATAATGTTCTCAAAGTTGCCATCTAATATAATTTGACATATTAACTTGTTATATCACCTAAGTGTGTCTCTACTACCGTATCTCCTGGCCCGTAATATCTCGGTCGATTTCGATAGAGCAATTTTCTGCTTAGCACAGCTCATCCCCACCAGTAGACCCGCTGATTCAAGAACGAACACCCGCTCTCGATAAGGCGAGGACACTTGGATTCTCTTTTTCTTATATTTTAAAAGACATTTTTTTCCTAAACCATGACTTATATATATATAATATGTTATTTTTTATTAGATATTACACACATTCAATCAGCTTACATTGAATATAGTAGTAGATTTGTTGTATTTGCCACTACAAGATTTTTTCTCAATTCTACTTTATCATAGTTTTCTTAATTTTCTACCTTCCTTTCCTCTATCTCTTCTCAACCATTTCCTCCTTTCACAGTCTCACTTCACTGCTTCCGCCAAGGCCGCATCCTACCCACGCCACTCAGCTCCTTCCGATTCTCTCCAATCTTTATTTATTCATCACCACCTTGTCTAGTAATATCTATTGAATCAATAGATCAATCATTCTTAAGTCAAATAAAATATATCTTCTGTTGTTTCGATTTATAAATTTGTAAAATGTGGTATTAGGCTACATTAGTTACCAAATAGATAATAGTTGTAACAATTAGTAATTGTAGACCATCAAATCGAACTTTTCAATAAGTGTATGTTTGTAACACTTTAAAGAAAAGGCAAATAATGTTTAGCATTTAAATATAGATTATTTCTATATGGCTGAAATCTAAATAAAAAGGATGATACAATTTTGAATCGTGATGTTTAGTTAAAAATAAACATTTGTTCATCAGAAATTAAACTTATAGTATTTTTCATACGCGAATAAAAGATGAGTGTGGTTGTGTCTCAGAAATATATTGTTTGCACTTCTTTAAACCTACTAACTTCTCTTCAGTCCTCTGTAGCATAAATTAGTCATCTTCTGTTTTCTTTCATTTTGTGCCCCTTCCATTTGCAGTCTCGTCAGCTGTCTTTCATTCTCTGCCGGTTAGCGTATAATCGCCTTTCGAGTGTGCTTCTCAATAGCAAAACACTCGCCAGCCCGTTTCTGTACAGTAACCCGCGCGCCAATCGGCAACATTTGCAGGCACCGTGTAGTTTTTGCATCCACCAATCTCTTCTTTTATTCTTTATATATTCTTTTTCATCTCTTTTATTCTTGTTTCTTCATACCGTTTTAAAACTGCTACTTATTCTAAGTATATTGGATAAACTGTTGATAACCACTGTATTCACATTTTCCAATCGAATATTGAGTTAATGTTAATGCTATTTAAAATGTATTTTTTTGGTTGTTAAAAGCTAAATATAAATAAACCAATCCTTAAAATTCAGTCCTATAGTTTTTATCATCATGTCAACCAAAATATTCACTGCCATTTTGCTTCTATGAGCTCACTTCCATACATCGGTATTTTCCCTCATTACTGATCACGTCTATTTTTTAATCTACTAAATTCCTATATTTTATTTTGCAGTTTTAACATTATTGTTATAATTTAATCACATCATTTTAACGTAATTTATACGAATTTCAGTTTTATGGACCCTCGCTGGATGTCACTGATACCTCCCCTTCCTCCTCTTTTCATTCCTCCTTTTCATTCCCTGGGAGTATTTACCACCCTACCAAGTCTTCCTTTTCTTCCCACTCTCAAAACTGAACAAAAATTATCGATTGATCGTTCGAAGAGATTTTTAGTCGAACAGTTACTTCCATCAGAAGATGAAAAGCAACCACCAAATTCAGCTATCACTTCGAAATCACTACAACCGGTGAGATAAATAAATATAAAATAATTTCAATGATAATTTTTAAAGATATTTTCAGCTGTGATTATATAAAAGCCAGTGCATATCAGGTTCTTCCTCCGCGATCAGTCGAGTTTGTCAATGGGGGCTATGGAGTAAAGAATCCTTTAGCTGTTTGTGCGACACGAGATATGGACTATAACTCATTGACTGAAGAAGGGAACTTTCCCTGTAGAATCTGTGGCAAGGTTCGAATTGGCAAATGGAATAGGTTTTTAACTCTAAAATGCAAATAAAGCATTTAATAAAAAAAATGATTGATTAAAATTCCTAGGAATATCTGAGGAAAAGGTTTATTTAGAAATTCCCTCTACAACGACTATTGAACCGACATTCGAAGTGCCATTCTGATCTAAAGAGATATCTCTGCACCTTTTGCGGGAAGGGCTTTAACGACACTTTTGATCTTAAGAGACACACGAGGACACATACTGGTGGGTTCAGGTGAAATTAGATGAGAATAAAATGAATACAGATAAATCAATTTTAACTTAAAAAGTCGGTTTGAGAAGAAATATTCTAATAAAGTTAATATAACTTACTACTTAATTTCAATAAAAATGCAAGTTACTCAGTTTAAAATGTAGGCTTATCCATTCGATATTGGAATAAAATTTTAAACACATGTTGACAACCGTGCAATCTATTCGAATCGCCCTCTTCGCTTCGTTTCCAAAATGAGTGTCAGACCATGACGATCAACGAATGAATAGGACTACTGATGAGAACGAGAGACAGAGATTGGAATGCCGGAAAGAAATAAGAGGTGCAGTATAAGCATAATATTTAAGGAGTACGGCCGTACAAATGTGAACAATGTGAGAAGTCATTTACTCAGCGATGCTCACTGGAATCGCATCTCAGAAAAGTTCACGGAGTGGCCCATAGCTATGGTTATAAAGAAAGAAGGAGTAAGGTATATTTACTATTCATAGAGATGCTTGTAAAACACTCGTTAAAATCTTTTAATCGTCATTGTTCCATATAATATTTAGGTATTTGTCTGTGAGGAATGTGGTTTTACGTCACAATTATTTGACGTTTACGTATCTCATCTAAAATTACTTCATCCATTCTCCTCCAGTCTTCTTCGTCTTTCAGCTCCTCCAAAAAAACAGGTTCAATATATATAATTTCTCTTTATATCGACACCACTATCTGTACTAATATCATATTTTCTCGTCACTCACAAGTTGACATCGATATTCTAGGCCATCTCTCCCTCCTCCTCAGCTCCCTCCTACCAGTCAATTTGACAAACACGCACCAATCAGTTGTTATATATTTATATAATATACAAGTTATTTAAGAAGATGGCGTACTAATTATGAATAATTTGACTGTCTCAATACTCTTTTCTAGATATTCCAATTAGGGATCCTGACGTAGTCATTCCTCATATTTTTCCAGTCAGCTTCTTGACAAACTGATCATTGACTCTCAGATGACTTTGGTACCGTGACTTTATTGATGACTTCCTTTCCGTGACTTCGAAATTCATAGATGACTTTTTCTTGATCTTCTACTCTTTCCTTCAGTGATTATAGAATTCTTAATTTGGTGTAAAATCTTCCCGGTATATCTTCCATTATTTGTTTTAAATAATAGAAAAATTTCGGAAGATAAATCAGAAAGTCCACTCATATTACATTATATCTTTGCCCGCTCATTTTCGGTGAAAAAATGTCATAATTGATTGTCTTCAAGTAAATATAGGAAAATATCAATACCCCTTCGAAGTATCAGCCAAAAATAAAGTTAAAGAAGTATAGAATAATATAATGTATATGAAAGTTCTAGGTAAATATAAAAGTAGATAGGCACAGTGGTGCCCAAGACAACTGTAACAAAATGAACCGAATGCACCGAGTGCACCATCGACTGTAACTCGCTTCTGAAGGATCTATTTTGTATTCTAATTACAGACTCGGAGTCGGCATCAAATTGTGGTCCTCTCCAATACAATTTCCTTAGTTCCATGCAAAGTTTACTTTTGATGAAAAAGGGGATATCTCAGGTTGAAAAGATCATTATGCGAATATAAGTGGACCACAGAAGGCGTAAAGCATTCAATAAGATGGTTATTGTATCCTAGGTTTTAAAATTATCTATTCCTAGTATTTCACTTATGTGTAAGCTTTACTTTAGGTAACTCATTCAGTTAATACCTCCAAAATAAGGACGAAGACTACCTTAAATCCTTAAGTGTTCTAGGGTAGTACTCCCTCCCAAAGACCATATCCTTATCTGTTCTATCCGAGAGGCAGTTCAGATCGGTAGCTGCCACTTCTAATGGGAGGCTTCCTGAATGGCTTTAGAAGTCAGACGAAATTGACAGATATAAAAGCATAAAAAAGAAATGGTAGCTGGTATCATGCCATCAACTAAAACACTAAATGCGATTTTCTTCTATCGTTCCCCAATTCACACCGAAAGTGCTGTGATGGCCTTGTGGTGTAGGTCATACGGAGTGGGGATGGAAGCGCAGGATCGGATCCGCTCTGTTCCCCGGAGCTCCTCTCGGTTTCCGCTTCTTCCTTATTGCCAAACTCGTCCGATGGATAGCTTCGCAACAATTCTCTTCAAAATAGCAGTTTGTATGAGACAAAAGTTGGCTAAACGTGGCAGAGTGTTTCACTTGACAGGTAAAGATTCCCTCGCAAAGATTTCCAGAGTATCGGTGACCAGTGCGAAGGGTATTAGCGGGGAGTGCGAAAACATGCTACTAATTCGTTACTTACATCAGTTTCTATATTCACGGCTTTTTCAGAATATACGTTGAAAGTAGGAAATATTACCAGGAATATATTCATATAAACACTTATATACCACTAAAAAAAAAAGTAATCTACTCTTGTCACTTCTTACGGTGCATTCCCAGTGCTTCCATGGCCTGGTGGTAGACGTCGGCGCTTAATTGGGCGAATCGTGGTTTCGATCCGGGCCAGTGCTTTTGGTCTTCTCAGCTATTTAGTAATAGCTGATAATTTATTGTGTATGTGCACTCCCGGCTGAGGTACGGAACAGGCTTAGGTGGGGGTTTCGGCTATTCTCGCGACAATCGGCAGACGACCGAGCCAGCGGTAAGTTTCGGCGCACTTGGACGTATGCTCTGGGCAATTCGAGGAACGTAAGTTACTGGTGAGTTTTACTTTCTATTTTTCAGCGCTCTCAAGAGCCGGGGCTTCGCCTCAGTGCTCTTCCCCCACCTCCCAAAAGGGAGGAGAGTGGGGCAATTTTGGACGATTCTGAAGCGTTTGGCACTGGGGTGCTGAACTGCTTCAGGAGCTTATTGGCACCTTGGTGCCAATACCTCGAGTATAAGGGGAGGTCATGCCCAAATTTTCCAGGATTTAAAAAGATGTATTATATACTATTCTTTGGTATTTAGATAGAACCTTAGCCATATTTCAGCTAAGGTCTCCAAAATTAGGAAGGATACTACCCCAACCCTTAAAGGGTATAGGGTAGTATTCCCTCCAAAATACCATTTCCTACCTTCCCTAACTGGAAGGTAGTTCTGGTCGTGTCCAGCTACTCGTAGTGAGTGGCTTTCGAAGGGCTTTTGAAGCCCGAAGAAACTAGAAAATTGAAAAATATAAACACTTTTTGGTTTCCGTACTTCTCGCTGGTTCAGTTTTTCTGTCGAAAGATAAGAGACGCAGAGAAAAAAAATTGGGCATAGATTTGTCTTTCCAATGTTTTTCAGCGTGACCCGTTAGGGTCAAATGGCACCAAGGTACCAATAAGCTCCTGAAGCTGCTCAGCACCTAAGTGCCAAACGCTTCAGAAGCGTCCAAAATTATCCCTGTCTTCTCCCGAAGGGGACGTGGGAGAAGAGCTCGAAAGCAAATGCTTCGGCTCAAGAGAGCTCTAAGGCAAATGCCTCGGCTCAGGAGAGCGCTGAAAAATAGAAAGGAAAACTCACCAGTAGCTTACGTTCCTCGAATTGTTCAGAGCATACGTCCAAGTGCACAGAAACTTACCGCTGGCTCGGTCGTTTGCCGATTGTCGCGAGAATAGCCGAAACCCCCACCTAAGCCTGTTCCGTACCTCAGCCGGGAGTGCACATACACAATAAATGATCAGCTATTACTAAATAGCTGAGAAGACCAAAAGCACTGGCCCGGATCGAAACCACGATTCGCCCAATTAAGCGCCGACGTCTACCACCAGGCCATGGAAGCACTGGGAATGCACCGTAAGAAGTGACAAGAGTAGATTACTTTTTTTTTTAGTGGTATATAAGTGTTTAAATGAATATATTCCTGGTAATATTTCCTACTTTCAACGTATATTCTGAAAAAGCCGTGAATATAGAAACTGATGTAAGTAACGAATTAGTAGCATGTTTTCGCACTCCCCGCTAATACCCTTCGCACTGGTCACCGATACTCTGGAAATCTTTGCGAGGGAATCTTTACCTGTCAAGTGAAACACTCTGCCACGTTTAGCCAACTTTTGTCTCATACAAACTGCTATTTTGAAGAGAATTGTTGCGAAGCTATCCATCGGACGAGTTTGGCAATAAGGAAGAAGCGGAAACCGAGAGGAGCTCCGGGGAACAGAGCGGATCCGATCCTGCGCTTCCATCCCCACTCCGTATGACCTACACCACAAGGCCATCACAGCACTTTCGGTGTGAATTGGGGAACGATAGAAGAAAATCGCATTTAGTGTTTTAGTTGATGGCATGATACCAGCTACCATTTCTTTTTTATGCTTTTATATCTGTCAATTTCGTCTGACTTCTAAAGCCATTCAGGAAGCCTCCCATTAGAAGTGGCAGCTACCGATCTGAACTGCCTCTCGGATAGAACAGATAAGGATATGGTCTTTGGGAGGAAGTACTACCCTAGAACACTTAAGGATTTAAGGTAGTCTTCGTCCTTATTTTGGAGGTATTAACTGAATGAGTTACCTAAAGTAAAGATTACACATAAGTGAAATACTAGGAATAGATAATTTTAAAACCTAGGATACAATAACCATCTTATTGAATGCTTTACGCCTTCTGTGGTCCACTTATATTCGCATAATGATCTTTTCAACCTGAGATATCCCCTTTTTCATCAAAAGTAAACTTTGCATGGAACTAAGGAAATTGTATTGGAGAGGACCACAATTTGATGCCGACTCCGAGTCTGTAATTAGAATACAAAATAGATCCTTCAGAAGCGAGTTACAGTCGATGGTGCACTCGGTGCATTCGGTTCATTTTGTTACAGTTGTCCTAAGAGCTAATGTAAATAATGAACTAAAATTAAACATGCGGAAATTGTGTATATAATTCATGGTAATACCAATCGATTTTTCCGTAAAACTTCGGTTTACTATCGTTTTGTATATTATTACATTCATACATCAAATATCTAGAGATGAAATTTGACAACGCAAAGTAGAAAGTGACCACATGCTCTCTAATGATTTTCTAATTCTATTTAAGATGACCATTTGATCTGCCAGGAAGTTCGCTATGGTACTTTTGGAGGTAGTCGGAGATAAAACCGATAGGATCAGCAGGACGACGAAGAAGAACCTAATAACAACTATATTGTGATTGTTGTTGAAAAACAAAATTAAACGCTGAATAATTACATAAATCTTGTTAAGATATTCGTCATAAACAATAGATATAGCAGAGTATAGGAAAGAGTAAAGGCCTACCTCCGCAAGTGCTTTAGTTAAAACTGGCGCTACGGTTCGTGCAAGGTATATTCCATTCTCACTAGTGGGAAGGTCCACACGTCCGTGCACCATTCGTTCAAATCGATGTCGGTCAATATCATCCTCGTCTTCGAGATGACGTGCAGAGTCAAGAGCAGAACTATATCATGGTTTATTTATACTCTTCATGTTACACATGCATTAAAAAATTGATCATACCTCTCACTGCCAGTATCTGGGCTTGGAGGACTTTCAATCAGTGGCCCGTCTTCCATCATTTCCTCATTAATGATTTCGAAATCATCATCTCTATCTTTTATTATTTTCAAATCAATAACAGCATTTCTACGATAGTAATCTGGAGTCCGTCCTTCCTGATAATATCGATAAAAAATATAGTTGCACATTGATTTCTTAGAAAATCCTTTATTATTTTACCTAAACCTATTCTAAATGCGCATAATATTTATTCCCAGCTTATTCCACACTAGTTTCCCTTTAATTTGCTTTAAAAACCCTCTCTCACATTGTCAACGGCCATAGGATCTGCTCCAGCCTTGCCCAAGATCTTCAGATAGTGACCACCATCTCTAGCAGCTGCAGCATAGTGCATCGCTGTACGCTTGTTCTATAAAGAAACAAATTTATACTATTATATTAATTAGATATCTAATGTATTTTGCCATTGTTTAACTTGTTGGCAAATGTTGGAAATATGAAATTTCCAATAATCTTTTGACAAATTTTGTTTTCAATTCCTTATATACAAATATCTTCGTTGATATAGTTTTCCACGTTTTATGTATTTCTCCGTCTATACAGCATAATTTTTCGACCTTATTTTTTGTGACAATTATATTATTTCCTTGTAAAGGAAAATGCACAATAAGCCTATTATTAGTATAGAAGTGGTAGCTACTTTTATTCATTCAATCACAAAATGAGTTAAGCAGAACTGACAACTAAAGGAAAGAAGTACAAGGAAAGCGGAAAACCAAGAAGAAAAAGTGGGAAGCAGGTAAATAAAAAAGAATGGTATGGCTCACATAGTCAGGTGCGTTAAGCACAGAAGGAAAATAACCAGCGATATAACGAACGACGTTGGTATGCTCGTGTACGACCGCTGCATGGAGGGGGGTACAGCCGAAGCGGTCACGAGCTGACGAAAAACTCATCAAAAATCTTATCTTCCTCTCTTATTCAACATCATCTCATTCTTCTAATAATTATTCTTTACCATATATTTTAACCCACCAATCGCTAATTTTTTTGTTGTCATTAGTGCTCGCATTTTTTCCAGATCGCCCTCTTTAATTGACCGATGAATTCCCTCTATTTTTTCCTGTATAAGCATTTTTTTTAAATATGCATACTATTTGTACACGTTATTTTCTGAAGAATATATTTAGATACTAAATCTCACCATATACTCAGGGAGGTTCGCTAGGAATTCTGCGGTGTCTGTATTTGTCGACGTTCTGTTTTGCAAGAGATCGCCACATCCTGTAAATATTATAATTCCGTCACTTTATATATCATTTTATTATAATAATAAACCATAACATCTACAATATATGGTTTGCGAAATTCATTCTCCCCACCCGACAACACTAGTTGTTCTAATTTAGCGAGCTGTCCGTCCCTCAGCCACTGCTGAATTGATGACTCCAAGTAGCTTGGAGCTACACGATTGTGTAGAACCTTAATTGAGAACGAAACCTGCTACGTTTCTAAGTTTCTTCCAAAGTTCGTTTTATACTATTACACAATGCAATTAAATGATAATTAAAAATGATGTTGTTTCATTGCAAAATTGCTAAAAATAACCTGTTTGAGCGCAGCTTTTGTATCAAGTCTCATAGCCGCCAGATCTATCTCGCCAGGATGTTTAAGATAATATTTTGCAGGATGCCCATTCTGAAATACAATCATCATATCAGAAACTATGAAATAAACAAGACACTTATACATAAATTCTAATGTAAACACATTGAATGAACCATAACAAATGTATTCAGAGAAATTAAAAGGTCTTCAGAAATCAGCTTATATTCTTAATTTAAAAGCCTCCTACTAAACATATTTTATGATCTTATTGAGATTAGAAGAAGGTAAAAGGGATTAGACTCAAATATTTATATATTTTCAAACTGGAAAGCTTGATATATTGCTGATACGAACACAGTCATATATATTGGGATCAGCTCCCGATTTCCTCATCATTTTGTATAGATATCCACCGTCTCGATAAGCTGCTGCATAATGAAGCGGAGTCCTTTTCTTCTAAATTAGCTCATTAGAAGTACAAACCTATCTTAATCTACATATTTAGTTGACATTTAAATGATTTAATAGGCTTAAGTACTACGGTAATAAAGGATCATACTATGACGTAAACATAAGAGAAAATGACGGCATAAAATCTAACTTGATCCATGGCGTTGACGGCGTGAGGGTAGTTCCTGATTAGATATTTTGCAATATCTGATCGATCAAAAACAATAGCCTAGAAGATTCAGGTTGAAATTTGAAAAACAAGTAAACTGATAACGCAAGAGTATTACAAATTATATTTAGCAGACCTTGTGGAGAGGACTAAGGCCTCGTGAATCCCTACAGAGAGTTAGCTTTTTTCTATCTGTCAAGAGCTTAACAGCACGTAGATTACCAGTCTCCACTGCCTTGTGAATAGCTTGTATCTTAGCCTGAAATACAAGCAGGGTTCCCCTCGTCCCGACCTAACTTTTCTTTACTTATTCATACTCACTTGATATTGCGGTAGAACTTCAAGGAATCCAATACTGTCCGCATCTTCTACCTATAATAACGTGTTTGCAAACATGTATAATTATCTAGCTATTTTCAGTGTTCACTATGTTGACTTATTCTCTTACCTCATGATTTCTTCCCAACAGCAGGTCTGCGTATCCTGTGAGCACGAGTTCCTCTAGTTTACCTATGTTACCCGTATGGATCCAATCGTAAATATCTTCTTCCAAGTCTAAATAATCATTGAAACCTTAGAATTCTTGAAATTGTATGATAGTGTGCTAGTAATTAACGTACATTACTTTGACAAGTCACTTGAGTGCTATTCTACTTATTAATAATACATTTGTAACGATGGACAGGACATTGCACGAAGACAAATAAACAACTTAAATTTTTTTATATCTATTTTATTTTTAAACTATAGTCATTAAACATATTTAACTAAACAAAATAATATTTAACTAGAAGATATTTCTATCCAGAAATTGACTATCCATAACTGTGCAAACTTGATGGATTTCCCTAATAAGAAAATTAATACACCTAAGACAAAATTTATATGGCTAATTGGACTTAGCTGAGAGTAAATAAATATAATACAAAATTTATAAAACCTTGAAGAAGAGTTCTATTCAACTGCCCCGACACCAACTGATTCATCACTGCGTTGTCCTTCATGCTGCGCACATTTAATCGCTGCCCGTGGGTTCGGTAGTAGAAAGGAGTGTGACCGTGCTGTCAATAAACATTAGAAATAATAAACTACTCAAATGAATCACTATAAGAAAACTAAACCCACGATAGAAAGCAAATCAGAAAGTAGTGGAACGAAGGAATCATAGGTGCAGGAAGTTACTACTAGGACCTATGCGTACCTTATCGTCGATGAATGCGTCTCCTCCTGATTTCTGTAGTACCTTTATCATATGTTCTCCATTTGGATCAGCGGCTGCGTAGTGAAGTGGTGTTCGTCCGGCCTCAAAAGAAAATCGTCTTAAATAACCATTTGGAAAATCTATAAACACTCCAATACTAGGCAAGCCTAAGCATAAAAATAATGAATGAACAAAAATAGATGATCTGTAGTAATACACGGACGATCATTGAAGGCTTTCTTGAAGGAACTATGGAAATGATAAATAGAAGCACGAAAAGGAATACCTAGAAGGATCGATTGTAGTGGCGCTAACGTCATCAGAAAGATACAAAAAACAGAACAAAAGTAAATAAAATGTACAACAGAGTCATAGACTTTTAATATCATGGGCAGAAAACAGTTAATTGTTAAAGAATATATAAAAAAGAAAGAATTTCTATTAGGGAAGCAGAGTAGTTTGCACTACGGTGCAAGTACTTCTTTTGTTAATAACAAAGTAATATTGTGGTATTCTTGAAATGAGGAAAGAACGGATTTACGGCTGGTTCCGGAAGTATTGAACATGACATCATTTACATTCGAGTAACTCATGTTAAAAATAATAAACGTGGATTAGTACAGATCTTTGGATTAAGAAAGTAACCAAAGCAGATTATCAAGATTAGAAATCGAAACATCAAGAGAAAAAAGACTTATATTTGCCCTAAAACGAAAGGGGACCTACATGATCAGCAGCATTGACACATTGCGGATACTTGGCCAGTAAATGTCTCACAGTGTTAGTTTGCCCATGAAGTAGAGCTTTATGAAGTGGAGTCATTCCTACACAAATATTGTTCCTGGAGAGAAGTGATCTCTCTCTGGAGCACGTCTTGATTAATTGCAATCGTCGCTCATCATGCATTCACTCGAAATCTCATAAGCTCTGAATCCATCCTCCTTTACCACTATCGCCTACCATATGTATCTCTGGCTACGGCTAATTGCTGGCGATCGATGAGAGATTTAACCCGACGGACATCACCCTCTTCCACAGCCTTGTGGATAGCATCGATCTTAGACTAAAATTTTTCGTTCTATAATTGATTTTGTACTTGTACTACTTTCTTCTTTTTCTCACCTCCTACCTGATATTGGTTCAGCCCTCGTAAAAATTCTTTGCTGGCTGCATTCATTGTGGTTTTCTCTCTTAAATGTTAAAAAAATTGTAAGTCTCAGTAATAATGTAAAAATCAAAAGTCTAGATTACTTTTAGCTCCCACTTTTTAACTTACCTCAACATGTGTCCTCTTCCATCCAATACCAGTTGCTCCAACCTAGCGACATCACCAAGTGAAAGCCATTCTTCAATTGCTTCTTCTGATGGCGCATCTGAAATTTTCTCACCTATACGGTAGCTAAAATTTAGAATATTTAAAGTGGTTTTAATAAATATTTGTTGCAGGTTTAGCGTGCCCCGATCGGAGTCAACTCGATAGTGACTTACCATCTTTTTCAATAAGACGTCTGTTGTGAGAGTCGTTAGACGACATAAAGAAGAAATTGGCGAATGGATAATCAAGCATTAGTCATCACTGAAGACGCAGAAAGGAAGAGAAAAAACAGCCAATTCTAAAGCGAAGGATCACAAAAAAAAATGACTCTAGATAGAAAAGAATGAATTTAAACAGAGAAAAGAAAAGGTTATTTCCATAGCAGATAGGGGACTGAAAACGTAGTCTCTATCCATCTGTCATGAAATGACTAGTTTGGAAGAAGGATGCTTAAATATCTGAATAATTTTATAAGAAGCACGCAATGAGAGCTTCGCTGTAAATAGTCGGCAAAGGATAGCAGTTAGAAGTCTGTTGATCTCCTTACTTCTAAATTTCACCATTTTGTTCAACTTTTCTCACACTATCATATAATAAATACAGAAAACTCTAGAAATAATAGTCTATTCAAGTATAATATCTTATTTTAACCATAAAAGTATTTACTATGTAAGATTTATAAGAAAAAAATGAATAATATGACTAGCAGAAAAAATGAACCCGCTGGTAAAATTATACTTTAATTCGCAACCAATAAAACGCATATATATGCCAATATATATAATTATAAAAAAGCAGACCGGGATCATAAAATTCGTCATCCGTTGACATGGATCGTACCATGAGAGATGACTCGACGGAAGTGGGTCGACGAAGGCGGTCAGGTGAACGGCGAAAAGCTTCAGCAGAAAACCCATCCTAAATAAGAATAAAGTGTAAATAAAAATTATTACAACGAAAAATCACAAAAGTTAGTTCTTTTATCTAATCACTTATTGATTTAACTATTACAGGCGTGCATTTCCTGTCTCTCACCACGTCAAGAATTCTTGTGTCTGCTCCCAAATCCACTAACGTATCATAAATAGCATTTGGTTGGGCGGCGGCATAGTGAATAGCAGATCTTCCCGTCTAAAAATTCCAGAACAATAGATTTAGTGCTCTTTCCTTGTGACTACATTTACTACTCATACCTGATCTAAGAGATTGATTGCCTGAGGAAATTCAGTTGCGATAAATTCCACCACTTCGTGTCTTTCTCGTAATACAGCTATGTGTAGAAGACGCATTCCTAAATGACCAAATTATGCACTCCCTTCTTCTCGTTATCATAATATTTAATGATCTATTTACTTTTATGACTCTATTTGATCCGATTATTCTAATTTTGCAGTATCTTTTATTTCTTGTGGTATTAACGCATCTCTTCCTAACCAAATCAATCTTACATGTGAGGCTTCAGAATATTGAGTATAAATATACCCCGTTCTAAGTACTTGTTTTTGCTCATCACCCATATAATCAGCTGATACTTTCCGGATATCGGAGGTGGTAGAGAGGAAAGAGCCTATTACTGTGAAGATCAAAAGTACCAGTACTGATTAGATACTCAATTCCTACTAATCCCCCACTTACATCTATGGCTGTTATTATTTCACACTCAAGCTTGTATTATCTAAGACTTAAAAACAAATTTACCTGTTACACTTTAATTTTAATCTAAAAAATCCCACCTCTGGTATCTCTTGCACTAACAACTTCATCATCTACTAATTGGTGGAGCCGCTTCCTGTCGTTTTTTTCAATTGCGTCGATGGCAGAATTGAGACGCATCTGAGATGATTTACGCTATCAGTACGAGAATAAAAAAAGCGAGTATAACTTGAAAAACCACATGATAATATGATACGCAAGTATTTTATTTATTGATAACATAATAAAGTGAGACAACTAACTTGTAAATTCCGGAACTCGCTCACATGGGTCGCTAAGGAATCATTAGCTACATTACGTCGAACAACCCGCCAGATTTGATCCGCTTTCCCTTCCATTTGGATGTCTTCCAAAACCTCAATTGTAAATTAAAAATAATAATTAGGAAAAACCTAGACTTTTATGATAATAAATACCGTACTGTATAATCTTTGGCGCGAAAGTCGATGTCAAGGATGCGTTCGAGAATCTCCGGTTCCACTCCCTCTGGAGATCCCGCTTCCACACTCACCGCCTTTGCCCTACAAAGAAAACATCTACTAAATGAATATATTTAATTATTACATGTAAAATTACATTGAAAATTTGAAAATGAGATATGGTCGAATAATATATAGAGTTAAATAATGAAGAAAGAAAGATACTAATTATGAGACATAGAGCGATGATTGCACACCTCATGTTTTTATCTTTGGTATTAGAGTGGAAGCGGGAGTTGTGAAGAATGCGGGTGCGCGAACCCTGCAGTGTTCTGTTTCGCTCCGCCCCGTCGCCACGGCAATCGCTCATCCCTCAGGCAATCCGATCAGATTCCATCCGGTTTAGTTACATCTACTAACCGCTAAGAAGAGAGGAAAATTTAGTCACTCAAAAATATTATACAGATATTAACTACTTTGTAATGGTGAAAAAGGCATAAGAAGGGCGGCAAGGATTTATCCGTTATAGGCGACCACGATGAAGGTGATGCAGGGGTGGAATGTGTCTGCTATAAAATTGTTTAGGATGCTGCAACATCTAACAAAGAAACGTTGTACAAGCCGTTGGCCACGGTGTAGTTCAGGATTAATCAATTAGTGGTAAGTGAGGTAGAGGAGAAGCTGTGGAGTGAACTTCCTGTCTGAGAAAACGCAAAGTGAAGGAACGGCATACTGAATGTCTTGGTGAGTAATCACATATAACATTAACCTAACTTAGGTCTTCAAAATATATGCCTTATCTCGCACACCAATGTTTCCCTTCTATCTCTCGTTTATTTAATTCCACACTTTCAACTTCTCACCCTTCTATCTTTCTGGTAGGATGGCGTAACGGTTAACGCGTTCTTTGAGTAGTCTGACGGACGAAAGCCTTTCTGTATAGAAAAAAAGGGTTTTTTAAATATCATGCGTAAAATAAGGTAAATAAGACAATAACAATGATAGCAGACTTAAGTGGAACAAACATTTCGTGGTATGGAAAGTGGTTTTGCATCTTAATGTTAGTTGTCCTGTTTATTCAAATATCGTTATTGATCTTAATATTTAATGCATATTTCCACTCTATGTGTATGTTCAATAGTCTAAGCTTTGATATAGCTACATAAACAATTTGCTTCATATAAGCCTAAGCCATACTATTAATATAACGCCAAACAACTTCGTTACAACATTGTAACTAAGACATTATTATATCTTAAATAGATAACATTCAACTGAAATACGCGAAAATTCTAAAACTAACAGTGATATTCATATATATTGTCATATAAAGAATACTTGACCAGTAGGATAATACTAATTTCTTAGCCTAAAATACAAAATAATGTTATGACTAAAATAGAATATATTGATTAATATCATAAAAATTGATGAAAACATGCAAGCTTCTTTTATTCAAAAACTGTGAAGGGATGATTTCTTTTATCCAAGTGGTTGTAATATATGCATTAATTCTTGGTGGATCTTTGCTTCGGCATTTAAGTGTTACTGCGTCATTAAGTCCTAATGGGAGACGAGGTATCATTTGACGTTTCTATTTGAATAATAGTATTTTCGTGTTACTAAGATAATCTTAATCGTGAAATGTCCGAGTATAAAGGCTATTGAGATTTACTGTCAAATCGCATCGATTTGAGAAAAGCCACTTCTTAAGCCTCAAATATATTTTTGGTGTATTCATTTATGCTCATATAGTAAATATTTCGATAAAAATTATGCCGATTTTATACGACTTTGGTGTTTCAAAATTTGATTTAATAGAAGCCTAACATTGTTGCTTACATTATGCAGTATAAAAAGTGCTGCTTACTAGAGAATTTCTCACTCAAACTGAAGCTCAACTGCTTTACGGAGATGGTGTAAATACGTTAGTCATTTCATATTAATGTTGTTTATTCAATCTTATTTCACTAGCATTTCCGAACGTCTGGAAATATATAAATAAAGTAGTGTAGAAAGGACTAGACGTAAGGTAAAAATTAAAATTTATTGAATTAAGTGTTCAATAACTTTTCATCGCTGTTCTAAAGGTGTTCTACATATCTAACCCTAAGTCAAACTATTCGCTTTACACAAAATAGGAAATTTGAAAGTTTTCTGATTGTTTTTCTGGATCAATAGAATGAATCTTGGTTGCTGATCAGAGGGCAGCGTAAAAATAAACTACACACAAGCCTAAGTAGTACAGTTGACTATCAACAGGACAGAGGTAAATTAATTACCTTTGTTGATATAAAAATTAACGTTTAAATCTTGATTCATACATTATAATAGTCCTATATCAACATCAATGTGTTGAAATGAAACACAAGTAATTAATAATCGCATAAGTACGATTGAAAATAAAAGCGGAGAGTTCAGAACTTCGAGACTCCAAGAAGTTCAATGGATATGCTGTTTATAAAAATTATTTGCCATAGATTAATACTCTTGAAAAGCTCTTTTGTGTAGGTAACTGAAATTCTCATCACAGAAGATCTAAAAATTTACAAATGTGCTTAAAATTTGTCCCAATATAATGTCTGTACACTTACCTTATCTTTAACTTCATTGGCTTCCGGGCAAAGATAGAGTAAGTACTCGATAGATGGTTGGTATCCTCGTCTAGATGATAAAACTTTAATAGACGAGAACTAACATAAAATAAGACTAACTTGAAGGCCATGTGAAGAGGTGTCCTGCCATCCTCATCTCTGCACATAGCTAATGTTCTTTCACAGAGAAGCTGTTTTAGTGTGCGGTCATCCCCAGCTTGGATTGAGTCCCATATACCGAGCAAACGAGCCTGTAATATAATACACAAAGTACTATAGATATGAAAAGAGCTATTTGAAAACTACTTAAGAAATGACTTGAAGTAAAGCGAGTCTTGAGTATAGTGCTTCATGTTGGGGAAGAGGTGGAGCTTGTGAAAGGTCTAACTCTCCCTGTAAGATCAGACGGGTAAGAGATGATTCCGATTGGGAAGAAAATAGACAGTCCCATTCGTTGTCAAGCACAACTGGATCTGAAAATTTTAGTTTCATATTTTTAGTACTCTATTGTTGAATTACTTTTAAGCAAAATAATACTTACAAGTATTTTGATAGCGTGCTCTTGATAGATCAATTAGGCTAGGATTCTGACGAACATCCAAAGGATTGAAGCCTTCCAGATCTGTATTTTTTTTTCAAATCTTTATCTTTTTCGTAGCTTTGTTTCCTTTCGTTATATAGTAGAATTAAATTCTTTATTTTGTTTTTCCTCTTGCCTTGCACATCATCTCTTGCTCCGTTCTCTGTTAGTGTATAGTACAATGATGGGTCTCCTCCAAGATCACACAACGCTGCCGCATAATGTAGTGCAGTACGCCCCTCCTATAATTTTAAATGTGTATGACTAGATCTCTTGTTTACAAAAGTGAAAAATTGCACTAAAAAATCCAATTGCGGTAAAAAGTAACTTGCATTATCTCTTTGATCGATATCATATGAACGATGTTCTAGAAGAATGACAAGAATATTATGATGTTCATAGAGAACAGCTAAGTGAAGTGCTGAGCAACCGGTTAGAGGATGACATAACTGAGTATTACTCATAAATTAATCCTTTCTCTCTTCCTTTCCTAACTTTATAGTCTTTAACTGCATATTAGTTTTAAAACATGCTCTCGCGTATTCTTTTTACCTTCATTGTTTGTCCAGTAACTTCTCTTGTGACTTCTTTTTCTTCTCCATTGCATACAGCAGTAAGAAAAGCCTTAGCTCGTTCTGCTGTTCCGGCCCGTTTTCTCTTTGTCTAAATTACATTCTTCTAAATTTAAGCTAATAGGAAATCATGTCCCTCCAAAATCAACTAAGAACAAACTCCCTTATTTTTTCTTATACCCACTTCTAGAAGTCTATTAGTTCAATAAAATGAAAAGTGTAGAGCCATAGATTAGGAATTAATAACAGTCAAGTAATAAAAAAATGCCTTGATTTCGTTAGTATAGTTTATAAGCTCTTTTATTTCCAAGTAATAAATAAATAAGGCTTAAATTGGTATAAAAACCCTAAAAGCATACAAACCCTAACTAGAAACTAATCCACAAATACCTTAATTAAATGCTGAGAGCCATTCTATATGCATTTGTAATCAAGAATTACTCACTGTTGGAGCAGGACCAGGAAGGTTAGGGGGTGTGACCACACGAGAGTCAAGACCATGTATGAGAGGGGGACGCATAGAATCTGTAGCATAAAAATTTAAGGAAATATTGTGGTAGTGCATTAAAAAGTTTAAAAAATGTAAGCAGGAACAATAGAGCTGCTCAAACTGCCAAGAGTGAATACTAGGCTGTGGAGTTTGACGAAGAAAAATAACTTAGTGACGCGACAGTGAACAAAGATATAAGAGGATGCATGGGATGAGCCCATTCCATGGCAACAGGCCCGAGAATCCCGCATTACCCAACCCGTTATGAGTTTGTTGTTTATAACGCACAGGACATTTTCTCGTTTCATATTAAACAATTAAATAAAGCATCATTTATTGGTAGAAAATGATCAATTACAAGTCAATTTAAGACATTATCCAGTAACGCATGCACAGTATAATACTACGCAAACGGAGATCGAAAACCATGATAGGAGGTACCAGTTGGATTCAATTGTTAAAAACAGACAAACTACATTAATTAATATTCATTTTGCGAAATACATATTTCAGATAAAAATATATACACAGATAACATTTTATAAGGTTGACTATTTAATAACTCAATCAGTCTGATTCAGCATCATCACTAACAATATCACGGAGATTACTGAACAAACTCTGTGTCTCTTGTTTAGCACGTTCTCTTTCTTCAACCTCTTCATCGCTGCTATCTTCAGTAATGATTGCTCTTCGCTTCGTTGATTGAGCCGCAGCACGTTTACTACGAGTCACACGGGTTTCTAATATAAATTCATTCTTAGTGAATTCTGTATACTGTATATTAATCCCGACTCACTTGAATCTTCTCCAATATCAATTATGCTGTTTTTCGCCAACTCTGCGAGTTCAGCTTCTTCTTCCCTTTGTAACTTAAATGCTTTGCATGACTCCATTGTGAATGGATCTGACAAAATATGACAGTAAGTATACAATGCGGAGATCTAAAAGTTAAACTAAACGTACGCGACAATCCTCTACTCTCCATTTCCCTTTCGATCGCTTTAATTCTCTGCTTATCACTATCAGGAACGTCTTTGAATAATTTTTTATAGTTGAATCTACAAATAAGAGATTATACTAGGAACTAATCTGCTATGCAAACCATAAAAAGATTATAACGAACCGCATTCCCGCCATGACTACCATCCTCTTAAGTTTAGCGAGGCGAAAACTAGATGCATCAGAAGTAGAACGCTCCTAGTAATATTGTTCAATCGCATGAAATGTGAAATGGCAAAAAATGATAATGCAGCTTAACTTTTTTGCTTCCTTCCACTGTTTTGTTTTCCTTCTCGTCTTTCTTTTTCTGTAGCATTTGCTAAATTTTTATAAAAATATAGGTGAAAATTATTATAATGAAAGGATATATATATATATATATATATATTACAAAATCCCACGTTCTTTCCTTGATCCTCTCTATCTTCAACACTAGTATCAGAAGTATCTCCCTCCTGCGCTTCTTCCGTAGTTTTGAGTACCTAAATGATAAATAATGCAGAGATAAAAGTGCTTAACAAAGCTGATATGCATTACTATATTCTATTCACTATTACAAGTTTAAAATAAGTTTCTTTTGTTGAAAAATCAACTTATGAGCTAAGTGGATAAATATAGTAACAGATACAAAAATCAATAGATTATTAGAGCACCGACCATGGTATTTAAGTTTCGTAGACATACTTTTGACAAACGCATCAAATACTATAAATCAATTATATTCTATATGCTAAACATGTATTTTTTTCAAAGTAGATGGGGTATTAAACAAGTTGTTATTTCAGATGAAGAGAGAAAATATGCTCCATTAGATATAAGTTTAAAAAGAAAACCACTAATCGGTCATTATAAAGTATAGAAATAACAGCGTACCAAACTAGCATTTATCTTGAGAAAAACGATCAAACCCACATTATTAATCTCCATGTATTTAACGTATTATTATGGTTTCAACTGTCATGAAGTTTAGAAATAATTATTCACCGATTTGTTCTCCTGCATAACTTCTTTTTTGGTAAAATCTATTTGTTCCAATCCTTCAACATCATCATCTGCACTATCATCGCTTCCCTTAAGAACATACTTTATACAATAATTCGAATTAATTAATTATATAGTAGTTAACCTCTTTCTTTCTCATTATTCTCGATTCATCATTATGGAAATCGGAATGGACAGCAGATGTATGAAAAAAATCATGTTGCACACAAGAAAAAATAGCCTACTACAAGATACACACCTTTTTCATTTGTTTCGAGTTTTTTTAAAATCTGATCCAACTATTACTCGGTTCTGAGCCAATTATTGGCCTTAAATCCTAGAAAGTTAACTAAGCGATAAATTAGGCTAAATAGGCCTTTGAAAAATAATCACTATGTAAAATATTTTTTCCACAAATAGAAAAACTAATAGTTTACATTGCGCGAATCACGTGTCAATGAGGCACTGTCGACTTCCCCAATATCCTCATCAGAAACATCGCTTCCAAAGACCTCCTTAAGTCGTTTGTTAACTTTATTATCTCTGGAATGCAGAACACTAAGTAATTAAAATTGCTGTTATTTACACTTGCAAAGCACAACTGACCAACCTAAGATCCTCACTGGCACGTCGTTTGAGACTAGTAATCTTTTTAGATGGCATGTCAGAACTGTTAATGTCCGACATTCTACTCGTTGTACTTTTTAGATAAATCGTGTATTGATTAAAAATTTTAAGAAGTAATGGATAAGATAAAACATCGTTTAGACGACCATGTTATTTTCATCAAAGCAGTTCGTAGCACATCTTTACTTATATAGACAATATGCTTTACTATCAAAATTTACTAGTGGGTGATTTCATTTTGAAGATCAGTAAATATTACTATAAAAATAAGTTATAATAATTATACAATTAACAATTTAAAGCCCATTTATATAGTTAAATAGACATGCTGAGACGTTAATTACAGGGTGCGCCAAAAGTTCTTATAGAAATTTCAAGTGCAGCTAAATTAGCATGTACGACGTAACAATGCGCCATGCTAATGCAGATGAGTTGCTTAAAGCCTCCTTGGACCAGGTTTAAAATTTCACCCAATTATCTCGTCTTTGAACTGCTATATAATATCCAACGCTCTTCGCACTATCATCATCTACTTGTACAGACAAGGAGAAGAATGTTGCGATTGCTAAGAAACTCTGTGTCACGAAAATGGCTGTTCATCGAACTATAAAACGATATAAGGAGCTTGGCATAGTAAAGGATAGTTCTAGGAGTGGAAGGTTCAGGTCTGTGAACACCTCTCGCGTTAGAAAAGTGGTCAACAAGAGGATTCTCCAAGATAATAAGTGATCGATGACAAAAACGGCTTCTGACCTGAATACCAGTCCAGCATCAAAGAGGACAATCTTCAAGCATGAACTGCGGTTCTACTCATATAAGATCCGCTGATCGCATATTTTTGACGGAGAAAATGAAAGTCAATCGTTACGGAAAAGTATGGAAACTCTTAAGCATCGTTCGGCACGGCCACAGCTTGAATGTGCTTTTCACAGATGACGAAATTTCCACTGTCAACTGGACAATACAATGGTCAGTACTGTAGGCAACTTCTTCAACGCAGACATCAGAGGCCTGAGAAAACATTCGTAGATGCCAGAAGACATTTCCCATCATCTGTCATGGTTTCGGCCGAAATAACCGCATCAGGTAAAGCTCCGTTGGTATTTGTCAAGAAAATGTGAAAATTAACTCTAAATACTACCAAGACGAAATTCTATTGAAGGTAGTAGTTTCCTGGGCTCGAAAACATTTCAGATCACAGAACTGGGCACCAACTTATGGAGCCAAAACAACTGTTTAGCTATACCGACAGCAATTTCCAGATTTTTGAGGCAAAGACATTTGGCTATCAAATTCATCTGATATGAATCCGATGGACTTCGCAATATGGTCAATCTTGGAAAATAAGTTGAATAGAACATCCTATAACAATTTGGACTCTCTTAAGGTGGCCTTAGTCAAATCTTGGGAGTAAATAAGTGAAGACAAGCTGCGGTCCATCGTGGGTAACTTCGAGACACGTCTACAAGCTTGTGTGACCGCAAAAGGAGGCAATTTTAAACACCAATTGAACTGATTTATTGTTTGGTATCTCACGTATGTCTAGATGAATTTTTATTGATAAAGGTGTTTTTACCATGAAATTATGCGATTTGACATCCGTAGCAGAACTTTTGGCGCACCCTGTATATTCAAGCTTCAACTATAACAGCATTCAAAGCAGCTAATCATCAATAAAACGAATGTTTTCAACGTCATCCCCAGTTTTTTTCGAAGCAAATTGAGTTGACTGACTTTTCTTCAGATGAGAATTTGCTTTATAGACTGTAGAACTCTTTGAAGTAAGAGTAGGATTAACGTGAGTAATAGAGCTAAGCGATTTCAGGGAGTAATCAGTATTACACTGAGTAACAATCTATAATATTATTTGTTAGAAAAAACATTACTTGAAGCTAAATAATTTTTATAGTTATATACAAGACAAATACTCACCACAATAATGAACAGCGTGAACCAACCTTGGAGTGAGTAGCAGCCCGATCAAGTGTCCACTGAGCATTAAAGTCGCCTACACCAAAAATTTCACGTAGACGATTGCGTTCACTAATAACATACTGAAACCGAGGCTATGACGAAGAGTTAAAAACAGTATAAATATAAAATAACGATATATAAACATACCTTTTCGGCATATTTGCACAGTTGCATTCTAAACCCAAAGTTAGGATTGACAATAACTCGACGTGCTGATATATAAGAAATTGCGTTGAAGAAGGAAAGATCACAAACAGTCATCAAATAGGCAGCTACTATTGTGGCACTACGAGACACTCCTGCCAGGCAGTGGACAAGTACCGAGACTATGAATGCTTATAATTATAAACAGTTAGAAATTTAAAAAAAAATTACCTAGCGAGAATCTATGAGATGGAATGCGTTAAATAATACCTTTCAAATAATAAAGATTAACAGCTACATCAACTCTTCAAAATTACAATCAATCAACACCAAAAGGCAAAACCAAACTATCTTCATTATGTAGAGGTGTCAACCCAACAAACCCTGCTTCAAACGAGCTTCGTGAATGAACTGATTGGTAGTAGAAAAGTGACTAGAGATATCCGATGATGGAGAGTCGGACAGTTGGATGCGTAGTACATTTAAATTAGCATGTGCTGGGTGATTAACCGTCAAATCATGCACAGCAATAATATACTAAAACTCATTAATATTGAAAAGGTTTACGCCTCAAGACATTTCCATTTTTTAAAAAAACCTGAATGCTATTCTTCCTTAATTGCTCGACATCCATTGCGTCTCTAAGTGCACCCAAATAAAGAAAGGGTATGATTTCGCTCATCTCAGTTCCTGGAAAACAACATGCCAACACCTCAGAACCATACAGAAAACCCGGAATATGGAAGGCGCACTATTACCTAGTCGTCGTCTGAAGCGTGATACCGCTAAAACCGCTTCACCCATAGAAGGTACAGACTCGCTCTCCCCAGCCTTATTAAATGTCACCATGAAATATACTGAAAGCGGCAACCATATTGAAAAACTATTGCTTGAAGTAATAGTAAATTGATATGCTTGGATCTTGACCATCTGCTTCATTCGCACTTATTAAACGTCCAATATTTAAAAGAACAAATATTCAATAAAAACATTTCAACAATTAATCAAAATAAAAACAACTTGCAAAATTTAAAACAATAAAAACTACCTGCTAACAAATGTATAGACAACAATAGAGAAAAAGTACAGATGTAACTCAAGTAAACAACGAAAGTCTAACAGTAAAAAAATTTCAAACAAATTAAGTAACAACATAACTTATTCCTACACCTAAACAGTGTCATCCAACTGAAGGCACTTCTCAGCTTTAGCCCGAACCTGAAATAAATATGATACTATAATGATACAACTTATTTATTAAAACGATATAACAAAGGACAATTAAATTACCAGTTTCTGTGATTGTTCATCACCAAATCGTTGTTCGGCTTCCATCCATTTCCGGAAAAGAGGTCGAAGTTTGTGTAAATTCAGTGGAAGTTCACAAGCACGTTCTAACACTTGCCTTAAAAATGAAGGAAATATTGATGGATGCGCTAAATTAAAGTAATTTAAGCAATAATGATATAAAACACTACCTAGCTAATTCGATTCCAGAATATTTAACGGCGAGATCTGCATAAACAAGCCAGATATCGGTCTTCTTAGGATAAGCATTAACCTGATAATAAAACTATTAAGTAATAATCGTTAAAAAAAAAGTCAATGATAACATCAGTCAGTAGAAACAGATAAAATTCATGTATAAAAGTTTGGTTTTCAAAACGCACCAAACTCTCAAACAAGGTTCGGCCTCTTTCAATGTCTCCCATGCGAAATTCCATTTGAGCAAAACGACTTATAAGTTGGGTATCTAAAGTAAGTAAAATCAACTGCAATATAACAAATAACATAGTGTATAGAATACGAACGTCTTTGTTTCGGTATACTGGTGAGACTCCTTTGCATCAGATCTCGAGCCTTTTCCATCCTACCGGTATTCATAAAATGTTCCCCGTATAGAGTCCATACTTCATCTGATGAGGAACGGAATTTCCGAATCATGTCATCAAAAATTTTATCAGCTTCCTGGAGAAAAAATACATCTAACTATATTCTGCTTATTTAGAAGTATATAATTTTATAAATCATGTGAATTTTGAAAGTGCATACCTGCGTCTTTTTCTCTGCAGCATAAATAGCTGTCATCTGTTTATGCATTTTAAAGCTGTCTGCATTTCCGCATGCTCGTTCGAAGACAGCACGTGTTGAGTCAGCGTCTCCATAAGCAACTTCCATATTCAGATAAGCAGTCCAAATATTGAACAACTCGACCTCCTCTCTAAAAAAAAATAATTCCAATATAACTCCAAAGAAATTTAAGATACTAACCTGCAATTTATGGCTGTTAACGCTCGTTCAGCAGTAGCTCTTGCCTTTATCAAGTCATCTTTCTTGAGGAAGAATGATATGTACCTAAATACATGTTATGTAGCCAAAATTTGTTTAAAATACTGAAACTAACCTGATCCATAATTCAGCAGAATTTGGATTTCTCCTAAGCAAAAGAGCATAATCTTCATCTGTTTCAGGTTCAATTTCTTCACCACGGATCATTTCTATATATGACAACTTCTTTTCCTTATCAATATCTCGCTCTTCTTTCACTATAATTATTATGTTAAATATATTAATGACGGTAGTAAAAAAATTTATAAAATATAAAACAAATGAAAAATTTCTCCATAAGCAATAATATAGACTAAGCATACCATGATTGCTAAAGGAGTCATTGACCTCGTTTACAGTTTCTTTTTTATCATTAGACTCGAATGCATTAGTTTCTCTAGGTATTTCATGTTCTCCCAATTTCCCGACTAAAGCCAGATCTTCAGGACGGAAGCCCTCATTAGACCAATCAAATCCGGGATCAGATATCTAAAACCGGAGAAAATCGCAATAAAAAAAAAGTAGCTTAGAAAATAAATCTAACTAACCGCAGTCTTGAGAGTGGGTTCTTCTTCCTCATTATTTTTTCTTTCTTTAGCGGAATCGTTATCTTCCAATTTATTTGATGTGCGTTTCGTTCCCGACGATAACTAAAAATGAATGGACCTATATAAAAATATAGATTCAATTATAGTAAACAGGCAATGACATAGTTAAGATAAAATCTTTATTTACTTTCAAAGAATAAAAAATAGAGTAATGCAATTGGTAAACTATGCTTACCTCAACAGTAGGTTGGTAGACAATAGAATTAAACGCTAGAGCAATACGGAATTGTTCATCCACTTTTGTCACACGAACTTTTACAATTGTATTAACAGGAATCAATGCAAATTTGCTGTTAAAAAGATACTATATGCATTACGATTATATGTACTTCAAGTTTAAAAAGATGACAAACCAATTTGGTGACTTGCGCATTCTGCCACGAATACCAGGACCCAGTTCAACAAATACAGCATCCGCAACATGAGATACAACGAAACCATCAAGCTATAATCGTGATATCTTAAACATTGAATACATATGTGTTGATATAAACTTACCACCATTCCTTGCAAAATTCGATGGCGATCGATAATTAACATTCTCTCATTAGTATTTTCGTCTATTGGTGTATCACTTTTATGAATTTTAGTATAAGCTTCGTATCGACCTTCCGTAGCTACATAATAGCGACGCGGCTCAAGATCGCAGCGTAAACCATATAAGTGAAAGATCTAAAACAATATGAAACATAACAAAGCACAATTGTAATACTATTCCAGTAAAATTCGTACTCACTTCACCAATGTGGAACTTTTTAATTAAGGTGTGCACTCGTTCATACTTTGTTGCGATAGCCGTTGGACATAACTGAGCCTGTCTGCCACTTGCTAACTGAAACGTAACTGAAAGAGGAGACAAGTCCACTTTGACAACTCTACCAGTCAGACGTTGACCCGGTTCAAACTTCTGAAAAAAGCATATATACTTATGCATGTAATTCATAAAGAAAAAATTGCTAAATAACCTTAGACGCTGCTGCTGGATCAAGAGAGAGAGAAAGAACTCCGCGACAGTGTCCTCTAATCTTCTTGTTAATCGCCATAACTAAGCCAAAGCGCATCTCGCCAACTTTTAGTGCTAAATCGACGACAGCCGACTTGGATGTAGGATTAGAAACCTGACGCAAGGCATGTGGTAAATATCACTACACACATTTAAGAACTATAAGTTAATATAAATATAAATATACTTCCAATTTATTCTTTCTAACCTTGAGATCACCACTGATGGATTCGCGAGGGATCACCGCCGACCATATTGGACTCACTTCCATACGCAATTGTTTATCCGAAGCATTTTCATTAGGTAGAGCAAAGCAACGTACAGAATCACCCACCTGAAACACCAAACATTCAACAGAATCAATTCAAATATAGTCAAAACGAGAAACAATTATCCTGCCTTATATTTCATTTTAAAACCAAGAATTTTAGCCTTAAGTCTTTTCTCACTAAGCTTATCTTCTGACATAGTTACATCAGCGATCCTAATCTGAAAACAAACAAATATTTGAAGCAAAAAACTGAAAGTACCATAACTTAGTTTATGAAAATATACGAACGAACCTTCGAACCATCCTTGGTAATATTTGAATAACCTATTACTTTTACTTTTACAGATTTATGCAGGTTCTTTAGTAAGAAATCTGTAAGAGGAGATGAACATTCCGTGAGATAACTACATGGTAGTTCAGATACGTGAAGACGACCTATAAGACCATTAAATTTAAAAAAAAATCTATCTACTAAATAAAATTACATACTGTATTTTATTAGTACAAATAAATGAAGAGAGCGCTACTATTTCGCAAAATACTGTTTTGAAAAAAAGTGGATTAGAATTTCCTAAGTAATTTTTTAGCACGTGGAATCTTTAAAGTCAGTATATTTGTCGTGACTGCAAATCAACATCAATGCAAGAAATCAAGAACTGCCTTAACCTTTCTTACAGAGAAAAAGGGTATAAAAACAGATGTTAAATAATTATATTTAAGTCCAAAAAACAATACTGTTTCATAAATAGCAAAAACCTTACATAGAAAGCAAGAATTTTAAATATTTCATATAATCTCTAAAAAAAAAAGCCTTACAAGCATGTTTCTAGTAGTATTTACTCCAAATTTGCTGTAAAAAAACAATATTATTCCTCTTATTTTTCTCTACATATCAATCTGATATAAATAGACCAATTAAATTTTAAAAATTGTTAAATTTATGAGTTCTTGAAAATGTTTATACAAATTTTATGTTCATAAAACACCGAGACTTGCCTATGTTTCCACCTGGTAATTCCAGTTGTGCAGACAATTTTCCAGATTCACGTTCACTCTCAGAAACCCACTGTCCAATAACTGTAGCTGTATAGATATTGAAGGCTTTAAGTGTCTTTGTTCTAATTCCCTAAAATTTTGAGACAAAATTATGCTAATTAAATATAATAAACTTCTAAAGCAATTACCAGTTTCGTCTTCGTCAATATCTTCTCATCATCAACAGTGTCATCAGAACATTTCTTTTTAATCTAAAATACCTTCTCAAGTCCAGTCATAAACCTGACATATTATGTTTTTAAATTATAATCCTCCTTTGCTAATGCTGCTTCTAAACAGTCATTATTGATCAAGTAGTTTAAATAGCTTTAATATTGGAATCAAACAAAGGATAGATTAACTATTGTTTACCATCTAATGTCTTTTAGACTTTGTTAACTGCCTCACCAAATCACGCATACGTATCTGATTTCCATGATGTTACATATTGAATAATGCACTGTTACGAATTGGGGTTTTATTTTGCAGTACCACTTAGTGTACTCTCAATAATAGAGTAAGCATCAAACTTAATTTTCTTTTAACGAGTATTTTATTGTCTAAGGGATATTTTAGATTAACAAAATAATAATAATTTAATTATCCTCTTTTTGACTCCCGACTAAACCTATTTAATTGCTTGATTGACAGTGGCTATGTAGAGGCAAACACCGGATCCAACGAATGGCATAAATAAAAACCAGGATAAATTATCATATAATATTATTGATTTAATAGACAAATAAAAAAAACAAACTTCGGGTTTAGCTACTATGTCTGATTTTTCTAACGTCTCATCAACAATGGAAAGCATCATTTTTCTTTGCCCAGCGTCTACTGAAACCACGCGAACTTCTAGAGCTTGGTTCTGCCTGTATTAACACAGTCTAATAACATGTAGATGTATTCAATATCGAAACAGCTATATATAAACTCACTTGACATTTTCACCTAACTTCTTCGCATCAGTTGCTTGAATCAAACCTTTAACTGAATTGTAAAATAGAACGAGAAGTCCTCCAGATGGCAGAATATTTACAACAATACCAATCGATATTTTATTAATAAGTGATTCGTCGTACGAGTTTATGCGCACCCCCTGTATGAAAATATATATTTTAATGATATAATATAAACAGATTTATTAGTTAACGTTACACTGCATAATTATGTAAACTGAAGTTATGCTTAAAACAAGGTGACATATTTATGAATTACCTTAGCATTAACCAGAGAAGGTCGGGCAGTCAAGTATAACTGCTTCCCAGCATCATCCACATACAGCACGCGACATTTGACAATTTTATCTATAAGTAGTAAACTGTATTCCTAAAACAAGTTATGCTGTTTATTTAATGTTTTATATTTCGCATGCAGAGGTTTATGTCATAATAGTAAATGATTAATTTACTCCTTTACATTCTGTATATTGAAGTTATTTATATACATGTGTGATACATATATGTAAAAGCACAAATAGAAAAATGCGCAAGTATGCCTTGTTCCATAAGCACCCACCAACAGCAAACATTTTCTCAATTGCGACTGCTTTATCCGATGTATGTAAATGAGGTATGAATCCTTTCACCATACCATAAACCAGTACTTGTACTCCTTTCGAATGAACCATCGTCACTTTTGCTTCAACTAGCTCACCCGGTGTACCTTCCTGTATACTGAATTCTTAAAAAATTAAAATGGACAAATAAAGGCAACTATATGAACAGATTTTCTATATTAACTGAATAAATACTGAGAAATTAACCTTATAGGAAACTATTTTTTGTTTAAGTATATCTTTCCTGGTGGCTACCACTAAACACCTCTCTGTTAGTCGATAGTCCATGATACGACATTCGTGTTCAGATCCAATTTTATAAACTGATTCTAAATAATCACATAGATGATCTACATATTAATTATTTAAATAGAAAATTTTGATAAGAATTTACCACAATCTTCAGCCTTGTCTAGATAACTTTTTGATGATAATGCAGTAATTAGAGGAGCTTTAGCATCATCTCCTACTGGTAAAGCAAAACAAACTAAAAATTTTGCAGGCAGAACATCGAATACAGTACATTTAATACGATCACCAATTTCATAGCCCTAAAATATCTAAATCAATAAATAACTAAGCAAACTACATAAGCAAAATAATGGGAACTAACCTGAAATACTGCTCTCTTCTCAGGTTTACTAACTGCAGTTATATCTGGGTGAGCAGAAAGAACAAGAAGATTAGAATTCTGCTGACAAAACATAACTACACATCGAAGAGAGCGACCAAGTTTAGAGGTATCAGTACGAAGTCGGGGTGGTAGATGGCGCCGCGTTACAAAACCACGCACTCCTAAAAACAAGTACTTTTAAAGACCGTAAAGAAACAAGATCTAGCGTCAAAATTTACATATTTTTCCTTACCATTTCCGAGAGATACGAACACTCCTGCTGGGGATTGCTCTAATTCTGGCTCACACTCTATTATAGTCCCAGGCATTAAGTGATTCATTTGTAACTTCTCACATGCTTCTACGCTGAGATTTTCCTTAATTACCGTTTTTAAAGTAATAAAATATAGATATTCTTACTCTGTCATAGAAAATATGCTTTACCTGTTCAATAAATGATGTCACCCTGATAATTCTAGATGATTGAAACTCAACACGAACGATAAGTGGCTGTCCTTCAACTAAACCCTTTATTGGTTGTTTTTCTTTTGGCAAAAATCCTTTCACTGACTGCAGACCAATATCAAGCACAGCGCCTAAAAATTTGCTCGAAAATTCGTATAATGTTTTCATAATAATAGCTTACCTTTTTCTTCAATACTCTCTACTATGGAATGAATAACTAATCCAGGAACTAGTCTAGCAGGTATAAGATGTCCATTTACTTTTGTTGGATCACAAGAAACCGTAGGATATTCATAGCCTTTCTTGCCTAAAATAAATAAACAAATGTTAAGAGTAAATTAGGCAGTGCCATATTTTTAAAGTAAATTCACCATTGTTCACAAAATGTTTGATGACTCTAAAAGGTACCATCTGTCCAACTATAAATGCTATTTCTGTTGTTATCTGGTCACACTTCAAAAGTTCAGTGAATTTTTTGCCGACCTAAAACCAGTCATTTCCTCCTTTATCCTTAAATACCATGAAAAATGCTAGTAGTGCATAAGTAAAACAAAAACCTGAGTAGCAGGAAGATTGACTCGACATGAATCAGCAGTCTCTAACTGTACTTGATCTTCTTTAACCTATATAAAAGAATGATTGCGCCCAAAAAATAAGTAATTACATAGTGAATAAATTGCAAAAACGCACTTCCCTAACAATTCCTATACCCAGCACACCATCTGTCAGCAAATCCATGGATATTGTCTTTGTCCACACCCCACTTGTCTCCGCTTGTTCTGTCTTCTTTTTTTTACGTTCTATACCACTACCACGATTTGTATTAATCCTCTGGAAAAGATCCTTGGTTAAACTTCCAATAAATTGAGTAATGTACATTTAGAGTATGAAAATGACACTTTAGCATCACACCTTTTTTCCGTTTCCAAATAGTTGATTTTCATCCCTATCCTTAATGTGCCGGTCAGACTTCCGAGTAGAGGTTATTTTTTCTGAAGCACCTCCGCCTCTAGGGAAATCTATTTCTTTTTCAGACACAACCATTCTGCGAACTAAAATAGTATATTTATAATCAATAAGTATACAGTTACCGATTAAATAAAAAATACACCAATATTGAAGTTGAAAAAAAATTCCGAACAAAAAATCCAAAAACTAGAAATTCCGAAGATTTAAATTTCCAATTCTCTAATTTTTGCAAATACTAATAAATTGAGTATAAACAGAAGTCAAAAAATTGGGTATAATAAATATAGAAATTGTTTGTTAAGAACATTATATTTATCAATTATATTATACTTAAAAACCTAAGGTGGTCTGTTTTTAAATACTCGTATTCTACAAATAAATTTATAACTACGTCACTAATACGGACACCATAGAAATCCTTCCATAATGTTTAAGATGGAGCTTTGTACTTGAGAAGTGTAATCTTAGTTACGTTAATACCCACAATTCGTGAGAACAAGAATTCAATTTGAAGATGGCAAAGGTTGCTTTAGAAAAAAAAGGTGCTGTTTTTGATCGTCAAATTCTGATTTCCTATATATCTTATGTTAGGATTTCACTAAAGTTCCTATACCCAGTTTTATTGAGTGGGATTTCAACACGTCAAGTGCTGGCATAAGATATATGAAGATACTTTATCTTTTTAGCTCTTTCTATTATACCCGAATATATGATTCAACAAAATAGACCGTATAGTGCAACTGATGTCTATGCCAATCTCCATAAAGAATTTGGGAAAACGGTTAGACAAATATTTTTTAGACTTATTTTGTATGTTTTTATAAGTATAACATTCTCAAAAATTTGAGACTTGCTACAGGCAATAGAATATAAAATTCTACATTTTAAGTTGGTTACTAAGGCCTTAGAAACCTCTGTGTTAAATGGAATTCTGAAAGAAAAAGTCATAGGGAAACAGAAGATATTCTATGTAAATCAGGTACATTAATCATGTTTACAACTTCAATTCTTATCTCTGGTGTCGTTGTAAAGGTTAATTTTTAACTATATTAACTTGGTTTTTATAAAATTTGTTGCTTAAATACTTTATTTACGGGAAAGACTGGAGAAATATGACGATGTTGTGCTTGCCGATTATGATTCCAAGATTAGCCTGGGCTCTACTAGGTTAAATCAGTTAACATCTAAGTATAAGGAACTTCAGAGTGGTAAGTATCTGACTTCCAATGTTATAAAGGAAGATGGCATTTGATAGAATTCCCGTATCTAGGTAAAGTAATTCGTGTTTCAAGATGGAATGTATTATCAGTTCGACTGGGAACCTTTATAATTGTATCGCTTTTTAGAGCTAAAAGACATTTTTGAGTCTGAAACGACTGAACAATTGAAAACAACTCTGGAATCTCTTCTGAATAAGGTATCTTTTTAACAGCTATTTTATATATTTGTATCTTATATATCAATATATCAGAATTCTGAGATTGCCGATCGCATTAAACAGTTAGAAAATGAAGGTACTCGTGAATCTTCTGTAGCAGAGAATGGTAAAAAGATTATGGAGCTGGAAAACAAAGTAATCGCTGCGAAACAAAAAAGGAAGCGAATTGTGTGTGGTACCTAATTTTTCATTATATGCTTGTTGTAAGTTTTGCAGCTTAAATAGGATTAATAGCATTTACTCAAGGCTCGTCTTAGTAATTTCGTATTTATTGGGTTTTAATAAAATTTACTACACTACGTCTATTTAAGGCTATCAACATGATTAATACTATATGGGAAAATTCGAATCTTCCTAAAAAGCAACTGCTGGTAAGGATAGTTTTGCATTTTCCCTGTAATAATGAGTGCTTAGAGGTTTAAAAATTAATATAATTACTTTAAATATTTTTTTAGGATACTATAGGAGTTGATGTTAAGGACCATGAGTTGTAATTGAACTTCTACGTACACAAACCGGTAGTGGGAGATAGCGTACGCTCTGTATAATGATTTAATTGTAAGTTATTTAGCTATATGTTGTATTAAGTAAGTACTTAACCATACTTTTAAAATTGTTGGGCTTTCACAATATCTAGGATATTTTTCCTATTTTATTGGACGTTTTGTTATTGTTACTTGTTTTTTGTTCCGATAAAGTTTATGCGCAAAATATTACTACTTTATCTTAGTGTTACAAATATCGCATATATTGTCTACATTTTGCCCATATTGATGTTGATAATATAGTTAAACATAACAGCAATGAATACAGTATCTTGGAGATGGACGATTGCAAGATGGATAGTACAGCAGTAGAATCCAAGAGTTTTTCAAGTAAAATATATCGGCAGTTAACAGACGAAGAAATTGAAAAGTTGAGAAAGCAGGTGCATATATTAATCCAATTGTTTATTATGGTGCCTCTAGTTTCCTAATAGTTCCTTCAGGATGTAGTTGAAGACTTCAAGCAGAAAAAACTAGAAATCGAGGCTTGTAAGAATTGGGACAAGTTTTATAATCGTAATCAAGGCAATTTCTTCAAGGATAGACAGTGGAGTGGCGAGGATATCCGTAAACTATGTAGCGATATCGACTTTAATGTAAAGTACTAACCTAATTATTTCAAGAAAACTCTTTAATTTAGATATGGGATTATGTGGTACTCACCATTACAGCCTCTCATTTAGTTTAATAGCTTCTAGAAGCCTCTGACTTACCTGGAAGCTGGTTGCGGCGTTGGAAACATGCTTTTTCCCCTATGCTCATATTATCCAAACCTACACCTTCAAGCGTTCGACTTTTCCGCCAATGCTATACAGATATTAAGAAGAAGAGCTGAGCAACTCCAAGTAAAAAAATATTAAACGTATTATGTTATTACCGAATGGACTAACTTTCCAACTACTTGTTCATTTTAGGTTGCTGTTGAAACATCATTGGTTGATTTATCAAGTCCATGTAACGAGTCACCATTTTCATCTACAGCTGATATTGCTACCCTTATATTTGTGCTGTCTGCTGTACATCCCGAAAAACATTTGAATGTCGTCATGAATATGACGAAATTTGTAAAGGTATGTCGTAATTGATAGCGACTATATCTATTATCATCCTTATAGTACTGTGAATTACAAGGTTGGCGGTTCTGTAATAGTGCGAGATTATGGTATTAATGACCATGCTATGATACGATTTGGGAGACGTTCCAAATTGTCTGACCGATTCTATGCGCGACAAGATGGTACAAGAACATTCTATTTTCTTATAGGTAATACCCTATATTTATTAAATATATTGATTTTATATGAAATATTTAATATGATTTATTAATTTGCATTGATCAGAGGAACTTGTGAGTTTGTTCGACACTGCTGGTTTCATATGTGTACACAAGGAATATCTTCACCGTCATACTGTTAATCACCAGAAGCAGCTGAATGTCCCGCGAATATTTGTTCAAGCACGATTTATTCGAAAAACATAACTTATCTAGATTATCGTTTTCACCTTGTATCCATTGATGCAAAATAAACATGATTAGGCCATATTGCTTCCGAATTCTTCAGGATTTAAAAGGATATCTGGTTGATCTCTAATGGTTGATGCAGCCTATATATTTTAAAAAAATTACATTTCCAAGGTTCTTTTGATAAATGATGGGACAAGTGACTTCACAAACCATCTCAGGTGTAATATCCCTTTGGGGTTCGGCAAACAACTCATAACCGGCCATGTATTTGGGCACACTAGCAGAACGTAGAAGTGGAGGATAAAATGAAGCGTGCAATTGCCAGTGTGAGTTTTCCGTAGTCAAAAAATCTCCAGTTGGAGCTCCAAGCCAACCCATACTGAATGGAAACGTACACTGTAAAATAAAGGTTAGCAGTACCGTACATGCAATTAAGGAAATTAAATGAGTTTCATACGCTGTGAGCTATATTAAATGTATAAATCAAACCTGGAATATGTTGTCATATCTGGTTATTAATTTTCTCAGAATGTCTGCTAAAGATACTTGTTCTTCCTGTAAATAATAAGTGAGACTTATTAAACGATAAAAACCAAATGGTGAGATTACCTGAGTAAGTTCATCCATCTTCTTCACATGTCGGTTGGGTAAAATCATAGTTTCATAAGGCCAAAAAGCCCAGAATGGTACTAATACAGTCCAATACTCATTGTGTAAAACAATTCTTTCTTTTTTGAGTACTTCTTTTTCAAGATACTCGACAAGTAGGGGACGTCCTGTTTTTTCATAGAATTCCTTAAGTAAATATTAGTGTTTCAACATTTACTTTTTCTATTCACTTACCCTTTGACATTTGTCTTTTCTTTTCGGGAGATTTGGAAGAAAATCTCCTGCCCATAGTTGGCCATGTGGATGAGTGTTTGAACAGCCAACGGCAGATCCACGATTCTCGAAAATCTTAAACACAACCACGTTTCCAGCAATAGTTTTGCGGCAACTAAGTTATATGTAACTGACAAGAAAAATGATAAATTAGCAATATTTCTAGTTTAGCCAATAATATTAATTAAAACGAAGTGAGCTTTACGATAGTTTTACAACACATCTAATCTGACAGATATTTTACTAAACTTGTATAATCTACAACTAGCCACTAATATTTATTATAAACTTGACCTGTATCCATATGTATTTATGTTTCAGTTGATTGAATTGTTCAATCCACATATGTACAATATCAACAATTTCTGCAACACTCATCGTGGACATAGTTCTATTGGTATCAGGATGGTAACATATTACCCGACAAATACCTCGAATTTCTCGTTGACAAAAGAGAGGGTCAGTATCATCCGAAACTGGAATAAATTTAAAACACAAATAAATAAATAATATACAATTAGGTCCTATAAACTAGCTGTAATTTTACCGACGTTTGGTTGGATTAGATTTAGCTTATAATATGCTGTACCACAACAGTTACCATTTTCTTCTCCGTTATAGTGAGTAAAACTCGGGAAATCATTGTCAAATACAAATGTTGTTAGGTAGTCAGGAGTAATCTGAAATGAATTCCAACCATTCGTATCTGTGCATCTTTAACAATGAATTAATACAAGTAATAACATGTACACTTCGACAAAATCAATCTTCGAACGTGTGAACTGCCATCATACCTCTCCATTTCCCCTTTTTCCTCCTGGAGCTAAAGCGTTTGTTTCATTCATCTTGAACTCATGTCCTATTCTTGTATTTGCTCCTTGCCAAGGCCTATTCACTCGATTGGCCGCAACAATCACCCATTCGTCCAATAGTGGGTTATATCGACGAAAATTGTTCCTTGGCATTTAAAGTTCTTGCGGCAAGCAGTGCTTGGTAGAGAAAGAGGATTCGAATTAGCTAACAGTGTATTCGAAGAAAATGTTTTTTTAAATAGAGCCTCCTATTCTATATATGCATCCCCTAGTATTCAAAATAGCACAATTCATTAAAGGCATGGTCCAGCCAATCCTGATGTCTTTAAAGTAATACAGATCTATAATTTATTAAAGTGAATAAGTTATTTATCACTGATCACATGAACAAATTAATCCACAACAAAACCTTGACTTCTGCGGTAAAGTAAAAATTATGATAGCTAAATATTAGGTGGTAAACATGACTCAAAACTTCGCAGATAAGATAACAAAAAATTAGAAAATTTTTTCCTAGACCTGTGCTTAATATAAGAAGATCAAACAGAATTATAAACTACTAATGGATGTTTAAGAATAACTTATAAAAACTTGCAATTCATAATTGTAAAAAAAAGAAAGGCATCTATTGTAAGAACAAAGATCTACTGAGTCTTTACATCTTCATCTTCAGTTGTTTCATCTTTGGTTGTTTTGCTTTGGCTTCACGTTTCAACTCCAATTTCTAAGTAAATAAAATTTCGAAATAACAATGGTGGACTTAAAATACGAACATAAAAACAACTGGATTAAATGGCTTCTGAAGTTGTATTGAACCCCACCTCAAGTCTTCTCTGTTTTTCAGGATCCTCTTCTTCGAGGAGTCTTTGTTTACGTTCTCTTGTTTTCTCCTCCCGACGAGCCTATAAATTCAAAAATTTGAAAAGACGTTAGTTAAGTTAGTAATAAATTTGCTATTTATTTTTCTACTGGCCTGTGCTGCTTCTTGTCTCATCTGATGAGTTGTCTTCATAAATGCTTCTTCCACTTCACGTCTTCTCTTGTCTGCTTTAGCTTTCGCTTCTTTACTCAAGCGTACCTTGCGAATCTAAGTAAAGAGGTATTCATTTGAAAAAAATAATATTCCATATTGATTAATAAAAGTGTTTTATACCTTATCTATGAGATAAAACATCAGCTGAAGAAGCTCTGTTTGAGCAATTTTATCCTGACATTCATTCAGATTAAAGCTGAATAATGCAAGACGTACAACTTCTGGTAGCCGAGTATATGTTTCCCCACTTAAAATGATTAAAACACTTCAGAGATGCAGTGATATTAATTGTCTAAAACTACATACAAACCACGAATAAATAATATAACGAACTAAAGAGTATAAATATTAACATACTCAGGTGGCTTTGGTCCACTATACTGATCAGAAATATGGATAAATTCAATGGCTTTTTCATGCTTACGTAGCATAGACACCACTGCCTGTTCAAAGATGGCATATGTGGCCTCTGCCTGTTCCGAGAACAGAGCGAAACTTGAAAAAAAAAATACAGATCCACATTGATTATGAAAAAAATAGGGTTTTAACTTTTAAAGTCAAGATTGAATTTGCCTGGATGGGAGTCCAAATTGAGCAGCATTTTTCTTTTCAGAAGCAAATGTGGATAGATCGAGCATATCTTTATAGTGCTTCGTTACTAGCTTCTTTTGACCAAAAGCAACTACGAAGGAGTCGAGCTCACCATTATCCAATTCCATCTATAAAAATAATCTAATATCCATATAAAGCCAGAAATGCTAATATCCTTTACGAATGATCGCTTAAAATAAACTATTACAAACAAACCTTGAAAGTAATTCGGTCGTTTTGCGGAGTGAAAAATCCCATAATTCTGCTGACAAGATCCTGTCGCTTCATAGTTCTAATCTTGAAAAAAAATAGAAAAGAATGATAGAAGTACCGAATGTGCTATTAGTATTTTTCGAATACATTTCAACAGATGTGCAGTAGTCATAGCATATCATGTTAAAACGAAACAACACTAATTATTAATAAAAGCTCTATACAAAGAATATAATTTTCACTTGAATAAGCATTCCATTAACACCAGTCCTTCCAGTACACCAAATTGAGTATGAGCAATCCGTTTCTCGCTGAACATGACCTCCTTCCATCCCTTCGCTCACACCATCATCGCCTATCTGAAGATAATAAAAACCAAATGTATAGAGTATAAATACGAGAAATTAATCTCAAAAGCTTTTATTTATATGAATGAACCAGAGAAAATTGTTGCTCCAGAAGTGGACGACTGTTCTCAAACCATTCAGTTGCCATAGACTGATTCGTATTTCTCCCAAATACATAATTAAGCAAGTATATGGCTATGGCTGCTAACACGACCGCTTCAACTTGATAAGAAGCCCAGTTAGATCGGAAGTGTGCAGGAACCTAGATAATAATCGATGAAATTCGAAAATATGAATAATTTCTCTGAATAATAGCTGTAATAATTCACTGTATAAGCTAGATTTGAAACATGTTATGTAAATTACAAATCTTTCCGGCGAGCGCATTATAATGACGACTGCTGCTGTTCACATTCGGCTTAGGCATAAAGCTCATAGGCTATAATAACCTAAAACGTATCAAATAACGATACCAACATACATCCGCAAATTTCAACGGTTGTGCAACTTGATGTTCATTTTCACTTTCTTTTGATGGTTCTGTATCATCATCTTCGACAACGCCATAATCATCATCGAAGTCTTCTTCAGGCTGCAATCAGTTTATAGCATATTAACTACTGCCAAAACCTTCACAAGTACTGAATTTTTTAGACCTGTGTTTGAGAGAGAGTTTTGCTATTCTCTACTCCAATATCTCCTGTGATTGTTGTAGATTCGGTGGTAATTATCTCTTCATCCTATAAAATGCCATTTTATAATCAAACTATTTGGTTAAAAAATGCTTAATTAAAATATTTTAAGAAGCTAAACATGTGTGGTCATTATTTATGTAATATCTGTAGAAATTCAATAATACAATATTTAACCACTTAGCAAACCTTTCTTGAAGATTTCTTATGCGCTGCTTTGACTTGAATATGTGAATATTTAAAAACAATTTTACAACACATCAAATATTTACTATTATGGCAATGCACTTTACTTACAGGATAAAGGCTTAACTATAGCTTGCAATTATCTTACTTCAAACTCCGCAAATTCATTATCTTCCATATCCCCAGGATTCGAAAGTACAACAGTTGTAGAAATAACCAAAAGTAATAACTTCCATGTGATTTTCATTTCACTCTCAATGACACCAACTGAAAAATGTAAATATTTTCATGAAAGTACTAATTACTACTTATGAAATAGACGATATATATCCAAATAAAAGGATTAACCAAAAAAAGTAATAGGAGATTATCAATTAGAAGATCATTTAACTTACCATTAAAAATGTATGTAGTAAATAAATCTACCTAAATGGTGGAATAGTTTTTTACATTTGCAATCCTTAAATTGTTAAATTTTACATTTTTTGCCAGCATCAACTAAATATATTAACATTATGCTAAAAATACTAAATAAACGAGAAAATTATGGTAATATATTTCCACACAAAATATGACAGATAAAATCTATATATAGTTAAAAACAAATCTCCCCTTTCGAAAACCCGTACATTGAAATATGCAATAATTGTAGTGAGTACAATATTTGCTTAAGGAAGAAATATTATCAATATAATAGTTTGACTGTGGATTCATATTCACGTTAATATATGAATCAAAAGCTAACATCATGAAAATTCATGTAATGTACGGAAAGTTATACAGTGGTATTCTGAATAGAGCGCTGATAAGTCGCCTACCAATCGCTTTTCTGTATTTAAATATAGTTGCGGGACTGGAATAACATATTAACTGCTAAATTATCATGTGGCATCAATATTGCTAATTATATAAGATGAAAGAATATGAAGAGCATTACATTATAGCTTACCAATGTAACCAAGAATTATATGCAATTTTAAAAACCATTGATGTAGCTTAATAGATAACAATAATATTTATGCAACTGTAAAATATAGGGTCTTAATGATGGTCAAAATACTTTGCAAGTTTAACGAAATGAGTAGCAGCATACATCAGCTACCAAACTTTATCCTATCTAAATTATGTTGCATACATATCCAATAAAATGCATACCTGATTTCCCTTTAATTTTATTCACTACAGCTAACCGCATAGCATGAACGGAAAATTAAGATTCCTTTCCCATATGTGCAACAAAATATATTCCGCAATCACCACTTCAACAACGGTTATATTCTCTCGAAAAACTCAAAACACATATCAGCTCTAAAATTATGCTACTACTTTTACATTACCGTGCAAAGAATTATCTCAACTCAGCAACACTAATGTAGTCATGCTCTAACTAAGTCATTTTTAGACTAGAAATACCAATAATAAAATCATATAGATGCTCTTAAAGTTTAGCTCCTAATATAGGTACCATAATATTTTTCAATTGCTGACTGTGCTGTATACCGTTTTCTCATTTATGAAATGTAATACTTAATAAATTATTGTAAAAATAATAGTTCTAGGTCACCTTAAGATCATTTCCCACAATAAATTATTTTAAGCTTAAACTCTCTTGTTTTAGACTGAAGGCGTAACAGATTAACGTTCCAGTCTTCATGTTTAAAAATAACTTCAACACTTCCAGTTTATAAAAAAATAGACAATTAAGAAATACCTAAAACCATCAATTGCAAGACTCGAGATGTATTAACTTTGAAACTAAAAAAGGAAGCGAGTTCAAAACAAACTCTAAAGCAGATATTTAAAAAATTTAATAAGATTCTTAAAAATTCCTTAAATTCGATAATACTGATTTATTATTCAAATAAAAAAAATCGAATTATGAATTTACAATACATAACAAAGGTACCTACAAAATAACCGACTAGTCTATCTTAAAATATATCATTAGTAGAAATCAATGTTTATAATAAGAACGAGGTCGGTGTCAATACATGCCCGTATATAAAACACTCGGAAGCCATCAAGTGACATATAGTTAATGCTAGAGCGATTGATGCTTATGTTCTAAATGCGCTTCATCACTGTTAAATTGTTAATGTTGTTTTTTAATATTTAATATTCTTACAACAAATCACGCTGAATTCAATTCATCCTTTCCGAGTGAGTTTTGAGAGGGGGAACTTCCGATAAGCGCTTGTTCTATCATTGACGCTGGTATTCCCGCGACTGTTTTCCCCTTAAAATAAACTCATGCATGAAATAGTAAATAAATAGATACACTGAGTAATTCAAAAAATGAAAAAAAATAACTCCACATGTACTTAATAAATAATATAATGATAGCAATCACTAACTACATGTTTAGAAGTAGGCAAGGGCTGCCATGTAAGTTTTCCAGTCCGATATTCTGTAACGAATTCATCGAGCACAGTTTCTGATACATCCGGTTTTTCACAGACAGCTAATTGACCAGCGAGACCATCAACAATACAAATCATAGGTAACTCAACGTCACCCAATCCGAGAATAGTCTCTAAGATCTAAAAAAAGCAACTTAAATTAATTACTTACATGCTAAAAATGCTTTAAAAATAAATGTTTTTACTCTAACTAACGTGGTCACATATAGGATCCTCCCCTGTATATAAAATTTGTAATGGATCGGCATATGGTGGAATGGGTATATCAGAGCCAGTAGAACTGTAATAGAGCCACAAAAGAATTAGAAATACTTATAATCTTCAATTTTTATTTACCTGCATTCTTCACTGCTTGCTGATTTGCAAAGGCTGTTCCCATTATCATTGTTTTCTCGCTCTTCTTGTTTCTTTTCTCTATCTTCTAATCTACGTTCTTCTAACTTCATTCGTTCATTAGACAGTTGGTTTGAGAGGCTATTCAAAACAGACAAAGAGAACTGAATATCCTCTGGAGTCCCTTCTGTAATACCTTTTATTTTAAAGGTGTTCCATTAAAGCAAAATAAAGTTAAAAACATATTTCTCCCTATTACGATTACCAAAAAATGCCATAATAGTTTGCAACGTAGGGTGACTAAAACAAATATCATTAATCGGTTATAAATTATGATAATTATTTAGTGACAATAACACATGGATTTTATAATAAAAATTATCTTCTTTTATAAATAAAATTAAATATTATAATCTAGCTTAGCTTATTGTATTCTGTTGTTACTTTTTAAAGCACAACCTAATAAATAAATAAATAAATAAGCGGGTCAACCAGTTACTTATCGACATACCTGTGAATAGAATTAGCGATGGTTCGTCTCTGAGACGACATACGGTAAATTCATTGAGTTCATACAGTGGCTGCGGTCCCCAAGGAAACTTACTTCCTAAGGGATCACCTAGTATGCACGAACGGCCGTGTCGTGAAACTATTCGGCCCAATTCGTCAATAAGGATTAATGAAGGAATGCCTATTAAGCAATACATTTTAATATTTTATTTATTCATTATGTTCCTCTCTATTTAATTTTAAATATAGAACTAACCGCTGACATTAAAAACCCTGGTTAGTGCCATTGTTTTCATAGGATCATAAGCGAACGCTGGCCATGGCATCTATAGAAACTATTATTAATAACCAAATGTTCTCACTTTAAAAAAAATAGAAAACAGTCTAACCTGGTCAATGAATTGATCAAATGACTCTTGCGATCTATCAGATGAGCAAAATATAATCTCGATAGAAACATTGTTTTTCTTTAGTTGTTCATATATGGGAGACAACTGTTTCACCCACTGGCGACATGGTGGACACTGGATTATTGCATAAGGGACAAAATATTGGTAACTTAATTTTAAAGAAATTATGATTGTATAGTAAACTCACCCAATGTGCGCCAAAAAATAGACCTTTAATCGTTGTAGTAATTGAAGAAAAACTGGAGGCTTTGCTAATACCGTCGCTACGACTAATGATATTTCCTTTAAGAAGATCCGATGGTAATGGTGGCCACCTGAAGTTGTTTTCTAAAACAAGAAAAATAGTCCTATTAAAAAATAGAGAACTAAGATAGTTGAGCATACCATGGAAAAGCTGAGCCATTAATATCCTCGGCTAATAAGCGCCTAGCATCAGTCGTAATGACATTTCGTGTTGTAGTGTCGACGACAATAAGTGATGGTGGAAAATCAAATCCAAGTGATCTAAGGAGACGACTCTGAAATTATAGGTTTATTTTATAATCACAGTATAAGTAATATATAGAAATATTAGGAGTCGGTCGGTGTTTTCTTTACCTTAGTAGACGGTGCTTGTGGTGCATAGACGTACCAACCAGGTTGAACCAAGCTTCCTGAAAGACTTTCAACCGACCGATAGTCGGTGTCAACTAGAACAACAGAAATGACAGCTGTTTCATCTATTTCCTTCTTCTTTTTCTTCTTCATACTAAAGAAACGACGAATTCGTGCTGGGGAACTGAAATTTTTCCCGATTGTTGAAAACTTTCGTATTTCAGTGCTTATTGTTGTTGTTATCTTACGATAAATCTACATGCGTCATTTCTCCTTCTCTAGCGGCTCCTTTGATTTAGCAAAGCCCATCAACCACCCGTGACAGAAAATACTGACAGGGCTGTAGATTAGTTGGCTACCTCGAAGAGATTTTAGCAAAGAAAACATCTAGTTTCATGTTTTTTTGTAATGATGGAAATAAAAGGGGGGAATTTTTATCTTTCGTTCAAAGACTTGCTTTGGTGTGTACTTCGTTCAAAGAATATTAAGACGTATTTTACAGCTTATGACTTATTTCTAGAACTTAACCTAACTCTAAACTAAAACTTTAAAATACTCTTATATTATAAACATAGTTTTCAATTACAAAAAATTTTATAAGCATCTAATAATTATTAAAATACAGGAAAAAATCAAAAATATACATAATTAATAAAAAAATTCGTACTTCTGAGGTTTATCCTTATCGCCCTTTTCATTTTTCTTTCGTACCATGTTGTCTAGTTTTAATCCAAGGTCTGAACCTTTCGACCCCGAAGTAAGGAAAAAAATTATAAATTGACTGCTGTTTATTACGTAATCAAGAGTAACTAATAAGGATGAGTCATCTTCCTTCATCTGAAAAGTTTTTTTCTAAACATCTCAGTTTTTATGTCTCCCATTATTAATTTTCCTCTCATTTATTTACAATACTTTTCCACTTCTCGTTTCCAGTTTGTCAACACTAAATCTTACTGTTAACTCACAGACTTCCCAGACGGGACCTTGACTAACGATGCATTGCGCAGACAACTCTCATAAAGTTCATCGAATGACATCTTGTCCTCAAATATTTGTTTCAAATATTCCAATGTAAACAAAAGTTTGATTTGACATAAAGAATGCTTCAAATTTTAAAAAAACTATTACTAATGAAAGGTTTAGTATAACGTTTTCAAAAGAAAACTCACGATAATAAACTAATACGAAAATGTGAAACGGCCCCTATTTGAATTTGATTCCTGCAGGTCAGAGTGTACTTCAAACAGCTTTACTACACGCAGAACACGATAGGAAGGGCACTTGAGGGTTACAACACCAATGGAAGGATCTGTATAGGAGAAGATAAATTGCAAAAATTAAAGGACGAAAATGATATATCTAAATAAAATTTGCTTATAATTGAATATATACATGTATTGATAAATGAGACAACGAATGAGTAAGATTTATGGACACAGAATCAACACTGGTATGGCTCAGGATGAGATGACAAAAGGGGAGAGGGGTCAAGTGACTTGGTAGTAAACGACTTAGCAGATGGTACTTTAGTTGGATTATCGCCAGCAAAGTCTTCACTTAATACATATAAAAATTTTTAAAAGTTACACTTAAAAATGCTGTCCTATTAAGCAATTTTTAAAGGATATGCATATAAATTGTTATAAATTATTAAAGTGATGTAAGCCTTTTCTTATTAGCAATATTCATTAAAATTCACTTATTAATAAAAATAAATTTGAAAACCGTGATACTGATAATTAATTTCACGTGGAGAAATGATTGGTATAAGAATACTAAATCAGAAATGAACGATAGTCTAACTAAATAAACATGTTTCTCTACGAATAGGAATTACTTTAAAATTGCTTTAGTTTCATATAATCTAAAAGTTCATTCTATCTTTAAAGTACACAAGGTAATACATTTAAATCTACAACCATACTAGAAAAGAACTGTCTTAATTGCATGAAGACCTCATGTAGGCGGGATAAGCTGCGTTACACTGTGACTGGGTATTGCACATAAATCAGAGTTCACCATTCGTCACATTTAAATAATGACTTTGATACTAACACGTACGGAAGCAGACAAATGGTCCGTTCGCATAAGTGTTTCTATTAAAAATACGTAACCTGGATGTCCAATAACAAATTACATATTTATATTCTATATCCATTTGTTTTGTGACAATAAAGGGATAAAAATTAGAAAAAAATTAAAGAGTAATGTTACGAATAAGTAGTAAATGGAAATGGAAACAGCCTTTAACGGGACTCGTTAACAAGATTAGCATGCGCAGGCGGCGGTCGAATGAAACAGAGCACCCTAGGGACAATCGATGAGGGTACAATTACGCATCGAGAAATCAGGGATATGAAGAGACAAGAGGGAAGATGAGAAACAAAAGAAGAAAAAGATCAACAATGAAGTAAATAGAAAAAACATAATAATAGTGGCAATATGAGTGATGGTTTCATAAACAAGATTTGGTAAGAGATAGATAGTAGAAAATAAGAAGTAGATAATGCAGATAAATACCAAAAATACATAAATATAAATTAGTGTTTAGTGTTCGAAGCATTAATATAATATAAAGACGGACTTCTAATCAAATACAATTATCTGGTAGGTGGAAATTCCACTAAAAATGTGAGCAGAAAGTGCACAGAGATCAAATCAAAGTAAATTATTGAAATGAGTTAATAGATATCTGTAAAACCTTTCTAAAACAAAACTGCAAATTAATTGCACTGTACTAAAACAATAAAAATCAGGATAAGTTCCATTAAAAATTAATATTTAAATGAAAAAATAATAGTAAAGAAAGCATTAAACGGAATGGATAAGAAATAAAAACTGTGTAAATCAATCTCAAGTTACATGTATACGGAAATATGAATGTTTAAAGAATATCTTACATGTTCTTGCAATATCGCTTCTTAAATGAAATTAAGTGGTTATTTCACATGTGAGCTTTGGCACAGTAATAAAACAAGCATCACTTGGTCATAAAGAAGGATGGGTGGTTAAGAATTGATTCGAAGGAGCAGTCGCGGGTTATACAAAAGACATTTTGGCGGGAAGAGGAAAGGACAGCTGGATCGAGAGATTGCAAGACGGAAGAAACAACAGAAATGGATGACGTTAATCACTTTCCCTAATGAACTAAATATAAGTGGTGAACGAATAAACACGATAACTAGTGGCACTGTTACTCACGCCCACTTATCGAATATTAACCTTCCCGTCCTCACCTATTCCTTTCTACTGTCTACTACTTCCTTTGTATGGGTAGCATCGAATATTCATCTGAATACTAACTGTTCCCACAACGTTTACGCCTTCTCTAAGAAACTGCAATTCCTTTCGGTTCTTTGTAATGCCACTGACCACTGACTACATAGCTACTCAAGCATCGATCAGACCGCGACGCGAAAGGCATGCGTCGCGGTTCCCTGATTTGGTATGCGGTAATGTTGCATATATCATGTGCAAATATCCTGAATTATCTCGTTTAAGCGTCAGTTAGCCAACCATTCTTCTAGTCCAAATATCCTATACTAGGAATTACACCTTATTTTATGAGAAGAAACAATGCAATGTATGTGTATATATACTTACAAATATATTCATATCTATACTACTCATAGAGTATTGATTTCTGTACTCTATAAGCTCTAGCCTTGACAAAGGCTACAACTTGTAATTTAGTTAAAAATTTGCCATACTTCGGAATAATTGCGACATGTGCCGCCTATACTAATTTGTTATCTCCTGAATAACAGGATGGGAACACTCACACTGGCGTTATGTGATCATCACCACCTACTACTGAGTAGTTTGTCCAAAATTAGCTCTGACCTAGGATTAACGCTTCTCATGAATCTCACGACAGGAAATGTGATAATGGACTCCACTTGGTGGTCTATATATCAGGATTTTTCCTCTCATTCGATACGATCCATATTCTCAGTGCGGTTCACCTTTCATCTCGCAGTCCTGTTTAATCTGTACTCTCTGATTATCCAATATCGCGTAGCAATCTGCATGATCCCCCTGTTATTGTTCCCTATTATAATAGCAACTCAGTTACTCTTCTGTTTTCTTTCATAGGTAGGTAAAAACACTGTTTACTATTTTGGCCTGATTTATAGCTGTTATCACTACAGATGCTGCTATTATGTGAAGTTTTTGGTCTTTCAAACCATTTATTTTCATATAGATTTTGTAATTCGTCGTAATCATTTTTTCTACTATACTAAGATAAGATATTCTATGAGAAATTCATCGACTCATTTTTAAATTAATATTTGCTAACCTACGTTTAATCAGCGAAATGAATATGATCCTAAATATTTTTCCTTTATTGTTTTTCTGTTTACTGATCCCATCTAGCAGAGACGTTTTCATCATCCTGCGTAGTAAATAAGTTATGATATTACCTTCCGCGTGCTTATGGAAATAAATACTTAGTTTATATTTAAATCAATACTTATTCCAAGCCACCATAGCTAGAATATGGTATTTTAGTTAGAATTAATTTATACTATAACTTATGTTTTCCTATTACACGGACAATTCTATCTTCATGTATTGTGCTTGGTCCGATTGCTTCTAATTCCGATAATTTTCCTTCAAATTTCCTTCCTGTGAAAATTAAAATCTAGATATGTCATGAATTAAAAAAGATAACGATATGAAATTTTCTTAAACATTTAGCAGAATGGCTCCATCGGGAGGTAATCCATACCTCTCGCCTCCATCCATACGATTAAGAGCCTCTTTTCCTCTTTTTTGCTTCACTAAAAGAATACTGGGTCTACTATTTACCGCCACGCTCCTCATCTTACTGTTACTGGGAAGCCCAATATTTTTGCTGCTTCGGATCACTGGCTATGTGAAGCGAAAATCCCGTCGGTGGAGATTTGATCAACAGTAAGCTGCTTTCAAGATATTTCTAGAAAGTTGTAATTGATGTGCGCTATACCCATATAAGCTTGGAAATGGGTTTAGAGGTGTTACGATTTACCGCGCTTAGTATTTAATGTTTCATTTGCTGCACTCATCATTGGCCACTTTCTGGCGATGAACCTGATGTCGCCGGTATCATCGTGAATGGCGAAATAGACGTATCCAGACTGAATGAATTTGTAAGTCTGTATTATATTAACATTTAACTTCTAGTATATTTGAATTTTAAATTGAGATAACTATTAATGTTTTCGATCAACAAAGCGGATTTCTGCGATAGGAATGGTTTATACAGCTCACTTGATGACCTCAATGGGGAAATAGTGAAAATGTGGAGTCAGAGGTGGGATTGTTTTCTCAAAGGTTATATCTTAGTGAAATATTAGTTTTCTAAGCGTAGTTTAAAATTAGTTGTTCAGTTACCGTTGCCTACAAAATGATGCTGATCTTCTTTCAACTCTTAATGAGCAACTAACGTTTCCTGACAGGGGGTGTTCAGTTAACGTAGCCAATGGATTTAACTATTTTGAAAAGGCATGTTTCTATAGATAATTTTGAGGAGTAATCTTTTTTTTCTGGAACTCAGGAAATATCCAGACATTTCAGAGTACTATTTCTACTGTTCTATTATTATCGAGTGCACCACACAATACAAGTATGTGTGTTTGTCGCTTGAAATGTATCCTCTCTAATCAGCGAATGTATTTGGAGGTAAATGGTGAAAGAGATGTATTCATCAGATTAGATGAAGTCTGATACTAAACTTTGACCTCTTTTTTCGTTTTTCCTATTAAGATGGAGCCTCAGCCATCCTATCATTTCCTCCATCCTACAGAACGTCCAACTTTGATGCACAACGCGATCTGTCTTTCCATTAAGGTTTGCCATTTATCCCAGTAATACGCGTGATTGGTTAGTATCTCTATCTTCTCTTATTTGATGGGTGATTTAACATTTCATTCATGATCGTGTAGGCATAAGTATTAAGAAAATAATGCATAGTCTTTAACCAATGCAGTTTGCAATCGAAGGGCCTTCCTCCCTTCTCGCACTTTCACTTCGTGAAAAAAATTCCCTGTGGGAGTTTCTTGAAGGCAAAGAGAAACAGCCTACAAGAAATCGGTGAGTTATCAATTTAAATGTCATATATCGTATTTTTTCTGCATATTTTATACCAAAAAGTAGTATACTTCACGAATTTTGAGTCAACTGTTTTGTTTTAGACGACGACTTAAGGTTCTTGAACACCGCAACTCTTCATCTATTCTTATGGACAGCGCTCCTGAAAACGTAATTGTTGAAGGCAAGGAGGGTGTATCTTACCTTCATAGGGGATCTTCGCTTCTTCGGAAAAGTACACCCCATGCTTTTTCTTAAGTAATACCCCAGTAATTAAGTGATATAATGTTTTATCAGCATTTTTTATAGCTCCCACACATCGTCGTTGTTGGACTTCCGTACCTAATCCTGATCTAGTCGGTCGCACAGAAAAACTTCTACGAGCCACAACATGTGAACTTATGATGGCACTCCTTGCTGGAACTCTCAGGACTCATTTCAGAGAACAGGTATCAAAACAGAAATGCATTAAATAAAATACTAATATATTTATATTTAATAAGTAGTTTCTATACTAATGCTCACTATTTGAAGGGTGTTATGCATCCACCTGATCTTGGAATTGCTGTACCTACTTCCGTACGAAGTTTTCTTCCTATTTCTACAAAAAGAGTTTGTAACACTATACTCTTACCACTCTCACTACCAACGAGTGTTGAAGGTCTTACTATATTTCAGTCTTATAAAATAAATTAAAGTTTTTTTAAGAGATACGAAAGCCCAATGTAATAATCATAAATAAGTTAATTTATTTGTAGATATTATGTGAAAAAAGTGATGAATTCAGGAGCAATTCCACGACTGTGGGCAGTTCAAAAGAGGCTATCAAAAATTATGCACGGATCAATGCCTAGTGCCTTAAAAATAACACAGATAATAGGTTGGTTTATTATGCATAACCATATTTATACGAAATTATGTCATGATTTAAGAGAATAATAATGGATCTTTATGAACTTTAGTAAACTAGAAAGCTGTTTTGACCACATCTCACTTCAGAAGAGGATTACCCAGAGTTTCAAAATTTTATATCAACGTAAAATTCACAAATTCAGGATATTTATTGTAGTGTGATAGGTAAATATGCCATTATTAAATAAGCCTTTAGATGTTATCATGACTAGTATAGTTTATTCCAACGTTCTTTATTTTTTCTAGTCTTCCTATATTCTTCTCAATTTATTTAAGGTTTATGTCTTGACAGAACTAACCTATATTTCTGACCAAACGATTGCTTAGAAAATTCAGATATTTATTTTCTTAAGTAATATATACTCTCAAAGGCATTTTTCAATCATCAGAGTTCATAAAAATGGCTGATGTGGCTTTTGAAAAAACAGTCATTGTAGAAATTAATATTTTTTTAGCTCGAGCTTGTCTACCTTCTTTCTTGGCTCAGCGCGTTTTCCGTCATATCTATGGCTCACACTCCATTTACGTAGCATTCTATAGATCAGGAGGTGAACTAAAGGTAATTTACTCTTATTCATGTCTAGATGTTATTTCGAGAAAATTCGTTTATAACCTTCTTACTAGAAACTTTTTATTGACTACTTTGTTTTCAACTTAGTATTTTAGCGTTAAGTGGTCAAATGAATACTAATTTTAGTATTTTGTAAAATATTTAGAGATTTAAAATCCAAATGATCATTTTAAAATTCGATGCCTTCTTAAATATTTAGTCTCTAAGTGTTTTTTGTTTGAGTTGGCTTCGAACGTGTCAATCCAGTCACTCCTAATGTTCCCTTCACTCTCCTCAAATATTAGAGCATCGTTTATTTTTCTCCAGTATGGAAAGGAAATCAAACTTTGTGCTTCACTTTGCAAAATGACATTTCCCAATGCGCAAGGATTACTGAAAACATTTGAGGTAAGCTTTTTAATCTCAGATGCTTCCTATATCCGTGTTCGGTATTTATTATTTTCTTTATAATAGTTGTACTCTAAGAATAAAAAAAACGAGAATCCTCTCAAAATGCACATTATTATAACTCAGAAGCTCTTATTCTCATCTCTGGGGCGGAAAATTGGAGTCCGATTATAAGTGAGTATGAATTATTAGGCACGTTAGAACTGTAGATAAGGAGAGTACTGTAGTAGTGAAAAGGACCTCAGTTTGTTATTAGACCCTGTTTGCCGTTTTTCTCTGAAGCAGTAGTGCATGCTGCGTGCTTTGACTGCATTGTTGCAAAATATTATGCTCGTCGAAAACTCAGTTAAGGAAGTGTTTTCCCACTTAATGAAATATTCGTGGGCTCTGTACTATATTTCATGCATTTGTGGTTTTATTAGAAAAACTTAGAATTGCACAACAAATATCTCTTTAAGTTTCGTGTCCCATATTTTGGGAACACCATTAATGCTGCCATTTGCGCAGTAAATAAAAGTTCTTAGATTTTATCGTCCTAAAAAGAAGATCAAGAAAAGTAATACATGGATTGATTGAGGCCAATTAATCAACGGAACCACTATATGAAGTTTAGTTAGAGGATAATAAAATTCCAGTACGAAGTTATACTACGAATAGTGGCACAAAAACGGAAACACTGAAGCGGGTAAAACTGTCTAGTAACTTTGTTTAGCTGGAATTGACTAAGAAGTTTTGTAGATGTCTAATTAAGTATTATTAGAGTGAAATAGCTGAAGTTTCACTTTGTGTGTTTCACCAATAGTGAAAAATTAGCATCTTCTGAAACTAGAGATGTGTCAACTCTGTAAGAATAAAGAATCTTCACAACGGATTTTCAAGGTTCGATCTCTAATATGGATGCAGTGGTTAACATTAAAAGCTGTAGTAGTGTCTTATTGTATAGATTAAATGTAATTATTCAACTTTGAGGTAATTATGACTGGGCTTTTGCACCGTATTGAGATCATAACAAAAATAATAGAGGTAAAGTACATTTTTAATCTTAAGAGAGAGACGAACCGATTATTGGATCATCTATCTCTCCGTCTACTGTCTCTTCCACAAAGCACTTTCTTGCCAAGTTTGCCTCCATTTCTGACGCATGACAGAACGGAAAATGAAGTCGACAGTCAGATTTTTGGCAGTGAATATCTCAACAGAAAGGCAAGACCGATTGATAATAAGCCAAGTTAAGAGAAGAAATGTGAAATGGGATAGAAAATGTTAAGGGGAATAACTAATAAAACTTCAAAATTCAATAGAATAAAAGTATATTTAGACGTCAGAAATAGAAGAAAATGTGGAAAAGGACTACTCCTTGGAAGAATTGTACCGACTGTTATCTACTGTTCAATGCGAGCTTGACGGTATGAAAGCAAATCCGCAGGTTCGTAGGTACAAACTCTTCATAATCAAATATATTTTAAAGGCGTAAAAACGTCTGTATATCGCAAGTATACTAACTGCTGTGCTAGTGGCAATCCGAGTAGTAAAATACTTACCATAAAAAGATTTGTCGTAGCTTTATTCTCCTTCCCTGCAGGGAGATCGATCAGAATATATTCGAAAGCTTTCTGCATTGGAACGGCGAATGCAACGATTTCACGAGTGCATCACCAGCAAACTTGGAGCGGAGACAATTGATACCCAATCAATATCGATTGATGATGAAAGTTGCGATGCCGTTGCCAATGTTCTTGCGCCATACAGAGAAGAAGCTGGTAAGATCTTAAAATTTCAAATAAACTACCTAGTGTTTTTTTTTTGAAATTTGGTACACTAATACATGACTGGATAATAATTCTAGTCAGATATCTTCAAATCCTATTCACAAAACAATCCCTTCAAAATTTTTTGGAATTTTGAGTTTTAGGGGGTTCAGGTTCACGCAGATTCAGTCGCGAGTTCTCACGGACTGAAAGTTCAGTGAACAGAAAAAGCTCGCGTTCCTCCGTCTGAGTCTGTTAATTTTTTTCTTTCACTGTATTGTATCAAAACTCTAGGACATTTTCTCTATGTATGAAAGTTGTATCTCAATTCAGTCTTTCCCACTTATTTTTTCAATTTTTTATAAATTATTTCAAAACTGCTGTCTGGACCGATATTATTAAACCAATCAAGAAACCAGGTACATTATTTTCTTTACATATTTTATATCACAATATTTTGCACAATAAAAAATTTTCGCATAAAATTAATGAAAATAATAAAAATGCTTTAGAAACTACTCTAATTCGTTTCTGTCCTAGAGTATTAAATTGGTGCTCTATCCCAAATGTGAACTCTTTTAAAATGCTTTTATAACTAAAGGCAAAGAGACAATTAGGAAACTAAAAAAAAAAAAAACTCTACCATTCCTAGCTGTGTCATTTGCACATATTTAACTTGCCATATTTTTATCCTACTTGTATTTTCACGGGTCTTTCTATCGAGCTTCAATGAAATCTATAAATATTTCATTATTATTCTACTACGCAATGATGTGCAACATATGACGGCTTCTGTTGAATATTTTATAATTGTTTTGTGGATAGAATTCTTTATTATGTGATTTCAAACATGATACAAATATATCACATTATTTATAGGCGAAGTGCACTCTGAACATAGTCTTCAGTATGACAATTGATACAATGCTATTAATATTAATTTCAACTAGGGGTAAACAAACGACACATTTGAACATATTTTCATAAGTTCAATATATAGTACAAAGCTCTGTGAAAATAATTTAAAATATGTTGCAGTTTGAAGCATGACGACCATAGATTGAAGTTGCAGTATGTAATAGTTCTTAAGTAAAAGTGATTATTCCTAAAAGGCGACGTAGCTGGTAGGAAAACGACCACTACGGGATTCAGTCGCGCCGTTGCCAATGACGTGTCCAATCAGCCAATCATTACCTATTCGATCCTCCACGACGACACATTCTCCTGTTTTCACCTAAAATCTTTCATTACTTCTGTAGTATCAGCTCGCAAAGGATTTCATACCGGAATTTCATCGCCATGTTTGGGTTCGAAATCATATAGTACACGGCAAAATGTGAATGTATTCGCAGGTTCATCAATTACTGTAGTTTGCCTTGACGACGAATTGTAGAAGCCTTCATCTGATATCTGAATAGAAATATACAGACACCTTTATCTCTTTAAATTAATCACTATATTCGAATAAACCTTGTCGTATTCTTCATAGTCGTCGCTAGCTGTCCGAATTGATTCTGGGGCATAATTGCACGTAGACTTAGTCGATGAAGGAGGAGGTAACGACTGATCCTCACCAGATAATGGAATCGTCAGCACAGTCAGAGGAAGACCCTATAAGTAGATTTGTAGGTATCACTATAGGTAAATAGCATCATTTCTATCTAATTAATATATTGCAAAGAAATTAATAATGAACCAAAAGATACAAGGTAAGAAATGGATACCGCCTTGTCTTTCAAACGATGTTGAAATCGTGATAAGCGATGACAGCCTCGTTGGTGACTACCATCTATATTGTTGATAACGTCAGTAACTTTGTAAAACAGGTACTCAATAAACTCCACTAGGGTCTGAAAATGACGTATAAATAAATATTATGTCAAAAGAAATTGAAAGGCCGGAAAACTCGCAATTTGTCGTGAGTTGCATATCATAGTATCAGCCCGTCCTTGGCCATAAAGTCGTTTCAACTCAGCATCCAACAAATCTGATACTCTGCACAGTGCCGCCTTTCGTCGCTCTCCACTCATAACTTCACCGAAATTCTCCGCCTAAATATTTCTATTATATCAATAGAAAACTAAGAAGCTGGAGAAGCTTAGTGCTTAGAGGTACCGTTGTTGATAATCTAGTACCTCGTTTATTAGTGACTTTACACATGGTGATGATGTTTACTGCTTTTTCGTTATTGATATATGACTGTAGAATATATCGATCAATGACCTTCCCGGTGTTAGTGTTATGTATTACAGATCAACACTAGTTATTTGACTTTGGCCGTCCATCTGAGAACCAACCCATTTATAATATTATTTTAAAATTTATTTCCTCAATAGGCCTTATTTAGGTATTTCAGTTAAGTACTCTGACAGTCTATTTCCCTTGAGCGCTTTCTTCCGTCCCAAGGTCACTCGTTTATCGACCGATTCTCCTTTGTTTCCCTTTCCTATTATGTCTCTATACAAGGATATATTTTTATTAACTTTTGCTTTAAAAGTCACAATTATATGCATACATATTCTTTTATATTTTAAAGAATGGCTCGCTCAAATTATGCTTCATTCTGGCAATCAAGAATAAAACTAGCAGCTTCCTCTGCTGTTCTCACAATACTAGTAATATTAATTGATTATCGAAAAGTATCAATAGATATGACGAGAAAGAAGCAGGTAAGTAAAAATTTTAAAATTAAGCCAAATAATAATAATTGATCAACTGCTCAGACGACAGTGGATGATGTCTTGGAAGATCTTGACTATGCTATTGAAACCATGCAGTATCTTCAGGACATACAACAGGGAAAGACAAACATTAGAGCGGTTGTTGAAGAGGCAAGTAAAATCGATAACCTTTGTGGTTTAGCTCTGGACGACAGTGGATAGATGAACTAATTGTTTTAGGAGAAACCTGTAATTGAGTTTTACTGGTGGTGCTCTTTATTACCTCCCTATGTTACCATAAATAAGTCGTGGGTGGAGAGTGATGGAATTACCATGTACTCAGCACATTACGATGACAGGGAGAATTCACTATATCCGAGGAACCACGTAATACAGGTAACAAAATTAATTTGTAAGTAATTCTAATTCTGCTATGTTTAAGTAATGCTATTAGGTGCTTTCAATGTCATTTCGAAGTATCGAGAATCACACTAAAATTTACTGTAATATCTATGATAATAGAAGGTACACAGTAGTGGAAGGATATATTCGTGAAATATGGCAACGAGGATGGGATCCCAGGTGAACAAAATCTCCATAAAGCAACTCCTACTTTGGTGTTTCATAAAATGATTGTTTAAATAACTTATTTTCAGAGATCACTTCTATATTCCTAATTTAATTACTTGTCCATTACCAAATCGGTTCAAAAATGCAAATGAGCTTATTATCTCAGTGTCCCGTAGACCATGTCAGTCACAGAAAGAAGCTATTAAAGTGCAAGTGGGAATACATAAAACGAAAAAGGAATCAGTTGCAGTGTGCGTTAAAGGGATGGACTTCCAGGTACTTTCTTTTATTACATAAATTTCGCATTTAATAAGCTGCTGTCTCAGAAATATAATCCATATAGTCAAGGTTTATATGGTTTTCCTTATATTAACTCTTAAGTTTCAATTTCACAATAACTCATAGTTTTAAAAAACCCTTTAGGAAGATATTTCTAAGCGACTGATAGAGTGGTTGGAAGCACAGTACCTACTGGGAGTAGATACTATATCTATATACACTTATACCGTATCTAGGAAGACGGAAGATGTGCTTAAGTATTATGAATCTTTAGGAAAGCTTGAACAGGTATAACTAAACTTAATATATCGTGAATTATCAGATTAAGTTGAGTTTGATTAATTTCAGATTCGTCTTTCGCTTCCAGGAGATTCACCTAACATTCCAATGGTTCGTAGTCACTACATCTTAAGGAATAGACAACAAAAAAGAAGACATGAACTAATTCCTTACAACAACTGTCTATATAGGTAAGGTGAAATAGTCTATGAAAAATAGAAAATAGTGAATTTTTATGATATCAAGTTGAAAAAAACAACGTCCATAGAAGTGTTTTTGAGTATAGCGTTATTTTAGGCACATTGGAAGTCATCGTTACATACTGATCATCGATATAGACGAAATCATTGTTCCTTTAAAGCATAGAACTTACGAAAAACTTCTAAATGAAATAGAAGAAGATACTCCCGACAGAATGATCAGTTCCATATCATTTAGGAATGTATTTAAATTTCCAGCGGAAAATACTGATAAAAAATATCCTAAGCACCTATATATGCTGAGACATAATCAGAGATCAAGAAAAACTAGCATGAAGGGCGAATATGGAAAAAGTTTTACAAGGTAAGACTTTGCTAAATCATTATGATGAAACAAAAAATAATATATGCCAGTGATAGGATGGAAAATTCTTTTTCTAGCACTGCTACTGTGGCAACTGTGTTTAATCATTTTGCTCTACATCGTCTTACTCCTAAGGTTTCTGCAACAGTTTACGTTCCCGAGGATATTGGAATCAAATTACATTATAAATCCAAGTGTCCCATTGAGTCGAGAAAGGAATGTCCTGAACTTGAAGGTGATATGGTTTTGGACACTAGTTTGGATAAATTCGCATACGAACTTTCGAAAAGAGTTAATAATACAATTAAAATATTAGGTATTGAATAGCTAAAGCTCAGAGTTAGGTGTAATGATAGAATACTGTAAATGATTAAGTACGGATAAAAATAGGAAGTTAATTTATGAACCGGTCTTTTCATGCTGTTCAATTTGGTGCATTTTTGAAATGCTTAATTCTTTAAATACTTTTCTTATAATTTTTCTGTCACTTATTACTTATGTCTATTCGTTCCTAAATGATACTTCAAATATTATGAAAAAAGAGTGAAATATAATCATGCAAACGTCACCCACATATAAATCAATCAGCATAATATGGTTCGAAGCAGAAGTCGATGCTCGAATATTATCAATATAGGAAGACGCTGTCGCTAACACAGCAACGTCGAGGTTGTTAGCGTGTCTCTCAAGCATCTGTAATTAAAACCATATGCCACATATTATGAGTACAAATGTTAATGGCTGCGTTGTAATTTACCATTCAAGAAAAGAATACTGTATATATTTTAACCTGATGGAGATTTGGTCCCAGTTGTTCGATTTTTCTTTGGTATCTCCCAAGAGCCGTCTGACAGTGAGCCAATCGTTGTCTTTCTACAGCTTCTAAGTTTTCAACACCTTTTCGAAGAACTCCTTCCGTAACTCTAAAGCTAAGATCGAGTTGGATAATTGAAAACTTCCAAATATATATCTGATTTTAAAATGGTACACAAGTACCGTTTTGATAAATGTATTTTCTCCTTTAATTCACTAACACGTTTGTTTGGTGTTCAGCGCATAAACATGTCATAAAATGCAATGAACAAAAAGCTAGGTGAACTATAAGAAATCGGTTTAGTTAAACTGATAATATAAAATTATATAGTAATCTAAAGAACTAACCGTCGTTGTTTTTCGAGATCAATGGTGTCCCAAATATATGATTCTTCATTCTTGTGTACTTGTTCTTCTAGTTTATTTTTTTTCACCGAGTTCTGTTAATTAAACTGGTATTATTATACATTATAAAATATATCCAATATCGAGTTATATATCGGAGATAGAATAGATAGATCACAAAGAATTCGTCAGTTATCTTGCTCAAGTACCTTAGAAAGGCCGTTGCTGTTGTTTTCAGCAGCTTGCTCAGCTTTCTCAAGGCTACGACTTGCTTCATATAAAATACGCTTAAGACGCATCGTCATGACTTTTTTTTCTTTTAATTTTCTGGTTTCCCTTTCAACCAAACCATCTGCCTGAATAGTAGTAGAAATTTATAAAGAGAAAACTTATCAAAGTATTAAATAATTGAAAAGTTCAAAAACGCACAGCTCTAATTGTCTTTTGTTCACTAATTTGGATGGAACGTAAAGGCTGAATGACGTCATCTGTCAGTGCTGAGCCGAGATTGCTGAAACAGAAGAACACCATCATACAAATAATATTACAACAGCGATCACTCAATTAACGGAACCTGTGGAGTGTTGCTTGAACATCGAATTGTTCCGCTACAGATGTCCATCCTTTGTCAATTTCGCTGAAATAGCTAAAATTTTAAGCCATGTGTGTGTGTGTAACATATAAATCAGTAAAAATAAAGAAGTAAAAACCGGTATTTAATGAGATTCACCACTCGGCATGCTGAGTGACCTTGTGTAGACGTGCCGAAAGTTTCTTAAGGGATTTTGAATATTGGAAGTCCATCGCAGCTCTATAAACGAATATATTGAAAGGAACCTACTTCCATGACTTATATATATCTTTTTACAAACTTCTCTTCGAAAATGTTGATAATTTCCTTAAGCACATTGTTGTTATTTTGTACCAGTTGGTGAAGTTGAATGAAGTTAGCTGGAGTCTGTAAGTATTTAATTTCTATTTATGCTTTCTTCAGCTGTTTTATGTGCGTGCCATTCATTGTTTGCCTGCTTCTTCCGGTCCTTCACACTTGTTCGTATACTTCAACAAACAAAATACGTTGATTTTACACTGGTTAGAGCTACTAACAACAGACGACCTCGTTAGTTAAAAGAGCGGTTAAGTAATGAGAAAATTATATTACCACTTCATTCGTTTAATACAACAGTAAGCAAAGCTTGTTTTTTTAAAGATGGAAAGAATATTCGTCGTGGAAATGTAACTATATATAGACAACTATGTCTGAAAAGCCGATGGATACAGTGAACCAGAAGAAATGAAAAAATATTGACTAATTGATTCATATTCCATGTATACATTAAAATAGCTGGTATTAACTGTTCAAAAAGACAGCATAATAGATGTCATATAGTTTTTAGCAGAAAAGGTAGTTCGTGAGGTTGACGTGACTACATGACAATGTACAGTTACGCTCAAATAATATAGAACAACGGTGCGCTACATAGATGTATATAACGTTTATTATTAAAATATTTAGATATAGTTTCTAGTGGAATCAATACTACTGGATGAGGATATTAATCGTACTGATTTCAAGTTACTCAACATTTCTAAGATCTACATGGCAGCTTAGAGAACTATATGCCGAAAATATTTAAATAGCTAAAGTGCAGAGTGTGATAGAATGCCTACCGCGAATCTATCGACGAGTGTAGTGTAAGTACTGGTTGGTAGTAGATCAACAAGTCCACTTAGGCTGTTGTTTCGAGATAGGGAGCTGAGTTGTTGCACCGAACGAGAGAGCGAGCGGCGCAGCCGCGACATTCGCGCGTTCATTTCACAACTGGCGTCTGTGTCTCTTTTGATACACACTCCCTCACCCCACCCGGCCTGATGTCTCCGAACTATATCCATTACAATCGGGTGACAATTTATCTACATCTATTGGTTCTCCATGTTCTCTCATCGACTGTCTAACCGATATGACTAATGTCCGTTGAAGGCAAAATTGACAGTTGCTTGATTATTGATAATGACTTACATCTTTTTACGCTAGTACCAATGCCTTATCATTGTTTCCTTTGTAGTAAAAACAACTACTGCCTCGATATTCACCGTTTTTCATTTTCAGATTTTACTAATTTTTCTTCGATCAGCGAACTTTTATTTACTACTATTATTACCTTAAGTGTTTTCTGCAAAATAGATTACATTTCAAAGCAGTTTTTTGAACAGCTCAATGGGAACAAACGAGTTGTCAACGAACGATTATAGCCAATATACGACATTATTCCATTCTTCACCACTTTCACTCTAGCGGTAAATTTGTTCTGCGAATGACCACTAAGTGAAGATGGGATAGGTTAATATTGATTGATTATAAGTATTTAAAACTTGTTGATTAAATTTTGACCAATATGAATAATAGTACATATTAATACCAACTAAAAAGGTTATTTACGAAAGCATTGTAGTATTTCTGACATATACAGTGGAAAACTAATAATTTATTTCTGAAGTTGGATACCTTTAGAAGGACTGGCCCATTTATAGTACAGTAAATCGATATTCTAATACGCGGTCATTCCATAATGGTATGGCCGTCGATACGCCTGACTGGTGGCGAAATGACCGCCGATCTCCAAAGTTGAACTGTAAACAGAAAGAGCGGGAAAGAAAAAAACCACAAAATTCTAAGATTCAATAAACAATAGATAAAATTATTTTTACTTTATTATATCCTACACAGGCACTAATTACATGATATGTGAAGTTCTAAAATGCATATCCGTCCCCTTACTCTCACATATAAGCTATTTCGTTCTTTTAATCTTCTTGTTATTCAGCCACTATATTTTCACCGGATTAAGGTACGGATATCAAATATACTCTTCCATGGTGTATACTTTCCTGCTACAAAACCAATATCCCATAAATGGAATGCTCTAAATTGTAAAAGAAATAATGTGAGAAAAAATGCATCCTTTATTGCAAATACAATAGAGCTAAATTTTAAAAAACCATTAGCATACATCTGAGATCTGTAGATTCCTCTGAGTGATTTTTATTTTGAGGAATAAATACATTAAATTAATAAAGGTTTCATTTGCTTGATTTCGTGCCCTGCTTTCCATTCATTTATTAATAAGTACTAATTATTAGCAGAATCCCCCCTTACCTAGAATGCTTATAATGTGCAAAATGGGTGAAGTAGGCAAAACACACTTCAGTGAAATTTTTAAACATTTAGTGAAAATGAAATCCATAGTAGATTTATGAAGAATATATCCTATTTCAGTTGCAAGGACATCGTGATCACAGACACGTGTAACCTTTCTCACACATCTCCTCCAAATCTGAACTCTCTTATGAATTATCAACAGTGGAAAAATTATAGATTGAGAAAACTTAGCCTATTTTCCATAGCGTTATGTTCACAGTGCTAGAAAGAAAAAACGAAAAATTATGGGAGTAAAGAGTGACATTAACATTAACATGACTTTTTCACCCCAAACTGCCTTATTACTTACGGTATATACTACAAATCCAATACTTCCTAAATAATAGCCGTATGCGATAACCAAATTCACATATATGGAATATAATCGCATTAGTACTTCTGTATTATATATTCAAAATGATATATTATATATCGGGAAGATTCCTCTCCATGAGAAGTAGCCCTATTTAATTTTTCTTATATTAATACCCATCATTTCATGCTGGAAAAATAACTTCACATCAAGTAATAATTTATAATATAAGTACTCTAAGATGAGTGATAATCAACAATAAACTTTCTAAGTGATTTAATGAAATGTGAAAATTAGCTTGAAGAAACTAGTCAAGTAAATTTTTTTCCTCTTAAATAATGATCTACATCTCTGCGGTCCCAACATTAATTAGTATTCTATTACATAACAGAAATTACTTTATTTTGTGCATTCAAAGTCTTTTAAATTCCGAACCTCCAAAAATTGTACTCTTTCATGTATTAATACTTTTAAAAGTATCCTCACATATTATGATTTAAAGGAATTTCAAATTGTTGGTATAAAAATCTCATAGCGAACTGAAGGTATTGCGCGGTAAAACAAAATCAATGGTCTGAATTTCGAACATCGATCGATCATACTGTCTTCATTGAGGTAATTGTTCGTTTTTCTGTTAATTCTCATCGCTTCTTCGTTTATTATTTACCCGAGATTTTTAATGGGTCAATTATAGATGGTTTTAAGTTACTATTTCATCATTTGCGACATTAATTAAATGTTTGTAGTTCTTAGAAATATTGTTAGGAAATGTGAATCCAGACAGTTTATAAAAGTGGAGAGCACAGAAACTCACTTATTCATTACACAATAGTTTCCTTGAAATAATATAAATAAATATGGTAGTCTTTTAAAGGGATGTCAGTTAATACTAATTATCTGTGTTTATTATTGTGTATTTAGCTATTAAAAACATTTAATTGCTGCAAGTCTACCAGAAATTAAAATTCAGTCAAACGGTTGCCGCTGTGCGGCTAAATAGCCGATATGGATTCTGTAGCATCCGCCGGATTTCTCTCATCATTACTCGATAACATGGATTTACTCACTAACCCTTACATCGTCTCTCTTGAGAGATCAATCCCGGTTAGTGTAAACTATCACATTCAAGTGTAGTATAAATATTTAGTAAGAATAGCGTGTTAGGCTATAGGTGAAGTAATTACAAAGTTTAATGAAATTTTTAGATCCAAGATTCTGCTCTGCTCAATCTTCCAGACAAGGCACTTGATAATATCGTGTCATTTATTCCTCTTAAAGGTTAATTTATCAAAATTATGATAGTAAATACAGGGAGATGATATTACTGATAACTTATCGCAATTGTTTTAGAGAGAGCACTTTTCATCTCGCCAGTATGTCGAAGAATGCGTGAAAGTGTGAATCGTTCTATTACTTCAGTTGCTTTTTATAAGGACCAACTGGATGGTCTAACCGATATCAAGATCAAGTATTTCCTTAGTATCTATGGCGCACAAATAAAAAACATTAACTTTGATCTGTTTCGTTCAACTACTATTGAGGTTTGTTTAAATGGAAGAATATTAAAAAGGTCTTTTTTATATTTGTTTGCTTATATATATCATTACGAATTCTAGGAATGTACCCAGTGGAGTTGGCGCCAATCTGTAATTTCATCAGTTAAGATGTGCCATAATCTTCGAGAATTAAATATTCTTGTATGTAATAGGCATCGTCTGAGGGATAATGATTTGCTTGCGGTAAAATCCATGTTTTTATTTAATTCATCTCATTTAGAATTATCATAGATTGTTTTATAGATTACTGGATAGAGTTATATTGAATATTGGTAAAATGTTGATTACATTGATTATCTATATATTTTTGTAGATATTTCGCGAGTGTCCACAGCTACAAGTTCTTTGCGTAGATGCACAGTATTTAAATGGCCACTGTTTTCAGGTTTTTTGCAAATCATTAATTTATTCTTAATGAGTTTTTGAATGATTATTACTTGTTGTAGTTAATCGAATGCATAATTTAGATGGCCCCAGTGAGCATAACACGTTTAGAAATGGAGATGTGTTACAGGATATCTGAGCAAGCCATGCGTTGTATATTTATGAAACTTAGGAAACTAACAGTAAGGGCTTTTCTGTGCTTTATATTAAGCCATAGTCTCTTTTCTTTAAGTCCATTATCTTCCAGACATTCCATGTGTCACAGCTTCTGATTCTCAAAGATTCGTTGGTGTCAGGTATTGTGCACAACCTGAAAAATCTTCGCGAATTGTCTATTGTTTCTCACCAAGATAGTACTTACAAAGGTTGGATTTATGCGTTTTACATAGCTTGGAACGTTTTTCAAAAGTATGTCTTATTTTTTCTTAGATCTTTCTGCTAATGGATTAGCTCAATTAGCTCGTCTTCCATGTCTCCGTTGTTTATGTGTGGAAGGTTTGTCAGTTGTCACGGACAGATTTCTTACAGTGAGTTACTGTTGTACTGATCAAAGTATTATTTAAACTTATATTAGAATAGTCTTATTTAACCGCTTTCTTGCATTAAATTGGTGACAAGAAATAGCTTTACTATATTATGGGAAACATTTGAACTTTTTTACTCTTCAATTGAAAGCTATGTACTCTTGATCATGAGCATTTATCTTACAGCGTTACTTAGCTTGTGAGGTTTTATAATTCACTATATATATATATATGGTTTATATTTATCGAGTATTTAGGAAATTAGTGATGAATCAATTAGCTCATCGGCTCGGACAATCACCAGTCTTTCACTTGCATTCTGTTTTAATGTCAGCATGTGAGTTTTTAAATATGCGTTATGTATATGCATGTGCTTCTATAGATAAAAATAGCATGGGTGCTTCTATTTGTTAATGTCAATTTTCTTATTGATTATTAGGCATGGAGTGCAACGTTTATCACGCATGTCATCTCTTCAAAACCTCAATCTTGACGGCATAACAAAAAGAGATATTTCAATTGGACTGGAAAAGGTGGCTAAGGAAGGCCGACTTGTTCGAGTTAGTCTTTTGTTTTTATGTTATATGTGCACTATTATTACCAATTTTTGCCAAAAATTACTTATTTTGCAGCTTCTTCTTGCGGAGAGGACGAATGTATCTCCAGAATCTCTTATGCGTATTGTCCAATATAGTCCAAATCTTCGTCTTCTAGACATTACTAACAATGAATCGATATTTAACTGGCATAGCGCAAATACACTGGTAAGAAACATTTAAAAGGAAAATTCATGTTTATGGAGTTTTTATTATAGGTGTCTTATTGGGCTAGTATGCAATATCCACAGTTAGCAATTTTAACTAATGAACATCTCCCGTGGAATATGGTTTATCGACCAAAATATGAATGCGGTGGACGAGTCCCAGTCAATATTGTTCACCTTCATCGCGGAAGTGTACCATTGTTAGTTATTATAGTCAGCTTTTATTATCTTTTATTCATTTTTCTTATTTTGACTATATTATAGGGACGAGGTGATGCAGGATTCTGTACTTTCTACTGAGGAGCCCCACCAACTACCTCCAGGGCTTCTTTATCCCTGTCTACGTCGTGGTAATAGATATCGTCTATTATGGGAGGCACTTGGACCTGCTAAGGAAAGAATTGATTCTGGAGAGGAACAGGTAAGTACTAGATTTTTACCAATAATATGAAATCATTGTGAATTTCGTACGTTATTTTTAGAAGGAAAACACATCACCCAATATTCTTTCACCTGTTCCAATGTATAATGATCTGGCCGAGTTGGCTGTGTCACATGTTAAGGATGGTTCATATTTCGGAATTAACAGAGCTCCCGTTGTACCTGCCACCTTTTGTCCTTCTCAGCCTCCTCCACCCTTGGGGAATAAACGCAATGTTGATTTTATCAAGTATGTAGTATGTAAATTTCCGTGTGCTAGTTTGGCAGTTATCTTCGTGTTGTTTTAATTTAAATTTATTTTAAGTGCAAGTGCAACTTGTAATAGTAAAGCAAAAGGCGTTGAAAAAGGCCCTGGCGGATCTTCAATGACTCCATATAACCCAATTCCACCAATGGACTCGTCGGTATTAGATAAACCATGTCCGTACCCCATGCTACAGGTTCCTTTTGATGTTTCAATTCCACCTCCTTTACTCGGACAGTGCTCGCCAAGGTTTATTTTTCAATAGCAGTTGCTTTAGAATTAAATTTTAACCTTTCAACTATGATTTTTATAATTTATTATTTCAAGGTCTCCCGCTCATCTTCCCAGTGGGTTTAGCTTCAAGCCTATCTCAGATTTTGATGATCCACATAGCAGAGATTGGTGTAAGTTAATACTATGATTTTTTTCATGGTAATTCAACTATACTACCGTTTGCAATTATATTTAATAAAGCAATTTTAATTCAGCCATGGACGCCCTAACTCTCTTGATGAATACTCATGCATATCGTGATGGCGCTCGAGTTGGTCCAATGGATTGCAAGGAAGGGCTAGTGTTCAAACCAGATGGCTTGGTAGGGTTCGAAGCAGCTCTCGACATAATTACTTCGGGAAGCGCAGGGGCCCCAAGGCCTCCGATTGAGATTCCTCAACAGCCCGTGTTCCACTATACACGAGGTCCCCGCGCGAAGCGTCGTTCCAATCCTCCTGCTCGCGCGCCTACTGTTAATTTTTTAGCTAGCGATTTTCCTCCTCTCAGCCTATGAATATATTAATATCATTAGTTGCTGTATTTTATCACTATTCATGAAATATCCTGAATATGGATGTAGTATTTGTATTTTAAGCTATATGCGTTAACTTGATCTCTACAACTGTTGACAGATATTTATGCATGCATAATGATTTCTGTGAATATATTCAATTTGGTTTTAATTGCGAACCTATTGTTTATTAGTACGCTATTTGTATATTAGATTAAACGGCTGGATTATATACTTTCTCACCTAGAGTTATCCTAGTTAGGAGCTCTGTTATCATTTTCAATCATGGCGAGATCTCTATTTAAAGCCATCTTCGTCATTGCCTTATTTGTCAATTTTCAACTGTCTTTCTACGCTTTTATTACCTTGGCTACGTCTTCACGTTGCATTATATTTGCTCAACGAATAAATGTTTGAATCGTTCATTTTGATTAACTATCGCTTGAGCAAGTGTAATTCGCTTGCATACTGTATTTGTCACTATCGAGTTATTTTCGTAACTCAGTGGCATGGTTTTTCGTATAGAGAAATGCTAAGTTATGCTATAGCTATGTAGAGTCGTCATCCAATTTTTTTCAGGTAGAAGATCTACATAGGGCTGTGCGGATGACTGATCGTGAACTTTTGGCAAGATGTAATATGTATGATCTTCCCCTAAGAAGGCATGAAGCAGTTCATGCTCATACCCACTCATCTCTTACTCAGCGCTTCTCTGTTCCCGGTCGCCACCAAGGAATAAATTCTCCATAGGTAATATGAGTCCTATATATTTTTCACTGTTGAATACATTCACATATTATAGATTTAACATCTTTTTTAACTCGATATTAGAAATAATATTGCCACTAACCATTACAATTATCAAGTGATTTAATCCCTGTTGTCTTTCATGACGGAATCTTGACATTTTGTAGATAATTACTTAATTGTATTACTTCTTTAAACGAGATTGTTATCTTACCTATTTTGTGTGTGCTCATGCTTTATCACCTTTTTAGTATTGAGTGTATATCACTATTGACCTGATTCAAACCTATAGATGATTATTAAAAACATACCTATTTTGAGAAAATTTCTTTGAGCATCATCTGAAGATTTGTATTTTTACTAATGATTTCATTTAAAATATGTATAAGTGGAGAAGGGTACGGAAGGAGCTAATTTGTTGAAGACACTCATCCTTTCTATTGACTATTACCTCGATTTTTCATTCGAATACAGTTTTGTGGTTTTCCTAGTGAACAACTCAATATCTATATGATTAATGATGTATCGAAGTTGTTGTCATTGTCATGAAAATTCTTATATATAACCAAGCATGAGCTTGACTTTCTGTATATTTTCCCCAAGCCATTTTCTGTTGGCCTAAATGTTAGGTGTATCTTATGTTATACGGTATGAGATTTATTACACATTAATACTAGAATTTATTTGCCAGGGTGTTGGTAACTGAATAGATCGTTCTCTAATGTTGCGAGTTAACTCGTTTTATGTGAAAACTATTGTTCGGACATTTCATTATACTGAAGTTTTTGGTGGATCACATTATTGGATGTTCTGTATTTATTCTCTTTGATCTGATGGCCATTACTTAGTTGTTTATTATTGGTGCTGCTGAAAGTATTAACCTCTATTGTTTAAGTTGTGGGTTATTTTATATTCAAGCATTATTGAAATAGATGAGACTTTTCACTTGGTCAATCGCGCTTATTAACTCGGTACAGATAAGTGAATCATTTTTATTGATATTTTAGACTACTGAAAATAGGATCACTTGCGTCAGTATGTAGCATTGATGTGCTATGTTTTTGTCTATTTCTGTTTCTCTGTTGCTCTTTTTGCTAATTTCTGAATTGTTATTTGAATAAATGAGGTTTTATTTGCTACTCTTCCTGTGAATTGTTAATAAGCTACATTTACAATTCACTAATCAATAGACTCACCTTTAATAGAACCATAGTAATCTTTAGTTCTTTGCAATAGCTTGCAATTCACACGACTTATTACTCTTTCCTAAGCCTATGTTCTCATAAACAGCTACTCGGGTGGAGCACTTGGGTAGTTATTTCTGTCGAGGGTTACGGAAAGTGTAGATGTTGCTGGAGTATTAGAGTCGATTATCAATTTTTTCATTTTCCCTTATGTTATGCTGTTCTATTAGTGTACTTCATATTTAATAGATTAGCTGGAGTAAATTGTTGGCGATTGAAATAAGTTTGAACCATCTTGTAGATTTACTGATTTTTTAATTTCTCAATATGAAGTAGTAATTTTCATTCTCTGAAGCAATAGAGCTCGATTATGATATATTCCAGTGAATAGCTTAGACTTGTATTGTTATCCATGAAAAATGTATGAGATGTTCTTGGAATTGCTGGTTTAGAAATAGACAAGAGTTCTAGAGAATATCCCGCAGTGACGCTTGACTGTCAGCTACACCTACTTATCATTATTTCTACCTTCCTATATTCGGATAATACCCGTATAAGAAAAACCAACGGAGTCTTTCATTTCCGAGGTTGTTAGTAAACATTTATATAACCATGATTTTTTTTCCGTAGCTTTAATGTTTAATATTTATATAGTGACTTTTAATCTAAATTGCATCATTTCAAGTATATTATCATAGCATTCTTTAAGATTATTGTGCCACTTCGTTTTCTGGGTAATCTTCAAGTTATTCAGTCTTTATTCAATTTGACGATATTGTTAACTGTTCAGCCGGGCTCATTCACATATTTCTTATGATTCTTGTTTATCATCATTTTTAGATGACTGATGAGATTTTCTAAGAAAAAAGAATTGTTTTCCTCAGCTTATTAAATTTAATTTCTTGCATTCATAATTACACTTATCTATCTTTTCAATCTGTGTTTCTGATGTTTCTTGCTTTAGTTTATCGTTTCTTTAGCTTTATTACAGTTGTCGATGATAATTAAACATTCCATACTAATTTGTATTATTCATCTTGCTTTTTGCCACCATTATCGGTTAGAAATTCCTACATCTTTACAAGTAAGTGCCTTGGAATTTTTGAATGTAAAAGAAAAAAAGAGGTCGGATGGTAAAAATTGCATGATTTTTCTATTTAAGGTCAATCGTCGTTCTGAAATTTCAATGAGAAACGAGCCTATCGATATAAGGAAGCGGTTCCGTGTTAAATACATTCGTGAACTGGGCAAACTTAGTGGTCTGCTAAATCTACAAGCATCAAATAAATTTACTCATATTCTAACATGACAATTTCCTTCTATATTAACCTTGATATGCATTTGTTCAACTGATAATATCTCTAAATTCCAGATGGCGAAGCTTCAGTACCATGGATTCCTCCTATGTCCCATGATATATGGAATACGCAAGAACGTATATTTGATCTCTTAAAAGTTATTGAACAAGTAACTAATTCTCACTGAGAATACCACTTTTAATTGCCAGTTTGTCTTATAAATACACTAGGTAAAACTAAACGAAATAACTCATAATACTGAATAAAATGGCGAACAATGGTTTCGTATTGTTCTGCTTCCGGAATACGTATACGTTATGTAGGCGTGTTATGCTATTCATCACTATCAACACAATGAGTTATAATATGAAACATTTATATTTCAGATTAGCTACATTAAAGAAAATATGTGAGCAGATTACCCATTGTATAACATTGTAATGGACATACTCGTGAAAGGTCAAATAGCACCAAAATAAGTGAATTATCGGAGGTAGCTGCCAACGACTCGCGTGAGGTTCAAAGTAAGATTAATTTTATCACTAAAATAGAGGTTAAATGATATTCCGATTACACTACGGTTGTAACCGCTGCTCTTGGTTGCGCTTCAAAAATGGCCAGAGACGATACTTCAGTAACCATTCTTAAGGGACGGTGGCGGGACATTCTGATAATTTTAGATGAAACCACTTCTTCAATGATAGTTGGCTCGTCAGCGCTTGACTCTGTTGAAGACATCATGGCATTGGCTATGTGTTCAGGAGTCGACTGTTCGAGTACCGTATCTAGCTCACGGTCAAATGATTTAAACACCATTGAGCGCTTTCGAGGATGTGTTAAGTTGTATGCAGAAGCACTTTTGACAGGAACCTTTACGGTATAAATGGGACTGAAAATAGTAATATTTGCACGGAATATCGGAAAACACATCAGACAGAACAAGAGAAGGAAGAGAAAGAACATGAAATAGGTCCTTTAGTGCAACGTAGTAAAGACTTACCATTTTTCTAGTTCTTCAGCATCATCATCGTTCTCATTAATATCATTGGCGGAATAGTATATGTTATTAGTGGTGGCCATAGATAAACTATCCTGAACTTGGTCTGGACCTTCTGGCGTTCTATCCAGGCTAATAAGAGAAAAATAGTCGGAGAGTGAAGATGAGGAAATATTATCATATCGTGAGTGGAGTCGCTCAATCTTCACTAAAATAGTTGATATGTAGGACAAAAAAGAGAAAAAATTAATATCAAAAACCAAACAAGCGAATCGTACATGATCGATCCTGACTATCCCTTGAAATGGTCATAGTGGCAGTGCTTTCTTGATCACTATTTTCTTTGCTTGAACTGCATTTTTTAGAAAAATCTTTAACTATGATTATATCATTAATTTGTCTTTCCTCTTCTAAAGCCGCTTTTCCTTCTTCGGCGGTAATTCGAGGAGACCGGTTCACAGCTGAAAAATCTTTTATAAATATGGGTTTACTCATTCCTGATTATTCATTTAGAAGTAAATTAAATATAAACTAACGTCGACCTAAGGTCCGGTCAAGGACTTCCTGAAAAGTTTCACTAAACACTTCAATATGCTGGTTTAGCCATGGATGCTGGCGAATATTAAGAAGGGCAGCCCTTGATCCAGCTGCCGTTGTTAAACAGGATTTAATCAGTTGACAGCAATCTATAATTAGTTATTTCCATTAATATACTCCGATTCCATACTTTCTTATTATTATTTCGATAATATTCCCGTTTATAAATATTTTTGATGATCCGATGTTCTCCTTCAATTGCCAATGAAAACCATTCGCGATAATCGATAATATTCGACCTTGAATAATTTTCTCTAGCGATGGTACATAGATATAGTTCGAGTATGGAAAAAACTAAGCCTATTAATAAAACGTATCATATAATTATGTGGGTATATACAGTGGTACTCAAGATAACTGGTAACAACACGCAGCGAGTGCCTTAAGTGCACTAAGGGCATCATCGATTGTAACTCACTCCTAAATGATCTATTTCGTATCCTAATTATTCGGGAGCTAGTTCTGGTTGGTTACTGCTACTTCTAATGGGAGGCTTTCTGAATGGCTTTAGAAGTCCGACGAAATTAGCAGATTCAAAAGCATTTGAAGAAGTGGTAGGTGGTAGCAGATCACCAGCCAAGACACTGCCAGGGATGTTCTCCAATCGTTCCTCAATGGCGCTCGATAAGTATTGTGATGGCCTTGTGGTGTAGGTCACACGGAGTGGGAATGGAAGCGCAGGATCGGATCCGCTCTGTCCCCGGAGCTTCTCTCGGTTTCCGCTTCTTCCTTATTGCCAAAATCGTCCGATGGATAGCTTCGCAACAATTCTCTTCAAAATAGCAGTTTGTATGAGACAAAAGTTGGCTAAACGTGGCAGAGTGTTTCACTTGACAGGTAAAGATTCCCTCGCAAAGATTTCCAGAGTATCGGTGACCAGTGCGAAGGGTATTAGCGGGGAGTGCGAAAACATGCTACTAATTCGTTACTTACATCAGTTTCTATATTCACGGCTTTTTCAGAATATACGTTGAAAGTAGGAAATATTACCAGGAATATATTCATATAAACACTTATATACCACTAAAAAAAAAAGTAATCTACTCTTGTCACTTCTTACGGTGCATTCCCAGTGCTTCCATGGCCTGGTGGTAGACGTCGGCGCTTAATTGGGCGAATCGTGGTTTCGATCCGGGCCAGTGCTTTTGGTCTTCTCAGCTATTTAGTAATAGCTGATCATTTATTGTGTATGTGCACTCCCGGCTGAGGTACGGAACAGGCTTAGGTGGGGGTTTCGGCTATTCTCGCGACAATCGGCAAACGACCGAGCCAGCGGTAAGTTTCTGTGCACTTGGACGTATGCTCTGGACAATTCGAGGAACGTAAGCTACTGGTGAGTTTTCCTTTCTATTTTTCAGCGCTCTCCTGAGCCGAGGCATTTGCCTTAGAGCTCTCTTGAGCCGAAGCATTTGCTTTCGAGCTCTTCTCCCACGTCCCCTTCGGGAGAAGACAGGGATAATTTTGGACGCTTCTGAAGCGTTTGGCACTTAGGTGCCAATATTCAGAATGTAAGGGGAGGCTATGCCAAAATTTTCCAGGTTTTAAAAACATGTATTATATCCTATTCTTTTATATATAGATAGAACCTTAGCTATATTTCAGCTAAGGCCTCCAAAATTAGGAAGGATATAACCCCGTACCCTTAAAAGGTATAGGGTAGTATTCCCTCCAAAAGACCATTTCCTACCTTCCCTATCCGGAAGGTAGTTCTGGTCCTGTCCAGCTACTCGTAGTGAGTGGCTTTCGAAGGGCTTTTGAAGCCCGAAGAAACTAGAAAATTGAAAAATATAAACACTTTTTGGTTTCCGTACTTTTCGCTGGTTCAGTTTTTCTGTCGAGAGATAAGAGACGCAGAGACAAAAAATTGGGCATAGATTCGTCTTTCCAATGTTTTTCAGCGTGACCCGTTAGGGTCAAATGGCACCTAGGTGCCATAGAGCTCCTGAAGCAGTTCAGCACCAAAGTGCCAAACGCTTCAGAAGCGTCCAAAATTATCCCTGTCTTCTCCCGAGGGGAGGTGGGAGAAGAGCTCGAAAGCAAATGCTTCGGCTAAAGAGAGCTCTAAGGCAAATGCCTCGGCTCAGGAGAGCGCTGAAAAATAGAAAGGAAAACTCACCAGTAACTTACGTTCCTCGAATTGCTCAGATCATACGTCCAAGTGCACCGAAACTTACCGCTGGTTCGGTCGTTTGCCGATTATCGCGAGAATAGCCGAAACCGCCACCTAAGCCTGTTCCGTACCTCAGCCGGGAGTGCACATACACAATAAATGATCAGCTATTACTAAATAGCTGAGAAGACCAAAAGCACTGGCCCGGATCGAAACCACGATTCGCCCAATTAAGCGCCGACGTCTACCACTAGGCCACGACGACGCACATCCTTGTGCATGAGTATTGACATCAATACATTATTTCACGCTGTTAGTGTCAAATGAATGTATGTATTTTTATATTATTAATAGGTATTTGTCGATTGCTCCTATAATCAACTTTTAAGCTGAATAACTGAACAGAGTAAGTTATGTGTGCTGAACGATTAAACTGCTTTATTTCTACGGCCTTCCATTATTGTTTTTGCACTCATCACAGGATGTCCTCGAGACATATGTGAGGGAATTCGTCTACCTCTCAAGTGACAGACTTGGGCGCAAGAGTCCAATTTATTCAACTATCCTCCCACCCAGAAACATCTAGCAGCTATTTTGAAGAGAATTGTTACGAAGCTATCCATCGGACGAGTTTGGCAATAAGGAATAAGCGGAAACCGAGAGAAGCTCCGGGGACAGAGCGGATCCGATCCTGCGCTTCCATTCCCACTCCGTGTGACCTACACCACAAGGCCATCACAATACTTATCGAGCGCCATTGAGGAACGATTGGAGAACATCCCTGGCAGTGTCTTGGCTGGTGATCTGCTACCACCTACCACTTCTTCAAATGCTTTTGAATCTGCTAATTTCGTCGGACTTCTAAAGCCATTCAGAAAGCCTCCCATTAGAAGTAGCAGTAACCAACCAGAACTAGCTTCCTGATAGGAAGACTAGGAAATGGTCTTTTAGAGGGAATACTACCCTATACCCTTTAAGGGTTGGCATAGTATCCTTCCTAATTTTGGATACTTTAGCCTAAAGGTAGCTATGGTTCTATCTATATGCAAACGAAATATAAACTATAGATAATTTTAAAACCTAGGATACAATAACCATCTTATTGAATGCTTTACGCCTTCTGTGGTCCACTTATATTCGCATAATGATCTTTTCAACCTGAGATATCCCCTTTTTCATCAAAAGTAAACTTTGCATGGAACTAAGGAAATTGTATTGGAGAGGACCACAATTTGATGCCGACTCCGAGTCTGTAATTAGAATACAAAATAGATCATTCGGAAGTGAGTTACAGTCGATGGTGCACTCGGGGCATTCGGTGCATTTTGTTACCAGTTATCCTGGGCACCACTGTATTTTTAATTTTATGAATTATTTCAATTGAAAGTTGCAAACCTTTAGTTAAATAACTAGGGAACTTTACTCGTCCAAGACATATTTGTATTTCGTTTTTGAATGGCAACTGTCCGGTCACTAAGATGTACAGAAGTACTCCAAGTGACCAACTGGTAGCCTCGAGAGGGAGATACTGTAATTGTCGAAACCACTCAGGAGGACAGTATGAACGCGTTCCTAAAATAGATCGATTTAACTCATATAATTATAAGTAAAAAAATGAAATAATTAAAGTAGGACTATAAGAAGTTGTTTCAAATTATTAAGGAATAACTACATTATAATTAATTAGGTAAACCTTGGAATTCTTTCTTCATGGCTTTTTCTACAGGAGTTGTTGCTCCAAAATCAACTAGTTTCACCTCTCCAGTATCCATGTTTACGATTAAGTTCTCATCCTGAAGAATACTGAAGTATTTGCCACGCATAAACTGGCAACCAGATCTCACTAATTGTCGTCAATTGATTGTTTATATGCACACTATGAGCACTGTTTTTATCAAAATTAAACGTGACAAGAAACCTTCTCGAGAATGATCATTCACGGGTATGAAGGACATTTTTGACCTACTTAATAAATGGAATCCTTTGAGACTTTCGTTTGCGAAGTTTTAGATTTGAATTCAGTTAAGGAGATGTTTCCCATATTTCCATATCTTTCTTAGTATACAAATTGTTATTGCCAGATGACCATGTCTATTTTGAGGAAACATGCCCTGTCCAATCGAAGTGCCACAAATCACGTATATTTGCCAGCAGATACAAGGAGGACTATAATGAAATATACGTTAAGCGTCCCCACTAAACATCTTCTAGAATAGTTATCCACTGACCAGTATCCTAGAACCGTCACACTTCTTTTTTTAACTGAAGCGAAAACTGCAACTTCGCAAACGGAAGTTTAGTTTCCTGAAGAACGAAACACTCTTCAAAGGCAGTCTTTCTAACAAATCTATGACGGCTAATATGGTGACAGAGAATCAAATAGATCTCCTCTTATATCAGATTGCCCTATCAATGAGCCGCTAATTGAGCAATATCGTAGGTCACACGGATTCGGTAAGAAATGTGTAATTGAAAGGAACGCAAAGAGTAAAATCTACAGTAACAAGCTGGTGATAAATTTGAATATGAGTTTTCGACAACATGATTATATTGCACCTCAGACTTCTAGATTATGGTGAGACATAGAGAAGTGTAAAAGTAAGATACCTAACGGCTTCGTCTACTTATACGTACTTCGAAGAGTACCTTCTTGGTAATCTACCACCCTTCAAGCTACTAAATAATGGCTTGAAGTTTCCGGCGCCTGCTTTTCTTGGCCAAACATTCTCGTACTCTGGACGCAAAATTGTCTATGAAAGAAAGTGCCATGTTCTATGCAAGCTACTTTGTGAAGTAGATATTGAAGGCAACCGATTTTCATTATAGATCAAGCTATGTAGTGTCCAACACTGACAGTGCTGCCTCAAACTTCCAGTTATAGCAGTGATGAGCTGTTCCCAAGGTACTTTAAGGTATTCGTGATTTTTTACATGATTTCTATGCGTTTCTAGTTGCGGTGCACTGAAACTGGAATGCTGATGCTCACAAGATCCACTATCTATTGTGCTAAACTTAAGATATCTTCGCAGAAAAATATGTTATAATTGTTTCGAGCTAATTTTTCCGAAGTTTACTAGAGATTTCTTTGTTTTTTAACTGTTCTGAGTCAATGATTTAAATTGCTAAATAAAGCTAAAAACATGGATGCTGGAACTTGTAAAATTTAATAGAAGCATTGTGTCTTTTTGCAGTAGCTAATGCTATCACCTTAATATCTCTGTGAATAAGTCCATGCTTTGCATACATGTCGCAAACAGTGTCTACGACTTGTAAAAATATTCCCCTCGCTGTGGTCTCGTCTAATCGGCCGTAGGTGGACACCAAGTCAAATACGTCCATGCATGTTGATGGACGTTCCATAACTATTAGGAATCCTTTCGAACTGTAAAATAAGGATTTAAATAAATAACCAAATAGTTTAAGGAATGCAATCAGATTTCTGTAAAAGTGATTCACTTAGCAAACCAGTCGATTAGTTGAACAACGCCAATAACATCTTTACATGTCTCCAGATGGCAAACCTCAGATGGGATCAACTGATTACATGTCTGAAGAATAATCCTATATATGTATTATACCAAAGCAAAGTGATATATGAGATTAAATCGATGAAGAGGCATATTAAAAAATATACATCCACACATTGAATATACCAATTAAGGTTCATACCATAGTCCATTCCCGAACGTGTTTGTGTTCTACAAATTTAACAGCTACTGGCAGGCCGTCGACGGAACGAATTGCCTTGTAAACAATGCCGAAACCGCCTCGACCGATCTCTTCCAATACACGATACTGGCGTCTGAACTCTTTGGCTGAGTGAGCTGAAAAGAAAATTCTATTCCTCAGAATCTTTCCACCATTTTGTTATATTGTTATTAGCATTTTCTATTCTGTTACTTTCATGATTGGTCATTCGTACTAATATAAATAAGTACATATTAAACTAATACACTTTAAACCTATTGAAGTAATTAATTTTTAATTTAGGGTAAATTTAGTTTAATCCATATGTTACCCAAATTCCTTGAAAAAAATTAATAATAATCAAATCGATTTCTTGAAAATTTGCTTATTTATCAACTGTTGTGAGCTTTCACATAAGGAACAGAATTTCTTACTAAAACAATGAAACTCATCAAATACCGAATACATTTCGTGTTTTGCGATCTTTCGTATTGACACTGTTCATCGTGAGATGATCATGTTATGAAAGTTAATTTCAGAAGCATCAAGAAGAGAGGGGAGGAGGAGACAAGGGAAGAGGACAAATTTGGGTAAATGTTGATATGAACAAATACACGTATTTAAGAACCAGTTTAGTTTAAAAGCACAACAAGAACTACAGAAATTAGTGGAACCCATGACATTTGGGTCGCATGTGTTTATAAGAGGATAAAATAATGTTGGCTATATTTGGTCATATCCTGGCGTTAAAAACGAGGAAAACATATTTGCAAAATAAATTGAAATATTTTCAATGCACTTTTTTCAATCATTCTTTGCCTTTAAAATCTTGGACGATAACAAAGAGTGAAAGACATTTGAACGTGTCGGGGAAATTGATATGTGCCAAAAACTGTGTTAAAGGAATTAACATACCTTTCTGATGAAGAAAGTTTATCTGATAAGAGCAGCAGACTGTCAGATCTTGTAGTTTACGTTTCAACATCCTAAAAGATTTCTAATAATTCATTTATTGCTAGTAGCTTATAGTAAAAAAAAAAGTGTTTAGGAATGAGAATAAGTGGATAACTCATGGAGTAGAAAACTATACAACACGTTCGTAAATATAATGTTTTTCGAAGAAGTTCGGACGACAGATGAAAAGGAATCACACTTGGCGATGTTGTGCATGATCAAGGCAGGTACGCGCCTTATCTGATCGAGAGAAAGGGAGGGAGAGAGAGGAGAGAAAGAGACGGGAGATGAGAGAGATCCAAAGAAAGGAAAACGTGATACGAGATTTAAGATGTTTAATAGTGGTCAAAGTAGATTTTCCAGAAAACATAATAGTATCCGAATTGAGGTTCTATCCTAAATACTTCAGTGGTGAATTGAATCTGTTTCTGCGCTCTGCGGTGTTCCACTATAGTTGTATGTGCACAGATATGAATCAAACCTTTGTTGCCACTTTTAGGTGAGCTCATTCATTCTTCTTTTGAATACTGAAAGATGCAAGAAATATCGAGTGCCAATAATATACCTTTAGAAGTGAGACATTTGATTTGTGAGAAAAATTTGCGATATAGTTAAAAGAAATTGAATACAGTAAATAAAGAGTGTGCACTGCAAGGACTACGGATGCAAAAAAAAACGTATCACTGGAACAATGAATTAATCTGGAAATCTGTAAAATAGTTTCAATGCTGAACAATATTGATGCGAACCGATAAAAACTAAAAACAGAAAGTAATCGCGAGGTGTGCAACACAAATTACGTTATCGCATTTCATTTGTACACTACATTACACTGTGAAGAACTTCTTCATTTGGAACATGGAAATGCTCAAGTAGAGGTGATTTCACAGAGAAAGTCCTTCGATTCAATTTTCGAGGCATTCTTATAATTTCGCCTTGCCAGAACAAGCTTGTTATTTGCAAAGATGAACTATAGCATATATTCTAAAATCTAACCCACGAGTCATTTAGTTTTTTTCCAATATTCATATTTTTATGAAAATAGCATATTCAAAGTCCATGCATCAGTTTATGAAAGATAATCGTTGATAGCCATTCTTTATAAACATAGATATAAATACTGCAGTGAAAACAAAACTGCATACAGCGAAGTGTTGAAAATATCAGAGGCGGAGAGAGAGAGATAAAGAGAGAGGAGAGAGAGGACGGAGGGAGAGAGAAAGATCATAGAAATAGATATTTCTCTTTTTTACCCACCTAAGTTTTCCTCCAGATTTGAGCTTATTTACTTGTTTTGTTAAGGTTTATTTATGAAACCAGGGCTGTCATACCACATCCAGAAAATCGCGAAAAATCAACTGGGAACAAACTTGAGAACTAAATATGGATTTGGGAACTCACCAGGTGATATACCAATAGAAAGGCAGACCAAAGATAGGCTACATTCAAACTATCACGCGCAAGCGCAAATGTTGTTTGAAAATATTTCTCTTTCCCTCTCCTATATCGTTCAGAGATCACTTTACTTATAGCAGTTTAGCTCTTGTCCTCCATCAATCACGCGGCCGACCTTTAACTGATCATTGTTTTCTAGAAGATATCATATATCTACATTGTGTATACACGTCTAGTTGTCAGAGTGAACTGTCAATAGACTGGGAGGGATTGACCCATGGTTTGTTTAATCCTTGACGAAACCATGGATTAAATCAGGAAACGTAAAAAGTATCATAAAAGTGAGGAAATATACGACAATTAGATCCACTAAGAATAACGGTGACAGTGGGTACACAAGTGTTCACTATGAGAGATACAAAATTATGGATAAATAAATCGATAGAAAATAGCCGAGAATTATAATCTGTAATCAGACGATCCATCTATTATTTTTCTCACGGTTTTGTCTAGTCAGCATTTATTGTCTTGATTCATTTACTGAGCACTCAAGACTTGTATGCTTCTCCACTTGAAATGCTCTTTAACAAGGATATTTGTGTTGAAGAGGATCAACTGAAACCAGGCATTATCTGACAAGTCCCGAAAACAACGAGTTGTCTAAGGCTCATTCAATAGATCTTCAACACTGCTCTCACAGATTCGTTTATTACATCATCGTCATGCGCGTATTGCTTCTGATAAAAAAAATAAGGAAACGTAATCTTTTGAAAAGATGAATGGTTGAATTCTAGATTGACTATTGGTCCGAGAGTATCTTTCGTGAGAGAATTCATTTCATCTTTTCCGCGTGCGTCATAGCGGAGGATTACAAAGGAACCTCGCATTCGACAATTACACTTTAAAGACACATAGAAATGGGCAAAAACTAGGGACACTTCAGCATGAAAGGAAGAAGAAACAATTGACGAAGAGGCAATGAGTGTGGACCATCATCCGGCAATCGATGCGATGGCATTCAGATGTTGTCATTGGAGGTCATTATCCTTATTATTTCGTGCCCCAAGTTCATTATATTATAATCGGAATTGTTAGAGTGCTTTGTTATGGAAGGCTGAAAGAACAGGGGATTCCTGGTTCGCTCATAAAATTGTCTACGACAACTGTTACATTTATTCTTTAGCTATATAATAGTAATTTGTTCACAACATGCCGATTCATCATTCGCACACAAATTGGAAGTTCACAAAAAATGAGGAGGTTGTTATTTGAAAAGCCAACAGATAGTAATGGACAAATCAACCAATGTTGATCCTTTCAGCAATTTTGATAAAAGAAGAGAAAATAAAGAAAAAGAATAGATAAATTATATAGCACTTTCGAAAACAACAAGTGAAAATTTAAGATCGTGACTCTGATAATAAACAGGAAAATATCATGATTATCCCTGTATACTTAATGCATATTCCGATAAAAAGGTATGTAAAAGAAAATTTATTTACACTATATTCTAAGAATCTAAGTTAAAGAGAAATTTCAATTATTAAATTCTTTCATATGCTGAAAGTTATAAAGAATGTTGGGAAACTTTGGACTAAATATAGACATCTCTACATATGCAAGTTGACAGTTCTGCTCGAAAACATGTTAAGTTGTTTTTTAAAATTGGTTATGATGGTAAGAAAGACAAAAATAATACTGTGGGATGACAATAGGAATCAAAACTAAAAGCTTTAAATTCCTTCAAACAAAACATGAAGAGATTTGAATAAAAATCCATCATTGCGCAAAACACTTAAAACGATTCAGCTGATAGCTTATTTCACTGTTAATTTACCTAGTTAATTAAAATTCAACTAAAAATAGTCAATGATTATAACCAAAAAAGAGCATATTACTTACCGTAGTTCTTTCTGAATCCAGTGCATGCCAAAGTTCTAACAGTGATGGAAAAACCGACAGCAGCAAAAGAGAAAAAGCGCGCGCTCTCGAAAGAATTCCTGTCAACTGAAGCTTGCTCTGCTTACCTTGGGCGGAATTTACATTCTCACCATTCGTGATCCAGTCAAAAGAAACTATGAGTAGAAAAAATAATTCATTTCGTCACTAGAGGTGCAAATGCAGTAAAATTGTTAATATGCGAGTTGGAAATATTACGAATTCCGAAGAACGATGATTGTGACTAGAAGAATGTTGTTGCGCAGGATCTCATCTTGGCTTGGCTATGAGAGAAGCAAAGATGAGAAAGATCAAAATGGTAGAGGTAAAAGAAAAACAAAAAATGAATAGTGTCTCGGACCCAGCCGTGCGCGCGGATTTGATTCAATCATGGAATTATGCGCCTCAAACTGAATTTAGTTGTCCTTATTGCATGTTTTCTGGAACTAAAATAACAATGTCGATTAGAGGAGTAATGAGAGGGGAAAGTCGAAAATTGGTTGAACTCACATTTGGATGAGACGCATGATGTTCTTCTAAGCCCGTCAACTGTAGTACGATCTAACCAAATGTCTGACAGAGACGAATTATTGGAAGATGCAAAGTATTCTAAGTGGAAATCAAGACCAAACTACAACATACAAGTTATATCGAGCCATCAAATTATTCCAATTGCAGCTACTGCGGCAATATGGCATTAGCGTGTTGGCTTTTGCCATATGTTAAACACTAACAACAACAACAACAACAACATATTTTCAAATGGCCAGACATTTAATTAAATAATAGAACACCATATTATGAAAGGCACAGAAATAATAATAATGGTGAGTTTAAGTGACGTTCATGTGATCACAAATCATCAAAAGTACGTGGTTGACAGCAACAAAAGCATGTTTCAGTAGTTGGTATTTCTTTAAAATTTATTGATAAATGCTCAATGTAACATTAGCCTGGCATTGTAGTCTATTCATACCGAAGAATGCTCTTCAAAGGTAGCGAGGTATCTAATCCGTACGTCAATCCCAAACAGAATAGCTGTCCATGCACTTAAGTCCAGTTCTGTAGAAAAAAAAACTCTATAATACTATTTTCTTTGACATACAGATATATCTGGTGCTATTTTCAATAATTCAAGATAAAGAAATTTGAGCTTTTAATTGGAAATACAGTAACATTTCAAAGGAATAATTTAGAATCACAGTCATTTTTCAATAACAGCACTTTGAGAGAAGACGGAATCAGGGTCAAAAACGTCAACCAGCTTATGGAAGCTTAATGATAATGTTATTCTAAGACGTTTTTTTAAACACGTTTTCTAGTGGAAAAAATCAATAATAGATGATTTGTAAATAGTTTATTTTATTTTCGGTCTTCTCTGAATGGTTAAAAGGTCTTTACCTTCGTTGACAATAATTCATATTAAACATTCCATTATCAATAATATGTATAACAGTAAGTATCTAGCAGTTATATCGCTTGATAATATAAATCAATTATTATAATAGAAATTAAATGTTTTTAACTGACACGTGCTAGTCTGTCCAGGAAAAAGTCTATTACAATTTCAAAAGGTAGCGAAAGGAAAATAGGTTGATAACAGTCCCAAACACCGCAAAATACTTTCAGTTTACAAAGTACTGATACAAACAACTATAAGAGAGGAAATATGATCAGAATGAGGGAAAAATACTTCAATTAGATACTCCAATTAAGCATGTTGGGAAAACTTCGTTTTTAAATAGTTTAAAGTAGAGAGGTATTGAAAATAAATTCTACAAGACACTTCCCTTTCATTTTCATTTAATTTAGAATAAATTTTAGTAATGATTGATCTCTAATATTTCTAGCTTGAGAAAATATAGAAATAGATGCCTTTATTGAAATACCACAAAATAGTTGCAAATTAGAACTAATGATAGATCTTGCATTTTTTATTGATAAAAAGAGATTTGCCAAAAGTTCAAATGTAGAAGGTTTTTCTCATTATATGACTTGTAAATGTTATCATATTGCGTTATCGTATGGAAAGTAAAACAAGTCTAAGAGGCATGTGATTCAATATCTCACTTCCAGCGACTCGCTCAAACCTAGTCATCAATAATAAAGAAAATAACTGTTGTCTCAGAAATACTTATTTCTGTTACTGAAACTGCTGTCTCAGGAACCGTCATCATTTTGGTCGCTCTCACCAAAAACGATAGATCTTAGACGTCACTCCACGATATCTCAGTCACTTAGTAGGTCAACCGTAAGTTAAGGCAATGCAAAACTTTAATTTGTCCAAGAATTTCAGAGATAAGATTCAGTTTGTACAAAAATATGTGAAATGCTCAAAGAGAGATAAGATATCAATATGTGCATGAATAGAATAAAAACAACCAAAGAATAGTAAGATTGATATTAAAGAAAGAAGTGGGTACACATACTTACGCAAAATATGAAAATATCCATGCAAACCTTGTCCACTTTTTATTATATAGCACCTTTCAGAATACTGTTAGATTTTTTACTCCTAACAACCACTAGAGCAGGAAGGGATATGATGATATCGGATGCCAAAAGCTAATTCTCAGGGGATGGTTGCATCTCTCCAGACAAATTTAAAAGAACGTTTGCTTGGCGCAAAAATTCACAAACAAAGATGATATGGTTAAAACGTTATTTAAATAGGCTTGTTGTTCCATGAGGATAAGAAGGAATAAACATGACACTATAACACATGTTAATGTAAACATGAAATAAATGTTGTACTTGTTGCATTAAGACTATTTTCATGTTTTTCACTCTCCCAATTCCCCTAAAGTCCTCATGATAAGACATCATGATATTTCATCTGGATCCTTTAATAATTTCAAAACAAAACAATCAATACCGATCAACAAATTCTATTTAATAAGTCCTCGTATCAACCCACAAAATATACTCATTATATTAATGGAAAATTTGCATTAGTCATAGTCGTTCCCAATGATCCCCTCAACCTAGAGATGATCAGCAACGCTTCAATGAATTTAAAGCGTTTCTAGCTTCATGAAGAGAGCGACTAAATAGAATGGTGCGCAAGATAACTGGTAACAACACAGGCGAGTGCCCTAAGTGCACTAAGGGCATCATCGATTGTAACTCACTCCTAAATGATCTATTTCGTATCCTAATTATTCGGGAGCTAGTTCTGGTTGGTTACTGCCACTTCTAATGGGAGGCTTTCTGGATGGCTTTAGAAGTCCGACGAAATTAGCAGATTCAAAAGCATTTGAAGAAGTGGTAGGTGGTAGCAGATCACCAGCCAAGACACTGCCAGGGATGTTCTCCAATCCTTCCTCAACGGCCCCCGATAAGTGTTGTGATGGCCTTGTGGTGTAGGTCATACGGAGTGGGGATGGAAGCGCAGGATCGGATCCGCTCTGTTCCCCGGAGGTTCTCTCGGTTTCCGCTTCTTCCTTATTGCCAAAATCGTCCGATGGATAGCTTCGCAACAATTCTCTTCAAAATAGCAGTTTGTATGAGACAAAAGTTGGCTAAACGTGGCAGAGTGTTTCACTTGACAGGTAAAGATTCCCTCGCAAAGATTTCCAGAGTATCGGTGACCAGTGCGAAGGGTATTAGCGGGGAGTGCGAAAACATGCTACTAATTCGTTACTTACATCAGTTTCTATATTCACGGCTTTTTCAGAATATACGTTGAAAGTAGGAAATATTACCAGGAATATATTCATATAAACACTTATATACCACTAAAAAAAAAAGTAATCTACTCTTGTCACTTCTTACGGTGCATTCCCAGTGCTTCCATGGCCTGGTGGTAGACGTCGGCGCTTAATTGGGCGAATCGTGGTTTCGATCCGGGCCAGTGCTTTTGGTCTTCTCAGCTATTTAGTAATAGCTGATCATTTATTGTGTATGTGCACTCCCGGCTGAGGTACGGAACAGGCTTAGGTGGGGGTTTCGGCTATTCTCGCGACAATCGGCAAACGACCGAGCCAGCGGTAAGTTTCTGTGCACTTGGACGTATGCTCTGGACAATTCGAGGAACGTAAGCTACTGGTGAGTTTTCCTTTCTATTTTTCAGCGCTCTCCTGAGCCGAGGCATTTGCCTTAGAGCTCTCTTGAGCCGAAGCATTTGCTTTCGAGCTCTTCTCCCACGTCCCCTTCGGGAGAAGACAGGGATAATTTTGGACGCTTCTGAAGCGTTTGGCACTTAGGTGCCAATATTCAGAATGTAAGGGGAGGCTATGCCAAAATTTTCCAGGTTTTAAAAACATGTATTATATCCTATTCTTTTATATATAGATAGAACCTTAGCTATATTTCAGCTAAGGCCTCCAAAATTAGGAAGGATATAACCCCGTACCCTTAAAAGGTATAGGGTAGTATTCCCTCCAAAAGACCATTTCCTACCTTCCCTATCCGGAAGGTAGTTCTGGTCCTGTCCAGCTACTCGTAGTGAGTGGCTTTCGAAGGGCTTTTGAAGCCCGAAGAAACTAGAAAATTGAAAAATATAAACACTTTTTGGTTTCCGTACTTTTCGCTGGTTCAGTTTTTCTGTCGAGAGATAAGAGACGCAGAGACAAAAAATTGGGCATAGATTCGTCTTTCCAATGTTTTTCAGCGTGACCCGTTAGGGTCAAATGGCACCTAGGTGCCATAGAGCTCCTGAAGCAGTTCAGCACCAAAGTGCCAAACGCTTCAGAAGCGTCCAAAATTATCCCTGTCTTCTCCCGAGGGGAGGTGGGAGAAGAGCTCGAAAGCAAATGCTTCGGCTAAAGAGAGCTCTAAGGCAAATGCCTCGGCTCAGGAGAGCGCTGAAAAATAGAAAGGAAAACTCACCAGTAACTTACGTTCCTCGAATTGCTCAGATCATACGTCCAAGTGCACCGAAACTTACCGCTGGTTCGGTCGTTTGCCGATTATCGCGAGAATAGCCGAAACCGCCACCTAAGCCTGTTCCGTACCTCAGCCGGGAGTGCACATACACAATAAATGATCAGCTATTACTAAATAGCTGAGAAGACCAAAAGCACTGGCCCGGATCGAAACCACGATTCGCCCAATTAAGCGCCGACGTCTACCACTAGGCCACGACGACGCACATCCTTGTGCATGAGTATTGACATCAATACATTATTTCACGCTGTTAGTGTCAAATGAATGTATGTATTTTTATATTATTAATAGGTATTTGTCGATTGCTCCTATAATCAACTTTTAAGCTGAATAACTGAACAGAGTAAGTTATGTGTGCTGAACGATTAAACTGCTTTATTTCTACGGCCTTCCATTATTGTTTTTGCACTCATCACAGGATGTCCTCGAGACATATGTGAGGGAATTCGTCTACCTCTCAAGTGACAGACTTGGGCGCAAGAGTCCAATTTATTCAACTATCCTCCCACCCAGAAACATCTAGCAGCTATTTTGAAGAGAATTGTTACGAAGCTATCCATCGGACGAGTTTGGCAATAAGGAATAAGCGGAAACCGAGAGAAGCTCCGGGGACAGAGCGGATCCGATCCTGCGCTTCCATTCCCACTCCGTGTGACCTACACCACAAGGCCATCACAATACTTATCGAGCGCCATTGAGGAACGATTGGAGAACATCCCTGGCAGTGTCTTGGCTGGTGATCTGCTACCACCTACCACTTCTTCAAATGCTTTTGAATCTGCTAATTTCGTCGGACTTCTAAAGCCATTCAGAAAGCCTCCCATTAGAAGTAGCAGTAACCAACCAGAACTAGCTCCCGAATAATTAGGATACGAAATAGATCATTTAGGAGTGAGTTACAATCGATGATGCCCTTAGTGCACTTAGGGCACTCGCCTGTGTTGTTACCAGTTATCTTGCGCACCACTGTAGATGTCATTTCATTATTCCCCCAACTGTGTCTATCACTCTACAACATCTTATTCTTTGTTCAGTTTCTCTTTAGCATTTAATCCTTTTCCGAAAACCCCATCGTCTGCGGTGATTCTTCAATTTTAATCTCACATTGTGCCGGAGGGCCCAGCAAAAGCTCTTCAGACTCATTAGAACATTCAATAAAGGAGGCGACGGGGCCCATGACGTACTAAACGACGTTGTTTGACGACTTCTTCTGTTCACCATATTTCTGGTCTTAGCTTTACTGCTGTTCTATTCATTTATTCTTAGCTATCTTGAAATGATTGACAACAACACTCTTGCCTTATGAGGAAATCTTTTTCGAGTGCTCTTACTATTAGGAATTTATTCTCATCTTCCGAAAATGGCTCATTTTAGAAAAATGCTTATTACGACAATACGTCAGATTTAATTATTTGTCATGATTTTACTCTCTTCATTCATTTTTCATCGCTCTGTATATCTAATTTCTATAATTATTTACTCTGCATATTATGTTAATCAATCTTGGCTTATTAACTAAGTAATAAGCAACTCAACTGCACTTAACGGATGTGTACAAAATTATTACAACGTTATATCACAGTTTTTTCGTTTTACAGTATTTACTATGAGAATTAACGAATATTTAATGTTTTATTACTTCACAAATACTTATTACTTCACGGTTCACATTTTTACGTTCATAATGAGACAATCCGACGAAACTCAAGAATTATCACTAATTTTCCCGATTTCGTCTTACCCAGTGACTGTAATTTCAGTTGAATAGAACATGCAACAAGTAAATAAAAGAATGCAGACCATCCAAGACTGGAGTAATAAACACCTATTCACATCGTCATTGGACTACTGGAATCAGGAGCAATGCTCAATTGAGGGAAATATAGTAGAGAATAGAATATACGGTAAGGAAAGAACGTCCACTGTAAATTGTATAAACTATACTAAGAATAAAAATTACAAATAATGGTTTTCATATGCATTTATATTAAATCTATTAGTTTAAAAAAATCTCTTTTTAGTGCATTACAGCTCTAAGGAATTTCATTTACCAAGATGCCTGTTTCAATATTGAAAAATAATTAGAACAAAAACATTTAGTACATTTATAACATATGAAATAACGTATGTCAGGCATTTCGTATCAGTGAGTTAACAGCTAGCTAAAAGTGTTTACTGTAAAATAACGAGTATAAACTGATTTCTGTTAGGAACTATGGAAGATACTCCTAAGGATTGCACCATCTCTTCGGATGATATTTGCTTGGCGAATGACGTTGCCTCTGTTGATCCCCACGCAGGTTCAGAACCAATTACGGCTCTTCAAGCAGCATGGAACGTTACCAATGCAATACAAGGGATGTTCATTGTGGGACTTCCCATTGCAGTAAAGGTATTTCAATTTGCTTAGTAAAATAAAGCTATACTTTGGTGATGCAAATTTTAGGTAGGTGGGTGGTGGTCTGTTGGAGCTATGATCGGAGTGGCATATATATGCTATTGGACTGGAATTTTACTTATTGAATGTCTCTATGAAAAAGATGTAAAAGTACGATTTAGCTACAGAGAGGTAAATAAATTAATAGAACAAAGAATTGAAATTTTAACACAATTCACCTATACTTCCTTTATAGGTAGCGGAATTTTACTACCCCGGATTTGGTAGATGGGTTTTAGCTGCTCAGCTTACAGAACTACTATCTACCTGTATCATCTATCTTGTACTAGCAGCTGACCTTCTACAAAGTTGTTTTCCTAGTATAGGTAGTAAATAGATATTTCTATAGGAACGAAGAGAAAGTGAAAAGAACAGAAATTGAAAACAAACTAGGTAATAAAGTCAGTGTTGAAAGTTTTTATTTAACAGACAAACCAGCATGGATGATGCTAGTCTCAGCTGTTCTATTAGCTTGTGCCTTTTTGGATTCATTAGTGGTTGTTTCACAACTTTCATTCGCGAATGCTATCTCCCACCTTGCTATTAATGTCATAATAATGATCTACTGCATCTCACAGGTTCTATTTCAACCTTCATCCCTTATTCAAATACTTACCTAAATAACAAATAAATAAAAAGCACTGAAGTTTAAGACGATAATACTTCATATGGAAAACTTCAGATTAACAACTGGTCTCTATCTTCTGTGACATTTGCACTAGATATCAACACTTTACCTACCATGATCGGAGTTGTTGTATTTGGATATACATCACATATATTTCTCCCAAGCTTAGAAGGAAGTATGAAGGTATCGTTCTGAATATCCTTTAAAATAAAGCAAATATGAAATAAATCCTGCTAAATTATAGGTACTTAAATGAACTTTAGGAGCCGAAAGAGTTCAAACGAATGTTAAAATGGTCTCATGTGGCAGCTGCATTTTTTAAGGCGATATTTGGATTATGCGGATTCCTAACATTCGGAGAGCTTACACAAGTACGCATATCTCTTCTTTATCATTTATTGTTACTTTTCATAAGTTAGACTATATGAAAACTACCCTTACAGCGCAATTTTTCCAGCAAGAGATCTCAAATTCACTACCCAATCAAGGGTTTAAGGTGTTGGTCAACATTGTTCTTGTGATCAAAGCTCTTCTGTCCTACCCACTCCCATTCTATGCAGCAGTACAATTGCTTAAAGACAATCTTTTTAGAGGAATAGCGAATACTCCATTCACTGGGTAAGTGTCTAAATGCTACATGCCTAGAGTTCAATCACAACATTTATTACAGATGCTACAGTCCAGATGGTTCTTTGAGGGAGTGGGCGCTGTTCCTGCGCATTGTCCTTCTTCTTTTCACTCTCTTTATAGCTTTATCAGTACCTTACCTCATCGAATTGATGGGTCTTATAGGAAATATAACTGGTTAGCTTATTAATATTTGATAGAACTACATTTAAATTACAAAAGTACCGATAACGTAGTTTCAGGCACAATGTTATCCTTCATTTGGCCAGCACTCTTTCACCTACACATCAAAGGTAAAAAAATGGTCGATCGAGATAAAAAATTTGATCAGTTCATCATCGGCATGGGCTGCACGATTTGTATTTCTGGCGTCTATTTCTCACTAATGGAACTAATAAGGGCTGTTCAAGAGAATGAACGATAGTCAACTAATTCTCATAACACTAAAGTCATAAGATTCATTCCTCAACTATCCATGTATATAAATAAAGGCATGTAAATATGTACGATAAGCACAGAGATTCATAAAAAAACGAGTGAATACTAAGACCAGATCTTTACGATCGAAAAGCAACAAATAAAATATTTTCCATGTACAAAAAGTGATGTCGTATCTATCCAAGAAATTAAATCCATACTAAAAATAGCCTTGCATAGTCCCAATAATCTTTTAAAAAACAATAATAATGTATACAAAAGAGTAAAATTCATCAAGACTTTGCGTCAAATAATTTATCATATGATAGAAATTAGTAAAATAAAACGAAAATTACTTTGTCCAAGATACTTTAGGAATATCGTTAAATTCAGTTAGCTCACTCATTTGCTTATTGAACTGCTCAACTTTTTCACGATGGCTGACTACTGCTTTCTTCTGAAGACGTTGGAACTAAAACAAATAAAAATGTAGGAAAACAGCACAGTGAAATGTATTTTAAAAAGTCACAATACTGTACAAAAATATCCCATACTAAGAGCAGATGAAATAATTATACCATAGTCTTCTCCTGTCTTTTTTCGAACGCAATTTCGGCTGCAGTTTTATGACAAGTACTCGATTTATCGTCTTTCTTAATCGTTATATCTATCATTTTTGGATCAATAGCTTTCTTTTTTTTCTTGAAAATATCTCCTTTCTTCAACTTCAATCCTCCTTTAATAATGTGGTCTTTGGGAACTGTTGACATCTGTAAAAAAACATATCCAATAACTCCATAAATAACAGGATTAAGATAGATAGTTGACGATAAACATGGAAGAACAAACGTATAAAATTATTACGTTACTAACAAAAGTAATTATTATACGTAATAATATACAATTTGAAAAAAAATTAGATATAGAAGTGGATAACTATTTACGTAAACCATAACAAACTAACTAGATAGTGAAACTAGAACTAAGAAAAACAGGAACAGAAAATATTTACAATACTACCATGAACAATATTTCAACAGCAGCTAGTTTAAACGGACGAGTTGACCCAGTCATAACTAAATAAACTAGAATTTGTCTCTGAATTATAATTACAACCAAAGTAATCCACATTTAAAAGACATTTATTCAGATTTAAACTTGTACTATTTACGATCTATAAAACGTGGCCTTTTTAATTAATATGTAAATGTATCAAGTTTAAATGGATAATATTGCCATCATGAACTGGTCTTATGTGCTTATATCCTTCATTAAATTTCTAGCATTGTCAATATAAGACCGATATAATTCTTACCGAGCACCTTCCCGACTATTTTGCTGCTAACTACCTATAAATATAATATTTCACAAACGTTAATACCCCCTTACACAATTTATTTAGTAAATGGGACTAGTAAAAATACATCCAATATACACATCGTATATCCTGTTTTAACATTACAGAATTGAATAGTCGAAAAAGTGGAGGGAAAAGTCGGAAATCCACGATGAGCAACTTTAGAACAGGGAAGGCAAAACAGATTGGCACTAGCCATATCTATATTCAATCTAGCTCTATGTACAAATGCCCTCAACCCTCTCCCAAGTGCTCTGAAAGCTCAGAGTACACAGAACACCTAGTACAACCATCAAAGGGACCTGAGCCGCACAAAATTCAGCTATTATGGACATGGATAGAAATTTGAATTTAAAGAAATTAGAAGCATTAAACAATAAAGATGAAACTAGCGATCTGACAGATAAACTACAGTAGCGCAAAAGCCAATAATGGAAGAAATCAAAGTATGACAGTATGATGACACATACGCACACTATAAAATTCAATAAACAATGAAAAATGCGGAGACTTATGATATGTAAATCGAGTTCAGCCACGTGAATGTAACGACTACTGACGACTGCTACCTGCACGGTCCTCACGTTGCAAATCCTCCATAAACTGTTGCTGACTAAGCAATACAGCCTGAGCAATCATCGCATCTTCTTCTTCACCCTCCACCCAGTCGGAATAAGCTGTAATCTTATGTTTAAAAAATATAGAAAAGAAAATCACTAGTAAAAACATAAAAATGCATATGCAAGCAAATTATATTACTGAATAATATTATGAGATTTAGATAAAATAAATCCAAATTCACCGGAAACTACAATAGTAAAATTACAAACGGATAGTCTATAATTATACCTCCCATAGCTAGTAGTTCCTCATATAACCCCGGTACTCTACTGGTGGAAGGTATATCACTAGAATCTCGTGAACACGAAGCTACCATGTGGGGAAGATTCTTAGAGTCAGAAGCAATTTGATCAGCTGAAAAATAACTTAGGAATAAATTTTAAACAATATACATTTGTCATTCTACCAGATAAATTAACTAGAACCTACATCGTTCACTAATTCGTTTTGATTTAGGACTGCGATTCCCCGTAGATGAATGCATCTCTTTCCTAAGTGGGCTTTTCTTCCTATTTTCCACGCCACGCTCTAGACTCTTCACATATTCGATATATGACTCGCGAGAAACCTAAGTGTTTTCATTAATATGGTTTATGATTGATCTAACCGAAGGAAATATACCTGATCCTTTAAATCTTCTTCCGTCCTCTGCCAGTCTGTCATATGTAATTTATCATTAAGCATAGTTTCTTCCAGATGAATCGTGTCGCTTTGCCTAATTGCATCAGATACTAATCTTTTTTCAGCACTACCCGGCTCATGTCCAGGAAGGCCGAGTCCCACTCCAATGGTAGCCGCGAATGGATCGACAACTTAGAACAAAGTGTTAGTAATCTTGGTATTTTTAACCGTTATATCACAAAAGTACCTGAATTATAATGTACAGAACCATGGTAACTAAGTCTAAGAGGTGCGTTCATTTCCGCTGAAGCAGTAGGATGAAAAATGTTTATCGGTTCTAAAATCATCGTTTTAATACTAATTTACGTAGCAAAAAATAAAAATAAAAACAAACGTTCGCTGTATTCATATATCTCCACAGGGCGGGCGTACATCTCTGATATTGCTTGCATTTCCACATGATTACCGTGTTCTACCGGTTCACGTTTTCTTGCGACATACTCATCAAAATCTTCAGTAATAAACTGCGAAAAATGGTCACGATTCCGATCCTAGATAGCGTATACTAATAAAATAAGGAAACAATTATTTAAAATCTTTGATTAAACATTATATAATAACGAAATACAAAAAATAGGGAAAACATGAAATTAATTAATGTTAGCATTACCATATAATCCATACACAGACGCCTAACCTCTCCATGCATATCTTCGTCCCCATATACCTGATCGGCTAAAATGATTATGAGTTTATAAGCCCCATTAACCAACTAATAGTTACGGAAGCAGAAACATACCTACAGCACGAAACATACACGACCCATCGCCTTGCATTTCCTTTATTTCAAAACCTCTAATGTCTCTCAGTCGTTGAGCAAATTCAACTTCCAACTATAAAAACACCATACACAAATATAGTAACTAGCAATATTGAAAATTACTCATTAATAATATTGAATGAGCAGAACAAGAATACAAATAATAAAGATAATATGTGACCTCTTCATTCTTGAAACCAGGCCCATACTCGTCATCAGAATTTACATTGGGAGACTGACAGCCTGCGCGCATTGCTAGAACAATGACTATCAATCATTTATTTAAAAATTTAAAATTCAAAAATGTATGTCCAGACTTGCCTCTTTTTGGTGGAGGTTGACCAACGAGAGATGATGCTGGTTTATCATAATGTTTTTTCGTTTTCCTTGGGGGAGGAGGTTTGTGTCTATCCAAAGAAATACTAAATAAAAAATATTAATTTCAAATAAAATAACGGAAATGGCTTTATCTCACTTGGAGGAACCAGTTTGACGATCCCTATCCTTCAAGTATATTTTCTTCGTTTTAGGAAGGATTGTCATCTGCATAAATAATATAAATAATAATGAAAAACCTCAATCACAAAAAATTTACGGCAGCAGATAAACAATAAGACGAAAAATTGTACAAAAAAATTAACATTAGATAAGCGAACAGTTCACCTTTATTAAATATCTAAATATTACTGTTTAATATTTCTCGAGTAGTATATGTTATTTAATTAATTATCTTAACAAGAAGTGGAACCAACAGTCGAACACAGAAAATATTTAATAACAATATATATTTTTAGTCTCTAGTTATCCTATAGTATGATATAGTATGGATAAGTGGAAATAAAAGTATATAAAAAATACTGCGCACGAAATTAAGGAGGGGATAGGTTGTGTAGAAAGAACCCTAGCTAAATATAAAATTAGAGCTAATTACAAATCTATCAAATTACTAAAACTTAGCATTTATTTAGGGTTGTAATTATAATAATATTCAATACTTAGTTCCTCCACATCTACGATAGAACTCTGCTCCTAAAAAATACTGTAAAATACTACAGTGGAGAAGATGAGCACTGAAAACACATTTACGACCTCTTATTTATGTTTGTACTTAAATCTAATTAGACAAAAAAAATTGACTATAATCTCTGTAGAAGTTAACTAATTTAAAAAAAACATCTATATATGATAATTTAGACCTAAGCAATATTATAAAATACACAAGTAAAACTAATCCAGGCAAATCAAAGGAACTTATTATAAAACGCAAATGAGAAATTATTAAGCGATTTTCCTTGATAATAGTGTATAGATTGTCCCTATATGAATAGTGTCTCTCGTAATATTCTTCAAAATATGCTAAAATAAGTTAAAATTTCCAATCCTTTTGTAATGTTTAGAAGATAATCAACTAAAAATTAATGCATAAATACGGCTATTGTCCTGTCGATGAAAGAAAACACTAAATCTAATTACCGATTCTGTAATATATTTTAAACACAGCTACGGATTGGGATAAAACGTTTGCAAGGACAGTTTGTTTCTAATTTACCCAACATAAATAAACCATAACTAATAGAAACTTCAGTGCTTACTATATCTTCAATAAATCCAATGAAATTAGAAGGTTAGTTTCTTACCGATTCAAGCTTTGAATGATATAATTTCTTTATGATTTATACACTGTATCCATCTTACCTATAAATAGTATCCATTAAACAATACAAAAGTAGTCTAAATTAATATTAAATCAAATAATTCTCGCAGAAATTTTTTCGTCAATTTATAATAGCATCTGCACACAAGACCTAAATGTTATATAGTATTACTACCGCGGATACGCAAATAATTGCTAACTAAAATTGAGTGGCTAGGAATGAACATATTGAATTGGCATTACTGATATTACTAGTGGATCTACATTAATTAGAATAGCATTAACTTGGCAATTAAACTACAAGTATGATAAAGAAAAAATTATTTAAAGCATAAACAAATATTATTAGCTAATTAATAAAAAAAGAAGAAGAAAATACTGCTTAGGGATAATTATAGCTACTGAAACTATTTTAAAACATCTATCAGTCGAGAATATGCATGTCATTGACTCCACATATAGTAAAATAATCCATTTACATATGAAGTTTAAACTGTTTACTACCTAGGTATATTGATTACACGATTAGTGAATATCCCAGTTTTATCACTCGAAAGAGCAAATTAGTATAACGAGTACTTTCGCCTTAACTGTAAGCATGTTTACTTAGAGTACCCCAAATACTACATTTGTAAAGAATGCACTACTTTTGTTGTAGTACACGATGCTACTGTCAGTATTTTTACACAAATCACATTCTACCATAATTTCGATATACCCCAATGCACTGAGTTATTGCAAGTTTTTTACCTCAATAACATAGACATTCACAACGTGGAATATAATTCTCCCAAATTTAACATAAACAATATTTTAAATTATTTATTAATGGATAATATAATGCATGCCTTAATTATTTCTAAGGTTCTCGATAGAATTAAATGCGTTAGGTTTCATGCACGTCTCGTTCAGTAAGGAACAAAAGGCCAAAGCTCTCTCGCTACTCTGTCGTCTGCACTGTGTGGGGAGCTCACCGCTCAAATATTTAATGTGAAAGGAAACAGGGGGATCTGGCCACTGAACCAAATCACATTTTGATGAAATTCAGTCTGTAGAAATAAAATATTTATTCTATCTATTTGAACAATAGATGCTTAGTGACATAAGTAACAGAGAAAGTCTTACAAGGAAAGAATATTATGATGTTGATTCTCATAAGTTTTTACGTAGATAGTATTATAAATTAAAAAATATAGTCATCTTTTCATTCAAACAAGAATTTGTCTTCAGTTTTATTTTACCAAACAGCTTCTATGCGGTCTATGTATTTCGTTCTTATACTAATGGAAAGTGATATTTTTGGCTCTGAATCCTATAAATCGTTTCATCTTCACGTTGTATTAGAGGTCTCTCTTTTTTTCGCTTAATACAGTTATCTGTAGAACATAATGCCTTTTATGCAATGACGAAATCTTTTGGATAATAGTTTTAGGCTTTCGATGTATTAAATGTTTGCGATTTTCATGGAATTCTAGCCTGATTGGTTCATAATGTTTATTATTTATTCAAATATTTGTTACAGATAACTAAATGCCAACGCAAGCATTTCAAAGTAGTTCAAGTACTCCCCTTGACATAAATAATATTGATGAAGAAGAAATCCACTTTAATGACAAAACTGAAGAAGCTATCAGAAGTGAGTATTTTCATTAGCTGCTAATTATTAAGGTATCGTCAAGACCAACCTTATGTGGTTCAGGTATGTGCCACAGCGAGTTCTGTCGTCCAGACCAGGAACTAACCACTCAAATCAACGAACTTTTTCCAACAGAACAATCTCTTGCTCAATTGGACTCCGTAATTAGTGAATAGTTAGCTCTTATTACCGGTAGTAATTCAATAATTAATATCTTTGTTTTTTAAAGAGATTTTTATGTACTGAAAGATATATTAAGTATAAATAGTTCTTTGAAATTGTATGATTTATCAGTATATTTCTTTAGCTGGTGTTGAAGCTGAACTCAGTGAGTTGGATACTGAATTGGCTGGGTTAGTTGAATCGCATGGTGAAGTAGGAGCCCAAGGCGAAGCTGCTCTACAAGAAGTATAGTAATATAACTTTCAAAAATACTAGTTATTAAATTATATTTCTAGCAAAAAGAGCAGTACATAATATTTATCTAGGCTCACAAAGCGATGAGTGAATTAGAACAACGAATCGATAGTATTCGAGGAAAGACGCGGTCATCGGATGAGGTGGTTTACATGTTAAAATAGATATTTCCACATCTATTAATATAAAATGATAATCTAATATACTACTGATAATTTATTAGATTGTTCGTGAAATGACAAGGGATATTAAACAGCTGGACATTGCAAAGAGGAATTTGACTTCTTCTATAACAACTTTGCACCACTTGCACATTTTGCTTACAGGAGTTGATTCATTAGGTTTGCTATAATTCCTTTTGAATATTTGTTAACTGATCTTGTTTGACATGATGACCTCGGATTTAGCATAGGATTTTTAAACTACAAGTATTGTTATATTTCGCATTGTTATAATCTCCATTTTTACAATTTAAGGAACGTGGGTTGAACGTCGCGACTATGCTTCAATAGCGCGCCAGCTTCCTGCTATTCTCAACGTACTTCAACTGTTTGATAGTTTTCGAGAAGCTGAGCAAATTGCCCGTATTTCTGGGCAACTTGACACACTTAAGCATACATTAACCCTACAACTAGCAAGCGACCTTAAGAGTGCATTTCAGGTATGTTTTTAGAAATTGTACTAACGCATATATTTGGTACACCATTTAGTATTAATTAGGCAGGTCAGCTTAATGAACGAGTAACGGATATGTGTCGCGTTGCTGCTGCCCTCGAGGGAAACGTACGTTTAAATTTCTCCCGATGGTTTATTGATCAGCAACTCGCAGAGTATACTGTACTTTATGCAGAAAATGAAGAAGGAGCATGGCTTGATAAGATCGATGAAAGGTTTTATTGTTTACATGTATTTGTCCTTCTTTATTAGATTATATTCTACCTTGATTTTAATGTACTAAATTAAAACTCAAAATTGTCAAAATATTAGATACAAATGGTACGTGCGAAAGCTGACAGATTTTGAGCGTACAGGCTTAGCTAAAGTGTTTCCAAGCGATTGGGACATGTGTCGTCTGATGACCAAGGAATTCTGTCACATTACAAGGTGAGAAATTTTACAGTTTATTTAAGTTGTTAAGCTTTTGTCTATTAGAATTTTTTATTTCATTCAAGTGATTTTTATAATTATTCTTTAGAAATATGCTATATCACATGATGTCTCGTCGACGTCAGGACTTAGAATGGCGTCTTCTGGGTCATGCCATACAACATACTAAAATGTTTGAATCACTGCTAATCAAGAGATTTCCACCTAATGCAGAGTATAGTTTTGACAAGGTTGTACTTTTGCACTGAAATCTATTGTAGGTCCACATACGGAATATAATATATCGAAAACTGTTATCGCAAATTTTCAGGCTATTTGGAGCGTGTTTGATAATTTTCTTGATGTCTTTATAAGTGCTCAGGAGAAAACTCTGAATGAATTTTTGGATAGTTGTGCTAATAAAATCAGGTATATATGTTCCTATTCGTTTTTTTTGTATACATATCATATTTTTTAATGTGAATATTTGCTTATTTTAGGAGTCGTTCTGAAGCGGAATGTCCCTCTCGTGCGACATCTACTCATGCAGTACCTCTTTCATCTTCAGCTGATATGTTTCTTTTACTTAAGAAAGTTATAACAGAATCTGGAAAATTGAGCAGTGAACCTGATGCATTACTAAAGTAAGATACTAGTCTGACTAATTGGTTGTGCTAACATCATGTAATAGTGGGATTTTTTGAAGGTTTATTTTCTATTGGTATATTTTTGTTGCAAGATTAATGTTTATAGAGATGTGGTTGGCGTATTACGTGTTTGTCTGCGTAATTATGCGGCAGGATGTTTAACTGCTTTCCTTCCCTCTACACTAGGACAACAGAGTGGAGCAAGTGCAGCTAATTTATTCAGTTTAATCAGAGAAGAAGCGACACAAGTTAGGTAAACTGTTAGAATTATATTTTTTACGTTTTTTTTATACCTACATAGCTAATCCATAATTATCACTACTAAATTAGTTATAGTTTTATTAATAGGTTAACTGCGGATCAACAGTTTTTCACTTGCTGCATTCTCGCAACAGCTGATTGGTGTGCGGAAACCACGCTTCAAATGCAGGAAAAACTTTCTCAACGGTTACCAGTGAGTATCCCACTTAGTAATAAAACAACAAATATATCTGACACATTTTTTAGCAATTAAATGTTTTAATCCACAACAAGCATTACTTCTATTTTTCCTAACATTTACTGGATATTATTTACTATTATTTCATAATATTAGTGGTTTATACTTGGACAGAGTAATGGGTGCAATATTTTAGGGTGTCGATCTGAACCAAGAGATGGAAACATTTTATAGTATAACTAATCAGGCTTTGTCGGTGCTTGTACAAGACGTGGAAGGCGCTTGTGATGCTGCTCTTCAAGCCATTTCAAAAATCACGTTGGTAATTCTGCTTATTTTTAAACCATATAAATATAATCTTCACAGATGGTCGGCTGTTGATGGTGTAGGGGACGAGTCTCCATTCGTAGGAGCTATTCGCTCTCATCTAAAACAAGCTGTCCCCTTACTACGAGATCTCCTATCAGACCGCCGCAAATACTTTGCCCATTTCTGCCTTAAATTGGCCACTCAACTAGCACATAAATTTGTTGGTGCTCTATTTCGATGTAAACCTATGAGTACTCATGGTAAGTAAAAATAATTCCAATTGTTTTTATTAGCATGTTTTTTTGTTAAATAGCTGATTTCACTTGTGATATTTCTGTATAACATTCATATGTCGTTATGAGATTATATAGCATTTAACCATATTCTATAATAATTTATTATTTTAAGGTGCGGAGCAATTACTTTTGGATACACATTCGCTGAAATCGTTTCTGCTCCAGATGCCTTCAGTGGATAGCGTCGTCGCCGCAAAGCCTCCTACAGCATATATAAGTGGAGTCAATGCAGCTCTCACCAAAGCCGAGATGATTCTTAAAGTATTATAATTATTTTACTACATAATTTAGTAAATTCTAGTTTTGGTAATCACAAACTACTTGATTTTAAAGTGTTTACAATTACTTTTAAGGTTGTTATGTCTAATATGGACTCACCTGATGCTTTCATTGATCACTATGCCACCTTACTGCCTGATTCTAATTCTTCTGAGCTTCAAAAAGTATGTTTTACAAAGATCCATTGTTTATATATGTATTTAATACAGCCTTGGACTTTTTAAAGGCAATTTATTTTTGTTACAAATTTACAAAAATTGTAGGTTCTGGAGATGAGAGGAGTTAAAAAAGTTGAACAAACAATAATTGTTCAAGCGTATAGGTATGTCAAACATCCATTATAAAGTATATATGTTACTTTATTTAAATTTATCTTAGGTCGAAGTTTGGTTCATCTGATCCTCCACCCAATGTAGGTGGGCCTCTTTCGGCTAGTCAAGCTTTGAATGCAGTGGTATGGATGGCTGCTGATGGTCTTGCCGAAACCACTAGCATGAAGAGACTTGAGAAATTAGTTAAAAGAAATTTCTGATAAAAACGCAGAAATAGGTTTTTCTAGTAAAAAAAATCTAATCATTATCTATGTGATATGGATGGGATTTGTACCAATTATTTATTTGTACATATACTATTTATAAGAAAGCATTCCATGAAATACACAATAAATGTCATTTATTAATTTACAATACAGTGCTTACTCTTAAATAACAACAAAATCAGTGCTAAATACCTACCTGAGTGGAATATACAGGTAATTCAAGTATAAATAGAATAATAGTAAAAATTCAGGACGTTAAGTGGATGTTTCATATGCTCTAAAAGGAGACCGAGTGTGCCGTAAAATGGGCACAGGCTGTGTCACCTGTGTTCTATGAGATATGGGTACTTGACCAAAAGATTTTGATGGGAGATGTTCATCCATGTGAGTGGAAAGTGTAGACATTGAGCTGAAATTCATTCATAGATGAAGCCCATATCTACTACAATGCGTCTTACATATAGTACGTTTTCCTTTCTCACCCTGTTTCCTTCTTTCTAAATGTGATGCCTGTTTCTGGGTGTAAAGCAACCCTCCTCAAGTAACATCCACAAAGAATCCCCATTATAAATAGCAAGATAGCTACTGAAGACAGAATTCCAGTCATCCACTTGAGGCCAATTTCAAGCGAACGATCTTAAGAAGGATTTTTCTGACGATTTCTACATGAATGCATTATCAGCTGTTTGAGGAAACTTACATCTGCACCATACATGCCAACCAGGTGTCCATGATCCATTAATGCAAGTTCTTTGGGGACTTCCATGAATGAAGAACTCCGGTTTGCAGGTAAAAGTTACTGTTACTCCATCCAAGTAATTGTTTCCTGGTGGATATTTGACTGCACCCGGTGCAGTTAGAAGAGCTCCACAAGACATAACTTAAATGATATAAATAAAAGTGTAAGTGTAGAACATCTGTATGTTTTTATACCTACTTCTGTTTGATCCCTTATGTTTAAGTTCGGTAAGTTTACTCTGAACTTCAAGTGTATTCATTGCAATTTCTCTACGTCCAGTCAAAAAGTAGTCATATTCGCATTCATACACGTTTTGGCAAGCTACCTATAAATATATTTCTAAGTGTATTAAGCTCATCAATACAAAAGTATTGTTATGGTTAATGTTTATATTAATGTAGATTAGAGCAAGTATACCCTGACTTCATCCAGTGTAAAAACTAGACTAGCGTTATATTGGAGTCGGTAAGGGTCAAAAACTGGGCTATATCTTCTGTCATCTCCAAACTGAAGTGGATTATAAATGGGCTTAATATCATCTTGGAACAGCAGCTTGTGCCGTGTTCCGTCCACTCGCCCTAAATCAATCTACTGAGTATTTTTTATATAGAACAGAACATCTTTATAGTATCAGGTTACTACTATGTACCAATACAAAGTTTTTTTTTACTTTGAAAACCAACATCTCGTTCCAAATTTATGCGCATTGATATTATCCTGTTCGCTTGGTGGGTGACTGACGATGGTGATGTGCCCATCTGGTGACATGAGGTCATCGAGATGATTCTCATTAAATGTACCCAAAAGTCCCACTGTCACAAAGCGCTGTCCTCCTGATTATAATAGTTACTTATTCAGCTACATCATCTTGCCAAATTGTTTAGATATACTAAATCAAATAATTCTAATTATGGTATGTCAAATGGAAATGAATTTCCACACTATTCAATATATTAAGTATTCTATTCTTACCTCCTACGTATTGTAAAGTCGATGGTTGCGACACTCTGTCTATAAACTCCTGTTGAATATTGAGAGTTTTTCTTCCATATTCGTCTAGGCCTGTTCCAAAATAGTCGGCATTTCGGAAATTCTGCGTAAAATCCATGTAATGATTAATAATCTGTTACATAACCGGAATCAATGTAGTTTTTAGCCGTGATATTCATAAAAATAAATCTAACCATGTATGTCTCGTTAAAATCTGGCGGAAGGAGGACCATAACGGAAAGTACGCCATGAGCTTCAGCAACTCTAATACCTGCTCCAGAATCAAACATTACCAATATCTCTGACTGGTTGTGATTTCTTTCAGGAGAGCGTAACGTCACTCCTAGATAATGTAGATCATTGCTTGTAGTTTCATGCGTGTAACTGAATACATACCTTTAAATTTTTGCATTTTCAGCTCTGGCGTGTCAAAGTATCGATAATTTCCATTAATCACCACATCCATTCGATAGCGCCATCTATAAGCATATTTGTGGATTCCTGTGGATTAATGGTGGAAATTAAGAAACAAACCCCGAATCATATATAGAGCACTATTTACTAACCTTCTATGGTCTTTTCTCGCAAAAACCTGAATGATATCTGATTGGTTCTCGCGTGCAGCAACACCAGTGATAACGGAAGCATGAACCTCTTGATTCCCTGAAGTACAGTTAGGAGATTTACAGAGGTCATGAAAAAAGAACAATGACAAATTCTTAATGCTAGGTCAGATAACCCAGTATATACTATGTGCATTTTTGTTCACTCACAATCGGTATTAGGAGGTTGCTCCATACGGATTTGCACTTGGAAATCATGTCTCGGATCTTTGCTCATCGTTAATACATAATATCCCTATATCAGTAACTCATAAGGATATTTGCTGAATTATAGTAAGAAATATTTTATTGAAAAATATAAAGCTGAGGTTCTAGTAAACTTTAATAAATTATCATCTAACCTTGCCCTGGAATGTGTACCGAGTCCCATCGTATGTTACAAAATGCGGATCTCCATAAGCTATTCCTAAATAAAGATTACACTTCATTTCACCCATTTAGCTATATTTATTCTCAATTTTCTCAGTATCTACAGACCTGCGACTGGTGGTATATATTCTTGGCAACCACTTGTCTGTCTTCTCCAGAAATAAAATTCACAGGCTCCTGCCCATTTACAGCATTTTTCATACGCCATGATATCCGTATGAAAATTGGACAATGATGGAACATACGGTGGTCGTTTGAAGGGAAATGAGCCCATAGGGTGAGATCTAAAAATGTCAGTACTACTTCAATAAATCTAGCAAATGTTATCATCTATGCGAGACTGCCCTGTTTAGCCAATTCTCACTTATTATTACAGAATTTACAAATTAATAGTATGAAATAATTAGAGATTTCATTTTTACTGCTTTGAAAGGATGCTAATATAACATTAAACCATTCTCAAGTAGTATGTGAGTTATGATCATAAAAAAAGATATGGCGTCATTGGTTTTAACTAAAAATGTAAAAAAATTCTTAGCTGTTTCCAGCGAAAAATTAAGAATAACTTGAATAGACTTACCGCTGTGCAGTTCCTGGGCTAAAAAATCGTAAATGTGCCGCATTTTCATAGTCGTCAGAATGCATCAACCAACCCTCAAAGTCGTAACAGCATATCTGACCAGCTCCTGTCCAGCTGCATAAATAATTCAATCCTTATTTTTAAAAAGTACAAAAATATATTTATTAAACATTTTATGCATATTTTGACAAAAAAAAACTCGAAACTAACGTCGCAGCAACGCTCATAACACAATGTTGAGATCCCTTATTATATTCGCAAGATGCATCTCCATCGCGATCACATCCAAACAAAGGCATGAAACGACCTGTTAGTAAATACTATATTGTACCTATTGAAATTATATTAGTTCTTGTTAAATTTCGTCTATACTTGCCTAGATCCAACATAGCTTGATCAAGAGTGCAAGGGCAAGGCATGAACGGTTCTAGATCCATGGCGAAGTTAACTCTTTTCCCATCATAGTCGAACCAATCCTGAATTAAAAAATTGAAACTTTAGGGGAAGTAAAGACACATGTCATAGTTGGGCAGAGTACAGTTACCTGACACAGTTCGAGGGCCCAGTCTTTACCAAGTTCATATTCCCAGACATCTCGAAAATACCATCCAAATGGAGTTAACTTACTCCAAAACACACTAAAACAATAGCAATTCGAATATCCTTCAAATATGCTCTTAATAAATGCTATTGAAAAAGTATAATGGTGCCCAGGATAACTGGTAACAAAATGCACCGAATGCCCCGAGTGCACCATCGACTGTAACTCACTTCCGAATGATCTATTTTGTATTCGAATTACAGACTCGGAGTCGGCATCAAATTGTGGTCCTCTCCAATACAATTTCCTTAGTTCCATGCAAAGTTTACTTTTGATGAAAAAGGGGATATCTCAGGTTGAAAAGATCATTATGCGAATATAAGTGGACCACAGAAGGCGTAAAGCATTCAATAAGATGGTTATTGTATCCTAGGTTTTAAAATTATCTATAGTTTATATTTCGTTTGCATATAGATAGAACCATAGCTACCTTTAGGCTAAAGTATCCAAAATTAGGAAGGATACTATGCCAACCCTTAAAGGGTATAGGGTAGTATTCCCTCTAAAAGACCATTTCCTAGTCTTCCTATCAGGAAGCTAGTTCTGGTTGGTTACTGCTACTTCTAATGGGAGGCTTTCTGAATGGCTTTAGAAGTCCGACGAAATTAGCAGATTCAAAAGCATTTGAAGAAGTGGTAGGTGGTAGCAGATCACCAGCCAAGACACTGCCAGGGATGTTCTCCAATCGTTCCTCAATGGCGCTCGATAAGTATTGTGATGGCCTTGTGGTGTAGGTCACACGGAGTGGGAATGGAAGCGCAGGATCGGATCCGCTCTGTCCCCGGAGCTTCTCTCGGTTTCCGCTTATTCCTTATTGCCAAACTCGTCCGATGGATAGCTTCGTAACAATTCTCTTCAAAATAGCTGCTAGATGTTTCTGGGTGGGAGGATAGTTGAATAAATTGGACTCTTGCGCCCAAGTCTGTCACTTGAGAGGTAGACGAATTCCCTCACATATGTCTCGAGGACATCCTGTGATGAGTGCAAAAACAATAATGGAAGGCCGTAGAAATAAAGCAGTTTAATCGTTCAGCACACATAACTTACTCTGTTCAGTTATTCAGCTTAAAAGTTGATTATAGGAGCAATCGACAAATACCTATTAATAATATAAAAATACATACATTCATTTGACACTAACAGCGTGAAATAATGTATTGATGTCAATACTCATGCACAAGGATGTGCGTCGTCGTGGCCTAGTGGTAGACGTCGGCGCTTAATTGGGCGAATCGTGGTTTCGATCCGGGCCAGTGCTTTTGGTCTTCTCAGCTATTTAGTAATAGCTGATCATTTATTGTGTATGTGCACTCCCGGCTGAGGTACGGAACAGGCTTAGGTGGCGGTTTCGGCTATTCTCGCGATAATCGGCAAACGACCGAACCAGCGGTAAGTTTCGGTGCACTTGGACGTATGATCTGAGCAATTCGAGGAACGTAAGTTACTGGTGAGTTTTCCTTTCTATTTTTCAGCGCTCTCCTGAGCCGAGGCATTTGCCTTAGAGCTCTCTTTAGCCGAAGCATTTGCTTTCGAGCTCTTCTCCCACCTCCCCTCGGGAGAAGACAGGGATAATTTTGGACGCTTCTGAAGCGTTTGGCACTTTGGTGCTGAACTGCTTCAGGAGCTCTATGGCACCTAGGTGCCATTTGACCCTAACGGGTCACGCTGAAAAACATTGGAAAGACGAATCTATGCCCAATTTTTTGTCTCTGCGTCTCTTATCTCTCGACAGAAAAACTGAACCAGCGAAAAGTACGGAAACCAAAAAGTGTTTATATTTTTCAATTTTCTAGTTTCTTCGGGCTTCAAAAGCCCTTCGAAAGCCACTCACTACGAGTAGCTGGACAGGACCAGAACTACCTTCCGGATAGGGAAGGTAGGAAATGGTCTTTTGGAGGGAATACTACCCTATACCTTTTAAGGGTACGGGGTTATATCCTTCCTAATTTTGGAGGCCTTAGCTGAAATATAGCTAAGGTTCTATCTATATATAAAAGAATAGGATATAATACATGTTTTTAAAACCTGGAAAATTTTGGCATAGCCTCCCCTTACATTCTGAATATTGGCACCTAAGTGCCAAACGCTTCAGAAGCGTCCAAAATTATCCCTGTCTTCTCCCGAAGGGGACGTGGGAGAAGAGCTCGAAAGCAAATGCTTCGGCTCAAGAGAGCTCTAAGGCAAATGCCTCGGCTCAGGAGAGCGCTGAAAAATAGAAAGGAAAACTCACCAGTAGCTTACGTTCCTCGAATTGTCCAGAGCATACGTCCAAGTGCACAGAAACTTACCGCTGGCTCGGTCGTTTGCCGATTGTCGCGAGAATAGCCGAAACCCCCACCTAAGCCTGTTCCGTACCTCAGCCGGGAGTGCACATACACAATAAATGATCAGCTATTACTAAATAGCTGAGAAGACCAAAAGCACTGGCCCGGATCGAAACCACGATTCGCCCAATTAAGCGCCGACGTCTACCACCAGGCCATGGAAGCACTGGGAATGCACCGTAAGAAGTGACAAGAGTAGATTACTTTTTTTTTTAGTGGTATATAAGTGTTTATATGAATATATTCCTGGTAATATTTCCTACTTTCAACGTATATTCTGAAAAAGCCGTGAATATAGAAACTGATGTAAGTAACGAATTAGTAGCATGTTTTCGCACTCCCCGCTAATACCCTTCGCACTGGTCACCGATACTCTGGAAATCTTTGCGAGGGAATCTTTACCTGTCAAGTGAAACACTCTGCCACGTTTAGCCAACTTTTGTCTCATACAAACTGCTATTTTGAAGAGAATTGTTGCGAAGCTATCCATCGGACGATTTTGGCAATAAGGAAGAAGCGGAAACCGAGAGAAGCTCCGGGGACAGAGCGGATCCGATCCTGCGCTTCCATTCCCACTCCGTGTGACCTACACCACAAGGCCATCACAATACTTATCGAGCGCCATTGAGGAACGATTGGAGAACATCCCTGGCAGTGTCTTGGCTGGTGATCTGCTACCACCTACCACTTCTTCAAATGCTTTTGAATCTGCTAATTTCGTCGGACTTCTAAAGCCATCCAGAAAGCCTCCCATTAGAAGTGGCAGTAACCAACCAGAACTAGCTTCCTGATAGGAAGACTAGGAAATGGTCTTTTAGAGGGAATACTACCCTTATACCCTTTAAGGGTTGGCATAGTATCCTTCCTAATTTTGGATACTTTAGCCTAAAGGTAGCTATGGTTCTATCTATATGCAAACGAAATATAAACTATAGATAATTTTAAAACCTAGGATACAATAACCATCTTATTGAATGCTTTACGCCTTCTGTGGTCCACTTATATTCGCATAATGATCTTTTCAACCTGAGATATCCCCTTTTTCATCAAAAGTAATCTTTGCATGGAACTAAGGAAATTGTATTGGAGAGGACCACAATTTGATGCCGACTCCGAGTCTGTAATTCGAATACAAAATAGATCATTCGGAAGTGAGTTACAGTCGATGGTGCACTCGGGGCATTCGGTGCATTTTGTTACCAGTTATCCTGGGCACCACTGCTTATTAACTTGTTTTTCAACTAAAACTAAACGTTAAGCATATAAATGATTCTAACCCATTGGTTTCATCAGAGTCGGAGATTGAAATTCTTACAGTACCGAAAGAAAACCTTCGCCAGGAGTTGTACAACATCGTAGTACGGGCAAGTGTTCTCGGATCAAACTCATATAACCCATCGTTCGATGTTCGTTCAGCAATTGTTCCCACCTGCCGCATATTATTCTTTTGTCTTCATTCCCTCCGTTCCTCTCCATCTATACTCTCCTCTTTATCACAATTATCTATTTTTAATAACATGTTCACTTCTTCAAAAATATGGTCATCTGTATCTTCCCAGTATCCCATTAATTTTATGTCCACCATAGCGTTGATATCATTAGTTAAGTTATATGGTGCCCATTCCAGTCGTAGTCTTGTCGCGTTAGAGCTTCTCCAGTTGTTGTGTGGCTCGCGCGGATTATCGATGAGTTTGATGTGAGGAGAAGCTAATGACGGTTGCACTAAAATTGTTTAATTTTTGTATTTTCTTCAAAATTTTCGGATTTTTAATAGTTGAGTAAATGAATTTAACAGCCTACAAAGGTAAAATGTTCCAATGTATGGATAGCTTTGTCCACCGTCCCTGCTCATTTTGGTATTTACCAGCCCAGTTTTATACATACGATTTACTGGCAGGACACATTGTGCGCGATGCATATTTAACTAAAAATATTAACGTCACTTTTTCAATCTTTTAAAACTCTCGTTCATTAATAATACGGAATTCTTTCGTTTTTTTCTTCTATATGGTTAATATTATAAATACAGTTTATTTTTCTATCCTACTTACTCGTACACAATCTACTAAGTATTCGTCGAAAATAACTTTGACGACATCTCCACCACGGAGGCATGGACCAGAGACATTAACGTAAACTCCTCCAATCATAGATGCTGCGATTGGGGCTGTTGTCATGACACCTGATATTAAAGATCTTCTAACAAGGAAGACATCAATAAATATAAATAATACATATCATCATTTTCAAAGTGTATAAACAATGAATAAAAATCCAGTGTAGAAGCATTGTTGCTTATAAATGCCATTGAATATTTAAACAAAAATACTAAATTAATATATTACAATAAATTATTGAACCTTATAGAGTATAGCTACCACCAACCAATACTCTCATTGCTACATCCTCCTCGTATGATCTCCTCGTCAACGCGAAACAACCACCTCCCAGGAATACCTACGTTTGAAAACTCTAGAAAGATAAACCATTTTTGCATGCTAATGAGAAAGAGCTAATATTAAATTTCTAATGAATAGTGCCTATAATTTAATAATTTGTAATTCCACTCAGTTACTGCTTTAACTTTTGCTAGAGTTCTTGATAAAATGACCTTTTAGTTTAATCACACGACCCTCTCCAGAATAGGGAAGTGCGGTCCAACCAGTCCCATTGCCTCCATTGAAACCAGCCTGTTAAAAAATGATCCTATGAAATAAAGACATAAAAAATTAAAGCAGAAAATAAAAATTAAGAAGGTAATAGAGAAATATTTTTTAACTAACGATAGCACTTTGTAAGCCTCCCCTTCCTTGCAAAGCTCCAGCAGTATTCGAAGAAGTCCAGTTAATATGAGCATAGTTGAACATCACATAGCTGGAAATTTGCAGAAATACCAAATAGAATTAAGGAGTTCTGCTAATAATAGAAATCGTCTTTACTGTAATTCATAATTATTTCTAACCTTCTAATTTCATCGGTGGCTAGCACTACCTGATATGTATTTGTCCAGCGTTTCGCCTCCTCGTAACGATTTACCTGAAAAATCTATCGTCCGAGTAAAATCTCAATAATTTTCTATTTTACTCTTTTTATGTTTCTACTTCATCCACCTGCGTAACCTTGGGAGCTCCACCATAGGCCATTCTCTCCCATGTGACTATTAAAGCGTAATCCGCTCTGAATCCATTTGCCCCAATAATTCCCTCTCGAATAGCCATAGTTATGTTATCCAAAAGATAGGTATCCTCCACTCGACCCCACATCTGAAAAAAATATTAGCAGCAATGAAGAGTATTTAGTTTACTTCTGTGTATGGATTAGTCATTTAGATGATCTCCTAGAAAAGGAATAAGTACCGACTGTAATCTTTTTATGAATGAAAGTGAAAATAACTAATTGTACTACCTTTTTTTCGAAGCGGTCTCTCGCGGTTTCAAACATTGAACCATATTCATCTTTAGGGTTCATAAGGGGGCTTCCCCATTCGTCGAATGTTTCGAATGCGCGTGGACGGAAGATTATTCTGTTTAGAAGCTATTAGTATCTTTTTTCGCATTATTTTTTCTATTATTCGATTTTATCTATTAATTATTGTTTTAACTTTATTTTTAAGAAAACAAGAAGAAATATAATATTTCCTACCTGTACCATACGTTGGATATTCCCCGCTCTCCAACGAATTGAAATATTTGATCAGCATAGAAAGCTGCGATGAAAGAAGCGTCCTGGTAAGTAAAATACGGTAGAAAAATGGTTTTTGGACAAATCATTATGCAAGTAAAATAAACACTGTTCACAAAAATAATTATGACCGTCCTGACTTTTTGTTCAGGCCATCGAGGATTGGGGAATGTATACGGTGGCTGTATAAATTCCGGATCCGAGAAAGCAAGTAGGCCGTTCGGATATATCTAAGTCCGTAATTTAGATGACAAACGAGAAAACTGTGTTTTATGAATAAATTACCTTGCCGAGAAACTTTTGGAATAGCAATTTCCCTGAGAAATTTGAATACTATTTCTTTAAAGTATTTTGCTTTTTTAAAACAAATTATACTTCACTTCTCACCATAGTGTAATTAAATCGAAATCCATAAAATGGAAAGTCAAAGTCGAAATCAATTTGTCTATCATGATGAGGTTTGTTCAGCAAGTTTGCATCATTGTAAAGAGGACCGTAAGGAAAGAGGTGCCACCATCCTGAAATACTTTTCAAGTTATTCAATTTGAGAAACTTCTTATATTAGAATAAAATATTCTTTAAATATTAAGTAGTATTCGGCGAAACTAGCTTTATTTTTCGAAAATATTTGTTATTATGTCCAATTAGAAACATTACTTTTCCACAACAATTAGAAGCACCCACCTTCTTCTTCTCGAAGGTCCATGTACTTCTCTCTCTGGTCAAGCAACGATGGATCAACATGTCCTGGATTAGGCATGTAGTTGAAAATGGGATTTTTGTTTCCGAAAAGGTCAATTGTCGACATCTCTGCATAAGTTTGCTGACTCTCAAGAAGGGGAATAAGACTGACTACTAGTAGAAGAGAAAACATTCTAGCCCATTTATGCTTAGGGATAGGTAGGAAAGAGAGATACTGAATATGAGGAATAATCCAGTATAGATTTTAGATATTGATTTCAGGTAGGAAGAGATGTAAGCTACTGACCTCCAGTCACTATGGCTGCAAAGCCGGTAATTGCGATATTGAAGGCAACCGCACAAATAAGCTGCGCACCTGGTGGAACGAAGGAAGAACGATATAAAATACGTTAATGAAAAAGAAATATCGAATAAAGGGAGTGAAATTAAGGCACTCAATCCTACCAATCTGCCGACAACGAGTAGATTATGATTTTCGAATTCCTACTGCTTCAGTTCCTCTATTTACTCTATGTACAATTATTTGTTTAATTATGAAGTATCTAATTAAATAAGCTATTCATGCTTCTTGTATATATATTTAGGTAATTTAGGGATTTGTCGTCAGTCCACGGAGAGTAGATGATATTGTTACTATTTCCTATTGGTTTAATCAGCCGAGCCTATAATTCCGTGAGAACGACCTCTACAAATAATAGTCAAGAAATCTGATTACCTTCCGTATAATGCCATCTATAAGTTAAGTGCTTCCACAGTATCGTAATTTTTTAATTTAGAACAAAATTCAGGCACTATTCAATTGCGCTGGCACTACGCAGTTAAGCTAACGAGGAATATTTTTGCGTATTGGGTTTATCCATAACATCACAGAATCATTTTCCTATATCGATGAAGCAACTCAAGAAATGTTTTGCTACCAACTAATTCAGATAAGGTTTCTAAGAACAATCCTATCCACTTATTTTCATATCATGCGTTGTCCATACAGTTCTGAGTTATTTACAAAGACAAACCATTCTCAAATCTGGATTAAGCACTAATGAGAAAAAAAACTTAATCACTTTTGTGTATTCAGCTTCACAAAATTAGAATTTCTTAAAAAAAAACAACAACTTCCATTAATAGTTGTCATAAATGAATACTTGGATATAATTTAGCTTTGTCTGCTGATGTTTGTTATCAATCCTTCACCCTAAAGGAGTTTGTAGGAAACAGCATTGCTTCAGGAAAGCCGCACACGAAGAAATTTAAGGAGGACGTGCACAACCAAAGGCAGAGATAACACCGTGACAAACTCGAGAGCATCAATTATTTATTCCCGTAGTCAACATTTTAATGTACTGATGCCTTATCCTATTGCTTTACATCAAATGAAAGACGGGGAACAGCGCGTAGCACTAAATTACGTCACGGAATCACTAGATATATCACAATAGAATAAGAAATCACAACGAGATCGCAATAACAATTACGGTACATTGACGAGGACAAAACGCTATGCGGGCTATTCTTTGTACTCAAGTGATATCTCAGAATAACACCATTTAAGAGTTATTTTTTTAGCTCATTATTGAGTTCTTCCAGCCACCGTCAGTAGTTGGAAATCAATTTGTGCGAATGCATGAGACGACTTGGCTTCATTCCACTAAACAGCTTCGGTCGTTCTATAGATCTGCGTCTTTCTTTCTGTTCGGATCTTTTGCTAGATCCATTTCCTTTCAGCGTCCGAGAATCAGCAGACTGTGCACGTTCTGAATGTAGTATTGTTATTTTATAATATATTTAATGAATTCTAGTATATTTTATGGCACTTTACCATTTTTTAAAATTTTAGTGGACTTATTAGTTTGGTAGGGAAATTACAATTCTACTAAGTGGTATAAGGCACCTATTTCCGATATCTCTCCATAGAGGAATATCTTGGCTTAAATAGTATTGCGTGTTATAATGTATTATCTGCTGACAAATGGTTCCATTTCGTCCATTTTAGACGCAAGCTTTAGTCATGGACTTTGATTGCAAAATAAAAGAAGTTAGCATTTGATTTACGCTCGAGAACGTCAGGCATCCTTTAGGATGTATATTTCTTGCTTAAATGGGTTATGATGTCACTAAGCCAAATCGGTAACCACTGACTCAAAATGACGTTTAAGAGCATGAGAGTATAGCTTGCTCTATTTTCATCACATTTAACAGTTAGGTCGAACGATGGATGACTCACTATCATAAACACATTTTCTGGCATTCGACTACGGAAATCCCATTCTATATCAAGTGGATATATGCAAGACAACAACCATTCTCATTGCAATCAAGTAATAGCAAAATGATTTGCTACAGCGGAGATGAAATTATCACTCCGTCGTCATACTCTTTCATGTGTTCCGTTGTTATTTATTTCTGTCCGTTACTAGTTATGTTTTCTCAATAGCTGCGTCGACGTAATAATACGTTGTTTATCCTCACGGAAGCGACTAAGACATTGTGCAGAAATAACGAATGGCCTAGAAGACTATAGCCAGGTTACTCAAATAAGCATTAGAAACACTATCTTGTTTGGCTTGTCATCTATGTAAATAATTAGTCGGTCTTGAATTTTGTTAGATCATTTATAAAAGCACACCTCTAAGAGTACCTCCGCTACTTTCGTACACACTCCCATTTTTCTCAACACTGGTGGCTCGTGCAAGACTACGGGCGGTGTCATAGTCGGTGTCGCTGCACTCAGCCTGAGCTATAGGTGCTGTTCCTTTTCCATTTGAGGTAACTCCCTTCCCATCCCTTGAAGGCAGTGAGGTCTTGGACACTGGACGTTCAACCTTCAGAAAGTTATAGATGATTGAAAAATATTGAATGGAAAAATAAAAAGTGTCAGTCAACATAAATAAATACTTATTACTTTGATTTTATCGTGCTGTATTCGCCTAATATGTGTTTTCTTAAGATTGATCATATCATAGAGTTTGTTCCTATAATCCTCGATCGATAATTGAATGTGATCAGGCAGAGGAAGATTCACCTAAATTATCACATAATCCAGAAATAAATGCATAATTTTTGAATATGCAAAAATACAATTAAAATAGTTATATGGTAAGAAGACATAAATATACATCGTAAGGTAAGATGGGTTCATCAACTGGATTGTGAAATTGAACTACGTATGGGTGAACAAGGCACTGTTCCACCGTAAGCCGCCGGTGTGGAGCGAAGATGAGCAACCGAAAAAAATCTCAACTCTTCACTTTAATTTACTTATAAAATATCATCTGATATTTTTATGAACCGTATATTGCTCTACTTTTGAATTGAAAGAGGTAAAAATGATAGTGACTACCTATAAAATATAGAAATTAGGTTGAAAATCACCTATGAATAAGGTCAATGGCATGCGAGTTGTTAGTGCTGATTATAGTTTCCAGCGTCTTCCGTGGCCTCTGTGGCATTTTGTCCAGGACAGAAGCTGCATAGTGACTACCTAAATTAGGAGGTTTAGGATATGTTTGTTCATCGTCAAATTCATCAAGAGATGCAAACCTATGCTTTCAATATCGTTTCTACTCGGCCGGTTGATCGTGTTCATAATTCTTTCTATTTGATTAATCGTTGAAGTACCCGGAAAAAGAGCTCGACCTATGCAGACAATTAATATTAGCATTATCATTCACATTTTTATTTCATTAACATACCTAAGAGCATTTCTGCAAGTATACAGCCAAGGCTCCACATGTCGACTCCCTTTGTATACCTCTTGGCAGCTAGAAGGATTTCTGGACTTCGGTACCACCGCGTCGCCACGTACTCAGTCAATTCCGGCATGTTCTGGCCTTCCGGATAGTCCTCGAGCTGCGAGGAAATCATCCAAATCACGATCATATGTACCTCTAGTAAATACATGAAATAAATGAACTACCACTCAAGATGGATGGATAGCTTTACCAAAACTTATTTATTATCACCACAAATCCAAATCTATACTGCACACGGTTTTTAGGAAGGAATAGCAGTTTAATGTGGAAGGCTTTGCTGGTGAATATTTCATATTATACTCTTTCTACCTTCCAATGATGATAAAACTGCTTTTTTTTGTCCTGGAAATGGATTTGTCACATACCGAAGACAAAGACCTTGCCAGACCGAAATCGGCGAGCTTGACTCTACAATCGGCATCAAGCAACACGTTTGACGGCTTGAGATCTCTGAAAATGAACTATTTTAAAATCAGTAAAAATTTAAAAAATAACGCGAAAGCAAAGATGTTTCTGTTTCAATTATTCTTAGAAATGAAGCATGACATCAGATTATATTTGAGTAGTCAACTGTTATTAAACCGAACTTGTTCTTTATGTTGAAATCAAGCAATTAATGTGCAAACATAAGGATGGCGTGAATGTGAATTAATGCAGATGAATGAAGCCGGAAATGGCATTGCCCAGGTGGGGAGAGGGAACGGACGGAATTACGGTTAGAACGAAAACAAAGAATAAAGCTTTCTATCAGCATTAACACTAGAATAGATTAGTCAAACTTAATACAGCCATAAATAATAAGTAATATTATTCAAAAATACTCGAATTCAACTGCTCTATCTAATTTCGTAATTCAACTCATATTGCTAATAAAATGAGCAAAAGATTTACTTAAAACGTGCACATCTTATTTATTTGGACTATTATGAGTGGTTTGGGGAGCGAACCATAAAATTAGAGATTTTCATAGGCTTAGTGTCGAGATTAAATGCAGATCGGAAGTTTAAGTAGATATGCTATACACTGAGAGGAACAGATATGGACTGATATCTGCTGAAAGTGGAGTGGTCGAGAAAGAATAATGCACGAGAAGCTCGCTAGTCTTTCAGAGGGCTGGGAGTAGAAAGTGGTTACGACAAAGTGGTCGCTGACCTGTGAAGCACATTTCCACTATGAAGAAAGCGAATGGCACGGAACAGTTGGCACATGATATACTGCTTGTGAACGTCCTTTAAGATGGTCACCTTCTTTATGACATTATGCAAATCTGCCTCCATGTATTCGAAAACTAGATATATATCTCTGAAAAGCCATCTTCTAAAATATTAAAATAATACCCTGCCCATTGTCATATGCTACTGATAATAATACTGAAAATAAAATTGATATCTGTAAAAACTTTGAAAATTCGCTGTTTTCACATCTAAAGCATAGTGAATGTGGGACATTTATAATTCTTTTTTGTTAAAAACAAATTACAAACAAAGCATTAATAGGATAATAATTTGATATTTACAAAGAGACAACTAATCATAATAGATTACTAGTATAAGATTATTAGAACGGAAATTCTAATTTCTTCGCATCTTTATCACAAAAAAGTTATGAATCATTTACATACAAATGGTTAGAAGTTGTGCTTAGAAAATAGCCTTTCACACTAGCAAATGGCAAAATTGTCAAAATTTCGTTTGAATGGAAGTCCCTCATGTTATACACGCCAAGGAAATGAACAACAAATCAACAAATGATTCTACACGAGTTTCATATATTGAACTACAAATATTTGCGAAAGTAGCAACTTCGAAACGGATCATTACAAGGAAATGCCAAATCATAGAGGACGCTAAATAAGCACAATAAAAATACCCACCTATCGTTATCGGCTTTTAGAATATTGAATAACTTAATAATATTAGGATGCTGTCCGAATTCTTGTAAAAACATAACTTCTCGGAAGGTACGTTGTGAATCCGTTGGATTTCGAAATGCATCGAATATCTAAGGGAATTACAGATAATAATCAAAACAAGACAATTATGCTTGAAAAGTAAATGCGGGTGGAGTTTGACTGACCTTTTTCAAAGCGACGATATCTTTCGTACGGCGGTCAATAGCTTTCCAAACAATTCCATAGGCACCTTTTCCAAGTCGCTTCTGCAGATCGTACTTATCTATCACGTGCCCGTCTACGTCCTCCGTCATCCGCCTACCAAACACAAAATTAGCAGATGTCCACTCTTATTTATAATAAATAGTTAATTTTAACAATAAGCAAAACAACTATTCATAACTGAAAACAATGCTAATTCAGAAAAAGGACAAAGTAGCATTAAATTATAGACATTCTAAGAATGTGGATACAAAATAGATGGACTATTTGAGATGAAAAACCACTAAGGGGTGAAAGTGTGGTTTAGGCCTGAACACAGTATAAGTTTTCTTCATGAAAACTAGAACATGTTGAATGCTTAATTCTGGAAAATATCTTCTAATTACTACTGAGGTGAAACACTGATGTTCTTGCGGAAGAAATCACACCCTTCAACTGTTATTTCTACAGTGGTGTTGTTGTTAGTTGAGTAGTGAAAAAATACCAGTAGAAAGCAAGATACTAAACAAGATGAGAGAGCTGGACGAGTTTAGGCCGGCTGCTGAGGTACGCAAATGCGTTGATTGGAGTTGTCTGGAGGATCAATACTGACTGGGATAGTCGGCCGCCACCATGGCGACGCGCCCTCGGAAGTGCTCAAAGGTATTCTCGTCAGATGAACAGACAGGTCGTGACTCTGCAGCCCATGAAGCTTTAAATCCACTTCCAACCAGTGAAAGGAGACATATAACATATACTATTAAAACACTTCTTTCCTATACTTATAAAATATTCAACAGTCAAACTAGAAACTATTGTTAAACGGCAACAGATTGGTCAACTATGATATTTTTGTTTATTTATGAAATGTGGATAAAAGACCGAAATAACAGTTAGTCCATATATAGGAAGCGAATTTTGCTTAAGCTAAGATCTAATTCTAGAGGTAAATATGTACTTTGTTTTAAGTAAAATAAACATTTTCCATTAGCACTCAAGATTTAAAAATTCTCAATAGAGCATGTTTTTCTCTCGATTAGTAGATTGAAAAATTCAACAAGAAATCGCAAAAAATAGCCCTATACTATATTTTTTACTTATATTTAATATAGTTATGCGTGTAAAGTCATGTATTCTATTCTAAGGACATATTCCGACAAATACAAACAACTCAAAAGACTTATTATTAAAATCAATTATGATGATATGTGAATAGTAATATGTAGGAAAGAGGATTAAGGGAGAGATACCAATTATCGGCTGGAGAGAGGGCTTCCAGCAGGTAAAGAAATCGATTTTTGCTTCCATTTACCCGATTGCTTCATGAACTGTTAATGCTTACATTGAGTGAGGGGTGCAAAGAGAAATTGGGGTCTACTGAAAAGAACGGGAAGTGACCATAGTCAGAGTAGTCATAAGTATCGGGAAAATAAGAAATGAAAAGAAAGGAAACACCTGGCAGTGGCTTATTTAATTAGACGAGATTGCGTTTATGGCAATCGGCACAAGCATACGTACTGGGAATAGGTCGGGAACAACGAGTGCATTATAAGGAGAGACACCGCAAAAGACGAATACCAAACCCCATGTGGACATAACCTATACGGTAGTGTGCATTTAGTATTACGGGACAACATCGATACGTGTGCGGTGTCAGATGTCCTCGGAATACTGCACGCGGTGACAGACAGACATCTGCCTATTTATGCTAAGTTTACCCCTGCTTTACTTAACCAATTCAGTCACTTCCAAACATCTGCAGACAACTAGCAATCTTGAAACAGCATAACATTAATCACATCTATGCAACTATCTTTTTGGAGACTATATTTGCATGTAGAATTAGCATCTGATATTCAAGCCACCACCCTACCCAATTGGAAAATTAATTAAAATTATAAGGACTGCTAGCTTTAAATTTTCTAATCTAGTGAATGCAAACGAACAAACGAATAAGTCTAACTAAAACCAAAATTATAAGGGACACCTGGCAAATTGTGGATGGGAAGCCATAGAGAGAATGAATAATTGAAGAGATAGATAGAGGCGACGGAGCGCGAAATTAGCTAACAAATACTCTATGAAAAGCATGCTTAACAAATATATATTTCTTACTTTGGCTGAAACGGAAAAGGCGATCGGTAAGATAGAGGACCGAATTCGAGGTAACGACACCAGAGAACGCACATTCATCATAATCAGACCATTGTTAGGTGGATCACGAGAATGAAAACGTTTAAAACAAATAGATCAAATGAAATCGATTCGTTTTCTACTCTTAATCCTCTATATTGACAGAAATAGATTCATCAGTGATATAAAATTATGTCTGACCAACATGTTTGGCTTCTAATATTATACTATTTTTAAAGATATCTTCTACTGTAGAACTTCATTTGACAGTGTCATTTGTTGGAATGTATAAAGTGGAAATTTTTATGTTTATGAAAAGAACAAATGCATTATGGAAATTGGTATCTAAAATAAAGCATATACAAAGAAAGAAAGTACAATCGTTGCATAAAATTAATCCTAATTATACATGTCAGTGAAACAAATTATCATTGTTCTTGTCGTACATGTTTTTCGTTGATGCTCAGGATAGATTTCAATTTCTAGGCAATGACATAAACAAAAATTAGATTAACATTAATACTATAAAATTACCTTATAATTTTCTTCCTGTATAATGTGACTGGTCAAGTGCATTTCCAGAATATCAGGTGGTTTACAGCATCGATTAAAGGATCCTGGTTCGCACCTCGCTCCTCCACACCCTCTCCGCAACTTACTACCAGGAGCTAGTAATATGGTCTTTTCAATTGGCGATATTTTCGAATATACAGGGTGCGCCAAAAGTTCTTATAGAAATTTCAAGTGCAGCTAAATTAGCATGTACGACGTAACAATGCGCCATGCTAATGCAGATGAGTTGCTTAAAGCCTCCTTGGACCAGGTTTAAAATTTCACCCAATTATCTCGTCTTTGAACTGCTATATAATATCCAACGCTCTTCGCACTATCATCATCTACTTGTACAGACAAGGAGAAGAATGTTGCGATTGCTAAGAAACTCTGTGTCACGAAAATGGCTGTTCATCGAACTATAAAACGATATAAGGAGCTTGGCATAGTAAAGGATAGTTCTAGGAGTGGAAGGTTCAGGTCTGTGAACACCTCTCGCGTTAGAAAAGTGGTCAACAAGAGGATTCTCCAAGATAATAAGTGATCGATGACAAAAACGGCTTCTGACCTGAATACCAGTCCAGCATCAAAGAGGACAATCTTCAAGCATGAACTGCGGTTCTACTCATATAAGATCCGCTGATCGCATATTTTTGACGGAGAAAATGAAAGTCAATCGTTACGGAAAAGTATGGAAACTCTTAAGCATCGTTCGGCACGGCCACAGCTTGAATGTGCTTTTCACAGATGACGAAATTTCCACTGTCAACTGGACAATACAATGGTCAGTACTGTAGGCAACTTCTTCAACGCAGACATCAGAGGCCTGAGAAAACATTCGTAGATGCCAGAAGACATTTCCCATCATCTGTCATGGTTTCGGCCGAAATAACCGCATCAGGTAAAGCTCCGTTGGTATTTGTCAAGAAAATGTCAAAATTAACTCTAAATACTACCAAGACGAAATTCTATTGAAGGTAGTAGTTTCCTGGGCTCGAAAACATTTCAGATCACAGAACTGGGCACCAACTTATGGAGCCAAAACAACTGTTTAGCTATACCGACAGCAATTTCCAGATTTTTGAGGCAAAGACATTTGGCTATCAAATTCATCTGATATGAATCCGATGGACTTCGCAATATGGTCAATCTTGGAAAATAAGTTGAATAGAACATCCTATAACAATTTGGACTCTCTTAAGGTGGCCTTAGTCAAATCTTGGGAGTAAATAAGTGAAGACAAGCTGCGGTCCATCGTGGGTAACTTCGAGACACGTCTACAAGCTTGTGTGACCGCAAAAGGAGGCAATTTTAAACACCAATTGAACTGAATTATTGTTTGGTATCTCACGTATGTCTAGATGAATTTTTATTGATAAAGGTGTTTTTACCATGAAATTATGCGATTTGACATCCGTAGCAGAACTTTTGGCGCACCCTGTAGATATTTGCTGGCTAAGTGCTGATGACTACTAGTAAGATGGAAGGATAATAGAAATAAGATACTATTCACCTGAGATGCTTGTTGAGCGGGAACATTTAGCGACATTCGCTTCATCCGCCTCGAGAGTGCGACATTGATAGGAATAATTACTCTGCATGGACCACTATGCCCAATTTCACACACTTAAAACATAAAAATTATATTTATTACAAAATACTTATTAAAAAATTAATAGTTACTGTTAAGGAAGACGAGAAACTATATCTCTGCCATTTGCATCTTGAATACAACTCTCTTCGCATACATCTGACCGGACGAATATATACGAACCTGTAAGTGGGGGGCTGAGCTGTGCTTTGGCACAGTAGATAGGGGTGGATATTATGTATCCAGCAGAAGTTCCTATCCAGACGTGAGCTCGAGCTGTGGTAAGACAGGAGACCCTTAGACATCCCATTTTGTGTTCACGTAAGATGTCTTCGCGTCCTATAGTGTTTAAGTATTCAAACTCACTAGCCTTTCGGTTATTTTTACCATTCACCGTTTTTACCTGAAAGCTGAGATCTAACACAGGCTGCTATGCTGAAGTGGTTAACAACTTGGAGAGAAAATGCATCGACTACGTGAACAGTAGTTGATCTCCGTCCACAGACAAAAAGACTTGATCCAGCAGATGCCATTAAAGTGAGGCTGTCAGATGGGGAAACCACATCCACTGGAGTCTACAAAAATAACAAAGAGAACTAAATATACTTTGATAAACAGAAGAACTTGAGCCAAATAATAGTATATGTGGTACAAATTGCATAGATCTGATTGTAGTATTCAAAGTTATGGACGGACTTCCCATTCACCACACTCTGTATCGATGACGTGAATACGATGCCCACTAGCTATAACGAGGCGCCGACCAATTGGAGCCAAAGCTAACATAGGTGAAGACAATGAATGAGCGATGACAGCAGGAGATTCGAGATCCCATGTTCGATCTAAAAATATGCCAACATCGTGGTATAGATATATTCATAAACTAAAAATTACTGAATTTTAGGACAGATATAACCTACCAGGAAGGGTCTGAAACCGAAACAGTTGTACTTCCGATGTACTTGCGGTTGCAATGTAAACGCTACTCTTGACAGCAGCTATGGCAGTTACAGGATTTAAGAGACGTGCGACTCGATCTCGAGCGCGAGTTCGAACTCGTTCGGTAGAATTGACCACAAAAACCCTGACAAAACTCTATTCTCATAAAATTAAAAAGTAGTCAGCTTATTAACTCCATTAAAAACGTTTACATACTCTCCGTCATCATTGCCTATCCAGACTGTTGTTTGTCCCGAAGCAGTTTCATCTGAGGAAGAATCAGAAGATTCTCCACTGCTAGAATGGTGATAAATATACTCTATATAATGATATTTTGCAGAATATACGTGAAAAATCATTAATTTAACCTGTTTAAGTCTAAAAGAGTTTCGTGACGACTTAACATGTCTAACGACTTCTGTGATCGAATCTTGCGCTTCCGGGTCTTTCTAAATTCAAATAGGTAAAGAACAATATGTAGTAATTAAAATTCAATGTTTTATTGAAGAATAATGTGAATTTTTTCACCTAGGTGGTGGCGCAACAGTGTAGACGGCGGTAACTGCAGCATTTCCGATACCGGAACAGCTTTCTATAGAAGGATCACCATTGTCTAGAGAAACAACAGCGACCTGTGGAAACAGAATAAAATCTTGTAGTTCATTTTAAGTTTTGTTTAAATATGAAGATACTTATTTATAGAGATCTTATAGAAAATCAGGAAAAGGAAACTTTTGAAAATTGACAATACACAACTATGTAAATCTTTTAAAATGTAACGGACACACAAAATATTCTAGGAAATATTCACCTGTCCGCTAAATTTATCACTTGAGCATAACCAGACGGTTGGGGAGCAGTCGGGGCGTTTCCCAGGAACAACGGTAGCAGCGCAAAGCTAGAGAATTGGTAATGAAAGTGGAATAGTGGGGAATTACTATAGTGAAGCCACCTGTAGTCCTGGACGCGTCTGATGGGCAATGATAGACTTCAACTGGCTAGCCGGAGAAGACACATGCTGATTGACTGTAAATTATGATTAAGTAATAAATATTGTTCGGAATATAATTTAAAATAGTGGATTAACTAAGCGCCGCTTTTGCTTCCCTGAAGGCTGTTTCCCATCCAGCTCTTTTCTCTGCACTCCCAAACTCAAGTGGAACTGTTTCTATTCCATTTCTGAAAATAAAGACAGATACTCTGTCTATACATTAATATTTCTTTCTCTGTTCCTTGCACTACCTTACAAGTAAACTTATTTCGAAAATTATTTACGCTGTGGCCACATTTAGTTGAACAGTTGTCAGATCAGGGTTGGACACCATTTGATCATTAAGTGAACGTAGTCGAAGAGAGTTCTCGCTGTCCATCTCATCCAAAATTTCCATTAATTTCTAAAATAAAAGCATTATTTTCTAGAAAATATACTCAAAATACAGCGTTAGTTGTATAATACTATTTTAGCATAAATGTTCCTATTTCTGTCAAAGCATTGACAAAGTAAAATGATATCATTGTTGTGACTGTTCTCTGATAAATTTCTAAAAACATTTTCCCATATAAACAACTAACAGATATTTATTTCCAACGAAGAATCAGGAAATGGCTCTGTGTAATTGGACGATTAGTTTCACGCTCTGAGTTTACGCGTTTTTACTTCTTTCCACTTCACCAAAACACAAGTTAAAATTCATATAGCAAGTTGCTATGGCACGTGGTGCTGATAACCTCAAGTTTTCGAAGAGGACAATGAGGTCGTTGTCTAAGTCCAGTCCTCCCATGACAATCGTATGAAAATAAGCCTTATAATAATCACGGATATCTGGATTACCTACGTCGACAACATCAAGGACACATTGAGTAGTTCATATCCCTGGTCTCTTCATTATTTCGTAATTTATACTCTACTTGTTATCGCGTAACAGAACCAACTCGCTATTCTCAAATATTTTTGGTTATAAGTAGTTGTTATTAAAAGTAATTACTTTGTTGAAAATTCTTTCCCTGTCAATTGATTTTTAGGCTTTAGTTTTTTACTACTTCCCGTTATTCACGCCGAGTTTCATTTTGCCGATAACTATATGCAAATTCTGTCCTTCGAACTTGTCTCCTGACAAGTGATGCCATTTCATCATCTGCAAACACGTTCCGCATCGATCAGTCCATAACAACTATACCACATTAACTAATAATTTCTCGTGAACTTATTTGTTACTTTTTTGTGGAACACTTTAATTTATTACTCCTCTTGTTGCAATAATTAATAGGAATGGCATCTCTAGTAGGAAGACGTGTTACTCTTAGGATCTCTTTCACTTAGTTTCAACTTAGCATGCACTTTGACATGGGATGGTTTGCATGAAATTCAAATTTGAAACAACAACTTCCGTTTTGTAACAGAAGTTGAATTAAACAGTAACCCTGTTTCACTTATTTTTGATAAAATGTTATAATTAGTCCCTAAATGTATTAGTTAGTAAAATGTCAAGTACAATGTTGTTCTTTCAGAAAATATAGTTCTGCTACAATGGGATTTACAAAATATAAAGTCTCAGATGCAAATCTGGTGGGTTAAGAAGTCACAATTACAGATATCCTCTTAGAATTTACATTACTTTATCGAGGATACCTAAAATTCATACTAAAAACCTTGTTTTTAAGAAATATTAAGATCACTCGTGTTTATGGCTAGGATTGTTTTAATTTGTTCAAATTTAAGCCTAGCAAAGGTCTCCGAATAGAGCATAGCCGCGGCCTGCACTGGGCGATGGCTGCCGTCTTCATAGTTGGTGACATGGCAGGAGGCGGAATGATTGCGCTTCCCAACGCTGTCGTTAATACGGGTAGGAAATTATCTAATTTAATCTCCAGTACAATGATATTCGACTTAAACAGGGAAGTTGAACTCTAAAACACCAGGAACTTCAGGATTAATTCCTGGTCTGATCTTGATTTCCCTTTGCGCTCTTTGCTCCGGGTACACAGGAATGCAATTAGCTGATAATTGGACGATGCTACAGGAAAGGTGGAAAACCTACCGAGAACACTGTCGGAAACCATATGGCGAAATGGCATTCAGAGCTCATGGAGTAGCCATGAGGTATTTATAATATACCAAGTGCAGCACCAAAAATAATAAACAAATGTATAACTTCAGATCTTTCGTGGCCTTTATGGTATGTCTCACCCAGTTCGGATTCGCCACCGTACTTATCTTACTAGCTGCAAAGAATCTTGCAATTTTACTTAATTTTTTCTTCGCTTTGAAGATCAACTATTGCTATCTTATTATCGTAGTCGGTCTAATCATTTGGCCAGCCACTATGCTTAAGAGCCCAATGCATTTTTGGTATATTTAAAGTCCTATTTTGTCACATTGTTCCGGTCACAACAGGTATAAGGACTACAAATTAATCTTTTGTCACAGGCAAGTGGCTGTATTTTCTGCTCTCTCAAGTTCTCTTGCCGTTTTTCTTCTTATTATGGGGATGATACATGATGCGCCTGTTTGTGCAGTGGTATGACTATTTCCTACTCGAATTTCAGTGGAACGAAATATTGCAAGGACTCATTTAGATCAGATTTTCACATAGTTGAGATTTTACTGATTTAGGATGTATCTTATCCTGACTTCGACATTCAAAAATTCTTCATGGCTTATGGCACAATGGTGTTTGCTTTTGGAGGTCATGCAGCTTTTCCAACCATTCAGCATGACATGAAAAAACCTCGACTATTTAATCGATCAGTCGGTGTTGGATATATTGGCTAGTGATTTAGTTTATCTCACGTTTTAGCAGAAATTAGTGCAGTCCCTGGAAATAGTTCCATTTCTATATCTCACAATTACCTTTTTCTAGTGATTATCGTGTTCTACATGTCTGTATCCCTAATGGGATACTTGATCTATGGTGGGTCAGTGGGAGAAGCAATTATTCCCTCAATTCAACTGCAATGGGTGCAACAGACGGTAGTCAAAACTTAGCTGGTCTTGCATAAGATTTCTCTCTTTTCGTCTTAGCCAAGACTAACAAAAAATAGAAATAGATATTTTTGAGGTTAATGTGATGATATCTCTTCACGTCATTACAACTATTGTTATCGTCTTCTCCCCAATGACTCAACAAGTAGAAGATATATTGCGGATACCACATAGTAAGATTGGAAGGCAGAAGGAACAACTAGAACAGAAAGAGTTAATTCCTTCATTCAGAATTCGGCTGGAAACGGTTTCTCGTCCGTTCAGCTCTTTTTTGGATGATCTTATTCGTTGCCCTCACTCTTCCTCATTTTGGTCCTCTGATGGATCTTGTTAGTCTAATGACTTCTACTTACATGCAATTTAAATATATCAGTTGAATAAAATCCAGAAAATTATGTTTTTACCGAATAATCAAAATTTTGAATTTACAGTTAAAATCAAGTTGTTTGCTTTCAAATTATTAAACATTCTAGATAGGAGCCTCTACTATGTCATTGATGACTATGATAATGCCTAGTATCTTCTACCTCTATTTGACTGCATCTAAAGTAAAAAGAGAAGATTACATAGGGAAAGGGAAAATCTCTAAAGATTCTCCTGATGAAGAGAGAGCTACTATTTCGGAGTGAGTTCCTCTTTAGATAAACATTTAAGAATTAAAAGACGAATATCATCACAGTTTGTCTCTAGCATCATTGCGTACACACCAAGACATATCCTCATCATCAATCTGTGTTCATTAAGTGAGTTCTCCCAATATTATTCTTGTGGATTTCGTGGATATTTTTTCTATTCTCCAAATATGCCAGTTAGCAAATCAAATATTTCTTTGGAAACTCATAGAATTACTGCAGCTTTTGGACTAATTGGAGGAGTAGTCGCCACCGTATCCTCTATCATAAAACTGACTGGAGCAGATATGGCAGCTCCATGTTACGTACAGTACATTAGGAATGGTAAGTGGATAATTCTCTTCGAAGTGGATTATTTTGACAAGCGAAACCGGTTAAGTAGAACAGACAAAACCATTATTCAAACCAAGCATTATCCTTGAAGGTGGTCTGTCATTCGCCGGTACGGCAGAGGGCACTACGAATTGTTGTGGCTCATTCCACAATGTTACTGTAGATGGATCGAGCTACTTAGGACGGTGTGCTGCTCCTCGGTTCCAGTGATAAATGCTAAGATCCCATAAGGAACTTCGAAATACTCCTGATCATATTTAGTAGCTTCAATTGAAATTTATTTATTTGTTTATGCACTCATTTTAAAGGCTTGTTTCTTTTTAAGGTCGGGTGAGCTTTTCCAAATATTTCCAACCATCGATCCAATTATTATTTTCCTAGTGAAAAAGATTGGTTAATTGACATATGATAAACATATGGTTGTGTTTAATTTAAGGAATGATTACTAATATAAATAACTTCATATTATAGGAATTAGTGTTCTTTTATAAGTACTGAATGCGTAAAGTAATTTGAGCCTCCTATAAGTATTTAAAATAAGTTGCATAATTCAGATACAATTAAAGATTACTTACTTATTTGTGGTAAGAAAATATGAATGTTCCGGAAAACATTTGCAACAATTCAGTAGTGACATATTTCAAATGAAAATTCTTAAGAAAAAAGTGTATGTAGGTTGAAATTGAATATTTAGAGTAATGGTGATAAATTTATACCTCCTTGTTTCCTTTGATAAGATTTGCCAGTTCAATAACTTTCCGTATAACTTTTTCATCCTCACGTACAGCATCTATGGCACTTTCTGTTTCTTGTAGCATGGCCAAGGTGTCTGTAGGACATAAGAGTGGTGAAACTTTTAGAAAAGTTCATGACTCATCATAAATGAGATAGAGATACAGCTACTTAACTTTTACCTTTTGCGATTTCCACATCATCGAGGGAAATTTTGATGAGAAGTTTAAATCTGTTGCTGTCCAGAAAGTCGGTGGATTGAGTTCTGAAGATATATTCAATTCCATAATTAATGAGTAATTGTTAAAGCTACATAGTACAAAGAATTATCAGTATTTTAAGCTAGAAATAGTCACCAACATGAGGCGTCCATTTCTGGCAGGGTTTTTCCTGCGAACACTGGTGAGCACAAGCTGATCGCTGAGTGTGAACACGCATCGCTGTTTTTTGCCTTCCTTTCCTCGCATTATTATCATATCATATCGTACCAGGTTTCGGCCCGTAGATACAAGCTGATAAATAACATTGTTTAGGAAAAAAAATGTGTTTTTTATTACGGTTCTTGAAATTGGATTACTAACGTCATCGAGTCCATCTACAATAGCTTCGATTTCGCGTAAACGTTGCTCCATTTGTTCGTTGGCTTCTTTATGCTGGTTAATGGCTACCTAGTAAGGAAATATATCTTATTTCAGACAACAATGCAAACTAGAATATAAAGTAAATCTGAAATTAACTTACTGCTAGATTGTGTACATATCTCTCAGCTCGAAGTAACCTTTCGTGGTCTGCGTGCTCGGTTGGAGTATGTTTTAAAAGTTGTTTTACAATGAGCTCATATCTAAATAATTGTTTAACTGCTTATCTACTCTTGTGCTACTTCTTCTTCTTCTTTTTGGTCTTACCGAGGAACTCTTTGAATAGGCGAAATGAGCAACGAATCCAGGTCTAATTTGTTCCTGTGATCTCTGCAGCATCTCTAAAAGGACTATTTCATTTATGAAGAAATTTGGTATTTTCTCGACTTGACTAACACTATAGTACTTCTCAAAAGATGGCTTTCCCCTTGCTTGAGTGATAGCTCCTTTGGCGTACTTGAAGTTGTCTACGAAAGAGATGAACGTTTCGATCATTGATTGTTTTGCAAACTAAAATAACTCAGTATTTTTGAACGGTTTTTATTTAGTTAAATTCATGGACATTTCTAAGGCTTTTGTTTATTTCAAGATAATTTTTGCTCACATGGGAGAGGAGCACGTCTCCGATCACCGATTCCTTGTGCCATGATTCGATTCGAGAACTTAGGGCGGCTAAAAGTACCTGAAAAATTAATGAGTGGGTAGTACAAAACAAATAACATGAAACATTTTTGTAAAGAAAAATAAAGTGATCAGAAAATGCACTTGATGGTGGGCAAGGATTTCTGGAATTTTGTAGAATATTTTATCTACCAATCCTGGCTCGATCAAAGTACATTCCAATGGTTGTCGAAGTGGTCGCATATATTTCTGGAAATTTCCAGAAATTTCAAATAATTCATGTAAGTGAAATACATTTTAAATATCTTTTTAAATGTATGAACTTACAGTGACTAAAAATTCCAGACCTTCAACAAATGACTTCTCCGTATCTAATAGCTCTCTCGCAGCAAGATTCCGTACACTGAATTCAGCATCCAAATTAAATAAATTGTAGGAAATTTACTATGGATATTAAATACCTAAAATGTCTTCTAAGACTGGCTCTGGATCGTTTTTTCCAGAGGAGAATATCAGCCTCAAGGAGCGAATCCTCCATACGACACTCTTCACTTGCAGATTCAGAACAAACATAAGGACTCCTGGAAACATTTATCACAAATTTCGTCAATATTTTCTTATTCAACTACTTAATACCTTACCACGTAATTGTTGGGTGTTGATCTGGTGAGTTTGGTCTCGATCGAAAACTTTTCAGAAGCTTTGTGAATCGGCTTACTCCCGCTAAACTATCAGAGGCCTTCCTTTCCAATAACTGATTCGAAGATGAGTAAAGGTCATCCACAACACCACGTCGTCTGATAAATATGGAATTTCAAACGATTTTGAGTTTGACTTAATGTTATATATTTAATTTTTATTAAATACAAAAATATGAGTATTATTTATTCCAGTATCTACCTTGGCCTAGGATTATTATTTTCGTTTGGGAGTGAAAGGACCTCGTTGAGGCATAAGAAACCATCGGGGGCTGATGTTTTTCTTGATAGACTCATCCGGTTTCGGTAGGTTTCGGATGACGGGAGAAATTGGTCCGTTCTGAGAATTTCAATTTATATTTAGCGAGCAATCCTGCTCTTATTTAATCTTCCTTTTAACTCACTCTCTCATTGAGGGTAGAAATTGCATGACACCTCTAGGATGCCCTAGTCTTGTTGAAATACCTGATACTCTTCCTTCAACACCCGACTCCACAGTAAGAGGTGTATCAGAAAAAACTAAATTGTTTAGATCACAATTATATATTACGAAATAGCTAAACATAATCTACTAGTATTATCTAAATTAAACCAGTCAAGCTCGTTTAAGTCTTATTTTATAAGATAACCTCCTCTATCAGCTGATAGTGGTTGGGGCAATTTGAGAACCCGTTGAAGGGACTGAATCGACTTGGCTGCGTCCCGCAATTCTTCGATCTCAGTTGTCATCGTATCCTCTCCACCAGAGTCCGAATCTGGCTAAGATAAAAGGACTATGTTAGATGTGAAATATAGTAAACTAATCTTTTAGTGAACAGTTAGTCTACCTAAGAATATGATGGCATTAAATCACCTGCGCACTCGTGTACTTTGGGAGTGAATCCAACAATTTACGCAGAGCATTAATATCTATCTGAAAGTGAGCTTCTTCATATTAACCCATCAATATCGTTATTTTTACCATCTAAATTGTTATCCTTTCCCCGCCTACTTGTTGCCCTCCTTCAACGTTCGGCTCGCTGTTCGTTTTTCGTAGTATGCGTCTGCCCTCACTCAGTTCCCGGCTTGATCTAGCTTTTCTTTGCCTCCTCTCCCTGTCTCTTTCCATGTTCAGATTAAAATCAGATCTTCTCCTAGATACCTCTCATTTATACTTTATTAATTTGTATTAATTTTGCTTACTTTTATGAAATGTATGAGTACCTGGTAGGATAATGAAAGAAAGAATTTCGTGTACTTGGAGATACAGTCGCTGATCGTCGTGGGACTCGGACAGGTGAATAAGAACTATCAGATGAATCAGAATAATCAGCGTCGTTTGGGTTAAGTGAGTGACGAGTAGACATCTGAAAAATCTTTAGCAAAATCTCATTGAAATCTAATTGAATGGGATTCGAATTAAACCGGCTAGAGAAAAATTAGGATAACTTCAAAGATATAAAAGCATAATTTAAATAAAATAATGAGTGCAAATTACAGCGACTTATAAACGTTTTAGTGGGTGGTTGTGAACACGACCAAGTAGAGATCCACCTACATTAGAAACTAAATGTTCATAGAATTTACTATAAAGTAGATGGACAAAAGTGATATCTCTCGAAGTTAAGGAAGATTTTCTGTGCGAGCGGAAGCTTTTTTACATTTCCCTTGGTTAGAAACGTGTGGGGAAAATGAGGAAAAGTAACAAGAGGAATCTTTGATAGAAATTAACGATAAAGATAGCCATCATCTATAAATTTTACAAAGTACAATTATCCATAAAAGTACTGAATAAATTTAGGACGAATTATTCTTTATAAGAGTTATAATGAGTTTACATGTATGTAAGCCTTATAATTTTGCACCTATGGTTTAGAGGTAGTTAGAGGGAATAAATATTCTTAGTTGAAAGATGCAACAATTAAAATCTCAAAGAAAATAGGAACAATGATAATCATAACTGATAGGACACAGCGATCGATGTCGCGAGAATGGACAAACGCAGGCGGTCACAACACGGCTGTCGTCGGTTCTCTTCTCTCCTCCCCTCCCTTTTCTCTTCCTCTCCCTCCCATTTATTTCCTACACACCACATTATATGTTCCAATTCTCACTGTCTCTCACACGTATGTATTTATGTATGTGATATCTCAGCTACATCTAAAATGGCAGCGAAGAGATAATATTTTGGCAATCAAATATAATTTATTAATCATATTTCATATAGGAGTATCTGTGCACTATTTTAAATCTTGCATAAATTTGGTTCCATCTTGTATATTGGTTTATTAATGGGCAATTTTTGTAATTTGGCCATGTGGACAATGCGCCACCTTCTCGAGATGCGACCTTAGCAACTGACTATTCACAATGTCGTTAACATCGAATATCGAAAGCATCATATGCTTCCGCTACTGAATTTGCCACAGCTGAAATTGACTCCTCTTCTTTCAATTTTCTCTGTTCTTTCATTTTTACGTTTACTTTCATCCTAGCACTTCTTATTTATTTTCCTATTCTGTTCTCTTTTCCTCTTTGTTTAAACTCCTATTGTCCTCTTTCTTCAAAGACTCCGGATATCAGTTGTTTTTGGCTATAAATGGAGAAATACTATCACGTCTATGATGCCATATGTTCTTTCTAGTTTTTATATAGTTGTACTCTTTATATAGTATACTTGAATTGCGTTTATTATATACAAAATACTAAAATATTGATTTTGAAAGTTTATTGCATTCTCAGTGACAATTATTTGGTGATTGAAATCTGTTGAGCACTTAAAAGGTATGGATAAATTGCTCATAATTATACCGTTGACTGGTTTTTTCGGTTTTAAGATCAGTGTTCATCACTATTTAGGACACTTATGCTGGACGTGGGAAATAGAGAAGTGGTAACTATTCCCAAGATTTTCGTCAGATATGATAGTTTGCATCCTTTGAAGAAGATAAGCTTTTCTTTAAGTACCTGATTAATGTCACTGATGAGTACTGTGCTCAGTGTTCTTTTCGAGTAACTAAAAACATCACGTGAAAAAGTATTCAAGTCATTTCTAAAGGCATTAAAATGCAAGCATCACCTTTCTCCCTTGGGTGTTTCCTCGCAAACGATTGAGATGTGCTGGGAAAGGGCGATTGGTCCCAGCAGCTGCTCGATCACGACCCTTACACGAGTTTTACCCTGCTGCTGAATTTTCTCTTTGTTTTATTCTAATTAACTTCTAACATTAATCTCTATTCCAATCCCAATTGTTTTAACAATATATCCTTCCAATTTCTTACGATGAACTGATTCAGCTGGTGGATGAAGAAATTACAATTCTCTCACTCAATTCTCATGTTTCACATCACACTTTCAGTGGTTGGGAGCAGAAACCAATTAACGTGGTACCAAACAGATATTTTAGGAGCTTAAACCGGAGATATTTTGAACTATACTCTTTTACGGAATTGTTCTCTATTTATGTTCACCTCCAGATTGACGTAGTGCACTTTCTCAAAAGATTAGTGTTCTTCATAAATATCCTTGTATTAAGCTTCCTCACTTAAGACGTTCCTTTCAACAACCTCTAAATAAAATATCAATTACAAATATGAGATTATGAATGTAAAGTTAAGAAAGAACGGTTGCCAGGATATGTAAAAAGAACAAAAGATGTGTTGTCGAAGCATCAGTCACTACTTTATCGATCATCCTAATTTGGCGTGAGACCGAATCGCGATTCACCCATTTCCCTGCAAAATACATGAAATTTCAAGACTATTCAGATCTTTCTAGAATGCGAGCCTTTCTTTTTCGTTTAAATATTGTGACGTCGTTACTAGCTACAGCAACCTGAGAGTTAGAAATAAACAGGTAGGACAATGTACGAACGCAATATATTAATGAGAATGTAGGAGCAGACCTTATTGGACATAGAATACTTGTTCAATTTTTCCTAACAATCTAAAAAGTGAGTTTAAACAGATTATTGATATAAAATATGCCCAATTGAGACAAGTTCGCAATACTTTCAAGTTGCACATTAGGTGCGTTAATTTAATTGTACTACATAATAAGATCCAGAGGTGTTTCCCGAAGCCTCAGGTGATGTGGGTGGAGACTATTTGCTTATCTTCAACTCAACCAAATAGATGGTAATTTGAAGTAGGAATGAGAAAATTAGCACTTATATTTGCCTGATTCGTAATCCGGATGAGTTGCTACATTCCGAGGAGTAATGATGAGTTGAATCGTGCCGTAAAGTTCTGAATGTTTTAACTCATGTGAAGTTTTATACAAAATTTATTCTACTTTCCAACAATTCCAATTTAGGATAATAATCTCACAAAAAGGTGTTTTTCTTTAACCAAATTAATTTCCTAGTTATTTCAAAATACGATTGTATAACTACTCAGACCATGAGAACAATTAGCGGCAAACTTAAGCCTTGTATGGCAGATTCGTTGAAGTGACTCTTACGCAAGACCCATTTACGAGCACTAACGACTCTTAAGTACGAGCTTTCTAGACAATTTTTGCAAAAAATTAATTAGACAATGGTGCAAATGTTCCGTGAAGACAATTTCTGAGAGCCCTTTATCGTCATGATTCTTCCGTGAAATTGTCTCGAACAACAATTGTTTCTTATGTCGTAGAAAGCTGCGACATTTTTATGTAATTCTATAGCAAAAACATCTGTTTAGAGATTATGATTTTAATCAAGTGAAATTGTATTGGGGGATTCTGCTGGCAAGCGAAGATGTTAGTAATGGTTGCGGTGGTAGATTATTGCACCTCTTCACATCAATCATATTTCCGTGCGAATATTTCGCAGTAGCAAATCGTCGGTGCGAATCTGACACAATAAAGAAGATTGGAAACAACGCTCTAGCCGGAACAACAACGAGCGATCTTTTGCAGCCGACGGGTCATGCATTGGTATGCCGGGCTGGGTCGGCACAGTTCGGTGCTTCGATCGATGGTCCGTTTGCCGCAGCGGAGGTCAGTCGAAACACCCTCGAACACGCGCGTCCGTGTCCATTTTGCCTGTCCCGTGCGGCAGTCATCCGCGTCCAGCTGTCCACCGATTTCTTGTTTTGGTATCGTTCTCTTCGCTATTTTCGACTTCTAATTTAATATCACCAACTATTACTACTCATCTCCTATCACTCAATAGTCGTCGTGATCTAATATCTATTTTATTCTAAATACAGTACTACACTTTTCGATCACTGCTTTTTTGTCTTTTATTTTTATTTGTTCGCATTTTATGCTTTTTCCCAGAGGCAATTTACAATCTGCAACACAGTGTTTCCAATTTTCACTGTTATGCGAAATAACGCCGCAACCAGCACATCTTCTCGTCTCTTATGTCTACTAAGCTTCTTTTCTTGTTTTTTGTCATTGTCATTCTTTTCTCGTCATTGTTGTCCGTCTTTGCTTTTATTATTTACTACCTCCGCCTCTTTCCACGCGTTTGTCATCACTTGGTCCAAAACCACCTTTTTGTTTCAGTATTCAGTATACTTTCATCAATCTTCATTTTAATAACTAATGTAGTGCTGTTTCATTGTATATTAAAATGCTTCTTATTGTTGTTATTGTTAGTGCTGCTGTTATCGCCATCAGAATTCGGGCTCTAGAGACATGTTTTGAGTGGCTCTTGGTCCCCTTGGGCTTTTTGTCGCCCTTCTCTCTTCTCCTATTTCCTTTCCTATCTACGGTCGACGGTGCGTGTTATGCGTGGCGGCGCATGATTATGTTTGCTCGGCTATCGCTTGTCTCAGTCGACTTCCATTTCTCGATTGCGCTCCCGTTTGATACAATAAGCCATCACACGCTCTCTCGCCGTGTCTCGTCCGCTGCCGCCCTTCCCTCTCCTCTCTTGGAATGGCATTTTTCTTTCGCCTTCCCAAATCATTCTTTTCTTCAACTTTCTCTCTACATCTATTTTACCTCCCTCTTACCTAGCCACTTCTTCTACTTGTTTTCTTCTCTCTATTTCCTTATTTATTATTAGAGCCGAATGAGCAAGTGCTGGCAGCTCCGACCCCCATTCCTCTCGTATTTGGCGCAGTCACGCACTCAAAGCATTGTACTATGTCACTATTGATACCTCTGAGAGGAATAGGTTACGAACGAACTTGCTCCGAACTATGATTCTAGTCATAATAATTCATTAAAGAGTGATATGTAAGTGGCTTCTCTTAAATAATCGGTAAGACTAATCTCTTTCAGTATCTTCAGTAGCAATATATAGTTTGAAAATTTCCTTTGAATTTAACGTATAAAGGTAAAATGAAACCGAAGTAAAGAAGTATCGCTGCTGATATCCACCCTTGGGGACGGGATGTCGAAAGAGGCCTGTCTGCCGTCTGAGTCACTTCGAATGGGCTCGTCGCGCGGCCAACAAAACAATGGCCGACTCTTGGGCTCGATCCTCGGGAGGCCGAATGAAAAACACGATAAACACAATCTACAGTGTACAGTCGAATTGTTTCACTAATTTTTCAGTATCTTTCAGAAAAATTATTAAACAGTTTTCTTGTTTCGCGCCCATCTGCTATTAGTTAGGCTAATTCAAAAATTATGTGTTTCGCACATGACCTTTCCCAACAATGGAAAATATATTGCCTTTTTCGTCATTCCGTATGATAGTGCCCGTCCCAGTTCACTCGATTTGTTTTGCCTCGGGTGTCCCGATGTATGGTACAGGCGTCGACTAATCGCTACCCTCTGTTCGTTTCCCCGCCAGTTTCCCCGCGACCGCCACAATTCATTCAAGTTCTACCCAGCTTCTTAGCTCTAGTTGCACTTTATAATTCATTATTTTCTTTAATAAATCAGTAACTTTTCCGTTTGTTAACGTCCTTGACCTTTGAAAAACGCGCTTTGCGGGTTGCAGATCATTTACTCAGTGTTAAGAGAAATAGTGATGAAATATTTTCTCTACTAATATAGAGGTAATTCAAACCACTCGTACTTTTCTACGAAACAACATTAAATCAAATTGAACAAATAGATTTCGTTTGTTATCTTTCTCTGTCTCTCTTTTCGTTCTCTTATCTCTAACTACTCTCCTTTCCTCCTTCTTCCTTCGTGATTGGCACGTTCCTTGTGCTATAAGTCCCGTCCCCCAATTAGCCTGCCTACAATCTCTCAAACACCATTCACGCGTCTCGCCTCGTCTCCGCTTTTCTTCTTTATTGTGTAGCTTTTCTTAAAATACCTGCTGAATATTGATATTAAGCTTCTTTTCCCTTCATCTGAAGTAAAGAACAGTACACGGTGGATAACTATAGATTAGAAACGATCCACTATGAGATATTGCTTCGAGAAATTCCTTTGGTTTCTTCTTATTAGGAACTCTGTCGTGGTTCTGGCGGGCGAGCGAGCGGAGCGCTTTCCCATTGTCCGCCTTGGTTTATTCATCCACTCGCCCCCTGCCGTCGCTCGTTCGCTCGCTGTCTCGTGCCGCACTTACCTCCCACTGCCATAACCCACGTTGTTGCACCAATGAGGACGATTCATTTTCGTTCATCTTAATTTATACATTCGGAATTTCATCTTATTTATAATAGTAATATTAGTGTATTGTATTAAATGATTCGACCATTTCATCGTGGTGGATATTTCTCGCATTGTTTGTCTATTTTCTATATTTAAACATGATCTCAATGTTCTCTAGCTGATGAGCAGCGATGTGTGATCAAAACGCGCTGCTCCGATTCCTCGCAGCACAAGCTTCCGCTCAACAGCAGATGGCCTTCGGCCGCCAAACAGCGGCCCCTCAGAGGGCTCTTGGAGGACCAATGATGGGCCCAATGTTAGGCATAAATCCATTCGTTGCGCCTGAGATGATGTTATGGCAAAGTATGATGGCTGCACAGGCGCAAGTAAGCTATCGCAATCTCTGTGTTCAGAGTGAATCATAGCATTCCCTTTTCTTATCATCTATTTTAGGCTCAAATGGCTCAGTTGCAGCAGCAACAAGCACAATCACAGCCTTCATTTGACGAAGTCTTAAAAAAACTTGCAGAATCGGCTAAAACAGGTATGTTAACACATGTGGGGAAAAATTCATAAGGGAATAGTATTCCAAGATAATTAAAGGTGTAGAATTAATAATATCTCAATTAACTTATAACTATAAATAATAAAAAGTTTAAATGACGAATAAGCTCAACGTAATTACTTCGTTTGCTTTTGTTTTGAATAAGGAAGAAACATTTGTGGGTTCTTTCTGTGAGAAGCGTCATTTTGATTAACCCGTCGCACACTATGAATGACCATCGCGCCATACTAATCGGACATATGGAGAGAGAACAAATCGAAATCGATAGCCACCAGCCCCTCAGCGACAACTGTGATATCTGTTTTGTACATCACATTAATCGTTTGCAACAAATTGTGCCATTAACCTTCGATTTGTTGTTAGACTATCACCTAATCCTTCCTCTCCTTCGTCCCATAATCTCGTCATTTTAATGGTTTAAGATATAATGTTTAATACTGCATCCCCGTCGTTTCATCACTTACATGTCAGACACTTAGATTCTCAGAGATAATTCCCTGCCGGCCTTTAGATTGCCTTTAGTCTGCAGCCCGCTGGATTTGTCTTTCTTCCCGAGTGTTGCTTTTTGCCACTGAGGACATTGCGTTTTACGACCCATCACGGCCGGTTGGGAACGCGCTGTAAGCAAAAATGACAGTACAGAAAGGGGACAACTGAGGCAGTATTTATCCACAAAAGATATTCCCAACACATTTTCTCTTATCCCTCATCATACTCTTCCGCAGCCTATGAGCGTGTCTCAGTGCGGCTGCCAGTGGCCGTGGATTAGTCCATCCGGATTAGGATCGGCGCGCTCCTTCGATCCCTGCGCGCTCATAATAACGCCAATGTCGTGGCCCCACTCACGACATGCAGGCGATCTCACTAGAAGGAGGGAGTTGCCGGCGCAGTTAGCAAGCGCATTTCACGAGAATTCGGCGAAAGGCTTATTGCGCTCTATGCATTGCACTCCAAGCCTTCCTTACAACAGCATAGCCATCTGGCAAATTGTTAGCCTAATATACTAACGATTATGAAATGGCCACTTACATACAATCTCTCATTCAAAAAATCTCTTCAGCAGACAAGGAGAAATCGAATGCACACTCCTCGCAGGCTCCATCAACATCTGGGGCGACTGCTACTGCTATTGCCAAGGAAGAAATTCGCCTTGAGCCTGGCGAGATTCCCAAATCCATGAGGTTGTTGATAACCTAGTACTTTGCCCTGATTACAGTAAAATTTCTACAGGGTTTAATTAACAACAATATGATTTATAACACTATTCTAGATCTACTTCAAAGAATACGGCGATGAACAAGACTATGTTAGACACAGCCATGTGGCAACTGCTTGCCAGTCAAATGCTGCAACAACAGGCTTCCCTGAAGATGAACGGGTGAGCTAATTCAGTAATTTAGCACTACTATACAAATTCACTATCATTAATTTTGTAATTTCAGAACGATTGATTATGCTATAGTAAGTTTTCAGACATCCTGTACGATCATCCAAAAAAGAAGTGCCAAATTCCGTAAATTCTGGAGTGCTGGATCTTTCGGGAAAAAATATTTCCGAACCAGGCGAGAGACTAGTAAAAAATATCAATGAAGTGAAATACGAAACTATTCTAGTAGCAATTATACTAGAGCCTTTTCATGGGTAAAAATATCTGATTTTATTTTTAGCATTGATAACTTTGTAAATATAGGACCTTCATCCGACGGTACCGATACTCGAAGTAGTGCAACACCATCTGAAGGAACACTACATTGGGAAAATAATAAAAAAAGACCTCCAGCAACAGAGAATCAAGCTAGACTTCCACTAAAGCTAGGGTGAGCCGCTTTCATTTTCCTATTATAAATGTGTTATTGTTTTACACCTTTTTCTCTCCAATTATTCTTTAATATTCTATTGTTACGTCATCTAGTTGGCGACGTCAAACATGCATACGATCCATAAATGCATCTGGAGTACGAGGTGATGTCGTCTATTATGCACCTTGTGGAAAAAAACTAAGCACTTACGCGGAAGTTTTGCGGGTACATGTTTAGATAATAGTTTATTTAGAAAAGACAGATCATGTACACAATCAATATTCATTTAATTATTTTAGTATTTGATGAAGAATAATTGCGGCAATATCACCCGTGACAACTTCTCGTTTAGTAGTAAGCTAGTCGTTGGTGAATTCCTGATGCCAAAGGAAACTGCAGAAGGAGAGAAGGTTAGTTGAATGACCAGGAGAAGTTATGATATTTCTGAATTGACGATTAGTACCTGGAACAAACTTATGGGGTAACAGAACCAAAGATTAAGCGCCTAAAACTAATTCAATAGAGAGATGTGCATGATTCAACCCAGTAAGTGCAATATTAAATTAGTAGATAATAACGTATCATTTATTTTGTTTTCAGTTGATAATAAAGATGACAGAGGATGAGATAAGCGAAGAAATGAACAGACTTTTCCGGCTAAAGCCACCCCCTAGGACAACAGATAAAAAGACGCGAGACGAACGAGTGACGCCAGAAGAAGTGTGTCACAGAGTAGAAAACTATTAAATGAAATTTCCTAGAGATGTTCGATTTCTATTGACTTGTAGAATTTCTTTCATAACAACGCTGATGTAAATGGAAATCGTTTTCATTTATGATTCCTAAATTCTAGCCAATTATTTTCTATTGATTCTAGGCTATAGACCATTTCGAAGAGACGGAAGGAGCCTATGACGATGAAGAAAAGATTAAATGGAGTCGCGAACCAATAGATGACCTTCTTCTCATTGAAATACGCGTCAGTATATTAATTTATGATGTTTATTTGAATAATATGTTTTGCTTCTAGATTTCTCCTTATATAGAAAATAAATCAGTATACTACTAGTAGAGAAGTCACAATATTTCAGCCGTTACCGGATCTCCCTCGAGTAAATAATCTTCAGCTGTCAGGAACAGGGTTTGCTGATGCCCTAATGGTGTACGAATTTGTCCATAACTTTGCACATGTACTAGCAATAGGTAATTTTTTTTCTTGCTTTATATTTTTTGTTTATTTATATAGTGTTTTTATTGTTTTTCAGATCCCTCTTCATTACCTACACTTGAATCTTTTTGTGCATATCTGGCAGGCGAGAGTGAACACTGTACCGAAGTTTTGCAATTAGCTGAAACCTTGTTCAGACTCACCTTGGAATATCCAGGACTTCCTAGTGGAAAAAAGTTAGTTCGAAAACAGTTTTTTATTTTAGGAAAGTTAACAGTTTCTTAAAACTTATAGGGGAATGACTAAGCTTGGACAATCAATATCCGACGTAGGAATCAAAAGGCACAACTATTCAGAGCTGATGAGAATATTTCTCGCATCGCGAGATTGTCAAGGGGTAAAGGTAAGTAGAGAAAGAGGGATTATGGCGTTGAGCAAGAACATTATCGTGCTTGTAGCTCTCTCATCTCCTTTCCGACTCTTCATTCGAGTGTTTGGGAGGAGAAGACAAAGCGGCGATCCTTGCCTTTCTGTGTAATGAGTTGTTGTGCTGTCCAAACATTGTAGCCGAAATTGACCGAAATCTCGATGAAGTAGGTCGATTAAAGGGCGACAGGTGGATGCGTGATGGTAAGGTAAGTAATGCGACCTGAAATCGAAATGTAGTTTTCACTAATCGACTAGTGGATTATATTTTGTTCAATTTTATATAATAGTGTAGGCTCGTGCTCTTCGAGTGGTACAGAAGAAAAAAGAGAAGATGGAACGTGCTCATCTTGAAGAGTGTGAGGGAGAAGAAAGACCTCTTTCAAGAAATTCTGAAGGATCAGACGGATCGAGACCTGGTACTCCCGTTCCCCATAGGGATAAGAAGCTTACACCAGGACTGGGTCAATGCGAAATACTAACTGAAGAGGTAATTATTATTTTCGCTTTTCGGTGTTTCATAATTTTAATGTCTTATTTTAGGAAGAAAATATGTCTCCTGAAGAACTAGAAAAACTTATCCGCTCACTCAACTTAGAATCAACTTTTTTAAAGGAAAAAATAAATGGCTTGACTATGAAAGTGCGCTCATTCCCCTTTGGGACTGATCGGTTTCACAGGTGACCAATTCTAATTCACATCTGATGTGAGTGATTATTATGATATGCTCATTCCAGACAGTATTGGCAACTACCTCATGTGCCAGCTGTTTTGGTAGAGTCTGTGGAGAGCGCTGGAGTTACTAATCCTGCCTGTAATGCTGGTCAAATTTGCGGAAAGGATCCTCAGGGAGTTTCTGGTGAGAAGAATCATTCTGCAATAAATTGTTTATCTGCAATTATTTTGTAATCTAGTGTCATATAGGTTCTCACTTCATTGATCCTGATGTGGCTGCTTGCATAGAAGATGTAATTGATGAAGTTGTGGCCGCGAAAGTACATGGGGATAGAAAAAGACGAAAAAGAATAAGGCGAATGGAAAATGCATTCAAGAGAGGCTGGTGGACTATTGATACCAGGTTATTTCTTAATCATACTATTTCTATTCTCTTTTTATATTAACTTTCGTTTTTTTATATTGTAACTTTCACCAGGGAGTCTCTTGAAGCAATACGTTCGAGTCTTCATGGGAGGGGAATCCGAGAGAGAGCTCTGCATCGCTTATTATGCAAGAATTGGTTCCTCAACGATGTAAAATTAGGCAGAGGTTATTTTCATCTTTTTCTTTTTCTGCGATTATATGGAGTATTAGGGTTCCTGCATATGCGTGAAAACCCACACTCTGATCAATATGTATATTTCCAATGAGGCATGTCGAATATTCCTCATGTGATTGATATTTGGCATAAAATCAAAATTTAGGCTAAGAGTGCAGTTTTCTATCAGAAATTTCCACTCTACAGTTTTTATTTTAGAAAAAATTATCTATGGACACTTTTGAATTTTCAATTTTAAATAAAGTATTTTCGTAGTCACTAAAACATATAATATGTTCACATCTAGACTTGTTTATTCTACGATTTATCTTATTATAATTGGGAATGAGTATTCTATCAGGCTTCACCATCGCTCGGCGATTATGGCTACAGTAAGACGCACTCACATGTCTCATATGACACCATAGAATATCTTGAGAACTCCACATTGATGTCACTTAGCTTTACCACTTTCTTTACCCCCGCGCTTTTGATATAAACATTCAAAGCTTTAGGGATAGCATTGCTTAAAAATCTAATCTTCTCAGTAGGCTATTTTTTTTAGAGTTAGTCCAAAATTAAGGATCAACTATAAGGCATTGATATTCAACTGAAGCATCTCACGTCACCCTTTATGATGACTTGTACTTCGAGAGAATGAAGAAATTGGATGAAGTCTTTATGCTTTGGAAGTATTTTGCGTATTAGTCATCACCTATTGTAGATTTTTATCTCCCAAGGGGAGCGGTTTTTGAACCGTAGCAAATACCTCTGATTAGTTTTCCTATTTTAAACTTGTAACGTCCACATATTCCTCACTAAGTCATTTGCTGCCAAATCCTATTCAATATATGTGGGTGTTTAAGATAAAGGAAAATCATTGCTATATATTATTTTCCTGAAGTCAAATTTAAAAAATTGTATATATACATTATTGTCATTCAACTTATTCCACTCAAACTTCTTTTTTATTCTACTAAAACAAAATTAAAACATTCAAGTATTTTGCAAAGTAATGTCATATTCAGTTAGCGTAGATGTCGTCGTCCATGAAACGAACAGGGAAGAAATTGCCAATTCGGAAATCGACTTTGTGCATAGAGAGCTGCAAAGCTTGCATGAAAAAATCCAGGAGGCTGGGGTGCAAAATAAACATGAGAAAAGTGGTGAGACTTAGAACTGAATATTAAAGTAAGCACATAACTGGAAAGAGCTCTGGTTTGGTGTTTTTATTGGACACTTAAATCGATTCAAAATTCACAAACCAAGTTGTAGGCATAGCTGTCATATCACTGGATCATCGCCTCAATAACAAAAGTCGACAACACGCTTTTGACCAACTCAAACAGGCCATTATGGTTTGCGAGCAGTGTATTGACAGATCATATCTCCGTCCTAGTTTCTGTGTAGGGTAGGTCTTGCTTCTTATACTCACCTTTCATTTGATTTTTTTGGCTTTCATTGTAAAACTTTGTTAATGATCATGTCTTCTAATTTTTTAGTGATCGACGCTCCGTTGCCCATAATATCAAAATGGATTCCAAGAACAGGGTTCCAGAGCACATAGATGACGAAGAACATTCATATGAAAGGGATGATTCTGAAAGAGACGATGAGGCGGTTGAAGAGGGCGAGAAAGATGAAATTGATAGGCGAGAAACTATTGAGCGATGGAGAAGTTATGTCCTTGAATCAACAACGACAGCGCAGATGATAATTGCTATTCAGGTTAGTTTAATGAAAACTGGGGATAGAAATAGATAGCTGAGAAAAGTTAATCACAAATTGAGCTTTATAGAAGAGGGATTTATAGATGCTGCACTCCTGCATCGCTTGGGAGCGATCCTCGGTGTTAAATCTCTGCCAAATTTGTAGAATTCGATGCAACGAAAGAGAAATCCAGTGTAGTAAATGTGGTTTAGGATTTCATGCAAAATGTTTGAAGGTAATCCAATATCAATTATCCCTTTAATCATATTTTTACCTAATTTATGGTTTAGCATTATATTGCATGTACAAATTTTCCTAGAAGAACGATTTTTAACCCAGATGTGCCTAAAACCCAGCAATAAGTTCAGATTCCTACTCCATCTTCCTTTACTCAGTGGGTCTGCGCTCCTTGTATGGAGCAATCCTCTGGACGTCCTACGTGCATACTATGTTGTCGTCAGGACACGTCCTCTCGTCCATGCAGGTTTCTTGAGAAAATTACTGGCTCTATATTTTTATAATTCCTAATTCACTTAATCATTATGAGAAAGATTTATTCCGGAAATTGATGCTAAAATAGGAAGGGAAGTTAGTGACTTAAAAAAAGTTGTTTTATATATCGCTTGTTTTTCTTAGAATAACTCCATCAAGGAATCTCTGCTATAAAGCTCAATTGTCTATAGTAAATGTCTAATTCATCTACACAATTTATGTCGCTTCCAAAAACAACAGAGCAAAGTGAGAGATTCGCTACACAATATTAGAAAAGTTTAAAACTACAAATTATTGCACTGTTTATAATTTCCTTGCCCTCTGGTATAATTCTATCGGAATTAGTAAGCATAAATCTGATGATCGATATAACTTTTGCTTGGAATTTTCACGTAGATTGCTTGTTTTAAACAGCAAATAGCAAAGTTAAAGCCTCTCTGTTTATTTTGCGCTAAATCTCGAGAAAATCTTACCTTGGATTTTACCCTATAATTTCGAGTACTTGAGATTTGATAGATACAATTATTGTAAGCTACTATAAAAATTCCAGAAAGCAAATAAGTATCCCAGTAAATTTATGACATCTATTAACAAATACATTCCAGAAAGTGCTACAATTTCTATCATTTGGACTGTTCTGGCGAATCATCCACCACTGCTCAGATGGAATACATTTGCACGGGCTGTGATATGAAAGTAGGATAAACATAGGATGTCTTTTTCTTTGGATATTTAAAAGCTTCATCATTCTTCTATTTTAGCAATTCGAGAGAAAAGTTATTCTTCGCGGCGAGAGTGAAGAGAGAGCGGAAATGGAAGAAACAGTTGAGGTGGAACATCAAAAAGAACCGAAGAGAGCACCGAAAAGGAAGTCTGAAGCTCCGCCACCAATCGTTTTTCCAACAGATATGAACTCCGATTTATGCAGGTGCTGGATGAAAACAGTATTTGAACCAAAAGATATGAATCAATTAAATCCTATCACATGTAAACCATTAATCTTCTAAAAACAGTTTTTTAGGGCGATGTTAGATGAGATGGAAGCACAGCCTGTAGTTGGTCCATTCATGGAACCGGTGGATCTAGACCTTGTCACTGGATATCGCGAAGCCATCGCTAATCCCATCGACATTTCCACCATTAGGAATAGAATAGATGCTCAGTGGTTAGTATATTAATAACAGAAGTCACGCGAAGTCGACAACTAGTAGTAACTTTGTTTTAGTTATGAGAGTCCAGAAGACTTCGCATCAGATGTAGAGTTGATGTTCAGCAACTGTCGTACTTTCAATGAAGACGAATCTCCTGTAGGCATAGCAGGTGAATCTACAATTTTAATTTGTTTGTGTTAACTATAGCATAGCTGATGAATGAATTTGTATTTTCCAAAGACGATCTCTTATCTGGAAATGATGCAAGTCAGTTATACATAGGAAGTCGTAGATTGGGTTGGCTGATATTACCTTATTTACTTTACCCACTTGTTTACTCGGACTACCTACTATTGGAGAAAGTGCCATACGATGCGAACTTTTTGAGTCACTAATGACTTCCTGCAAAGTATTTGACAAAACAACTCTCAATAATCCACAGACAAATTAAATGCCTCGACTGTAACTATAATAAGAAGTCAGATGTCACATGCGCGTTCTTATTAATAGCAGCTATTTTAAAGGTCAGGAAGGAATTTTCAATGGAAGTGTCAAGAATCAGTGAGAAATGTTGCGAGAGCGTTTCTACATTCCATAAGGCCTTATAATTCTGTACAACATAATTAAGAATAAATAAAGGCATTCTGAAACTAGGATACCCTCTGTGTTTCAAGAAGTTATTAAAGTACCATCAAATAAATGGTATTCCATTGATTGTCGCTCCAGTTCTTTTTGCAGAATTTTTCAAAGTGATAGAAACAACGATGGGCCTAAGAATAATACAAATAGTTTGCACATACGTTTCATGATGAAAAATGATTAATTTATTGGCATGAGGGCAAATGGTGAATGAAATACATCCACCAGCAACAGTGGTAAATTTAGTTTGATATTCTGAGATTAATAAAGAACATCAAAAAAGACGTTAAAATTTAAATAATTTCAGGTGCAACCCTTCACAAATTTTACCAGAAAAGATGGCGTCAGCTGAAATACAACTTTAGTAAAAGACTGAAGAGGATGCGTCCTAATGTGTAATTACTGTAAATTCCATTCAAAGTTCGAAATCCGAAATCAGCAATTCTTGAGCTAATGTTTCCTTTAATCCCATATATTGACTAGTTTTAATTCAGTACATTGCTACAAGTAAATTTTAGAAGTTCATAAAAACTTTTTGCTTGCAAATAGTTGGGCAATAATGTATATATCCTGTAGTATATGCGCATTACTACTCACTCACGGACAAACTTGTACTACTTAAATAATCATTATTTGATCTACCGTTCAGTATTTCCCACTGCTTTAATTGTGTTTACGTATGAAACTTGTCATTCCGCAAGTGAATACTCCGGTTTTCCCTCTTGAGAAATCCTCTACCGAATGATTAATTAGTGTGACTTTCACATGTTGTGTCTTGACTGCTTTTCTTTGATGTTTTACCAGTTCTGCATAAAAACATTCATATTCTCTACTTGATGGATTTTAAGAGAACGAATCTGAAACAGTCTAGGAGACATTCATTAGCTGTTAATATATTTTATAAAAAAGGAATCTTTTAATGTTTTCCAAAGGTTATTGGAAATACATCACTAGCGTCAAGTATCTCAGTAAACGCTTGAAAAACAATGTGAATGGAACTATCTTAAATATATTTAAAGAGTGTTCGATGGAGAATATCATGACGTTTTAAGTTCTGAGAAGAACCAGATATTGGTTTGTAGTGGTCTTTCAGTTCTGTTCTCTTAGCCTTTTATGCTCAAATTCTTTCTCCGCATGGATATGACTTCTTTCGTATTTGATGAACTTAGATACGATCTACGAAACAATAAATTTTTATTTATCTATAAGGTCAGTGACATACCATAACAAACTTTAAATCGAGTAAGACGACATCTTATAACTCATAAAGGTAAAAAACTCTGAAGAATAAATTGTGCGGGAATGTTGACTTCCCTCAATATTTTTGAATTATTTATGTAAATGGTATTATTAATTAATTAATTCAGTGTGTGGAATTATTTTATAGTTAGAAATGACAACTTTTTTTTGTATTGTCTTAGGGCTACTTGTGCAAATTCTTTGATGGCTTACTGTCTCCATAAAAAACAGATATTTGCCAGAATCCGTTTTCCATCACCAGAGAGCAATTTTCCCGTGAGTGTTATAATAGGCGTACGCATCATAACATTCCCTTGTATTTGCTAGAAATAAATCATTGTGCGCATTTCTGGAAATGAAATTTTGGGGACTCAGCGTGAATCCCTCGAAGTCCTAAATCTAAAATAAAATTATCTTTTCTCCATAAAAGTAATGATTTACATGCATGTATTTGTTGTCATTAAAACGTTCTTTGGATTGAAGGATATGTTAGGCACTTGTACTTCTGTATATTCTAAACGGTGCTTTATAATTGTTTATATTTTGTCGTTTCTAGATACGCTCGAGAATACTGAGTTCAAAGAGTCAAAAGCTGAAGGAATCATGTTATATTGGCGTTTTCGGTATGTCATTTTTTGGAATTCCTTCTTTCTAGATGACCTTTTAAGGCCACGTGAGCGCCCATGGGGATGCATTACAACGCGGCTTGTTAGATATTTCCCGAGTAGAACCTCTGAGAATGTTTTTCCCATCAGATAAGACTGACTTTACGCGGACTGGGCAAGAACGCCTTTTTCGTCACCAAAGAGAAATTGGTTGATTCTACTACTTCGCTGTACTCCCAAGGGATTTCACGTAGCTCGTACAACTACTGCGCTGTCACCTCTTACATCAACTTCTAGCAAAACAACAATTATTCCTTAAGAAGTGGCAAAGATAAATAGAAATAACATATATAACTAGTTTTTCTACAATATTTTATTCCGGAGTTTTATAACTTATAGCATTTATGTTATTCAGATGTTATTGCTTTCCCAGCCATTTATCTCTCAGTTTCCTGATTTATGTCTCGACCCAGCTCTGTTCAACTGAAGATGTCAACTTCTTCTGTTCATTTGCTTTCATTGGTTTATAGTTTTCGCTTCCGTTTGCTCCACCTTTTCCACATGCTGTCTAGCATCATTTATTGTTTTCATTTCAATTTTCCTTCTCATGTCATCTTTAATAGTGCCTTATTTATAAATTGTTCTCTCTCTACTATTGGCTCATTCTTTCTATCTCTAAAGCTTCTTAACTGCAAACAGATTATTGCATGTTTTTTTTCTTCATTTTATTTCTGTAGGTACCATTTGAAGGCACCATTTTTTGATCCCACAATGATAGATCTTTACATGTTGCAACTACAAAAGTACTAGCAGAAAGGTCAATTTCGTTGGTCGCGCTGCCGAATTCCTTGTTGCTTCCATGCATTTTTTGTCACTTATAGTCCCTTCTCCTTTTCTTCTCAACGTCTTGAATGATTCTTTTGTTTCGTATTGAATTTAACTGCTATATACGTGGCACACCTAATTCGCTTAGACTATTCTGTACGTTCTATAATTTGCTTCTTATTGACTAAACCAAATCGATCACTTTTGATCACTAGAATTAATATAAGCCTATTTTCCGAGCTTCATAAATAAATTCAAACTATAATAAATCAACAGTACTAATATCCCTAACAAAAATACTTTCATATTGTAAAAATTTAGTTAATGCCGAAGTATGTGCGAAGTCCCATCTACAATCATGACAGTGTGATTAAAAATCTTTGAAAAAACTTATTTCGATCCCATTCTCCCCTTTTTGATGAGTCATTTTGATTTCTGGAAACTGGTGTTTGTTGCAGATATTGTCAGTGTTTTGTGATCTTACCATAGATAAGTGAAGTTAGTAATGACAAATAATTATATTAGTTTATCTGATGTTCTCAGTGATTTGCACAACAATTACAAGAGTTTTTTCGGCTATTAATAAACCTAATCAGCCAATAAAATTATATTTTAAAAAATGCTGCTTGGTATAAATATGGGTTTTATCATTTTATATTATTATTTGTTTGCGTATTTGATTTTGTCGTTCGCTCGGTCATTTTCCTCATTGATTGCCCCTCGGCTCTTATAGGACACTCTTAGGACAACTGCTTGCATCACTCGTTCCAGTCTCCTCGTTGAAGTCCCACTTTTGGGTACCTCTCGTCTATTTTGCTCCTTTAGTAAACTCTGTCCTTATATCTTTTCTTAAACAACGCTATTGTCCACTCCTCTCTAAGAGAAGTATTACAACACTGCTTACATTATAAAAGTCCTATACAGTATTTATAATTTTCCGTCTTCAAAAGTATTGTTGATATTTCTGATCTATGAAAGTTCGTTTAATGATATCAGTTCAGGTTCTCCACAGATGTCGTACCCTGAATTTACGCTAAGGAACAAATACCTTAAAAATGCTGAAGAAGATTTCCTTTATCACTTTGGCTTCGGAATTAATACGATAGATATACCTAAAGTATTTGGAGACACTAAGGTAAACAATACTCTCTCCTCGGATTTAGGTAATGTTTACTGTTCTTAATGTTATTGTTCTCATCATCTGACTCTTATTTTACTTTCTCATTTTCACCTATGTAGTTAAGCCTACCTTTTCAGTTTATTTGCACAGGAGGTTCTCCTGGTCGGTTTAAACTATACGCAGATTTGTTCGCTAAAGAATGCGGCCTACCATGTAGTGAAAACCTCTCAAAAAGTGACCGATTCGTTATTTACAAAACAGGTCAGGTCTGTTGGATCAATGTGAGTATCCAAATTATTTAGTCATTCATTAGCTGGAATAATACATTATTGAATCAGCACGGGATGGGCTCGCCTTCACTGAGCATCATGTTAGTTGAGGCTTTCAAATTGATGCATCATGCAAAGGCCCACGATGTCAAGTGAGCTCCTCTAAAACATTCATCTTTGTCGTTTAATAGCTTGAGAAAAGTAATTTATCAATATTTAAAGTATACATGATATAGTTGACATTAAGATAAGCCCAAAATTTATTTCCTATCATTGTCTATTGGTTATATTGACTTGCACTTTATTGAAAATTGTGTTTTGTACTATTTTGTCTAGGTTCATTCGTCTCGGAACTTCAGGAGGAGTTGGAGTAGAGCCAGGCACTGTCGTTGTTTCAACAGCTGCTATGAATGGCGAACTTGAGGACAAATATGTACAGTGGATAGCAGGAAGAAAAGTGGGACATATCGTTATTAAATTCCCTTCATAGAAATGCTGTTTTCTGGTGCCATAATTAAGTCTGAATGGTCAATTTAGTAGTATAAACCTGACATACTAAGGTTGTTCGAGAGACGTACCTTGATGAGGGCCTTAGAACGGAACTTCTCGAAATGGCTAGAGAAAAAAATATTCCAATTCAGACTGGCATAACATTATGTGCCGACGACTTTTACGAGGGTAAGGTAATACGAACGCCATTTCAAACAGTAATATTCATATTTTCCTTGATTCACTGTATTTGCAGGTCAAATGCGTCTTGATGGCTTCTTCTGTGAATATGAAGTTGAACATAAGTTTGAATTCTTAAAACAAATCTATGAAAAGGGTGTTCGCAACATAGAAATGGAAAGCACTTGCTTTTCTTCAATGACCTACCGTGCGGGAGTTAAAGGTCAGTGAAAAACAAAGGAGGATTAGATGGTGAAAAAAATACTATTGAAATGAGAGTATAAATGCTAGATAAGTAAATGGATGCGTATAGTTAGGAGAGTATTTACTTTAAAATTTCGTAATGCAAACAATTTCTTCGGGACCTTAGGTGCTATTATCGGTAGGAAGTAAAAATCCGGTTGTTGTCTGGTAATTTACATCAAGGGTATGTAAATCTATTGGTGTAAGATGATAGAAGAAGGGTTCAGAGAACATTTCATTTTAAAAAATTTGGAGGAAATAGTGAGGAAAAAACCAGGAAATTCAAGTGATAAATGTGGAAATAAATAAGAGCGTAGAAAGAGGATATGTATGGGAGATAGAAGGCAATTAGAATTTTAGCAGCCATTGTGTGCGTAACGCTTCTCAACCGCATGAACGGTGATCAGGTACAGATTGAAAAGGAGCAATACATTGAATACGAGGAACGTCCATTCCGTTTAGTCACTGCCCTTATCAGGAAACAACTTGAAATCTGATCCCACTGATACTTGATGTTACATTCCGGTGTAGTAGAGTGATTCTGATTTTGGACTCATCAGTTAGAGCTTATTTAATCTTCGGTGATTTAGCTTTTAGATATTGCCTTATAGATATGTCATTATATTAAACTAACAATATTTTGATTTCCTGAATATTGATTAATTTGTGCCTTTTCATGAGAGTTAGTCAAGAAATTGTATAGAATTTAAACATACATTCTTACCCTTCATCCACCGTATGACTTCAATAATAAATGTAAGTACACATTTATATATATATATATATAAATGTGTGTGTATAAATAAAGAAACAAAATTTGTATATACGTATGTATATATAATTTTTTTCGTGTCTACAACGTTTAACAATTGGTAGAAAGCACAACATTGAAAGACGATAGACGCACCGAGAAATGAGGATGCCGGAAGAGACAACAAGTGATATAATTATTGTTAGCTATTAAGGTCTCGGTACATAGGTAAATAAAATTAGTCATTCCGCTGGAACTTAGAGATCCAAGGATGTGATGAGAGTTCGTCTGCGGTTGGTCTTTTATCAACTATGGGGTTAACCATTCTTGATACCAGATCACGCCCTCCTGAAGATAAGTCTGGACCATTTTTAATACATTTTGATTAAATAATATTACCATAAACAGTGTTATGAATAAAATGCAAATTCGTTTGACAGTTTTTGAGCCATTAACTGACCGGAAAACGGAAGACAACTTGTTATCCCAAGGATTTTTCTAATAACTTGAAGCTATATTTCATTAATCTTCGACGGTAAATCACTAGGATGCAAATGGTACGTAATGTATTGTATAACTTACTCGATGATACTGAGCTCCATACTGGTAAATCAAAAAATAATTTTCCTTGTATAATGAGACGGAAGAGAATATTTCTTTCGTTACTTCGGAAAGGAGCATATCCCACCAACATTACATGTAGTAACACTCCCAGTGACCATACGTCAACGGCAACACCATAACCTAGAGAGGACTGTCTCAAGTACTAAGAAATTTTAAATCTCTATTGACTTCCTGCTTACCACATTCTTTTAGTATTTCTGGTGCGCAGTATGTTGGCGTGCCACAAACCCTGAATAAAGGTCCGAGAACGGTACAGGCCAATCCGAAGTCACATAGTCGCACGTGTCTACCTTCATGAAGAAGAAGATTCTCTGGTTTCACGTCTCTATGTACAATTCTTCTGGTGTGAAGATAAGCGAGAGCTGAGGCAACCTATGCTATTAGAAAGATAAAAATCTAGGAAAGAGTAGGAGGCTTATATTCCACTCTCGGGCCATGTGACCATCAAATGTAGTCTAATTATATATTTTTTCAATGCGTTCTTAATTTGGATATCTAAAAAGAACAAACATAAGACACGTTTTAATTTATTCCAACCTGGCTAGTAATAGTGGCGGCATAAGCTTCGGAGAGACGACCCTCCCTCCGGATCAAATCGAACAAGTCGCCATTCTCGAAGAATAAATAAATAAGTGGTTTGGAGGAAATCGGACATTTAGTTACAAGGATAAAAGGGCAGTAGAGACAATGAGTTATAATTTACCTGTGCAAATTCAAAGACGAGGAAGTACTTGGTACTTGTTTTGAAGGCATCCATAAGCCGACAGATATTGGGATGAAAGCTAATTAGCATGATCTCCACCTCGTTCTCAATGAAGAACCATTTTCCACGTAACTGTTGTTTATTGATGGCCTGATAAGTAGCCACTGTTTATGTAAATTCCAATATATTGATACTGGAAGCCTGAGGCATTTTTCGCATTGTACTGAAAAATAAGCCTCCGAATTGCTATTGAAACTATTGTCCGCTGTTTAGGAAAACATGCATTGCGTCTTTAGTGTATTTGTTTCCTTATTTTTTTCTGGAATTTTCGTAGCATTGATGGTCATTTTTGTCCTCGCAACGCATTTCCTATTCAAAGATGGAAGTCCACTGAAAACAAAGAAAGACACAAGGATATTCCAAACGAGCTAGCTAATAGCTGTAAGTCTGTAAACTGACGTCATTGGAGAGGAAGGCGTTTTTTTCGACTAGACCACTCGTATTTTCGAGAATTTTTATCACAGTTAAAAATAAGCAATAAGTAGTTATCACAGGATAATATAGATAGAACGGATCCTGCTCTTTGAATACGTCCCACTCAGAAAATAATGAGCAAGAGATCATTTACACCAGAGTTAGGATTAATTTAACGAAATGTAAGTGCTGCTTATCCTACTTTTTTGATAACCAATTCCGCAAATGCCTATTAACATTTAGATAGTTTATCTGAAATGCAGTAGCCGGGAACATTAATTATTGTCAATTCTCACTAGGCGAATAATTAAATACTGGGTAATTAGATTATATATGGTGTTCCATAGCACCAAATCTTACATGACAAGAGACCTCATTAGAATAGGATAAATCAGGCAAGTAGTTTAGCGATATTGGTTAAAAATTCTTGTTTGTTGAAAAATCTTTAGCACTGGGACTATACTGGACCGGTGGTAAGAGCGGAAAACATGCAACAGCAAACGAAACACTACCAACTTTAAGTGCGCATTTTTTGTTGTCCTTCCTTCGTAGGGCAAAGTGAACTCGTGAAAAGTTCCCCTTTCCTATTACAGGGCCTATCTCATATTGCTTTTCAATACAGCTTCTTGAATCCATGTATCGAATGTTTTCAGACGCCTGAAATACAAATATAAGAAATATAGAAGCCAATATGGCCATTCATCTAACAAAAAGTGGGATTTCTAGGCGTTTCAGTGTCTATGATTTTGACGTAATCTAAAAATAGTGTGCTGAAGGTTACTTAGTACATTATGTCACTTATAGAAACAGCTCTGTCCACTCCGGATGTGGTCCAAGTGGCCACAAAGTTCAGCTCTATTATTCCTTCATGAAGGAACTTTCGTATAGCGAAGTAATGGGAGGTATAGTTCATGACTTTGTGAACGTTGCTGATCACTTATGAGCGGACAACACTGTTTTGTTAGTATTCATTTATCTATCGATTCCTAGCATAAACAGGCCTAGCATAGAAGTGAGTTTGTGTTAATCTACTACCTATTCCAGTTCTGCTTCACCATCAATAATGATAAGTGGGTGAGAAGATAATCAGATATACATATTTAATTCTATAGTGTCAAGACCATTGGAGAACAGGTGATTCGAAATCGTATGCTTCTCTGCAATTTATTTCTAGGCTCCCACTTACATAACTAATCACGCATAGCAATTTAACTTACTCCAAAAAAACCTTCATTAACATGTTTTGAAGTGTTGTGAATGACTCGAGGTTGACGGTCTAGTTGAACGTTGTTGTTCCGGTCCAACGAAATGCCTGTGTACAAATTAACGTTTGGCAACATATAATAGTGGTTAATGGAAATTTGAATCAAAAGCAGTGCACAAAACTGAATTCTTACCAGTTCTTGGTCCTCTGATGTGTATGGCTGAGACGGAACTGGACTGGGCCCTCATATCATCAGAGATTGGAACTGCTTCGGTGAGGCTTCCATAGCAACCTCGGGGCGTGGCCACTGACCCGCTCGACCCGTCGTTTCCATCATTTAATGCAGGACTGATTTCGCTATTAAAGACTGTGAAATATATGGGGATGATTAACAGCCGATTTTGAGAACGACATATTTTATATGGTTGAAAATCGATTATACAAAAGAGCCTTTTTCAACGGCCATCTACTTCTTCCTTGTCTTGGTCATTGGCAAATGAGGCACGTGTTGGCCGTCTACGTACAATTCATGAACGACTCCAGTTTTCTTCTTTCCACTGCTTGTTGCTGTGATCTTACACACATGACGTCCTATTTCGAAATGGGTCTCTGTTCCGTCTTCAACGAATTCACCCTGAATTCCTTGTAGTCAACATGCACGTGTGAAATCTGCGACTTTCCAAATATAGCACTTTATAAAAATAATAATATTCACTTTTGAAGTAACACGCTATATTGTTTTTGCTGAAATTTCACGAAATAGCTTTCCACAACAATGTTTTTAAATTAGGATTTTTAAGTCATAGCGTTGTTTACGTGCTTCGTGTGAAGTGCTTCTGATAAATAGAGCTAATCCCTACTGATTGCTAATGAGTAAGCAGGTAGTCACTACAGTTCTGTTGAAATTTAGCAGTATATTCCCTTGAGAATCTAAAGCTGGTGTTTATTAATAAAGAAGTAAAACTAACCGCTGTGTCTATTTTTTGACCATTCACCCATACTTCTACCGACTCCTTATCTAAAAAAAACTTCAACAGCAAATTTTGTATAGAGAGAGAGATAATGCGTTCAAAAGAAGTCATTATATAAAACTTAGTGAATAATAATATAAGAAACAGCAGAAAAATTAGTCAACCATGTAGCAATTGAAGTTCACTGACCAAGTACAACTCTTGTGTCCTCTCCACCAACTAATAATTCCCAGCTTTGCAGTTTCTTGTTTTGTTCTTCACGGAATTTTTCGAAATTTTTACCATTTACCTAAAGAAAATTAAATCATCATCAGCCCTAGATTGAACATAATATTAACTTTTATCATCCATATTTTCAGTAGTTATATCTGACGAAGTAAGTAACAATTTGTAGGTAATTAAAGTGAAGAAAGTTTTCATAGAATTGTAGTTAGTTTTTAAAAAAACTTCTCCACGACCTCTAGTGAGTATTCGTAGGCAAAAGTTCCCAAAGCCTCTACTGTGATGATGCACTTCATATCTCCCACTTGAAATGCTTCTTTCCCCACGAGCTTGAACATCCAATCACGACGTAGCAACTCCTGTTTGAATAAAACATCCAAGTAAAAAGTAGTGGTGTAAAACTCAAATATGAAATTTATCAACAACCTTTCCATCTACACGAATTACTCTTTTTCCCGTTGTAGTTCCGTGCTCAAATTCAATGCGATGAACCTGAAGAAGAAACTGTATATATTCCCCAATCTCCAGTGATTTTAAAAAAACTGTAGTTCAAAAAATTCCATGTTCATTTTATTCGCACCTTATCCTGAAGGGGAACGCTCCAATTAGCAACTATGTCGCCTTCTCCCATCGTTTAAAATGGAGAGCAAGAATAGTAAACAATATTAAATATGGCAGAATTTTTTGGGAAGGAAAACGATATAAGCGAAGAAATAATGAAATATTGTATTTTTACTATAACATTTCAAGATTACAATAGACTTCAAGCAATCACAGACTTAGTAAAATTATTTAATATGCATATAGTTAAATATAAAATCCAGTGCTAGTGAGAAATAAACCGATATTATCAATATTTTTCTGGCGCAGTAGAGTAGGCACTCGCATTTATATGCGACGTTTCCATGACAATTTAAGAAAATGTCGTCATGACCGAACACAACTGGACGGAACTGAAAAACTATAATTAACGGAGCAAAAACATTAGGAATAGTATTATTAAGGAAAAATAATAGACAAACGCATAACTGTATTTTCACCAATTTAATATTTTAAAAATCTTATTAATATAAGATTTCGAGTGATTTTACACCATTTTTTTCTGTTATCAACTCTATTTCGGTTTATAAAATTCTCTTATCATCGCAAAAATCATGTTCATCACCAAAGTGGTAATTCTCCGACAACTTCGACACAAACCAATGCGTAGGCACACACATTTATTTTGTCCAGTAAAAGTATAAATTGGTTATCTATTAATGTAATTTCGTACAAATTGAACGAGTCCGCTTTTAGCTGTGACCTGTAAAAAAGAACTCTTTGCTTTAATAAGACAATTGTATCTAAGAAGTATGGTAAATATGACCTTCTGGAGTTGGTTTTCATCTTTAACATCTGAAGGAACTGGCAGGATTTCATTCTTTGACTGAAAACCCATAATAAACCTTAAAAGATAAGTAAATGGTAAAAGTTGCAAGTAAATACAATAATTGCGATTTAATAAAGTACTTAGTCTCACTTCTATAGATATTCTTTTGATAGGGATATTTCCGTGTGATTTTTTCTTATTTCTTTGCCTTCGTTGTACTGAAAGTAAAAATTTCTGTTAATGACACATTATTTAAATAGTGCTCGCTTTATTTGTAGTACCATCGTCATCTTCAACAATAACAGTCGGATCGACCGTCATTTTCATGTTTGTGCCCACATCGCGTAGTATGGAAATAATTCGCTGAAAGATGTACTATGAAGACGAAGAAAAATAAGACGTAAGTAATTAATTATCAACATATTTATCCTTGAGCAAACTGTGTCGCATGGCTTCTCTGCATCCGATCTCGGTAGCATCGTCTCCCATTTCCAATTCGAGACCCGTCTAGTATAAGCACATTTGAACTTTTAATAAAGAGATACAAAGTTGCTTTTATACCTTTGAAGCAAAACAACTGGGATTGGGACTACTTCGAAGACTTAGTGGACGCTCTATTAAAAACGTGCACCTTTTTTTGTTTGCCATAACCTTGTTGAATTGTCTACGAACAAAGTGTAGATCAATATTTCCAGTGAGCTAAAGAGAAAACTAAGGACTCGCGGTATCCTGAAGATGTAACAAAACTGATTTACCGGAATTCTATCGACGTCGAGTAGTCTATCACCTTTTAGAAAGGCATACGATCCTCGAGTATTGTTATCTACCTAAAGAATCGAAAACAAACATAATCGACTCCTGTGCAATAGTATTGTTGATTGAGTCGCTTAGAGTTTTGCATAGAAATGACGGTATAACTCACTTTAACAACGTGGCACTGCTTATTCACCAGCTTAACCTCGAAACCATTCCGAAGGTTTTTAATCTTATGAACTACTGCAATTTTGTGACCATGTCAATATCAATACTTACTTTTTTCAGCCATATTAACAAATTAACTGTGATCAGTAATTATGTGCGAATATATATTACATTAATGACCTACTGATCACAAGATAAGAGCAGCAGTCCTGCTTCTTTACTGACTCCATTCTTCTTTCGCTTGCAGACCGTATATTCCATGGCCGCACAACTGATAGTCGGATCTTAAATATCAAATACAAAATCCTCAGAATATGACAAAATCAAATATCGACGTACCGTAGGTAGCTCTGACTGCAAAATTGTTTGGATATCGTTGATACTCATCGGGACAATATCATTGATTTTGAGTATCTGAGGTAAGTTCCATCAATGTTGCTTTGTCTCGCTACTTTTCTCTTTAGTTTTCGTCGTCTTAGTTGTCTAATATTCCCATTTTTCTTTTCTTCACTTAATTACCTATTTTGCCTACCTGATCTCCTACTATTAACTGATGGAATGCTGTTGAATATTTGTTTATTGACCTAACAACTAGGTTTGAAGACATAACCAGATCCAGTTTTTTTTCCTGTAAAAATCACTTACATTTTACTTTTGCGTTTAATAAAATGTAGATGTAGAACTAAATTCTAAGACTTACGCCATCGAGGTGAATTGTGACGTAAACAAGTTTCACATGAGATTTTGGTATTTCGGAGTACGACTCGACAATGTGTGCATTACCTAACTTTACGCTGGATGGACTTGGGTACAATGCTTCTTTTGATTTACCTGGATGTAATAAAGAGAGAAAAAAATTTCAAAAATTTGTTTATTTATTTATATTAATTAATAGAAAAAAGATGGAAGTAAACGAAAAGCCTACTCACTGGAAGACACCAAAGGTCTTCCTTTCTTCGTTTTTCTTATACTGCTTTCTGCACTGTTTAAATTGCTAGCTGTATTTCTTGAAGAAAATTCCTTGTTTCCAATTTCTACTGTCTTTAATATTATGAAGTTAAAATTATATTGTACTGTTTAGTAACACTTATCCATCTTGATAATAATTATTTCCATTTACAGCCCTGATCGCTTACTCTTATCATTTATTAGGTTATTTATTTATTGTTAATTTTATAATGCTGCTGATGAGTGACCGTTCGATTCAGGCGAAATATTGTATCCCATGAAGTCATCACACCTTCTTATCGTCCTCGCAAGCCAAGTTTTCTTGATCGAAATTCATAGTCAAGTCTACAAAGCAGTAATCAAAATTATGTTCTCAAAACCATTATGGCAAGTCACCACATAATATTCTCACTTGTACAGCCGCGAATCTTCGAGAGACTGCCCTTTTGAATCAGATCTTTGTAGTCCGATACCGCATGTTTCTAGAAAAGTCCTACTCGGTTTACCTTATATTGTTCTTAATATTTATACTGAAATTCCTAAACAAAAATTTTGCTTGAGTATTTCACTAGTGAAATATGAATTATTCAAATCATCGAAAAAAGGATACAGTTTTTGCAGAGCATTCAGGCACCAAACAGTTCCCATTTTGGTGTTTCTTTCCATTTGTCGACAATAGTACGGCCGTTTTCATCAATGACATGATGAAAATGAACCTCAATTTAGGCTTATCAAAATACGGCAATATATTTTCGAAAACTTGTGAATTGTACGAACAATACTTCATTCTTATATTTATTGTGAATTCCATGTTTGCTTGAAAATAAATGTTTAAAACTATTATTCATTCGATCTTTTGTTCAACTTATTTTTAAACACATAGAATTGTTGATTAAGCTTAACCTCCTTTGTTCTACAGTCTCCATTCATTGAGAGTCATTTTATCTCAACAGATGGTAAAATTAAATCCAGACTAATTAAAAATAGTGATCTATGATAAGATACAATTAAGTGTAGAGAACACGGATTTTTTTGACGCTTAAATATCTTCAGGTATTACTAAATTTAAGAGGAGTATCACTAGTTCCACATAGTTTATGAATGAAACCAAAATACTTCGTCGTTTCAGTGCTTCTATTTAAAATATCATTTAAAGCAGTGTTTTCGGTGTGAAAGAGTAGGATGAAGCTTTCGTGTCAGATAACCCACTCTTTTCACTTCTCTCTATCTCACTGTGATTTAGGAGTCTGAGATACAATGTCATCATGTTGTCGAAAAAACGCATCCATTCGGTCCACAGCTTGTCATTCCAGACGTTACTCCTTTTGTTTCTTTTAATAACAAGGTTGTTACGAATGATATACGCAGTCGTCTAAATTTCCATTTACAACCTACGTGATGTACGGTGCTTTGATTGTATATGTATTGTAATAATAAAGACTTACTGGGGAATGCAATTCAAGTTGTGATTTACTCCAAGAAAAGTGTTGGAGGTAAATAGGTGGGTATTAATGCATGAGTTAACTTTTATTCATATTGTGTTACGTGAAATGGAAAAAATGAGCCTGAAATACTAGGAATATAAGAAATAAGATGAGTGGAAAGAAAAATAAAAGACCGAATATAAGCAATAAGCGTTTCAAATTCAGCCGGTTCCTGAAGTATAGTCCTGTTTGTACAGTTGCTGGAAAATAATATAAAAGGACAAAGTATACATCGTACTATATGTATAGTGTTTTTGTTGTATGAATGTTTTAAATTAAGAAAGAAACAGTACATAAATGTAAGAGACTTATCTTTATGAAAAATCAGTGAAACAATAAATTGACTTACTTAAACTATGGGAATTTACTGGTGTTTGAGTTTGCTGCCCTATCACTACTGAGTAACATGGATTTCTATTCTGCTCTCGGAATGAAGTACTGTTAACGACCTGATGGGAAGTATAGTATGAATAGGATGGAAGTGATCTTGTATTGATAGATGATTGAGGTACTGTATGTTCATGAGAAACGGAAATGGGAACAGCTGAGTATGGTGGTGGGCTATCCATCTTTGCTTGTGTAGATTAGACAGCGACTGTTTGTTTATATATGATAAGACAGGTGACGTAGCTATGAAAGATGACTACTACAAAAATTTTACAGCGTTCAATTTTTTTTGTAAAGAGTACTATATACTTATAGAGCAAATAGTGTTCTATATTTTCAGTTTTTTTGGCTTTATGTAAAAAACATATGAGAATTTCTTCAAGTGATCTCTCGTTTTATTTATAAATATTTATGTTGGAGGCTTGTATTAATTTAAATAAGTGATTTATCAGTGATAAATTATAGGACAAATTTATCTAGTTCAGAAACGTTCGTACTGTTCTCCGTCATATCGTTGATAATGACATCAGAAAACGTATCTTATCATTAAAAATTAGTTTATTAACCATGTATGGTAAGATAATTTTTTAATGATAGTCTTCTAGCATTATAATACGCTCAGAGCAATAAGCAAATTCGACTTTATATAAGTAAAAAGTGAAAGCGTTTTCTAAAACATTAATAAAATTTTTCATTTTAGGTGACTAAAAATACAGAATTTACTTTACTCATATTAAAAAAATAAATTCTTAGGAACAAACATAGATTACAATCTGTTAATTGTATTTGTCTATTAAAACCAAGTATGTTAAATATAATTTATATAAATCGTAAATCCTAACATATCTAAATCTAAGTACTGTACAACCTAGATAGTGTACTTTCAATCCCGATTTGTGCAGTTTTTCAGTCAAGCATTTTTTGCTCGGGTTTTTCTTCAGGGGAAAGCTCTACCTTACATTTCTGCGAAGTTCGCTTAGGATATTCATGTTACAATTAATATTTGATCAAGATATGTTTTTGATATTATAGAACATATTTTTCGATTGGAGAAAAAAAATTGAGTATAAAATGCTTGTTCTGATATTGTTACCTTTATAGGTACTTTTTTAACGATAGTATTTCTGTCTCGCATTTTATAGTGGTTTATATGCTTATGAAGAAATATGGCTTCTGGGTCTCGTTTAATACGCTGCGACAGTAAGGAATCTGTTATATCCATCTCTTCTTGTATTAGTGGAATTGGTAACTGGCAGGTATGTTTTGCTATAGCTTTATACTGTGCATTGCAATACTATTATAATATAACCAATTAGGTTGGAGATCGAGCACGTATTGGAGGACGCAGTGGAACCATAGCATTCGTTGGGCCCACAAAATTTGCACCGGGCGAATGGATAGGCTTAGTTTTGGATGAGCGACAAGGCAAAAATGATGGCTCAGTACATGGACAACGGTATTTCAACGTTGGTCCAATGTTATTTCAAAAATTACTCTAAATTCGACTTTAATATACAACGAAATTTAGTTTTAGTGTACTCCCGATCATGGGTTGTTCTGCAAATCAAGTAAATTAGAGCGAATTGTATTGTCTCCCTCTCGATTTAAATCACCAACTCCTGGATTCGATGAACCACTCAGTCCATTTGCAAAGGAATTCGGGTAATTGTTATGCAATTTCATTGGTCATAGTACAAGTTTATTTTATATTTCATAGTTTCGACATCGGTGAACGCGTGATGATATCTGGTGGGAAAACAGGAGTATTAAGATATCTAGGGGAAACTGAGTTTGCTCAGGGTATATGGGCTGGTGTTGAACTTGATCAACCCTTGGGGAAAAATGATGGCAGCGTTCAGGTACTTAATATGGGGTAATTGTTTTTAGCTCTTAATGTTATTTATGGAAATGACATTAAGAGAGTTAGCCTTTTACTTTACTGCATATTTTTTGTTTTGTAAAATTTTATCATGTGCTAATTTTGCAGGGTAAACGATATTTTACATGTAAGACGCCATACGGAGTCTTCGCAGCTGCATCAAAAATTCAACGTGCTGCTTTACAAACTCCTGTAAAAATGAAGGTAGTAATAATACTAGCAATCGAAACATGTAGGTATAAATTGATACCATCAATTTGATTAAGATCCATCATACAAAGACTTCCCTTCTACGTCAAAAGCAACGAATTGGAGGTAGCCACGAATCAATATCGTCTATTGGAAGATCTAGTATAGCTTCTTCTCGATTAGGTGGTATGAAGAGAGTAGTAATGGTATGTATATTTCTTAAATTTTCTATATGAACTTAGTGACTTCTGCATATATGTTTAAATGAAATTGTATGAGTATAGTAATAAGATTCCAAATTAGATTATTATAGTGTATTTATATAATGTTAAGTATTAATTGTTATTTGCTAATATTCAGCGCCCAAATATAATAGCGGGAAGCGGAATAGATTCTACAATCAACGCTCTACAGGCAGGTATTCTTATAACTATTTTTAGATTATTTATCACTTATTATATAACCAGCTACATGCTTGAATATTGTTATTTATAGGAGGCGTTAAAGGAAAAGGACAAACATTTAGAACAAATGATGACAGAGAGAGACCTAGAACGTAATGAAATAGCTCAACTAACTACTCGATGTGAACGTGCAGAAATGCGGTTGGCATGCGAGGGATATTCCGAGATTAGTCATGAATTTGTGGACAAAGTTCGTGAAAATTAAAATTACTATATATTGTGCATTACATCAGTGTTGATTGTAATTTAAGTTCTAGTTGGCGAAGGCGGAAAACGATAAGAAAGCCCTGAGGACAGAGGTAATGGAGAAAGATAAAATTATAGAAGATTTAAATTTTCGCATAGAGGAGGAAACTATTTCCAAGGATTGTCAGATTACTGAAATGGAGAAGAAAATTGAATTACTGCGCGAAGAATTAGAGTCTCAGGTGAAATTTGCTTTTTATGCGAATTCTTTCTTACTTTATTATATAGGAAGCCAATGTGATTAATATTTTATATGTTAAGAGTGCTAACGAAAACAAGAAATGGGTTGGAAGGATATATGAGCTTGAGGAAGAGATTACTAGGCTTAATGGTGTAATTATTCAAGTTAGTCAATCTTTTTTTTCACAATTGTTTGTAAAAATTTCGAAAGTATGGTTAAATTAAATAGTAGACGTAGCTAAGTATATCGTATGAACATTCAGGCTTCTGAAAATAAAGAATCTACAATACAAAATACCGAAGTAGAGAGAATTCAAGCCATATTATCTGCCGTAGAAAAGGAACGCAATGAGTTAAGGATTGCACTAAATGATGAGAAATGCTCTCTTCATAAAATGCTGTTAGAAGCCAAAAAACAAAAGGATGACTTTGAAGTTGTATGTCCTTGAAGCTATTATCTGTATATCATGTTAATTATAGTTCAAATAGTATTTAATGTAGTAGAATATAACTTTCATACTAGATAACTTATTACTAAAATTTTTAGGCTTTCAAGGATTTGTCTAATGATAAAGCAGCTATAAAAAAGCAGTTGGCTACTGAACAGTATAATGTTCAACATTTAACGACAGATTTGGAAAATACAAGAAAGATAGTGGGTGAAAGTGATAAAAAGCTGGCGAAAGTATTAGGTTAAACTTTTTGAAACTTTCTTTCCTGTTGTTGAGGCAGATGTACTACTGTTATATGTACTTTATCTATTGTAGGAGACTTGTCCTCTTCTTTGAAGTGTATTGAAGAACAGAAAAATATAATAGAGTCCATTACTAGTGATAAAGGATTAGCTGAGAAGGAATTAAATTTACTCATACAAAATCTTCAAAAAGAAAGAAATCAACTCCAAGATACTACACGGATAATGGAAGAGAAAATTAAATACATGGAAGTAATCACTGCAAGGAAAGAGAATGATATCAAGGAATTGACGGATCAATTACTAAGCATGCAGGAGAATTGTACTAATCTTCAGAAACAAGCATGTGATGCAAAATATGAGTATACACAAACAGTGGAGAAGATCAGGGACCTTAAAGAAGAGATTGGAAAGTTTGTTATCACAGAGCAAGAATTAAGAATTAGTTTAGAAAAAGAGCAGAAACTGGCTTCTGAGCGTGGGGCTTCTTTAGAAGAGTTGGAAACAATTTCAAAATTGAGTAGAATGGAAACAGAAAAGAAAATAGCTAAACTGGAAACAGAACTGATAAATGTTAGAAATGATGTGAGTTTTTTTTCTTTAGTGCCATTTATATTTTTAAAGAATATTTATTTCATTATCGTCCTATTTTATAGTCTTTAAAAAAATTGTCTAGCTCGACTCATTGGATTCAATTTAGATTAATTCGTAGCATTCTAATTTTGTTATCCTATTATATTAGATCATTAAAAAGAAGCATTTTCTCTATTCATTACCTAAGTCTAGGCTTACTCGCTGAATTTTATAGTACCAGTATCTTTGTTTTATGATTCCTTTTATAAATGATCTTATAATAGGTTTAACTATATTATAGATCGCTTTCAGAAACATTCTATGGAAGCAGAAGTAGCTAGGAATACAGATTTTATAAGAACTAAAGAATCGGATTTATTAAATTTGCATTTAATATTGAAGGATAAAGAAATATCGGAAAATAAACAAATTGTTGATCTCGAATTGGAAAAAGCTGGAGTATGTTGCCTTTAAATTTTACTTTTTTGTGTGAAGAGTTTTTAAATTGAGTAATTTTGTACTTCATAATATCAATTGCATCTTTGTAAATTAACTGATAAATCCTTCTACCTTTAATATTACAAATTAACACTTACATTCGGTGGTTTATAAGGTTTTCACTTATTGATAGCAGTAAGGTGTAAAATAGTCTTATGATTTATATATATATACGGATGTAAATTATTAGATCAATTATAGATCAATGAAGAACTAAAGTCTGTACTCAAAAAATGTGAAGAATTAAGTGATAAATGTATGACTTACGAGAAATTGAATCTTAAACTAGAGAAACAATTAATGGACGATGAAATCAGGTGAGCTTATCAAAAGTTCCACATTCGAATAGTTTATCTAGATATCATATCCATTTATTTCCCGTAGGTTCACTGATACTATCGTCAAAATGCAAGATGATCATAGACGTTTTGTTGAAAAGTGGAAGAACGATGAAAAGGAATTAATGGATAATGTGTGTTTTTTTGGTATATAGATATTTATTTAAGCAATCAGTTATCAATATCGTACCTAAAAATTATCGATAATCAGGTTGAACTCATGAAACCTGGTCTAAATTACTTGATTTAATGCATACTGAACTTCAAAAAATTTGTGTTTGTTTACAGAAAAGTATACTTGATTACCTTAAGTAGTATTGCTCTGGATAGACATAAGCTGTTTATAATAAGGATGGCATTGATTTCTCTAGTTTATGTTAATACCATGGTTGATTTTGCGTATTTGTTACTGGAACTAGTTCAGATGAGATCGTCGAAGGAGAATGAAATTGCACAACAAAGAGAACTAGCTACGGTCCGAGAACAAATTGTTGAGAAAAATTTGGAGATAAAGAAACTGCAAAAGAACATAAATGAGTGAGTTCTTCAAGAACTGATATTTTCTTATGTAGTATAAATTGTTTTCATTTATATTTGATATCTTCGTTTCAGTTTGGAGCAAAATCTAGAAAAAAATGCACAATCATTAGAGCAATCTTCGTCTGAAAATATGGAATTAGACAGTCGCGTGAAAAAAACGATGGAGAAAATAGAAGAATATTCAAATCAGGTTCGATTAGTTGTTCATGTTATTTCTGATGTTAGGGCTTTGCCTTTGTAAGATAGTAAACTTTACTCACTCAAGTATTAAAGCTAAGTAGAAAATCTAGTATATGACAAAAGATAATTTTTCACTAATGCTATATAAGTAATATTTATAAGTTAATGAGCTCGTGTTTAATTTGTTTAATAATTGATCGACTAGGTATTATCCATTATACTGATCAAAAACTCAGGCGAAGATGGCGATAGATGCCAAAGAAACAGCAGAAAGAACTGTATTATCATTAAATAATCAGATAGTGGCATTAAAACAACAATTAGAAGCGGCAATAACAACAAGGTTGGTACATACATTATTTGTGTAAGTTTTACAAAAATTTTAAACAGTCATTATAAAATAAAATACAGTGAGTGTGAATACAGTCGCTTGTTGGCTGAAATGAAAGCTGAGAAGTCAAAACTTCAAGCAGAACTACGAGAGGCTGATGCTGAAAAAATTAAGGTAATTGTGCTTAATTTTTTAAATATATTTTTGTTATGTTTATTTTGTAGTTGGCTAAGGAAGTGACTCTTAATGTGGAAGATCTAGCAAAGTTGAGAGTACAACATGAAGAAAGGATTAGACATGCATATGAGTTAGTAAATATTTTAGTTTCGCTTATTGTTTCTATTGTTCTAGTATTTTATTCGTTTTTTAAAGAGAGAAATTGTCAATAGACGAGATGCATAAACTTGAGCTCGAATTGTCCCATTTAAAAGAGCACTTGCGAAAAACAGAAGATAATTTTAGAAAAGTAAGTACTCTTATTTACATAGTACTTTGCTCATTTATAAAATTCTTTGTGTTTAATATTTTAGCAAATTAGCGATCTAATGGATGTTTCTGTACAACAGTCTGAGCAGATCGATTATTTAAGGAGTAGTAACGAGATACTAAAAGGTGAAAAGGAGACTCTCCACCAAGAGAATTCTAGGTGTGTTACCCTCAGTATTTATTTTAATTTTGTAAGTACATTTTTTTTATAGCATTATAACAGGTTATTCTGGTTTTAGATTGTTATCTGATATAGAAAAACTGAATGTCTGCTTAGCTAATGTAACAAAAGTAGAAAATAATCTAAGAGATGAGCTTACCATTGCAAGAAAAGAAGATCAAGGTGCCAAAAAGGTATGTAACGCGCTCTTACTTTCTCATAAATTGTTAGGAATTTTAGATGTTATTGTAGTCAATTAAGATTTGTTTTTCGTGGTATAATATGTGATTAAGTATTTAAATATTTTAAAATGTAACGTAACAGCCAGTTATTTTCATGTTAAAGTCGTAATGTTTCTTTAGCACCTTACATACACCATTTTCATCCAAAATAGTGTTTGTTAAGGTTTTAACTATTTTATAGCCATTAAATAGTATAAGGAATCCTTTAGTGTACCTTTAGTTTTTGTTTCTTAAGTCATTTCAGAATTTACCAACTTTGACTGAAGAAATAAATACAAACAGTGCCGATAAGAGAGAACTGGAAGAAAAACTAATGAAATTACAAGACGAAGTGAGAATAAGCCTCCATTATTCATTAATTAACCGTTTAGTTCTTTGGAATAGTGCATATATAGATATTTATTTATTTAAATAATTAAGAAGACAAGTAAAAATATGTTACTTTGCAGGTGCAAAATTTGAGGATAAGCCAGTTAGATGCAGATAATATTTCTAGAGAGGCTAAACAGAAATTGTAAGCTTATTATGTTTAGCTCATATATCGTATCAAAGTTAAAAGTTTGCAGAGAACTGCTTTCTGAAGTCGAAGAAGACTGGCAGGAAAAAAATTTAAGATTGACTGAACAAATTGAAGATTTAACTCTGCAACTGGAAGCCTCGAGGAAATTAACTCAAAACGATGAAATCTTATCTCTCACTAAACAAGTATGTAGTCGTCTTTATGTATTTAGTGTTAATCACTATATTTTATGATATTTTAGGTTGAGTTCCTTCATTCTATAATAGCTGATCAACAGAATAAAGAGAGAAATATGCAAGAGAAGATAGATATTTTGACAAATTCTCCTGTTGGGTAAGAATTACATGGTTTTGTTTATTAATTAGGGAATTTCCCTAATAATATATTGAGTTAAGACTTACTGAAGATTCTCCATACATATCATTTGCGAAAAATGGAGATAAGCGGCGATTATACTGCGATATATGTGAGGAATTTGATCGCCATGAAACAGAAGATTGTCCAACACAAGATTTAGAAAACTCTGGGTTGTCTAAGTATACTCACTTTGAAGAAAAGAAGAAAACAAGGCCACCACCCAGGAAGTATTGTGATCAGTGCGAAGGTACATATGAAAGGAAGTGTGGAAAAATAGAATGTTAAAGAAATTAGGGCAATATGCCTGTGTAAAACGAAGGGCGATAGGAACATTAGACCGAACATGCATTAAAGAGGCAGATTAATTGTATTTTTACTGCAAGAATTCCAGAATTCGATCATGAAGATTCTGATTGTCCCCGCAAGACAAAGAAAAAAGATTATACATTTTAAGATATTTTATATTAGTCTCAGTTAATTATCGGAATGCTATCTCAAATTTTACTTTTTATTGTATTTAAACAATAAGTTATTTCTGTGGTATTTATTACGAAAATCTCATCGTTCTCTTTAATAGGATATAGATTATACTGTCTGAGTTAGAAATTCCTTTCAAATGTTTACAAAAATGCATTCATTTGTAATGGAATATACTTGTTTTACCTCATTCTGTGATAAAATATTAGATAATCCTGGAATCATATGTTAAGCATGTTGTTGTAAAAATTTTTCCACTATAAACTCAAATACAGTGAACATTTTTCTCTATCTTAAGGGAGTAGATTATAGTCCATGTCTATCAGTTGGGGATTTGAAATGTTTCTAATTGCTTATTGAGTAGGAGTATATCACGGGCATGGTCTTATTGGAAAACTATAAATACATATTTTTGCTTTTAGTCAAGATCTTATCATATGTATACTGAGTTTTCCATCAACTCAGGATTAAAGAATATCAGCTGGTAGTCGGGTGATTCACCATGATTAATTATTATTGATTCACCGAAAGATTTATGATACAAGAAAAGCCAGGCACAAGTCATTCAGCGAGGTCGAGAATACCTTACTATATCTGATTGATTCCTCAAATTGAGTATTATGGTGAATTTTGGTTTTATGACTGTATTGTATAATAATAGATAGGAGTTATCCAGTATCGATATATAGGTTTTGCTTATTCGAATTCATCCTTACATTATTTATTATCAATAAATCAAAGATTACGAGCTTAAGAAATTGAGGTATTTTTAGATGAAAATACTACTTATTGTATCTGTCTTCATTAATTGCTTTGTTTCACCTGAAACCATTCCGAAGCATATTCGAGATAAGTTGAAATCAGCAACAAGTTTCCATGATTTTGCTTCCACCATTGAATTAATCTATCATCCTACACATACAAATAGTCATATCCGGAAAAGCTATTCGACAGTTGGTGGTAAATAATCTGACAAAATTCTGACTGAAAATAATTTGAACTAATATAATAGTTAGGTCATCATTCCAGCTCGACGCCCAGTAATGATTAATACAGCTTCGATTTACAAGAGTCCTTCGCAACACGTATCGATGGAAGACTCACATAAAGATCTTGACGGTATTAATCATTCTAATATTCTCTTATGTTTCTTTGTAAATAACGTCTGCTTTAACATGCTTATATGAACTCATCCTCAGCGTATTTTATGTCAGAATTTTTTCACTTTTATAGATCACACAGCTGAACATTTGAGTTTGTTCGGATCTATAAAACAAGGAAATGATACATGCCAATTACAATCTGTTTGTGTGCCAATTCCCATTGAAAACGAAAATCCACAAGTTATTATCTATCCAAAATGTTATGAGGTAAGACGTATATTAATTTTCCACATTAAGACATTATATTTTGTATTTCTCCAACTGTAATAACAAATCTGGTTAGCAAATTTAAAGTATACCTTTCGGATAAAATTTACTCACCATTGACAATAATAACCATCCGGTGATACAAGAAACATCAAATTTTTGACCTTAAAATATTTAATAATATATGCATTTTTTCCTATCATAAATGCGACTAGTTTTAAAAACCAGGTAATGCAGTGTGTTGGCAGCTGCTGCGACTCCTTCGAGAGGTGTCATCCACATAGCATCAGGAAGCTGCAAAAACCAGTATGCTAAAATAATCTTAACCTGCTTTACTTAGACATTATATCAAATAATTTTAGATCGTTGAGATGATATATGTAGGAAGTGGACGGTTTATGTTAAACAAAACTATTAATATAACTATGGAAGAGCATACATCATGTTCTTGCTATGAATGTGGATTAAATGTAAGTTGTTCTGACATGTCTTGTTTTGCTGATTTCATATTTGATTGTGTTGGAAAGTATTACCTAATTCCTAAGAAATCACAATGTTAAATGTTCTTAGTAGATAGATTTAGGTAATTTCTATTTTCATCTTATCTACTTCATTATGGAAAATTCTTTCAGCTACATTATAGTTTATAATGAAAATAATGTATGACTTCAATTATTACCTCATATTAAGATATTTAATAAATCTTTAGATTTCGCAATGTCCACCTGGGTTTGTGCTAGGACCTAGTTGCAAATGCGAGTGCGCCAATAGTGCAGATCGAGACAGTTGTCTAGGTACGAACAAGATTCTAATCGATGTTAAACCATTTAATTTCAGTGAATTAAAGATAATAAATACGAAAACTTGATATGGCACTAAAGTATTCGCTAGTGGTTGTATACCTTATAGGATAAACTAATTTATAGGTAATCATATCTGGAACGAACACAATTGCACTTGCAATTGTGAACATATCACATGCTCCAAGAACAATATACTGGATCGGGAGCGGTGCGAATGTATCTCCCAAAAGGAAAAGAGTGAAGTGGTGGTGAGTATAAAATGAGAACAAAAGCCTTGTGACAGTGCACTTCGTAACTTTAACGGCAGTATGAGTGTTGTTCGTGTTCACCAAATAAATCCGATGTAAGGAATCAATTTATTTGCCATATTAAATAGCTTTTTGGCTACTGATTTAAGGATTCACTGATATCTTCACGTACCGTTGACCTCTCATCATTGCCAAAGCTAAGAGCAAAAGTCTCACATCGAAATCAAGGATTATAAATACAACTAAAATTTTTTCTCTTTATTCCTTACCAGTTGTCAGTATATAAAAAATAAAGCACAACTATAATTCTCAGTTGTTATAGCCATATGTATCTCTAGATAATTAATCATTAAACTAATTATCACAACAAGTATATTGGAATTCATGAAATATAAAACTAATGTATATATCAAGAAAAATTAGATGGCAGAATTAGTAAATTGAACATGTTTTTTTTCCCGTTAAAGGAATGATATGTTGATATGTAAAAATGCACTATATGTATAATAAAAAAAGTATATATCAGATATTAGACCGCACTATTTTCAAAACATGGAGAATCATATCCGTTTCAGTGTTAAACATTTTCATTTAAACAATACTTAGATAATCACTGTTTTACAATATATTTAATTCATCTAGTTGTTTAATCTAATCATTTCTTTAACTTTAATTAATATATGTAAAATCTACCTCCACTAAAATTACCCTAGCGACGTTGTACTGGAAGAAGACTGTAGAAAATTAACCGCCAATATTTTAAAATAGTCTCAGCGCTATCTGATATCTTGGCTGCGAAGCGTTTGCAACGCGGTTGATGACGAATCAAGGCCAGTCGACTAGGTGTATGGAGCTTATGGCATATTCTTTGTGTCGTTCTCGCTATAATTCTAGACTTTCTCATTACTTCGATCTCATATAGCTTTGAATGAATAATATTTGTTTGTCTAGTGATTTTTTTCTGGACTTTTAAAGTAATCTGATTATTTTAGGAGTGACATTTATGTTAGAATTAACCTTGTGTGGCACTGTGGATTTGATTGTTTAACACATTAATTTCTAGAGGAATATACTAAATTTTATATTCGCCGAGAGTTCTATCGTCTTTCTTGTATATTTTTGTCGCTGATTCTGTTGAGTACAACCATTTATTATCAATTACACAAAGAAGTTCGACATGGCTCTACTTCCTATAAAATTTCACGAGCATCTTCAAGTAAGATTACTGGGTTTTTTGTTTTAAAGTCTTATTTTAAGTGTTTTAATTATTATCTATTAATTATCTTACTCTATTTTTAGCTTACAAATGTTGGTATTCGCCCACAGAATATTTGTTTTGCCAATGTGACAATGGATTCTGACAAATTCATAGTGGTACGAGAAATGGTAAGTATTTAGTGACCAATTTGAAACTTTTAAAAATTGTTCACTCGTTTATTAGTAATATTTTTAGATCGGAGACTCACAGCAAGTAGTTATCATTGATATGTCGGATCCCGCAAATCCACAGCGTCGACCAATATCTGCTGATTCTGTCATAATGCATCCAACTGCTAAAATTATTGCTCTAAAATGTACGAATATATCTTATTTTGTATTAATGGTTAAAAAATATTTCAAATTTCAGCTGGAAAAACTCTTCAAATTTTTAATATTGAGCTAAAGGCGAAAGTCAAGGCTCATCAAAATACAGAAGAAGTTGTATTTTGGAAGTGGATTAACGAGAAAGCGATTGCACTTGTCAGTGAGACTGCCGTATACCACTGGTCTATCGAGGGTACATTGTTGTTGCTTTTGTTTTTTTAGACCTGTGAGTTTTGATCTTTGGTTCTAGGAGACTCAGCACCTGTGAAAATGTTCGAACGCCATCAATCACTAACTGGAAGTCAAATTATTAACTATCGCACCGATATTGATTGCAAATGGCTCGTACTCGTTGGTATCGCCGCAAAAGTTAGTTCATACTAACTAGGATAATATTAAGAGATTTTGTTCATTATTCACGTTAATTTAGGAGAACCGTGTCGTAGGCAGCATGCAGTTATACAGCACAGAACGTAAGGTGTCGCAACCAATTGAGGGACACGCAGCATGCTTTGTTCGATTTAAGATGGAGGGCAATCAACATTCATCAAATCTTTTCTGTTTTTCTGTTAAGAATGAAGCTGGTGGAAAGGTATTTTAGGATTGAAATGTAATATTTGTCTAGCTATTGACAGTTTTAGAGTGTGTAGACATATTTTTAGCTACATGTAATCGAAGTTGGATCGCCACCTTCTGGAAATCAACCATTTCCTAAAAAAGCTGTCGATGTACCATACACAGCTGAAACAGCCAGTGATTTTCCTGTTTCTATGCAGGTTAGGCTTACTAAAATCTTTTAAAGTTCTCATACAATGTTTGTAGTAATTTTTTCTGCCAACATTATTAGAATGAACCTACTCTAGTGGGTTGATTTAACTAAAATGCTATAACAGTTGTAATATTATTAAAAATAAGTTCTAATCCTTTCTTAAATAGTCCATATAAATTTCATAAGGTAAGGATTATCCGAGGTTTGCTTAAGTTTTACAAACAATATTTTAAAACGTACAATATACAATTATATTTTTGTACGTACGATATATACTTTTATTTGAGTTGTTTACCTCATGTTAGTATCATATATCTCCCAGTAATTCTGTGAGCACATGTAATATAATATCTAAATATTAACAGTAATCTGATATTCTGGTTTATGAGTTAAAATTTCAGTTGAATTGTATAACGTACTTAGTGTTATTATTTAATATTAAGAATTTAAGGCATCATCGAAACACGGAATTGTATATCTTGTGACAAAACATGGTTTTGTCCATTTATATGATATGGAATCGGGCTCGCGTATATATTCTAATCGTATTTCTACTGAAACTGTTTTTGTAACTACTGAATACCACTTAACTGGAGGAATAATGGGCATAAACAGAAAGGGACAAGTATGCTTATTGCTTTTTAAAAACAGATTTATCATGGGAAAGTATAATGTTATAAAGTTTGGTTACAGGTACTTTCTGTTTCAATCGACGAAAATAACATGATTCCTTTTGTAACCCAGCAACTGCAGAATCCCGACCTGGCTCTTCGTTTAGCTGTGCGTTGCGATCTTCCAGGTATCTAGTAACGTTCAGTTACTATACAATGTTTAAAATATTTATATGAACATAAACTGATTTAGACAATACTTTTACTAATTTTTAGGAGCAGAAGAGTTGTTTGTTCGCAAGTTCAATCTTCTTTTTGGTAACGGACAATTTGCTGAGGCTGCTAAAGTAGCAGCAACGGCACCCCAGGTACAATCATAATCATGCTTTTTATTAATATCAGTAAATGTAGGATTTATCCATTAATTTCTGGTTAGTTTGTAACGTCTTCCCAATGATTGGTTTTTAGGGTATTTTACGTACTCCGCAGACAATTCAAAAGTTCCAACAATGTCCACCTAATCCCAGTGGTGGTCCATCTCCACTTTTACAATACTTTGGGATTCTTTTAGATCAGGTTGAGTCACATAGTATAAAATTTTACCCGGTAAATTTCTACCATAACTTTGTTTGTAGGATAAATTAAACAAGTATGAAACATTGGAACTTTGCCGTCCGGTTCTCGCACAAGGTCGTAAGGAGTTACTCAACAAATGGTAATTAGAACATCTAAAATTTAGGGATGAAAAATACTAAGTAATGGATAATGGTTTGTCGGATTAATATTTATGGTGGCTGTAAATTTAAATTTAGGCTAAACGATCAAAAGCTTGAGTGTTGTGAGGAATTAGGGGACCTTGTGCGTCCTCATGATCCAACTGTTGCATTATCTATTTATCTTCGCGGTAATGTCCCTCACAAGGTTTGTTGTAATGCTATTAATTAATAGTAAAGAACTCTTTCCTTGTTGTCCTACTTATTATATCTACAATGCTTGGGTGGATTAAAAAAAGATTTTTGCAGGTAGTGCAATGTTTTGCAGAGACCGGCCAATTTGACAAAATTATATTATATGCTAAAAGGGTTGGATTCGAACCTGACTACTTGTTCCAGCTGAGACAAGTAAGGACTTAGTAATAATTACAGTTTTATTCTATTTATAACTAGTTGTTTTAAGATTCTTCGTTCTGGAAATCAAGAAGCTGGCGCTAAGTTCGCTCAGATGTTAGTATCTGAGAGCGAAAATGGAGAGTTATTAGCAGATCTTAGCCAAGTAAGTAGCATATCAAAAATTAAAAATGCGTTATCTTAATTCTTATTAATACCTTATTCTAGATTATCGACTGTTTTATGGAGGTGCAAGCAGTACAGCCTTGTACATCTTTCCTTCTAGAAGTACTAAAAGGTGATAAGCCTGAGGAAGGACACTTACAAACGCGACTATTAGAGATGAATCTCTTAGCAGCTCCTCAGGTTTATAATTCTTTGTTTTATACATATTTACATTCATTGTAACCCCTTTTACATATATTTTTTGACTATTATATTTTTATGGCGAGAATACAAGAATTTATAGTTTATTTGTATAGGAAACCATTTGTCTTTCAGGTAGCCGACGCTATTCTGGGTAATAAAATGTTCAATCATTATGATCGTGCTCAAATTGGTCAACTTTGTGAAAAGGCAGGACTTCTTCAGCGTGCCCTTGAACACTTTACTGATTTATACGATATTAAAAGGACTGTTGTGCATACAACTCATTTTAAGCCAGATGTAGGTTTCCACTTAGTCTTCTAACTTACATAATATTGACTTATGCAGTAATATATTTGCAGTGGCTAGTTAATTATTTCGGATCATTATCCGTGGACGATTCATTAGAGTGTCTTAAGGCTATGTTGACTCAAAATATACGTCAGAATTTACAGGTATATATGTTATAATGATTTCCATGCTTTGCAAAATTTTTGATCTATTGTTACCCTTGAACTGGAATTTAGGTGGTTGTACAAATAGCTTCCAAATACCACGAACAGTTGGGAACTGAAAAACTGATTGACATGTTCGAAACGCACAAAAGCTATGAGGGTCTTTTTTACTTTCTTGGTTCTATCGTCAATTTCAGTCAGGATCCGGAAGTCCATTTCAAATATATTCAGGCAAGATCTCACTCTTAATTTTTTTATACAGCTGTTTTATGTTATATTCCATGATTTTAACAGCAATGTATTCCAGGCTGCCACACGCACGGGTCAAATTAAAGAAGTTGAACGTATCTGTCGTGAGTCCAACTGTTATGATGCAGAACGTGTGAAGAATTTTTTGAAGGAGGCGAAACTTGCAGATCAGGTTAGTATTGATTTTTGAAACAAGAATTACACCATTATTTTCATATTTTCAGTTGCCTCTGATTATCATATGCGATCGTCATGATATGGTTCATGATCTAGTTCTGTATCTTTATAGAAATCAATTGCAGAAATATATTGAAGTCTTTGTTCAAAAGGTTTGTTGGTAATATTAACAGTAAAGAAATATAAGGACGTAATAGTTTAGTGATAATCATATGAAATATTTTTTTTAGGTGAACGCTGCACGTCTTCCTATTGTCGTTGGAGGTCTTTTGGACGTCGATTGTTCTGAGGATGCTATCAAGCAACTTATTTTGAATACACGTGGAAAGTTTGACATTGACGAACTTGTTGCAGAGGTTGAAAAACGGAATAGGTAACTATTCTTTCGATTGATATGTTGATCGGCAAAGGGCAGATAATATATTAACAATTATTTAGACTAAAACTCTTATCTCACTGGCTTGAAACACGTGTGCAAGAGGGAGCTACCGATGCTGCTACACATAATGCAATGGCTAAGATTTACATTGATGCTAATAACAATCCCGATAGATTTCTGAGGGAGAATCCTTATTATGATAGCAGAGTTGTCGGGAAGTAAGTTGTTTAGTATCTAATCTTAGAATATAGGTAATAATTATTTACAATCCAGATACTGTGAGAAACGAGATCCTCATTTTGCTTTTCTTGCATATGAACATGGGCAGTGTGATGCTGAGTTAATTAATGTTTGTAATGAGAATTCCTTGTTCAAAAATCTCGCACGTTACTTAGTTAAAAGAAGGGATTTTGCATTATGGGAACAGGTACTCACTGAAGAAAATCAGTATAGACGTCAACTGATAGATCAGGTTAGTTTAGATCTATAAACTAATTAAGGACTCTTAAAATACCTTAGATAATAGTGGATTTATATTTAGGTAGTACAGACAGCACTGTCAGAAACGCAGGACCCTGAGGACATTTCCGCCACGGTTAAGGCGTTTATGGCCGCAGATCTACCAAATGAGCTTATTGAGTTATTAGAGAAGATAGTTCTGGATAATTCGGCATTCTCAGAACATCGAAATCTCCAGAATTTACTTATTCTAACTGCTATGAGGGTTAATATCTTTCTCTACTCAAGTATAGTTTTGTGATAAGGAGTGTAAGGTTTATAATTGATATTTCATATTGTCTATCTATAATTATTATATATTTAGGCAGATCGAACACGTGTAATGGAATACATCCAAAAGCTGGACAACTATGATGCTCCTGATATTGCTAATATTGCCATCTCAAGTGAACTTTACGAGGAAGCCTTTGCTATCTTCAAGAAATTTGACGTTAACAATAGCGCTATCAATGTTAGTTTTTGTGCCCTATTTTTAAAATTATCCTTTATCCACAGTTAATTTTTAACTGAAAGTGATTCTAGGTATTGATAGAGAATGTAAGTAATTTGGATCGAGCCTACGAATTTGCGGAAAAATGCAATCAATCAGATGTTTGGGCAAGTCTTGCTAAAGCTCAACTAAAGCAAGATCTCGTTAAAGAGGCTGTAGATTCATTCATCAAAGCAGATGATCCTGGAGCATACATGGAGGTTGTCAATAAGTGCACACAAACCGGTAAGATTTTTTCACCCAAGTAGATTATTACAAGGTTATATTTTTGTTTTTCAGAGCACTGGGAAGATTTAGTCCGTTACCTACAAATGGCTCGCAAAAAGTCTCGTGAATCTTATATTGAGACCGAGTTAGTATTTGCGTTAGCGAAGACGGGTCGTTTGGCAGAACTAGAAGAATTTATTTCTGGACCTAACCATGCACAGATTGGACAGGTTAACATAATATTTTAGGTGGTATTAATCTGACACAAGTTTTGAATCAATTATTTAGATTGGCGATAGATGCTTTGATAGTGGAATGTTCGAGGCAGCAAAGATTCTGTTCAATAATATATCAAATTTTGCCAAGCTTTCCGTTACCCTAGTTCGTCTAGGCGAGTATCAAGGAGCTGTTGATGCAGCTAGAAAGGCTAACAGTACGAAGACTTGGAAGCAGGTTCGAATATGTTTTATTTCTTCTTTTTTAATCATGAAGGAATGACCACGTTATCATAGCCAAGTATATATAGCCTAAATATTAAGGTTTGCTTTGCATGCGTTGAGAATGACGAATTCCGCTTAGCACAAATGTGCGGTCTTCATATTGTTGTACATGCTGATGAACTAGAAGAACTTAATAATTTCTATCAGGACAGAGGCCACTTTGAAGAACTTATCGGTATATATTTGTTTGTTTTTGCTACTTGTGTATTTTAAAATATAACATTCCAATGATTTAATTTGTAGGTTTGCTGGAGGCTGCTCTTGGTTTAGAACGTGCTCATATGGGGATGTTTACTGAATTGGCTATTCTCTATAGCAAGTACAAACCAGAGAAGATGCGTGAGCACTTGGAATTATTTTGGAGTAGAGTTAACATTCCAAAGGTAAGCTTATGCGAAGAATTAATGTATTCTGAATAAACCTAATACTTTTTTTTGTTTATAGGTTTTGCGTGCAGCTGAACAAGCACACCTATGGGCTGAACTTGTGTTTTTGTATGATAAATATGAGGAGTTTGACAATGCGGCTCTGACAATGATGCAACATCCCACTGAATCGTGGAGGGAACAGCATTTTAAAGAGGTTATCGCCAAGGTTTGTATGCAACTTATTTTTTTTTCGTATTCAATTATTAGTGATTTTAAAGTTTATGTATTTCAGGTAGCAAACGTTGAATTGTATTATAAAGCAATGCAGTTCTATCTAGATTTCAAGCCTTTGCTCGTTAACGATCTATTGATGGTTTTGTCACCACGATTAGATCACTCTAGGACAGTTCAATTTTTCTCTAAATGTACGTTTTCTTTTTACCTTCTTACCTATTCTAAATCCAGTTTGCTAAGTGCGCATGCATGTTCTAACGTGTATTCGTTTGTTTTATAGTGAAGCACATACCTCTGGTTAAGCCATATCTGAGACAGGTGCAAAACCTCAATAACAAGGCTATAAATGAAGCACTTAATCAACTTCTTATTGATGAAGTTAGTTACTTAATATCCTATTTTTGTCTTCGATATTAATATTTTTACTCCTTAATTAGTAATGTTTCTTTCTCTATTTTAGGAAGACCATGCTGGTCTACGTTCTTCTATTGATGCGCATGATAACTTCGATAACATATCTTTAGCTCAGCAGCTAGAGAAACATCCTTTAGTAGAATTTCGACGAATTTCTGCTTACCTATTCAAGGGAAATAATAGGTGGAAGCAATCAATTGAGTTATGCAAAAAAGACAAACTGTACAAGGTAAGATTATCATTTTCTAAAACTTATTACTTATATTTATTATATTTTTATTCTGTTTTGTAAATTATTGATAACACAATTATTTGCGCTGTTTAGGATGCTATGGAATATGCTGCTGAATCAAGATCTGGTGAATTAGCTGAAGAACTTATTGCATTCTTCCTCAATCAACGACTTTTCGACTGCTTCGCAGCTGCTCTTTATCACTGCTATGACTTGTTACATCCCGATGTGATACTTGAATTAGCTTGGAAACATAGAATCACAGATTATGCTATGCCGTACATGGTCCAGGTGTTCAGGGATTATCAAAACAGAGTTAGTTTACATGGAAAATAATGAATGATGGATAATTGATTGAAATCAGACAAATAGTATTATTGAGAAGGTAGTTATAAAAATTTTACTCTGAAGTAAGTTAATTTTGAGCTAAACGTTGAGTGTTGTAGCTTGAACGATTGGAACGAGCAGAAGCAGAAAGGAAAGACGAAATGAGGGAACAGCAGCAGCAAAATGGTATCAGTAGTAAGTGATAATCTTGTCTCATCTTCTAAATTAACAGTATTCTAAAATGTTGAGTACTTCGATCTTTACAGTGGAACCACAATTGATGCTCACTTATGCTCCTGGTCCAGGTATGGCCCCACAGTTAGGTGCATATGGTGTTTCTGCTCCTAATATGTATGGACAGCCGCAGTATAGTGCCCAGCCACAGTATCCTGGTGCACCTAATGGACCTTTCATTTAGATTTATAGTACTTAAAAAGTGTTTTACCACAAACCAACATTTCTCTAGTCTTTGATAATATCGGAATTTGATATGGAAATTGGTTTGTGGTTCGATTCTTGCATGGTTTTGGAGTACTAAATCTCAATTGTTTACATATGTATCCGAACCAGTAAGTAATCATTTTGTGATCAGTTTGTGTTAATTATATCGGTGTCTATGGTGATGGTATCAGCAAATGTCTTCCCTTTGCATTAATTAAAGACTAGATGTATTGATATCGCTCCTTAGCTTTTCTAGCCAACAAGGTTAGTGACTGTATATCTGTTATTAGCCTATATGTTCATTTAATGTATTTGTATTTTATATAAACAACTAATTTATTAATAAATTTTCAGTTCTATAATATACTGATTGCATGCTGGTTGTGTCCATATATTCGGTGCAGCAATTTATTTAAGTAAATTATATCTTAAAATCAATGAGATTGCTTCTGTTTCAATGTTTTTCGAAGCCCAGACTTCACTGCGCTACCTATAGATTCAATAGTTTATTATATTCTTTAGTAGTTTATGAGGTTAATTATTGAGTGCATCTGTTTTGTTTTATGAATTGAGATATAGAGTGGCGACACTTGTATTTGCGTTTTTTTCACACAGAGGTGTTGGGGTTTTTCGTTTATTTAGAGAACAGTTTATTATAAGTAGTTTTCAGTTTATTACCTCAATGTAATACAAATTTTACAATTTTGTTTAGTTAATCTAATGCCATAGGAAGTCATTATTTTGACACCCATGTTAGGAGGTGAATAAAAAAGCGGGAATTGGAAAAGTAAGCCTTGTCATAAAGTGGTTAGTTTATACAAATTTTCGGAATTCTGGTTTTTTAATTTTCAATAATCTAATCTTTGGTCTTACTTTTCCAGGATCTATCTCAAGTACTAAAATCGCAATGGAGTGGTTTAGGCAACTTATTTTGCTAACCACTAAAAACTGCATTCTTGCCAAAAGAAGCAAAATATGGACTTTTTTTGAATTAGTGCTACCTATTCTATTTACTTTTCCAATAGTAATACTGATAGTGAAGGTTAGTTTCTTGAAATTATTTCTGTCAACATTTGAAAATATTCACTATCTTTCTAATGTTATAAAGTAACCATATATTCTTTCCGGCACTTTAGTGATAAAGATTGAAGCTATTCTAATCCCTTTCCCAGAACAGCAAAGTGGATATTTCTAATGCAAAAATGTTTGATGTAATATCTTTGGCGGGTAATAGTTCTGATGTTAGTCGAACTGTGGGATTTGTGAGCTCTATCAGAACCCGGTGGTGTAACCAGCGACGTGTTCGATTTGCATACACGTTTGTTTGTTTTCAATACTATGTAACTCCATTTATTCTCTGATAGTTATTCTAAATCTTGATACATGTTCAGTTCTGTTTCTTCCGATACGGATAGTATGATGAAAAAGTTTGCTACTCGTTATAATGGAATAGATGTTTTCGTGGATGTGATACGCTTTGAAAATGAAACATCGATGATCCATGAACTTAGAGCGGACGCACCTAATGCTACCCAATACGGCTGTTCTATTAATAGGTTAATTGTATCGTTCTTATATGTTTACTGGTTTGACATGTTTTATCCGTTAAATAGAGTGTATGCTTAAATACTGTTCAGTCTTCATGGGAAAATTTTTTTTGAAGTAATATTTATTCTACATATTTGAATATATATACATGTAGTGGTATTTTTAGGTTCGCCGGTGGAGTAATATTTACCAGATTTAATATTTCTCATCGTATATTAGAATATCGTATCTTGATCCCTGTTGGGCTTACAGACAACACTTGGGATTTGTACGAAGACTGGAATGATCCATTTGGAGCCAGCAATGACCAAAATAGGTATTAAATACCCTTACATATTTCCGTATTTAAATGGCGATTTACCTATTTATCAGAATACCTGGAAGGCCTCCGTACTGGTCGTCAGCTTTTCTCACTTTTCAACATGCCATCGACTCTCTTTTTATCGATGTAAGTATACTTAACAGTGCAGAATTTAGTATGTAAGAAATATTGGTTACTTTAAATGACACCACTCTAACATTACCTGAAGCTGTTTTAAAAGTAGTCTTTTAGATTCAATTACATAATTAAAATACCATTTTTATATAACAGATGGTATCCTCAAGTACCAGGGAACAACCTGACATTTGCATTCGTCGCTTGCCTGAGCCGAAATACAGCGTGAACAGTGTGGCCGCTTTTTTATCGTTTCTTCCTCTTTTGTGGGGACTCTGTTCTTTTCTTACAGTTATACATGCTGCACGTGAAGTTGCTAATGAAAAGTGTACAGTTAAGGTAGGAAATATTGGCATTTTTAATGTATTTTTTTTAAATATTTTCGTATGAATATTAAACGTTAAGAAAATCATTAGGAATATGATTGTATAATAAAAATGTGAATGCAATCTGCCTTAAACGAGGAGCTAACACTTCAAATCTAGTAAGTAGATAGCAAATCTTAATGATAAAGAATTCGAAACAACGATTTTTTCAGTCTAGTCCGTAATCCAATTTTTTTTAGAGAAAAATTGTATCTACATTTGCGTCTATTGAAAGTTTTATGTGAATAACATTATTAACCTTATAGGCGTTCCTATCAGTAATGGGTCTTTCTGCTCCGGTATTTTATTTCTCGCACATATTCTTTGCATGGATGAAGTGCACAATCGTGTTTCTAGTCTGTGCAATTCCACTATGCACAGTGTTAGAGGTGAGGTGATATTTCATTTGTAGTATCTTAAGTATTCTATAAATATTTTATAGCCTGTGCACTGGTCGTTGCTTCTATTTATCGTTGTGCTTTATGGTCTAGGGGTAGTAACATTTGCTGTAATGATCGCTTCCATCTTTAAGACTCCTGATTCTGCGCTTAAAGGTGAACTATTTTGCATCTAACATCTTTTTATAAACTAAAATATGTACGAATATTTCAGTTACCATCGTCTTATGGGTTATCATGGTTGGTATTAATTTCAAGGCTCCACGTGTTGAACAAGTATTTCTGTGTTTTATATACTCTCTTATCAATATAAACGGCGCATTTTTTTATGCCCTTAAATCAGTGGCAGATTACATGAACAGAGGTGTCTTATACTGAATTATTTTGTCATTCTTGAGATTTTTGTTTTATATTATCCATACCATTTAAGATCGATCACTGACATGGATGAATTTGTTCGAGGGTGGTTCTTTCCACTTCAATATTGGATTTTCTATGATAATGATGGTCGTGGATATTATATGGATGTCATTAATTACTCTCATTATTGATTGGACGGTGGAAAACTGCTATTCAAACTGTTTTCGATCATTTTTTCCAAATACTAAGGTATTATCAGTATTTTATGTGAATTCGTTTATTTCATGGCATTATTTTAAATTTTGATGATTCAGTTAATCACTTCTTATTCATCAAACCGTTTGGATGAATTGGATGGATCAACTGAAACAGATGTTGGCTTAAATCGTTCGACAAGGGGAATCGAGGTTGAAGGATTAGTTAAAATATGGAATTCTACAGGTGAAAGAGCCGTCGACGAAGTATCATTAGTTGCTCACGTTGGACAAGTTAGTATATTGACATGTACATTATCAGTTATTTTTTAGTTCGGCTTTCTTTCCATGTTGTTTATTATAGGTTACAGTTTTGTTAGGCCATAATGGAGCCGGGAAAAGCACAACATTTTCTGTCATTTCTGGTATTACCCCGCCTACAGCAGGTTTATATCTATCTTTGTATATGTAGATTTTAAGGAATTAATCTACTATATTGTTTAGGAAAGGTATCAATTTATGGAGATGAATTAACTAGCAACTTATATGGTTGCCGACGGAAAATCGGTTTGTGTCCACAAAGTAATGCTCTATTCGATATGCTGACCACAGATGAGCATTTATGGCTTATTCATGGTCTTAAAGGAGCTTGTGGTACATACAGTTCAGAAGCAGATAGACTCTTAACTATGCTTAAATTGACAGAGAAAAAAGAGGATGTTGGTTTACCATTATTTCCTATATTTTAATGGTCCATCTTGAATATAATAAGCATATAGATAACACTGATGCTGACTATCGTATTTTATTTCCTTATTTAGTTAGCAGTCAACCTATCTGGGGGCCAGAAACGCAAACTTTGCGTATGCTTAGCACTTATTGGTGGGAGCAAAGTAGTTTTGCTGGATGAACCAACAGCGGGCATGGATCCAGGAGCTAGAAGAGATGTAGAGATTCTGTTAGAATGGGCTAAAAGACAAAGGTATGTTCTATTTTTATAATAATTGTATTTTTATTTTATTAGCTTATTTAGAACAATATTGTTAACAACGCATTACATGGATGAGGCAGAATTATTAGGGGACAGGGTAGCAATCATGGCAAAGGGACGCATTGTGTGCTGTGGTTCACCTCAATTCCTTAAAAAACGGTTTGTTGGCGTTTAAATGCTTCAAATATCTATGTTTAAATCTTAAGCGAAAGTATTCAATAGTTCTGCCTAGACTTGTAAAAATTTGAATTTCTGAGGAATTATATTTAATCCTAATTTATTTAGTTTAAAAATAAGTAACAAAAAATGCTTAATATGTTAGTAAATACTAATATTACGAGGTAATTATATTAGAACTAAATAGTATTTTAAAAAGAAATATGTAATAATTAGTTACACTTCTAAGCACTCTATAGGCCATTTGCACTCCTATTCTACATAACTGCATACTCTTTAAAGGTATTTCCTATAAGTTCAAAGTTTTCTAGTATATTTATTGTATATTGGTAATTTAGGTTTGGCACCGGATATGTAATGACGATTGTCGTGTCAGATAAGGCAAACACTTATGATGAAGCTGAACGTCTTGTAGCTGTTGCACAACGATATGTAGCCAAAGCAGGCATGGGAACTGTTCATGGAAAACAGTTAGAAATTGTACTTCCAAAAGAAGAACAGAAAAAGTAATTATATATGCTATTTTTATTTCGTTAAATAGCTTTCTTTCAAAAGTAAGTTTAATTTCAGTTTTCCTGAACTATTTGAGCATCTTGAAGAGCAAAAAGAAAGTTTAGGTATATCTAGTTTCGGATTGTCGCTGAACTCGCTAGAACAAGTATGTTAATTTTAAAAGTGGTTAAATTAGTGAAATAAATTTGTTCTTACAGGTTTTCTTGAGAGTCGGTGAGATGTCTGATCCTGAAAGTGGGATTAAATATGCTGATCTTAGTCTAAACGAGGAAATAATTAACAGTCAGAGTGGTTAGTTTGGAATTCTTATTTAATTATGATAGTTCTCTGTTACACTTTTGAATATTATTTCAGAAGAGCGTTTGATTGGTCGAGCCCTTGTTTTGTCACAGTTCCGTGCTATATTCACTAAAAGAATATTATATTCTATACGAAATTGGCCACAAATAGTTACTCAATTCGTTGTACCACTTGGAATTTTGATGATAGTTGCCTATGCTTCAAGTTATAAACAAACGTTGAACGCAGATGCTAGTAAGTTAACTGATAGGGTCACACATAAGCGGTTTATGTTAGTTTTACATCTGAATAACATTTTATTTAGGTCGTCCTTTTACGATGGAAAAATTTGGCCCTTCAAGAATACCTGTTCATATTATTAAACGTTCTCACGTTTCCAGATCTTATCTTAGCGTAGCGTCACTATCTGGAACAATCGTTTGTTATTAATTCTATTTATCAATTAATTCTCTTCATTTTTTTTTCGAAGTATTAATTTTTTTTATAGATAACACAGTTATCAGATATGGATAATTTGACTGTATGGATAGAATCATTACCAAAGGAGTTACCTGCTCCTGGTCTTGGTGTTGTGTTTGGAGATGAAAGAATAGAGGTGCTTTTCAATAGTCGCGCCCTTCATTCTCTTCCAACCTCTCTAAGTTTGATGAATAATGCACGTTTGAAGGCAGAGACAGAAGGTAAATTCATTTTATTGCCACAAATTATTAATGTATGTCGATTTTTGTTGCTTTATCTATTGTTTTTAGGTCTCATTCATACCAGCATATATATATATTCACCACCAGTATTTAATTCTATACGTTTGCTATCAAGCGGTGTCATTGATGCAATACTCGGTCCGATGCTTGTCTTAGCACTGGCTTTGTTAACCTCTACTTTTGTCATGTTTCTTGTTGAAGAACGGCGTAGTAAATTTGCACACCAGGTTTAAGTTTTAATTTGTTAATATTGCACAATCCCTTGAGATTTTCGACTTATATATTATACCTTTCTAAAATAATAGAAATAATAAGCATTTGATCACTTATAGCAATTATTAACCGGTATTTCTCCGGTAGTCTTTTGGGCTGGTTCATTATTCTATGATTTGGTCTTTTACATCTTCGCCTGTTCGGTGTTTATAATAGTATTCTTGATTTCGGGCTGGATGGAGGGATATATACATCTGTGAGCCAATTTAAAATTTATCCAAATTTTATATAGACATTTTATTAAAATTTAGAGTTCTACTGATGTGGCTACTCTATTTTTGGTCGTGTATACCGTTCGTCTATTCTGTATCCTTCATGTTTTCGTCACCAACAAAAGCAAATGTTGTATTAGTTATATGGCAAATCGGTGCAGCTTTTGCAGCCATGTTTATGCTTTTCATGGTTGGCATGCTAAATACATTAGACGACTCATTGAAAGAATTCATTAGGGTAAGAGGTTGACTTAACTATAATATTTCATTTTTGTAGTATATTTTGTATTTTCAGTCCATTCTGCTCTTCTTTTTGCCGTCATTCTCCCTTGGCAACGCCCTAATGACTTTAGGTACAACATCTGCGAGTGAGATTAGTCCATCTTTTCTTTGGCAGTGGGATGAACTAGGTAAATACAGAATTGATTTTAATGGATAGTGGGATGTTTTAATCTAGTAGCTGGTTTCAGGGAAAAATATAACGTTTATGTTCCTGTTTGGCTGTTTTTCATCATTTATATTTATTTCCTTCCAATTTAAATCTATAAGACGTCACTTTTCCAAGTTATGGGATATACGATGTGGAAAGAGAAGCTATGGTAGAGTGAGTATATTTTTGTTATATTTAATGGATTAACTATGCTTCAATTTCTTTGATGTTGAGGTGGGAACTGATGAAGAAGATAGTGCTGTTACTCAAGAAAGATTGAATGTTTCACTGTCCAGTGAAGATCTCGCCTTAGAAGTTAGAGTAAGTTTAACCTATAATATAACGCTACTGAGATTTTAGTTCAAATAATTTGAAATATGCCAGGATCTCAGCAAAGTGTTTGGGCGTACCCACGCAGTTGATGGATTAACTTTGGGAGTGAGGAGCAAAGAGTGTTTTGGTCTGTTAGGAGTAAATGGAGCTGGTAAAACAACTACATTCGACATTCTCACAGGACAAAAATTTGCCACTCATGGAAGTGCACGAATTGATAATAAAGATGTTATCGAACAGATTGTGAGTGGATGCGAATTCACTAAACAGTGATCTTACTTTGCTTCATTCTCATTTATATATTTAGGCTATTGGTTATTGTCCGCAGTTTGATGCATTGTTACTTGATCTAACGGGGAGGGAGACACTTGAGGTATTTCGTTTGTTTATGAAGGAATATATTCTCTGAAAGAGATCTTTTACCAAATTTAATAACTACTTTTATAGCTTTTGGCAAGAATGCATGGTTTTGTAAATCCATTTGGCAAGGCAGATATCGCTTTACGGAGTGTTGGAATGGAGGAACATGGTGATAAACTTGTAAGATATTATAGGTTAGGATCTAAATATTAGTTTTATTTTGTTCATAGATTGTGGTGTCGGTTTACTATTTTTTCCTTGATTCATTTGTATATCCTCTTTTTTATTGCATGATTAGGATTAATTGCAAATTTTTTGTAGTGGTGGCCAAAGAAGAAAAATTAGTGTAGGACTGGCTCTTCTTGCTCCTACCCGTATAATCATTCTAGATGAACCTACAGCTGGAATCGATCCTAAAGTGGATGTTGATAATTTAATTGTTGAAATACAATGCTAAATTATTCCTTTGTTACTTCAATTGTGAAGTTTTATTACATCACGATTTATAGGCACGACGGGAGATTTGGAATTTGCTGAGCATGGTGCGAGACTCATCAAACTCAGCTATGCTTCTTACATCACACAGTATGGATGAATGTGAAGCGCTTTGCAGTCGAATTGCTATTCTTCAGAAAGGGAAATTGCTTACTATTGGAAGCAGCCAGCAGCTTAAATCGCGGTAATTCTTCTTTTATCAATATAGCATTTTCACTGTCATGTTTATTTCTCATTAGGTTTGGAAATAGCTACACTCTGTCGATGGTTGTACCTACCACGGACTTACGAAACGATGTCATGAAAGGAGTAGAAGAATGGTTTCCTCGATCTGTTATGAAAACACATAAGGATAGTCACACACTCACACTGAAATGGCAGGTAAAATCACTTAAAGAACATAAGAAAAGATGGAGTTTTTCATAAGTTATTTAGATCAGTAGATCTCCATCTGATCGTTGGTCTTCACTTTTCCGCCAGGTCCAGAACTTGGCCGACAATTTAGGAGTGACGGAATTTTGTATCGCTCAGTCATCATTGGAAGAAATATTTCTGACATTGGCAAGTCAAGATGATACAAATTAAGGCAATTAGATCCCTGTGGTGATTCGGTTTTATGAAGCATCAATCTTTGGTAGTAAATGCAATTATCTGTAGGCTTGAATTAAATATAAATATAACTATCGTTTCCATTATACTTGAAATAACGTAAGTTCTACTATGCTTTGGCACTTTTATTTATGCCTATTACTCTTTCATACAATAACTTGATTCATTTACTGTACGCTTTCAGCATAATACTAAAGTTGTATAATCTAAACAGTTTAATCTTCACTTATTCGTGTAATTTTATTAAGTACAGTTTCCCCATTTCTGTTTATAGAGGCACAGTTGTTACTTGTCGTTTTTAAAAGTAAATATAAATAGTTATTGGCTCTTTAGAATATGTTATCACATGGTTTAAGGAGGTAAAGACTTATATCTGGAATGTTATTATATTCGTTCATTGAATTCTGACTTGCTGTTGTTTGTCGTGATTGTTACTCATCTTAACACAGATTCATTACATAAGCCATGGTTAATGGAGGATGATATCATGTGAACGAGATCTCTTTGGAACACAATTAGAATGTCAGATGGTGTCACACTGCCAGCTATTTATTGCTAGATTTAGCAGTGTGTTTTAGGAATTACAAAAAGATTAGTATGATTAGTCTACGGTCATGAGCTCTGATATTTGTCTAGAGCTAATAAAACATTAGTTTCATGGAGTTAGTGGGGAAGAGCTTTGAGGAGCGCGCTGACCTCCTGTGCCACACAACCATAGATTAGTTTGAATTGATCTGCCGTGCGTACCATACCTGAATACCACTTAGGTACATAGTTCTTGACGTATATTTTAACTATTGTCTCTTTTAGTAACTTACCGCTTCTCTGATCCCTAAGGTGTTCTACAGAAGCCACAACATCTAATTGGCGAACACCACGTAGTAGTCGTGCACATAGAAGATCGACCGCACAATATACACCTGCTCGGCCAGCTCCATCCCAAGAGTGAACCAGTACAGGTGAGGATCGACCACGATATGACTTGTTTACCTTGCTAAACTAGTAGTAATAGAAGAGCTTTTCTTTGCTAATCTAAGAAATAAGATTATAGAAAAGTTTTATATGAAGACCAAAGTCGAACCGTCTAAACTCGAGAAGACTCTTAGGACTTGTTGGTGTACTGTCTTTATTCCATGATAAGTAGTGAAACTGTGTGATCGTTCTTGTTTGTCCATTGCGAAGATTTTTAAGATAGAAGGAGCGAACCAAGTAATCATCACTCCAAATGTGTTCCGATACCAAGTGGATCTAAAATTCGTCTAATTCACTGATCGATTTTGCCTTGACCTCAGCAATGAACTATACCCTCACTTCAAATGGCCCATGAACTTCGGATCCTGCTTCAGGCCAGTAGCTCTTCTCTTGTTTTCCCTCTTCTATTGTTGATAGGTTAACGATTAGGCAGACTCCATGCTGCCAAATTGCCTGCCAGAATGCAGCGAGGTCAGCAGCTCTTGGGGACTGAGCAGCAATATAGACCGCCTGACTGCAACAGGAAAAATATCGTTGTTATTGTTCATATTTATTTTTAAATACATTTCTAAGTATGTTAAAATTATAGAACAGAACGGACAATATGATATGTAGTTGTTTCACTTACCGAGGATCATCGTCATATACAAAGCTAGCATTGAGATATTCCGTTTCCCCTTCCTTCCATGAATCTACAGACACCAGGTTATCATCGACTGAACGATTTAATATTTGCATCTGATAATAGCTCTTAGTTGTATTTTTAATATACGAGTTGAAAGCATACATGGAGTAACACTTCTATTTTTCTCTGTAAACTGTTCTCCTATGGTTGTTTGTTTTCCAATGTGATGATAGTCTTTGATGGATTCCCACTGAGCTTCTATACGAGTAGGATCGCTTAGGTATTCTTGGAGAAAATTCTGCAAGCAGTAAATAGAGGGTGAAATAAAGTGGAAGAAAAAAGATCTTTTACCAATATGACATGTCCTGTAGAGATATCTATGGAAGGCTGAGATGCCGCTTCCTCGCACCAACTAGAGGTTGAAGAGCTTTTGCTACCTCTTCCAGAAGGCACTGCTTCTTGATTCATTCGTTGACGGCAAAGTTCCTAAGAAAATAATGTAAGACGAGCTATGAAATTTTATTGAAACGTTTAACTTTCCATACTTGATAAGCAAGACTGCTTTTTCCTTCCATTTGTTCTGCGACATGTTGAATGTTATTCTTATAATGACGATGGTTTTTTACCACATGTACCTAAAAGACATGTGGAGAAAATTGTGATACAAAAACTATTAGTTTTATTGAATTTTTCTTATTAGGACTTTAATTTAAAATTTAACACTAACAATAAGTACGGAAAGTAGGGCAGTGATGGTGAATGCACAAATGAACAATACAGGCATGAAAATCCAATCACGTTCAGATGATTCCACTGGTACGGAATCCTGCAAAGTCACTGCTTCACTATTTATTAGATAATATTTTAACCTTCTTTCGTTTTATGCTTGATGACAATTTGTGTTAAATTGTTCCTGTAATACTAGTATAATAATATAAGTTATACAAATAACAACGAATATATTTTGTGCTGGCTTAGAGTAAGTTTCCTAATGCAAATAGCATTTATGGAATACTTATTGAATTACTTCATACGACCTTTAGTATGTCGCTAGCTAACAATCACTTAGTTGATTCTGCTTTTTAAATTGCGAGTTCCGTGCTTAACCGAATAGAGCAAACCAGTAATGTTGTCGATAAAAGAATTTAGAGGCATCGGACTATTAAATTTTGCACTAGATTTTTCTCAGCACATTATGCACGTCCTTATTGAAATTTTCCCATCACCCAATCTAACTAGATGTATTCAATTATATGTCCCATTACCCACTCCCTCCTCTACATTCTTTGCACCTCCCTCTTCCTCTCTTCCTTGCCTCTCCTATCCCTATTCCAGTCTCTGCCACTTCAGCACCCGATAGTCTTGCAATATCCTTGCGACGTTTATCTAGAACATTAATTTACTAACTGGACATTTATTGCAAACTTTCTAACTATAAATAAATTGCTGTTTGCTTATCCTGCAAATTATTTAATGGTCCCAGTAACGTATAATTTTATAAGGAATGTGGATTTCACGATGAAATATGAGCGTGAGAAAGAAAGTTATCCGAAAATAATGATTTTAATAGTGTCCGTATAAGACGGAATTGAAAAGGAAGACCAGTTATTTGCTAATTTAAAAAAAACTACTTTTTTCGCTTATAATTAATAGTAGGCACCAATCACTGCTTATAATTAGACTAGAAAAAAGTGGAAAGCAGAATAAATTTTAGACGAGAAAAAACTTACAAACTGCTTGGGCAACGCCTTCAACGGTATCAATTCTTTTATCGTTTTTTGGTTTCGAACCTTCTATTCTGCTTATTCTCATTGACAGCTGACTGTTGTCAAATATGAAAGCATCATTTTTATTTACTCTAACTATTTTACCAAAATAATGCATATGCTGCATTTGTATTGTGAGTACTTACTGGAAGTCATCAAAGAGGAGATTATTAGGTAGAGCGATGGTTTTTTGCAAAAATTCTATCAGCGGGTAAAGCTGTGCTTCATCTTTGATATTGACCTAAACAAGAGCTGTAGTTTCCCACTTGCGATTTTGTAGTATTGCTCCCTTACCTTTAAGTAGACTCTGTTACCGACGACTCTTGACACTGCATTACGACCCTTCACGATTTTGTGTTCTGTATTCTCTAGGCCTGGAATTTTAAAATACTTAGGAAATTGGATCAACTTCCTCCTTTATGCTTTTCTTTTATGAAAATTCAATTAGCTCACTCCAAAACTCGAAGTGACGAGTGGAAATATGCAATAAATGAAGAAAAATGACGTTGGAATTGAGACTTGTCAAAACAACAATGTTGTTTTCGTTTGATGATTTCCCACTAACAATCCTGGGAGCGTACTAATGTGCAGAAAAATCAGTTTTACAATGAATTTGTCGATGTAGCGATTTCATTTCATTTAGAAAATATAACATAAATGACTTTTGTCTCTCACAGGATCAAGAACAATACTATGAAGATATTAACTTTTGCTTTCTTAATATGATGCATCTCATAATTTTCTTTAATACTACGCTATTCGCGATTTATGGCTATGAAAAAATTTCAGCACTTTGCCATTTGTCGTGGAAAAAACGAGATGAGTATGGGAGTTGACTTCCTCTCTATTTACCTCTCAATCCACATCTAGTACATGCTATCAAGAAAGGACGTCAAAGTAGGATAAAATAAATGTTGAAGGAAATTAGCTGCTAGTGAATTATAGTAATTCTGTGGAGGATTCAAAGTAAAATTAACAAAAAGCATGCAAAATAAAATAATTCTAATGACCAATTTACCTTGGTTCACTTCGCCTAACTCCTCGGCATCTTTCTTTAAAACAGATTGTTCATCTCGAAGAGCATCAAGAGGAATTGCTTCTTCTGCCTCACCTTTAAGATATACGGATTTAGAGTTAGTGCAAATTTTTTAATTTTTAATTTTTTTCCATTTCATTGCCAATAGCTAGCGCACTCAAATCAACTGCGTTGGACAATTTACATGCTATTGAGTAATGTTGATTTTCTATATGGACTAAACTGAGGGATTTTTTAAACGTTTAAATTCAAAATATTATCAGGAGAATGCTGGAGAATTAAAATGATGAAAATACTAGTGTAAAAGGATGGGTACAATTTTTCACCTAGTAGAGGAAAACGATGGAGAAATATGTTTTCTCCGTTACTAACATCATATGGTCATATTTATGATGTACTCTTAAAACGTTTCAAACTATGAAGGAACGGAAAATTGCATGGTGTTATACCAAAGTCTTGTTTGGCTGAATACTAGTATTAATTTCTATTCAGAATACAAATAAATAGGTAAAAACGCTTCTATGGAGGACCTAAAGAACCTTGGTCATAGTCTACTCTCGACAAATTGCTTTTGAGAGTGTATAAGCGTTGGATTAGCTCGTTAAGTTGATCATCCGTTAGTACAGAGAGATCTGAAATAAATGACCATGTTACTGATAGAAGTGAATTATGACAGAAGCACATACACAGGCTTACCAGGATTCTCTTCTCGGACAATTTGTTCTAAATACTTTTCTACAATTGGATCCCCAGGTCTGTTATCTGCCAATAGTTCTGCAAAGAAATACAATGGGAACAAGTACCACATTTCTAGTAAATATGGTTTATTAACAATAATAATATTCGGGCGTTAGTTATTATCGTATATAGTTTAGAAAAATTGGTTAAATCAAGAAACCGTGTGCAAAAATTATATGAAATCATGAGAACGAGCAAGAATGAGAAGAGAGGATATATATAGTTGTATTTACCGTCAATGTTCACTTCTGGAGCCGGTTCTTGAATCTGATCTAGGATTTCTTGAATTTCCTCCTCTGGTATTTTCTCCAATTCTTCTAATGAAAGTTCTGGTTTCTCGTTATCTTCTAGAGGGATTACCTCATCAATTTTAGATTTACTGGGAGTGTCTATGGTGTATTGTAGGCGAGAATCTACGGGAACTGGCTGGTCGAGGACGGATGGGTCTTCATTAAGTCCAATATCAATGAGCTTAAAAGTAAATTATTACATAATTAAGTGATAATTAATTTTGCAAGGATGATATACCTGTATAAGAGCCCATATGTTGGCTGGATTTCGAACCTGACAAAAGTCTAAGTCGTATTGAAGACCGTAGTACATAGATAATTTGAAATAAGCCAGCACACATTGTGTTTTTTGGTCAGGCCATTCTTGACCGCTATTTGAGAGTCTGAAGCTCAGATTCGTTAATCAATAATCTCACTCAAAAAATATTATTTTAATATAACTATATCATGTAACTATCATATTGTACGTCCAGCTGAAAAGCATTCAATTCGCAGGATAAGATTGTTTTGCTTGAATGAGTAAATTTGCTATAACACAAAAACAATTCATAACTGTGACATTTAATCAGTCCTAACCGAATAATAAGGAATTTATGATAGAGTTTGTATATATAGTACAAATCTATTAGGTTATGTAACTTACCTCGTAAGTTCAAGTCTGAGAAGTTCTAACTGAGTGTCATCCAGCCTATCTATTACTGTAGGAAGTGGAGCACTACTATCAGCAGAATAGCACTGGCCAAACACACCGTCTAAAACAAAGTTGGCTGCTTTTCTTGTAAATAAAGAACTGTGAATTTTTGACTAGATTTTATTTCCTGAGAATTCGTGTTTATATTCTGGTTGCTCACTAAGGTTGTTGTTTTGGTTTCATTTGTTTAAAAACGTATGTGGTGGCAATGTAATACCTAAAGATCAAAACAAATATATTATTGATATTTCCTTTATAGTAAATATATAATAATAATCTATAAATTCACAAATATTTTTATTTTAATAGTTGACCTTTGAGTATACTCAAAATACTATTTAACGATAATGCCATTGGCCGGATAACAACATGGTTAGAGAATCTGTTAGCATTTAATGACGCCTGGCACCATTTGTGGCAAGTGAAACTATAGTCGTAGAATCAAGCAAATGACGCTATTAGCTAAAGTCCTAGTGAAGTCGCGAATTCGGATGATCAATTGTTCGACTTATGTAATTATGGCAAATCTAATGCATACAACTATATATTGAAACTTGAAATAGTTTGATTCTGTCTTTGAGTCATTCCGCTGTTCATTTCTCATAATATCTATCCACTAATAACACGAATTTAAGTGAAAGCGTTAGGCGTGAGATCTACAGATTATAGCAACAAATTCGAGTAATTACTATATTGATATAGCAAAGGGTGGGTGTTACGTCTATTTCAAGAACAAAAATAGTCATTAAAAATACATGATTTTTTTGCTGAACGACGGAAGACAGTCATCAATGAATGACTAGACGACTACTAACATCCATTTCGAAATGAGAAAGCAAATAATGCAAATATTCGTCACTGCAAATAATCTGGAACTTACCGGCGACGCATTGTTCGTGTGGCTCACATAAGTTGTCTGCGAGTGTGCAACCTAAAATACAAACATTATTTCCTTGCAAATATTAATCATCGACTCTTTTCTCCGTGATGTCTGTTCAGATTGTTGTTTGTGTGGATCTCTCACTTAGTTTCTCCGCCATTAATGAAGTAATAATAGTTATTACTATAATTTTTTTTCTCATCTATAAATATTTTCAATTGAATGACACCGAAAAATTGTATAGCCAGTGTTAATACTGAAAAGAAAAATAGATGAGGAGGGTAATAATTTGCGTGTATTTAAATAATACTAGTTGTAATTATCGATACAGAGCTAGAGGAAGAGAGAATTAGTGTCGCTGTGAGAGACTCATGGTTTCTCGTCCACTATACTACTATTTTTACTCGATGGTGACAAAAACAAGCCAATATACGGCATTTCAGACTAAAGCCATTTGTATTACTAATTTTATGCGCCTTCCAGTAAGTATTGAACTATGATCGATGTATAAATGTAGATACAAAGAATGAAGAGAATAAAAGTGTTAACTAGCACAGGGACACGTAGGGATATTCGCAGGATTATAATTGTATTTCTTAAGATAGTGGCAACATCGACTGAGTAGTTGGCAGATGTGCTGCCAGTGAATAGGATTTTCTCTTCATTTTTTCCTGCGTCTCTACTTCCGCAAACACTCTCGTCAACAGAGTGACGAAGGGACAGAAATAGTGGCATAGAACTATGTTATGCACGTAATCACAATAATGAACTGCCTTAAATCCACTTGAAAGCTCGGAACGCATATGATGTCATCTAGGAGCTATTTCGAAATATGCGAGGGTGTTGCCGTCCATATTACGTAAAACGGATATAAATTATGCTCGTTGAACAAGCTAGAAGTCATGAAGACAGGAATTAATCAGAAAATTTATAAACAGGCAAGTCCTGCTTAGTGTTATTTCATCCATAAATAAAACTATCTTAATTAATACATCAACTATTTTTGATTTGTGTAAAATTATTAAAAATAATGTACCCTACAGAAGTGGTGAGAAATAGCGAAAATGTTCTGGAATGAAAAGATAAAAAGCAGGTAGAGAATTTGTAGCAAGTGGAGGAAAATGAACTATTGTTTACATAGGATAAAAACAAGCAATTTAAAGAGGTCTGCACTTACTAATTCTCGTTCACCATAACCAAATCAGTACTATATAATTATTTCTGTTTTTTTCGTTTGCTTAAAACTTCTCAAATACTACTTAAACAACGATCTCAACGTAGAGGGATGGAAGAAGAAGACAGAAACAAAATAAATTAGGATAATTGGAATTTTATTGCCAGCTAAATCTGTACAATTTCCTTTTCTGCTGTTTAAATATAGTTTTCTAGTGGTTAGCTCAGCCATCAAGCTTTGATTATAAATAACTGGATTATAACATTCTCAAAAGTGAAATGAATTTATATTCTCAATATTTCTACGTAATATATCATTGTACAACTCAGTCGTTAACGTTCCATCCATAAATAACAATATCATTCTAGCAATCAGACAGTACATTAATTTCTATAGGGTGGAATATCGTTTATATCCTTTCTATAGATTTTCTCTACTGGACAACCCTCGTATAATGGAGGTGCCATGAAGTTGTTTTCTGGTCTTGATATAATTGTTGACACATAATAAATATGCTTAAATCATTCTTATTTCATCAAAATTAGACGAATGATTTAGATTGATTCGAAGAATATGCAAATAATATGACTATAGACATACAACTACTGTAGTACATTGATAGATAACTAGTTGTTAGGAGAAGTGCACACTCCGACAATATATTTAACAGCAGGTGATCTCAGGGGATCATTATGCTGAGATGATAATATTTAAACTCAATTTTACAAAACAGTTTACCATTAGTTAGTGAGAGTTTATATCAGTTTTTATAGTTAAAGGCAATAATTGATGAAAGAATCCTGACATTATTAAAGATGGAAAGAGATATGAAAACAGATATGATAAAATTTCATATACACAGTAAGTGAATCACATGCATTACCATGGGATGTTAAGAAATCACTGTTGTTACCTAAATTAATGAACCTATATATATATATATGTATATTATACCCAGTAAAAGTAAATGATTGTTTAAATAATTGGAATATTGAATATATGTCTGATCTCATCCACACCAAATATTTTAAGCTTTCACTTTGTATAAATCAAAACAAAGCGTAGAAGTGATAGTTTATGCATACCGTATAGAAGAAGAGGAGATGTAGATGGAAGAAGTAAGACGGCTAGGAGAACGATGAGGTAGGTGGGCTGCATGCCCTCAGCCTCCTCTCTCCATAAGCTAACGGCTAGTGGGGTGGCAATCGATGTGAGGCAGCACGCCCCCTTTAGAGACGCAGTAACTGAAAGCAGGAGGGGACTGCGGAGATCGTGGAAGAAGTGATAAGGAGATATTGCTGAGAATCTAACAGCGAAAAATGAAATAAAGTGATGATACCCACTTTTTTCAGTGGATAAATGAAATACGTATGATAAGAAAGCACTTTTCAAATTCCTTCTATGTGACTCGTAGTTATCTTTTTGTATGATATTCCCATATTGTGCTAGAAAATGTTATCTTCTCGTTGAAGTCATAACAAATAAATCGCTAATTCGGTAATTTAATGTAAAATGTAGAATATCGTCAAACATTCACGATAATAATAATTGCTAATACACTGCATCAGGAATTCTTAAAATACTAAAAACAAGGTAAAAGTTTTGTTCAAAGTCTTATATACTATTTACTTACTTCAGCTATTCTGTGTATATTCCTTGTAGTCTACTAGAAAATTTCGTACCTATGTATTTGAAAGCAGAGTAGCCCATTCCATAAAATAGTCTCAGAATCAGTGCCTTGAAAATAAAGTTTTCTCCTCAAAAATTTGCGTAAAATGACCAAGCAAAGAAAATATATACTACCATATGCTTTTGCTTTATATATCAAATCAGAACTCGTTTCGAACAGACTTCTTTTACAACAGGTTTTCTTAAAAGTCTGACACTTATCAAACTGAAGATTGTGAGCTCAGAACTAAAACGCCTTTTAAGACCGTGTTTTCCATTTTATCAACTACTAAATTAGTTGTATTAATATAACATTATCATTGTAAATATTTTGCTGATAAAGTGTAACGCTAAACAACTCGTCATTTCCTGCAGACCGAAATTAATCGTTGTGCGTTGGCCATAATTTCTGAGTGCGCCAGCAATGTTTAATGAAATATTATTTTCCTACTTCATTTGTTGATGTATGTATATAATCATTATAAAGCTAATTTTGGCTTTAAAAAACCCAGGTGTATTAACTAATTTATTCCTGTTCTACTTCTTTACTGCTTTTTATTATATTGTAAATCTCTAAGTGTTGTGGCGACTCTTGTAAAAAATTTATCTACCCCTTGAAAGTAATGTATTTTCCTTCTTTTAGAACAAATATAAATTGCCAGTTTTTTAAATCTTGAATTAGTTAAAACAACCAAACAGAATTGAGCTTTTAGCTATATATTTAAAATGTAAAATTAAAACATACATTGGATTTCTCGCATGTTTATAAAATATGCATATTCTTCAGAAATATCTAAAATAATAAGAATTTTAGAACTGGTGAGAAAAGTTTCTTAATGAAAGTGGTCCTCGATTATATTTACATTTTATATTAAGGCAAAAAAATATTCACCAACGATTTTGTCGCATTTGTTTTGCTCAACACTTTTAACTTTTACTATTGGTATGGGTTTACATTATTCAGTGTTTTCATTTTTACAACAAATGCGTTTGCCTTATCGTTTATATATTATTACTATATGCGTGCGATTTAACAAAAGACTTATGTCTGAAGGGATATTTTAGAAGAGCCAAAATAAGAAAGCACTCTATAGACCACCCGTCGCAATAGTTTGTTGTGTTATACTAGTGGATCTTTTAAATAGTATGATATAATTAGTTTATTTTAAATGAAGAGTACTCTATCCCCAGAGTGGGTCAGAAAACAATTTAAGTAGTTCTCACTCCCAAATTTCCTTTAAACTTAATGGTTTATTTTTAAATTATCTCAGTTTTCTTCTCGAGAAGTTTAACTTATAATCGAAATAAACGACCCTACTATTCTCTGTGGACACTGAGAAATGAAATATTTAGTCACTAATTATACCATCTTTATAGTGTAGATCATCAATTACTTTTTCTCCTTACCATAACTTAAATCGCTTATAACAATTGTAATGCTTATTATCGAGATAATTTTAATATTCTCATTTATTTCTGATTCGGTCGTGGATTTTGTAAGCTTTTATATTTAGAGCTAATAAATTACATATTCATAATATTTAAATAGTTTATTTTTATTCTGCTATAAAAGGCCGACCAACCAACTAAAGCAGCCGTTCAAGAAGCTGTACAACTTATCCATGACATACTCTACCTAAAACAAGTTACTGAAACTAATCAAGAAGCCACTTATGACGTTAATTTCTCTCAACCATATTTTGTCTCTGTTATGGATGAGTAGTACATAATTAGCATACACAGAGTTCACATGTTAAGTAAACATAGGTGTAATAATTAGCATAACGCCTCATATATTTAACTTCCTGTTGTAAGACTTAAATCAGTTCCTATTCGTCTCCATTCCACGTTAATCCAATAAACTGTATTCCCTTTTCACTTGCTAATCCACAACAGTTTCAATTTACTTTATTTGGTCTAATATTTAAGTAATATCGTATGTATTAATTATATATTTTTGATATCAATATGTGGAGTAGGGAAACAAAATTAAAGCGAGTTGTTGAGATGATATTTAAAGTTAGATACACTTTATTTTCCCTCATCGTAGAATTCCATTTTTTAGTTACCATGATTTTTAAAATACGCCACAACTTTGAGGTTAACTTATTTTTATAAACAATTATATCTCTGAATTTGTACTTTATAGGCTGAATATTCTCTTAATAATCATTATACTATTTCTATTATCCTTGTAGTATCCTTCCAAATGTCCAATTTTTCGTTTAGGTCCCATGGTTTCTTCTTCTATATTCATATAATTTTATTTGTGTTACATCTCACTGTTTTTTTCTGAGATAAAAATAATTTCTGAGACTTGATTAGGTTATGAATATAATTATAGGCTATGTAAAAATAGTATCAATCCATGGCTACACTTATACAAAATTTACTAGTAAATATTCATGTCAAGAAATTTCTCTTTACTTGCATGCAAGTATATTATATTGATAGTTGTATAATGCTGGAATATTGGGCTATATTCGTTATTTCTATATATTTACCTGTGCATCAAAGTAAAAGAAGTATAAATATAAATAAATATAGCGAAATAAATTAGATATAGAGTTTAAAAATCTGTTAGACCAAGCAGAATTGCATAACCAACTTTTATATTTTTATATAAATCATGTTATAAAATATGTTTTTAAACAGTGTTACAAGCCCGTAAAGGAAAAATGTTTATTGTTCAAATTCTCAAGAATGCGAGAAGTCAACGTATTACGATATGTATTTGAGACGCAAAGTACGTGGTCGATGGGATGATATTTAAAATTTTCTCGGGCTAGTTGATATGCATCGTTTAATTTCGATATACATGTGGCGGCTATATCATTTCTGTCTTTGATGTTGTGTCAGTGTTGCTGATTCTAATATTTAATAATATGCTACTTGTTTATTTGTTCAAATAATACTGTTTAGCCTAATTTAACGGCTTGAAAATAATCCGACTAAATGGAATATTTTTAAATGTCTTTCATGTAATATTTTGGCATAATATTTCGAAAAATTGTTTCCATTATTATTGCCTCGATCAAATCTGTATTAAAATGGTGAAGCATAAGGTGAAATTTAATATTCTTTTGGAGGAATATTTTAATTATATTCGAATTAGTATCTTGTTGTAATAGATGTACGTAAATAATACAACTATTTGGAACTAAATTTATTTTAAATATGGTTGCATTTTTTAAAACAGTGAAAAAAGACAGCAACTTATCCTTAATATTTTATTTAGTACTAGTTGTTTTTCTAATTATATTTGTGTTATTAGTTTATTAGAAGGGTTACAGTGAATCTTATCATTACTATAGATAATAATTTTAATTACACAAATTTATTCAGCTATGATTCCTCCCGAACTCCGACGACACCTCTTTACCACTGGAATCGTCATAGGAACCGCCACAGTCGCTTACTGTATTTTTAAATCTGCTATGATAGTTAAAGTGTGCTTTACATTTCACTTATTATGACTGCGTAAATTTTAATATAAATTTTTGTTCATATAGGATAGTTTGCATAATACTATCTTACATTTCAAAAGTAAGTGGATCAGTTAGTTTCTACATAAATATTCTAGGAGTGGTCAAGAGCAACACCTCGATTGTTACATCAAGAGATGGAAGATTTCTTAACATATAAGGAAAATGAAGCGCAAGAAAAACTAAGGAGCTAAGCACTTACCACAGCAAGTCAAAAATATATGTTTCTAAATCTATGTTATGCGTGTTGTATTATTTTCTGATATTTCAGTAAAAAATGGGTAAATTATTTATATCTTAGGGGAAACGTGGCTATAATTTTTGTGATATTTTTAAATTCTTTTATGCGAGATACATACTGAATATCTATGTCCTTCTGAAATGAGATATAATTATGTCTTGTATGTTTTTCATTAAATTTATAGCAGCAACAAGTTTGTTGAAGATAAAGTAATTTTTTACGATTATGCAATAACATCCAAAATTTGTATTTATTGTCTTCTTTACATAACCAATATTATTTATGTTGGTGTGGGACGAGATTACTCTTTGAATTTCTTTTCAATTGAAAACTATTTGAATCCGCTTGTTGAAATATTCAGTGCGTTATGCGATGTTTCGTGGTAGACATTCATTTAAGATTATTCTTTACTCTACAATTGTTTAAGTAGTTAGTAAGACATTCCTTAAAAGTACGTTCACAATATTTGGTAAATTATATCGAAAACTCATATTTGATCGATAATTTATTTGATTGCTGCATCTGATTTATTGAAGTTGAAAACAGTAGTTGCAAAGGCTTATCCTGTAGACGCCTATATTTATTGGTTTTAATAACCAGTGCACCTCTGAAATGCAGCTGATAATGGTTCATGGATTACTTTAAGCTAATATCTTGATCAAGTTGATTACTCCACGTAATACGTTATCTAATAAGTTACATGACTCAGAGAAATGCATCTCCAATACACCGATATTAAGAGATTCTAAGGATTACAATGCACTCTTGTTGATTTCGTTAAATATTAGTACTACATTATTTATATCTACATATTAAGCGTTTACTAGCTTGTTATATATTTATGAACAATACTTGAACTTTTAAAATAAGAGAATAAGAGCAAGATGGGGAATAAATTGCATGCCGATTGTTACAGTTGTGCACAGGCGTATTGGTAATAAAATGCATCTAGTGTACTTAATATTTAATAATAGCTGATAATCTCTCTGAAGGTGCAACCAGGCCGAGGTACGGTGTAGCATTAGGTAGGGGTTTCGGCTAATGACATGACAAGTGGATGACGTCAAATCCACTAGCGCCTCAAATCGCTGTGGCGCTGAGTTTGGAGGACTACAAGCAACGTGAGTGCACTAGTGAGTTTACTTTTAGCGTATTTCGAAGATTTTCTTGAGCCGAGGCGTTTCCGCTAAGCCTCTTCTCCCACCTCCCCTACAGGAGGAGAGTGGGATAATTTTGGACGCTTCTGAAGCGTTTGGCACTTAGGTGCTGAACTGCTTCAGGAGCTTATTGGCACCTAGGTGCCAGTATTTAGAATGTAACGGGAGGCTATGCCAAAATTTTCTAGGTTTTAAAAACATGTATTATATCCTATTCTTTTATATATAGATAGAACCTTAGCTATATTTCAGCTAAGGTCTCCAAAATTAGGAAGGATATTACCCCGTACCCTTAAAGGGTATAGGGTAGTATTCCCTCCAAAAGACCATTTCCTACCTTCCCTAACCGGAAGGTAGTTCTGGTCGTGTCCAGCTACTCGTAGTGAGTGGCTTTTAAAGCCCGTAGAAACTAGAAAATTCAAAGATACAAACACTTTTCGATTTCCGTACCTATCGCTGGTTTAGCTTTGCTATCGAGAGATAAGAGACGCAGAGATAAAAAATTGGGCATAGATTCGTCCTTCCAATGTTTTTCAGCGTGACCCGTTAGGGTCCAAAGGCACCTAGGTGCCAATAAGCTCCTGAAGCAGTTCAGCACTTAAGTGCCAAACGCTTCAGAAGCGTCCAAAATTATCCCTGTCTTCTCCCGAAGGAAAGTTGGGATAAGAGCACTGAGACAAATGCCTCGGCTCTTGGGAGCACTGAGACAAATTCCTCGGCTCTTGGGAGCACTGAGACAAATTCCTCGGCTCTTGGGAGCACTGAGACAAATGCCTCGGCTCTTGGGAGCACTGAGACAAATGCCTCGGCTCTTGGGAGCACTGAGACAAATGCCTCGGCTCTTGGGAGCACTGAGACAAATGCCTCGGTTCAGGAGAGCGCTGAAAAATAGAAAGGAAAACTCACCAGTAACTTACGTTCCTCGAAGTCTCCAGAGCATACGTCCAAGTACACCGAAACTTACCGCTGGCCCGGTCGTTTGTCGATTGTCGCAAGAATAGCCGAAACCGCCACCTAAGCCTGTTCCGTACCTCAGCCGGGAGTGCACATACACAATAAATGATCAGCTATTACTAAATAGCTGAGAAGACCAAAAGCACTGGCCCGGATCGAAACCACGATTCGCCCAATTAAGCGCCGACGTCTACCACTAGGCCACGACGACGCACATCCTTGTGCATGAGTATTGACATCAATACATTATTTCACGCTGTTAGTGTCAAATGAATGTATGAATTTTTATTTATTAATGGCTATTTGTCGATTGCTCCTATAATCAACTTTTAAGCTGAATAACTGAACAGAGTAAGTTATGTGTGCTGAACGATTAAACTGCTTTATTTCTACGGCCTTCTATTATTGTTTTTGCACTCATCACAGGATGTCCTCGAGACATATGTGAGGGAATTCGTCTACCTCTCAAGTGACAGACTTGGGCGCAAGCGTCCAATTTATTCAACTATCCTCCCACCTAGAAACATCTAGCAGCTATTTTGAAGAGAATTGTTGCCGAACCTTCCATCGGACGAGTTTGGCAATAAGAACAGAGAAATGGACTCTCCTAATATTTAATAATCTATTTTAGAACAATTAGACAACATGAAGAATAATTTATGCATAGTTACTGATGGCATATCTGCTGCACTAAGGCATAGAAAAGTACGAAAATGCTGGTTTATTGTTTTAGTGTGACTGGTTATTTGTACACGAGTGACATTAGTTTTTACAACGTTTTCAATACTATTTCAAATATTTCCCAATATTAAAGTAGGAACATATACATACGTATAGTTAACAATGATTTTATATAATACTATACGACGTTCTAAAATAATAGACACATTACTGTTTTGTAAAAAAAAAAGCAAACAAGAAATTACGGTTTTTTAGGCAAATGTGTAACCAATAATTGTTAAGCATAACCCAATATGACATCAAAGGCTACTTATAAAGGTAATTTATATTTTATAGATTTGATATTTAGAACACCATTAAGAATAACAATACATTAAAAACTAGATTTCCAGTAATAAGGTTGTTGATATTAATAAAAATTCATTTGTTCAATAAAATTAGACTTAACAAATTGTTCACTAAATTGGTGAAAAACTCATTCCGAAGAAAACGGGACTCGAGTAAAGTGAAATGAAATATGCATGAGTATTTCTAGGAGTACTATAGATATGTCATTTCTGGCGCAACCACCCCTCCCTAAAAACCTATCAAAAATTTTACTTTTTCATACATTTTACCCAAATATTTAATAAAATATATGCAAAAATACGCAAATTAACCCCATTTTTTCACTCTCACCCAACCCCACCCACATGCGCCAGAAATCCAACCCAAGTCAAAACCTCAAATATTATTAGTTAAAATACACGAAACTAACTATTTTTTACTAGCGCACTCTCCACCCATTTGCGTCAGAAAATTTTTTAACTCGAAAACCACGCTATTTATGATTAAAAAATACTCATAATTAAGCCAAATTATTATTAGCACAGTTCTCCACCCATTTACGCCAGGACATGCTGCGAGTCTGAAAATTGTTATTTTATTTGAATTTTTTCTATAAGTAAATGTTGCATTAATAATCTTTTCAATAGAAACTTATCACTAAAATTTTGTTGTTTTTTAGTTTATTTTTGCACATTAAATTGGCGCATATTTTCTGTTCTTGGCGTTATGTTTTAAGTTTTTTCAACATTTTTTTGGCTAGCTAATTATTCACAATAATAAAAACTTAAGGAGCTTTTTCTCCGTATAATTATCGTTAAATATTTTGTCAAAATATATTTTATAACAATTATCTTTAACAAACTTTGATTTTAGAATTTACCTAAGATTATTTTTCCAGCTTTCTACATTTAGTTTTCATTATTCAAGCAAGCTATGCTTCGTTTATTTATCAATTATCGCTTTCCAGTTGCTGTCAATCCGTTTAGAATGGTAAGTTTTATTTATATTATATAACAGCTTTTAAATCGATTACTAAACAAATTTACAAAACTTTTTCATGATATCCAACAAATTCACCTAAGTTGATATAATATAATTTTAGATTTCCGATTCAAAACTCATTTATACGGTTGATTTGTTCAAGGAGAGAGCTAGAGGATATTTGAATGCGAATGATAGTGCTCAAGCTTGTGAAAAGTCGTTTCAGGTATATTTATTATTATTTTAGCTATGAATAGACAAGTTATTTATTAACAAGCGTAAAATCATGTCATTTTTTTTCTTAAACTTTTAATATTTATTAAAATATTTTTAGGCATGTAAACTTGCAATGATGACTTACGTAGAGAAGCTCGAATCGACTTCTAAGATCAAGATTGTTCCTGAAAAGATGGATAATCCGTGGAATTACAAAATGTTTTCGAAACTCTGCCGTCTGATAATGAAGAAAATTGATGCGGATGTAGCTAAGGATATTGGACTTGGTTGGAAAACAGCTTATGAGTAAGACACATTAATTATTTTTAATTTATATAATTTTAAATTGTTATTTAGATTCCACGTAAAAGGATGGATTCAAAATGATTTATCCGTTGAAGAAGTGAAATTTTATTTGCCTTACGTGTTCCGGTAAATTTTATGATTTAAATGAAATTATTATATATGTACTTATTTGTATTACTATTTTTAGATTCTTGGACATTGTCGAAAATGACCTAAAAGTTGACTTACAAATGGCGTCATATATTAAGGAAGAATTATTCAATCTTAATCTGGATAAACTCGCAGACGAAATCAACAAGGTTGTTGCTATAACAATAAAATATAGTAGTTTATAATTAATAAATGTTTATAGGAAGCACAAGCTGGAAAAGTGGACTTAATTCTTCAAAATTTCAATATGCAAAAGGATTTGGTAAGTCGTTTCATTTATTTATTCATTTATTTATTCATTTTTAATCAACTAAATTTTAGCGAAAGAAGTTGAGCGGCATTTACCTAATAAAGTATGGAGAAAATCTAGCGGATGTTTTATCCAGAAATAAGGATGGATTGAAACAACATTTTGCTTGAAAGTCATTTTTTAAAGTAATTATTTTCTGTTTACTACCTAGGTACTGTTATATGAAAATGAAAATGTTTTATTTGAATAGTAAATACATATGGTTATATTTTTGAAAATATATATTTGGTATACATTCAACGATTTGTGTAAAAAATTTAAAGTTATGATTTATGATCCAATGTTTTAAGGCATGTGTGCCGAATATTCTGTATCGGGTCACCACACAATTATTTCACAGCTTATATAGATTTATTACATTATACATGTGGTCTCTCACTAAGCTGACCTATATCTCAGGTTTATATAAGTACCAGTTTTACGTTAATAAAGATTCTTACCCAAGTAAAAGAGCATTCTACCACACCGATAGTTAGCACAGTATGTATGTATATCGCCATGATTCGGTATACAAAATAGGAATATTTTTTGATAATTAAATGGTTTATTTAAATCTACATTTAACTTCTAATGATAAAATGTTTGAATACTACTCATTACCAAAGAAAATGTTGGAAAAAGATTATAAAATAGCTTTAATAAAAGTAGATGGAGAAATTAACATATAAAATTGGATTTTTAGATATATTTTCATTTATGCAATCTTCACTAGATTCATTATCAAAAAATTTGAATGATGATCAATTAAAAATAACTAAACAATTCTACCAAAATGATTATCAATTTAAATTAATGGGAAGAAAGGGTATTTATCCATATGAATATAAGAATTCGTTTAAAAATATGAGGAAACTAAATTGCCTTATAAAGAAATGTTTTAGGATCAGCTAAACGATAAACATTGTAGCATTGAAGATTATTTATATTGTAAGCAGCGGTGTTTTTTGGGGTATAAATGCATTGCCTTAGCTAATAGACATTATGCCGATCATTGATGCTTACATTCCAGAGAGCCCGCGCCACTATATATAAGATGACGCAAGACGAACAAGAGAGAATGGTCGGCCGCCAGACTCATTATAGTACCCTAGGCTGCCTAGTGTAGCATTCATTATTTTCCCTTTTCTTTCCTATGTATTGTCCATTAGTGTTCCCCGTTAGACCTTTAGTTGTAGTTTGTAATCCTTCTTTATTGTCATTCGTATTATGTTATATAGAGTAATAAAGGTTATTTTCCCCACACCTTTCCTGCGCACGTTTACTACGTAGCGGAACCCATGGTATTTAGGTGTGGGTTAGAGAGAGTGCACTCTGGGGTTAAAGATATTTATTAGGGTATAATGTAAATGGTACAGAGGATTACATAAGGCAAGAGGGTCAGAGGCTCAGGACACCCGCAACTGCCCCGATTACTCCGCCCAGAGCCTTTTATAGGCCTACTGGAATCAGAGACACAGAGGAGATTCGGAGAATCGTGACAATAGGTATTAGAATTGTGAGAAATAGAATCCTTGGATAGATGCCGCTGTCCGGCGAATTAAGTTTTTGTGAGAATTTTTTTTTAGTTGAATGACTACCCCAGAGATGAGGAATATTTGCGACTAGGCCTAGATCGCCCTTGAGATGAATTGGATCTTAGTTTTAGAGATAGAGTTGAGATGAATTAATTGTTTGCCCTCAGTGAGCTTGTGAAGGAGGTTATCATCAGAAATTCCTTTTTTTGCACCTGTGATTTGGTTACCATATAAAACAGTCCGAATTAATTAGAAAGTTTCCGTCCTCGATAAAAGCGGCTGTAAGTTCTTCATATGAACAGGTACGTTAAATTTAACGAATTCTTCCTTTTGAGACTAAGTCCTATCTTCCTTTTGCGTACATCCACCAATCCCTCATTTACTATCATAATCATTTTCAATTAGCAACAGCAGCCACAGTCTTTCCCACGTATCCGATAAGCGATCTTGCAACGTTACACTTATAAGAAAATTGTTGTTATCATAAGACAATAACATCTAGATTCTCAAACGATATTTCCCGCTACTGTTATTACATCAAGGCGTTCGCATCCTATCACCCATTAGCATCTTCACTCAGGCCTTTATGTCCACTTATTTCCAGCATTAACGAACAAGAGTTCATGCTATATGGTTCTTCTCCTAACTTCACTAGTTTTTATTTCTTTCTTTCTCATTATTCTCCCCTTGACAATTAGCTTAAAAAATACTTTCTTTTGTATACTTCCTTAGGAAGCACTAAAATTTGATTTGTGGCCCTGTCCCCCTCAATATCGTGAATTAATGATGTGATTACCGTCTTATTTTATCTTTCTTTAGCCGTCCTCTCTCAGAGATGGCCCCAACTCTGCGAGCAAGAACGGGTTCAGTTGGATCACGTTCCGTTTCGGTTGTTACCGATATACAAAAACAAATAATTGCACCTCTGAGACGTACTCTGTCTGACATGAACGACGAAGACCCAGCTATCGGAAAGGACATGAAAACCCTTAGAGAGGATGCTGCGTCGTCCATCGTGCTTGCATGGAAAGATGCAAGAAGGCAAACCGGAGCACTCACAGAAAAAATCAACGTCACCAGATTCGGATGAGAAAAAAAGCATACTTCCTCATAGGCCATCTTGATGGTGTGGTCAGAGAAAAAGTGGATGAACTCTCTGAAGAAAGTAGACAGAACTTTTTAGCTGTAGTGGCGTATCTTAGGAATTTTTTCGAAAGTCCGCAGCAAAAGTACATTGCGCTTCAGTCGCTTAGCACATGCAGATATAATGTAGGTGAATCAGCAGCTTTATTTGCTAGCAAAATTTTGAGTCTAGTGAGAGCAGCCACTGCTGGTCAAGACCCTTCTATACAAAAAGAATGTGCGTTAGAAGAATTTATCTCGCGACTTTGAGCAGATATTAGGTATTATGTCAAGTTAGATAACCCAAACACATGCGAGGCAGCGGTTGCAAAAGCTCAGACGGTAGAACAGTTGTTAGCGGAAGCTACAGCTGAGAGACTTATTAACCCAATTTCGGCAGTTCCTGACGTTACTATAAATGCCATTAATGCGAGGATGAATTCCTCTTGACAAAACTACAATGAATCAGCAATTACAGGACGGCATACTTTTAACGACCATAATCAACAGAGAAACCAAAGACCACTAAATGGATTCAGAGAAGCACGGCCCGAGACTCAACAGCGGCACCAAGCACCGTTCACCTGCTTCAACTGCGGAATGAGGATCTAGCAAAATCATCATCTAAAGGGATACCATCAACATCATCCTATCCTCATGTAAGCGTTCTCTGTTTATGCATAATCATGTTGTCAACAATATCGGCCTCATCAGCAAGCGAATTTCTTCTTTGTCCCAAGCAAACTCATGATGAATTAATTCGACTTCCCATAAACTACAACTGTTCCACACTTTTACCATCATCAGAAGAGAAACCCTCAGGATTAAGCATCCAAGTCTGGCGCCCTAATACTAAGCGTTATACCTCCAATGTTGAAGTTTGTAAGGTAATCGCTCAAATGGTACGATATTATATTAATTTTTTTGGAGCACGCTCAGAACAAAGGTTTGAAACACATCATACCGTAAACATTGAGGAGTGTAGAGTTATGGCGTTGCATCACACATGTACGCACGGCGAAATGTCTAGCCAGGGCACCATTTGGAGGACAACTAATAGACTAACCATTGATTGGCCCTCAGAACCCTTAGGCTGTTGCTCGGAACAAGAAGTCTCACTAACAAGCTGCATAGTCTTTAAATCCTCGGTAAGTGCTCATGCCCGAGACGAAATGGCGGAATCTCCCGTCGGAAGTTTTCAGGGATGCAAGTACCGTGACGGATATTGTTCGTTAAAAGACGGTTCCTTAGCTATATGGACTCCCGAAGAATCAGAGAAGTGTAAGTACATTTTTGTTTCTAAAATGAAAGGATTCTTATTAGGCAATGTTTGGTTAAGTGATAATAAGGAATTTGCTTTGTCATTCAACAATAATAGCCCGTCTGTAATAGATTGTTCCAAGGCTCTAGGACTGACAGACTAAGGTTACGCAATAGCTAAGCTGCACATCACTAAACGCGACACTCTATACCAGGTAGGGTTAGTTACTTCCAACCAATTCGCTTCGCAACTTTTAGCACTAGAAGGCTCCATCCATAGCTCGGTGTCAGCTATGTTCAACCTCGAATGGGCTATGGCGTGTAACAAGATGAACACTCTGTGGGTAGCGCTTCTCTCGTCACTCGTCACTCGTCACCAAACCAACCTTAGCAGTTCGCAATATTATTAATCGCACAAATATTATAGCCTCGTACTTAGGTGAAGGAATAGTCCGAGTTTCCCGTTGCATTTCCCTTCCACCAAACTCGGCGCGATTAATACCGTTTAATGGCACATGTTTTTCCAAACCCAGAGTAGAAATCAATTTACCCAACGGCGCTAGGTGGGGATCTTTTGTTGATACCCATACACGCGTGGTGACCACGGAAGCTCAGAGTGTAAGCTGCTCGGATGTTAAAGAGTTTTATTTTATAAATAGTTCAGCAGCCTTGCAGTTCGACACGAAGTCAGGAGAAGTTTCAGATATCAAAGGAATTACACAGGCTAATCCCCTGTACGGAATAAATTCTCGAAGCAGCCACATCCCGCTTACCATCTTCCATAACTTAGTAATAACAAATATTTCAGAGTTCGATTCTAGCCTACACTTAGAAGAACTGTGGACATCAATGGACGTACGACATTCGCTGGAAGGGTACGCCGAGGAGGTCATTCCGCCCCCTCATCGGAATAGTGCACCATCGGTCGATTTAAGAAAAAGGTTAGTCGACTGGGTTATAGGTGACTGGTCTCTTTTTGATGTGTGGATTTTTGTATGTTGTACTTATTTCTCTTTTAAATTAATAATTGGTTCACTCGTATTTTATGTAAGGATCAAATATCCCGGGTTGTTACCCAATTTTCCAAGCCTATTTGCGAAATCGCTACCTAGTTCTAACGAAAACCCGCTCTCCGAAAGCTTTTCGAGATCCCCTCTACACTCGCAAAAGCATCATGGTTCCCTCATAATAATTCCGGAAAACGTAGTAGAAGCAAGCTCGCAAAATAATAATCTAAATAAGTGTCACTATAATGAGCATAGTGTTGCAATAGACTGGCCCCCCAAGCTGACCTTACCTAGGGTTGAAGTTCTCTCCATGGCTAGAGTTGGTCAGCAAGAGGACGAACCATACTTTACGGCCCAAATTCCCATAATCGCGAATGGAATTAGCGTATTCGCACTAATCGACACCGGCGCGGGGGTGTCGGTTGCTAGCGATAAGGTGGCAACACTTTTAGGAATATTTCCCTTGCAAGGCAGTTTAATCACAGGATCTATTGGTATGGCCGGCCAGGTAGTTAAGATAGTCGGTTCAGGAGAGGCGACTTTGCAAATCGGAGATGTCACCATTAAGCACGTGATTCACTTTACTATGGGTCAATGCGCTCCGAGAGAAGCAGATGCTTTTGATATCATCTTAGGGAATGATTTGCTCAGACGGCTCCCCTCTTGGCACATTGACTACAAAAGGAAAATATTTTCTATGGGAAACGCACGGCTGTCCATTGGGGCCCCAAGCCTGCTCGTTAGCGAACCTTTTTCCGATGCAGAAATAATAATACGAGTAAAAGCAACTTCCGTTATCGAACCAGGTACCGAGAAGTTCATATCGTGTTACGCCCAGAATGGTAGCTCTACAGTCGATAAAGAAATCATGACGGTATCGCAACCTACAAAGCTTTTAACCGAAAATGTGTTAGTTTCCCCAGCGGTAACACATTTACATAATATTAAACTATTGGTCTCTAATACGTCGAATACCCCGAAGATCCTTTATAAAAATCAGCAGCTATCCTCTGCAATCACTCTCCGCGAGGACGACGGGAAACTATACGAGGAGTCGCCTTGTTTTTAGCATAGAATATGACGCCGTAGACGGCGACAACAAATCGTCACCTAATAAAAATACCCATACCCTTAGCGAGCCTAGGATTGATGATCCTTTACCAGTAATATTAGATTCCACTTTTCATATCGACCTTTCTCAAGCAGAAGTCAGCGAAGATCAGCGACGCCAATTACAGGATTTATTTCAAGAGTACAACGATAGGATCTCAACAGGCAGTTACGACTTATTCTCATATGATCATAATTTAATTAAAATTAAGACCACCACTGAAATCCCTAATTACAAGTATCGCCCAACACGAATTCCAGCTAGATTTCAGAAAGAACTCGACAGCCACATCAATAAACTTCTGAAATCGGGACGCATTGTGGAGAGCGATACTCCTTGGGTTCACAACACTGTCTTAGTAAAAAAGAAGGACGAATCACTGCGGGTCTGTCTCGACTTCCGAGCGCTCAACGAAGTTACGATCCCTGACTACTTTCCTCTTCCACGAATAGAGGATATACTAGACAAGATATCAGCACAGAACAAAAGAAAGAGTTGCTTTCCGAAGTTGAAAAATGTTGTATTGAGAAGAATGGATGCCTCTACAGAGTACGAAAAACCATAGAGCGACCAGGTGACAGGTTAGAACAATTGTACGTACCGATGAAACTTAAAGAACCCATTTTTCTAGCATTCCATAGTAACTCTATTTCAGGAGGGCATTTTAATTGGCAAAAAACACTTAGCAAAATATCGAGAAAATATTTTTGGCCTAATATGAAAAAAGAGCTGTTTAATCTGGTGAGGTCATGCGTCCCTTGCCAGAGAAAGCGTAATAACCCCGCAAATAGAGAGAAGTTAATCCCAGTCATTACGAATACTATTTTTGATAAAGAATATTTTGATCTAACTGGTCCAATCCACAAAACGGAAGAAGGTAACGAGTATATCGTGTGCATTATTGATCACTTCTCTAAGTTCGTTATAGCAACCCCGATCAAGAATTGCACAGCTTTAGAAGTCGCTACCGTCATCGTCCGCGATTGCATTTTAAAATACGGAGTCATGACTCAGCTGATCTCTGACAATGCATCTTATAACCATAGTTCTCTCATTACAGAAATAGGAAAACTCTTACAGATTCATCACCACTTTACAACACCTTATCATCACGAAGGCAACGGAGCGTGTGAGCGCGTATTCGAAACTTTCCATTCTATGTTACGCGTATACGTCAGCGATAGCCAAGCATATTGGGATAGTTTCCTTGCGGCCGTCACATTCGCATACAATACGACGGTCCACAGCAATACCAACAATACACCGTTTTTTATAATGTTCGGTAGGGACCCAGCGTTTAACATCGATTTAGTTGTCAAGCAACATAAGGAAACGCACTTCCCGGATCTGAGCACCGACGACATAACATATAAGGAGTGCCTGATCGCGGCTCTGCAAAACGCATGGGAAGCCGCTGCACTGTATAGTGAAACTCAACGAGACAAATGAAGAGACAGTACGATAAGTGCTACCTTAAGCCCTTATCGGTTAAAGTCGGCAACATAGTATTTTTGCGCGATTTTAATCACAAAAAAGGGTTATCGAGAAAACTCTGTCTTCCCTGGCTCGGGCAGTTCAGAGTGATCGAGATTCAGCACCCTCACCTGACGATAGTTAGTATATCAGCCCCTCAGTCGACACCTAAGATAGTCCACAAGAATCAGGTTAAAAAATGCTTCTCCATTACAGGGTCAGCATTCACTCAACCCAGCTTAACCGAAGAGGAAACCAAAACGTTGGCTTCAATCGAAGCTTTAGACGTCGACAAAATAGGTTACCAGCACACTATAACACAAGAATCTTTTTCAGAAAAAAAGCAAAGCGAAGCACAGCATGGCCACTTTTTACGATCCAGAACTCACTCCTTGTGACGAACACAACTAACCTTTCTGAGTTCTTACACTCCATTTTTGTTTGCATGTGTTGTTGCTAGTATCATTTAGTTTTTAATACTGTTCGTGCAATTTAATTCCTTATCCATGCATGTTTTATTCGTTCAGTTTTCTGCTAAATTTGTTGTTTTTTTTCATGAGTTCGGTTTTCGTTGCCCATTGTTCGGTTCGGTTCAGTTCATGTTGAATGCGTGTTTCTCGAAATAATTAGGTTGATTACTATGAAGGTTACACAATATAATAATTCTTCCAGACGCCAACTGCGACTAGTCTTTTCAACGATGACCAAGGACGAAACCATAGATAACACCGACAAGTCAACGCCACCCCGGGAAAATCCTACGGACGTTGCGACGTCAGCCTTAAGTAAGGTGACCAAAAAACTCTCCTCTTCTAGTCTTAAATCCTCTCTCACTGCCGGGATTGTTATCCCTTCACAAATCTTAATAAACAAAAGCTTCGCTGAAATCACTGGAACAAATGGTCCGAAGAAGCCTATGCCTATTCACCAGAATCCAAACAGGAAACGGGTAAGACCAGAGCAGGTAGGATCAAAACAAGCTGACGATTTCCTGAGCAACTTGCCCAGCGACACACCAAATAACTTTTATCACCCATTCATAGATCGCCACCCGTGGGGGCACCTCGTAAACCCACGTGACAGATATTACACTTCCCGCTTAGACGATGATATAGTAACGAGTAACCACCCAATTTCAGAATACCGCCATATTCCCGACTCTGGATATACAAAGAAGAAATTCGTGCAGACATTGTTTCCCAGAGTTCACTCGTTTTCCCCTCGCCTAGGAATCCCTCTTCCCGTTTACGAGGTTACAGGTCTCGAAGACGCTATTCGTTTCCGTGAAGCATCTCAAGCAGCAATTGATTGCGTTTCCACCCAGAGAAATCCGACACTAGCGGAAAACACCCGTAAACAGGAGTCAAAAGGATGTTTTCCCACTTGCCTAGCGCCTCCTAAAGTCGGACCTCTACGTCCAGTTTTATATCAGGTAGTCGAAAAAGGTGCTGGAATGGCCGTCACCTTAGAATGTAAGGACTTTTACGTGTTCGGTCCCGATCGGAGAGATCTACTTCTTATTAGTCTCGATCAATTTGGGACCAACGTAGTTTCAGGGAATAGAGGTTTTGACAAGGAACTAATTAGCGTCAAAGATCTCATTTACGTCTATAAGGTGGAGGCTAATAGAGCAGCATTAAAATCTCCCATTAAACAACTAGAGTTATCTCGTCAACCTAGGATAGCCTCTTTAGATCAGAAGGCTAGCTTGTTTTTCCGAGCGGCGGAGTTTGCCGTCGTTCGACCGAAAGTGCATTCTAAAAACAGTCTTGGGATTGTCATTGCTGCACAGAAGACGCCAATGGGAAAAATAAGATACTTCAAGGTAGCGTTCGAAGGTGCACCAGATGCAGTCACGGTTCCTCCTTCAGCATGCAAGGCTATTAGAAAGTTGGAAGACGTTACAGAGGACGACATCATGATCGCCTCCATGAGGGTAAATTCATCAACAGCTATCAGGTTTTCAGATCCACCATCGTCACATGCCGCACTAAGAACGCTGTGGGAATTCGCCCGAGGTGTCATTCCCTATCATCCCGAGGAAGGGTTACTCCCATTGAACATGGATAAAATCACACCCCAGGACTACCGCTGGTTTGCAGATCGTATGAGTCACTTTCAGCAATATATGGTCGACAAGCAACTAGCCAGGCAGAAGATGAGCCAAGCGTTTAACGTGGCGTGTTCCACAATTGCCGCCATTACTCGCTTAACTGAAGACAAGAAAACGCACAGGCTAAAGGCCTTAGTCCCCAGTTTAAGAGGTTACCCTATTCATATGATTCTAGTCATTCCAGATATGTCATCAGAGGCCGGATGGTCCAGAAACAGAAAGGCCATAGTATGGATCATTGGATCCCAAACTCAGGAGATAGGAAAAGTTTTAAACGTTCAATTAAAACCCTCTACGCGAAAATTGTCCATTCAGGTTGAGTTTAGAGGATGGACCTTCAAACCTATCCTGTCGGCAGTAACCAAGGCAAGAATAGAGACTGACGATGGAACAGAGGTAGAAGTATGCATCCGGCTTAGCAAAAGTCCAACTTCGGCCGATCCGGCTTACAGGACAGTATCTTGAACAGAACTACTCACTGACATTTCAGCAGTAACAAAGGCAAGTAAAATCATTGACACTATTTACGGAAATCTGTCAATGAGCAATAATAATCAAAAAAACGTCGACTCTGATATATTAAGTACCTCAGCAGAAATTATACGTTCGATAACAATGCAAGGTAAGCACTTGCAACTCAGGAAAGATCAAATTTTAGCCAATGATAGAGCTTTAAATTTGGAAAGTATCATTACTATTCAGGCCCCATTTGGAACAGGTAAAACGGTAGTAGGAACCGTTATCGCTGGTAGCAATGTTTTGCTTAAACATAAACTTGTAATAATGACAGCAATGACAAACGCCGCAGTATCTCAGTTCACAGAGACGCTGCTAGCGATTGACGAATTTAGGGACCTTACAGTGCTAAGGTTCGTATCAGAATCAGCGTCATCGGAAGCAGCCTCGGTAACCAAGGTAGACTTGAGTAGGGTCCACATAAATCTTGCAGAGTCTCACGGAAGTACTATGGACCCCACAGACCGTGGCACTTGTGAGAAATTTCGCAAGGGAAGAGAACGCTATGAAAGCTATTTACTCAACCCTGACTGTGCTGTCTATCTATCGCAGGAAGAGCGCGAAGACTACCTCCTTTGCGAAAGAGACTGCTCAATGCTACTAGCTAAAATGATCCGCTTAATGTTCGAGTACCGCCCTCCTTCCGTCATCTGTATCATTGCGGCATCTCTACTGAATGCAGCAGGTAAGGACGGAATCTTTGAAGGCTTTTTAGATCAGTTTTCCACTATAATCTGTGATGAAGCAAGTCAGATTCCAGAACCGGTATTTTTAGCCATTGCTAATCAAATGTATCAGTCACAATTTGTGTGCATAGGCGATGTACATCAGCTCCAACCGCATGTACGTTGCCCCCGCCTATCCCACGCCGCAAGATTAGGAGCTAGAGGAATCATGGAAATCTTGTCCCATTCTACCGCTGTGCAGACTACATCGTTAACGACAACTTTCAGATCGCATCCACGCCTTAATGAGCTTCCTAATATTTTAAGTTACCAAGGAACACTTCATAGCGGAACACCGGAAGCGGAACGAAGACTTATTTTAGACGCATTACGACTGCCTAATGAGAAAATTCCCTTTGCTTTTATTGATGTTGTGGGTGAATCTGTCAAAGCACCTAGTTTGTCATCCTACAATGAGCGCGAAGTGGAGGCATGCAAAAACTTGGTAGAAGGCTTACTTCAGGTAGGCATCCCTCAAACATCTATAGCAATCATTACTTTCTACAGGGAACAAAATCGTCGCATAGCTGGTTTTGCAAAAGAACGCAATATTGAGCTCTCCACCGTCGACGCGGTTCAAGGAAGAGAAAAAGATGTGGTAATCCTTCTTTCAACCAGAACACACTTCTCGCTGGAAAGAGCGGACTTTTTAGACGACCGCCAAAGGATGAATGTCGCTTTGACCAGATCTCGGCATGGACAATTCGTCTTGGGACATAAGGCTTCTCTTAAACAATTAACGTCATGGGCCATATTGTTGGAATGGGCAGAGAAAAACAACACCGTCATAAAAGATCACAAAATCTGCAACCTATTCCTAAAGGATTAAAAAAAACAGTTCGCTACCTGATTAGTTGTTTTATGCTTGATATATTGAGATTTTAACAACGATAAATACATAAGTATTTTCAGTTCCGCGGCCACATACACCAGACACGGCTCTCTACTTCATTTGCACAGGAAAACAGCCCCACGTTACCGAAAAAGATAAGTCCCTAAACTGGTATATTTCTTCCTTTGGTTTTCTTTCTTTCTTTATTTTGATTAAAAGGGGAGATCCATAGAGTATATTAGACCTCCACATAAGTTCTCACTTGTATTTATGTCAACCCAAGATCAGAACATCAAAGACTTACTTAATGTCCAGCATACAAGGATAGAACCTTCCCCTAAATCTCGCTAGAGCTCTGAGCACGACAGCCATGCCGATGTTTTAATTAGATGGTCATAAGTGCTCAGTTAAAATGTCTCTTATGAGACTAGCTTGACATTATGGCTCAGCACTATGCTGAGGCGAGTGGGTTGGTTGTTCCGGTATGGCCCGGCATATAGTCGTAGTCGGTTCTATGCTCTCATCAATTTAAGTCCGAGGACGGACTTATGGTATGAAGGGAGGTGTAAGAAGGAGCACCTTTGACCTAAGAATATCCGCTGTATCTTTATTTATAAATCACATAATGCGTTGCCCCGCATGTATACATTATGTTCAACATTCCAGAGTGAGACGTATATAAACCCGAGCAGGGACACAATCGAGGAGGAGGAGGAGGCGATAGAACGGACCGATCACCCGACATTCCCTTTTGTACTCCGGACGCCTTCTTTATCCTTTCGTTTATTCCTGCTATACTTATATTACATCCCATATTTGTTTCCCTATTTTCCTCTCTCGATACACTATTTCCCTTTTAGTTTCCGAGCCTTAACATTCGTTTAATCGTAAATATAATTATTTCTTATTGTAATGTAATTTGAATTAATAAACTTATTTAACCCTCACGTTTCTCCTGCGCGCGTTAACTGGAAAATGAAAGAGCATTTCGATTTTAGTGATTATCCTAGAAATCATCCTTTGTATGATGAAAAAAATAAAAAATAAAAGGAAAATCTAAAGATGAGTTAAATGGTAAAATTATGACAGAGTTTATTGGATTAAAACCTAAGCAATATGCATTCAAATTTTTTGATAATGAATCTAGTGAAGATTGCATAAATGAAAATATATCTAAAAATCCAATTTTATATGTTAATTTCTCCATCTACTTTTATTAAAGCTATTTTATAATCTTTTTCCAACATTTTCTTTGGTAATGAGTAGTATTCAAACATTTTATCATTAGAAGTTAAATGTAGATTTAAATAAACCATTTAATTATCAAAAAATATTCCTATTTTGTATACCGAATCATGGCGATATACATACATACTGTGCTAACTATCGGTGTGGTAGAATGCTCTTTTACTTGGGTAAGAATCTTTATTAACGTAAAACTGGTACTTATATAAACCTGAGATATAGGTCAGCTTAGTGAGAGACCACATGTATAATGTAATAAATCTATATAAGCTGTGAAATAATTGTGTGGTGACCCGATACAGAATATTCGGCACACATGCCTTAAAACATTGGATCATAAATCATAACTTTAAATTTTTTACACAAATCGTTGAATGTATACCAAATATATATTTTCAAAAATATAACCATATGTATTTACTATTCAAATAAAACATTTTCATTTTCATATAACAGTACCTAGGTAGTAAACAGAAAATAATTACTTTAAAAAATGACTTTCAAGCAAAATGTTGTTTCAATCCATCCTTATTTCTGGATAAAACATCCGCTAGATTTTCTCCATACTTTATTAGGTAAATGCCGCTCAACTTCTTTCGCTAAAATTTAGTTGATTAAAAATGAATAAATAAATGAATAAATAAATGAAACGACTTACCAAATCCTTTTGCATATTGAAATTTTGAAGAATTAAGTCCACTTTTCCAGCTTGTGCTTCCTATAAACATTTATTAATTATAAACTACTATATTTTATTGTTATAGCAACAACCTTGTTGATTTCGTCTGCGAGTTTATCCAGATTAAGATTGAATAATTCTTCCTTAATATATGACGCCATTTGTAAGTCAACTTTTAGGTCATTTTCGACAATGTCCAAGAATCTAAAAATAGTAATACAAATAAGTACATATATAATAATTTCATTTAAATCATAAAATTTACCGGAACACGTAAGGCAAATAAAATTTCACTTCTTCAACGGATAAATCATTTTGAATCCATCCTTTTACGTGGAATCTAAATAACAATTTAAAATTATATAAATTAAAAATAATTAATGTGTCTTACTCATAAGCTGTTTTCCAACCAAGTCCAATATCCTTAGCTACATCCGCATCAATTTTCTTCATTATCAGACGGCAGAGTTTCGAAAACATTTTGTAATTCCACGGATTATCCATCTTTTCAGGAACAATCTTGATCTTAGAAGTCGATTCGAGCTTCTCTACGTAAGTCATCATTGCAAGTTTACATGCCTAAAAATATTTTAATAAATATTAAAAGTTTAAGAAAAAAAATGACATGATTTTACGCTTGTTAATAAATAACTTGTCTATTCATAGCTAAAATAATAATAAATATACCTGAAACGACTTTTCACAAGCTTGAGCACTATCATTCGCATTCAAATATCCTCTAGCTCTCTCCTTGAACAAATCAACCGTATAAATGAGTTTTGAATCGGAAATCTAAAATTATATTATATCAACTTAGGTGAATTTGTTGGATATCATGAAAAAGTTTTGTAAATTTGTTTAGTAATCGATTTAAAAGCTGTTATATAATATAAATAAAACTTACCATTCTAAACGGATTGACAGCAACTGGAAAGCGATAATTGATAAATAAACGAAGCATAGCTTGCTTGAATAATGAAAACTAAATGTAGAAAGCTGGAAAAATAATCTTAGGTAAATTCTAAAATCAAAGTTTGTTAAAGATAATTGTTATAAAATATATTTTGACAAAATATTTAACGATAATTATACGGAGAAAAAGCTCCTTAAGTTTTTATTATTGTGAATAATTAGCTAGCCAAAAAAATGTTGAAAAAACTTAAAACATAACGCCAAGAACAGAAAATATGCGCCAATTTAATGTGCAAAAATAAACTAAAAAACAACAAAATTTTAGTGATAAGTTTCTATTGAAAAGATTATTAATGCAACATTTACTTATAGAAAAAATTCAAATAAAATAACAATTTTCAGACTCGCAGCATGTCCTGGCGTAAATGGGTGGAGAACTGTGCTAATAATAATTTGGCTTAATTATGAGTATTTTTTAATCATAAATAGCGTGGTTTTCGAGTTAAAAAATTTTCTGACGCAAATGGGTGGAGAGTGCGCTAGTAAAAAATAGTTAGTTTCGTGTATTTTAACTAATAATATTTGAGGTTTTGACTTGGGTTGGATTTCTGGCGCATGTGGGTGGGGTTGGGTGAGAGTGAAAAAATGGGGTTAATTTGCGTATTTTTGCATATATTTTATTAAATATTTGGGTAAAATGTATGAAAAAGTAAAATTTTTGATAGGTTTTTAGGGAGGGGTGGTTGCGCCAGAAATGACATATCTATAGTACTCTAGGATAAAACTATTATGTCTTTATCACTTTTTTAGTCTTGATATAACCAAATAACTAAAGGGTATGGTTGAGATAAGGACCTGTATTAGAGGACCTACATTTACACATCTAAAACTAACAATAACTTCTCTCTAATTAGTGTAAAAAGTTGCATATGTATACATGTAATACAGTGATAATAAATTAACAACAATTACGTATATTTCTATCTTTAGTTCACATATATAGAATGCCCATATAAATAGAAAACCAATATACTAGTAAAAAAAAAGCCGGATACAAAGGTAGACCACGACAAATGGCTAAATATATGCGCCTATAGTAGAACTTGGTTTCAGTTTTATAAATTTACAATTCAATTGTTATTACTTATAGTTAACCAATACGTCATTTTAAATCTTGAGTGATAAGTTTTTATTTTGGATAGTACTACAAGTAGGAATAGAAGAATTAGTTTTTGAATGTCTTCTTATTAACGAGAAAAACAAAAAAATTGTTTATTAACAGTTTCTAAACCAAACAACTGTTATTAAAGGACCGAAATATTTTTAGTCACAGTTATTTCAACGATTACCGTATTTCCGACACGTAAACCTAGGTTTATAATCAATTGCTATCACTTTATGCTCTATTTTCATATTTCTGATTAAATATTATATAACTAATTTTAATTTTTGTTGTAAAGCAAAGTTCACTGAATACATGTGTATCAATTTTTCAGTCAAAACAAATTAAGCTATAGCAATATATACTATGTCCTTCGAGTCGTAAGAAATTTAAGTGGTTGAAATATAGATAGTATATGAATTTTATCCCATCATAAGAAAGTTGAAATAAGACCACCTTTAATGCTATTTTTGAGGTGTTGCATTTGCTTTATTTATTTTATTACAGTATATGCTTCTTAGATGCCATGCTTTTTTGAAAAACGGTAGTATTAATCTTACCTTCTATAACTTTATGATTTCATAGTTTATTTACCTATTACGATCGTATTAGCACATTAATTACAGGATTGCTTAGTATTATCGGTCAAGATGTTGCGTGTACTGTTTGTTATATGTTTTCTGCGATCTTCTGCTTCATATTTCATTCACATTGATGCCAATGAAGAACAATGCTTTTTCGACCGCGTTATTTCTGGCACAAAAATGGGGTTAATGTTTGAGGTAGCCGAAGGAGGATTTTTAGATATTGACGTCAAGGTATGTTTACCATTTTATTTTGTCTTAGTTAAAACGTGTAGATAGATTAATACAATTCTATTGTTTTTTCACTAGGCAAACAGTTATTTGGTTGTAATTATTGAGTAATTTTTAGTTGATTTAGATTTTCGGTCCTGATAATAAAGAAATCTACAAAGGCGAGAGGGAGTCTTCAGGAAAGTATACATTTGCCGCTCATATGGATGGAATATATACTTATTGTTTTGGAAATCAGATGAGTACCATGACACCTAAGGTTAGTTCAATTTTCTCCTCTATTTGTATTTCAGAGTGTAAACTTAAATAACTAGCATTTTTTGGAGATAGTTTTTATGAAGAAACTAAATATTGAAGTCCATAATATTTTGTAGGAATTAAATATATTTTAACTCGTAATTTTGTTTTTTATATGTAACTTTTTGTTTTATAGGCGGTAATGTTCACAGTTGAAATTGTAGAACCTCATCAACAAGTACCAGGAGCTGCAGTTAATCAAGACGCTGGTTAGTTTACATTCAATCATGTTATGCCGGTACCATTTTTTTAAATTGTATGAATATACCGCTAAAGTATTCTATTTAATTTGAATCTTATATTTGATGTTAGAGAAGATGAGAATTTTAAAATCAAATTAATGATTTATTGAGGGTAATTCATAGGTGATTTTACTTAATATATTGAAATTACTTCTTGCTTGTTGTGTTATGATTGCTCTATATTATTAAAGGTATCTGAAAGATTATTTTATAAATAAATAGCTATGATAGAAAGTAGAATATGTTTAAAATATATAACATCAAGTAAGGAAAATATTTCTTTTTCTCTTTGAGTTGTAGTTATGTTTATTTGCAAGTAATCAGTAAATCCTTTAATTCAAATATTTATTTTTTCCTTGTTATTTTAGTCATTTGAAATTGCAGTCTGAATAACGAATCCTACGTTTTTAAGGGTTTATTCTTCATTGCTTTATAATTTAAATTTCCATTCTTTTTGTGGAACAAATGCTTTTTTTAGAACATTTTCAAACTATATTACTAGTTGTTCATTGAATAAAAGTACTTTTTCAGCTGACAACCAAAAGTTAGAGGAGATGGTACGTGAATTATCAACTGCTCTTATGTCTGTTAAACATGAACAAGAGTATATGGAAGTAAGAGAAAGAGTTCATCGATCTAGTCAGTTTAACGTTTTCTTACATTTATTATCATTATTAAATTGTTATTACTATAATCGTGTAGGCAATTAATACTAATTTTTTAAATGTAAGCACTATATTCAAAATCTTAAATGGATTTTTTTTTGGAAAAAATATAATCTCACATATATACTATTAATATTTCCCTTACATTAGTTTCCATGAACTACATTGAAGTTAAAAACACCACCTAGTACCTTATACTTTTTCATAACTTATTTCGCAGTTAATGAAAACACCAATAGCCGTGTGGTGCTGTGGGCTGTATTTGAAGCGTTGGTTCTCGTCTCTATGACATTGGGCCAGATCTGGTACCTGAAAAGATTCTTTGAGGTTCGCACTGTGGTTTGAATTCCTTTTAATTCCCAGATATTAGCAGTGTTATCAAGTTATGAATCCTTACTAATTTGCTGTTACTGTTCTGGTGAATTGTAAATTTTGCTACGTAACTGCCCTCATTAGGATTTGATGCCTCAATTAGAGTCATTGCCTTTAATTCCATATAATATTTGAGCTAATTTACTATTTGATGTGCAAATTAGCACTTTTACTCCTGCCTTTGCTCTCAATATCATTATTTTATTAAGTGGAGTAAAATTCAGTACTACTGTAAGATTAATTTTAATTATCATCAATATACAATGTTTTTCGCTCTTATATGGTACTGTGGGTTATTTGGTTCGAGAGTGGATTGTTTTGTTATTTTAGCAATGATGATATGGATATTTCTTATTTATTTTCCTATTATTCGATATTACGAGTTGCAGTATTGTAACATTTACTGTGATTCTTGTTTTTGATAAATAGTGTCTTCATGTTCTTAAATCGTACAGTAAGTAATGGCATTTTTTCAAGGGACGTGTTTATGCACACATTTTTGTATGTTGCTATTAACACACTAATTTTAAGCTTATCTTTTTCTTTATACGATTTTTCTAAGAAAAAAACTACTTAGTATGTGAAATACTTTAAGAAATAAATTAACGGAATAGTTATTCAAGTTAACATGATCATCTGAATCGTAATTTCCAGCTGAACACAATAAGTAGCTAATTCAAACATTCTGAGATTACAGAGTAAACCGTATATTTATGTCATATTCGCTGAATAAACCCAAAAAATACCCCTAGCTGTTATTGTTTAGTTTGACCTTGACAGGGTTTTCTTCCATAAGCTCCATGTCCAGTGATAGTCCGCCCCCTACTGGGTTTCCAACGTAAATTGAATGTCACAGGTAACCAATGAAAGGCAACAGAAGTTTATGCAAGAAATTGATAAAATGTAAATAACCAAAGAGACGATTATGGGGATGTATAGATGCCAGAACAGTTATTTGTTTTTGTGGTGTAATTGAATAAATTTGGTGCCATTTTCATCTCTGAGTGATATCTACACTTACAACTAGTTTAATTTCTGAATCGAAGTTTTATTTTATAAGCAAAACGGGGATGATAAAGTGTAGGTATCAGCAGTGAGAAATAGTGGCTGCTTATGGTGGAATTAAATTATTATTCGTGAAAAATACATGGATATTAGAATTGGAAAATATGTATTGTAAAAGGAACGTTCTGGATCTGCAACCAAGAAGTGATGTTTATTAAAATGCTGTTTGATATGCAAAGGCCTTCCATGACGTCTTTTTTTAACCCAAATATGTAATTAATATAATCAAGTACAACCATCAATGTGCTTAAAATAGTTTCTCTTTGTTCCAAAATAAAATTATAATTTTGATGTTAGAAATTGGCAGAATAAAACTAAATATGGCTAGAAAAATATAGTTTTCAATTAGTCCAATCATCTCTACAAAAAAAAATTCATTTTTGTAGCCATAGTTTCTAAAGCATGAATTTCTGGAACAAGCTACACTTGGCTATGAAAATATTGATAGTTATGACAAAATTAAGTAACTAAATTATCGATTATTCGTTAGGTAGTTTCTTCGTTGGAATTTTAGTTTAAACTCGTAAATTCTAGAGTTGATCAATGCGACATTTATTTCGTCCATCATGTGCTGTTCAAGGGTATATTCTGAAACAGATGAAGAGGTATGTTTACCAATATTTGTAACATTTATTCAATATAAAACCTTTTTTTCTGAAGTTTTGTGTTTTTTTTCTACTATAGGTTTAATTTTTTTATAAAGTAGCAATGCTAGTGCAACAACAATTATGGTAAAGTGTATATAATATTGAATTTTATACAAAGTTGTAGTTTTAAAATAAAGGAATTCCCAGTCTAAGTGCATTATTTAACGCGTATTCTAAGTGGTTACCTTCCAGATGGGATCTATGGCGTAACTCAGATGATTCCCATCGATTCAGGATCAAGGTCGGATTGTGAAGGATCGGAGATGTGAGATCTTTTAACGATAGATTGATACCACTTATAATTCTTCAATTACCTATCTCAAGCGAAACAATTTTACCTCTTAAAAGGTTCCCACCGGTCGTTTTCCACCAACAAAGATATGCAAATTACAAGGTGTTCGGGCGGATGAAATGTCTCTAAGTTTCTCAATTCTTACAACCTCTCTATCTATTGGACTAGACAACCTTTGGAACATCATTTTGAGACATGCGCGTCATGGCATTACCATAATGGGTAATTGATGGAATGTCTAGATCATGGAAATTTGGCGCCAAAGTAGTTGTGAGTACTGTATCACTGAAGATGTATTTGAGAAGTGGGGTATTAGAGTTTATTTCTATTTTAAATTTTCTATATTTTACATGTCTTTGTATCTTTTTCTTTCTTCCTCTCGCATTTTCTTCCTTTCCTTCATTATTGGTCTTACTTATTCCTTTTGTTATCACGCTCATCTACGTCTATAATTGTTGCCTCTTAACTTCTTACACAACTCTTCAAAGGACTAACATTCCATTTTTCTTGTTTTTGCCATCCATTATTAGTATTCTATTATATTAATTATAAATTTGAGTTGTTCAGCTTCTTCAAGATTTGACATCACTGAAAACAATAACTGCAGTCAGCTTATTAAGACTGTAAATTTAACTTTAGGTATTAGTAGTAAATAAATATTTAAAATTCATAGCTTTCCCCTATTTTTCATTTTTTCTAGAGATTATTTTATTTCTCACCTAGTGAATTAAAGAAACTACATATTTCAGTTGAAGAACTTTTTTTCCTCTCTTTCTTCCCGCCATCAAATTTACTTCTTAGCCGTCGCCTTGTCACCAACTTACATCACTGCCACCGTATTGCACGGTAAACTGCTCTGTCCTTGACACCTGGGTCACTCGGCGACTTCCCAACTTGTCTCATGTCGATCTCAGTTGAGACCTTCCACTGATTGCCTTGTCTTCTTCATCTGATGAAATCCCAGCGTTTACAAGGAAAGATTTCTCTCTGCGAGAATTTCCAACATTCTTTTCTTTCTGGCAACTTACCAAATTTATATGAATACCTTCTCTTTCATTCCGCCCAATCTCGCGGTTTTCCTTTCATGAGATCTTATATGATTTATATAAAGCGATGATTACCTGAACTTCTGTTTCCATATATCTCTAAAATGTATGCTTCATACTTTCAATAGTGAAATAAACTATTGATGATTTAAACTTATGGCAAATTAAGTCAATGTTAGTATTTGACAGTTATGGATTAAGAGAGGTTTTAAAAAAATCATCGTTCATTTCTAGTGATTTTTCCATATCTTATCTGACTTTAATGATCAGGAGGAAAAAAAAATAAAAGTGAGATCATTGGCATGTGAAATGACCATGAACTCCCTTTTGCGAAAAGGTAATGAGTCACTGGTGATGTCCATGATACGGAGAAGTCCTAGAAGAACCTTCAACAACCACTTTATAGTTCATTTGTCGTTAATAGATGGAGATGGTATATAATGGTTGAGTTGACATTCAACTTCCATAGTTTTCACTGTTTTCTGTCAGTTCACGTCTCTGTTATTTGTCTTCTACAGACTCCAGGCACTTTATCTGTCATGTAAGGCCTCTATTTTTCGGTCCATGTTTGTCTATCCCCTTTTCTACTAACCACCTACACTTCCATAGACCTTCAATTCTATATATTATCAATCGCACCAGTGCTTCTCAACTCCATTAAAACGGGGTCAGAGAGTTTTTTCTTCTTGTTCCCAGCTAACTGTGCTATTATATCTATCGTCAGGAGTGGGCGCGCCTTTGAAAAACCGTTGTCCACCATTGCGAAGGACGATCATGACCCGCTAACAGTGTTCTTCTTCATCTCACATTAGAATAAACTAAAAAAAAACAGTAATGGATTAATTTTATTTGAACGAAGACGTTGAAGCTTAGTTCTATTATGGAATTATCTCTATTTGAATTTTTGAAACAAAAACTTTCTAGAGTTTTAACTACGATTTTGACGCTTCCCCATCATGAGAATACTACGCTGAAGTTTAGATAATTTCCATCTTTTCAGTTTTCATATAAACCTTCATAACCTTTATTTTGATTCTAGACTAAAAATGCTCGATAGTTAAGTGGCGTTATTTTCTTCCACTCAAATTTCAAATCCGCTACAGTATTACGACCTCAAACTTCCGGCCTTCAGCGTTGCTTTTGGTGGCGCCAACGACGAAAACAAACAAAGGAATGGGAACCAACCTCATTTTGTTGTTTTGTTTCACTACTCTCTCACTTTCTATCCTTTCCCCTTCTTTCAATTTTCAATTTCTGAATGACTATAAGAAGCTTATCGTTGTGTACTTTCCCGAACTAAATTTCTTTCTCATTACCTTGACCCCACTTTGTTTTTAACTAAACTGTCCGTTTGTCGTAAAATGCTCATTAGACAATTCAATAGCAGGCTTATTTGGACATAAAACCAAAATTTAATTTAATTTCCAAAATCCTGTTATGCACTTTCCCACCTATTCACCTTCAACAATATGCGGTTAACGTTATCTAAAGAAACAAAAGATAAAAGAAGAATTTTCATGGTAGCATCATAAGACCCTTTCACTTATCTTCTTCTTTGTAGTATTAACTCCTAGTTTGTAGAAAGCGAAGGTAACTTATCTCCGATCTCGGGTGATCTATCGGACGGCCATTGCGCAACTGAGCTATGATGGGTAGAGAATCTAGCCAACAGCAGCCAGTTTTTACTATACTTTCACCTATTACTTCCCTTTAATTTCTTTTTACCAAGCCAGCTTCCTTTGCACAAATATTTTCTCCATTCATCTTCTATCTACTTTCTACCACTTTCCACTATCTCGGTTTTATCCTCTGTGAACATTACTGTAGAGATACTGTTCCGGTTATTTATTGTAGTAACACTGTTTTTCAACAATTATCCATTTAAATTCAAATTTTATTGCCCTATTGGTTAATTCGGTAACATAAAGCCAAGGGCGTTCAGATATTACTCGTCTGTGTATTTAAAAGGAGAACACAACGATGTGCGACCAAACACTTACTGCAAAAGTAGCACTACGTCGTCTTTCCTCATACCTTCGAATAAATTCCTCCTCTGCTTAAAATTTCCTTCCGTTTTCCATTTCTTCATTTATATAAAGTACTTGATTACTGATTCTTTCGTTTCATTTATTTTTACTTTTATATTTCCCAACCGCAATACCACAGGTTATCTATTTTAACTCTTTGGTCTCATTTCTCACTGACTTCCTTGTTTTGTGTTCTACTTTAGCCTTCAGTCCACCTGTTCCTCGGCATGTGACAGCTATAGCAGTGTTCCCTATTGAGGCGTAATATGTAAATGAGGGCGACAATGCTGCCTCCTTTTGTGTCAGCCGTAGCCATTTCGTGTCTTGACCTTGATGGTGTTCTCGGCCATCTTTCACACGAGATCCCGCCCCATGTAGTCCACTTCGGTCCAAGGAGTCCAGCCAGTGTCCTTATAGAATTGATAATATCCTGGTTTCACAATATTTTTCACTTCACCGGCCACTTCCTTAAAATGCATGGCTTTTCGATGTCTAATTAACTGAAGTATACATATAAGAAACTAAATAAATAGTTGTTTATTAGTATTCCCTATAGTACCTAATTTATTTCAAATGTTATGTTAAGCGTTTCTTCCGGCTCTTCTTAGTTTTCTTAATTGCTCTCATGGTTTGACGGTCGGTGGCCGCTTCCGTTCGCATGTTATTACTCCTTTTGGGGACACTTGACTTTGACAACGGAATGCCAATAGTGTGCGCAGAAAATAATAGGGATACCACACCTAATCTATTTTTTCACTTTTATTTCGTAATATTACTAGTTATATTTTGTGTTTCTTATAGGTGGGTTTATAATGATCTCGAGTCGAGCGGGCTGCCTTGGCCCGCTGGCTCTGGTCTTGCTCTTTGCGAGTACAGAGGCAATATCTAAGAACTTCGTGAATAGTTCGATGCCTGAAATGAGACCCACCTTTGTCGTCAACTTCGACATGGCGACAGTGATATGCCAGCATAGGTCGGTCGTACTTCGTTTAACAATAAAGAACGATGTATTCATGAAAGTACTGTTTAGTGAGGATCCGAGTGATTTACATCTTCATGAAATGAGTGTATTGTGTGACGGAAAACGAGACTGCTACCAGAATCCTGCAATGCATGACGAGAGTTTTCCTTATTGTGGTAAGTTACTTATTTCTTCCGTTTATATTATACACTACATATTCAAAAAACATCGCTGCATTGCTGTTGTTGAACTATATGAGGTTCAGAAGTTATATATATATATATATATAATATAATCTACAGTTATAATTGGGAGTTACAGCATTGTAATTGATGGATCTTGAAGCGACCTTAGTGGCGCTAGAAATGATTGGTTTAGTTGACCGCAACCTAATTAGAACGATTTTCTCACCACATACTCCCATATTGATAAACTGATTCGTAAGTAAATGGGAGAAATAAATGGGATTGGAAGGAAGACTACTCAGAACAATTCTACCAACATATTGTTTAATAAATCTGCCTTTCGGAAACCAATAATATTTGTTGTTAATCTACGATTGATTGTTTAGAGAGGAAATGCAACTCAACATGCAACGATCGCGGGGCTTGCCTCTATGATGGGGAGAAGCCACAGTGTTATTGCAATTCAGGGTTCTCAGGACCAATGTGTGAGATCGTTGGTAAGGATACTATGGTTGATAATTATTATAGATATTTTAGATGGCATGATTTGCTTTATGGAATTTAATCATTTCTATGCAGACAAAAACGAGTGTTTGGATAAACCATGTCACTGGTTGGCTCACTGTCAAAATACTCTTGGTTCCTACGAATGTAAATGCTTCCCAGGATTCCATGGGGATGGATACCAGTGTGCCGGTTAGTTTCAATTTACAATAAATAGTTGAACTCCATAAGCAATCCCTGAATTTTATCATCTTTGTCATTCTTTATGGTGTAGTTCAATTAGCCAATTAACGAAACTTATGTAATTCCAACTTTTGTCCTTTAATTTTGACGTGTCAAGCTGTTCAAGAACAGCCTTGAAAAGTAACACTTTGATTCAAAAAAGGGAGGAGGCAAAAAGTTCGAGAGGTTCGCTTCCATGCGCAACTTCAATTGAACTAATTGCTCCACAGGAATAGCCAATTCACACTAAGGTCAAATTGTATACTTCGTAACAGGGTCATCGTCTGAAATTTTCTTATTTGTATAATATTAGATACTTACAGATATTTAGAATGATAGCTTAAAGGTGAAATTATGTATATTATACGCTAACCTTAATCTTGTTATTATTAAAGGTTTCGAAGAGATCTGTGCTGCATAAAAATTCCATTTAGCACCTCTATCATATTTAAATAAAGGGATTGAAGCAAAAAAAAATCGATGTCATATTGAAAGTTCATTTGTTATTGAAAAAGCAAGAAGAAAATAGCAATATGTTCAGACATCGACGAATGTTCTCTGGGTGAGGCTCATTGTCCTGAAAACTCGCATTGTGTGAATCTTCCTGGAACCTTTTTTTGCAATTGTACCGAAGGATTTGCTCCAAAGGTAAGCCAAGAGGAAACGTGCGATACTAGAAATCGAATAAGCTTATGGGGAGACGACAGCAGATAAAAAGAGTTATGAAGTAACGTTCAGGGTCTGCCCCTTGAGAAGTGTGCCGATATTAATGAGTGCGAATTAAATCTACACAACTGTGAAAATAACCAGATATGTCAGAATACTGTAAGATGAATTACAATTTTTCAACTTTTGAGATTGGAGTATTGATACCGATTATTTCTGTTGTCAATAACAAACTGTATTCAGATTGGCAAGTTTAAATGTGTTGACCGCTGCTCGACAGGCTATGAGTTCGTGAATGGAGAATGTGTAGATATAGACGAATGTCGTCTGGAAAATACTTGTGATAAGCGGGCGGAATGCACCAATACTCCCGGTGGATATAAGTGCACTTGTGATCCTGGACTTACAGGCGATGGAAAGAATTGTTCTCGTGAGTTTGACTATGACACAGCTAGAAAACAGAATAGTACTTCATAAATAAATAACTCTTTCTCAGCCATTACTGACTGCGATCAACAAGAGGATATTTGTGATCGTCATGCGTTTTGTATTAACTCACTGAAGCTGTGCATATGTCAGTCAGGCTATGCTGGAGATGGAATTACATGCAATGGTTAGTTGTACAAAATTACTGCACTTAAATTCATAAGCTTTAATTAAACGACCATTGGATGTCAATTCTTCCAGATGTCAATGAATGCGAAGCTGTGGAGAACCCATGTGCTAATCAAGAGGGCAGTCGTTGTGTGAATATTCAAGGAGGATATATATGTTGCGAGAACGGTATAGGCGACGAAAGATGCATACAAGGTATTTCAGTCTTATTATTTTTGTTTTACATAACTAACAATGTGTTGTATTTGAACTATGGATTCAATTCAGATCAGGGAGCATATTGTGCTGGTGGCTGCGGGCTTCATGCTGTCTGCTTCAATCAGACTTGTCAGTGTATGGAGGGATTTGTTGGAGATCCTCATACGAAGTGCATTGGTATGTCATAATGAATACATCTTGTATAAATACATTTTATTGTAGAAATTTCGAATTAGAGATGTTCAGATGTTAATGAGTGCGAATCTGATCAAATGTGTGCTGGAGTTGGACAGTGGTGTGTGAACAAGCTGGGAGGACATATCTGCTGTGCGCCAGACAGCAAAGACGATGAGTGCCAGGTGATAAATTAAGAACAAATAGGCGTTGTGTACTCTTCGTCTAGACACATTAAAAAATTACATGGAAGGGGAGCGGTGAAAGGAAAAGAAATTGAACTAAGAATAAGCTTACATTATCTGTTAAGGGAGTTCATGTATTCAAAACAAAGGATGGGGAAGTATTACTACAATACAACTCATCCAAGGGCGAGGTTGCTGTTGAGAGTGGATCAACATCCCATTCTTCTGCTGGAAGTCTTATTCTTACTCGAAAGGGTTCTGGTTCTTTGCCAAGTGTAAATATCAGTACCAAAAATGGTGAGTTTTACTTTAATTTTAGAGAAAGTATTTTTATACTTATAGTAAGAACAATTCCTATATTAAGGCAATAAAGTTGAGAAAATACTGTTTCCCTTTAATATACAGAAGCATAATTTCAGAACTAGCTTGCACATCTTATTGTCCAGCAAATTCTGAATGTATTGATGGAGTATGTAGGTGCATGAAAGGATTCGGAGGAAATGCTCTTTTTGGATGTGAAGGTTACTTTAAGCAAATAGAAATTGATGCAATAGAACGCATAGAAACATTGAGATTCAAATAATCTTTGTTTAGATATTGATGAATGTTCATCACTCTCCCCATGTCCAAAAACCAAAGACTCATGGTGCGTCAATACTATCGGCAGCTTCTACTGCTGTGATCCTGCTAGTAACCAGACCCTTTGTATAGGTAAGAAGTTCGATAAGTTTAGAAACAGTGTTTAACCACTAGTATGATATTATCTTTGCCGTTATTGATGATAAATGTGATTTCAAAATTTGACAGGACTCGAAATAGTGGCAGGACCAGACGGTGGGTTCCGTCTTACAGGTAGTAGTGGAGAGGCTTTTGTTGCTGCATCTATCAATGAGACGATCGGTGGAGAGACTATAACAGAACGAATTCACCAGGTAGTTTTACATAAATAAGAAAGAAAATCTCAGAAAAAATTTTATTTAGTAACTATTTAGGTGAGAAATTTCTCAGCTGGTGAGATTATTGTTGTGAAGAACAAAGTGAAGAGCGGCGACACCATTTATGAGGCAAAGCCAGATAGAGGAGAATTAGGATTGGAAATTATCGGTGAAAAAGGTATTTAAAGTGTCCAATTTTCTAACCTGTCTCAAAATTGTATGGAAAACCTTATAAAACAACCTTAATATCTGCTACGATAAACGAGCTTGTGACAGGTGGTAGTACCTTCCAACATAGTACTCTGACAATAGGTGAAGTGACGACTCCGCTTCCGGATGTTACCGTAACTCTTCCTGGAATAATTTCAACTCTGGACGGAATGTCCACCTTTACAACTTCCATACCAATCACAAAAATTCCCATTCATGAAATCACCACACAACTATTAGTAAGTATATATATATAATTTTTAATTGTATAAATATTAATGAAAATTATTAAAGTTTATTCCTTTCAGAAGTCTTCTGTAGGAACAACCGACAATCAAGTGACAATGGAAATTGAAACAGGCGATGGAAATCATCAAGATCTACCTGGTTCTTTTGATCAGAAATCAACGACAAATAGTTCAGTGACTCCTATAACGACTGAAGCAACACCATTAGGAAATTTGACTGCAGAAGAATCTAATATTACTCAACTGACAACTGAAAGCAAAATAGCTGGTATCAAAACCGATGTCAGTACTCCGTCAATTGTTTCGAGCCAATCTACAACAATTCATTCTTTAGAAAAAATTACTACTCAGGACATAAATAAAACTATCGAAGAAAACTCAAGTACTCTTAAACCAAATCGTGAGCCACTAGTCACCGACGACAACACAAAGTCTGGTGAAGACCATGCAACAGTGAGATTGCCTGACGATGAAGATTTGATAGTGAAACCTGCTCAGGAAGTAACCGTGAGGCCAAAGGTTTTTGATCTAGATAAAACTTCAAGTCCATTGAAAGATGATAAGCTGCAGACGAAGATAAGCACGGAAAAGCCACCTACTACCACTAATATAGTAGCTTCAGATGCTCCTAAAAAAATTGAAGAAGTTACAGAAAAAAATATTGGAAGTAAGCACAGGTCAACCACATCTAAACCTAGGCATGTAACTACCACTAAGGTGCTAATTGAAGAAGATATCCCGACGTTAGCAATTTTCAGCTCAGAAAGTACTATGGGATCTACAAAGTATATGACCACACCTGCTTCCAAAAAAAGTAATTCTAAAGCAGATAAAACAACAGAAAAAAGCATCAATAACGTAAATGAGACAACAGATGTAGAAATTGTTAGAACTACCCAAGTTACTACATTGGGAACGAAAAGTATAGATTCAGCCACTAAAGCAACCAGTCTTGGAACAGCAACATCAGTTGAATCTCATGAAGAAAGTGCACCAAAGAATACGGACGTGACGAAATATGCTGGTAAGATTGAGACCACAACTGGAGTGATTGAAGCATCATCTGAGGGCCAGATAAAGATACGAATCACCACTGCGGGTGAAGAATCAAATGGAGGCTCTAATGAAAGAGTAGCTGAAACAAGAAATTCTTTGGAAATAAGTGATTTTCCACCTAATATAAACACAACTCTACTACCAACAACAACCTCAATTGGTGAAATGGGATTACAGATAACATTTATGCCAGCAAAATTACCTAAAAAGCCCGAACCTTTAGAGAAAAGTATTATATCGATAGAAAATAACACACATCTTACAATTGAAGGTGATGGATCTGGTGAAGAAAATATTCATGAACAACAAACGGGTGACGTTAAGAATCCAGAGAATACAATCACTGTTTCCAACAGAAACCATGTGAAAGCTACTACAACAAAGACTATCAAAGGCGAACCTGGAACTTTTATAGGGTCGACGGATGTGAGATTAGAAAATAATCACATCACAAATTCAACTGACGCACTATCTACAACAACCAAAGAATTTGGCTTAGAGATCACTAATGAAACTGATCCGGATAGTGTAGGATTAGAAATTGTTCCTGAAAGAAAGACAACTACAGAAACTCCTACTAATTTAAAGAGCACCAGTACTGAAAAGACTTCCACACTGAAAAATCCTAACATGACTGGGAACAGTGTCACTGTAGAACCATTAGTAAAGCAAGAGCTAAAATTCACTGAAACTACCGTTGCGATAAAGCATACAAGTCCTAGTGAACTCCAAATTTCCCAAAGTACAAGAAATCATAAGATTTCGATAAAAGAACATCATAAAACTACTGATGCAAACATCACTAAAACATTGTTAATTCCTAAAGAATCAATAAATCCGAAAAATTCTAGTGAGCTGAAGTCAGGTGAGGATCCTGCAAATAATAGCACATCTGAATTAATCGTATCGATGGGTTCAGCGAGAACTGTTAAAGCTGAAAATTCCACGCCATCAAATCAGATAGAGAAGGAAGAAGGTTCAGGAGATTCTGGAAATGATTTCAAAGGAATCGCAACTGACGATGGAAATAGTCATGGAAGTCGAAAAAATGGTATGGACAAATAAGAAAACAATATTATAAATTCATCTAATCATATTTATATCTACCACGAAATTAAGTATAAAAGTGGTAGAACTATAGCTTTGGATTTTAACTATTAACCCTTAAAAAATGCACAAAAATTCATGTTATGTATAGTAATCATACTATCAGATAGTTAAATATCTATGACTTGGAAGAACTATAAATGACAGGAAACATAAAGTAATCATAAGTGCTTATTTAAAAATTTGATATTAACTATGTCTTTTTTAGAAATTTATAATTTTGCAGAATTATTGGAAACAGATATTCATGGAGAACCTGATCCATCTACTCTGGAGGGAGACGGAGAGACACCTAGAAAAGGTTGCGTAAAATTTTAAAAATTACATTTTTGAATTCGAGTTTTTTATTTCATTTCAGTAACACCTTATGGGGGAGACAAAGAAACTAATGGGGAAAAACCTTCCGATACTGAGAAAACATCAAAAACGGTTGAGATGACCACATTGGTTAGTTATTTTATATATTTACAACACTGTAAAATTACTCAGTAAAAGTATTACAGGAAATTACGACTAGATCAGTGGTTGTGGAAAAAAAACATAAAGTAACAATAGGTGGGACTACATCCACGATTTCAAGCCTTTCAACTGAATCTACTCTCAAATCTATAAAATCAGGAAATAGGATATCTGTCTCGCCACAGTTGACAAGTACAGTGGAATTTAGTACAACTACTGGAACCACTTCAGTTTCAGAACAAAATATAAAATCTACTGAATCGAGTACCACTGTTACGATACCTCTGACGGGTCCCAAGTTTCCTGAGGTATCTGTTAGTAAAGCAGTAAATGTCACGAGCAAGCCTTGGGGTGATAGTACTTCGTTGCTGGAGATTAACAGCACAGAAACAACAGCTTCCGCTGAGCTACCTGATACAGCAGTATCAAACAGTAAGAGTACTGGATCCAAAGGAAATACAAGCATTTTTGCTAACACTCAATCAAGTACCACTAATTTACCATCTGTGGTGGGCTCCAATCCAGCAGGGGGAAATCTAAATATGACCGAAAAGCAGAATAGAAAACCACTTTCCACGATGGAACTAGTGACAGATACACCCTTAGAGACTCTTATTCCACAGGTTGGTACATCAATTTTGACCGCAAAATTAATGAAAGCATATGCAATTTTTATTGCTCCAATGTAATACAAAGATCGTATTTATAGAATGCTTCTATGCACACAAAGGATACCTTCAGTTTACATATCATGAGTACTCCAGAGCCCCCAGTCTCTGATCAAAGGTAAGACCAACTTTACTATTCAGTGCTCTAAATTTCCCAATTGGGCTCATTTTAGTAGCACGATGAGGTGCACAAGTGGAGATCAATGCGGTGACGATTCGTACTGTGAACGTCGCACTGGTGCATGTCGTTGCTACCCGGGTTTCGAGGGCATCCCGCCAAACAACATTTGTCGAGGTAATATATTTAAATACTGCGTTGTAACATCATTATTGTTTTCTCATTGTTAAGGGGTTAAGGAAAGTACTCACTGGTCCTGTAATATTAAAACAAACATTTTGTTACTAATACGGATTTGTTGTGAGATGCAAAAATAAACTGGTTTAAATTTTTCTATAAGTGCAAATAAAACGTTTTGCTCCTAGATACTATTTATTTAAGCTAAATATATGGTTGTTGAATAGGTATCATTTATTGCATTCTGGAGTATCTTTCATTTCTCTAGACGTTGATGAATGTGCTCGCGGTCTGCATAATTGTGATGAATCTGCAAGGTGTTACAACTATGTTGGAGGATACTCCTGCTTCTGTCCTATGGGGTACAGGAAAACAGACAAAGGAACATGTCACGGCAAGTTACTCACTTTGCCAAAAATTATTGAACTTGTGATCAAACGCTCATTAGTAATGAGGACATATTATATGTAATTTTAGAATAATAAAGCATGTTATTGCAGATATTGATGAGTGTGTAGAGTCACACGGTGGATGCTGCAGTGCAAATGCTACTTGCATCAACAAAGCTGGATCATATGGATGCGAATGTAAAGAAGGTGGGTACCAAAATGTCATTTAAGAAAACTCTTATTTTTCGCACTGGCATTTTTCTTTTTAGGGTTCACTGGTGATGGCTACAGCTGCATGCCGGTGGAGAAACGAGCATGTTCTGAAGCAGAATGGAACGCTGCCAAATGTGGACAAAACCATGTCTGTATGGTTGATGCAAGAGGAAAGAAGGACTGCAACACATGTAAAATGGGATTTGAAATGATCAATGGAGTTTGCGCAGGTCAGAACTGGAAAATGTTGGTTAACATTTGTTTTAACAGTTTCTGAATCAGTTATTTCAGATGTGGATGAATGTGCTGTGCATGGCCTAAATATGTGCGACAAAAATGCTATTTGTAAAAATCTACTGGGTACCTATAGCTGTGAGTGCAAAAGTGGATTCCGAGGAGACGGATATATGTGCGAAGGTGAGAAATTTCTTCTTGAAGAAGTTAAAACTAAAGTTATACTTGCATTTTAGATGAAGATGAATGTCGTCGTCAACCCTGCCATCCTCAAGCAGAGTGCACTAATACCGCTGGATCATTCGAGTGTCGATGTCCTGAAGGATTTACTGGTTGGAATGAAGAGAGAGTCTTTATAACGCTTATGCATGATAAGAGATCTTATTTCTGTTCTTTTTGAGGTGATGGACTTCACGAATGTAGCAATCCTCTAGAAGTGAGCTGTAGGGACATCGCTGGTTTCTGTGGTCGTAGCAACCATACGGCATGTTTGTCAGTTCGTGTGTTTGATGGTTCACTTACAAGCATATGTGAATGCGAGCCGAACTATAGATATAATGGAGTTACGAAGCAGTGCGAAGGTTTGTTGAGATCCTAACACAGTTTCACGTACTGTAATCGTATTACCTACTATACTGTCTCAGATATCGATGAATGCACAGAGAATCGGCATAACTGTGATCCAGCTTCTGCTATTTGTATTAATGAAGATGGCGGATTTCGTTGTGAATGTTCAGAAGGTTACGAAGGAACAGGTGGAGTATGTGTTGGTATGTTAACTACTAAATATATTTAAATAATACAAAAAGCTGATATGGAATTTCATTATTTGATTACATAGATGAAGTACTTTGTTATATCAGATGTCGATGAATGTGAGCGTGGTCTGGCAGGATGTCATGCAAGAGCCATGTGTATAAACCAGCCTGGAAGTTGCGGATGCAAATGTATGGAGGGTTTTGGCGGAGATGGGACGCAATGCTCTCGTAAGTTCTTCTGATGTAAAGTTATGTTCATCAGGCACCAAAGTTACTAATAAACTAAGTAAAAGCAAAATTAATAATTCAGCAATGCCTCGTGAGAGTGATAATACCTGCACTCCCGAGTGGCAACGATTGTGCAGTCTCGAGAATAAAACTTGTCATGTAGATGAAGAAGAAGTTCCTCAGTGCGGTTCCTGTCTAGAAGGGCATCATCCTATCAACGGTTCATGTCAACGTGAGATATCTCAGGGAACTTAGTTCTATTATTCTACAATCTAGAAAAACATAATTCCGTTTTTTTCCTATTTTATTTACAGCTGTTCAAAACAGAGGAAACTGTGCCGATCCAGCAAAAAATAACTGCGACCAAAATGCCGAGTGTATTGATGTTCTCCCAAGCAGACATTTCTGTTCGTGTAAAATTGGTTATATCGGCGATGGAATGCGTTGTGATGGTATCAAATATTACTCTGTTTACTTTTAAATTTCCTATCATATCGATTTTTTCCTCTTAATAGATATCGATGAATGTTCCGTCTCCGGTATTTGTGACTCAAATGCTTCCTGCATCAACCTACCAGGATCATTCGAATGCAACTGTAACCATGGGTTTAATGGCAATGGATTCACCTGTTCACGAAGTATAACTAATGGGACTCTAAGTTTGTAACTTTATTGATTTCTACTTTTAATGTATATTCAATAGGATCTCACAGCTGGTTCATCATCTTATTTAGATCCTAATTGTCAAGTTGATGCAAAATTATGCCATGATAACGCTAGATGCATGAATGATGGAAGCTGCAAGTGTAATGAGGGTTTTGAAGGCGATGGAATCAAATTATGCTCTCGTGAGTTAACATTTTTTAAAAGCTTTCCTCATATATAATTATTCTTGATTTAGAATCAATAACCCCCACGACTGAGAAAGTTATTGAAATCACTTCGGCCATCCAACTTCCTCCAAAAACAAGCAGTGGAGCAATTGTTGAGATAGACGAACGAGAGAATGTAGAAATAATTCCCGGACAGTCTCGACACAAGGAAGGATATACAACAAACTCCCCCATATCCGGTAAGGACTTGACTGGAAAAATAATAACTAAGCCATTTGAACGCCAAAACCTATTCACTGATGCACCGGTCACGACAACAATGAGTAGAAATCAGTCCTTGCCACACATCACTGTGAATGAAGTGCCTGCTACGGTTGCACGTATCGAAACAAATGTTACACTTACTCCATTATCAGAGATCAATGAACGCAAAAATGTGTCATTGGTGACTAATACTAAATCAGTTTTCGACACTATCAAATCATCTCTTACAACTCCAATATCTATAAATACAACTGAAAATGAACTAGAAGCTTCCTCAACATCCATCGAAAACTTTATACTATCGACGTCACCATTACTTACTACGAATAAAACTACCTTGTTGGAAACAAGCATAGCTTCGACTCATTCTACTATTGAAATTATGAAACACGCTGTTTCGGTAGCCTCTACAGCAACGACACCTATTAACTTATCTAAGACATCGTCTTTAGTGAAGAATTCAACAGACCCGTCTAACTCTCCAGGTACAACCACTGTTGATTCTATAACTCCAAAACCTAACAGCACAGTTGTAATGCCAACAACAAGTGATGCACTAGTCAAATCAACAGAACTAACCAATTTTGCTTCAGCTGTAACTAATACTGCAAGTTTCTCTAAAGTTATCCAAGAATCTGTACCTGTTACCACCACAAAAGTTAGTATTGCTCCAGCTACTTCAATAACTGCAATAACTAAAGTAGTACTTAGAAATAGTTCATCTAAATCAAACGACACAACGGATTCATTAGATTTGACCATGGATAATACAACGGATATGAGCTTATTACTAACAACTACCAATTCACCGGAAATGGCTGATTTAGCAAGAGGTGGAACAGTTGACTCGTCTAGTGAAGTAACATCTACGACGCTGCCTTTAAGTACTACACCCAGTACAACCACATATGAATCGGCAATGCCTAATTCTACTAAAAGTATCTATAAAAATATTGAAGAGGTAACTGCGAAATTAGTCAGCTCAACATATAGTACTATCACAACTGATGTTGAACGAGAACTGAATCGTAGCACTTCATCTTTTTCGCAAACGACGAATTCAAAAGTTACTGATGAGCATTCTAATAGTGAAAGCCCATCAGCGAAGGAGCACAACAAAAATTTAACATCATCTCCGACTGTTATTATTGACGAGCATTTTTCAACAAAATCCCTTGACCTAGAATCAAACGCTACAACCAATTTGCCTTCTACAATAAGTAGAACAGATGAGATTACTAGTAGTCCTACTGGTATAATTTCAAATAACCCACATTTAACAATGAAACACAGCGTTTTAATCTCGGAAAAAAGGCCTAGAAGCTCTTCCACTATGTCAACCTTCACTACTAATGCTACTGCTCTTTTCACGAGCTCACCATTATTTAATACAGTAAAAAATCCACAATCAACTGATATTAACATGGATTCTGAAAATTCAACAACTACACCGAGTATTACGGCTTCCACTCCGGCATTAACATTGCCATCCACTACTGACAAAGATAGCACAATAATTGAAACAAGTAATGGATCTTCCACAAAATTGATGAATTCAACTTCAGCTTCCACTGTCGGACCTCCCAGTATGGCTCCTCCAGATGCATTGGTTTCCACGGGTTCCGCTGTTTCATCAGTAATTTACAGTACATCAGATGGTGATGGATCTTCATTGCCACCTTCTACTGAAATTACTACATCTACAAGTCTAATTAGCTCAAATATCTCAGAAGACAAAATTGGTTTAAAACACTCCCAAACGATGGTTACAAGCAGTACTGTCACTAGTAAGTCTTTTGAAATATTGTTAACTTCGATCACTTCACCTGGCCAAAGCACATCTTCTTTAACAGAAGACAACACTTTAGCTAGAATCACAGCACACTCTGGCAGCACTTTGACGACTTTGCCACACATAATTAAACCATTTCTTTCAAATTCTGCACAGCCAAATTATTTCAACGTAACACATTTCCCTAGTACTACTAATAATAAACAGGCATTAATGACGGTAGGTACACAATCACTTCTTCCTTCGAAAGAAAATGAACAAACTAAATCATCAGTGACCGATCGTTCTAAAATCAACTTGTTAAAAAGAATGCAATCAAGTACTACAACAAACCCTGACGATACACAGTTTGTAGTGACATTTACAATACCTACAACAGAACTTGCCAAAAGCAAGCAAGAAATATTCACTACTCCATTAGTAAAAAGTGAAAACGGCGAAGCTAAGAGACCACCAAATATAGAAACTAGCCTCGCTACGACATCTGCCGGTGAGAAAGAGAAATTGACTTCTTCATTTGCGCAGTCATCGACTACCTCATCACCAATCAGTACGGACGAGAGTAGTACAGAATCAGAGGTTACCGTCGGTAATACTAGTAACGATAAAAAGGAGATGTTGACTTCTCGATCACTCCAGTCATCTACTACCTCATTACCTACGGTCGTAGATAGGAGTAGGTCAACATCAGATGGCGAATCCACCACCTCTACAGCATTCAACGGTGAGAAAGAGACATTGACTTCTTCATTTGCGCAGTCATCTACTACCTCATTACCAATCAGTACCGAAGAGAGTAGTACAGCATCAGAAGTTACCACTGTTAAAAGCAGTAATGATAAAAAGGAGATGTTGACTTCTCGATCCCTCCAGTCATCTACTACCTCATTACCTACGGTCGTAGATAGGAGTAGTACAACATCAGATGGCGAATCCACGACCTCTACAGTATTCAACGGTGAGAAAGAAACATTGACTTCTTCATTTGCGCAGTCATCTACTACCTCATTACCAATCAGTACCGAAGAGAGTAGTACAGCATCAGAAGTTACCACTGTTAAAAGCAGTAATGATAAAAAGGAGATGTTGACTTCTCGATCCCTCCAGTCATCTACTACCTCATTACCTACGGTCGTAGATAGGAGTAGTACAACATCAGATGGCGAATCCACGACCTCTACAGCATTCAACGGTGAGAAAGAAACATTGACTTCTTCATTTGCGCAGTCATCTACTACCTCATTACCAATCAGTACCGAAGAGAGTAGTACAGCATCAGAAGTTACCACTGTTAAAAGCAGTAATGATAAAAAGGAGATGTTGACTTCTCGATCCCTCCAGTCATCTACTACCTCATTACCTACGGTCGTAGATAGGAGTAGTACAACATCAGATGGCGAATCCACGACCTCTACAGCATTCAACGGTGAGAAAGAGACATTGACTTCTTCATTTGCGCAGTCATCTACTACCTCATTACCAATCAGTACCGAAGAGAGTAGTACAGCATCAGAAGTTACCACTGTTAAAAGCAGTAATGATAAAAAGGAGATGTTGACTTCTCGATCCCTCCAGTCATCTACTACCTCATTACCTACGGTCGTAGATAGGAGTAGTACAACATCAGATGGCGAATCCACCACCTCTACAGCATTCAACGGTGAGAAAGAGACATTGACTTCTTCATTTGCGCAGTCATCTACTACCTCATTACCAATCAGTACCGAAGAGAGTAGTACAGCATCAGAAGTTACCACTGTTAAAAGCAGTAATGATAAAAAGGAGATGTTGACTTCTCGATCCCTCCAGTCATCTACTACCTCATTACCTACGGTCGTAGATAGGAGTAGTACAACATCAGATGGCGAATCCACGACCTCTACAGCATTCAACGGTGAGAAAGAAACATTGACTTCTTCATTTGCGCAGTCATCTACTACCTCATTACCAATCAGTACCGAAGAGAGTAGTACAGCATCAGAAGTTACCACTGTTAAAAGCAGTAATGATAAAAAGGAGATGTTGACTTCTCGATCCCTCCAGTCATCTACTACCTCATTACCTACGGTCGTAGATAGGAGTAGTACAACATCAGATGGCGAATCCACGACCTCTACAGCATTCAACGGTGAGAAAGAAACATTGACTTCTTCATTTGCGCAGTCATCTACTACCTCATTACCAATCAGTACCGAAGAGAGTAGTACAGCATCAGAAGTTACCACTGTTAAAAGCAGTAATGATAAAAAGGAGATGTTGACTTCTCGATCCCTCCAGTCATCTACTACCTCATTACCTACGGTCGTAGATAGGAGTAGTACAACATCAGATGGCGAATCCACCACCTCTACAGCATTCAACGGTGAGAAAGAGACATTGACTTCTTCATTTGCGCAGTCATCTACTACCTCATTACCAATCAGTACCGAAGAGAGTAGTACAGCATCAGAAGTTACCACTGTTAAAAGCAGTAATGATAAAAAGGAGATGTTGACTTCTCGATCCCTCCAGTCATCTACTACCTCATTACCTACGGTCGTAGATAGGAGTAGTACAACATCAGATGGCGAATCCACGACCTCTACAGCATTCAACGGTGAGAAAGAAACATTGACTTCTTCATTTGCGCAGTCATCTACTACCTCATTACCAATCAGTACCGAAGAGAGTAGTACAGCATCAGAAGTTACCACTGTTAAAAGCAGTAATGATAAAAAGGAGATGTTGACTTCTCGATCCCTCCAGTCATCTACTACCTCATTACCTACGGTCGTAGATAGGAGTAGTACAACATCAGATGGCGAATCCACGACCTCTACAGCATTCAACGGTGAGAAAGAAACATTGACTTCTTCATTTGCGCAGTCATCTACTACCTCATTACCAATCAGTACCGAAGAGAGTAGTACAGCATCAGAAGTTACCACTGTTAAAAGCAGTAATGATAAAAAGGAGATGTTGACTTCTCGATCCCTCCAGTCATCTACTACCTCATTACCTACGGTCGTAGATAGGAGTAGTACAACATCAGATGGCGAATCCACCACCTCTACAGCATTCAACGGTGAGAAAGAGACATTGACTTCTTCATTTGCGCAGTCATCTACTACCTCATTACCAATCAGTACCGAAGAGAGTAGTACAGCATCAGAAGTTACCACTGTTAAAAGCAGTAATGATAAAAAGGAGATGTTGACTTCTCGATCCCTCCAGTCATCTACTACCTCATTACCTACGGTCGTAGATAGGAGTAGTACAACATCAGATGGCGAATCCACGACCTCTACAGCATTCAACGGTGAGAAAGAAACATTGACTTCTTCATTTGCGCAGTCATCTACTACCTCATTACCAATCAGTACCGAAGAGAGTAGTACAGCATCAGAAGTTACCACTGTTAAAAGCAGTAATGATAAAAAGGAGATGTTGACTTCTCGATCCCTCCAGTCATCTACTACCTCATTACCTACGGTCGTAGATAGGAGTAGGTCAACATCAGATGGCGAATCCACGACCTCTACAGCATTCAACGGTGAGAAAGAGACATTGACTTCTTCATTTGCGCAGTCATCTACTACCTCATTACCAATCAGTACCGAAGAGAGTAGTACAGCATCAGAAGTTACCACTGTTAAAAGCAGTAATGATAAAAAGGAGATGTTGACTTCTCGATCCCTCCAGTCATCTACTACCTCATTACCAATCAGTACCGAAGAGAGTAGGACAGCATCAGAAGTTACCACTGTTAAAAGCAGTAATGATAAAAAGGAGATGTTGACTTCTCGATCCCTCCAGTCATCTACTACCTCATTACCTACGGTCGTAGATAGGAGTAGTACAACATCAGATGGCGAATCCACCACCTCTACAGCATTCAACGGTGAGAAAGAGACATTGACTTCTTCATTTGCGCAGTCATCTACTACCTCATTACCAATCAGTACCGAAGAGAGTAGTACAGCATCAGAAGTTACCACTGTTAAAAGCAGTAATGATAAAAAGGAGATGTTGACTTCTCGATCCCTCCAGTCATCTACTACCTCATTACCTACGGTCGTAGATAGGAGTAGTACAACATCAGATGGCGAATCCACGACCTCTACAGCATTCAACGGTGAGAAAGAAACATTGACTTCTTCATTTGCGCAGTCATCTACTACCTCATTACCAATCAGTACCGAAGAGAGTAGTACAGCATCAGAAGTTACCACTGTTAAAAGCAGTAATGATAAAAAGGAGATGTTGACTTCTCGATCCCTCCAGTCATCTACTACCTCATTACCTACGGTCGTAGATAGGAGTAGGTCAACATCAGATGGCGAATCCACGACCTCTACAGCATTCAACGGTGAGAAAGAGACATTGACTTCTTCATTTGCGCAGTCATCTACTACCTCATTACCAATCAGTACCGAAGAGAGTAGTACAGCATCAGAAGTTACCACTGTTAAAAGCAGTAATGATAAAAAGGAGATGTTGACTTCTCGATCCCTCCAGTCATCTACTACCTCATTACCAATCAGTACCGAAGAGAGTAGGACAGCATCAGAAGTTACCACTGTTAAAAGCAGTAATGATAAAAAGGAGATGTTGACTTCTCGATCCCTCCAGTCATCTACTACCTCATTACCTACTGTCAGAGATGAGAGTAGTACAACATCAGATGGCGAATCCACCACCTCTACAGCATTCAACGGTGAGAAAGAGACATTGACTTCTTCATTTGCGCAGTCATCTACTACCTCATTACCAATCAGTACCGAAGAGAGTAGTACAGAATCAGAGGTTACCGTCGGTAATACTAGTAACGATAAGAAAGAGCAGTTGACTTCTAGATCGCTCCAGTCATCTACTACCTCATTACCAATCAGTACCGAAGAGAGTAGGACAGCATCAGAAGTTACCACTGTTAAAAGCAGTAATGATAAAAAGGAGATGTTGACTTCTCGATCCCTCCAGTCATCTACTACCTCATTACCTACTGTCAGAGATGAGAGTAGTACAACATCAGATGGCGAATCCACGACCTCTACAGCATTCAACGGTGAGAAAGAGACATTGACTTCTTCATTTGCGCAGTCATCGACTACCTCATTACCAATCAGTACCGAAGAGAGTAGGACAGCATCAGAAGTTACCACTGTTAAAAGCAGTAATGATAAAAAGGAGATGTTGACTTCTCGATCCCTCCAGTCATCTACTACCTCATTACCAATCAGTACCGAAGAGAGTAGGACAGCATCAGAAGTTACCACTGTTAAAAGCAGTAATGATAAAAAGGAGATGTTGACTTCTCGATCCCTCCAGTCATCTACTACCTCATTACCTACTGTCAGAGATGAGAGTAGTACAACATCAGATGGTGAATCCACCACCTCTACAGCATTCAACGGTGAGAAAGAGACATTGACTTCTTCATTTGCGCAGTCATCTACTACCTCATTACCAATCAGTACCGAAGAGAGTAGTACAGAATCAGAGGTTACCGTCGGTAATACTAGTAACGATAAAAAGGAGATGTTGACTTCTCGATCCCTCCAGTCATCTACTACCTCATTATCTACTGTCAGAGATGGGAGTAGTACAACATCAGATGGCGAATCCACGACCTCTACAGCATTCAACGGTGAGAAAGAGACATTGACTTCTTCATTTGCGCAGTCATCGACTACCTCATCACCAATCAGTACCGAACAGAGTAGGACAGAATCAGAGGTTACCGTCGGTAATACTAGTAACGATAAAAAGGAGATGTTGACTTCTCGATCACTCCAGTCATCTACTACCTCATTACCTACGGTCGTAGATAGGAGTAGGTCAACATCAGATGGCGAATCCACCACCTCTACAGCATTCAACGGTGAGAAAGAGACATTGACTTCTTCATTTGCGCAGTCATCTACTACCTCATTACCAATCAGTACCGAAGAGAGTAGTACAGCATCAGAAGTTACCACTGTTAAAAGCAGTAATGATAAAAAGGAGATGTTGACTTCTCGATCCCTCCAGTCATCTACTACCTCATTACCTACGGTCGTAGATAGGAGTAGGTCAACATCAGATGGCGAATCCACCACCTCTACAGCATTCAACGGTGAGAAAGAGACATTGACTTCTTCATTTGCGCAGTCATCTCCTACGTTATTACCACGGAATATTGATGAGAGTAATATATCCACAAATGTACAGGCCCTCACTTTAACAACTATTGGTGTTTTTCAAAATAGAACTACTTTTAGTGAAGAAAAAAATAATGCTTCTTCGTTTTTTGGTGTAGTTCAACATTCAACTTTAAAAGAAAAAGAGATTAACGTCTTGGGCACTAAAGGAGTGGTTGCATTAGAAATGACTCCTATTCCAAGTGAAAACCCTATTTCTAATGTTGTTAATCGTAACAATGAAATGGTTACATCTTCTACCTTCAATCGAATATCAAATATGGTGAATGTAGTTGACGAAAATTTTACTAAATATAGAACTCGATCTTCTCCATTTGAGTCTGAAGTAAAATTGACAACAAGGCATGTTTTTTCACCAAACAGTGTCCATTCATCCAATAGTCTTGTAGAGACAACGACAAGGCAGCTATTCGATGGAGTTTTATCAAAAAGCAATAGTCATATTGGTATGAAACCAGTCGCTTTTATAACTAGTGAACCTACTGGAATTACTCAATCCTTAGAGCAGACAACTTCTTCATTTGTTGATAGATCCTTAAAGAATATGGGAAGGAAAACAGCAACAACTAAATTTTGGGACAAGAAACATCGTTTGTCTAGTAATACCTCAAAACAAGCAAGAATAATGAATAACATTATAACAACGACATTTTCTACGGTGGAAAATGTGAATGTGGTTAAGACTATAAGTAATGCTATTAAAAATGAAAATAAAATTGGAAATTTCATTCACACAACTGAGAATTCTCATCGTGAAGTTTTTATGACAACTACTTCCATAAAAGCACTGTATGAAACAAATCAATTTCCCAAAGCTGCAAGTACTATGAAGCCAGTAATTGGAAGCGTAAGCAGGCTTCCTCTTGACTTTCCTTCTGAACAGGTAACATCCAAACCACAAATTACGATAACATCACTCACTGATTTGCACATATCTCCAAATCACCATTTTTCAACTACTCCACAGTTGCACTCATCTACCAATGCACCGTTGCCACATCTATCGACCACTGCACTCCATGATATGTCAGTCCCCAAGATATCACCCATAGACAACAGACTACCGAGTAAATTTCCAGATAATATAGAGCCCAACGCGCCAAATCTTACAACAGAAGACGATCTCACTGTAAACGTCCTATCAGAAGCAACTACGCCGCCTAACGATGTCGGAATGAAGAATGCCAGATGCTCCTACTCTGATCGCACTATGTGCCACGACCTGGCCATTTGCGAGATTGCAACTGGTGCCTGTCGATGCAAAGACGGATTTGAAGGGGACGGCTATCACAACTGCACGTAAGTCAAATATTAATATTCTAATAAATCTACAATAATTGTTTTATGCATGTTTATGTTTTAAGGAAACTAACAGTTTCGGATTGTGTGTCAGATCCTAGTACTTGTCATTCATTAGCTATCTGTGACCGCCACACTCGACGTTGTCAATGTCCAGTTGGACATATTGGAGATGGATTTATCTGTTCACCAGATCCACAGGCATGCTATATTGGATGTTTTAGTATTATTTTCAAACACTGTATTGCAATAAAATTAAAGCAGTTCAGGATTGTGTGATCCGCAAAAATTTGTGCAGTCCAGAAGCTATATGTTCAGGACGTCGCTGCAAATGTGTCGAAGGATTCACTGGTAATTATTTTGCTCACTATCATTGAAAAATCACCTATTTATTCAATCATTGCACTGATATTTGAATTTTAGGAGATGGTGTTAGATGTGTTTCACTACATCAGCGATCTGCAAATTGTTCTGAATGTGACCCAAATGCTCATTGTGAAGATGGAATGTGCAAGTGTAAAGTATGAATTCAGAGAGATTAACAGAATGGATGTTTAACGAAGTAGCCTAGAGCGATGGCATGAAAACTGAAGACAAATGTTTTTATAAAAATAATAATATCTAGCTTAGGTGGGGTACTTTGGTAACGGTCTTTGCTGTGTGCCAGATCCACTAGACTGTGTCACACAACCTGGAGTGTGTCACCCTGATGCCAGCTGTAACAGGGATAAAAGAGAATGCAAGTGCAATCAAGGTTATTATTAGGGTTTTATTGAAGCTAACGTTGTTTTACCTTTCTTATCCTATATTTATATATTACACAAGTACTCGAAATTTTATCATTAAATTTGTTTGTTTAGCATCTGAGTTAATATGAACTTGTAGTTCAGAAGTGACTGTAATATATTCTATTTCACCGTCTAGCATAACGATATTTACATTTAACCTAGTTAGAATTTTTAAAGGATATCTTGGAAATGGTATTTCGTGTTTCCCCATACGATCTTGTCGTTCTGATCCTTCCGTCTGCCATGTAAACGCCATATGTGTTCCATCGGGAATATGCATATGTAAACATGGATTTGAAGGAAATGGTCATTCTTGCACAAAAGGTTTGCCTTCGAATTTGAAATAACTATTTTATTTAATCTTAGAGTATTTGTGTTCATCTTTTTATTCCAGTGACTCCAACAGCCCTTAGACAGCCACTACCTGAAATTCCTAGTTCTTGTGGTGACCGGTGCGATTTCGAAACTCAATTGTGTATTGATGAAGAGTGTAAATGTAAGCACGGATATGAGAATGGAACGGATGGAACGTGTTATGGTATGATTTTTGAGATTAAAGGAGAGGAAGGAAGTGTGTTAGTGGTAAGTAAAAATTAAAGAGAGTGAGAGAGGTGTATAGAGATACAGAAATCATGTACTCAATACAGATATCGATGAGTGTTCTCTCTCACCCTGCCACCATTTGGCGACCTGCTCAAATTTACGGGGCTCATTTATATGCACTTGTCCAGATGGTTATGCAGGAGATGGAAAAATTTGCATTCAACATCTTAAAATTGGTGAACTTGGAGGTGGGCAAATGTTTTTGTTATTTTGAAGTAAATGTGAAAAGGACATTTCCATAGTATATATTTTATAGTGTACTGTGAACCAGACGGAATGACTCTGGTTCTCGGCAATGAAACAGAATCTTTCGAAGGCAGAATGTACGTACGGGGACAAGCAGAAAATCCCCACTGCTCAAAGACATTCTCGACTCTCCAGCAATTTAGTAGGCCATACACATTCAAGGTTCTCTTCGCCCACTGCAATATTAGAATGGAAGAACACGTAAGTATGGTCGTGAACAATGCAATTGAATATATTATAAAATAATGTTTTGCGTTTTAGGATACTTTCGCCACAACAGTAATTGTACAAAAGCATCCTATGTTCATAACGACATCAGCAGATGCCTATGATCTCCGATGCACATATCCAGTTGGAGTCAAAGAAGTAAGTTGATAATACAAAACGATCTTTTCACTCCATCGTCATTTATTTGTTGATGTATCTTAGCCTTGGCATTCTAAGGTTGTTTCTCACGTGAATGTCTCGGAGTTGGTGACGTCATCAACGTTAACGGACAAAATTCACGGACCACTGTGTAAACTAACAGTAACAAATGAGAATGAGGAAACTATCGAATCCGCTGTTGTTGGCCAATCACTCAAACTGCGTCTTGAAGTCACTCCTAATGGCTAGTTTAACTGGTAAAATCTTTCAACTTAATGAAGTTCTTTGTTAATTAATTACTTCTGTTTGCAGGCACTTACTCAATACTACCAAAAAATTGCTTAGCAATTAATATCGAAACTGATGAACGATACTTGCTAACTGACGACGTGGGTTGTGCTATTGACGCAACTCTTTTCCCTGACTGGACAAGAGTTAGACCAAGCATGACCGAAGCTATATTTCGGTCTGTATTTTTTTACTATATTCTTCCATGCATATTTTTAATTTTAAAGAACTGAACTTCTTTCAGATCGTTTAAATGGCCTGACACTTCTATGATTCGTTTCCAGTGCGATTGCAGTGCTTGTGTGAAAGATTGTCCTCCAGTATGTTTACTAAATCATTGGAATATTTAATTTCTCCGTGAACACTTACTATTAGTGTAATGTATATAATATTTTAGTATCTAATTCGTACTCTGAAGTAGTCATCATAATTCATATTGGATTCAGGTAAAGTGTGGAATGCGACGAGCTGTAGCAGACAAGCTATTCCGCTTCCGTCGTGCACGACACACATCCAACGACACCGATTCTAATACAGATGGCTTTGATTACATAGATATAGAGGCGGAAGAGTTGTCTAAAAAGGTTTCAAAACATTTATGCCTGTATATGTAGTATCGTACTCGAAAACATAAATTAATTACAGCAATTCAACACGTAAAGTAGTTTTATACTATTTAAATTTAGTTGATTGATCCGAAAAGATTGGCTTTTTCGTCACTGATTAAAATTCGGGAAGATGAAGAAGAACTAAAAGCACAACAACAATTTTATCACTGGAAAAACGGTAAATGATTTTGACTGACTATAGTCATTAGAAGACAAAGATCTTTCAACAAAGTAGGACTAAAAATTTATTTTTACAGGGGTTATTCAAGAAAATGATGTCTTTGCCGAAGAAGCACTAGACAAAGCTATTTGTATCCGTACTATTTTCATATTGTCTACTATTGTCTTAGTGTGCACATCTATAGTAATTTTGCTAGTGGCCTTCCTTCAGCGCCGACGAAAGTCAGAAGGTGTCATGCCAAATCCGCAGAACTCTACCGTTAATATCACCGCACTTCGATGTTAAGCTAAAATTATGCTCCTTCGCACTTCACTTAATACGTTAATCTCAGTACCTCTCAGTAATTTTATAAATCCCTCATTTATTTTTTTCTCATTTTCACCACTCTCTCTCACTTACCAATTTTTTTCACCCTCTCTTTGATTTTAAGAAATCTCAACACTATTTGGTTTTACGCGTGCTCACATCTTAGGTGATGATTTGTTTTTGTTGTTGTTTTTGTATTGACTGATACGAGTTGCCATGCCTGCATACTTCTTGCATTCCTCCCTGCCAGTCGGGGTCCAACAGTTATTGATCTTGATCATTGATGCAAATTGTAATTATTGATTGTGATTAAGATATTTTTGCCTTTCTTTGCATTATTGTCGGGTGAGTTAACTATTTATAGCACCCAAATGTGCCTATCTAATTGTTCAATAAATTTTTAAAAGAATTAGTCGAATTTGTTGGTATTGATGCTTACACGAATATAAAAAAGTGATTCCAGGGAAAAAAGAAAGTATAACGCGTAAAAATATTTTTTCAGGCTTTGTTTATTGACTATCCAGTTCATTAATTGATTATCCAGGATGGATCTGGTTTCCCAGTCGTGTTTCTCTTCCGACCGAGATTTCTCCGTTTTCTCAACCAGATCAAGATTATTCATGCATTTGATTGCTTTTTCATTAGCATTTTCCTTCCTTATTAGGTAAGTATACGAATTTTCACTCGTTTTTGGTGTTAATTTTATGCACTTTTCGACTAGATTAAGGATGCTTTAGAACTTTCTAGAAACTACTCCTTGTCATTAAAAATTATTTCAGTCTCGTAGATGCTCATACTATTCGAAAGAAACAAATATGGATGAAAAAAGAACTTTTTTGGGCATTTCGGGATCCATTCGACCTTATTCATTCTTCAGAGCAAAAAAAAATTATAAGGTGGATGGAAATAATACCACGCGTTCTTCCATAAGGGAATTAGAAAATAAAGTTCTAGAATAAATGTAACAGGTCCTTGATAGAGACGGCATTCACACTATGGGAAAGTGCTTTGGATGGTCGTATAGTGTTCCACCAAAAAGAATTAATAAATAACACTGTTCTTGGCTTGAAGAAGCCAGAAGGAGTGGATATTGACATCTTATTTGCAAAGGGACACCATGGTGACAAAGAGGTACTGTAAGAATACTATTTATTAGTCTTGATAGAAAAGAATACGTAAAGGAAATAAACGAAGTTTGTTCAGGATTTGGACGGACGAGGGGGTATGGTGGCTCATTCTGGCTACCCACCGAGTGGATTTTTGCACTTGGATTCTGACGAGAACTGGTCAATGGATGACACAACTGGCGTGGATCTTCGCTATGTAATTTCATAATTTTTTAAGTAATGCTTATTTGCAATCGGTTTTCTGGGAAATTTCCCGTAACTTATACTTTTATAAATCAAATTAGCACTTAAGAATTTTGATACTTATTATACATTATATTATTTCAATATTTATTGATGCCACTGCTTAACAAAGGAAAACCATTAAATAACATTTATACGCATACAATTCTTAAAATGTGATTTAAATTGAAAAATTGAATTTGAAAGGAAAAGACATTGCCGATTTCGTATTCTAATAAATCAAATGTTTAAACTGTTTAGGTAATATTACATGAGACAGGACACGTCCTTGGTTTAAGACACTCGCGAAAACCTATGTCACTCATGAACCCCTTCTACCGGTGCGTTATTATTCTTAGTGGAATACTTTCCAATGTTTTAATGGAAAACACTTATCAGTGGGCTAAATAGAGGAATGGAACTGCCACAAGACGACGTCCGTGCAATCAGAACACTTTATGGTTTGCCCGAAAATTATATATTGTGATCAAGAGTGAAGCCATTAAATTTAGTAATTAAATTAATATCCTCAACATACACCTTTGAGATCTCTTTTTTTCAAGCACTTAATTTATAGTTTGATTCATTTTCGATAGGATCCAATTTGCCCAGCCAGAATTTACTTGTGCTAATAGCATCATTTAACAAAACGAAAGTTTTTACTAAGGAATCTTAATAAAATACTGTGGTAATTATTGTGGACTCTTATAAAACTACATATATATCGTAAAATAGTGTAATACCTTACAAATTTCTTATTTGATAAAATATTGATTATCCTATATTTTTGAAAATTAATAGCCGCTAAATTGACGGTTTAAATTAAATTGAGAATACAACATTATACACCTGTATAAACCAAAATGGTAAGGATGAAATAGTTCCTATTACTATTTGTAATTTGCAAATCCATTCTAAAGTTTTTTTGTATTAACAAGGAACGCGTTTGTTCTCTATAGACAGTTTAAACATTTATTAAAAATTTAATTATTATCAATCAATCCATGCAACAAATTATTACTGCTCAATGTTATTTGTCACCAAAATCAGATTTCCCAGCTAACTCCCGAAACATACTTTATATTACTTGTGTTTCCAAAAATGTCATTAATTATTCATCTTTTACTGAATCTCTATCTCATTCTCTTAGAAATGTTATTGTCTTGATAAGTCCCATACGTATTTAATAATTAATAAATAATATCATAACTACTTAAACTTCAACATCAACTTGTATGTTTCAAAATGTCTAAATAACAGGATGAATATTTGTCTAGCAACTATTTCATGTAAACCTGAATAGTCTGATGAAAGAGGGACGAGTATCTCAAGTAGAAGCAGAGGAGTCAATGTGTAGACACTGAGGTCTTTCTGTCGCTGCGCTTATATGGATTTGTCTAGAAATGGAAAGTGTCAGAATACTACCAGCATAATTATCGATCAGCGAAAATGGTCTTTTAACGCGATCCCCGGTAGTGAAAAGTTCACTTTTTCCATGCTGTATTTGTAAATAATTGCTACATAAGTTTTTTCTTATCACTTTTACTATGCCTGATGGAGCACAATGCCAAAGAGAGACTGTTAAATCCAATTTTTCTCGGCTGTACTGATGTAAAAACTATAAGGAAATATTAGTTGATGAATTTCTAGTAAGAGCTAGATGACATACACTCATTTTAACTGGCCTTAAAGTGCTTAAGTTTCAATTGATCTAATTCGAAATCTGATTTTTTCGCGGGCATAATTCAGCGCAGATATATCCATTAACAAGAATGACAAAAGATCGAGGATCGTTTATCAAAAATAGCTATTGTTAAGAGGTTTATTGAAACTAAAATGGGTCAGATCTTGCTGTAAGTTATGATAGAAACATGGGCTAACTTTTATGAAATATTAAGGAGTGCTGGCGATAGGACTAATATGGCGCTAGTTAAATGTTTTTTAACTTTCCCTAATTCACTTAAATTAATATATCTGACTATGCGAAAATGTTCCAATCTTATAGCAGAAATTAGGAAGCGAGAAATAGGATTAGTTCTTTCAATTATGGATAATAAGCCTAAGCAAAGGCTTATTTGCAGAGAGAACTTTATTGGATATGTTTTGTTTGAAGTGGCTCACATATTATTAAAACAGTTACGATAACGTGTCTTATACCTAATGTAAAATTAGCCTTATTAGCATCCAGAAACATAAGAGCTGAACAACAGAATAAAGCATCATAACGGCTAAGTACATTAAGCTTTTATCCAACGAGTCAGTAGCCGATACAAAGGCGGGGCCAGTTGCGAGAGGGGTCTCTATCCCAGATCTCAGTCCACTTTCCCTAAACCGGTACGCCCCGTCTTCGATCCGATGATGCGGCCTCGCCTTTCTTTGGTAACCCTCATTTCAGTTCTTTTTATTAGAGCAGAGGGCCAACAAACTTTTCAAAACACCCGTTTTGATTTACCTGCTAATTTACCTGTGGAAGATCCCACTGTTCTGGCTCAACTAGAGGGTGATACTATATATCAGAACAAAGACTCGTTGAAGCCAGTAAAAGTCAATAAAAGTGTTCTCCGTCTTAATCCACAACCAGCGCAAACAGTAATTTCTGTTCCTTCACCAACTCCAACTGCTAATATACCTCCCATTGCTCCGTTTACTTTCCCATCTCACCCGACATTTGCTTCCTTTACTCTACCATCACATCCCACAATACCTTCTTTTACCTTTCCAAGTCATCCAACAATCGCTCCATTTAGTCATTCTACTATTGCTCCCTTCAGCTTTCCTACCCATCCCCCCCCTCCTACTCATCCCCCACTTTTTTCTCCGCAACAGTTCCTACCTCCCAGTCTCCACCCATTCATTCCCCATGGAGTTCCATCTATACCTCAACAACCTTTGCAAACCCTTCAACACCAATTTGCTCAACCTTTTCCTTCTGCACCACAACCTATCGAACAAGCGACACTAGAGCAATCTTCCCTCATTCACCAGACGGCAGTACCACAATCTTTTATCAACTCGAGCCCTCCTACAGATCAGCATCCCTCTTTCTACCAGCCTACACCTTCTCAGTTTTCTCTTGTATCACAACGAAATCTACCTGCACCACAGCCTCTTGTTCCACAACTAACAGGACAGCAGATTCAACAAGGAGTACTGCAGCAACAATTCTTACACGCTCAACACGAAGTACGTCAGCAGCAAATTTCACAAGTTGGTACCACTGAACAAGAGAGTACTGGTAATTTTATAAATAAGAGAGAATCAATGGTGTTTTTTAATACTAAATACAGTTAATTAAATTCACCATACAAATATTTTATTTAATAGACAGCTTTATCATAATATCTTTCACATCTACATACTATTTTACAGGCCTCTAATGTCAGCGAAACAGTACAGCAACCAGAGGTTAGAACAAAAATTGTTAATTTGTTCCTACATTAAAAATTATATACAACCAGAACACCTGAGATTGTAGAACTAAACTAAAATATAAGGTAATAAGTAATGCTTACTAGTGCAATTTGTGTTTTAGCTTAATTAATTATTTTTAAACATACAGACACCTAGTACTTTTTTTAGCAAGCTGAAATTCCCGAATTAGTTCAACCTCAGCTGGTTCAATCTTCACATATAGCCAAGTCAGAATATAGAAAGGAGGAGTCATCGCTCCAGAACAACAACGGCCCCACTAGGACGAGCATCTGGTTTAATGAAAAATACAATACAGCCGGTTAGAGCATTTATAGTCTTAATCTAAAATCAATAACAATGTTTTGTTTCCGCTAAACTCAGATTCAATGTTTCATTTTGTCTCGTGATGAATATCCCTGTTCAATCCTGTTTGGGATATAGATTGATGGGCGCGGATCATTCATCCGTCGCGAACTATTGCTATGATTCTTTCGAGGTGACACAGACTATCATCTGTGGTAGAATGAAAAGACAGCTCCAAATCAAAAACAAAACACAGTAGGGGAAATTAACGAAACTAAGCAATTCCAGCATGTCAGTTGGATCTCAGTTCTATCGGTCACAAGTTTAAATCCAAGTTTCCCATCTATCTTCAAAAAGGCGGGAAGGTAACACATTTCATTCGTATTGTACACTTTTATGTAGAAAAGTACCGAGGCAATTGATTTCAGGACGCTGTACTCGCCAATCTCGTTGAAGAACGATTGCTACAATGTGAAAAAAAATCGGGAGCTGGCCATTGGGACAAGGTCGATGGACTTCTCTCAAAAATATCGCTTAGTAAAAGGTTATGCAGTTTTAATGTGCATATTCTTGACCAAAGATATCTAATGTTTTTTTAGCGAAGAATCCGAGTGTCGAGCTGGTCTTATACAGGAGCGCATATCGTGTGTTAATTTACTTAACTTTGCTTGCCAGTTCGTAGATCCCTCTTTCATGTTTCGTCTTGTTCCTGCCAGAATTACTATCCAGGTATTATCTCGACTCTTGTCTTTATTCTATAATTCGATCATCTTTGAAGTTCAAAACATAAACTATTTTCAGGAAGCACGGCAGGCCGAAAATGGAGCTGAAAAGTGTCGTAAGGTGGTTCGGCTGGTGAAGAAAAGACTTGAAGGCTAGAAATTGATTAGTCCCACCACCGAAGCATACACTGTAGATGATAATGTCTTATCTGTGCAATATTAGAGAGCATAATATGAATAAATTATTGGAAAGTACCCTAAACCAACGAAGATTCACAGCAAAACACCGCATACCAATCAATATCTTTTTGTCCTTCGATGTGCAAAGGTCAGCTCTCATCTTAGCGTGCCCTGTCATATGCCAAAATAACCACGGAATACCCTGGATATCAACCTTATTTGGCTTAGTTATTTTAATTGGTATATATATTATTTGATTTTAATGTACATTGGATTTCGTTCTTATACAATATATCTGAACCTCTGATTACCAATATTAAAATTTATTGCTTATTTTTAGTCAGCCAACACTCCACTTGCCCCATTTAACCAGAGGTCAGCGTTATCAGTTGACATACTGGTTTTCAATGTGTTCACTTCTAGTTATAAATGCTATTGCCTTCAAAACACGTCTTCAAACCTTTCTTGTGTATTGTTATTTTTCTGAATTTACTGGTACATACTAATGATGTGTTTGTGTTATTTTAGATGGAATTATCCCAACGATCAACGGTTCTTAAACTCTACATATTCCTTTATAATATAATACTATTCCTGCTACATTTGTTCCTTATTGTCGACATTGCCAATGAGCATGTTAAAGGTAAGTAAAACAGCGATTTCTAAAAATACACATAGGTGCACAAATTGAGCACGGATGCGTTGTCATTTAGAGCTTAGGAATTCCGCTCATCCATCTAAATAACGATTTTCATGTATTTGCCCTACTTCTTAAAAGTACCCGGCTTTTCATTGGCAATCATGGAGTTATTAGCTGAGATTAAGGCTTTAATAGTTGATTAAATTAAATTTCTTAAGAACTTTGACAGATATAAAGTAGGTAGGCTAATACCCCAACACATTAGTTAACAGTTTGTATACTTTATATATATATATATATTTATTTATTTATTTTTAAGTAATGGTGCAAAAGTATTTTAAAGTTGTCTTAATAATATATTACCAGGTACATTTGTTTACAATATCCACTTCCCCCTCTTACGTTTGGGTACAGCGCTACAAATCTTCGACATACTTCATTCCATCGCAAAATTTACAAAAACTAATGTATCCTCAGGACTGATCCAGGCAAGCTTACACCTCCGAAAAATGAAAAAAAAACTAAAACATCTAAAATCTTAATCCTTCCAGGTTTTTGGTCGTCTCTGCATGTTATACGTAATCCAAGGAAATCCTGAAATCCACTCCCATCTCACGACATCTATCTTACTGTTTGTATGGATTTTAATAGAGATATTTAGGTAACATAGTAGTTACAATTACATGTCAAAATGATAAAATTAGTGAATGTGTATGATTACTTTGATTAAGATACCCATACTATGCGTTACGTGTTTGGGGCTACGAGATCTATGTACTCACATGGCTCCGATACTCCGCATGGATTCCCCTCTATCCAGCAGGACTGGCTATGGAATGTGAGTCTTCAGAGGCTTGTTGAAATATAACTGGGCACGACCATCATTATAATTTCAGGGTGGAGCTTGATCAAATCAATACGCTTTTACTACGAAAGTCGCCGTTACGAATTCGGTCTTCTTTCCGGCTCAAAACTCAATTTTGGCGTCGTAGTTGGGTTGATGGCTGTGGTAGTCCTTCCTTTCGCAAGTTACAAATTGATCGGCCAGATGATTCGCCAGAGACGGCGCAAATTCTGTTCCGGAACTAAGAGGGCAGAATAGCATATGATCTATTATAAATAAAGTCAAGCATAATCAATATAGATTAAATGCTGCATGTTACTCTTTGCAAATAGTTGGATGTATATAGGTTAATTATTTTTCCACTGCAAATTATTACCATTAAATAACAAATGCATCTAGTTCTCCGTAACTCCGACGCACGTTCTTACTCAAGTAGTAAAATCAATATTTATCAATTATTTAAGGTAATATACTTTGTAATTTTGGATAAAAATAAATGTGAATTTGATGAAAATTGAGTACTACGAAAAAAGCGAAATACGCAAAAAAACAAGGCAAAAGAATACGACAAGTAAATCTGGTAATTGATTCCACTATATATTAGAGTTTAAAAATACAATGATATAATAGCGGCATGCGATCTTATGCAGTAAAAAATTCACATATACTATCTTGTCACCAAAGAATTTCCAGAGTTTAAAACTTGTTTCATCCAAATCAACAAAACAATAGCGATGCCATAAATATTGATCGAATACGCGCTAGCCCACCAAAATGTATTGCCTGATGAAATCGGATATCTCCTGATAATCCATTTCTGTGAATTTCTCTTTTACTCAATAGTGACGTTTTATTTTTATTTTCAGAAAGAATACTATGTTTTGGTGGTTTTATCAATATGAAAACTGCAATCGTTTTTTTCTTACATTTGACATGCCGTGTTGTTTTGATTTGTAAATATTGTTAAAAAACTAGTTTCTGAAAATAGCTTGAAATTTGCTGAGTTTCTAACAATTAAATCTTTAATAAATGTAGTAAATGTAAAACCATTGTCTAATAAACAATTTCAGCTGTTATAACAGGTTTGCTTTAAATTTCATCGAAATAAAAACTGGCATTAAGAGCTGGTTTGCTCACATCTCTTATCGCATCTTTATTTCGTTCATAAAAAATATGGCTAAGTTCTCTACTTTTGTATTCATTTTCATGATCTAGAGAACACCGCATCCTGGATTGCGCATCGTTATATGTTGCCAAAATGTACAGAGTTAAACTAGCTTGAGACGGTATGAATATTTGTTATTCTGTGTAGCTTTTTTAAAAATTAGATATCATTAGCGCCTGTAAATGTTATAGCTAACTTTCCAGACTCCGCATTCGTGGAGATTTATATTATATATTCACACTACTGCCTTATCGAAAGAAGAAATCGATCCTCTGTTTAACATATAATTGCTGACATTAACTTCGGACTGGAATTTAAGAGCAAACAGGCTTTCATTCTATCCTCAGGAAACTTTAGATATGGCTCTAACTAGTAATAATGAAGGGTGGGTTTTATTATGGAACTGTTTCTACGAGTGATTGCACTATATCTAAAACATATAAAAAAGTTAGTTCTCCACTATATAAATGTAACATAAATACTTAAAACAATAGCAGTACATATAGTAGTACTGTTCTAGGTTGATGATTCATCCTTAGCTAAATTATTTATAGGAGGATTTATTCTACGCGCCTGCGGGATCGAATGGAGCATCTCCAAAGGAAATACGATGATATATTTTCATGTGTAGTTCAGAAAGCCCTTGCAAATCATGATCTTAGGTTAAGTCCACCTCCAATTGTTTCTTTCAAAACGAAGGTTAGTTTTTCATGAGTTAACTATAATTTTGATATTGATTAAGCTCAAATTAGTTATAGGTTCAATCTGGAAAAAAACCTAAGAACCGAAAGTTGGATTTTCACCACCCAACAAGATCCGTTCCTAAATATGAGAGTCTCAACGTAGATCGTAATTTGCGAGGCTCGGATTCTTCTGTTTCATTGCTGAATTCAGTTATTGACCTAGATAATGGTATATCCAATTAGCTTATCATAAAAATTTAGTGGTTTTAATGCGTGGTCTTCAGTGAATTTGTATAAAGATGAGACATAATTGAAAATTATCTGTTATGCTTACTAAATTTTACTAAGGTCTCATTACAGAAGAATGTAATTCCTTATATGGACCTTCATGCTCAGAGAGGCGTTTGCAGTGTGAATGTGGACAGATATTTAAAGGACATATCAAACTACATGAGCACCTTGCCTCGGAGGTTTTTTTTTAAACTTTATTTTTGAGAACTAAGTTATTTCTATTATTGGAGCAAGTTTTTACGCCTTTAGCATTCATCATCTACCACATCTCGATGCTCGAAATGCAATATAAATACAAGAATTCTCAAACATAACCACATTTGCAGGTGCCATTACTTTATTCGTTCTTGTTTAATCTCCTTTTACGCAAACTTGGGGTGAATTCCTGCAATTACGTCATATGTTTAATAAACAATCTATCTTCTAGAATCTGTGGTGTTTTTTCTGTTATTCTTGATGACCATTTAAAAACGCACTACCAGGATAGAACTAGTAGTGGAGCACTAATGGAATGCCGTTGGTGTTATAAAACATTTCCAAGTGAGCAAGGTTACATCCCCAATTCCATACTCTAATATAAGCATTATTATTATTATTATTATTATTATTATTATTATTATTATTATTATTATTATCATCATTATTATTATCATAATAATAATAATTATTATTATTATTAGCACTTATTGATGTGCGTAGACATGAACGCATATCGCATGGTCCAAGACGATTTCGTGGTCTCACGAGGTACTTTTGTCAGTATTGTCAACTGGAATTCAGTTCTCGTCATGTGGGTTAATTACTGTAGTGTATTGGTATTGATCACCTACTAATATGATAAGTGCATGTCGTAAAGAAATAAGTTTGACCATATTCTACAGTTCATTACTAGTAGTTAGAAATTTTATTTAACTCTCTATTTGAAAAATACCTACTTGAACGCTTTTAAATCGTTGATTTAGCTCAGAGATGGCCACCTCGTTGGCCATTTTGATTCCATAATTGGAGGAATATGGGAGAAGATCGCGAATATGCAGGAAATTTTGACTGGTAAGACAATCTTAATAAATGCAGTTTATAATGTTATTGCACACATAAAGTTACTGTAAAACTTAGAAAAATAATGGAAGATATAAACTATTTTAGATCAATTGTTGGTTAACCAGTGTCCAATTTGCCATTCAATAATGGGCAGCAGAAAAAGTTTTCGGCTACACATTGTCCACAAGCATCTAGTGAATAACCCTGAGCGATTTATGAGTCAGTCTTCAAACTGTCCTTACATTACGTTTGATATACTTAGTTGTTCTGTTTGTCTAGTTCTCACTTAAATGGTATATTACTCTCAGTTGCTCTTGGTCTATCGCCGATGACTTTATTTTTAAATCCATTCAAGTCACCTGTATTGAAAGAGGAGAAAACAGCCATAGCTGTAAAGGAGGAATTAAGCGAAGGATTCTTCCAACAATCTCCTTTATCTATTAAGGAAGAACCTGATGAATAAAATATTATCCAAAATATAGCTGTATTTATCACGAATAAATTTAAAATTGCTATACTCGAAATCTTTTTCACAAATACGGTTTTTTTACCCTTTCAGTGACTTACTGGTACCTAGAGCTAAAATATTATTTCTAGTTTATAAGAACCAAGCCAATAATTAGGCCATAATTGTAACCATTACTGAATTCTAACTTATTCTTTTAAGTATAAATGTCGAAACAGTAGTAACTCGTTGATATTTTTCACCAAATAGTCAACGCTCCTCAATTATTTATTTTTACAATGAGTAGCCATTTCTTTTTACCTGAATTGTAATTCTATGATAAGTAGTTGGGACCTTAATTAATTACGTAGATTTATGTTTTATATCTTCTTTGATAATCTTCACTAGTTTTCGGGTCTTGTATATAAGGGAATGTTTGTCTAGTTATGTTTTATGTCATAGCTCTTAATTCATTTTTCATGTATAATGGTTGTAAGAATATTGTATGTATACTTTATTACTGGTGTGGCGATAAATGGTGATGGTGTGTTTACGTTTCACAACACAAACTGATCGCGTTAATCACTAGCTTTTTCTTTTACTATGTTACAGTTGTGCCATAACCTCTATTATTATGCTATGAAGGTGCTGTCTTCTTAATTTGCATCTCCCAGCTTTATTCAATGCAGGTGGTTCTCTGCTTCCACAAGATCACCTAGAACATCACAATAAGAAGTATTACAAATTCTTGTTGATATTCATTTGATTTTCGCCAATGAGTAATAGATAAGTAGCACTTCATAGTTGACCATGTTATAATAAAATTGGGTCCTCGTAGGTTTCTTTCTTTTAACATGCTGACTAGAGCGTCAGATCAGCGAAAAGATCTAAACTAAATAATGCCAATATGCACTGTAAATCCAATAAGTGGTTGGTGAAGGACCACTACTATGATATAGTAAGTAACTTACTACCAATACAATACGTATAGTATAGGCTACTTGATTCAGATGTGAAGATAGTCACTTGTTAGTCTATTCCTTATTCTATAACTCATGGATATAGACCACACAATCAAATTTTTAAAGTCAGTTGGTTTTTCGTCCTTGACGTCATTCTAGGAATATTTAGTTTCGAGCTTCGGAATGGCTTTCTCTCGAAAATGGAGAAACTGAATGTTCTACTGTTTCACTAATAAGACAGCTAAACGTAAATTAAACAAGGCGGTCATGCATCAACATATGAGTGAAACTGGCTTTCCAGTGATTTATTAAAAGGTATAATACACAGTTTAAAATGTAAAACAGGATAATCTTACATTAACTCATCTTAAACTATTGATAGTTAAAAACTGACAATAGTTACTGCTAACCTCTTAAACACAAATAGGATAGAAGATTTATGCGTACATAGCAGTTTAACGCTTCTTTGAACAATGTTCTCTTACCCACTTACCCACATTTTACATGTCGAAAACGGTACAGAATAACACTCAGAAAATAGCTTAAGATGAAACTTCATGCACATCAATAGTAAAAAAATTCGACAGAACTTCACTTTCGTTCCAGATGCATCCAAAATTTTCATCATTATTCCCCGTAACAAGCATGAGTTGTTCTATGAACATTCTCAAAAGCGAGAACTAAAATTTCTTAAATGTATAAGAAAGAAAAGTGGTGCACAGGCATATTGGTAATAAAATGCATCTAGTGTACTTAATATTTAATAATAGCTGATAATCTCTCTGAAGGTGCAACCAGGCCGAGGTACGGTGTAGCATTAGGTGGGGGTTTCGGCTAATGACATGACAAGTGGATGACGTCAAATCCACTAGCGCCTCAAATCGCTGTGGCGCTGAGTTTGGAGGACTACAAGCAACGTGAGTGCACTAGTGAGTTTACTTTTAGCGTATTTCGAAGATTTTCTTGAGCCGAGGCGTTTCCGCTAAGCCTCTTCTCCCACCTCCCCTACAGGAGGAGAGTGGGATAATTTTGGACGCTTCTGAAGCGTTTGGCACTTAGGTGCTGAACTGCTTCAGGAGCTTATTGGCACCTAGGTGCCAGTATTTAGAATGTAACGGGAGGCTATGCCAAAATTTTCTAGGTTTTAAAAACATGTATTATATCCTATTCTTTTATATATAGATAGAACCTTAGCTATATTTCAGCTAAGGTCTCCAAAATTAGGAAGGATATTACCCCGTACCCTTAAAGGGTATAGGGTAGTATTCCCTCCAAAAGACCATTTCCTACCTTCCCTAACCGGAAGGTAGTTCTGGTCGTGTCCAGCTACTCGTAGTGAGTGGCTTTTAAAGCCCGTAGAAACTAGAAAATTCAAAGATACAAACACTTTTCGATTTCCGTACCTATCGCTGGTTTAGCTTTGCTATCGAGAGATAAGAGACGCAGAGATAAAAAATTGGGCATAGATTCGTCCTTCCAATGTTTTTCAGCGTGACCCGTTAGGGTCCAAAGGCACCTAGGTGCCAATAAGCTCCTGAAGCAGTTCAGCACTTAAGTGCCAAACGCTTCAGAAGCGTCCAAAATTATCCCTGTCTTCTCCCGAAGGAAAGTTGGGATAAGAGCACTGAGACAAATGCCTCGGCTCTTGGGAGCACTGAGACAAATGCCTCGGTTCAGGAGAGCGCTGAAAAATAGAAAGGAAAACTCACCAGTAGCTTACGTTCCTCGAATTGTCCAGAGCATACGTCCAAGTGCACAGAAACTTACCGCTGGCTCGGTCGTTTGCCGATTGTCGCGAGAATAGCCGAAACCCCCACCTAAGCCTGTTCCGTACCTCAGCCGGGAGTGCACATACACAATAAATGATCAGCTATTACTAAATAGCTGAGAAGACCAAAAGCACTGGCCCGGATCGAAACCACGATTCGCCCAATTAAGCGCCGACGTCTACCACCAGGCCATGGAAGCACTGGGAATGCACCGTAAGAAGTGACAAGAGTAGATTACTTTTTTTTTTAGTGGTATATAAGTGTTTATATGAATATATTCCTGGTAATATTTCCTACTTTCAACGTATATTCTGAAAAAGCCGTGAATATAGAAACTGATGTAAGTAACGAATTAGTAGCATGTTTTCGCACTCCCCGCTAATACCCTTCGCACTGGTCACCGATACTCTGGAAATCTTTGCGAGGGAATCTTTACCTGTCAAGTGAAACACTCTGCCACGTTTAGCCAACTTTTGTCTCATACAAACTGCTATTTTGAAGAGAATTGTTGCGAAGCTATCCATCGGACGATTTTGGCAATAAGGAAGAAGCGGAAACCGAGAGAAGCTCCGGGGACAGAGCGGATCCGATCCTGCGCTTCCATTCCCACTCCGTGTGACCTACACCACAAGGCCATCACAATACTTATCGAGCGCCATTGAGGAACGATTGGAGAACATCCCTGGCAATGTCTTGGCTGGTGATCTGCTACCACCTACCACTTTTCAAATGCTTTGGAATCTGCTAATTTCGTTGGACTTCTAAAGCCATTCAGAAAACCTCCCATTAGAAGTAGCAACAAACAACCAGAACTACCTTTCTTTTTGGGAGGGTAGGATATGGTCTTTCGGAGGGAATACTATCCTATGTCCTTTAAGGGTTGGCGTTGTATCCTTCCTAATTTTGGAGACCTTCGCCTAAGGGCAGCTAGAGATAGTGTCTATATATGAAGTAATATTAATGAATAGTTTATTTTAGAATATTGAGAATGTTGGCACATCTTCCCTTACTTATCAATACTTGGCACCTAGGTGCCAATAAGCTCCTGAAGCAGTTCAGCACCTAAGTGCCAAACGCTTCAGAAGCGTCCAAAATTATCCCACTCTCCTCCTGTAGGGGAGGTGGGAGAAGAGGCTTAGCGGAAACGCCTCGGCTCAAGAAAATCTTCGAAATACGCTAAAAGTAAACTCACTAGTGCACTCACGTTGCTTGTAGTCCTCCAAACTCAGCGCTTGACATGTCAACTGCCGCTTGCTTTTGCAATAGCTGAGACCTCAACTTAATGCTGAGCCATACCTTAGCCTATGATATCAAAAGGTACAAACACTAATAAAGAAATTTTAGCAGCATGCGTTCAAAATGATCGCGTGATTCCAGTTCCTCAAACAATCGGTTTTCCACTTAGCTAGGGAAACACTTTGAGAGTCGAAAGCTAGCACTTTCAACTGAAGAGTAATTCTTTAAGAGGGAATGAAAGTGGATCCTTCAAAATTTTTATTTCATGCTTAGTCTCATAATACAGAAGTAAATTCATGTCACTATAGTATTTTCCTAATTTTGAATGATTTTAGTTCAAGCACATTTAAGTAGTGTTCTTTAGGAATCAGGTACTTTTCAGTTAATAGTGTTTTTGTGTAGATCGGAATATTAGCCCATTTTTTTATTGCTTACTTAAGTGGAGTCGGAGTCGTAGCAGTATGACTTTTAAGACCTTGTAGTTAGGTTCTGGTTACTCTCGAGAGGACTACTATAAAGGAAGACAATTGTCTTTTTAAATACTCAACCAATACTACAGTATCATATGATTTCAGTCTATACATTTCTTGAATGAAATTTAAGTTATATAAATCTCCAATTTTTTTATCGTAGATAAGATAAGATATAACATTGCATAATTAGGCTTTGCCTACTATATGCAAGTGGATCAATAATCCTCGTTCTGACTGAGGTAGAAATGGATTGTATTGTTTATTAACGGTAACGAATCAATACAGCTAAACAATATCAAAAATCCTCAGTGCTTTATTTATGAGTTCAGAATGGTTTTCTTGGAAAAGTAGAGGTAGTGCATTGACGTCACTCCAAAAATATCCAGTTATTGTAGATAATACACGTCTGTTCCTAGATTCATCGTAATTTAAGTTTCATGAATACCAATAAACAACTTCTAAATGCATGTAAATTAAGTTATGTTAAAAACAATTGTCCTCATGAACGTACATAAGGGCAAGCGCCCACACATCTTGCTCAGTCCAAGCGTTATCAGTATCCGTTTCATGCTCTATTGCTAATAAAGCAATATGGGTGGGGCCCGTATCTGAAGGTGACACGCTTTCAGAAGACGGAATTATGCAACGATCTGGCCGACACATAGAGAGTAGCTGCAAAACTCTTTTTGTACTTAAAAATATCTTATTTAGGTGTACTATGCATTCGTTTTCATCTTGGAAGTGTTGGATTCAGCTTTTTTACCATCAGCTATTGAAGTGCTTAAAAAAACTGGTGTAATATCACCTAGTAGTTAAAAAAAAACCAATACGGTATATAGTTTCTATTACCTGAGCATCTCCATCTGTGAGACCAATATTCTTTAAGATTGAAGCAAGATGTTCATCCTTGGAACCACTTCCAGGACGCGATTCATTAGGCAGACTATTATTTGAATCCAAGAGAATCTTTAAAAAACTATTTATTAATAAAAATGTATGTAGAATTGTAATATAGAATTTCTTTCAAAATCATAGCACACTTTTTTTTACTTTGTTCTGTTCTGTTACCAGATTGATCTAATTTTTGTGAGGTAATGCATAATAGCCTTGGAAGATTCCAACAATAATTTCGTGATTTTTATTTGAAAAAAGAGTACGCGTTTTGTTTTTTCTCCTCTCAGATCTACTCACTTTTCACCCTTTCAAACTGATAACACACTTTATTAAAATATGTGTTAATGAAAGAAACAGTAACAACTATGATATATAACAGTTAACTAATAATCAGTATGACTATCACTTTTATTAACAACCTGAAAAATTCGGTCAGCCATACTATTAACAAAATTTTTGATGACACTTTTGTTTAGTTCACTCCACGCATTACTAATGCAGATTGGAGACCTTTGATGGTCTCCAATTGACACTTATCGGCATGAATCCAATTCATAATAATTGCCAAAGGTTCCTCATCTAATTCAAGTCACAAGCGTCAAACCAGAGTGTCTACGTCATTGTCCTCCAACCAGGTCTTGGTACTTCGAATGGCGTGGATTGTGGCATTATCTTCTTGGAAAGTGAAGCTAACACCTGGAAATCGTTAGAGATGCGAGACTAGGTGATGTCTTTCGATATCCTGGTAGTCAGCACTGGTCCACTTTCGTCAATACAAACGTCAAGTCAACTAGTTTCATAGCGCTGAACGCACCCCAAACCGCAATACTTCCTCCACAGAAATTTCGGATTGAAAAAATGCCAGGGTTCCTTACGTAAATCTCTCCAGTGGTAGTCACAACTATTAGGACCATCTAAATGAAAGTTCTTCTCATCACTGAAGATCACCTAGATTCGAAATAATGAGTTGATAGTGTTATTTTTGAAAAAATAGAAATTTTCCAGTCTCACCTCATAGAATATCTGGAAAAATAATGTCTTTGTTCCTGTCCGCTTTTGTCAATCGTGACACTTTTTCATCCTGATGAGACATTTGAATTCTTGTTCATAATTCTCCACACCGTAGATTATAAAGTATCAGTGCCACAAGTTGCACAGATTTCACTGATATTAATAGTGCTTTTCGAAGCTATCCGCAAAATTGTCTTTTACGCAGTCATGCAACTTGCTATATCGTCCTCTACTCTTTCTTGTACCATATTTTTCTTGAAAACGCAGGAAATTCCTAATAGCTTTCCTGAAAAGCTTGAAAACATCAGCAATCTGCTTCACCGTGTAACTGCCAGTTGACAGTGCTTTTATTTGGCCCCTTTCGTGCATGACCCACCATTATGATGGTTCAGGCTTAGTAAAGTTGGAAATTTTTCGTTAAATAACGCCAAAACATGTTAAGTGTACTATCATTTTGAAAGGGTGACAAGTAAATGGTTTTGAGAAAAATTAGCATAAAAGCGGTTCATGAAAAACAATGAAATTTAAACTGCAGATATTCAAGGCTACTACGCTTCATCTCAAAAAAAAATCAATCAATCTAATGATTGAGAACAGAAAAAAGCGAAAAAATAAGGTAGGCTATCATTTTGAAACGCACTGTGTGATCTACCTTGCAATTCGACTTAGTTTGTCCGGTCAGAATAATGTAGTAACACCTTTTATTCGCGCCAAACTTTGGATGACATCCTCTGCCTGCTATTCCTGTGCATATGTTCATGTTTTTATCTAATCACCATAGTACTGGTGAAGTCCTTTGACCATACTGTTTACCTCTCCGACCAAAAGGATTTAAGGGATAGCCAGCTGCTGATAGCATCCAGCCACTTCCAGCTGTTGTTTCCTGTGCTTGTCGAATGCGCCAAACACGACATAATTCGTAAATGTTCTAAAATTCTACTACAACGATCAGTTTTGCTAAATGAGTGTTTTTGAAGGACATTAGAAAATTCTATGTAACTAGAATCCTACTTGTTTGGTCGCTACCTCGACGTGTTTCGACATTTCAGTAGGAAATTCCTCTGCCGGTTTACAGTAAAAAGGCGGCGAATACCAAGGAATTAAAACATTCCACGACCTTTCAGAAGACAGAATGGAAAGTCGTGAGATTGAGGAATCATTATACGGAATGAATTCTATCTGTAAATAATACTACGTTCTTTTCGCTTATTTCCGAAGTTAATTATCATACAGTTGAATTATTGGTAAAAGTGAAGGAAGATACCATGCTACTTTTTTGCTTTCCACAATTGTCGTATGTCATGTTTAGCATCAGCATTCGCAGCTGTCTCTAAAATAGGCACACGCTCTTTAATCGTGCAGATCTATATAGTCTTAGCATTGCGAACAAATAATACCTGAACAACTACTACTTCCTTCCACAGGAAATTATCGTTTGTGATTTGTGTATCTTCTTTCCAACGTTCTATCGCTAGCCTACGCCAAAATGCATTTATAAAGTCGTTCTTCTTGAAAGGAACGGATGGATTTCGGTATATAGATCCAAATCTAACAGTTGTCCTGGTTCTATAAGTGATCTTGGATTATTGACTGGATCTTTTAAGAAGTAAAGCAACTATGAGGAGAATATTAAGACAGAGATAGAAAAGTCATAAAGGAAGATAGAAGGAATGAAACAAAGTATATAGATTAAGTGGGAGAGAAAAGCGAATTAAAACAAACTTGTCCTTGTAATCAACATCAGGATGATCAACTGCACTGAATATGAGCATACCACTTAGTCTACCTCTAACACGACAGCACGCCAAACAGAGAAAGAATAGTGGAGTAAGAGGAGGAGGAAATGGAGGACGAACACTAAATAAAAGCTAAAAAATATCAAACTATAAGTTTTTTATATGATACCATACCTAAAATCAGTGACCAGAGAATACATTTGGAGTTTCCATATCTTGTCTGCCTCATCATCTACTGACTTTGCGGTTTTTGCAAAGAATGCAAAGAGAATAGGCCAGAGGATAAGCTGATGATTAGGTATTCTTAATTATACGTCTACCACTATTTATTCAGTTTTATACCTTGAGAAGAACGAAATACTCTAATATGACAACGTAAGAAGCCCATGATTGCGACGGACAAGCTGTATTTGAATATTCTCCCAAAGAATGGCAATACTCAGTTGGAGATCCAAGAAAAGTCTTTCGACATGAATCAGTCTCCTTCAAACCTGAATAGGGACACGTAAATCACAACAGTATTAAAGGACATATCATAGTGGACATTTAATACTGACTAGACAGATCTGTGGTGAAGAGTGAGAGCCAGACCCAAGAAAGAGACGAGCGAATGACGGCAATGGAGAAATCCTGGTCAGGATAGAGCACAGCATGAATGGCTGCCGCACTACTGAAAACATTCTAACACTGATCCCTTTAGTTTAATAAGCTTAATATCGTGGTTATACTTCTATTTCTACTTGCTCTATTAATTGTTTTAATTGTATAGGAATTATTACTAAGAAATTTTTAAGAAAACATTTTGAAAATAAGTGACCTGGCCATTATTAATGCAACCATTATTAGGAAATTTGTGAAATCCCGGAGGATCATTAGTTTTACACGAATTACTATGGGACCAAATAGGTCAGACAGAGGAATATAGAAAAATATTGTGGAATAACACCAGTAGAGCAGGAAGAATGATGAGATCACGCGAGCAGGATAAGCAGAGTGGACGAACTGAAGATTTCAAGTACTTATTCTTTTTTTCAGCCTTTTTTGGCTTTCATTTATTCTTACTCTCTCTTCCTAATTGCTAACTTTTAAGGATATCCTACCAATGTCTCCGTTATTAGTCCCTCTCCAACGAATTTAAATGAAAGCATAGTTAAAAGGTAAAGAAATGTAACTGAGCAATCTAGCACCTGAAATATACCTAATAACGATATAGATGGTAATTTCTTATGAAAACGCATTTAGAATATCAATAAGAGCCCGAGAAATAAAGTCAGGATGACAACATACCCGCCAAAGCATTAGTGAGAGAGGAAGTGTTTGTGAGCGAACGTTGAGGACCCAAACTGCCTCTATCCAAGCCATGAAGGTCCAAATCCACACTACAGCATCCAACAACAGTAAACCACAACCAGGTAAAAGGACCTAAATGTATCCTGTCTTAATCACTTAGTGTACGATCTATCATTAATTTTATTATCTAAAATGAATTTGTTTCCTGCATTAGTGACAATAATTATAGTAATCCTTACCGAATAAGCAAATAATGCTATATGAAGCAAGCGAAAGACAAAGGACAACCAGTACTTCACGATAGGGGTCGAGTAGAAAACACCCAGGGAAGGTGGGGTACGGCGATTGATCCGAAACTTAAACTGGGCAAAGTTGTTTTGAGTGACATATGTTATTAATAAAATAGCTTTAGGGTTAATTTTATAAAGCACTGCGTTCAAAAGCGTTTACTTAATCCAATATACCATGTAAATATTTAAATCTTAAGAAGAAAATATGGAACACCTTTTTAGTTAATTTTTTTTGACTAGGATCGCTATCTATATCCTCTATATTAAGGGGAAAGACCATCGACTGTGGAGTGGCAGATTCCACGCCTGAAGCCATCTGATGAGTCACTGGTATCGACTGGGCTGCAGTCATTGTTGCTTCACTGCGACCGGAGATAATACTAAATTCACTAAATAAATGAAAACAAAATTCCAATTTCAATTTAGTCGTATTAGTAGAATAAGTTTATTTAGCAAAAATTACTATTTATTGTAGTAGCGTTGTTAGTTTAAATTCAAATCTGATTAATAATTAAATAGACCTATATGTCGAGACCGCCCGAACCCGTCTCGGCTGCCTACTAGCGTCTAGTAGAGCCACTGTAGGAGATATTTTGTCTTGACAACAATAAGAGGTAAGACAAGAAGGACGAAGAGAAATCCACCAACGAATGGGTACGACGAAAATAGCTAGAGAATGGAAATAAATATAATTAACCTAAAGCTCTAACAAATCCAATAGTAACTAGTATAGTAAATAAAAGTAATAAAGAAAAATAATACATACCAGCAATTAGTATTTTAGCCCACCGCGGAATAAAATTTGGCGAAGTAGTTGCCTGTAGTTGTCCATAGAGAAGACGATGCACCCAACGTTGACAACACTCATGTGACACCAAGCACCGCATGTTTAACTAATTCAAGTTACTTTTTCACTAATTATTTTTTCATATAACAACTGTCGTTTATATACAGTATGTATTATTGATATATCACTAATACAAACCTGAAAGGCGACTTCAGATATAGTCTTCCCACCATAACAATCAAGTGGTTCACAGAGTAACTGATACGCTTTGTTTGGGGTTTTCTTGTGCACTGTATTTAGTAAAGATACAGCAGAAGAAGAAAGTACAGACGATAGACGAGAAAGTGATTCTTCGTAAAAAAACCAGTCGTGTGCCTAAAAACATTATATGCAAGAAGATTTAATAACAGATAAAAGGATTAATTGCAAATATAACCTCGTTAGCAAGTGATTTAGCTATTCTTGAAAGGATTAAGGCGAACACCATTGGCTCATCGGAGAAAGCACAAAAACAACGAACCATATCAGGACGATGCAGAAGTAGACTCCACACCTAGAAAAAAAATCAAAACATTTAAACTTTTTCTTGGGATTTTTAGACAATTCACGTAATAATTTGAAATTTAGATGATTTAATTTATTATGATAAATACTACTTCTACCCACAGCCAATATCTTGATAGAGGCCGCATGATTCTTATAAAGAATGTCATCATTGAATACAGATGTAGAGAAAAGATCCTGGATTCCAAATGAAAGACGGGTCTAAAGAAATAGGTTAATAGTAAAACCAAGCTCTGGTATAGTAATGGTTCAAAAATTTATACCATTAACTTGTCAACATCACGAATAAATTGTTCATCGATATCTTCAGGAACAGAGGAATATCCCATGCACTGGCACAAAATGATAGTGTTGAAAAAATGCTAAAGTAGTAAACTTTTACATCCGTGTGTACAAGTCGAAACCGAAAAATTGCCTTATCGGTATTTTGGGACATCTTTAGCAGCATGTCTGACGATACACTAAGATGGGGCTTTCGTTCAAGAACAGTAGCCAGAAATGAAACACGTGCTTCACGAGAAACCGTCGCACATAAGATTGTTGTCAGTAGCTAAAAACGTTTGAGATGACGTTCATTTCTTCCATTATTCAGAATCAAACAAAATTAAATGAATCAGTGTCCTCGGTATGTAGTATTACCAACATCATCGTCGATAACTTCTTCTATGTTTATTCCACCAAGAATGGATGGTTCATTAATCTGAGCTGCAATTTGAACAACTTGGCGGGCTTCAGCGCCGTAACACTGAAGGAATAGTTCGACAATACGACATGGTAATGAAGACATCTAAAATATGTAATATACAATTTTATCACAAACATACAATTAGATAATCAGGTTTACTGTAATTTCCACCACAAATATGTTATTTTTCAAATTAGTATGATTTATGAAAGTCGTTAAGATTGATATAAATGTCTTCATGGCTACAATTAACCATGAAAAACGGCTTTTTGAAATTATTTGGTCCTGCTTGAAGCAAAATTAAAAGTACTTTTGCCATCAACTCCATGTAAAAGCAAGATGAAAAATGGTAACACGTAAGCGTGTTAAAGAACTTATCCTTTATTTTTCATTGAGACTGTGGAAGTAATTTTGAAAACTTTCCGAACATTATCCAAGTATTTCATTATTCATAATTTACAAATATATAATGTAATCATTCCTCCTACAAAAATAATCATTAGCCATTTCTCACCTCATCAATATCCACAAACTCCACGAGCTGGATATCTCCGAAACCAATCGCTAATATTTTTACTATGAAATTTCTGGCACTTAAAATATCCTCAATTGAAATAGCACTTAGTTGTTCCTGCAGCCACTGAACAAATTTTGCATGTTCAAACTGAGGACTCCGATAGAGTATAAATGCGTTGTGTAGCACAGCACACAACTCACAGCTATCCTAGAAAAACGTCACATTTAGAGAAATATTTTAGTGATCAAACTCGAAAAGGCAGTACCTTTAGAATTATTATGGGAAATCCACTTTCAGCATAAACAACAAGTTCTGCGAGAGAAGCAAGTGAAGCCCCTAGAATGTGAATCATAAATCGACTAACTTTACTGCGATCAGTGATAGCCATCCAAAAAGTTGTTTATGGACCTGCATATATAACTGCCGGTAAAGATCTTTTATCGTCTGAAGGTGAAAGTAGAATTGGGGGAGCTGAACCAGATGGAGTCATTCCACTTGAGATTGGTTCAGAAGGAACTCCAATAAGAAGAGCTGAAAGATTTAATTATTCAGGATAAATACGACCTTATTTTGAAAACAAATTATTGAGAAATCCAAAGACATGATAGAATTACAAATTTATTTCTATTCGTTCATATTTTAATTATATACAAAAGGCTTTTCTAATTTTAAGCTGTTCACCTGGAGGGGGATGCGCTAGTCTGCGCACAGTTAATGCGCGAAATTTAGCCAGTTCTGATCTCCCTTGCACCTCGCCTTGATAGAGAAGGAGAAGTGTGTTTAATGAAGTATCCACCATTTGAGTCATTCCTTCTCGAACTCCTTGTGATGCTACCACTTCGTATGAATTTACTACAATATGTAGAGTCTCCACATCGCCGTCAGTCTATATACAAAGGCTTATATTTTTAAAACAAACAATAATTTATTAGTCAAATAATTGTATTTAAATTTTGAATAAACAGTTATTTTCGCATTTACCTGTGGTAATACATTTTTAATGGTATTACTCGCTGCCTTAGCTAGAGGGTCGTTGTGTTCTCCCGATGTTACCATCCAAAGACAACAATTTATTACCAATGGAGATAGAGATGACTCTACACGACCGAGATACTGACATTAAGACTTTCAATGCTTAGATTTAAGCACATACTATTAAATTTGAATAAATCAAAAACTAAACTTACTCTCTGCGACAATTGATTTCCATCTGATACTAGACTTAACATCAAATTCGGCATTCCTTCGTCAACCTGACTCGCACTGGCCGCCAGCCTACTGTATATGTGTTTTACAGCACCAGGTAAAGCCTAAAATATAAAATAGAACTATAAAATCAGGTATCTGCAGATTTTTAAAATAATTATTCCTAATATCTTTTATAATGAACTATGAGTTCCATTTTTATAAAATAATTGTATGTTTTAACACTTCTGCGGAACCTAACTTATCATTTTATTGTTTGGTATACAGTGTGAAAACCATATGGTTTACCTGCTGACTACCCATCACTAAGGATGGACAGAGTTGAATTCCTCCTACGCCATCTCCATCAACTGCAATTGCTACACTTTCCGAGATCACAGAAAGGTCCGTAGCTGGGCACTCACTGTCATCCATTCATCCACTCACTTAATCTGTAATCTTTTGGTAATGGAATATTGAAGAATGAAACAAAATATAGAAGGAAACATGATCGATCATAAACTGCAGTGAGTATAAGAATCATATTTTCTGCTGTAACTGCATTGGTGTTAATAGGTGAATGTGAAGAAAGCCCGCCAGAAATAGTAAAGATGAAGGAAGCGGAACCACTTCAATAGAGAATAACAGAGGTGTTTTCAACCAACATTTGCCTATACTATAGTGAACAATGCGACGAGAATATAGCCTGTTTTCAGATGGTCAGGTGTAGCTAATTTATTGCTTCCAACAATTCATATCTGAGATCAATATTGGCAAGCTCTTATTTCCTGTCAGTTGGGCGTATGAGAATAGTGTAAAATTGATATGTCGCCATGATCAGAGTCACCATACGCTGCGTAAAGTATCGATGAATAACAGAAGTTGAAACGCCGGACATCTAATGTTCCGAACTATAAAATACGGGCGCTGCAAGTTGATGACATATTTGAAAGGTTACAGATATTCTAATAGAATCTTATGACAAAGTTGAGAAAAGTTAGTCTTAATGCTATTCCACCATCTTATAGTCTTCTTATTCATTAAACCACTTAATCCGAAGAACCAAAATCAAAGTTTTTAAAATAAATCTCATATAGTCACGACATTAATATTCAAATCCCTAAGATGATATGGCCCATAAAATCCCATAGCTGAGTTTAGCTCACGGGAAGAAATGAAGATTACTAAGATTTTAAGAGGCCAAACAAGAGAAATGAAGGAAAAACAAAAGATAATTTTACGATAAATCATTGTATTGATTACATGAAATATTCACGCCTACGATAATAACAATCATTTTCTTTTTATTCTGAAAAAAGACATTAATTATAAGAAACAAAACCAGAATAAATATTAATTGAACACTTTATTAAATAGTTAATGAAAGAAATAGCACCATGACACAAAACAAGTTCACAAATGCCATCCATATTTGACGTACGATGTAGTTTAAAGCAACGGAAACATAAAGGCCTGTGACTTTTGATCTGTCGTTATTTCATAAGGTCACAAGTTGAATAAAGTCGGTTAATGCTTAATTTGTCATTATTTCTGCGCACTATTTCACCGTCAGCATAATAATTTATGTATCGATGTATTTAAATAATCTCAAAGAATACTGATAATAGGATCATTTAAGATAGGTATAGGGTATTAGCATAATTTCTTAGCAATTTATCCACTCTCACAAAACGCCTTATATGTCATGAATACTCTTAGCAGTTCCCATGAACATGGAACTCACTATACTAAAGCCAACTGCAAATTACTTTACTTCCATCTATGGTAAGAGAATTTTATCATGAGTCAATAAATTTTAAACTAGACTACTACCTAAAAACTACTCTAAATTACCAGTTCTTTACACCGTATTAACTTCTTTAATAGTTATTTTCTACCTCCTCATAGTTCATATTAAAATTGTGACTATTAATTTCTATAGAACGCTTCTAAATTTTATATTAAATATAAAAATCTGTATTTCATTCTATTTATTCACTAATGATGGTACATCTAAGATCCTTAAAATAGTCTGCGAGTCTTCAAGATAGTTTCCACCACGAAAATTCCTAATCTGATAGTGTGAATGTTTAATTAGTCCCTGAAGTCGATACATTTCGTCCTTTATTTTAATATAAGGATTATCGTAGCATGTAGCTTATTATATTGTCTAAATAGTATACCTATCATAATTGATTTATTATTTCATACAGAAACCGTAATTACCTCGTATCCATAAGAACTAGTACATAACAAATACCCAAACCTAAACTATGAGACCTGGACATAAAGAACAAAATAAATAGCAAAAACGGTTGTGACGCATACCAATTATTAACCCAAATATGCTTAAATATAATTGTAAAACACCGAAACATTTTAGGTGCATTTAGAGATATAGGTTGAATTGGAGATATTTAGCTAGTAAATGCTAATGTTTAAAAAATTGGATAATTGTATGCTTTATTTTCAATGTCTCACTGTGTTACATTATATGAGGAAAAAACGTCAGCTAAATTATCCGAAAAATATATTCACAATATACAATTAATCATCAAGTAGTAACACGGTGAAAAACAAGTAAACCTTTTATGATACATTAGCATTTATAAGTTGCATACCACAATTTTTAACCTATACATGTATGTATATATAATAATGTAAAATGAGCATCTCACCTCTTTTGTAAATTAAATGCTACATTTATAATAAATACCAAAACTGATGGAAAAGCGTGTGAAATTGTATTGAATTCAAAACATTAGATAATTTTCGGAATATGAAGCAAACGAGAACAGAAAATATTAATAGTGCGTAATAATTCGTAGTAATGTAACTGCTATTTATTACACTACTTACTAACTATCAGCATTCGAGAAATCGATAGGCACACGGCGACGACGGCGTTCACATCTGAGGATGTTATCAAAATATACTAGTTATAAAAGTAATTAAACATTATAGAGATACACTATTCTGGTTTTATAATCATAGACAAGTATAAACTGAGTTAGTAAAAATATAAATTAACAGACCGTGAACAATGAAAACTTTGGAAGCATTTTGAGTGGAATACAGCAAGGCATTGTTGACACATTGATACATTATCGGAGAAAGGAAACAGAACCTCAAAATAAACATGTGTATGTAATGAAAACATTTATTCTGACTATCAGCTCTTCATACCTTTAGTTATCTTTATAGCATTGCTAAGTAAATAACAAAATCTGTAGTTGTAAAACTAACCTGATCCTTCCGCTCTGGATCTTCACACATCTCACAATAGAATCCATTTCCTTTACACGTTTCACACTCCTACATAGTGTCACACATTTATATCAAGACAAAAATAGGAGATAAACTTGTGAAATTAGAACATGAATTTTTATATTTCATATGAGATGAAAAATAGAAGTATACAACCATGATTACTAGTCTTACTACGAACCTCTTCAATATGTTTCCGGAATATTGTGTAAATATCTTCTAATTCACGTAGTAAATCACCTAAACAAAGTTCCCGCAGCTGAAAATATAAATATTATAGAATAAATTTTTTAAATATGAAAAAAACTCAGAAGATTTCTTCTATTAATAAAAATTTTTTATAACAAACTTCACTCAGTGAGTACATATCAGCTCCTTCAACGAAATGTTGGTGCTTATTCAGATGCTGTAGAATACGAAGCTTACGAGCACTCTATAATAAGTCTTATTTAAAAACTTAAACTGTTATAACCAAAAATTTTAGTTTACAAATCTAACAGTAAGAAGAAATTACTTGGCAGCTAATAAAATAACATTTCATATACAGGAAATTTCTTCTCATTTGTTGAACACGTTTCAATTCCTGAAATTAATATAATTAAAGTACTATAAACACTAACTCTGCATATATGAAAAAACAACTAGACCTTATGGTATTTGATTAGCGATGGACTAGCCGAAGAAAGATCGATCAGAGGTCGTCTATCAACAATAGATAGAAGCTGTTTAGCAGCACGACAGACGGGACGAGGTTTTGCATCCATATTGTGAATTATTCTGAAAATAATAAAATCTAAAAAATACTAATCAATATCATTTAAGCTACGCTTAAATTTAGGTAGTTTAGATACATAAATATTAACAAGGAAAATCACTACCTGGCTGGAATAGACCACTGATCACCCCAGTGACAGTTTGGACAGAAAAGAAGACCAGTATATTCGCAAAGGCGGGGTTCCATGGAAGTCGCTGCATCTGCAAATATGCAGTATACTACATATTAATGTAACACAACGGAATATATTTCTTAAAAAGACTAGTCACTATATTATTTAGACATTCACTGTTTAATGTTATTCAACAACATGCAGTCAACATCAATATACTAATAACCTACCATATGCCAGTGGTGAGCAACATTCAGCACATGAATAATTTTGTGCAGCTAATCCTTTCTCTTCACAAATAGATGTTACTAAGAAAAAATCTGGACGTGAAGCAGCCACTCCAGAGCAAACGCGTATAACTTCAGAGAAGCATTTATCGTGAGCACGAAGTCCACATACTGAAATAAAATATAATTAGAAATCGATCCAGCCTAGAAAACCATATTTTTAAAATCTAACCTCTACATCTTCTCCAGCACTGCACCATTCTCCATATAGTTTGTAAGCACACTTCACAGCAAGGATTTCTTCGACCACGCGTTTTTTGTACGATAAATTCATGACCTTTGGCATGTACCACAACATTGCCTTCCTGAGAATCGCTATCCTATAATAGTACAAAATATAAAATTTATATTCATAAGAATTTATAATGCTAAAGTGTTATTCCTATCTGTATTTAAATCTATAATAACAAGATAAAACTGCATATAATACATCTATTTATATAGATTAAATAACTATAGAAGACAATTTATTAAAAACAGAAACTGAACTGCAATGCGCTCTATGCAATTATTCATTATGGAGTGGTACCGATCAAACCTCTAGTGCTTGTTTTTCTAGACCAAGTTGAACCATTTTGTCAAGAAACATTTGCTTTAGATCAGTGCTGCTTTCTGTCATACACTCTTTTAACCTTTCTTTACAATGAGAAACAGCTCCCATGATTTCATCCATCCTGTAATTTTACTAATAATTATTATGTAAAATATTAAGCCATTGTCAAATTTTAAAACAACACCTCGAGCATTCAGGATGCTTCTTTCTCAGCTCCAGGAAAATATTAGCTATTTCCATTTCCACTACAGATTCACCATCACATATACTTTCTCTACGAAATAAAAAATCTAGCCCTGATTGATCAGAAGACACTGAGGACATCTAAAAAACTTTTAGAAAATCTACTATCATATTACTACTTTAAAATAAAATATATGTATGGATGAAATTAAGTCCAAAAGTAATAGAACTTTTGCACATTACCTATTATCCAAGTCTTATCAGAACCTAACAGCATTAATATTTTTAATAAAATATGATCACAGTAGCACTTTTATTAGCATAAATTGTAGTTGCTCAGGTTTTATTAATTATCAAGTCACCAAGCATAAGCACATATTAAGCAAAAACAATAATCTGGCCTTTATCCGGTGTATACTATTTTCCTTATTTCTATCCTAGATTCAAAAATAGTTGCGAGAGCTTGGTCGAGTGACATAAATTAAAATAAGTCATTTACTCGTTCCCCTCATTCACTTCTTTGATATAACTATGCAAATAAACCCTTCAATCTTAAGTATTTAACCAATCCTAAATTAATGTTTTAAGGTATAAAGCACTAGTACTATTCTTTATAGTTAATTTTTGTATTTTTCTGATTTCTTTAGTATGAGGGGTGAATAATCAATATTCACTACAACAAATGCTATGTAAGTTCAGAAGCTTTTCGATGGTTCATTTTGTTTCTTTGTAAAACATGTTGCATAAGTGCGCTACAGTAAGTATAACTCCACTTGACTACCGTTGCATAAAAGAAGTAGGAATCACTCTAAGCACTGTTTTATTTCGATTATATTCCATAGGACGTTCAAGTTTATGCTGATACACGAACTGCCGACAATATGATGAAATGCATGAACATTAATATATCGAATAAATTAACAGAATATAAACCATAAAAGGCTATTTGAAAACTAAATTTAGCAATAACAAACCTCAGCTTAATCTATATAGCATTGCATCCATGTGGATAATAAAAGTACAATCGACTTTCTCTACACATTAAAATTAATAGCACGCATGACTGACATCCCGAGAATTATGTAATTTGCTATATTACATTTTACTACGACCAAATGTCCACCCTATGTTAAAGGAACTACTAATTCGCTTTAGAGATTTTTTTTACTGTTTTACGTACGTCAACTAACCACTAAGAAATCAATCTTGCGTTAGTTCTTAAAATTTTGCAAGTAAAATAGCTCAGCTAACTAGCTTCAACGCTAGTTTGTCAGATTTGAACAATCAAGAAGGTATCATTAGAAGACTTCTTAAATAAGTATCAAGTGACTATTATGATGATTAAATGTAAATATCTACAGTAAGAATCACTGCAATCATTCATAAATACAGAAAACATCAATATTATTTATTTGGTCAAAACTTTCAACGATCATACACAACAACATCCGCTGCGAACAAAGTATAGGCCAATGTACAGTCCCAGCAAATGAAATAGCAGACATAATGGAGTGCTAAATACCAATCTCGATATGTTCGACATTAATAACGAACAAAGAACACTAGGGCACTAGCACACCAAAACACAAGTAAATGAGATATAAGCTTACAGCGAACAAAGCATTCATAAACTTTTGGATTGAATAAAACAAGGACTAATCAAAACTGCAAATGAAAGGTCCCAATAAAGACAAAATTTATAAAATATTTAAGAATTTAACTTATCAGAAGTCAGTTTTTTTTCCCTAAGAAATGGACCTCATCTATACTATTTGTCCTTGCTGAAGTTCATGTTCTTCTACATGAACCAAATGCATACCATGTCCATCATCTTCAAGGTGCTCTAGACCAGGAATTTTCGTTATAGCAGATTTATAATCTCTCATTTGCTAGAAATTAGAAAGTTTACTCAATATCAAAAATTATATATACATGGATAAACCTATAAACACACTCACTTCAGCATATCTTTCCTTATCTGCCATAGCTTTTCGCTCGTATAATTCCTTTTCATCAACAGATACACTCTTCCACATTTTCCCTAATTCCTGCGCAACCTAAGGCATGTTATAGAATTTAAATTTATCCAAAATCTCTAAATAAAATGGAATCAAAACTAATAAACAAACACTATATCTGGAATATTGATTTCTTATAAAACGTTAAAAGGTATCCATGCAAAAAAAACTATTAAAACAGTCTCTCATATTCAGTAATTATAAACTACTTCCTAACGCAATACAATGCTAAATACATTGACTCCTTACTTGTCCCACTTTCCACTCAGGATGTTGTTGCTGAACTTCTGGCCGCCGATCCTGTGAAAAAAAGAAGAATGCCGAACTGAAATTGGTTAGTTAGGGAATTTCGACTTTAGATTGGAATATAACTAAAAAATCTAAAAAATTACATATGCTCACAGTGCCCTCTTGGGAGCGTTTGGATCCTTTTTTGCTCGTTTTCGCTTTCTCATTGCATCCTCACCACCATAGGCAGCAACCTTTATAACAGATGATAAAAATTAAAAGTTACCATTATAAGGAAAAGTAAAAAATAAACTAGCATGAAAGCAACAAAAAAAACTATTTTAGAATTTAAAACACCTGAAACTAAGAATATCCTGCAAGTCGTAATATAAAAGTAAATTATTATATACCTCAGCCTGATACCTCTCTGCATCTTTCTGTGCTAATTCATAAAATCTCCTTTTTTCATCGTCTGACATAGTCTATAATAAATGTTATAAACACTGACAATATATCCTCTAAGACTGATTGTAATTTATAGACTTTAAATGTTTAAAAAATTTAAACAATAAATGACAATATATCAAACGATATGTTTAAGTGGTATCCATAAATTTTACGAACATATTCAAACAAAATATGAGTATTCAGTATAATAAAAGGAATCAATTTTTATAGGTAGAAAGTGTCTTAGTCATACCCTCCATTTTTCACTGCACTTCTTGGAAATTTCGGTAACTTGAACATTTTCATTGGGATACTTTTTCTTATGTTCTTCGTAGCACATTTTCACGAAGAAACCATACGGTGATGTCTTCCCACGAACTGGCGGTTTACCAATGTCTCGCATAGACACTGCAGAATACGAAACGCCGACGGGATCCACGATTGCCTAAATATTTATTTAATAGGTGGTAAATCTTATATATATATATATATATATATATATATATATGGAGTAGAATATAAAATTCTAAGTGAGTTATACCTAAATATAAAACTTACGCGTTTCTTATATCACCTGCAGCTGCTTATTTTTATTAATTCAAATAATATTGATGAAAGCAGTTATAGAGATACTCACTTGAAGTTTGAAACCTCTCCTGAATAAATAAATATTGTTAATATAGAGTATATAGGTTACTGAAATAAGATAGGAGACAAGTATGTCTTGCAATAAATCACTATTATCATGCTTTAATAAATTTAGCAATACAATACGAAATAACTATGCAAATAAATAAATAAACGCTATAGTAAATAGTTTCCTAAATTAAATTCCACAATTAACTCATTTTACAGATGTGGATTTATCAGTAATTAAAGTTATACCGCAATCACTCTGTAATAAAATAATATATTAAGATTATATGACTTAATTATATAAGTATGAAAGACATTTAATAACACATATTTATATAGAAATATAATTATTCGTGTAAATAAAGTCAATTGTAAACTTGGTGACCCTATAAATACACGTAAAACCATAACAGTTAATAAGACCTCCATTTTTAAGTATAGGCTTTGGTATAGTAACAGTGAAAGGAACTTAGAACAAGTGAATGCAAATTTCAAAAACAGCGAACTCAGTTAATAAACACATTGGTGTATGCATTTTATTACTCAAATAATTTGAAATTTTGGCCTGAAGTACAGAACAACAATATTAATTTATTAAACATCCATAGGAGACAATAATATACGTAACTAATACGTAACCTCCAATACACAGTAACTAGAAGAATTTTCTTTCGACAGACATTTGCGTAGATAGAACGTGAATAACGGAGTGAGCGGAAGACGAGTGGTGAGGCAGTATGACGTGTTTGAGATATAGACAAGTAAAGTACCATGATACAGTATGCATAACAATGAGGCGCAGCAATTAGGAATAGACATTGGGATGATAAGAAGACGCAGAGAAGCTAGACAATATCGGCGTGTTGGGGGATAGGACATTCTTCATCATGGCGTGAATCGATCGATGTAAAGACTCCGCCTTTCAATCCTATGACGAAAACAATTGGCATCTTGCCAATTGCAAATTGCTTGCATGTTAAAAGTCGGAATTTATTTCTATGAGAGTAATGGCTTTTATTACATATTATAAGTCAAGGTGAGCGCTAATTGGACGTGATAATATATTTCATGGGTTGGAAAACCTTAGCTTTTTTAGTGATAATGCTAATTAGGCGGAGGTTTATATTCTAAAAATTTTAGAGTAAGCAATTCTTCTTGTAACGAATTTAAGAAAACAGTTATTGCAAATATTGATTCAACACAAAAGGTGGCTAAACTATGAGAGTAGGTTCCATATTTTTCTAACTGTGTAAATCCTCTAGTTTAATTATATACATTAAATGTCGGACGTTCTGTTGTAGGAAATAAATAAATACTAGATGTTGTTCCTGAATAGAATAACACTTCATAATTTTCAGTATTGATCACAATTTTCTATCGATGTAATGAACAGTGAAGATATTAGATCTTCGTACCCTTTGCACTGGGCGGTTTATCTCAATGACATTAATTCTTTAATGCATTTACTGCATGGATGTCCTGACGTAGATATTGATAAATTAGACTGCAGAGGAAGGTAAGTATTAAAAACACTGAAGCATTGCTAGATGTTCCAACTATCTTATGATCTTAAGGTCCCCGCTTATGTTGGCTGTTACTTTGGGTCATAGACAATGCGCCTATGAGCTACTGAAACAAGGAGCTGATGCTGATTCGCAAAACAAAGGTTTTTGCATTTGGAAAATTCAATGACTGATCTGTAACTTTGCATAATTAATAATTCATTCTTATTCATATTATTCAATTATAGAACTTAATGTCAATTTCAGATATGTGGTCAGTTAGCCATGAAGCTATTTCTCTAGGTGATGTAGAGTTAGTGAGGACAGTAATTATGTATAGGGATTATCAGAAGAGTCTAAATGGCGTAAAATCTATAAGAAATAACTTGGAAAAATTAAAGGTAATTATATTCTTATGTGTTGCGTAATTTAGTCAAGACAGTTTTGATACAATTTACATGAGTTAAAACAATATCTACTCTTCACATTAACTGTTCAGGAATCACCAGATTTTTATTGTGAAATGAGTTGGGAATTTTCTAGTTGGATTCCATTTATAAGTAAAATGTGTCCTTCGGATACATATCGTGTTGGTTTTACCCCATACGTTTTATTTTTATTTTTTATTGTACGGTAATAGACAATAATTATTCGAGGTTTACTGATTGTATTGCAGATATTTAAACAAGGATCGAATTTGCGAATTGATACAACTTTAGTTGGATTTGAATCTTCCACATGGAGAAGAGGATGCCAGTCATACATTTTCCGTTTAAACGATGTAAACTGTCCGCAGTTCATCATTGTTGATCACGAAACAAGGACGGTGAGAATGCTATACATTAAGTGCTGTTTTTAAGTTTATTACTTATATATAGCTTATTTATTTAGTAGAATCAATTATGAATTAAAGATTCACATTTTTATTTATTGTCATATGATAGCCATGCACCAACAATACCAAAAAATTTTCCAAATTTGTGCACTAGTCTTTTATTAAATAACCTAGTATATACTCAGTTTGATGTGTTATAAATAAATACATATATATTGCAGGTATCAATTCAAACAATGAAAGAAAAAGAGAAACTCGAGGATTTTATTCCTTCCGATGAAGCTATTTATCTTAGGTAGAGTTCATTAATATTGGAATAAAATATGAAATCAAGTTTTTTTTTGCTAATTATGTAGAAATTGAGAAAGTAGGTTGACTCTGTTATTGTTAATTACATTACTTAGAAGTACGCTAAAGTGTTGAGATATTATCATGATTTATTTCCTTTATCCACAGGATGGCGTCGTCTATTTCTACCACCTATATTGACGTAGACAAAATTGATTTTGAACGTTATCGCGGAGGTTTGATGAGGTGGCTAAATAATTCGGAAAAAACTGAGACTATTGATAAATTCGAATGCAAGGTATTCTACGCGTATACTTAAATTTTGGAATATAATTTACTACGAACATTTTAAGAAATTTCGAATTAAATATTTAGTTACAAGAAAAAAGGCGGACACTTATCTGATGAAAATTAAATATACACTGCTACGAGTTAGTTTAGGTATTCAACGCTTCGAACGTTAATGTCGTCACGAAAAAACGGAAAGAGCATTTGTCTAACGAAGTTAGAATTAGATATAAACAGGTATGAATTGATGTAAGTGTTATATTCTGTTACTACATTATTGACTCAATTTTAATTTTATTAATTAATAGTTTTTCTAAGGATGACAGTCCGAGTATGTTCTCGAATTTACTGAATACCGTTGTTCGTTCGGAAATAAGTGAAGAAGTTACGAATCTCAACCTTTTTGAGACTGGTCTCAAAGTTAATGAATATCTTGATGCTAATTTTCCATTGAACGGTGAAATCGGTTAGTAACAAATTCGGCTAGCTATTTTGTTTTACTGATTTTTAATTTTTAGGTCGTCCAAAGAAGATCACCCGAAAGTCCAGCAGTTTTAAGGCAACTCTTTGGTTAGCCGAAAATCATCCATTAAGTTTGCAGGTATCTATAAATCTGAATTATATTTAACAATAGTTTAATTTTTTGAATCTACGTATGAAATACTTTTAGGATCAAGTAATTCCTATTGTCGATCTAATGGCAGCCAATAGTGCACATTTTGCACGGCTTCATAATTTCATCCGAATGCAGCTCCCATCAGGGTTTCCTGCAAAGATTGATAAGAACAGCTCTCACTTTTTTATGTTACTGTTATCTTGGCTGCCTAAAACGCCTTTACTTAATAATATAATATTTAGAGATCCCTCTGTTTCATGTTGTTACTGCGAAAATAACATTCTCAAGAATCAACGAACCTAGTTCCTATGTCACACCTTTAGACACTGGCGTAAGTAGCTATCTCTAGTCATTTACTTGATTGTCAAACTGGTACTAAATTGTCCTTCTGCTAAAGTAAAATTAATATTTCGTTTTATTTAAGTTTATTGCAATAAACGATAATGTATTCGACATACCGGCAGCGTATAGGACTATTGACGATTCTAATCGATGGTGGTCGGAGGGTGATTCTGAGTTATCTAGTATAACTGGAGTATCGTCTTCTAGATGTATGTTTAGTGTTATAATTATGGCCAATAAAGCAGTTTTCTTTAATTTAGTTGTTTTAGATTCTTCCATGCAACACCAAGAAGATATACTGTTACAGCTTGCTATCCATGAGAGTCTTGGGAATATGCATGAACGTTCTGCTGATAATGTAGAAACTAAGGACTTCAGAAGTAGTATGTTAAAAATTATATAATCAAGTTATTTTCTAGTGGATTTTTTGTCTATAATATTAAGCCATCTTTATGCATTGGTAAAAGTTGAAAATCAAAATTGACCTGGATATTCGTATGGGATTTAGATCATGAAATTAATTTTAAACAATTTATCGTATATTACCAATTTTTTCGCTTACCTTGCGATGCTGAAGTGAATGATCCTAAAAATTGTGTTATACGTTTTCCCGGATTAAAAAACTGGTTATAGGCAACATTGTTTCTAACAATTATTTGGAATACGAAGAACAACAATTAGCTAAAGCAATTGAAGAAAGTCTTCTGATGGGAAATGGATCTGGATCGTCATCAGTATTTAGACTGCTGCCTTCTTCGTTGAATGATGAGGTTCATCTCTACTTATACTGTTATTAGACTTTACCAATATATGTTTATTTCATTAAATTGCAGCTAGAAGATGGATTGGTTTCCGCTCTGAACCTTTCCCTTGCTGACGCTCAGCGCAGAGATGTACTATTAAAACAAGAGGATGATGAACTTTTACGTGTGATTGGAATTTCCATGGTTGATAAGTAGCTTAATTTTATGGAATCAAAAAAGTCTGGTTTTATGTTTTTATTTTTTAGTTTAATTACGTATTTGATTAGTATTTATTCGAAACTTAAAACATGCCGATGGCTTAATTAAGAGTGTAGCTTGTTAACCATTTATAAGTAGTTTCTAGAGGATGATTGTTGCATAGGTAAATACATAAACCCTTTAAAGTATAATTAAATAAGAAAAATCCTTATGTGATTACTTACTTAGAAAAAAAGCTCGTTTTCAATGTAATTTTCGTTATTGGAACCATGTACTTATTTGATAGAAACAAAATATGGATTATTTTTGGAAGAAATGTTTGTTTGCAATTCTCTGGGATATTAGTCATCGCTGCTGAGTCTAGATAGGACATTGATGTTCTAGATCAAGTCTCTGATACACGAGTGTTGTTTAGCATAATTACTGAATAAGAATGATAAATAGTGCATTCTTTGATAATTGTAAATTTACGAATTATTCCCTTTCGCTTTTAGGTATACACCTTTAGAAGAACTAGTCTCTCAAAGCAGGGTATTAATTCTCTGTGAAACCAATAGTAATTGACTCTTCAGCTAATAATGATGTTAAGACTAATTATCGTATAAAAATCTATATAAATGGGGGAGCATCACTAAATATGGGATTTATACTGGCTAAAAGTAATTTGGAGGACCTCTAACATCCTTATTGATCATCTTTTTGCAAGATTCTCTCACATAATGAGGAAAAACTTCGAATTTCTTAGTAACGTGAAATACCCACATGGACGATCGAGGAGTGTTTGACGGAAAAAAGCAAGTAATCTTAATAAGTGGTATTAATGCATGCGTGAAAATGTTTATATTACAATAATTATACTTAGATGTAAGCCTACTCAAATTTTATTTCTTGAGATATAACTGGTAAACGTAACTGCAATGTGGAAACTCCTAGTGGTAGAATGTTATAGGCACATGGTAAAATAATCCAATAAAATAAAGAGACAATCAAAAAGAGAATTATGTGTAGTTCTAAAAAACACGTTTTAAATTGCTCAGCGAAATTACTAAATAAATATTTATTTATAGAATGTCCCAGACATTTGAAATATCTAGAATCGACCACGGCAATACGATAGTGGTAATATGCATTTTAATAGACCCTACCTATCATTCAGTGTGGTATTTAGTCCCTATTCCTTTATTAATTATATATAGGTAACGGATGGGCTTCAGTGTTAAACACCCACTTATCAAGTGGCAGAATAGATTGATCATCCGCAAAAAGTAAATACAAATATTTAAGAGTTTCCGCTAAGTAGAAAGACTCCATTAGGTCCCTGAAGTGTAGCATTAGTAAATAATTTTGGAAAAAGAAAAGCACGAATCAGCAATACCTATAAGTCACTGGAATTTTCTTCACGCTATTCACTGAAGAGTAGCCATTAGTTACTTTAGCATACTTTTCAATGGCTTCAAAAGCCTTCCAGCCCCATTCTTGATATGTCTTATCACCTGAAAACAAATATAGTGATATATTAAGGTCCTAAAAAACAAGAATATACTTTCTACCTGTTAATCGGTATAGATAGAACCATGCTTCAACTGCCTCAGGTCTAAGAAGTGAATGTGCGTCACGTGGCTGAAATATGAGAATTTAAAGTGAAAAGGATGAAAGCTTAATGCAATGATATAAAATAATTACTTTGATAATAAGATCTTCCTTGTTCCCCGGCAACATATTATAGTACACAATCTCAGGCCCCAATCCAGTGGGATTCTCGTACATAGCCCTGCATGCTTTACCCAAATCCTGATAATTTGAAACCATAATTTATTACTATTTTTATTTCATTTGAAAAAAAAATGAAACTAAGCGTTATTAAGAGTTAGGTTGAAGTTAGAATTTCAGTAATAACTAGAACAAATTATAATTGATTATCAACACTACTTATAACCTAAAGTACATATACCTTGGCGATGTCCATATGGCGGGCAGGTAAACCATTAACACTGCCAAGAGCGAGAGTGCCCGAAAGAAAACAAACCAAATGATCCTATATTATAGGAATTACAATACCTTTATAGATATTAATTAGGAAGTATGAAACAAGAAGAATAAGAGAAATCATCTCCAATCATACCATTTTTGGAGAGAAATTATTTCCTCCAAGTAGTTCTCCTACATATGCTAACTTATTCGGTTCAGAATAGCGTAGTAGTTGTGATTCCATAGATAGGATTGCCGTTTTGTAATCATCAATTAGCCTATTTCATAAAATTTCAGCTAAAAATCGAACCATATCAGTTTACATACACTCACAGAAATCAATAATCACATAATAACGGAACTCTTTCATTACCAATTGACATTCTTTCCAGTTTGCAGCCATTGCTTCAATAAATATTCATAGTAACTATCCGATCGTGCACCAAATGTTATAGTTGTGCCTTCTAGAAAGTATGTTTTCTGTACAGCACTAAGAAATTATACCAAAGTGATTTACTAACCTATAAACTGCCCTGTATTAGTGTTTATAAACATGTCGCATAATCCATTATGTTTTGAACAGCCGATTTCATGTATATGCTCCGATACTTTAAACGCAGTGTCCTAAATAAATAAACAATAAATGAATATGAGTAAATGTATAAATGCAATAAATTTCAACCTCGTAAGTCTTATTGCCTGTCAATCTCGATAATTCACGGAATTCTAGTTGTAATGTAGCTACCTCGGAAAGCGATGATTCAATGCTCCAAGTGGGGCCTTTTGCATCACTTAATTCAGTTATACAAATTATTATTTTTGGGATCTCCAGGAAAAACTAGATTTATATCTTTTACCATTTTGAATACGACCATAATCATGGTAACTCTAAAATAAAAGAACGATACATCTTAACGTACCTTGTCTTTAGATTTATATCACTTAATGGAATAACTGATTTAGAATGCAGAAAAGCATTAACCAAACGATCTCCTAGATCAATTGATTTGATAATGAACATCTGTAAATTATGAACTGAATTACAAGTAAGTCTAATTCAGTAGCATACTTAAGCGATTAATTTCAGAATTTTTGCCATAGTACTTCCAATATATAATATAACATTAATCGTATTAAAGTAGTATAGAAGTGTTCACATACCTTATTTCCAGTTAGGTGATACGCACTAAGCAATCCACCCAGAGTACGAATAGTGGTTTCAAAGAGATTTACGTATCTATTCTTCTCGAATGAAAGAGAATTGCGGATCCACTCAGTAGCCTCTTCAACTTCTAAACATATCTTGAAATAATTCAAAACTATTTCATTGTTAATATACGAAAAGAAAGTGGCTATATGAGCTTTATTCTAACTTTATTAGGTTAAAGTTAGTTCATAAATATGTTTCCTATTTAGCTACTGGAAAACAGCGTACCCTCCGTCAAGTTCATAATAATTGCAGTATCAATAGAGTCTATTATAGTTAATCCAGTATCAAACAAGTCAGAAAATCCGCCACTTATTGGTTTAAGTTGATCATGACCCCATGCATATTTACGGTAACCTTTCCATGCATGTTTAAATGCTGCAACAACAGATCGCTGACGATCATTAGTAGGGCCTAAAAGTATTTTTCTATATTGTTAAATTACTAGTAGGTAAATAGTAAATATGAAGCAAAGGACACACTGAAAACCTGTAAAATTTAGTCCTGAAGAGCTTCGGATGTTTGTATCTTTTCCATTACTAATCTCTACATTTATTTCAGTGTTAATGTGTTGAATCTAAAATCAGATTAAATAAATAAATCTAGGATAATATAATAATATAAACTTTAACCAACCCCAGCAATACGTTCTCCGTTTTCGATAGCAGTATCACTACCAATGAGAAACTCCGAGTTCCTTACACATAGGAAGAAAAAAATGGTACCGGTAATAAGCATTGCAATGAATACACGTTTCAAACGAGGGATCGAACGCCACCACTGAAAACTAGTAAAACTAATGATAACCCTTTTAGGATAAATCACTACAGATAATAATTTAGGAGTATTATTTTTATTATTAATTAGTTATTAATACTGTACTCTAGCCACAAACTATTTTAACAAGCGTACTAATAACTAGTAACATATTTAATAATGCTCTTACTCTGCTTAGACGGAAGCCATTCTTCTTTGGTTCTCTGATAAGGAAAGGAAGTACCTCAGAGGAACGATTAAAATGAAGTGTCTTCATAATAACCTATAAACGATACCTCGAGCTATAATTACCCGTTAGGGATTGTGGGATAAGTGGTGAAGAAAAATTCACCAGATCGCTAAGTACTTTCTGAAATATTCGTATATACAAACAGAAATATTGAATCGCTTCAAACATAATCTATGCTATATTTATCTGATTAAGCGTAACTACAACTCAGTTATGTCAATTCAAATTATACATTTTGACAAAGTACGAATAACAGTAGCGAGTCTAATAAAATAACTATTTAAATCAATATATAATTCCTGTGATAAAGAAAAATAGCCTGTTAATTACATTATACGTTTAAAAATCATAAAAAAAACTAGATGAAATATTAATTTTTAAGATAATAATAAAACAAGAAAACGGATATTTGAAATTAAAAAGTACGTTGAAACATATACAAACTATACTAATCTTTTTTTTCCTTCACATCCATGTCATTAATTTCAAAAAACGGCAGAATTTGAATTGCTGTCCTGGATGTTCTGACTTATTAGTTATAGTTCTCACCTTTATTTACCCCTACCATGGGTTTTTTTCTAAACCATATATAAGCCACATTTTACCATTTATTACTTATTTCTAGTACTCAGTATTATTATCTAATAATCTTTTATATTTTCCGTAAGATATTTGTTTGCCTATACTTAATCTTAGAAATGGAATCCTCATCACACATATCGAGCTTTTCTCGGCCTTCATCTTCAACTGCTTCGTTCAAATCTGAACGGCCTATGAAATGTATAAGTGATTACGAGGTAATTTTGTGGTACTGGGACGTTTATATTTCGACTAAGTAATTTGTAATTTTAAGTGTTTGCTTTTTAAAATATTTTTGCTATTTCATGTCAGTTTTTTTAAAGTTAATTTTTTTGTACATTATAAATTAATTTAACGAAGTATTCAATATATTTTATTTTACAGATTTCGTTAACTTTGAAGTACTGGACATTTAAATTTTAGGTAAAAGATGCAATAGGAGAAGGATCATTTAGCACCGTTTATGCAGCAATTGAAAAGAGGGATTCGCCCAGAAACGTTGCTATCAAGATATGTTCAAAACGTCAAATTCTAAAGGAAAAGCGGGTTAGTTCGTTTATTATTAATGTAGGTATAAAGTACTAATTAAAATTGGTAGGTTGCTTCTGTTCATCGAGAGAAACGGATCTTAGCTATGCTATCCACGAAACAGCACCAGCATCCATTTGTCGTATCACTCTATGCTACATTTCAAGATGCTGATCATCTCTATTTCGTTTTATCATATGCAATGTGTAGGTTTTACATTTCTCAGTACATGCATTTTATAACATAACAGCTACCAGCTACTAAAGTTTACTTTTAATTTGTGCATATGTACTTTATCCTTGCAATAAAGAAATGATCATATGAGAGGTTTAAGGGAAGGAATAACACTGATTATTTGGACAATGCAATATCTACACCAGTCCAATGACTTATAATCCTATAATAGATAGATTTTATTCTTCAGTACTGAATCTTTATAAATTAGTGGTCTTGTTTATATAAAAATCTGTTGTATATAGAAATAACTACTTTCGTTAATATAAGTATGTTGTAAATTCCTAAAATGAGGTTTAAGGTAAGAGAAACTAGAAAAGTACAATAAACTGGTGAATATTTAAGAATTTTGGTCTTTGAATTCTGGAAAAAAAAATCTTTGAATACCATAAGTATACACTAAATATTCACATCAGTCTCAAAAGTCTTTGTTGTTTTGAGTACTGTTTACAGTAGTTCCATATATTCATTAGTTGATTCAGATGGAGATCTACTTCACATAATGTTGAAAAGGCCGGAAAAGAAATTCTCTCTGTCAGAGTCAAAGTTTTACGCTGCGGAATTGTTGTCTTCACTACGTATGTTGCTTTTTGATATCTGTAAAGTGAAGTATCAAAGCCTATTTGAATTACTAGTATGAAATAGCAGTTTGTATATTTATTTATTGCAATGCGGCAAATGTTATAGTTGGACAAATGATTTATGTTAAACAATCTATGTGGAGGCTAGTAACTTCATTGTACTTTTAATTCAGAACATATTCACACATTGTCGATTGTGCATAGAGATGTGAAGCCAGAAAATATTCTAGTATCAGCGAGTGGTCATATATTGTTGTCCGATTTTGGAAGTGTTAAGGACTTATCAGAACCAGTTAGTTGTCATCAATTTTTCTTTTATCCTGGAATAAAGTTTTATTAAATAGGAAACTAAAGTCGATTGTTCTGAAATAAGAAGTCGGAGGTGTTCGTTTGTTGGCACTGCGCAGTATGTTAGTCCTGAGGTTAGTTACTCATTCATATCAATTATAATCTATTATACAACATTTTAAATTCATACTTTTCATGTATTTTGTTTATTATTTCTTAAGGTACTATGCGGTGATCCTGTTGGTCCAGCTTGTGATATTTGGGCTTTTGCTGTTGTTATCTATCAATTTCTTACAGGTTTGTTCTGTCGAATATTGTTTATTACTTTAGAAATTAATGTTAGTTTAAGGTAAGCACGCATTCTATGATGAGTCGGAGTACCTCATGTACAAACGAATACAGAAATTACTTTTTTCTTATCCTGATGGTTTCTCAGAGTTTGCCAAAGATCTCATTGATAAAATATTGGTCATTGAGGTAAGATTTGTCAGAGAACTGAATACATGGAAAGTTCTGCAAGCTCTTTGCATGTAGTCAATTGACTTAAATTAATTTTTATGCCAATAACATTCTTATATTATTAGTATTTTTGAAATGTGTAAGGCTAACAGTAGCATTGCTTATTTTTTTATCGTGCAATAGTCATTGCTACTATAAGATTAGTAATAATTATGTAGAACATTAAATGTAGAACGCTAGATACATTTAGAATAAAATAACTAACATCTGAGATGTCGCAATGTAAAAAAATAGTGATTCTTAAAAGGCATAAAAAATTATACTCAGTGAGGTATGATTTGTGAATACGCATTGACTGCATATAACAGATAGTAGGCAGAATTATTTTATGGAATCAAATTTTTTGAATGTAATGAGAAGTTAAAGCATGCACCTCTTACTTAGTGTTTTTTAGCCAGAGAAGCGATTAGGAGTTAGCTCGGTGGGTGGTGCAGATGCACTTCGAAATCACGCATTTTTTCACGGTATCAATTGGGACAATTTAGAAGAGTCGAAGCCTCCTGATTTGTTCGCATGATCTATTATTCAAAGTAATAGTGGAAAGATTTTATATTTACTGGAAATAACTCTAGAGAAGTATATTCAACTTCATATTTGTATAAATTATGATTAGTAATACTCACGATACTTTCGATCAGTTATGACAATAAAAATATTTGAAATATGATATTCTAAGAAACTTGTGGTTAACATCCTTTACTTAAAATGTTTAAATATATGGATCAATATTTTATTATTTTATAGGAGAAAGGATTCTATGGCTAAGGTGATCAGAAGTGAGTTTATTAGGGGTATTTTTGTTTTAGTAATGGTGATTTTACGCTGTTTAATTTAGGCCGTTGGGTATTTCGTCCCCATGGTCGTTGGCATCGTTATCTTCCTCGGAGAAATGATGCGGTTAAAGAATATGGTTATGAATTAGAGGGGGGATCTCTAAACACATTTAGAGACGATTTAAAAGGAAAAGGGACAGAGGTGGATTAAATTGGCTGAGAATTGATAGTGGGAAATCATATTTTCTATCTATCTAGGAGCATGTAGTACCCTCGAAGCTATGGTTGGCGTGGCTCTATCGTGATCTTTCTGGTGAACCTAAGTGGACTAAAGCTCGAGTACTGAATTTGTTAGGTGCTGACTACAAGGTAAAGCAACTTTCCACTCGATATGCTAGTAGTTAATGGAAGAAAGTTGTTGCAGGTTGGTCGGATGGAAATCTTGCCTAACACCGAAGCTACTAACCAAGAGTTGTGGCATCTGAAGCACCTGATTGAATTGAGGCCGATATCCTTTATTAATGGTGAGCCGACAGGCGATGATATACACGGAATTAAGGTTTGTGTAGTTTAATCTATATTAATGTGGTAGTATAATAATTTTACATATAGCTTCATCCCGATGGTAGATGTGAAGTGCCCAAGGATACTATTCCGTCTGATGGCTTAAGCCTTTACAATAAGAAAAGACAGGTTAGATCCGGGTATTAATGTAGATAGAGTACCTCACAGTATCATTCTTGCAGTGGAGCTCTGGTGAACTGAACAAGCAGCTTGCCGCAAAGCACTTTGGATACAAAGACGTTTTTGAGACGAATGTATACACTAACAACAAAATTAGTATTATTAAATAAATATAGCCTTTTACTGACAAATACAATCAATATAGAGGAAAGCTATGAATTACGATGGAAGCCTCCGTGATTAAGAGTTGTAATCGGTAGCTGTGGGAATACTGAGTTCCAATTTTGCTAGACTTATGGGTGAAAGCACAATATCACGAAACTGTTCACTATAAATAATAAATACTACTTAACAAAACGATCACATCAATTAATCCTGCCTGCGGACCTTTCTCTTTGTTATCGTTGGAGATTTCTTTGAAGCAGAAACTTCCTCTATCAGCTCTTCGGGATCTCCATTTCCTTCGTCATCCTGAACCTTCTTCTTAAATGGCTGTATTTTCCCCCATCATTAAATAACTGAAATCCAAATTACCTCGATATCTTTCATGCTCTTCGGAATCTGATTAGGTGTCTTAGCAGAATCATTAGAAAGGGGGGCGTCTTCAGTTGGGTCCTGATAAGAAATTCTCAAGAATGAAGTGCATTAGTTTTTAAATTTATATACCTTTTTGCTAATATCAAGGTCTCCAGTTCTATGTAACTCCTCTTCCTCTTCATCATCTACAAGATTCGGGATCTAAATAAAGCCTGATTAACTACAACTTTACAATTGTACTTAGATGGAATATACCTTGTCATCAGCTTGAAATGCGTCAGTTTTCTTCCTGTGACTAGTGTCACTACTAGATTTCCGTCCAAAGCAACATACTCCGATCAAAATAACAGGTATCAAGACACACAAGACATAAACGGCCCATAACCACGGTCGCTCCTGATTAATTTATTGCTCAGGTCTTGGTATCAGTGTTAAAACAAATAAATTCAGCTTACGTTAGCAGCATTTATGATGCCTTGCACAATGCCGCCACCTTCGCCTTTACTCGCAGTTAACCTTGCCTCTTCTTTGCGACGTACACGAAATGTTTGCTGAGCAATATCAGAAGCGATTTCCTCAGAATCAGCCACAAGAATGTTATCTTAATATAATTTAGCTAAATGAAATTTAGATTTCATGATGTACATTACATGATCCTAACAAGAAATTAAAACCTACCGAAAATTATATTCTGGCTCATTGTCCAAAGTTCAATCCCTATAGCAGAAATAGGTGCGAGTCCATCATAAGCATTTGGTACAAAGAAATGAGGATTAGCAATTTGACGAGGAGTCCAAACACCCTTGTAGGCTGGATTCGCAATCTTTGGGCGAACCCATTTGCCCTAAAATATAAGTTAATCCTAGAAAAATTGTGCAAAATCACTCGAAGATTGAGAGCAGTAGATAATATTCAATATACTAGCTCTAATATATATGCGCAATGATTTATATGAATCTATGTACCTTATAGTTAGGATTTGGCATCAACGGCCTTTTCCACTGTCCACATCCACTAATCCCCTTACATACTGGGTTGTCAATCATTGGTGGTTCCCAATCTCCATCCATATCATTATCCCAATCAATAGGTTTAGCGGCTTCTGGATCAGGAATTAGCTCAGGCTGAAAAGAATATAATATTAAGTTTAAAAAGCTAGAAATTATTTCAATGCAAACCTCGTCTTCCAACCAATCGCTCGGTTTGACAGCGTTCTCATCGACGATTTCCTTTGGTTGGCTTTCGTCCCAGTCATCAGGCTTTACAGCCGACTCTTCCTCGATTTCAGCTCTAAATGTCGTAAAAATATTTTATTCACTATAAGAAACAATCGCTTACCTGTCATCCCAATCAGCTGGTTTCTTATCCTCAGGATCAGCTATATCTTTAGGAGGTTGTAGTGCTGGCACCAGGTCCTTCAATTTAATAACTATTATCCTAGCATCACATCAGTAAATTTCAAAAGCAAAGTTACTCACGTTAAGCATGTTACCGTAAAAAAGCTGTTTCTGATCAACAGACACAGAAAAAAACCCATCAGACTTCACTACCAGAGTATACAAGTGAGTATTGTGATCATCCCAGTAGCTTGAATCGACGTTGGATGGCTGCTTTGCATGGTATTCCTGTATTTTCAAAATTCAAATATTTTTTTAAAGTACCACAAATAATAAAATTACACCCACGTCAATTGATCCATTCTTAGGATTTTTGTATCGAAATATTAGGTGAACTTTTCCAGAAGCTCCGCACTTATCTGGTCCGAACATTATGGTATATGGTGTCTTGTCCTAGAATATCGCAAATTAGAAGAATACAAATTAACGCTTATCATTTAATAAGATAGTTGACATACTTGAACCGAGCTCAAATCTTTTTCTGCACCTTGACTGAGTAACTTCAAATATCCACCACCGCATTCTTGACCTTCTTCATACTTCACTTCATACCTATTGTACGGAGTAATATGAACTTAAATGTGGTTAGTAAACTAAACCATTTTAAACTCACTGAACAACCAAGGGTTTTTCTCCAAACTCGAAAGTCTTGTGTAACTTAGTCGCAATTGCATGATGACGTGCTTTCGTTTTCACAATTAAACCATAATCACCTTCTATCGACACTTCCGACGGGAACCCAATCTCCCACAAACCTGTACCAATATAATAAAATATATAATACCATCAAATAATACATTGAAAAAATAGCTTACCGTTGTACTTCGAGATGTCAGCTTCAACGCCATCTTTCTTGGCAGTACTAGGAATCCATGTCTTTCCAATGACATCATTTGAAGCGAAACAATCAAAAAGATGAACATCACTAGATAATACAGGAGCAACAAAGCTCGAAGGCACAAATGAATCCTATAGGAAAGTTATAACTATCATTAAATTTATCGTCCCATATTTAGAATAAAATCACATACCTTTTCTTCCCCAGAACTAATTTTGTCAGTTGTATCGTCATCAGTGGGTGCATGTTGACAATAGCAGCCAACCAATACTGCGAAGACAGCAAAAGCTGTCAACTTAGTACTCAGCATTACACTATAATATTAGAACTAATCAATACAAATTGCAACAACAAAAAAGTACAATATTACAGTTACATACTAGTCTTCCTAGTGTTATAAATAATTTCTAAGCAAAAATTAGCGTAATACAATATATTCCAACCTAGTCTGCGCACCAAACAACCGCTAGAGTAATATGGAGGAAAAAATATGCGGGAATCCAAGAAAACGAAAATCGATATTCCGAAAATGGAAATGTTCTACCAAAGTACAAAGACCAGTACTAACGAAAAATGCGTATCGCACGGCTTTACATAGTGAGAATACGAAGCTATTCCAAATAACGCGCACAGGTAAGCCAATTGAGACATTGCGACCTTTAACAATAAAATCATACCCATCGACTGGTCTTCGGTGCCTTAATATTTACGGTATAATTTTTCGTAACAAAAAAACACGAAAGTATATTGGCTTAAACCAGGAAAAAACTACCTATATTTTACTGCAAAATTTGTTGATTTTTATAAAGACTTATTTCAAAATATGCAACAATCAGTGGGAATTACAAATATCAAAACGAACAAAAATGGCATAACAGAAAAGATAAGTGGAACAAGATGTCTTAGTGACAATATAAAGAATCAAATTGAAAAACTAAATTCATAGTAGTGTACTTAATGTATTTTATAATGATTCAAACACTTTCCTGCTTGCAAAATATACCTCGACGAGAATATACCATACGAAATATTCAGACAATTATAAATATAATAATTTGATCAACGGTTAGAATGATTGATACATTTCATATAAAATGAACTGATTTAGCTTGGAATTATGCAAATGACAGGAATAAATAAAAAGTGGCGAAGATACATGCTAAAAATACCAAAGAGAGGCATATATAATACCACTCCAGAACAAAACAATGATGAGATGAGACTTAAAAAATGAACGAAAAATATTAAGTTTTTCCTTCAGCTGTGCATTTGTACTTCTGTACTTTAGTTGGAGCACTTTCGACAACTTTACGAAGAGAAAAAAAGTAACGAAAAATATCTAGAAATACGGGAAACATCCACCTCCTAAGAACCCGATTCAACTAATAGTAACCTACAAAACTAACACAATAATACATCATTTAAAAATAAATCATAAATTAGTCCGCTACTTAATATCGAATAACACAGAATGTAAACCAACAAATGACTGAGGAAAAAAGTGAACAACAATTTAACGGTAGAAGACGGCATACAGAACTGGGAAATGAATCCATTCACACCCGTAAGAGATCTCACAGAAAATGATCAGTTCGCTAAAATTATATTGTTCCAGGACTACCTATGTAATTTAATAAAGTTATTTAGATAAAAATCTTCAGATATTTTCGTTTTTTATTTAACCTGTGTTAATGACGTGGAACAACAGATGGTGTCAAATTCAGATCTCGGAAAGAGGTTTCGATGCATCTAAACGATGGACATCAAAGCACTATAACTCATTACATTTACAATAGGAGACAAACCTTTTCAAGTCTCCATATGATACAATAATGAGATTATCACCGTCACGTGACACCAGTTCCACCTTTTCTGTGACGCCGGCATCCAACTGAATATATACAATACTACAATAGTGATTTGTCAAATACAATAATGCGCCTGACAATTAAAAGTAATAGAACTTACTCAGTTCCTAATAGCATACCTTGTTTAGACATTGTACAATATGCGCCATATCAAGCCACGGTTTTCCGCTTTCCATAACCTAGAATTATAAACAACGGGATCAAAAAATAAAAACTTAGACCTTTATATGGCAACTTTTATAATTATGGGAATAATTAATACCACAAATAAAATTCGAAACCTGATGAAATACATAATCTCGAAAAAGTTTGATCAAGAACCGGTCGCCAGTTTCCGCCCATGACGGATCCATATTGTGTCTGTAGTTTTACTGATCAATTATAAGTATAAAATTAAAAGTGAAATGAAAGAAGAAGACTCTAATCAAATAATAACAATGCTACACGCAGTCTGTTTTTCTAAATACTACTTTTTTGTGAAAAAAACTTCAACGAACTCTGGCCTTTCCACGATAGTATTTAGTTTGCAAAGTAAACGAAATAGACGACCATTTTCCAGTTCCTAGAAATATAACAGTTAGGAGCCAGCTAATATTTCATTAGAATAATAGGCCTTTAGCAGAACCTAGTACCACTGAACTAAATTTCAATAATTTATTATTAAATATTAATTATAAAATATTGAACAGAAGTAGATATTAAACATTATAATTCAATTAGACCCCTACTATTATTTGTCTTACCTTACTCAGTTCGTTTTCAAGGACGTCATTCCTCATTTGAGCCGCCTCAAGCTGTGCATAGAACCGTGCTCCAATCATTGGCATAATTTCGTTAATAGATTTACGACCGGATGCAGACGAAGATAGCAGGAAACTATGTGAACACATGTGTTAAGCTTATAGAAAATTATAATCGCGTTATAAATACCTAATAAGATTCTTCATGTCTCCACTGTAATGAGAATTCACGTATGCCATACTCTGTTGAACAAGATCTCTTCGAGCAGCAAAAGCATTACCAGTAGCCAGTGCCAAAAGAACACGACCAAGAGCATGCAAGTCTTCCATCTAAAGAAATTATGGACCCTAAGAATAGGTCTAAAAAGAATAAATTAATATTAGAATCTATAAAAATCTAAACATAAACCTGTTGTTGTTGCACAGGTTGATGATCAGGAGACACAATGTCTGCAATTCCACAACTTCCAAGAAGTACCTGAAACATTAAAACTAGGAAAATAATCCATAATAATATGCATCAAACGTAATCATAATTAAGAAAAATCCAGGTCTTACTTTGTTCTTTCCATGTACCAGAATCTTTGATAAATCAATACATCGAGCAGCTAATCCACTAGCATGTACTGCTCGTAATGCAGAAGAAAGCTGAATGACGTAAGACCAAAGTTGCGATTCTATAACACCAGCACCCAATGATGGAGTTGATAGCGGGCTTGATAGTTTTGCCCCACCTGAAAGGTTCATTTTACCAGAAAATAAATACATTTTCATAATGATGTGATGACTAAGAGATCTATATATTATCAAAAATAATACATAACCAACTAATTCCATCGATAAATCCACTGCCGGTCATTCTACCAAAATGTCTTGTCTTTAATGAATCGGCAAGAGGGTGGTAGTCGTATACCAAAATAAGGGCTAAAATTAATGATAATATATTATACTAGCTACTACACGAAATTAATGGGTTAGTACCATATAAATTATAGGAACTAACAGTTATCGCCGAAAGCCTTGCAGTTTAGTACCACTTCCCTAAGTTGAACGATATTCACATTAACTAGTTTCTTCCAATTCTCCAGTGGTTGCAATAGCTTCGGGGATGCCAAACGAAACCCTTAACATACTTTTTCAAAAAAATATTTTGAAATAAATACTTTTTGTTAACTATAAATGACGCAGTCTAGAGTGAACGGTGAAGAAAAATATGATTGAAACCAGCTCACCATGAAGTCTTCGAATGCAGTAAGGAACACCATCCCTGATTGAAATAGCTTTATACACTGTATGATTGGCATGGATTTGATTCACGTTTTCCAGAGGAACAAGATGATTCAGATGTTCTACCTAGATTTCACTGAAGTTAATAGCTATTTACAGAATGTAAGCAAAATAAAACCTGCTGAGGAAGATCAGGATATACAGTTGGATCAGCTCTTGCCTCCATTGCTAACTGACGATTCACAAGTTCCTGAACATTGTACCTCAAAGATTAGTTTTTTGGCCAGTCAAGAATGTTACAAATTTTAAGATTTTCTAATCTACTAATTCATGATAAAAATTCTGCATGATAATGTCAATTTTTTATAAGCTACATTGTTGTATAATGAACTTCTTTCTGTCTTTTTTTTCAATATCCTGCAGCAATTTACTTATATTAATTCCTTATTTCATAAGATAAAATAAGTTTCCACCAGTTTTAAATCAGGAGTGATGAATTGGGCAACGTTATTACCCACGGCACCTTTAGGACGGAACTTGCCAATGTGGGGTACCGGACCTTGATATGTAAAACAGCCGTTCGTATTCTAAATTAGAAATCAAACTGTCCCTATTTGGATTAGAAATCATAGTTTACACAAAAAACATAAGACCGTACAACAACAGTGTGGCCGTCAGTGAGATTTGGATCAAGTAAGTGTCCACTTCCTTCTAAACCTGAACCACCTTCCTGATGATAAAAATAGGTAGTTCCACCTAAATTCTCCTGGAACAGAACAATATAGAGCAAATTCTAAATGAAAATAATTATTCAATTTTTGAGTAAAATTTTAGTAAACAACCACTCTTCAAACACATAATCAGTGTGAAAGAACCGACTTGTTGATATGTTGGATGTATTTGATCTTGTATAGATGAGTTCGCACTGCTTGTAGCTTAAATCACAAATATTTGCCCTGATTGTATATTTTTCAGTGAATTCACACTAGCCGTGAACAAAAAAAACTTAATAATTCTAAAAAAAAACACAAAAGCAAACCCACAATGGGAGTTGTATGGCATATTTCTATGGACTGTAAAGGGAGAATGGGTGTGTGGCGAGTTGGAGCCCACAGATGGTGGTGGATGATTATGAGCATCGTTTATATTCATTTGGGCAAAATGAGGTACAAAACTGGGTACCTGTGAAATGTTGTATTTATAATAACTGAAAAGATAAAAACCCTTATTTAATGAACAGTTCCACTCATATAGTGGAAATTCTATAGTAACAGAAAGTGCTATCTATATAGCTATATAAACAGCTATCCATTAACATCTGTTGGAAAATTGAATGATATAATATCAATAAAATTCTCATTAATATGTAAAACAAACACTAGTGTTCATCTGATTCGTGCCACTGCTTCCTCCTGAAAATATTTACTTTATTATAAAATAGCTAATCTAGAAATGTAAAACGATTGCTTAGATCTCATTAATAACCTGTTCTATTGCCACCTAGGTATTTAGCTAGTCTCGATCCTGCAGGAAGCCCACTGCTTACAGGAGGACCATTATCAAGCCCGAAACCATCCGCCGTTTGCATTACTTTATAGCACTATAAATGTTGATCAACATAAAATTAAGTTTATCCCTCCAATACTTTACTAAGGTAACCACAAAACAGTTGAAGTCCAGTGCTATTACTAGTAATTAAATAAAAGCTACTCTGTATTCTATAAAAGAAATAATTTCATAATAAATATTTATTTATCGCATATGCAAAATATGGGCTTATTTTGGAGGAAACAACTGCTCTTTAGGTTATCCTATAAAGTAAAAAAAATGAAATATACCATTTTTGAAGCGTATTTTATTTAAGATAAGATATATTTTTCTCCCGCTATAAAACTATTGTATTCGATTCTAAATAAAAAATCTGAGCATCTTGTAAAAAATATTAAGCACAAAATCCTTAATAAGCTTTTACTATGCCTAAGTTTTTTTAATGAACATTTCAATTCGATTCTAATCATAGCTCTCTTGTATAAGAGAAAAACGGTTTAAAGAAGTTGAAGTTTATCAGTGACGATAAGTACATTTTCTAGAATTACAAGTAAAGTTTCATTTCATATAACTACTTTTCAGTCTCACAAATAAAAGTATTTCACTACTTCTTATTAATTACTTTTTTTAAATGATACAATCAATTCATAAATTTCTTTATTTAATACATAATAGCAGCATTAGTAACTAAAGTTATACTATATAAAGTGACTGTTAGATCCAGTTTTTTAGAAGTCAAACTTTAGCAGAATATTTTGTTTACTAAGTAACATTCATCTTATACCTGAAAGTACTTCAACCTTAGGTTTTAATGAACTCTTTTTCTTATCATGCCTTAACAACATTCCTTTTTCTAATAATCTGTACATCTAGTTAATGCCCATCACCATTACATTAGCACCATCTACATTATTCCTTGCTATCTATAATATTAATTCAATATTACTAATATAGGCATGAGAAAAAGAAAACCATACATATTCTACATCACAGAATAATGGCAGTGGAAAGAGTTCGAATTAAAGTTAACATCACGATATTGAACGCGTTATATTAAAGTACGGTAGTATTATAGCATGATTATTTGAGTGGTTTAGTAATATTATAACCCACATTTGTTATTTTTTCATCTGAGGTTAAGATAATAGCTTTTATATGAAAAATATAAGCTTATCAGTTGGCAAAGAAACAATATATATATATTTGTTATGTCTGTAAATTTGACTTCCACGTTCACTTTATATTGCATAATTGTTCGCTTTCGCTAGACTATCAAGCATCGTCTTTTTTGAATTTAATGATTCAAACAATCCACAGGGCGAACTAAAAGTGAGATGAATTGTTTGAAGTTCTTAATTGTCTTTGTATTATATATATATATGTAGGAAAAATCGACCACTTTATATTTAAGAAGTCAGATTTTTAAAAACAAAACTATGAGTATCCCTCATTCTATATCACCATTAACTATAAAAATATTTCAAAAACAATGAATCCAAGCCACTGTCAAACATAAGAAAATGTTCTACCATATAAAAATTCATTTAAACAATGTATATTTAGGAGGAATAAACGAAAAATTATGCGGGAATGACATACTAAACCCGCTGTTGGAGATTAATAACTTAAAATACTTATATCAAAAAATATATTTCGACTTTGTATCTCAAATTGACAATTATTGATTACAAGAATATTTTATTGTAGTGAACGTATCTATAATGATAATGATATTTTTGGACTGAATAATAATAGTTAAATGTAATAAATAATTAATTAGTTTATAGCAAAAACAACAAAACACGAGATCAATGTGTAAATAGGGTTGAACAACATAGAGAATAGCTTAAGTTCAGATTAGACTATTTCCCCTTTTTATATTAGCGTCAAAGTATTCTACTCTCGTGGTCTCACTACACGTTCTTTGTTTTCCGAAATTGTAGGAGTTCATTTTAGCGTCATTTCGCCGTCGTTTGCCCAGAAGGCCAGATGACATGTTTATCTCCAGAGTAGTTGTACCCATCATCAGTGATAATTTCCTAAAGATATTAACGGATTAGTGACAGTGAACCTTAATGCGCCTTGCGTATATAACATTGAGTACAGTTTACTGGCGAAATCTATAGTCGAGAATAAATTGGTAAAAATTCTTTTCCCTATCCTTCATATAATAACTTTTGTCTTCTTATAAATATATTGACTTTTTTTTATTCATCTGTTTAGCATTTAATGCTTCCTACAGATTCAATTCACTGAGAAATATTCTATATAAACACTTCTTGATTTTGAAAATTTCATTTAAATAATAATCTAAATACTATAAGAAACTCTCCATATATTAGTATAAGTGGATTACAATACTTTTCATTTGGAATATTTTATAAAAACAGGAGGTAAGCACCTGACTATTCTACGGCCACTGAGGCGTACCTCGTCGTCTGTCGCCATAAATCCTGCCTAGTTTGTTGAAGGAGTCGAGCACGGAATGTGGTGGAGGAGAGACAAAACAGCGCAAAGTTTAGAGCCTTCCCCGTCACTACCATAGTTGTAATAATGGAATTCTAAAATAAATACTGTGCTTCCATTATAAAACTATTTCTATAATTGTGGCGGATCTCAATATTATACTCAACTCACTATTTTACATATTTTATGAAGAAATAATGACACAAATATGCCATTTAAACAAAGAATAATAGAAATATTCCAAACGACTCACGAAAGCGATCATCCATTTATGCTGAATTGGGTAGTATTCAGCCATGATAGTAATCAGTGCAGAAGGGCCCTGTAATATAATATCGGTAGATCTCCGTCATCACACAGATTGCATAAATGAATATGAAAACACCTGCCTGGGTGATGGTGAAACACGTTACAATTGCGCACACAGTAATAGTAACCTTGTGTTCTGTTCGTGATTGTGATCCGCTCAAGTGAAACTCTGATTTGATTGAATTTTGTTGTACCATGAACAACTTCTGCCTAAAATATCAAATAATTTAAATTATATTGTAATTCTTAATGAAATTATTTGTACCTTTGACGGAGTGTGTAGATTAACATGGCATTGGAAACGAGTACCATAAGAATTGGAACCACCACGACAAAAATGGCATTCAAATGTGGTCCCCAATGTGCTATACCCTTTACCAAGGCAGAATTTGGATTTGTTTGGTTACGGAACCATCTAGAAATAAATGTGGTATATTTTGTGTAAAATTACTGTTGGCATCAGTCTTTTGTTTTTATAAAATATAGTGATCGGTAAAGCAAAATATAGGGGAATTTTGGGTTTGCAGACAGTTTATCACTGGAAAAATCAGGCGAAAAATTGAATCTCTGTTGTGGAATATACTATACGTTATATAAATGATTTGCAAAAATTTTAATATAATTAATATAATAGGCACTGTATTTTTTTCGATCTGGACTAAACTATTTATAGGGAAGTATTGCTATACCATCTTACTTTTCAGAATCCATTCGAATGCACATAGCGTGAAACTGAGTGCCATGGCAAAAATATTTTGTGGCACAAAAGTAGCTGAAGTGATTGTAAGAGGTTAATAATCCAGTTGTTAGTACCACAAAAGCAACAACTGTAGCAGGAGTAAGTATACGCTTATGTCTACGGACTGAGAGTGGGTATTTGATACCCATCAGGCGCTCCAGACAAATCACCAGTATTAACCTGGAATAAAACGCTAATAACTTCGCTTATAAAGTTACTGTTAGGAAATCTAGATTTAACACTAAGCAAAAACAGATCTCACCATATTGCAGTGGCCGAAGCCCAGTTGAGTATGGCTAGAAGATGCATTTTGTTTCCTATATATAATCTTCGAAACCAATAGCTAAAGGCGAATATCTTGTAATGAGCTAACGAGTGTGGCAGCATAAACACCAAAAATACTATATCGGCTACTGCTAGACTTGCCAATAACAAGTTGGAACTGAACGAAATGTATTTGCCACTTTTAACTTAATATGAATCTCTAACTGTAGTCTTATGATATTTATGATTAATCCGTCATCTTTGATTTTATAGGAGGAAATGAATGTAGTACTATTAATTAACCTAAACTAAAAAAGACATCCACAAAATGAATTATTAGTTATTAATGATAGCTTTCTCTTAAATTATTCATCGATATATTTTCCGTTAAGCAGTATTGAAGTATTTAAGATAGGAAACCAGCGTCAACATATTTGGTCATTGCATTTATCAAATTCCATAGATCGGATTTCCATTTGCATTTGATGTTAGTTGTACTTCCCAAAGAAGCAAAAGAACGTGGGAAAAGCCGATAAAATAAAACAATCATCGCTGCTAAGAATAGCTGTGTCAACATGATATTAGCCCATAGGTAATTACTATATACACAGCGTAAAAATTCGATACTCTGAGAAAAATACTTTTCTCATAACTAAATTAGTGGATTTAGTATATTCACCGTGTACGCATATTGAAAGCGAGAAGAACTGTGAGGTTGAGAATATTGCCGCTGATACCAAAAACAATAAGGATAGGAACGATATTGCCAATGAATACCCGTTCGAAGCCATTAACGGCTAACATCATTTGACGTTCAGTTAGACAATGTGAGGAATAGTTGGACGACATCCTGAAAAGACGAAGAGCTATTTCCTAATTTTCTGAAAAGCAAAGCAGAATACGATAGTATAAGAAATACAATTATGGGATAAATGGTGGAAAGCAATATAATAAAGCATGATTCACAATCAGTAGAGTTGCTGATGATCAAGATTTTCCATGAATTCACCTAATTCCTAATTATCCATAAACTAAGAGTCTTAAACTAACATTTAAAAATTTTGATATAAAATGTAGTCTACAATAATTCCATAGTTTTAGATTTTACTAAAACATTTTTGATGGAAGTGTTTATAAATATTGTCTCTTACAAGACGTAAAAAGGTAGAAGATGAATGAATATTTCGAACTTTAAGAAAATTATTTTAACTATTATTAGTGATGGAATGGCTTGGACATTCAGTCTTGTAAACGTTTGAAGTTAAACTTTGCTGTGGAAAACAAATGAGGCTATAAAATAGCTAACTGCCAGTAAATCTTGCGAGTGGCTTGCAAGAAAGTCGATATTGATTGGAGAATTGAATAAAAGTACGCAATATTCAAAGAACTGTTCAATGTAAAACACTATATATAAAACTCAGTTACAATGTTAAATTAGTAAATTCCATATGAATCAGTATGAAGCGAACTCTTATGATGAATTTTGTCATACATCACAACGCATCCACATGTGCGTCCTTCAAGATGGGATAAATGATATAATTGCAGAGATATGTCATTTCCATGAAGTGGACGTATTGGACGAATACCAATAGCAAGAAGCAGACTCTTCTTACTGGACGACTTGCCAACGAAACACAATTTACCAAAAAATATATGAAGAGTAATCGTAAACAGGCAAATATTATTTAGTTAATGGACCTATTTTAATGTCTTAATTATATTACCAGCAAACAATGGTACATAGAAACATAATAGTAGTTTCGCAAACATATTAACTACATATGAAAAATATAGAGAATTAATACATTATTATAAGATCTAGAATAGTACAATATCCAGTTGCTTAGAATGCTTTTGGCAATAGTTTGTAGTTAAATATTCAGTTACAAGTGCACCTGAAGAACACTCAAATAATAAATAAGAAGAAAGCAAAATATGGATATTGATGAAACAATTGAAAACGGAGAAGAGAGAGGTGGTAGTGTCTGGAAAAGAAACATAAATGGAACAGTAAAGGTAAAAATAAAAAGTAAACTGAGAGCTGTTAGGTACCATGAAATACTTTGGTAATTGTTAAAAAAATTGCATAAAAAAATAATAAGTACAGCTTTGGATACTAATGCAGTTCGGTATTTTTATTAAAATGCGGAAAATTTCGATCTTGTAATTGAGTGAGTTGTAAAGATTATTGAAAGGCATTCCTAGTTTTCTTTGAATTTAACCAGCTTTCTATTTGAACTTCGCTACTACTATTTTGACACAGGAATAATATTAGTCCAAATCTACAAGTGATATCTTTATACATCATCTCTAAGTGGTTTAGTAGCATCAATAGAGCACTACAATATTTTAGTCGTCTTTCTCTTAGCGTTACTTATCACTTTCCTTATAATTCATCTTATTTTAACACTATTATTTGCTTATCTATCATATAACCTATGTTTGTCTTACAGCTATAAACGTATTTTGATTAATTTACTTGATTCCTTTTGACGTCTTAACAACCTGCTTATTATAATAATGAACTTATTTTATTGAGTTTCACTTTTAATTTAAAATTAACATGAGTAAAGATATTATGACAGTAAAAATTATAGTATGTCATATTTTTACTAAATGAATAACTCCAGAATCTGAGTCGGAAACAAAATGTTTGCACATGACGTCCATTATTTATGGAAGAAGCCAGAAACGGTATAGCGGAGATTCACAAAAAGGTAAACAAGTTTGAAATGCGATATGAAGTTAGGAAATAACGAACAGATTGGAACGAGGCCATCTCTGACATAGAGACGGCCAAAACAAATAACAGCCAATAGATATCCGGATGCTGAAGAGTAAAAGACGGGATAATTAAAGCAAATTATCCATACTATAGCAAATGCACTAGCAACTTGAATTGAAGCCAGAAATAATGGGCAAATCAGGAATAAAATTTATGTTATATTATTTTGATTAAAAGGCAAAACGATAATTTGCATTTCAGAGGAAATTTCCAATTTTGGCAGTTTCAATGGCAAAAATGGTTACTATAACAAATATAGTAGCGAAAACGTTACCTTATCTACGTATTCAAATCTATAGAATATTATTGATAAGATGAATTAAAGTGGTTAACATACTATTTAAACTTCCTCTTCACAAAGTTCAAATAAATGTACTGTATTGGTATTCTATTGATCATGATAAAATCAGAATTATTCAAATATAAACGAAAATTTAAGTAGAATAAAAGACGATAACAGCTGGGAAAAATAATTCACTCGTTTAAAGGAGAATGCACATATATCATTCTAGGAACACAAGAAATATACAGCACAATTAAAAATCCACCCGAAGCGTATTAATCCGTGTTGGCTTCTTTGATGAGATGTAGATTTTGACTTTAAAACAAGGTTATGAAGTTTATGAAATAAATCGCAAAGGAGTTCTAGAATAACGGGAATCAAGAAACAGAACTAGTTAAGAAGTACATAATAACATCGAAGGTAGAGGAGTACGTTATACGAAAATACCAATATTTTAGCTATGATGATGATGACCTTTTAATTACAACACCAGGAAAATAGCTTAGCAAAATAATAATCAAAGCTAAAAGATTGAAATAAAGACAAAACTGGGAAGAAATACAAAACTTGCCAAAATTTGATGATTGAAAGAAGTTTGAAAAAAAATTTTAAAAAGGAATTCAAGCAAAAAAAAACTTGTAAATGCTTATATTTAAATAGCAACTAAAAAGAAAGCGAGATAAATTCAAATGACGCATTAGGTGTTGAAAAGCACTAAAAAAAAAAGAATAGAAAATAAATCATAATAAATACATTCCACTGAATAAGGAACAGTAATGTAAGGAAATATAAAATTTTGTTCAAATATAAAACAAGATATGAAAAGAATTGAGTGTTGAAAGGTGTATTCTCACAGCAGTTTTTCGAATATTACAATTTACCACAGCTTAAAGGAATGTTAAATAAAACAGACTCCACTATTATTTTCATCAAAGCGGTACTCTCACTGAAAAGAATTTCCGTTAAAAATGTAAATCAATTTATCGTTTAGAGAATAATGAATTCCGATTATTTTTGCGGGTAAAATTAATTGAATTGGTATCTATAGGCGATAGGTAGTTACACTTCTGAAATATGCTACCTGCTAAGAAAGCACTTAATTTGAAGTGTTTCATTATAGAGGTATCTCTAATAAAACTGTCGATTTAAAGAAAAATATAGGCATTTAGTTATTGAATCAATGACATATGGAACTCACAGAAGAAAGATAGCTGCGTCATGACAAGAGTTAAAAATGGATTCTAAAACGTAACTAGTATGAAATTTGATTCTTTACGTGGAAAAAGGACATTTATATAATTGAATTGCGAATTGTTCCAAGTGATATGTTTAAAGCCAGCAAATTATGCCAGTAAAAATTAAACACTGATTGGTTAGAAGGATAATTAGTGACAAAGTATGAAAATAAACTTTGTAAACGAGAAATTTCGATTACAAATATCATTTGAAAATGAAATATACAGTAATTCCAATGTACATAATGAAAGTATACCTCTCTGATAAGCAATATAATTTCACGATAAAATACACAACCATAAATTAAAAGAAACGCGTATTTAAACGAAACAAATTAAATATAAATTGCTTGAGTGCAAGTGCAGAAGACAATAACTAATGGAAATAAATGAAAAACAAAACGAAGAGGGGGAAAGTGACAAGATATGTAATTATTGAAGGTTTATATAAGTAGAATTGCGATTTTTTCTGGATGGAATCAGCAAGAAATAGTTGAAGGGGGACTTTAAGTATGTGATAAACTGATAATGGCGCAGAATATAGTGTATTAAACCTATCAAAAATAAAAATACCTAGAACTAAGGGATACTTTTTACTAAATATATAGGTAGTGTATTACAAATACGACATTCAATAGTTCGGAGGAGAAAGAAACTGCTCATGATTTAAAACAGCTTAAAATGTGTAAATGTCTTGTTAAATTGAAAAGCATAACCGCTTTAAATCAAAATCAGAAATAAATAGAGTAAGCAAATTACAGTCACATTTTTTTTCTGATCTGAAACAAATATTACATGCGTCAGTGAAATCAGCCTATTTTTTCTTAAAGTACCCTACATATGTTATTTGCAGATATACTCATAAGTGTTAGCAAACAATTGTTGGAAAAATAGTCAAAAATTTTTTTACGGAATTCAAAAATCTGTTTTGTGATACGTAGTTCCTTATCAAATACTGTGTAAGACACTGCGACTTTACTGCTTTACAAAATGAATGTTTGTGCGTAAGCTATTTAGTAACTATAAATAACTTTAAATTAGTTCTACCGAGGTATACACACAGTGAACCATACATTTATTAAACTATTAATCTTTGCACGTTATGAAATTTAATGACTTTGCTAATTAATATACGAATGACGCACTACTTATATATTTGGAAGCTTCGGTACCACTATATCATGTTTCTAACCTTAACTCTGCAACTTTCTAGAACTAAATTCTAAATCTATTTCCTACTATGAAACGTTTACTTCTCAGATGCTGATAGTAATCGTCGCAAGATTAATGCAATATTGCTGCTTCCAGCCAAAAAAGTCATCAGCAACTTAAAGACCGTATAAAAACTCAAGTATCCCCTAAGGGGACTACACTTATGTACTTAATGGTGACTTAACTGTAAAGTACTAATAATCTTCTCTAGGTGAATAGCATAAGCTTTGATGGATATGTAAGTTGACCTTATATGCTCCTAACGAATCAATAATTTATCAAATCAAGTGTAACAATGTGTTAATGTAATTAATATATTAATATATAGATTTGTTTTGAAATGGGACACAAACGAAAGTAGTTAGGTCCATAATAAGAAGTAAACAATAATATATATAAAGGGTGACAGCGTTTTACGCCAGTACAACGCCTTCCTAAAGCCAATTAATTGTAAATACATGGGCGATCACACGAGATACCTGTAAATGACAACATAACTACGATAAAGAAGGGCAATGAAGAGTCGCCCAAGGACGACTCTGAAATACAATCCACCCAGCAAGACGAAAAATGGTCAAAATGTGCATGAATATGAGAATACTTAGTAATGATTTAAAACAATACCGGACCTTAAAAAAACAAGAGAATAATTGGTAAACGAGATTGCAAACATGACTGGCGGAAGAAACTATCATGTAAAGCATAAAAATAGATATCTAAACAGTAGATGAAAATATATATAATCAATACTTAAAGATAAGGCTAATAATGTTGATATAGTCAATGGTTCATGCTCTATAAAATATGTTAGTAAAAATTCTACTAAACTAATATTACAACAATCAAAATAGTGATTTTAGGCGTAACAATTTCTATGACAAAGTGTTAGACATGGCGTTACATTAAAAACTCCAATAAAATCAAGGCATAAGGATACCCGAATGTAATAGAAAGAAATTATTATAAGGCGACAGCTCTCCCAGGTGAACTCAGTTGATCGTGTATTCGTACTGCATCAGCAAATCCCCGTGGTCGCGATCTATCGCCATTCAATACATGAGCTGCCGTTATATCTAAAATTTCTCTTTATTGTGGGTACTGCTTGGAACCAAAACAAAGAAATATTATTAATATTAAAATATGCCTTTTTGTTGAGTACGTGCTCCACGCATAGCTTCTTCAAAACTAGCTTGGTATGCTTCAGATGGCGAAGACATGGGACTCTGCACATGAGGACTTGCTGAAGTTTAAAAAAAGCTATATATTAATAGAACTAAGAAATAAAAATGAGTAATTGTAGGATCTACAATTTAAACGTACCTTGGGCAGATTCGAATAAATTGCACGTTGAACCTTCTCGTTCAACTACTGCCGCCTCTCCAGTTAGTGAGAGTGAAGTGCCTACGGATTGGCTGTCAGCCAGTCGAAGCTGCTTTAACTATAACTTCATGTAACTAATATTAGTTCATTAAATATCAAATTTAACGTTATAAGGTGCATACCCTGATATGACCATCTTTTCCATTCTCCTTTTCGGGAACGTAAAGTACAGAGGTTTCATCCACCTCCTCAGCTTTCGTTACATCTTCACTCAATCTTCGTTCTTCAACCATTGCACGCTCCATTCGTCGTCTTCTTTTCGCAGCAGTAGCATATTTATCAAATCTTAATATGGTTGGCCAACTAATGGTGGGAATATATTATATATTGCAAAAGTAATTTTACTCTAAAGGTCAATCATATTATTAGAAGTGTATATTCTAATACTTACGAAGGAAATTGACTACCACATAAAGTTCGCTGGATGTTGCTGGAACATCCTACGGTAAATGGATTATAGCCTGACTGGAACTTTCCCGTTACCTATAATAATGGTTATAGAACAGAAATTGATGTAATAGAAAATATACATAGGGAAAATAAACTATATAAAAGATTACAATCGCCTAAGAAATACATACATCAGCACCTGTTCATTAGTTGTTCTTCCTCTTGATACAAGAACAACATGAAATATTGTAAGACCAATGATAGGCACCGATAGAATTGCACAAAGTGCAAGCAGAACGATGGAGCACAAATTAGGACGTGTTAGCATATCTTCTCTGGATGAAAAATAAGTCTATTCGTAGTAAAGCCAACAATAAACTATTAAACAAGAGATGCATATTTATTCATAAATATTCGAAAATAAGTCACCTGTGAGCCAAAGTATATGCAAGACACACGCTTGCTACGTATAACATATGAAGACTTAAGAAACATAGGAAGAAGAAGAAATATCTAAAATGCAGTTATTCTGAAACATAAAACGGATGATACAAAAAGTATTTCCACAAATTTTCAAAAAATTGCTTTTATAAAGTCTATAAGAATTATAATTATATAAATACATTATATGAAAATCAAATTTAATTAAGTATGACTGTGTACCTATAATTTCGTCTTCCAACACAATTATGAACCCATGGGCAGTGATGATCAAAAGTATCAATACATCTAAAAACATGGTATTAATTACTAAATAATAAGAAATTAAGAAATATACTTCTGAAACAATCTACAGCAAATCATGTGGATTAAAATTAAGTTTTAAAGATTGCTTATTTTTATTGAACCAAAAATAAATTGAGATCAATTCTTACGCGCTAAAACTAACCTATTGCATACAGAACAATGACTGGAGCGTGGAGGACGGTAGAACTTGCAAGTTACGCACCACTTCATACGTACAGTTATTCCGTTTATCTCGACGTTTTTATATAGAGGAGATCGAAAATCATCCTGTTGGGTTGGCTCTTCTGATGTTAGAGCTTGAAGGAGAAGTCTATGTATACCCATCTGCTTAGCCTTTTAAATAATTTAGAAATTGAAGATACCATATGGATGAATGCCAGGATCCATACACATAGCCATCATAAGATTGGAAAGCACCATCAAAAATATCAATACGTCAATTCCGCATAAGACCCATCCATTCCTTAAAACACAAGCCAGTCAAAGTACAAATTATGCAAATAAACTTGTAGTAAGATATTATCTATTTCAGAAAAAAAATTAACAGCTTTATTTATATTAACACTCACCATCCCCATGTTAGGGCTACACCAGGAGCTAGAAAGTAATAAAAGCATACTGTACAAACTACAATAAGTGACCAAGCTATTGCAGATGGCAACAGCTGCCCAAGACGCTTGCACATATTATGTGCTATTCCAAATGCTTATTTATATTGGATTTATAACCTGAAGTAATTCTGATCTCAAAATAGTGTTTTGCACTTTCGTTACAACTGTAAACAGAATAAAAAATATAATAAACCAAAAATTAGATTGAATTAGTTCTATATACAATAAAAATAATAATAGAATGCAAAAATAATGATAAAGCAATTAACTTGCAACATGCTATATGGATACAGCAACTACACACTAGGAAAAGCGCCTAAATAATTTATAATACTATGAAAAAGGTACTATTCTAATGATAATTGTTATACTTAGTTCTGTGTAATTAAATATGTATTTAAAAAGACATATATATATAAAACATGCTGCAAAGATAAGTCATCCCTACCTCTTAATATAAGAACTATTTGCACTACTCTTCAGAAATTCGCAGACTTCTATACCGATTTATTCTCTTTAGCTTAAACCGCCCGTTCTATTATTCGTTTGAGGGCCAATTATATTTTAAAAATGAATGTGTCCTTGATTATTTATATGAGCAGTCCTAAGCAACTAGTTTGATTAGTTGATAAAGCTGAAAATATATTATCCTATGTCATTATAGCTATATTTGGAATAACCATCGTATGAGTATTTTTATTAAGATAGACATTTAACCTAGGTATAAACATTATGTAATTGAGATAAGGCGTCAAAACTAATGTATACACTTTTATATGATATAAATAATTTCACAAATTATTTGAAATCGTTAGATTGTTGTGTTGCTCTTGTTTTTAATGTTTTTACAACATTTGAAGTACATTGGTTTTCTATGACTTCAACATATCTAGAAGCCGTAGCAATAATGTGCTCAATAGTTTGGCTAATATTTAGAGTGCGTAGGTAGCGGAAAAGAGTAGATCGGCTAAAACAAACAAAGAAGCTTCTTGGGCCAATATTCCTTCTCTGAGACATTATTACCTAACGGTCAACGTCTGATTTTGCCCCATAGCTTGTTTTCATGTATGCGATGGAAGAAATAGTATAATTTTATAGATATTCTCATGCTATGGCACCCACTTGATACCTCTAACATGTACAACAGACTGCTCTATCCTCATCATCCTTAAAACCTAGAGGTTTGTATTTCTTAAATTATAAGGACCAACTGTATTTCATTTCACTTATCTAATAAAATGAACGTTCTTATCAAGTAAATATAATCGTAATATTTTGTGCTTAGACCAAAGAACAAATTTTTGCTACTGAAATGAGTGGGTGTAGGAGCAATCTTTAGTTTGTATAATATTTTTGTGTTATCAATGAAGAATCAGAAATAGATTGGATTAACACCTCCCGCAAACATTTTTTGCGCTCTTTTTTAATAATATTACTCTGTTGCATACAACAATTTTAATGCATATTATTCTTATCTTAGAAAAATTCGCAATGCCCTGTTGTGTCTGATTTTCAACAACTGGAGATGAACAAGGCTGGGTTCGGCAGTGTCGATTCGCACCTCATGATTTCAGCAGTATCTAACACTAATTTTTCCCAAGCACCGATATCTTCACTGTAGAACTGATGTCCTACTTGCCCACGTTCCGAAAATGAGATACCGATCCTATAAAGTTGTTTTCTATTTTATTTTATGTATTTCATTATATGTATTCTAGTTCTAGTGCTTGCTTCAAGCGGATATCTACGATTATTGCCAAATAAAATTGCACTTTCTATAATTGTTATTTTCTTATTGCATTTATGATTATATTTATAACTTACACATGCTTGTGTAATGATACCTTTATAATAAATAACGAAATATGCAATATAGTGTCACGATTCTAGAATATATATATTTCATCAATATTTTCGCGGTATAATAATGCTCGTTGTACCAGCAGTAAAGTTAAATACTAACTGGATCATAACCTATTAAATCTTGTGTAGAGTAAAAACAAAATTGAGAAAAAAGTAGTAGTGTAAATATTGATATGTTAATAACTACTGTCATAATAGATTATATCAATGCCTGAATTTCACAAGTTTAAATTCAAATTTTAAAAATATTAAAAAGAAGTAGTACGAGAACTTAGGTTATTTACATCTAATAGATTACGTACTAGTACTATTGATCATACAAATGAGCAAGCTAAATTGAATTACAAAATAGCATATTACTTACATGGGATATTATATAACCTTATAGGCTGGATGAAGTCATTTTAAAGCAAACAAGTAAAATTATGTATGTCATATCTAATAATTTCTCGAAACTTTCGTTATGTAACCACAGAACACGGTTGAATATATTCATGACACAGGATTTAAAATACTTAACACTAAGATTCCTTTGATAAGATGAAATTATTGTTACAAGATAAGCAAACACGGAGCCTTCATCCACTTAAATGAGTGCTAGTGAAGCACCGCATCTAAAATAGTGTAAACTCGATGATTATTTTCCCCAGTATTATTCGTTCCCGGCTGGCCCTGTGGTGACCTAATCGTGAAAAGTTTCGATTCGATTAACCATACCTACTGACGATTATTTCGCTTAAAGTTACTTCGCTCCCTTTCCATTTCCACAAGGTTTTTAACTACTACGTTATTTAAATAATATTTTTACTAACGTACTTACCTATCAGTAGCATTTCATTTATTCTTCTAACACAATCAAGTATTAATGTATACTGTTCTCTCTATAGAAACACTAGAATGTAACTGATACCAATGTCAGATTGCGTTTAATTCTTCATTACGAATAAAAAATAATTCTTTTCCTACTGTACATAGAATAAATTTCTAACATCAACTATTTATTTTGAGGAATAAATTCAAACAAAACTTTTATCTATTATATGGGCACAAGCAAAAATATTTTGAAGTAATTATTTTATTTATTAAGTTCAGAGTTGGTATGATGTTTGCAACAGTGAAACTAGGGTGAATCCTTTACACAGTGCTGGTGGCTGGTTCCGGATAAACCATATCACTCGTCCATAGCTGTTGAAAACGTCTTTAATTTAACATGAACATGAATTAATGATTCTTCTCTTAGTGATTCACATTCATTCTAGATCAATTCTGTTACTTTATATATACCTATTTCTTCTTAAATTCCTATATATTCTTTCGCATTTAATAGGACGGTTTTCATACAACAAATATGACGTAGTGCGCGATGAGTCGATAATATCGATCATGGTCTTTCTACATTACTGCTTTGTTCAACGCTGGCTGTGCAACTAAATCATGTATAAATTAGTCGAATTGTTTAAAGTTTGTTATTTCAATTTACACTGGAAGCAACTATAACAACCCTATTTTCTTAACCTGATTACATTGGATTATTATTGTCATGATGGTTCTACTAACAAATTAACAATTAATTTAGGGAAACCTATTTTAATTAATTCTACAGGAGTTTACGTATGTATTTGAAGAAAATTAAAATCCCAATACTTGATATTACAGCATACAAACAAAAGTTATCGTGTTATTACTTGGATATTTTAAATTATAGTACCATATATACCAACGCATGATAAATACACCACCATAGTTTCCGCTGTACATACAAGAGTTGATTCGACACTCAATCATCTAAATATTTTCTTTCAATACAATATAATTTTAAGTTTAAAGTAAGGAAAAAGGGATATGCTAAAGTTTAAGTATAGGTAACATCAGTTTATTAAATAGCAATGCTGTTTTGCTACTTTATTCTTAACGATGAATGAGACTTTTGAAGATGAATTTAATAATAATGAGCACGAAACCGCCATGTATAAACTGGTAGAAAAAATGGAATGCTCTGTGAACTGACGGCATGTAATTTCAAACGACTATTATCGTTAAGTGGATTTTCAGTGGCTGTTTTTAGGTGGATATGGTTTTACAATGGAGCACCTGATTTATTTTCATATCTCTTCGTAAATGTTGTTATAAAAATAATATTATCATGAGCTCCTACTATTTACTTAAAAGTTCATTATTTTTCGAGGGTTGTGGTTTTTGTATTAGTAGTCTTTTTTATACAAAGTAGATAATAAACACAATATGACCTTTTGTTTCTAAAAATTTCGTATTTATTTAAGCAAAACAGGAATCTAGTACTAGAATTCAATAGTGGAAATAAACTACATTTTCCTTTTCTCTAAAGGTAAACTAAGCATTTTTTTAAAGACTACAAACGTAATTTTAATAAATAAAATCATGATAATTATCCTTTTTAATGATATTATTATTGATCGCAAACGAATTACAATTAACTGAATATTTAGCCAGTATAGATTTTGATAAGTTATTGGTATTATTTGCTTCTTGGTATAGTGACAGCTGTAAATTAATTTACATGTAACTAGATCTTTACTATTGTACGATTTTTCATTGGATACTTGTATTAGGTTTAAAACCGAGACTTTCTGTTTTTAGATGTTGCAGAATTATTTTGTATTTGTTATTTTGCTGCTACTGGTATGTCCAGTAGTTCCAAAACGGTCTTCCGTTGGTGGTGGTGGTTTTTCAAGAGGCAATAGCGCTGCTAGGGGAGGAGTTGCCAGTGGTGGTTTTAATGGTTGGTTTCTTGGATCATATATAGTGTCAGCAGTTAGATATTGCCGGATATTTCTATGCTTAAATATTTCAGCAGGCGGTAGACCAAGTTCCGGTTTCAGTAATCAAGGTGGTTTTAATCAGGGCGGATTCCATCCTAATAATCAGGGAGGATTTCATGGCAATCCTTCTGGAGGATTCCACTCACCACCTGGACAAGGGTTTATTTTTTTAAAAGTTGTTATGAGAACTACAGATAGCATGGGTAGCATAGCTCTAGACCATAAATGACTACTACCAAAAAAGTTCCTAGATTTCGCAATGGTAACGGTTTGGGTTCATCGCAAAGCAGTGGTACATTTAAGAAAGCTCTGATTGGAGGTGCTCTTGGAGCCGCAGGAGGTTAGTAATGGTAATTTTGAAAACTAAATTGTGTGTTAAGGTATTACTCCATATCTTATCAGGAATCCTTGCTTATGAGGCTGGTAAGGCAATCATTCAGTCGGCAACTACTCCTTTTAACTATGGTGGCCGTAATTATTACTGGGACAACAATTATCAAGGAAGAAATGGAGAAATTCAATGCTCAATGCCCCTCAGTCAGCTTCAACAGGTAGAAGTTTTATAGCGTCTCTGCTGATACTGGTTTTGCTAACTAAAATCTGAGGTAATGGAATGTAGTGTGAATGACGTTACAATGTATAGCTTTCTACGGTTCCTCCTACAACAACTACAACTACTACAACTGCTACATCTGAACCTGGAAACGCTGGCGAAACAACTGCCATCCCTTCTACTACTCCAAATCCTGATCATTTGTTGAATACCGTGGGTTGTAATATAAAAGTAGTGGATTGATTCTGGAATCAAAAATACCTACAATTGCTTAGCTAACACATTATTTTCCAGCTTCAATTCTCTGATGGAAGTCGTCCGAAACATATAACCTGGGGATGTAGAAGTGGAACGGAAATATGTTGTGGAACAGATTGTTGTCCAGCTCCTCAAATGAATAGCCAAGGTGGAAGTAGTGGTGTAGGAATGGCAGGATTGATCATTGGGTAAGAATATTTATGCAGATTCTTGTCTTATTCCATTTTACGTGAACGTTTTGGTGATTAGGAACTATCAGCAAACATTTTTTTAAAAGTAGAATAAGTCCATAACCTTCTAACGACAAATTATAAATACTATTGTTAACAGTGATAATTTTCCATTAATCATGTCTAGCTTTCTACAAATTTATACTTATATATTTCAATTTTTAAAGTTGATAATCCGAGAAGTGACTAATGTCATTGTAGTTATTCTTACGTGTATGTGAGTTATATCACATTAGAATTGATTTTTTAGCTTTGATGTTTGCTGATTGATTTTTTCCTAATGTTTTCCTTGCTTCAGGCTTGTGACCATTTGGGTGTTGTGATTGTAACGTGAGTAATGTGTGTATGCACTCAAGAAAATTAATGAATTTTCTTTCTTTTTTAACGCCATCTGTCTATCCATGTCCTTGTCATGTGAAGCATTGCATTTAACAAGTGTGCTTCTAATTTGGTCTTGATTTGCAGTAACTTCCAGTAGTTTTTATTTTTACTTATCCCATGTTCCCCCATTTTCTTCCAGTGTACTTTTTTTCCTCTTCGTCATTGGATGCTGTTGCTGTTTTCTGGTTTATAAATTCTGTCGTTCTGCTCTTGACTGTGTAATTCCCAGTAGTAACAAGTATCAAGAGGGATACCAAGGTAAGTACGTATAATACCTTAAGCTTAATTTTCTCCATAGTAATAACTATCTTCCCAGGTGACATTCCCCCCCAGCATCAATATCCCATGCAGTCGTATCCACAAAGTGACCAAGGCCACGCTCAAGAACACTCATTCCCACCTAATGCGTATTCTCAAAGTCATGGTTATGCGCCAAATACGTATCCCCAAAGTCACGGATATCCTAATGCTTATCCTTCACACCCAACTTATTGATTTCATATCGTCCTTAATCTGCTTCTATGTGATATACAAAGACCTCTTGTACTTTCTTTTGTAAATATCTTGGAGCTTATGAACTTTTAGCATTATTCGGTGACTAACCACGATAAATCTTAACAACGTTTCGTTCTATGGTAGGCATAAATCTTTTTGTTCCGTGCTCTTTATAATATTGGTGTACCACTTTCTTTATAGATCTTAAATAGTACACATATTAGATCTACTACGTGGATTCTACATCAATTATGGTCACTACCTTTTGATAGTGGATAACCGTATAATGTAAGACCACACTTAATCGATGTCTGAGACCAGAAATGCTTGGATGGAATCAACGTGTTAATAATTATTAAAAATGTTAGCAATGCGAGAAATACGTTACTCTTGTACAATATTTAGAAAATTAACAATGTTCAATATTCATTGTGACATACATTGTATTGAGTATCGCGTGAGACGAATAAGGTCCAGAAAGACACATAACATACATCGAAAGCAGCTGCCGATTAGGGTTAGCACATGGTACAGAGCGGCGAGACGTGTGAGTTGCAAGATTAAGAGATTGTACTATTCATCAGTAGTAAATTACGAGGTATACAAATTAGACTCGCAAGATGATATGAAACAGAAAACTGTGACAAACTATACATGGAACCACCTCAACGTAAATACGCAGTAAATGAGCAAATACATTAGCTAAGAGAATAAATTATGTGTACAGAAAGGTAGCTTGAAAGATGGTCATGCACCATGAGATTCATACAATAATACTAGAGTAAGGGTTCGCCTTACTTACAGAGGAAGTACAGAGGGGGCTGGTAAGTGAGCCACTTCGTCGTAATCAGTATTGCTATAGCGTGAATGAATCGAGCGATGTTTTGCCACTGATGACAAACGAAACGTGTCATGAATACAGCGTAGAACACCAGTGATATTCCCTATGCATATGCCAGATTCTGCTTCCATTTCTGCAGACCACGGCGTAGGCCCTGAATGTTGAATAATCAAATATCGAAAACTAAGAACAATTATTTAGATAGCTTCCTATTTGTATTCAATTTTGAGTTCGCACTTTATTGAATGTTTAATAATTATTTAAGCTCCTTATTTTTTAGTTTTGCAGAAAACAATATTCTTCACTGAAAGGATAAAGATTTATCACTATACTGTTATAATTCGATAAACTATTATGTATGATTTAAACAAATCATTCAACAATGCTATTGATGTTCTAAAGAAAACCTTAAAAGAGCGAGACACCCTATATGCTGATATATTTTAACGAGTCTTACCAGTCAATACGTTAGCGTAGCAAAGACAGGCTGCTGCAATATATGACGGTCGATACGACAAGTATGTAACATCAAGAAGTACCAAATCAAGAAGCATATTGAGAGCATTAACGGTGCGACGACTAGCCCTCTGTTGTTTTGCGAAACGGCTAGCAAACCATTGTGAAGTTGGTGCAGCAACATCAAAGTTTAGCTCACCGAGAATAACTCGTTCCATTTGCAAAATCTAAAATATTGCAATCAACCGGATTGCACATGAAAGCTTATTAACAAAAAGTAGAAAAGTCGTACTTGAGGAGCAGAGTATGTATCATCGGTAATATAAACAAACTCCTTTAGTTCTGGAGGATAAATCTCTTCATATTTTCTGAAATCAGAAAATAATAAAACAAAACACCAATCAGTAAACGAGAACGTCTTACGCTGCGATCATCATAGCAGTAGCTCCAATAAGCTGTAAACGGGCGCGTTCAGCACGAAATCGAGATAACGTTCTATCGACAAGTGAAATTGACAAATGAAAAGTTTCCTACAAGATATGAATTTAATAATAATAATAATAATAATAATAACAATAACAATAATAACAATGATAATAAGACTACCAGAAATTCCTTTCGTATCCATCACAGAATAAAAAGTAAATAACAATCATACCTGATGTAAATTGTACTCTTGTGTAACATCACTGAGCCAGTCAATCAAAATAGCTCTCATTTCAGAAGTTATATCAGTCTGTTTTTCCATATAGTTTGCTTTTGGCCGGACTTTTGTTTCACGATCGCGCATATATCTAGATGAGACTATTATTATCTCTAAATTAGGGTAAAATAGCTCCAGTCATAACTCGAAAAACAGCAATCGCTTATCTACCTATAAACGTCTTTGCTGAATTCTGGATTACAGTAAATAAGATCTTCATGAGCTTCTTTCTCCGATTGAGCTGTCATGTATTCATCCTTGCTGTCTAGTTCATAGTCTAATGCACTGCCATAATGAGATGATTGTGTGTCTTCAACATCATCGACTCCAAAATTGGAAAACTCCGATCGCATTGTTGTTGCTCCCGAAGGAGCCTGAGAAATCACGGAAAACACATCCTTAAACAAAAAACCAGATATAAATACATGCATATAAAAGAATGTGAGAAGTTATAAATAGGTAGATATAACCAAAATAGAAAAAAATGTTACAAATAATAGAGAAACAAAAGATAATTCCAAGTAAACTTACATCATCATCTAAATCTAAATCATAGTGTTGTGATGCAATAGATGAAAGAGGTTTCCTAGCAGGCCTGGATTGCTGCTTCTTCAGTGGCGACTTCTTGACAGTTTTTTCAACATGCTAAACATCCATAATAATATAATTTATTTAGTTCAAAGTACCTAAAAACATGCCTTTTTTTTTTTCTCTTCATCGTTACATCTCTTTTCAAGTTGATGGATGATATTATTCTCGACATCATCATCACAAAAAACTTCGAACGACCCTTTAACTAGTGGAGCAATCGGTCGTGATCGGGTAGCAATCGCTATCGGGCGGATCCCCAACTTAAAAAGTCTTGAACATGTCAAAAACATTCAAATAAAACTCAGGAGAGTAACTACAACCACGAAAAATGTAGCTATACCCACACAAGTATTTTCCTTAAGGGGTTCGGCAATGGTAGGATCTGCGTTGTTCCCTATGTTCTGTGTCTTATCGTTGAGAACGAGTAAATTGCTCTTTCCAACTTGACGGGTGAGCTTACCAGGAACTGGCAGGTTTCGATTTCTGGGAGCCAATGAAAGCGGCAGACGAGTAGAAGTGTGAGAATTAACAGCAGCCATTACACAACACTATAAGTCTCATATTACTTTATAGATTAACATGTAAAAATATACCCACCTAATTAAAGTAAATTTATCCCATGTCAAAATCAAAACTTATTACAAATTTAATTGGCTAAATTCAAGCCATAGAACCAAAAATGTGATGCATATATAATTAACTTAGATACATCTTTGTATTCCTACAACGTATTGATTTGAAAGTACTACATTTAACTCCGCTACTACACCTACCTAGTTTAACTGATAGAATGGAATATCATAGTTAGTAGCTTCCTATCACCAAACATGTACTTAAATTTTTTAAACGAAATCTATTTAATCACTATCATAACTAAACACGGGCAAATCTGTTATCCCAGTATATAAATAAGCAATTAACATCTGTTGTAAATGTGAAAAAGTTATTTTCCTCAAAACTATTTAGAGAAGTATTCTCCTTGTTAAAACAAGTGTAATACGAATTGACAGTACTCAAGGACAGTAGAAACGTAAAGGACGCCTATTGATCGATTTATAGACGCCCGATTCTTTTGGGTCACTCTACCCACCTGACCCTCACTTTAAAGTATTAGTAAACCACACTTCACGGAACACTATCATAATCACAAGCACCTATTATTAACAAATAACCAATACCTTTAAAATGTCCTTTGAAATAGATGTGTAAAAAGAAAGCTATTGCAGTGCGCTTAGCCTTTTCGAGAAATTGTCTATAGATTCAACATTCCTAATAGAACCTGCAATATTATAGATTTAGCTGATAACTATGAAACATCGTTAGTACTTAGCATGGTAAATATGGGTAACAAAAATATAAGGTGGTGTATATAATAAAAAAACAATAATGCATACTTGCTTAGAAAGCAACAAAAGATGATATAAGTAATGATAAGAGAACAATGAAACCAGGAAGTTTAACTAACAATATTTCAGTTAACCAACACTGATAAAGAAAACTAGGTCCAAAAGTCAATTAAAGGATCTCACCGCTTTTCAATAATAATAAAAAAATTTTAGAATATGTTTTATAGCTGTTATTTCTCACTATGAAGTTAGTAAATGATATATAATGGATGCAAAAGATAAGCAGAAACAATGTTGACATTTTAATAATAGCTTAAAAAGCTAGGAATTTTATGAGTTCTACCTGAATTGTGAATATATTACATATCCTAAGTCGAACAAAGAAAAATATTTGAACTTTATAATGCAATTTTTGATAGGCAGTACTGACATTTTATTAACTTGTAGCATATAGGTAATTATAATTATATTTTAGAGAAGAATGAAAATTAATATGTCATTCCAAATGCGCTGAAATTAATGATGTCATAATAAATATTTGAAATTAACAATAGAAACAAAACTATAGTGTGCTCTCATCTGAAATATTATTCGGTACGATTACATAAATTAATAAAATACATAGTGAAACTCATAATCGTTTATAGACCGAGAATGCAAATATATATATATATATATATATGTAGTGAGGATAATAAAATACTCAATCCATGTTAGTGGAACAAAAATACCATCTATAAGATTGAAACAAAACGAAGTGAGAGTGAGATTCCAGGAACCCACTCAGAGGTAGGCCATAACAAAATAGTATCAACAAACAAATTTTTCCCGGCTGACACAAAATTGGTCTTAGTGGGAACCCTGCATTTTCTGAATTTTTTGAGTCTCACTCTCCATGCAGATATTAAATCAACGTTATGGGGGTAGAAATGGTTAACTTAAGAACAATAATTTTTTTATTATTGATCTATATAATAACACTATTAGGCAATTTTTATAGCACAATAAACAAATTCACTTTAGTATATTATGTCAGTTGTTCATAGGTAATACTGTATTTACTAATTTAAATACTATATAATTGTTTATATTCGATTGCTAAAGCGCTTTAAATTTACTTACGTATCTATTTAAATACACTATTAATTATTCATCTGAGTATGGCAACTGACTGATACAATTTTCGATGTTAAAGCTTATTAGAGCACAGGAATTAATGCTGTCATCGTCTAATTAAAGAAGAATTATAGGTAGTTTTGGATTTGACTAGGTTTAAGTTTACATTCTTACGATATTTTTAAATTATTTGAATATATTTCGATACGAGTTTACTTCATTTTTATTTTTGTATGTTGAAATTATTTGGATTTAGGCTTATTCTTTCACTGTTATGTTTATAATGCTCACACGCATTACTCAAAGGTTAAATTCACGTACAGCATCAATACAGCCATGTTAGTTTTTTATATGCCATATAAGGTTTTTTTGTTTTTAAGGGGGGTGAAGTAGTGTGCTAAGTTTAATGTTACATTTATTACTTTTGGGGTTTGTATTGTGAATTACGTAAAGTGCACTGTGAGACTCCAATAATCTGAAGAGCGATGTAACAGGAATACTTAGGTCGGTTGTTACGTGCACGTTGGGAGCGAGGTTATCTAAAAGATTTATACCACCGACGACAGCTTCTTGGTGCAGATCCCGTAATCAGTCGGTCATCATATCCAAATTGGTAGTTTCTTTTTCGTTATATTTCACTTGACTCCGGCATGTAAATACGTACTTATTTCTGGTGGGATTGACAGGGTCGGTTTTATTAGAACTATTTATGCCGGCCCTGGTTTTAGTTCTTCCACTCGCTTCTTTCATGGGTCGAAAAATACGGCATTGGAATGGGCTTCTATACAAACTTCAATAGATATTAATTCGGAAGATTTCAAACAAAATGAATTCCAAATGCAACTGATCGTTGATGATCTTCGTGCGAAAATTGCTAAGATTGCGGAAGGCGGCGGAGAAAAGGCTCGATCACTACACAAAAGTCGTGGAAAGTTACTTGCTAGAGAGCGAATTAATGCTTTAATTGATCCTGGAACAGCATTTTTGGAACTAAGCCAATTAGCTGGTTATAAGTTGTATGGAGATGAAGAAGTACCGGCTGGTGGTATTCTTACTGGCATAGGATCAGTCACTGGTCGTCTTTGTATAATCGTAGCTAATGATGCAACTGTGAAAGGTGGTACCTATTATCCGATTACTGTCAAGAAACATCTCAGAGCTCAAGAGATCGCAAGGTAAAGTAGTCTCAGTCATAAATATTTTTTAGAAATTTAAAAATGTATTTAATCACAACAGTATTAAACATTTTAAATGATTTATTGGAGTTACATTTAGAGAAAACGGTTTACCTTGTATCTGTCTAGTAGACTCGGGTGGTGCAAATCTTCCCCGACAAGCTGATATTTTTGCCGATAAGGAGCATTTCGGACGTATTTTTTATAACCAGGTAGTAATGCCATGATTTTTTTTTTCAAGTTTGTGATTGTAAAACGTAACAAGATGGTATTTTAGGCCACTCTTAGTGCACAGGGTATACCACAACTAGCCGTAGTTATGGGTAGTTGCACAGCTGGAGGCGCCTACGTTCCAGCTATGTCGGATCAAGCCATAATTGTGAAAGGAAATGGAACAGTATTTCTAGGGGGACCACCACTTGTTAAAGCTGCCACAGGAGAGGAGGTGTGCTATATAGTAGTCATACTCGTAGCTTAGTGATTCTTCATAGACTATTAAACTATATTTTAAGATCTCGGCTGAATCTCTCGGAGGTGCAGATCTTCATTGTTCTGAGTCTGGGGTTACTGATTATTATGCACTTAATGATACACACGCCCTTAAGATGGCCAGGAGAATAGTTACAGGATTGAGGCCACCAGAGAAAGCTACTAATTTTGAATTGAAACATGGTTAGGGCGTATATAGACTTATATTCTCATACTAATGAAAATACGGTCACTTAAAATATTACATTTAGACTAAAACTGTTAGATGTATAGTACTGTATCTAAATACTAAAAATTAAAAAATTATAGTATTTCAGTTGAGGAACCTCTCTATCCAGCTAAAGAATTATATGGCATCGTTGGTACAAATCTAAAGAAAACATTTGATGTTCGAGAAGTGATTGCTAGAATCGTAGATGGTTCGAAATTTGATGAATTTAAGGAGCGTTATGGTGACACTCTGGTTACCGGTAGGTAGTTTGCAGGATTTCGGATATTTCTTTAGATCGAATATACATTATTTATAGGATTTGCATGTATCTATGGACAACAAGTTGGAATCCTTGCTAATAATGGAGTGCTGTTTTCTGAATCTGCCTTAAAAGGAGCTCACTTTATTCAGCTTTGTTGTCAAAGAAAGATCCCACTTTTATTTCTCCAGAATATCACTGGATTCATGGTGGGACATGCTGTAACTTATATTTGTATTTAAAAGAATTTAGATTAAAGTAGTGGTAAAGTACTTATTATATTTTGTTAATTTAGGTTGGACGTGATGCTGAAGCTGGGGGTATTGCAAAACACGGTGCAAAGTTGGTGACTGCTGTAGCGTGTGCTTCTGTACCAAAGATAACTGTTGTAATTGGTGGATCATATGGTGCTGGGAATTACGGAATGTGTGGTCGTTCATACAGTCCTCGTTTTCTGTTCATGTGGCCTAATTCGCGAATTTCGGTTATGGGTGGAGAACAAGCTGCCAACGTTTTATCTACTGTGCAAAAGGATAAGCGGAAAAGAGAGGGAACCATTTGGACAGATGTAACTGCTGGTTTAATTGTATTCGTGAATCTATGTATTTTCATGTTTTTAGTTCATCTAGATTTAATTATGACTTTTTATAGGGAGAAGATATTGCTCTTCGAAAACCTATAGAAGCCAAATTTGAGAAAGAAGGTCATCCGTATTTTGCTTCCGCGCATCTTTGGGATGACGGAGTTATTGATCCTCAAGATACTAGAGCAGTAGTTGGATTAGCTTTACAGGCAACACTTCAAAGATCTATACCGGATACAAAATTTGGAGTCTTTAGGATGTAGATAATCTAGAAATCGTGGAGAGCTGGGCCGATATTTTTCTATTCCCCTTATAGCTAGTTTTAATAGAAAATAGGGTGGTTATTATAACTATCTGGGAATTGTTAAACGATTACAAATAATGTAATTTATTGAGTTTATACTGCCTTAAACAGTACTGAGTTGTGATTTACAGTTGATGTTTACGGTTGTTGTTTCACAAAATAATTGATAAACATTGATGCTTGCGGTTTAATTTTTCCGCTTATTATGATTTTATGGATTTTGCCGGGGTCGAGTTGAGTTGTTAGAACATTAATCAAAGAGTGTAGGTGGAACATATATTTCCATCTTTTTTCAGGAACTATTCATCTGAAATCCATGCTTTTGGACATAGGATCGGCGCACGTGATGTATCTCACCAGGATATCTCAAAAGTTTGTGATAATTTAGATTCTGGGACGTGTATTACCTTAAATATTCCATGTTTACTCAGGCTTTAACTGCTGAGTCGTTTTTCTCGCGTAGTAATGTCGAAGAAGTTATTGGAACGCTTGCAGGAAATAGATCTGAACAAGAGAGCAATATAGAGCTAAATAAAGAAGGTTAGAACAGTTAATTATTTTAAGTAGGGTTCATAGACTTATAGTACTTAAACTAATGGAAGTTTTGGAAGCACCACTCTACACGATAGCTACGAGTAAGTTTGTTTATCAGAAATTTTTTTTTAGGTAGGTCTAAACTGATTCGTTTCTTATCGTCGTATCTACGTTTTCATCTACCACATTCCCCCGAAGAACTTGTAGAAGCAGTAACATCCCAACTAACGTCTGACAAAGTGCTTGCTAATATCGCTAAGCATATAGGTGAGTTATGCAGCAACAATTTAGATGTTATTTGTTTTGTAGCAGCCCATTTAGGACTGGATTTATTGGTGCGTACTGGGGAGTATCCTCCGTTAGACACTTCTCTGGCTGATGCTTTTTGCGCTCTGATTAATGTTGTGGGAGAGAGTCGAGCTCGTGCATTAGTAATTGACATGGTTGTACCACAACTGATAGATATCGATTTTGCTGATATTTTCCCACTTTGTGATCCTTTAGCTGTATTATCTGATCTACTCAAGCAACAAGGAGCAACAGAGGTAATAAATAAAAGTACTTGAATATACAAATTCAACTTTTATGCTAAACTATGCGTTCATTTTTCAATTGATTTTTTCATAATACAACTTTAAGGTTGAGCCACGTTTATTGAGGTCAGCTGGTGAGATTAGTGCACAACCGGTGTTTGTTGTAGGTTTATATAAGGATAAAAAGGAATTGGTTGGACAAAGTAAGTGACTCTCTAAATATATATAGTAAATAATTAGGAAAGATTTATTGATTTTTAGGTGCTGGTGAATCACTAGAAATTGCAATAGACATGGCTGCTCGTGAGGGTCTTCTTCGTCTTTGGGGAGTGTCTGTAGATAGGTTCGTTTTTCATTTCCATATGAAACGTAATATAATGTTTTCATTTTTCAACATTGATTTCAGAATCTTTTTATTTGGTGAAAAGGCAAGACAAATTCCTTTCGAAAATTTTACGAACGAAAATTATAGATTGAAAGACAAATGCAGTGCAGGGTTAGTTATATATTCTAAAATAAATTGCAATACTGTCATTTAAAGATATTTTTTAAGCATATTTTATCTGTAGCTACGTAAATTTTATTATTTATTCATATGAGCTACCAGTTTCACATATCAGCCTCGATAGTTTTTACTATTATGTCATGAAATTCCACTATTGGATTTTTTATTTATTTCAGAACTAATCTTTCTGTGCAGAAGTATATAAACGATGAAGCGTTAAATATTGTTGAGGTTGCCATGCAGTATAGAAGTAAGGTAGAGGACGTTGTTGGAAAGAGCTATACTAGAAGACTAAGGTATTTCGCATATTTTTCTATACCATTCTTCTTTAAATTTAGCTCTCTACATTATATAGCAAATTGTTAAGGCACAAATTTTCACGCGGATCATTGGCCAGGCGCTCATTCAGGTACCTTGTAAAGCCAAAAGTGTATACAGTTTCATAATAATATTTAACCATTGAAATTGTCAGTTGTTTTACATTGTTGCTACATTTATGTCGTTATTTATTATAGTATTGGTATTCGTTGTAATTATAAGGTTTCCTAAATCTCCTTATTGAATGACGAAAAATAAAACGCTTTTGAATTCTACATATATTTTATGGAAAGCAGATTGTGAGCTAACTCAGTTATCATTGTCCAGTAAAGAATTAAGAAATATTCCACGTCCTATTTAAAACTTTCTGGGAAATCCATTGGAGTACAAAGTAAATCATTCAAGTTATTCAATGAAACTGATATTCGTGTTGATGGTAAGCTTAAGGTCAGTAGCTCATGGATGCTTGGGATAGTAACGATGTTTTTAACAGCTTGTTGTATGCAACTGCGATATTATAACTTCAGACGTATTATTCTTAATAGTTACTGCCGTCCTTCCCTACCTGACATACTTCGAGTTGGAGATCAGCATATCCTAATACCCAGCAGTCACCGCTCATCTTTAATAGATCTGATGTTTTTACATATTTCTAACACCATAAATGTACCTTCTCATTTCAATTGATGAAATAAATTGTGTATATCTTAGGTGGGAGCTCACGGTTTGCACATCTTACAGAATTCATAGGTGGTACAATGTATGTTATTAAAAACCCAGTCGTGCTGGACCCGATTGATTTTACCCCAATAATTATAAACCTGTTCCTAAAAAATAAAATTCCCTCCAAATTTGACGAGAATATGGGAAGTGTGTCAACGATCCGAAACCATCTAGCTTCGAGTTGTGAAAGAGATTTTGACACGACTTAAAATTGAAAACTAATACATTAGGAAAAATTACCAGTCCCTAGCGGGAGGTTCCACTCTTTTTAAACTTAAAAAATCGTTGTAATGTTGCCTAAAACCAATCATGAAACAGATCCTATCAATTCACTTGATTATACAGATTGTGGCCTGTCAATGCAATTAATGTTTGAGAATTCAGCGTAAATAATCTGATCAACGGTTTTAATAAAGAATATCAGAATGGATGACGTGTTCCCATATTAGTTTCTCTTGCTTAGAAAATGTACTGTCTTTCTACGAACAGTTTCACTACAATATCTTAATCTTAACAATATTTATCATTGTTCTAACATAAACATTCGCTATTTTTCAGTAAATATATAAATAAGAATTGAGTTCTTAAATGGCTTTATCGTATCAAATAAAACTATTACGCTCTAATGTTTAATTCTTTGCTGCATAAAAATATTCAAGATTCAATATACTTGTTGGCGTGAAAAACCAATTTCTAATAGACGTCTCTAACCTTTCAGACGTTAATGTACCTAGGTATAGTTACGAAACACCTAGGTTACATGATAACTTATAAAACTAACAAAAAAAAAACAAAGTACAATTTAGATTATTTTTAATCCACATTCTGGAAGAGAATTGCAATACCTTGTCCGCCTCCAATACAAGCAGAACCAATGCCATACCTAAGGTTGCGTCTTCTGCAAAAGCTCAAAATTTCGGACATTAATATTTCAAGAAACAATGGAATGTTTGCTATTATCAAGCAAATATATACATATATTTTCTAATGTGAGGAAAGATTATAACCCACTTAAGCTCGTGCGTTATATGAACACTAATCCTAGCTCCAGAAGCACCAAGAGGGTGTCCAAGGGCAATTGCTCCTCCATTTAGATTCAACTTATCTATTGGAATCCCTAGTTCTCGCTGAACAGCCAAAGATTGTGGAGCGAATGCTTCGTTAATCTGAATATAGTTTCGTTAAATTGTATTTACAAAACATTAAAGGCACGAGTATACCTCGAATAGGTCAATATCTTCGATCTTGAGACCAGATTCACGAAGAACCTGGCGAATGGCTGGAGCAGGTCCTATTCCCATAATGGAAGGATCACATCCTGAATAGTTTTACAATATATTTTAATTTCATAGATACTAGTTTATCACAACAACCAACCAACTGCTGCATATGCCAGGACTTTTACAAGAGGTTTAAGCCCATTCTTGGAAATAGCTTTCTCATTAGCTATGACAAGTGCAGCAGCTCCATCCGAAATACCCTGGAAATTTAAATACATGAAATTCGAAATATTCAAAAGACTTATAAAATAATTACCGAAGCATTTCCCGCGTTAACAAGACCATTTTCTTGAAATACAGGCTTCAATTTTGCTAAAGATTCAGCGGTTGTTGGCCGTGGGTGCTCATCAACCTATAAACATGTTTTAAATGCAGCATAAATCATATCAATGCTAATTAAATTTTATATGGATAAGCATACTTCAAATACTTCTACACCACTACGTCCCTTTATTTTTATAGGTGCGATTTCAGATTTATACAGCCCAGAATCATTTGCTTTCTTCCAAAGTGTTTGCGAACGCAAAGCGAATTCATCTGCATCAGAACGAGTTACCTATAATAAAACATTTTACTAGAAAATAATTTGACATTTTTTTTTAGATTGAAACATACATATTAAATGAGTCTCACCTTGTACTGAGCACCGAGTTTTTCTGCAGTTTGACCCATTGCTAATTTGACATATGGATCTGAGAGAGACTCCCACAATGTATCCTCGAACTGGGATAAAATGTACATATTAATAATTATCATCAGAACTGTTACATTTATATTACGTATTAATTTAATATAGGTAGAAATCCTATTACAGCTATAGCTCTGCCTCTACTATATTTTTTTTTATATGATAAGTCACTACAAGTGACCACAACGAACCTCATATTTCTTTCCAAGCGCTGTTCCAAAACGGATATTCCTCACGGCGAAAGGAACTTGTGACATGTTTTCTGAACCACCAGCAACAACAATTGAAGACTCACCTAGTTTAATTTGCTGGAAAACTCAATTCTGTGAAGATGTCTCAAATAAAAAATTATGTCAAATCTAACCTGTGCAGCACTAACAACTGCTTGAAAACCAGAACCACATAACCGATTGACAGTCAGCGCTCCAACATCTTGTGGAATCCCACTACGAAGACCGATATGACGAGAGAGGTAGATACCATCCTTTGAACTAGCCACAACGTTACCTGATTTATATAATTATGAATAAGCAAAGCATAAGGTGATTAAAATATAAGAATCATCTGTATACTATATATATATATATATAATCTACCAAAGATAACGTGATCAATATTCTCAGGTTTAAGTCCAGAATGTTCCAGAGCTGCCTGTGTAGCAACCACCCCAAGATCTGTAGCCGTATGATTCTTCAATTTACCACCGAAGGTACCAAAGGCAGTACGCTTGGCTCCCACAATAAAAACTCCTGTAGTAGTTTAATTAAAGTATTATATTAAGCGAAAAGAATCCGAAACTTTCACCTGCCTTCGAAGACATCGTAGCTGCCAAGTGAACTGCAAATAGATAAAAAATAACAATAATGTGTCTACGTATAAAAAACTGAAAATATATAGCGGTACAACAAACAAACAAAATCTCTTATATAATACAGGTCACAGCACTGGGCGTTATACGCACATGCAGTCAATTATAGGGCAAAGTACAAAGTCTATACAACACCACCAACCACAGATAACACATCACATCGCAAAAAGAAAAATCCTAATGCAGTGTAATGCTAACAAAAGTAAATAATGGTCAGTAGAAACTGATTAACTTCCACCAAGATGTGGTAAACTAATTTTTCATTTATTCGTATTTAGTTAAAAGATATAACAACGCATAATAAAACTGTTACGACATGAAAACACCAAACACCGGCATCAGTGAGATACTTAAAACAATATAAAACTTATACACCAGATTTCAAAACGAGAAAGCTGAGATTCAAAACTACCTTAGCTAAATTTGGCATTAGAAAAATCCATCTCAGGGTGTTGGTCCATGAACCTGAAAGGAGCGTCCAAAAATATATTATCATATATTCATTTTTATGGAACAATATTATAATAACAAAAAGTATAAATAAAGGAAATTATAGGCCTTAGTAATAATTTCAAAAGAATATACTTCCACAGAACCAACTTTTTAAGGATGTCTTGCTTTTTCTTCTCTTCACTAGTGGGTAAACCAAGCTCCTTTTGTCGCTGGTCATACATCATTTTCTCGACCTATTAAGATCTTTAGTATTTCTAAATATGATTAAGCACCAAAAACTGGAATTAATATATACAATTAAACAAACCATAGCTCTTGTTTCACCATCGAGATCAGATAGCTTAGAGTTCTCTGGCTGTACTTTTTTTGTATTTATTTCAGGATCACCTTCCACCAGATATGTCCACCACTCCATATCATTACTCTGTTTAATTATACCTATTATGTATTCCAAAAAAAATCACTAGTATTTCGAAAATCCATAGTTTATAAGAAAAAAGCGAAGAAAAACAAGCCTTAGATACTTTAATGAACTAGAAAATAACACTTTTCCTACCTTCTCCAAAGTAATAACAACATTTTTTTTGTCTTCAAGAACCCATGCAGAATTCTCCACTTTGACCTGCATAAAAAGAGCATAAAATAAATGTAATGAGGCATGTAAGTAGTAAATAACCCAAAGTAACACTTAGATCAATTTTAAAATGTTCTCACGGGAGCCTTCAGAGCGCCGTTAATAACTGGAGCATGTCCCTTCAAACCTACATATAGGTGAGCCTTCTCTATTCGCACTTCAACATCACGCGACTTGATTGCGAAGCCCACTTTGAATGGGATGCGCACCTATATACCATGAATAATTTATAATTACTCTAATTACCAATCTGAATATTATTTTAAAATATAAAATACAATCAAACGCTATTACTTAAACAAACTCAGTGCAAACCTTATTTTAAACAATGATACTTACTCATAAACAAACCTCAACTTCCTGAAGGGTTTGAGTCCATTGGTAGTTCTCCAAATCCGCTCCATTTCCAGCATTTGGAGCCATTTTACCATCATCATTTTCCTCATCCTCCTTTTGAATAGGTTCTTCAACGATATCTTCGTTTTTATTATCCCCAGACAGCACACGTTGCGATCCGCTAATAACCAAAGCAGCAATACCAAAAACTACGTCACAAATTTACAATTGCGAACTCAACTCAATATATTTTTACTTAGTTTATATTAAAAAGGAACCATCCTACAAAAAGCCAACTTACTGCTTTTTCTCAAACTCAACAGCTTCAGCATCAGTGATTTCCTTGACCTTATTCTCTGCCTAAACATAGCAATAAGTTTAAACACTTGTAATAATTTGCAATATACATGCAAATCACGATAACTAGATTACCATTGCTTTAAATTGCGCTTCTTCTTTAGCTTTTTGAGTAGCTCGTCTTTCGATCAATTTACGTTCTTGCTCATCCTTTCGTTGGCGTGCTTCAGTCGCTTGCTTAAGACCAGTACTTAACCAGATAGTCAATATGTGTAGTATGTATACATTATCAATAACTCATATCACCGTCAAACTACATCCTACAATTCATAAACTATTGCTTGAAAAATTACTTCAGAAAAAAAATACCTTAATGGCTTCCTGGCTATGTTTATCAAAAGCCGAGAGTACCATTGCTTTAGCCTCATCTAATCCAGCACCAGTATAGAAGTCTGTTTTTCTAAAATGATCTCTTTATTTTGTCTAGCAAACTATTAAAACATATTCAACATAGTATTACCTAGACAAAAAACTAAAGATAACATCGAATAATTCTGGCACTCCTCCACGCATTTGTTGGGCCAGTGAGAGTAGAACAGTGTCATATTTATCCATATCAGTCATCTCTAAAATAATATAGAACACCTTCCACCACAAAACATCTGTATCATGACGATATGAGGTAACTAAAACTTTAATAACAAGGTTAACGGTAATTTTATTTAAAAATATATTTACTTCACACTGTGATACAAAAAGTATATGCCATCTTTTACTATTATACTATAAATACAACGGGAATACCACTGAGCTTACTAAACATTGTATCTTCGAAAATATTTTTTCTCGAAAATACTTTGATATGAGCTCAAAAGAAAGAGCAGGAAATTAAACGAAGATAACTTTTTTCTTTTAAAAGTAACTTCCCGCCTATTATAGATTACATCAAAGCCGTGTTAGCCTAGACAGCCAAGTGATGCAGCTGGGTCGAACCACGCATTGTTAGACACACAGAGTAACCTCACTTGGTTTGGAGACTAATGAAAAATGGCCCTAAACCCTCCATCGTTATAGTGTTTAATATTAACAATGCTAATATTAAGTACCTTCATAATCTTCACTTTGCTAAGTACATACTAATATATCATAGTTACAACTCATATTAGTTCTACTCTTCGTTAATGTCGATTTCCAGACTTTTCCAACCCGATCTCCATATTTCTATCAAGAGACAGGCCATTATTTAGCAAAATAAAATTGATAATCTCATTCATGTCTTTGTAATCAATAAACATAGGTTATAGACTTTATTTATTGCCTTCAATACATAGTAAAAAACAGAAAAATAACATGGGATATACCTTGTATAAGAAAAGAGTAATTGTTAATTCTCTAGAATGTCAGTTGTTAGTAATAACGATCCGTTATTTTGATATATACAAACTATCGAGTTCTGGAATTACTAGAACTCCATCATAAACTCCGTTTTCTGCGGCATTCGTGGCGGTCGCAAAAACGCGTTATCGTAGACCTGTGTTAAATGGAATACAATTCCAACTCATTAAAAATATACGTAAATGTAATTATTTTTTGTACTAGGTCACGTCATATATCTAGACGAATTTTCCACCGAATAATGTAGTTGGATGAAAAAATTAGCTAAATCATCAGTTCTAAATTGATAGCACCAGTATTTCGTTGAATATGTATATTACAATTTTAGATTACCTGTTCATCTCCCTGAATATTTGCATTGTTTTGATTCCCTGATTGTGTGCAAACAGTACTCTCAACATTTTCATCATCTGCCAACTCTTCCGAAACCAAACACGAAAGATATGGGCGTGATTCTAGTGAAGGATCCAGTACTGAGAATATATATATATATATACATATATATATAACCTTTTTACTGTATTCAAGAATAATATATAAACATAAGTTATACAGAATACAAGAGAAAACTAATATATACCAGAACAATAAGTAGGAATTTTTCGTCGTACTAAGCTTGTTTCTGTCTCTTCTAATACGAAACCATTATCTTCTTCTCCACTAGATTCTGAAGGAGCTGCCTCCTGTAATAATACTTAGTTTGAAACAAATTCCTAGTAAAAGATCTACATTTGAAACTATAAGAGAGAGCTACTAAATCCATCATTTGCTCAATGTAGTACTACTAATGATAACTAAACATTGCGAGTCAATGATAATGTCATTTTAACCCATAGAACGAGACCATAAATTAATGAACTCACTTCCTCTCCATTGTCGAATATATCTTCATCCGTGAGTTGATCTGGAATCTTATTACTGGCAAGAGATTTTCGCATTCGTTGCGTAGCTCTAGCCTGACGTCGTGCAGCAGCTCGCGCTTCTCTTTGACGATCACGATCTGCCATCTAAAATGTTATTTAAACACAGGTGTTTAATTAATTAATCATATAATCTGCAATTGTAGAAAATACTCTTTCCTATTTTCCAAAACACGGGGATTTAATGTGGTTATCTTACGAAAATAGATTTATAGAATTAAGAATAAATATGTAATATGGAGTTGGAAATTAGATCTTCATCAACTTAAGAAAAAGAAATCTGATGTTTTATAAAACTCCCTTCTTGTAAAAGATTATGATCAAAGATTCTAGAAATATAGTACACCACTGCAATTTGCCTGCTTATATCAGTAACATGAAATGTAATATCCACTAATAGCTATGAGATCCGAAAATATCTTTGACATGAAATTGATTATCCATAGCACATGGAACGATACTCTGCATTTTTTGAATGATTTGGTATTTACTCAAATTTAGGCAGATAATCAGGACGTGTAATACTGATTAAATTTGATTTAAATTTCTATAGTACAATTAATTCAGTACGTGTATTAATGCAGTAATTATAGAATTTTACGAAAATTACCGCCTGTCTGGCTTCTTCTTTAACCCTGTCTTCATACTCTCTGAATAAACTCGTCCGTGGATGTACGCGCAACATATAATCAACAAGTGACTGCTCAGTGTCTCTTTTTCTTTGTGCAGCCATTTCTCGTACTTTCTCGTAAGAGGTATCAGGTTCACCAGAAATCTTTAAACAAAACTTGAAATAGTTGAAATACTTACTTGATCGTACAATATATAGGAACTACCTCGGTTCTGATATATGTATGTGGATCAGGAAATGGCGGCAAAAATTCATTAATATGGGGTGGATGCATACGCGAGCGTCCCACACGCAAAGGTGCCAAATTGGATAGGCAACCATGCGTTTTTGCTGGAAATAATATAAAGTGCTATATGCGTTGTTAATAAACAATGAAAAAACGTGGCTTTTCAAAACTGTTATTTAAATTAATACGAAATTCATAATATTGCATGTTTTATATACAGGGTGCGCTAAAAGTTCTGATACAAATTTCAAGTGGAATTTAACTAGCATCTATGAAGTAGCATTTCGCTGTTAATGCAAGCGTGTTGCTTAAAGAGTCGTTGGACAATGTTTAAAATATAACTCACTTCTCTCGTCTCTGAATTGTTATATAATGTCCAAAGCTCTACGCATTACGATAATCCACTTGTACAAGCAAGGAGAGAATAATGTCGCTATTGCTAAGAAACTCTGTTTCAGGAAAATGGCTGTTCATCGAACTGTAAAACGATATAAGGAGCTTGGTCCAGTAGAGGACAATGTTAAGAGTGGAAAACCCAAGTCCTTGGACACTTTTCGCGTTTGACAGATGGTCAAGAAGAAAATCCTCCAAAATAACAAGAGATCGATGAGGAAACTATCTTCTGACCTCAGTATTAGTCTAACATCAATGAGGAGGATCATCAAACATTAATTAAGATTCTACTCACATAAGTTCCGTCGAGCCCACATATTCACGGAAAAAATAATGGTCAATCGTTACGAAAAAGCGTGGAAACTCCTAAGCATCGTTCAGCACGGCTACAGCTTGAATGTGCTTTTCACGGATGACGAAATTTCTACTGTCAACCGAACAATACAATGGTCAGTACTGTAGGCAATTTATTCAACGCAGACATCAGAGACCTGAGAAAACATTCGTAGATACCAGAAGACATTTTCCATCATCTGCCATGGTTTGAGCCGAAATAACCGCATCAGGTAAAGCTCCGTTGGTATTTGTCAAGAAAATACCAAAATTAACTCTAAATACTACCAAGACGAAATTCTATTGAAGGTAGTAGTTTCCTGAGCTCGAAAACATTTCAGATCACAGAACTGGGCACCAATTTATGGAGCCAAAACAACTGTTTAGCTATACCGACAGCAATTTCCAGATTTTTGAGGCAAAGACATTTGGCCATCAAATTCATCTGATATGAATCCGATGGACTTCGCAATATGGTCAATCTTGGAAAATAAGTTGAATAGAACATCCTATAACAATTTGGACTCTCTTAAGGTGGCCTTAGTCAAATCTTGGGAGTAAATAAGTGAAGACAAGCTGCGGTCCATCGTGGGTTACTTCGAGACGCGTCTACAAGCTTGTGTGATCGCAAAATGAGGTAATTTTGAACACCAATTGGACCAAATTATTGTTTCATATCTTATGTATGTCTAAATAAATTTTTATTTCGAAAGTAGTTTTTATCATGAAACTAGGCGACTTGGCATCCGTATCAGAACTTTTGGTGTACCCAGTATAAAAGTGTAAAGTACATTAATAACTTGGGATATCACCAAATAAAGTTTATAAAAAGAAACCAATAAATTAAAATAACTTGGAGACTTACGTGGTGCAATCACAACGCTACCAGTTGTCAACACTTGTTGAAGGAAAGGTGGTAGACTAGCAACATCATGTCCCATGTTAACTAATGCTAGCCAAACGTCCGTTGGAATTGCTACATTTCTTCCAGCAATTTCACAGTTCAATTTTGCACTCACACAGATTGCATTGAGGTCTATGTATGGATATAACAGGAATTTTATAAGTACTGAGTATTTTGCCACTATACAAACGTAGTCTAATAAGTCAGTCCATAATATGTGAGCAAGTTCAAATAACCTACAAGAATTTAAAATATGCGTTATCGTCTCTAGTGTGCTTGGCTGGATAGCATCAAATCCGCTAGTAGTGCATACAGCCGCAACTGCTTGACGAAGAACCTTCTGGAAGACAGTTGCACTGGTCATAGATGGTGCTGTAGCGACACTGCCTTTCGGCAGTTGCACCAGACTGAATTAGCATATTATAAGATAAAAATAATCTAAGCTCAGCAAGAGTTAGTGGATCAACAAATGATATTAGTTAATTAATTGTATGTTGTCATTATATTGGAAGCTAAACTATTGACATAGTAACAACAATTTGTTGCGATGGATTCAATGTAGTAAGAAGAAATAACTAAGAATTGAGATTTGTCCATTTGCAATGTTTATGAGTTTATTCTACAGAAAATTAAATTAAATTAAAACAAATTTACCCACTCATTAACACAACTAGATGAAGGTGCTAAATTCGTAGTAGCCATACTCAGTAAATTAAAAGTGACTCCTTGCAACCCTGATAAAAATGTAAAGTGGATCGGGACTTCAATAATATAGAACGTTTATATCTACTTTTCACGAAAGATTTTCTAAAATTTTATCCTAAAATAATAGTGTTATAACTAGTCTATGGCTTAAATATTCGGATTTAAGTCGTATTTTTTCAAAGATATTTATCTACCTGAAACGCCTAAGAGTTTTATTTATATTCCCCTACTCATTTTATGTAGCTTTTATATAGCTAGTTATCAAAGTCTACATTATATACGACGGAATTATTATTTTGCAGGATATATTTATCGCAACATTAAGTATAGGTCATTCAAATGTAAGCTAACAATAAAAGTAAAAACTGTGAGCCTAGCTGTTAGTTCAAGGTACCCATGGCTCATGCATGCGTATATGGGGTCATTAATATGACGCATTTCACTCGCGCGTTTATTATGAATTGTTATTTGCTAACTTGAATAAATATTTTTTAGTTTTATAATTTTAATTAGTCTATCGCCGTTTACATCCATACTGCAAATATTATAACTTATTCCTAGGTAAAATACATTAGGCACTCTTTTCTATGGCTTAATTTTAAAATTTTTTTAGAGTCACTTGGTTTTTTGTCACTAATATTTTAGCCTGGCTAATTTTTTTAGCTGAAAAACGTTTTTTGGTCATAAATGGTGTGCATAAATACTCAAACCGTCTTTAATATTGATCAAATCAAATCAAAGACCGTCCACAACTTGGTATTTCAACTAATCCATGATGTAAGTGCTAGTTTTTAACTGTTAATAGTTATAGGATATTTTACATTTTGATCCAGTATTGATTAGGCGCTTACTCTTATAGGGATTAAGCGTCAATCTGACATGACAGTTAATAAGTAATTAAGCTTTATAAAATGAAAGTAAAAGTAGTGATTTCTGAGTTTGTTTTGTTTTGTAGTAATGACATTATTCTGCAGTGAAATAAAGTAATAATTTTCATGGAATTAAATTTATATACATTATAGTTTTTACATTTGTTATAGATTACTACTATTACTGAAACCATTCCTCTTGAGAAAGGACAAACTGCTGAAAGTTTGGTGGTGGCTGTAGAGAAAAGTGTGCAACAATTTATAAAGCTAGGAGATGCAGCAATTGATAGTTGTCCCATTCTATGTGGAAGTAAAGCAGCTGAATCGGATCGACGTCATATTATTTTGTTGGATGACTTAAAGAAGGCCTTGTTGGCCGTCCAGGACTCAGGTATCTTTCTTTTTCTTTTTTCTTTTTCTTTTTTTGCATATTTTGTTGTTTATACTTTAGAATAAATTAGTAATTTTAGGGGATTCTGTATTATATGCTGGACGAGAATTAGTCCGTGATAGTTCTTCCTCACAGAAGAGAATGACAGCTGTAAATTTGGGTCGTGAACTTTTGCAGGTTAGTTACATAATTTTGTAAAAAACGTTCCCCACGAAGTGTTATTTATAATACAAACTAGACTTCCTTTTAAATTTTGAATATTTTTTATCAAATAGTTTTTAGGCCATTGCTCATTTCCTAATACTGGCAGATTCTGTGGATGTTGCCATTTTGGTAGAAGGATTAGATAAAGTAAGTGAACTAACTACATTAAGGAACTAATGGAATATTTTATTCATATTATTCTCGTTATATATTATTACTTTGCCTTCAATTTCAAGTATTCAATGATAGAATACATTTGTCGTTTAAGAAGTTATTGTAAGTATATAACCTAGCGTTCCTTTATATATTTTGTAGTGTAATGGGCGACGAACCTTTACATATTCAGCTCCAGTTTTCATTATTTTAGTTTAATTTAGATATTTAAATTGTTTTTATCTTTTAATATCATATATAGATGCTTGCTTTTACTATGATATACATTTTAGATTGGAACTATATTAAAAGGATTAGAAGGCGCAGCATCTAATCAAGACGTTGTTGACCGATATGAGCTTATGATTGCAGAAATTGAAGAAATAGAAGACACTCTGAGGTTTCTTTATCTTAAACATGCAGAATATACTTTCTAGGGATAACACTTTATAATGTAGTATCATTTCTAGTAAACGAATTGTAAATCTGCGTGATCCGAATCAACGCGACGATCTTCTTGCTGCAAGAGGAATGTTGAAGACAATGTGTCCTCTAGTGTTTGCTAGTACTAAAGTATATTTTTATTGGTATCGAATAGTTTTTTTTTGCTGATCTTCAGGTTCAGTTTTAATCGCTTATCAGTAGAAAACTACACTTATAGGCATTTGTACGACATCCCGAGTGTGAGGATGTCCGTCAAAATAGAGATTTCACTCATGAGGAAGTAATGACAACTCTGAGTCAAATGAGTGACATTTTGAGAGGTTCATGAACCATTTTTTAGTTCTGTTTAAAGCTATGATGCGACGTGCATAAAATTTTAGCGATTTCAATAGATTTTAAGCTATTGTTGCGACCTGAATATGTATGGAGACACACTTGAATTTCGGTATTCATGATATATTAATAAGCGATAAATATGGTTTAAATACATTTTCTAAGTGGACTAAATTAAATTATAAATGCTATTTTGCAATGGTATTAGATGAAATTTACATCTACACTAATCGATTTTTCGAATCATTGATTTGAGATGTACTTTGTAATTTTTGTTATTAGCTATGTATACATCAAATATATTGTAGGTGAACGTCCAGAGAACTCATATACTGCTTTTGGTCAATTAGGACATTTAATAAGCGAATTAGACCATTTTCAAGTAAGTTTACTATTTTGCTATAATATTGTCTCATTTGTCGTGTGTTAAAATTATGAACTTTTATAATGTTAAATCAAATTTATTTCAGAATAAAGTTTACCTAGAACCGGGTGCATATAAATCGCACATTCATCGTCCAGAATTAGAGGAACTTCTTGAACGAATTGTTAGCGGTTCAGCATCCATCGCTGATTCAAGTATAAGATTACTAATTATAGCAAGAATATTTTAAATTATTTTTATTGTTGATTGTTGTTGACAAATTATATTAAGTTCAGGTAGTACTAGATCCGATAGAAAGCAAAAAATTGTAAACGAATGCAACAATCTGAGGCAAGCACTACAGGATTTGTTGAGTGAATATGAAAGAAACGTATGTTTGTTATTCCTAATATTATATGATATTTTCATCTATATACTAAATATACTTGTAGTGTGGCAAAGAACAGTGTGAAGATGTTGATCTAGCAATGGTTCTTGTGGGTAGAAAAGCTAAAGACCTAAGACGGTTAGTTTTGAGAACATTTTTATCTCGGATTTTTAAATGTAGATGTTTTATACTCATCTTATTTTCGAATAGAGTTTTATTCCTAATAAGAAATTGGATGTGTAATAGTCAAAGCTTCATAGTTCATATATAAAGTGATTACACCATTTTAGTGCTCCTGATAAACACAATGACTAAATATATGTTAACGTTGTATTCTTGCTTTTGTTTTATGTTCATGTTCATTAAATATTACTCTACAAAAAAAGTATTATCTTCTAAGTTTAAAACCGTTAGTAGTTGTTTTAAAAATGCTGGCATGATTAAATAGTAAATATTATTTGTTTTAAGGCATGTGCGTCGTGCTGTTGTAGATCATGTGAGTGATGCCTTTTTGGATACGCGAACACCTCTTTTGATTCTAATTGAAGCTGCTAGGAAGAGAGATTCCGATGCAACAGATAATGCTGGACATCTCTTTCTACAGCATGCTGCCAAACTAGTAGAGGTGGGGAAAATATTCATAAATGGGTTTTTGATTTATTATGAAATTAATTGCATTCTGAGCCTTTATTTTCTCAATGATTATGCTTTTTTTCATCATTATTTACTGTATTGTACTAAAAATATCTAGAGTCGAATGCTTATAGGTGGCTAATCTGGCTTGCGAAATGTCTGCGGATATAGAAGGAGTTCGAGTAATTCGTCATACTTCTGCTCATTTGCAGAAATTGGCTCCACAGATACCTAACTTACTATTTTTTGATTTTAATATTTTATTGTATTATCTAAAAACTGATTACAGGCTATGGGCATTGAGGTAGTAAGTGCAATGTTGAAATAACTGGAAATCGGATAAAATGTTTTCAATTTTTAGGTAGTTAAGGCTGCCCATTTTCTATGTTCACGAGGTGATAGCAAAATGGCTCAAGAGAATATGGAAATGTTTAGGAATATATGGCAAGAAAAAGTATATTTATAACACAGTTTTTAAAATTAATATTAGTTGGGGTATGATAATAAACTAACTAGTATTAAATCATTTTTAAGGTTCATCTTCTTACTCTAGCTATCGATTCTATAATGACACTCGATGACTTTCTCGCTGTAAGCGAGGCACATATTGTAGAAGATGCAATGACTGGTTTACAGGTATAAAGTGGAAGTTCAGGGAACTATCTAATTATTATGGTCGTATTGGGATATATTTTAGGCTGTACATGATTGCGATGGAGATATGTTAGATCGTGCATCCGGTGCTATTCGCGGTCGATCGCTTAGGGTAAAAATACATTCTATCATCTTACTTAACCTATCTATGTTTTTCGTTTATGTTTAGGTCTGTTCGGCTGTTGACGTTGAAATGGATGCTCTACAATCAAGTCCATATACAGATAGGGTTAAAATGGCTACAAAGAAGCTTCGTGACGAGAGTGAGTTGCTGTCATTGGTATTTTTACATGCTCATATGGTCTGTTAATATAACAAATATGTTGTATTTTTGGAAGCCTTTTTGATTGCTTTCAGTATTATATGACTTTTCATCTCGAGCTGAAGCTGTAGTTACTTGTATTGAATCGAGGGATAGAGATCCAGTTCCAGAAGAACGGTATGATTATTATGAATCTGAGAGTACATATAGATATTTGGTGGTTAATAATGACAAAAAGGCTTAGGTTTTGATATTTATCATTCTTACTAGTATAAAGGTTTGCATTAGCAAAGAAATGGTGAAGATTCTGAAATCTAAAGACCTATGATCTGCTTTTAAATATTTATAATCGTTATTCATACTACAGAGACCGTGACTCGGATGATTTCATTAACGCTTGCACATTAGTTCACGATGCTGTCAAGGAGATCCGAAACGCGCTACTAGTAAATAGAAATCCAGAAGACGTGGACTCAGATAATGAATATGAAGACGATGGCCAAACCAATGCTAACGATAATATAAGCAAGGTTAGAACTCGGGGTGATTTATTAAATAACTTTCTATTAAGTAAAATTTAGGTTTCTGAGGGCGAAAATCAGCAACGTATCATGCGTAGATTGCCTGAAGAACATAAGAAGAAAATTCAGGAACAAATTGATGTATTCAAGGTAGGATGTTATTCCCTATATTTACATTCTGTAAAAATTAATATCGTAATAATGTAGAAAATTACATTTAAATTTAGAATTTTTTTTTAAGATCACTCAAACCAAGTTCGAACGTGAAGTTGCAAAATGGGATGAAACTGGCAACGATATTATTGTTTTGGCTAAGCATATGAGTATGATTATGATGAACATGACAGATTTCACAAGGTATTACGAATTCGTGGTGGTAATTAATATTTTTTCACTACAAATAGTTAATCACATTATTTCAGAGGGCGCGGTCCTCTTAAAACTACGATGGATGTTATAAGAGCTGCACAAGAAATATCACTTGATGGTTTAAAGGTTGGAATAACAGTTGCTCTAGTACTTTCGATATTCATTTTCTTACGTAATGGAAGTAATATTTACCAGCTGAATGCTCTGGCGAAGCAGATCGGAGCAGAGAGTGTCGATTCCAATACGAAACAAGATTTATTTGCTTATTTGTCTAGGATTACACTATTTTGTCAACAACTAAATATTTGTAGTAAAGTAGGTTATACTATTTTTAAAGCTTTTTTTTACCATGCTCTATCTAGATGTATTTAATGTTGTAGATACAAAGTGAACACCATTTAGCGGGATATACTGTATAGTACTCAAGCAGGAGAAATGTATTTAGGTCAAAGCAGATGTTCAGCAAGTTGGTGACGAACTTGTAGTGTCGGGACTCGATTCAGCAATGTCTCTTATTCAAACTGCAAGGAACCTACTTAGTGCTGTAGTACTGACAGTGAAGGCCGCATATATAGCAAGTACTAAGGTATGTCACAATTGATGTATCTAGTATAGTAAACATTAAAAAGTGACATAATTAGAGTTTTTTATTGGAAAAAAAACTTCATACGTTATGGTAGATGGTACAATGCAAATAACATTTCAAATGTGGGAAAAAAATACATAGGTGTTTTAAATTTTTACTAGAAACAAGAACACAGAAGCCGATTTTTGTTTCCACCAGTGGTTTATAAAATAGTAAAAATAGTATTTGTCTAGCATTCTTTGTCTTTAATAAAAACTAGGTTTCATAGTCCTGCCAGTGTATTATATTTAGGTCGTAGTATAAGAACCAGTCACTGATTTCCTTTAAATAAAGATTTTAAATTTAGTTTCGTCGTAATAACGTGAAAGCATCACGCGTTGAATGGCGCATGGCACCTCCGCAGAAGCAACCCCTTGTTCGACCTCAAAAAAATCAGAGTGTGATCCGTCGTGCTAGTGAACGTCGTCCAATGGCGCCGGCACGCGCCTTGGCTGAATTTTCACTAAGTCAATAGCGTAAAGATATTGATGATTCAAATGAATGTAATGATTGGTTTCATTACAACCTAAAGGGCCTATATAAATAATAAATTCTGCATGCGTAATATTTCTTGAATATATATATATATATATATAACATAAATCATCATTTATGGTTTTATTTCTCCAATAAATTCGCACTTTCAACATTTTTTCATTGTTAATAACTTTATTAATTAAACCATCTTCTGAGTTTTTACTGAAATAATTGCGGTTATATACATAGCCAAGTATAAACTATTTTTCCTTACTAAAATAGATGAATAGTCAATTGTTAAAGTTACACCGATTTCTTAAGAATTAATTTCTAATTTTATCAGTGGTAAAATAATGATGCTAGTGTCACGAATATTGGTCTAAATTCAAAAAACATATAGGATAAAAAATTTAATTTTTAAAAATGTATGGATATCGTGGAGTTTGAGGACCGAAGGCGATTTCTCTAACCATTAATTATCGGATATTATAAATCCACGATATTAACTTCAGCACACAACTAGTACCATTAAGGAAACCTCTAATAATTTATCATATTACTGTGATTATTTTAGCTTCCAAGAAAGCATATATTACAAAGTATTTATGAATAATAAAATAGATTAAATTGCAAGCTACAAAACTACATTTAGTGTTTAACTATTTTAGTGCACTATGGGGTACCACAATTTGCTATTAAAGGAATGTTTTATTTCTCAAATATCTTCATATGATATTGCAGCTGATCACTATTATTATTATTATTGTTATTATTGTTTTTTGTTGTTGTTGCTATGTTTATATATATACTGTTATTATTTATGTATACCAACAGATTGAAAATACTTAAGGAGATAGTTAAATCCTGTTTGGATTGACTATGGTATTTCTCCTATAATTATATACGTTGGAAAATAGTAATTGTATAAATATGGACGATGATGAAGAAACTTGGTTAACTCCACAGTTGTCGGCACGTTCGGTTAGTTGAGCTTCTCTAATGTTTTACATTTACTCAAGTTTGAATTGTACTATAATGGATAAGAAGTATTATAGTTTTCTGAATTGATGGTAGTGAAATTCTTTAACTACAGATATTTAGTAGTTATATTACAGATAGATACTCAGTCCAAACCCATTGATCTTAAAGAATGGTTCAATCAAATACCAACATCAGATCGTGCTTCCACATTGAGTAGAAAATTGCAAAAATATGCACAGAAGCGAGCTAAGTTTAATTATATATTTTCTAGAAAGGTTAATTCTTTTAACTATTCAACGTCTTTTAAATATCATTTTTATTATTATTCCTTACAACAGTACTTATATGAACATTATTTCTGAACATCTTTTAATGCATTTGTTTCGTTTTAATATTTAATTTCAAGTTCAAATGTTTTGCAGTAATAAGTTTTAAACATATCATATTTAGTACAATAGCACATTTCTTACTTGATCAAATAATTGTTTTATAGTGCTATGAAATCCTTGTTTACTAGTTGTTTATTTATGATATATATCATATTTAATAGCAAAAATAACGAGGATTTTGTAGCGGTTTAATAATATTGTCCTAAATGACACCGGAATATTATTAGGGTCTAAATTGATTGTTTATGTTATCTTATGCATCACCTGCTTTTCTGCATGCCAATTGGTCCCGTTCGTTGTATTAGGTATGATTTCAGCTGCGCGTGAACGTCTGCGTGCTGGTTCATCACTAGATTCTGTCGAAGAAGTTTCTATGGAACGTAGTGTATCTCCTCAAACTTTATCTGCTCATCCTGATATGTATGGCACAAATGCTTCCTTATGTAGCAGTCCAACTACAGCTTGGTGTACCGTTGAAACTCCGGAGCATTTTTACCACTCAGAATCAGAGTCTTTCGGGACAGCTATAAATGTTGATGATAATGACTGTATTGATCATAGACAAACAGAAATTTATCCGGCTTCGTCATGTTTTCACTCAATTATAAGAGCTAAGGACTGTTATTCAGATACAAGCGCTGTGTCGAATTCTCCTACAAGCTCTCTTACTTCTCATATACCGCTTATTTCCTCTTTGCTATCAACAAATTCCTCCCCTTCTCCTTTGTTTACATCAACTCCAGAACTGGTAATTCACCAACTGAACATTTCGGAATCAGACGATGAATTTTTCGATGCTAGTTCCGATTTGCCAGAGGATCTGGAGCGTGTCGGTTGTAGCATGAAAGATGAAACTGGTCAGTGTTGTGATGTGTTTGGTGTAATTTTTCCTTTGCATCGCATTTATACCTGTGTTGTTGTTATATTACAAATTTTCATTTTATTATTTTAGTTCTTTGACTAAATTTCGGAATATAGCCTGCCTTTAATCGAAAATACTATTTTTACAGTAAACGATTTAATGAGAGAGAGAGAGAGAGAGAGAGAGAGAGAGAGAGGAATAATTAACGAATAAATAAGTCCTATTTAATTCCATTTTTATAGATGCTCTAATGTTCTTTTGTGATTCTAGTTATATGGTATAGTGCCGAAAGAAAGTTTAGATAAGCATGAACGTGCGTCAATTTGATGCAGCAATTATAAATATAGTATAGTCTAATAGTTTATGTTCAGGCATATCGGTTGTGCGTAATAGAGCGATGACTCAATCATTGGCTGAAGTAGAGGAAGAACTTCCTGTTGGAAGGTTATTCATTCAAACTAACATGTCTAGGGCAGCCAAACATATTAGGTATAAGATTTATCACTTGATTTTTTAAAACAATTATTTTCTCTCACTGAAAAATTTAGATCGAATTCGGTGAGTCCACGACCCGTATATTTTAAAAATACATCTGTAGATCAGATCAATTTATCGAATTCTCCAACCAAAAATCAACAAATTATGCGTACAAAGAATTCAGCAGAAAAAGTTACTCTGGTAAGATATTGAAGTTTCTATTTATTCAAATAAAGGAAATAAATTTAACCTTAAGAATTTTTACATAGTGTGTCTAATCTGCAGTTTCATTCAAATGCTCAACTCACAACCACTCCGTTATCGGTACGAGAGGGAACAGTGATCGGTTCAAGACGAACTATAGGAAGTTCTCGTAATTTATCCGTAACAGGCGATGATAATCGTTCAAGAGCAATCAGACGTTCTCAGTTATGTACTCCAATTACTAACTCACAGTCCAATTTCACTTCTACAGAAAGAACTGCACCTATTATTGTTGCCACAATTCAGGTTTGAATGTATTTTTTGTTAATGTAATTAATAGTATTTCATTAATTTTGCTTCCTAACCGTACCAAATCTTAAATGCAAAGCATCACTTCTAATTTCGATTATAACCAATAATACTGTCCTGTATTTTATCAGTCCGAAATTTTGTACCTATTTGGTTGAAAAATATTTGGAATATTCTTATTATATAAATGCTTAATATGAATTGTTCATTAATTTTATGTACTCATTCACTAAGTAATAAATATTGTTTTAGGATTCATCAGCCGTGAAGACGTCATTTGGATCACGACCATCTCTTTCGCATGGTGATCTGAATCCCGATCTGAAGACTGTACAAGATCTAGCCAGACAACAGGAAGAGGGTTTGAAGAGTTTGCCATGATTTTTCTACGTTGAAAAATTAAAAATGCATGTAAATAACTTTCAGCACTACGTGAAGCAGTAATGCAACAGCAACAACTAGAGCGCAAACATTCATGGCAGAGTGAGGGCGTGAAACAGGTGTCATGATCTTTTTCTTTTTAATTTACTATTTCAAGGGGTTTTTTTTTTCTAAATTTTCTTATTTTGTTTATTATTACAATTATTTATGTTCGTAGTGTCATTTATTACTATTCGTGACGAGATATGGAAAAAAAATTTTTTAGTCAAGTGTGCACTCATCGGCTGCATCGCTTGTTAGTAGTAAATCAGCTGATATATCTACCCTTCACAAACCACATGCCACTTCTGTATGAATATATAACATACTAATTATTTTTATTTTATATTCTTAACTTATCCACTTTTTCAATTTAAAATTATATTTATTTCAGAGGATACCAGGTCCATCTAAGAGTGCTCGAAAAACCGGTATTCCTTTACCTTCTAAAAAGATGTAAGTGCTTTTATATACCTTGAATATCTTATAAATCAAGAACTTTCAATATTTAAAGTATGCTTAATTTAATTCTCCTTGTTCTATTGTTATAGCAACCAAACAACATAGACTGGTGAGGTTAATGGCTTTTTTGTCTTATTTTTTCAACTCACCTGCTTTATATAAGTTATCCTGCACCGCTGTCAATTATAATATATCATTTTGAACGAACATCATTGAAGGGCAGAAAAGTACATAAATTATTACATTTTATACTAAATCATGTTTTTGTCAGTAACTAAAAAATATTTGAAAACTATTGTTTCAGCAAATTCCAGCAGTGCCTTTTAAATTGCTTATTTCAGTAATTACCTCAATTTTTGCCGATAGTTCTCTATATATTGCATCCTACTTATGCTTAATGAACTTTAGTTTTGATGATACCTATATTTTTAAGTCAAATGTTTGAAATTAGGGTTTTAAATGGAATAGTGGTGTATGTTTATATTATGGAATGGGTAGATTGCTAAAGACTTAGACGTTATAGAAACTACATCTTCATCTATCATTTTTAGTAATATAATGAAGAACACAACTAATTTTACTTTAAAACGGTAGTATTATCTAGATATAGATCAACTACCTGCTGAAATAGCTGAATATTTTAAGTTGATTAACTAATTACTTTTGTAAATTGCCGTTCGCAATTTTCTTAGATAAAACTGGATCTTATTTTATATTAGCAATACTACAGATTTTTAAATAATAGTGAGCTTTTATAATAATTAAAATCTTGGAAATCTTAAATGATTTGAAAAATGAATATGATTCAGAACTGACCATATTGTATTCAGTTCAAAAGTTCCGTTCTAATGTTAGTGCTATACATTTTTCTTAACATATAGTTTGGTTACTCAAAACAGATATGAAACACACTTTTTCATAGTGTTTGATTAATTTTACTATTATACCTAGAGCTTCGTTTGTTACCCGCGAGCATGCTCACTCACAATCTACCTGTGATGACGAGTGCTTCTGAAGAAGAGTCTCCCGCCTATTTTTTCATAACGTGCCATAAATGTTCTCTTTTCTCTTCCATGGATGCTAGTGTCTAATATATGAATCAATTGCTTACTATATTGAAATATTTCGATTGTAGGATATTCAAGGCTTTGTTATTTGCTTTTTTTGAAGTTCTGTAAATTAATTAGGTTGTTAAACCTGTCTTCGTTTCGTTTTTATTAGTGAAAATAGCCGTTTTTATAGCTAGGATCTTACGTATTTGCTAAATCATTTTTTTAGCAATTAGATTGTTCCAATGTTACTTCTAATATCTAATGTTAGTCATATTAATTTTTCTGCTGTATATATCTACTTGATGTAGGCATAAGTATTATTTCATACTACATAAAAACGTATCTTCTCACTTAGCTTATATAGTGTGATTAGGATGATATATACGTCAGATGAGGTTTGGATTATTATTCTGTTTACACTGGGAGAGAAGCAATTATATGCGCTTTCTCCCACATGTGATATTTGATGCTACGCTTTTTGTGAATTTTATCTTTATAATTCAAGTATTTCAAAGAAATGTGAGGGTGATGGAAAAGGTGGCAACCATAGTCCAGCATTAGACGAGCAAATTGTACCAATCAGGGGTACTGGAATGAAAGGGAGGTCAGTCTTCCTCTGTTACTTTTAGGCTAAATTTTCATAACGTTCTGTACTTCGGACAATTGGTCCTAAGTAATATTTGGCTATAAATCTTAACACTTACTGGGGATTAAAACTAGTTTATACAAAAAAATCTGAAGTATGTATAGACTAAATATGCCCATTTTTCTTAAACCACATGTATAATCTAATTAATGTCAATAAGATAAGCAAAGAATTATATCAAACATATCTTACGATAAAATAGTGTCCAAAGTGGTCCATGTTAATTTTATGCGATACTATTATTACCCGTAAAAAAAGCTATAACATGGCAGGCGACGAATTGTTGAGAGCTTCTGCTATCACAAACTAAATTCCAGAGTTATTTATTACTTATTACGATGACCAATAAATATTAGGTGGTACACCTCAAGTCGCAGTATATGGAAAGAGGATAGCTAGGGCTTTGGTGAGAGAGTATTGAGTTAGAGAAAGACGCAGACTATTAGCCGGCGGCGCACACCACTCGCCCGCCTATTTGTCTGTCCCTTTCCTGAACCGGTCTTATGCCGAATATCGTAGCTCCTACAAAGGGTATCATAACTAATTCCTCGCGGGTTACGATGGATGCTGTAACAGAGTCTAGCCGACTGAACTATCATGATAGAGACGTAGCTGTAGTTCAGAACTGTGATCTCTGTGTACTTGAGGACCGACGGCTTTTCTATATCCAGTAAGCTGATGCTTATTTTACGAATTACTATAGCTGAGTAATTATTAAATTTGGAATTGAAGGATATGTGCATGAAAACGCAGGTATTGTCAGTGGTCTTCCTGTTTTATATTCTAGAAGACTCTTATTATAACAAAGTAATACTTGTAATACAGTAATTTACTAGATTGCTTTGCTATCCAGATTTGGAGTGGATTGTCTTGAAATTGTTTGTGATATGTGTACTTTAAGAAGGGAGCATTTAATATGATAATCCTTCTAAAAGTTGGCAACCATCAAACTCATGAGTGTACTGAGTGATTCGTGAATTCAATTTGCCCTTGTTCTAACCAATTCACTCTTATGGTTTACTTCGCAGTGTGATTAATTTATTGAAAAAAGATTTCTCTTTCGAGATTTTAGTTTACTGATTTAAAGAGTCTGTCACATTAATAGTGGACCTCACTTAATTGGTGGATATCGATTATGGAGCAACTAAATTATATAGAAGGAATCAATTGTTAGGAGTTGCGTTAATCGTACCTACTTTAAAATGAGGATTTTTACAATAAACTATTATTACTGATTTCTCTTCTAAAAATACTTTCATCTGTTATTGTAAAGGCTAAAAATACTTGTTCTTTGACAATTATTCATAATTATGACTACTTTTTATTTTTTATTTCTTATCTATAAGGGCCCAGTTATTGATGTCTGCTTAAATGCTTTTTGTTTTTCTGGCTAAGATTTAGATATAACATGTTATACCACGTAAAAGCTTTTTGTTTTCCCAAATAGTGCCTTACGATGTATTTGGCAACAACATCCATAGCCTCAACCTCTTAAGATACTGATAGATTCTTAGCAAATGAACAAGTAAAGCAGTTTAACTTCCCATTTTTGTGCTAAGTATTACAGTATGGTAATTATATTTGTTTTCAAATATACACATTAAACTTCCTGTTGTAGAGATACATTGTGGTAAAGTCAACAATGGCTGCTACTCATGCTAGTTTCAAGCCTAACATGTTTTAAAGACAAAGGTGTCGTCTGTGATTTATTCGTTACTTTTTAAATATTTTTAGCAACTACTCATTGCCCATGAAGTATTGACAGCAGTTCTGCAATCTTTTATACTCAACTAATATAATTGTGTTTGGGACTAATACGAATAATATAAGTGTTTACCTTATGCTCATTGATGCATATTAGCTCTACATATAGATTAAATTTGCCATGATCCTGTCCATATTTGCATTTTCTTGCAATGCTTTCATTCCCAGTTCAAGTCACGGACCAAAGTTTTCCTGGTCTCTACTATTGCCTAGCTCCATTGTTATCCACATTTTATTCAAGAGTCTGACAAATCCCGCCTTCTCTTCTAATTTCGTTTCCTGGACCTTGGAAAACAGAATGTGGCAGTGTAGCAGTATTTGAAACAACTGGGCGTTCGCTTTTTATGCATCTAATATTCATTATGCTCAGGTGTTTTGACTGCTCAATGTATTTTGTAGTAGTCAGTGGCTTTTCTATGTGAGTGCCTGAATATCAGTTTGCCGTTTTTTCGTCTCTGTTAAAAGGCCCTAATTAGCCCCTAACATCATCAACATGCCTGTTATCAATACTAACATACGATTCTTTCCATGACCAGAGGTTTCTCATGATAAAAGCTGACCTAGCAGAATTACTTGTATTATTCAAATTTCATTATTTTATTTTATAATACTTGTCATAGTAAAGCTTATGGAATTTTTAAAATATCTTGAATAGGTATCAAAGAGGAATTAAAGCACTTTAATTTTTAGTTTTAGAATTATTGTCATAGATATCACGATAGTTATTCTCAAGACCAACTGATAATCCAATGGATTATTTCCAGATTTTAGCATAAAATTTTTATTATACGTGACATTTGTTTGTCATAAAGTAGAATTCCTATATCGTATTTTAAACAAGACAATTTGCTAAATAAGTATAAATTTATGTGCGTTTTTGTTCTTGAAGAAAGGTTGTAGTAGAACGAAGCAACACTCACATCCTGGTGCAGAACTCTTCAACTTTCTCCTAATTTCCTATTCATTCGGTAATAATGAGACCTATGAGTTCAAATTCTTAGATATGATATATTCACGAAGTTCGTATTCGCAGTTGCCACAATTACGGAGAATACGGTGTTCAGGCAGTATTGACCAGATTCGTAACATAATGTAAGTAAACAACGATAATCCTTAACACGAGCAATATATTAAGTACTGTGCTAATTCCAGGTTTTTATTTTACTGTTTTTAAATTAAGATAGTTTAATCATATGTGGACATAGAATTTAATAGTAATTAACGTTGGAATCGCTGTTGAAAGCGAGGAGAGGCAGAACTAGATATTTGAAAATAAAATACTGTTCTTGAAATAATTGTTCTTCAGTCATGGTTCGCGCTCTTCACACTGGGAACCTCCTTGGGCGTCTTGGCGTTGCCGCCTTGGACTTCCTTACGGGTGGGAACAAGGAAGAGACATTGATGGACATATATACTACATAGAGTGAGTAAAGACTATCAGCCTTAGGTATTAAAGGTTTAGTTGTATTACTATATTATAGCTATTGTTTGAAACGAATTTAGAAGAATTATTTCTAATGCTTAGGACTTCTTTTAGTCATCTCAATAAAAGGACTACGTATTCTGATCCTCGTCAATTGTTGGCTCCCGAGGGAATAAGGAGGGTAAGAGTACGTAGGCGAGCTGAGATAGGTTATGGATTTGTTGCCGCTGGACAGCAACCAACTATTATACAGTTTGTATCACCGGGTAAGTATTTTCTATCATAAATTTCACCGTGTACCTCTTAATTCCATACATTTCTTATTTTTCTCTATCTATAACTTCAATTTTTTGTGTTATAGTTCGTCTACTTTCAGAAGGTCCCTCAGATGGTCTTTTGTTTGCAAATGATCAAATACTTGAAGTTAATGGTGTAGATGTACGCCAAGAATCGAAAGACAACGTTGTAGCACTCGTGCGCTCAGTTGAAGATGAATTAGACATAACAGTCGAACAGTTACCACCTCGACCAGTTAGTTTTGATTTTCATGTTTTACCTAATATATCATTTCTAATACTATTGTCAGAGTAATTCAATTCTTCCACAGCGTTCAGCGCGTCGTAACTGTCGTGTACGTTTCACAGATCACGTGCTAGTATCATCATTATCAGAGTCTGTAAGTTGTATCCACCATATAAATATAATAAATAAGTCAGTTTTACAATTCTCACAGTATTTCAGTCGAGTGAATTCCCTCCTCCTCTTCCACCGAATTCGTTAAGGGTTTTTCTCGAAAATGGACAAACACGAACTTTCAAGTACGATGGAGCTACAACTGTTGAGGTATGTATTAAGGAAATTCTTTGATTTGTTTTGTTTGCTGGAACAAATCGTTAAACAAACATTTAAAAAATAAATTGTTAAACAATTAATTTTGGTAAATTGTTTTTTAAGGAGTACATATAATTTACAATTACTTTGGAAGTATAATTTTACATGTTAACTAAAAATTGTAGTGGTGGAAGCGTATTCAAAGTAATTTTATTGAGCGATGTTCTGCAAATGATTGGAGACTAGACTCGTGTTAGATTAAGATAGGTGTAATTTTAATTTTTTCCATTGCTCTAAAAAACTAGCAGGTATATAATGAACATTGTTAAGGAATGAAAATTTTGAAATAGGTCTAAGTAAGAAAAGTGCAGTACCATAATCGTAATTTCGAATAACGATATTTCTGCTCTTCCACATTGATTCTTGCAGTTAAAGTTGCTTTAGACAGAAACACTCATTATCGATAAATGTCAGAACGATCACAGTTTTACAACTCATGTTAAACAATATCATTAGCTATAATTCAACTGGTCTTTATTTCAAAGATTTGAAACAAACTAATGTTACAGGATATACTGTGTTCCCTTTTGGGAAGGCTTCAGATGAGATCTCGTTCTCACTTTGCTCTAGCATTAGAATATTCTCTTGGAGCGCGTTCTAGCCGCATTGGCCTTCTTCGTTCTACTACCACCATAGAGTCGGTTAGTTTTTCTGCAGAAATTTGTAGTAAAACAGAATTCTTCTATCTTTAACTTTTTTTAACAAATAAAACAAATAGTAATGTATTAAAGATATGCCACTAAGAGTACTTTGCGAGTAGTTTGTGTTCAACTTTAATTTAATGATGTTTAATAAATATTGGTAAAGAAGCATTATTGTCAATTACTGTTTAATTGTTTGAATTAATAAGAAAATAGCTAGAAATATATAGTGGCAATATTATTTTATGCACATGATAACGGTTTTGTTTTCTAGAAAGATAAGAAGTTATCTTTGAATTTAACAAAAGCAATTCTATGTCGCATATCAACAAAGATAATGCCACTAGGAATATATAATGGTGGTTCGATTATTGCTATTTTCTTATTTCAATCTTACAGAAAAGTTAATAAATAAAGTTGAAAAAATAACACATAATTGAATATTGAAATTTCGCATATGGGAACATTTCCATGTTGTCGTTTGTTTGCTAGTTGACTAAAACATTTTTTCATAATGCACTTGAAATATCAAAAAATATTCATATGCTAATTTGTGTTTTATAGATTGTAACTACGCCAAATTCTGACCATCTTCGATGTGTTCTGCGATTCGTGTTCATCCCGAAAGACGTTCACGCTCTATGGAGGGAAGATCAAAGGGCATTAGATTACTATTATGTACAGTGCACAAATGATGTAGTAAGGGGGCGATTTGCTTTTGAAATGAGGTACGACGAATGCACTCACAAACAGTTAAACATTAATCTATGGAAATATTAACTATATTCAATTTAGATATGAGGCATGTGTGCGGTTAGCTGCTCTCCACATGCAACAAGTAGCCATTGAGTCGAATATACTAAAAGATGGATGTGTGTCTGCATCCAGAATGGAGTGAGTATGATATAAAAAACGAAAAAAACGAAAGTTAAATAATCGTCTATTATTCTAGGAAAGAGTATGGCTTGGAAACCTTTGTCCCAGAAATACTATTAGATAATGTGAAGAAGAGGGATATTAGAAAACACTTGCGATTTTATATGAAGAAGGATAACTCAAAATTAACTGAGTGTCTTATAAGGCAGTGTAGAAAAATGGGCGAACAACCATGTAAGTTGGGTAGATAGGCTAAACAAATAAAAATTTTGAATTACTATATAACAATAATTAGCTCTGCCTTCGATTTGTACTCATGGAGATGTTCCCTGGGCTATTCGTTTGAGGTACCTTGATCTTGTTTCACACCTCCCTTCATTTGGAGGGCGAAGCTTTTCGGTGACTTTTAAAGAGAACCATGTAGAAATGATCATGCAGGTATGAATTGTTATATATATATTTAGTCATTATTTCTATTTTCCCTTCCCATCTTACCAATTACTAGTAGATTGATCCTCGCTACGGTCTTCTTATGCGTCACCCGGGTAAACCCGGTCGCCCTACAGTATCGATTGATTTCGACATAATTGATGGCTTAATGGTCCGGCGGGAAACTGAAATTGTATCTATCATCACTATAAAATTAGCAAATAATCCTGCTGAGGTTATTATATAATATATTTTAACCCTTTCCATTTTTGTAAAAACTGTTTTAAATAATTTTTTATCAGGGTCTTGAATTTTTGATTGATAAAGATGATATTGATGATCTAATCATGTATATTACTGGATACAAGAAAGTAAATTGTGATATGGATTTACTGTGCGAAATAGACGAATCTCCACCATTGCAGAGAGAACCGCCAAATACACGTAAAAGACTTAACTTATTTCCTTTTGTCAAATTAACTATCACTTTTTCTCTGTTAGACTCGAATTTAGCGTTTCTGCATTTAGCCCCGCCTTATTTTTGTTCTCATGCTGTAACTCCATCAGGTTGGAACTATTGCGGAGATACCACTCTTAGCGAACAGGTACATAAACTAGATATTGAAATAAGACTAAGAAAACTATTGATAACTGCTGATTCTTTCAGCTCTTCAATCTTTCAAATGAGCCCCCTTCTTACGAACTTGCGAACTCGTTCGTTGAAGTACATATGGAACAGATGGCTGTGGATAAAGCATTAAAGTTAGATATAAATTAATTATTTCTTAATAATTATAGTTTTTAAAATCTGCTATACTTACCATACAGGGTTAAGGATGTGGATATGATTTTGAGCTCTGCACTCTTTGATATTTAAAATCGCATTGTGCAGGTGGTAGAACGATGTTAAAGATAATATAAAAATTAGACATACAGCAATTATTGTGATTTATTTCACAGAACAACTTCACCACCTATTAAAAACAACTGTGAGGCCAACAAAAAATTACTCCGTGCAACAGATTCATTGCTTACGAAAAAAAGTAAACAGTTGCATAACAAAGAAATCCACAGTCTATTAATTCACAGGTATATAGCCTTATTAATTAGTTAATTACTTCGGATAATATTATTATGTGGTTATTTTACTATTTAGACGGCCAAATCTTAACGAGCGTATGAAAGAAGAAACTTCGGATTCTTCTGATACTGAAGACTCGTCAAAAAACCTTTCATTGCCTATTTTGAATGGGGATTTGAAGACTAGTAATGGTTGCGAATCTCGATGTTTAAAGAATAACATTCCTTCTCTCCACAATTCTCAATCTAGATCAGATGCTTTTCTCGGACTTTTTCAAGAAGATCATTTAATTCGTAAGGAATCAGTTGAGACTCTTATCCACAGTGTTCACGCATTGCAGGTACGCTTATTCAAAGAGCTTATTACTACATCTTAATTATGAAACAGTAATTGTAACATTTTAATATTGTGTTTTTAAATGTGAACTGGAAATGTCCTACTTGCAAGACAATCATTGTTGAGTTGAATAAATATATATTAAACATCCACGCTATTTTAACGTCTATTTTAGATTTCTACTTTGTCTGATTCCTCCTTTTCACGTCATGATTCTCGAAGTGGATTTACTAAATACACCATCAAATGCGATCACTCTGACCATGAACAAAATGGTCTTGATGACTGGATACGTAAGGAAGAAAACAAGCATCTTTCCCCAAGAAATAATGTAAGGAGGGCATTTTAAATTATTTGAGTAGACATAGAACGTTCTGACTTGAGAATTTTCAGTAAAGAATTTTTCGATAAAATACTAACTTCTGGACTGGTGGATGAAGTACCAAGAACGGTAGGCATAACAGGAGGGGCTGACTGTGTGCGATTTCTTAGGTACCATAGTGAGGTAGAGTAAGTAACTGATTACATAATTTAAGTTATTTTGTTGTATAACTATTGAATAATACGTTGTGAATTCTTCTATATGCATTTTGGTTAAGCAATAATACATGCGAGACATTTTGTCCCGCCCCCAGATAAGTTAACCCCGCCTTCCCAAAAAGTTCGCCATATTCCTTAACGGCTCAAGTTACTTGGTGATTTGTTTTATATATTCAAGACTATCACTCGTTCATTTGTCTTTTTTTTATTATATTTATAGTCTGACGCATTGTGCCACTATACGAATTCCCTTATGAAAAGTGACTAAAAACATAATAATGGGTCCGACTATGGTCACATGTATGTGTAACACCTTGTTTTTCACATGATTTTTCTCCAGTCTCTATATGGGTTTTAATCGTTTTTCGTTTTCTTTTCATCATGATTCTTTTGTTTAAAATCAAATTGCTAGGAGTTTCATATCTATTTGAGATTATTATGGAGCGGTGCAGTGATGCGATGTGTTCACGTGTCATAAGATCAGTTTTACATCTATATGACAAACTAAAAATGATGATAAGGATGGAATTTCTTTTATCACTTTTCTATCAAATTGGAACGGATCTTCTTCAAATTCCATTCTTGAAATTTGTTCCCCAAATATTCTTATTTATTACTCATAATTATTCCTTCTATATTTTGTGTTTATTTATTTTTATTGATTGTATTTCTAATAACTAAATATCTTGAGACTGTCTATTTGTTTTCTTCTCTTTTATTCTTATCACTGCCTATTCTCCCCATCCTCGACCAATCGCGTGTTGTCTCTCGCTCAATATCCTCTGCCGCAGTAATTTGTTCTGGCTGCATTCGAACAGAAAGGCAAGCCGTCGAATAATCCATTACCAATCGAAGTTTCTCTTTTGTTGTTTCTCACATATTTTGTTGTCCTTACCTTTCAGTTATATTTTCTCTTGTTTTGCGTGCCCCTAACCTCAACTTTAGTGCATCATGGTGGTCCACATATTATATTTAAATAAAATGCTAATAACATTGCTATAAGTAACTAAATAACTTTAGGAGGAAAGCAGAAGTAAAAAGAGACATTCTTCTGTCACTGTTATCTGAATAATGGATCGAAAAGACATAGAAGAATTTCTAAGGAGATCTAACTCGATTTGTGACCAGGTAAAATGCAGCCCTTTTTATCACTCTCTATTTACGCTTTTGTTTAATGTATGATATCACTTTGTTCATATTATCAGATACTTGATATTGCGATAATCTTTTACGTCCTATTTATATAAGTTGCCATATTATTTTAATTATCCTATTTTCTAAAATAGACATGACTTAGCTATGCTCATAGCGATATTTCTCTCCGAGCCCAATTAAACTCGGGTTCCTTTAGACGCTTTCAGAACCTTCATGTTGACGAATTTCCAATCAACTCGGTTTGTCTACATGAATAAAGCATGAATTTTTGAAATTCGTCACACTACGGATGAATATTTAGGTTGTTTGAATAGATCAAGCTATCAAAAAATCCTTTTATTGTATTTATTAATGGTGGCACTATTTACTTGCCTGGGGTAACACGTGCCTTTCTTCTGCCCGCTGGATAGATATAAAACGACAGCCAACTATTAACATTTGGCATGAAACCAGCGAAAGCAAATATGAATATAATAATATAACTATAAGCAATCTATTGAGAATATGAATTTATAATTTTATTACTCTACTGATCGTCATTCTCACTTCTTATTCATCTTATATTTATCTACATCTTAATGTCCGTCTACTTCTTATTTCTATCCGTTATAAAAATTCCCTGGAGGCACCGTTGGTCGAGTTATGTTTGAAATGATGAATGCGAAAGCGAAGGAAAACAACACGCAGAACGAGGCGGAGGTGATAGCTGATCGATGTTAGGATTCAGCAAGATTTGAAATGTAAAGCGGTTTTAATATCTGAAGTTAATTGTAAACTTATAAAATGGAATTAAGTTATAATAGGCTATTTTAACCTATAAAACACGGTATTAAAAGAAAAGGCATTAACTTCAGACAGAAAAGGAAGTGCAAAATACGCATAATTCAAACATTAGATATAGTAAGACCTTTCGTTTGGAAGTTATGAATATCATCGAGTAACATAAATGTAAATTTTTTATTATAAGGTAATAATGGTATCTAAATTTAGACCACGCCCGATACTGAGGCGGTTGTAACAGTTCGTCGTATGTCACTTAAGGAGTTTACTGGTCTCGATCCATCTTCCAAGGAGCAAATAGCGTGCGTTTGATTTTTTTTTCTTCAACAGTGAGTTTTTATAACATCACAAAACTTGAGTAATTGGTCAATTTAGTGACTTATCAACGCCTTCCTGGAAATCCACAGTTTCTCCCTCATTGATCAGCTCATACTCGGCAAGAAGACGGAGTGTATTGTCAAATGACGTTTTAGAAAGCCCATCAAAAAGATTGACCACTCAAATGGAAGAAAGCCTTGATTTACCAACTGCTATCAATAGGTTCTTGTTTTTTTAAAGCTTTTTCGCTTGAACATCTGCTTAGTTGAAAATGTATTATTTATTTTACGATTCTTAAAGAGTTTCATCACTTCGTCAGCGCCTATCCCAAATTGAACGCCAGGAAGTTATCTCGTTTGATGACTCTCCTGTAGTTAGGTTAAAATTACTTGATGAAAGTCGACGAATGAGTGCCACTGCGAAGGAATTGCTCAGGTAATTAATGTGCTGAATGCTTTCTAACTAATTTGCCATGAAAGATGTCTCATCACAATTACGTTTTGATTCTGGCATGAAATTTCTGCTGATTCTAAATTAGTTTGATAATTCTGTATTTTTCCACTTATGTATTTCATAGGAGTGAATCAACGAATGCAAGCATTTAAATATGAGGGATTAAGCGAGCAGTACATGTAAAATATCATTGTTTTTTAGCACCTCGCTCTCCCCCGATGCAAAGTTGATTGCAACAGTGGCAGAGGTACAAATTTTGAAGTTGATCATAGGAACAACTTATAATTTATGTATTTGAGATTACGGACTGTGCGGATTGTTTAACTACTTCTGCTCTTGCCTTAATTCCACTCTCTAGTGTCTATCACTCACAACTTATCGCCACAGAAGTCTCTCAGGTACGTAGTATCGTTTATAGTGGAAGAAAAATGAAAAGAATAAAAGAAGTTGGAAATAATCAAAAATAATGCATGATATTTAAATTTTTGTTGTAATTTTTTTACTATTCAAGGTTTTATCATCCCTTCACAGTACATTATGCTGTGCACGTGCTGTGCTTGAAGGAGGCGATGGCCAACCAATATTCATCAAATCTACTATAAACCTCCAATCGGCTGTCAACCAACTCATCCACGCTCTGTCCTCCATGTCTTAACTGTTTCAATTCTTCATTTAAAACGTATTATTTGTTGTTTTTTAAAGTATTCATTATACATTCTGATTTCCTGGGTAATTTATATGTTTTGTATCCCCATTTAGTATTCGTTGTGCGTGTTGCCATTTTGTCTGCATCTCATCTTCATTCATCTCTTCTCTCTTCAAAACTAGGTGGTTTTTACCAATCTAGAAAGAGAACATAAATATTAAGGGTCACTAATGTTCTTCACAACAATAATTATGCCAAGTGTAAAACTTTATCCTTTATGTGTGAAAATCAATCCATATAAACACTAAAGTACTAAATAGATCAAATTAAAATGAAATAAATAGTACGAAGTAAAATGAATTATTATACAGTAGAAATTATATCATGTAAAAAGTAATTTTATTTTTTTCAGAAGATCTCCATATTTACGTCGGAGTATCTTTCTGTTCCAAGAAGTTTAATACAAATATATTCATAATCCAGTACATAGAACGATTAAAGATTCGGTAATATTTAGAAGAAGTTCATTATTATAGAGTATCTTTTGTAAGTGTAATTTAAGAGCTAGAAACAGATGTGACGTATTAATGAACTAGACTACCGTTTGCAAATATAAGGCCTAGTTACAAGACAAAAGAGGTCTGACCACATCCCAGACACGCTCAACTCCACACAGTTCTCATTATGATCTGCATTATCAGGCTGTCCTAAACGTTCAAACCACTTCATTCCCAGTGCTATGCTGTTCTTAACCTTCCATGTTTTAAGACTAAGCAATCACTCAAATAAAATACGAACCTGGTGCAAAATGTCGGTAAGTGGAGACACTTTTATCTGAATAGACAAATGCATTTTCAAGCTGCACATCATTTAGTCCAATCCAGGAAGACTCAGAATGAAGGATACCTGTATAGAATGAAAATTAGAAAATTAAGAATAATAAAAGTATAATTACAGCAGGAGACGTTAAAAAAATAATTAGCATACTAGCTACAAAATTATTTTCATCGGAAGAAGAGATGGAAGCTAAATGTCCACCCCATAGAACACACTGCTCCTCTGCTACATACCACGACTCCCGTTCCTACAATCTCAACATGGTCAATAGCTCTCATTAACTATAACTACTACGCTTCGACTATCTTTTTATTCCAAATTTATATTCTAGTACATATATTCATGCATCAAAATAATATATATATTGAATTTATAAATATTCATAGATAAGTGAGAACATTGTAATTCTGGAATAATGGAAATAATTACATCGTTTAAGTTTCTATTTTTATAGACTAACTTCAATGTAAATATATTCGAATGGACCAAATCTATGTACACGAGCAGCCAAGAGGTTGAGTCGCTTCTGAAACTCATTGGAGATAAGTAGAATTATTTACGAAAACTCATAATACCATTATGTATTAAATAATTATGTGACCGTTATTTTCTTCACTTCGGCTTCAAAATTCCGTTTCATCTCAGCGCTTTTCCTGTCGTACCTGTTCTCTATTATTCTCTGACCCGATTCAAGTCCGCCCTGAACTCATATAGTATGTTAAATCCATCACTCCGTCAATTCCTCCTTCATTTTCATTATTATTCACAACTACAGAAAATTACAAATTACCTGCAACTCACTGATTCTCCTCTTCTGTTCCTCTTCCAATTTGTCTTTCATCTCAATAAATCCACGATCAAAGTATTGTGTAACATTTGTCATCAACCGATCAAACAGCGAATCTATTTAAGTAAAATTCTGAAACCGCTTCACACTTTACGCATACACAAAATATTTTGTGATTAATCAGTTTAATTAATTCACAATCTGCATTTTATAGTTCTGGTACCAGCAATTCTTCTGTCTATTTGATCTATTAAAAATTATTAAAAAAATAATATTGACATCAACTGGAGAACTTTAGAAACGATGAAATCGATGAATTTGGCACTAACCTGGCTTTAATAAAGTACTGGGTGAGCGATAGAAATTTGCCAGTGGTACAAATTGCATGCTAACTCGACTAGAGTCTTGTTCATCGATCATCCGTGCTCCTACCCACGAAAACATTAGGAGACAAATCACCTAGGTGCTCGTATTTAAAAAAAATCTAACCTCTAACAACTGATTCGGTGGCAGATTGACATAGGGTTAACTGGGAACGCAAACAGCGAATTTCCGCAGCCCAGTTGTATCCGAAGTGAGAACAGATTGTAGCATTTGATAAAACAGTGATAGGAACAAAGATGAACAAAATTAGTAGCATCCTAGTAAAATATTTAAAGTATTTGGTTATATCATGGGCTTAGGCTTATTGGACTTTTTTAAACAATAAGATACTGAAAACTCAAGTTTTGTTAAGAACGAAAGTGATAACAACAGTATATAAAAATGGTTTTCACTTTATTCGAATATAATTTTATTATAAGTATTACATTACTCATATGAAGAAATACATTCTTAGTATGTAATATAGGAGCTCAGCTCAACATTGCTTATTCCTAGTTAATTTTATGTGAAAATATGGTTAACATTATTCTCGAACAATTACAGTTAGCCAATCTTTGTCCTTTCAGTTAATATTCGAGTTTCTCAATCTGAAAAGATGCCATAGTGTACAAAAAAATTAACTTAAAACCTAATTTTTTTATCAATGTCAGAGCTGCATTTCTTACCAACATTCTGGTAATAGTAGACTGACAGGAGTTTTCATCAGCAAAAAGAAAATGGATTTTATGTAAATGCAATGCGATTAAAAAACGTTGCTCTTCGTACAAATAACTACGCTAGTTGATTCATTATTACGTTGGCTCTCTAATTAGCATTATTTCTATTCAGAAAAACATCACATATGATTCATTTTTCTAATATTTTTAAAACCTGGCTTTACAGAGGCATTATCCTTTCTGTCTAACCTCCAAAAGCATTTCATTTCAAACATACCAAAAACACATGAACAATCCAAATTTGTTCTTTTATTACTTCTAATGGGATTAATTACAAGGACATTAAATTGTTTTAATATGATTGAATGAAATCCTCCCACAGTGATGTGCACTCAATAATAATGCCACTTATAAAATGAGTTTATAAGAAATAGCTATACTGGGTGTGATCGATGGCAATTCGAATAATTATAAAGTTATCTCAGATATTGCTATACAGAAAAATATAGTTTTCAATTGCACTGCGATCACTTTTCGAGTATTTGAAGAAAGATTGAAAATGAATACATTCTCAAGGAAATGCCTTTAAAGTAAATTTTAATAGGATATATCTTTACAATACTTAGAAAAATTGCCCAATTGGCAAGAAAGAAGAATAAGAATACTAAAAGAAAATAGAAAATATTAGAAGGTAGAAGTAAAACAAAAGACTGAGAGGCTATGGTGGTGCGTTTTTATAGGTTATGTCCGAGCTATAGATGCTGGCCGAGTCAAATTCCACCATCGCTGCAGTATATCAGTAAAAATACGACAGCTGTGATAAAGCGGACCCATTGATCAGCCGTCTTGATTTATTTACCCCTTTGGTGAATAGAATAATAACTTTAAAAAATACTGAAAACGTGAGATAACAGTTCACAGAGGAACATAAACAAGAATCAATGTTAGGACTTATTTCCTGTGTATAATTAAGAAATATCCTGTTTATTTTTAAATAATTTAAGCTATCTGTAGAACATTTGAGAAAACTGTTGCCTCAAGAAGTCTATAAGAGCCCATTTCAATTGATTAATACCCGATTACAATAGCCTGGGTATCTCTCTATAAGAGTTGGCTGAGAAGTTTCCGGTTGTTTGTTTTGTAGACATATGTCCAACTGACCTCTTTTTATGGCATTTCAATCATTATCCTTTCGATCAGCTGTTGATTCACATAATTGACTGTGTAAATCATGCCTGACAGTCAGCGATCGGACAATTACAGTTACCATCCTCTGGCAAGACGCCAAATCCCGATTGCGCGCCAAATTCGAGAAAACTGTTATGGGCACATGCAAGGATTATCGATCTGTTTGAGAAAACGAGAGAGGACAATTGAATATGCATAAGGTGCATCGAAAAATTTGAGGTAGAATTAATAGGGACAGGAAGAATAAGGAAATTATATGTATATCAACAATTGCGATTATTCGTTTGGCTTGTAAAATGCAGCAACTACTTGTCCTTGAGTATAGTTTAACTTCCAAAATATCCAGTGGTACATTAGCTTCTCTAATTCACTATTTCGCCACATAACATTTCTTACTGGATTTTGTCTTTAAGTCTCACAGCATTATTTACTCTTTTCAATTTTATCTTTATTTCAACTTTTACTAGTATTATTATCTTCCTCTTCTGCTTATCTAAACAAATCCAGATTCTACCTACCTAATCAGTCTGTCAGATTTACCTTCACATATTTTACCGTAATCGTAGATTGTTTACCGGGTTGCTATTGCCTGACCCAATCGATAGTTGATGGTAGTTACATAATGGGTGACCCCTTAAGGTGATGCCTAACTAGTGACAAAAAAGCCGTTGGAATTTTAAGACAGTTCATAACTAACCAGTAGTAGATGGTTCCCACTAGCACTCTTGTTTTAAGCCTTCACTTTTAGGCTATATTACAGGAGATAATTTTTCTCTATAACTGTTCATATTTATATTCGAGACAAATATAATTAACTAGTAATTCAATCTTATAGTAGAGTAGTTTATCTAAGGCAAGAATGTGGTTTAATATTATGAGTGCGTACTGGTGCTAAAATCATTTCCATTGGCTTTGAGTTCAAGCAAATCTTCTTAGTTTATAATTGATCAATTTACTTATAATTGCTGTTAACTTAATCGACTTCAATATATATAGTTCGACGTTTATCGGGATGGTACATGATCCACCACAGCCATTAAATCAGTTCTTCCTTACTCCTTTATAAATAACTACTTTTCATCCTTTCTTCTATTTTTTGGCTTCTTCTCGTTGCCGCAATTTGCATATCCCGGCAGATGGTCTTGTGCTATAGTGACCCCTCTCTGCACACTATGGTTTTGGCGGGCACTATCACTCCCTCTGACAGTGCCATAGGGTGTCTCCGCCCCCTCCTGTTCCCTTTCTATCGGCATGCTCTCTCGTTCCTCTCTATGCAACTAACTCCGCCCCAAATCCTGTTCGATCCAGACAGTCGTTTTCTGAATTATATGGTAGACATCAGCTGCCAGTGGTCTTAATATGCTTCTTGTGACTATTCTAGTTAAGAGGAGAACAAAACCATTTTATATGGCACTTTTCTTCACTAGCTACTTTTGGGGGGTTAAAATATATTACAATTATCTGTGTAGATCAACTTGCCAAGAATCAATTTTACATACAGCCATCATTAAAAGTAGTACTTATAGATTGGTTCGTACGTTTCCATTTTTAGCTGGTGTTTGTACTTTGCTGTCTAAAGTTTCCTTATCTCTTATACCTATTAATTTAAAAGGTTAAGTCGTAGTTACTACGACTATAACTGTTATTTTATATTGTATAGGCATATTTATCTGTATAAAGAATATTTAGTTCTTCCTTAGAAATTGTCAAAAATACTATATATGCACAGATGTAGTAACATTCTTTTAAATTTGTATACATGCAAAATTGTATTTTCAATATTTTCGTTTTTACCTAATAATTCTAAACATTGAATTGTATATTGTTGTCTATATTGTTTAGTGCTCAACATTATAATTTTCAACAACTAAGTAGCTTATATTTATATTAGTAATTGTTTTATATTGTTTAAATTTAATGGCATTTACATTTTAGGTTCTAAATATATTTTCAACAATACGGTTTCTATAGCGTTAACTTTATGCTTCTTTCTGTAGCTTAGATGTTATCTTATCAAAACGACTGCTCGCCTCTATACCGTATTCCTTTCATGCTACTGTATGCAGGCGCGCCATATGGAAGTCGTAATATTGCGGTTCCCTCTGTGATTAAGACAGTTCGAACCAAACGTAGAATTACTGATTCCCAATTGGTAATCCAAAGAAAGCTGGAAAGAGATTTGATGTTACTCATCGAGCATTTTTTTATCTTCGTAAAAGTTATCCCTGAAGGTAGATATTGTCTAGGTTTATTATTATCGTCCTTTATTTTTTAATGCATACCATTTTATAGATATGCATATCCTTAGGATCTAACAATGCCTGCGCATTAGCATCATCTGTATCCCTGGGGTGCGTTATCCTAAGGGAAGTTGATATAACTTGATTCTCATGTGCATAGGCCTTTTTTTCCTATAGCATTTTTTCTTGTTGCCTGGGTCTCATCTACCACATACTCCCTTCTCAGAGTTGTTTTGGGCCCAGCCGGGTCGCGCCTGGGTCATCCTAGCCATTGCGTAACCGACTGGTCATTCAACTCTCGCTCATCGAACCTTTCTGTTTCTGCTTCTACTTTCTGTTTCTATTATTCTATTATAATTTAGAAGACTTATTTGCTACTGTTAAAGGGTATATATTAGTAGTATTAATGTTTTTTGAATTTTCATTCCCGAAATCCTTCACACCAAGATCCTTGGAGGTCACTGCCTGCATCTGGCTTCGCTGTCTGTCATTGGGTGATGTAAATCAACATATGCTGGCGATTTTATACGTACAAAAATATCGTCCTGTATACTAAACTTAACTAATTCATAGTTTGGACAATTTTTGATTCTTTTTAGTATTGTGACGATGAGTGCTCAGCTGAACCCGGCGTCTTTCGCGATACCTACTTCTCTCTATCATGGATATAGTGATATGCAGGTAACTATCCACTTTATGCCATGTGATGTTATTAGCGTAAATATAATCTCACATCTCTAGGAGGTTCCCGCTAAAAGAGGACGTTTTGATGACTGGAGTAACAGTAGTGGAAGTAGCCCAAGTCATTCGGAGGATCTTCAGATTGTATGTTTTTATTCTTTTATGCTTTAATATTGCCTCTTTAAACAGTTTTGGATCAACTAGTCTAATAGCTATTGGCAAATAGTCCAATTGTCTCATAGCCTTTTGATCATATTTTCGAGCCTAACTCTAAAGTGATTGACCTCCGTTACCCAATCCTTTTTTTCATCTTACCGCTTTCCTATCTTAAGGGCCATTCCGTGCAGTAGACTCCTAAGTTAAATAAACTCTAAGAGTTCATATATTGTTATTTTTCTATGAGTGGTTAAATATTTACATTATTTTCGACTCACTATTGATAGCTAATTTATTTCATCGGTGTTAAGGATGTTAACCACCCCAGTTCGGCTGCTACAAGTAGTGCTTCACGGTCTTCTGATGAAGGTACAGTAACTGAGGACGAAATCAACGGTGAGGCCCCGACATTCACGGAACTTAAGCCGGGTATGAAACAGCTATGATATATTTGCTAACTAAACAATCTTTAAAAAAATATGTGGTTTTTAGCGGCAAAAATAGTTGCGACTTCGGGGCGTCCTATTGCCACACAATCATCTACAGACCCATCGCATGCAACTGCGGTGCCTCCATCTCAAGCTGTAACAGTAAATACCAGTCAAACACTTATTTCTCATGACGCTCGGTTCCACAGGTAGATATATCTCATAATATTAAAAGTATAATGAAATATGAATGTTTTAAAAACCTGCCTACTTTTGTATTTTGTTTTATAATATCTAATCATATTCAGTTATGCGGAGTTCGAGGAAGCTTTTGAAGTGTGGAAACGTGAGTGTCTTCATCCATTTCGTGTTGCTTCATCAGAGACGTTGAGAGAACCCGACGGGACCGTTAATACTGTTTTCAAGTATAGATACGTTGTATTCCACTGCGCACATTATGGAGAGCCCCGGATGAGAGGTATACAGTTTTTGTTCTAGATTTATTCAGTACATTTATTTTTATTCTATGAACTAAATTGAGTACTCAGCCATCTGCTGCGGGACAGCCCATTTTCGCTGCATGTAATTACAGTCTCTTAACAACATGTGGCACCACGTTTTACCGTTTTGCGCTGAATTTCCTGCAAAAAAGTGCGACCACAATTCGTGGATACATAATTCGTTCCACTCAAGGTTACACGAAATAAATACCCAAGTGTTCGTTCCAGTAGTCTTTTCAACTATTTTAGACATTTTTGTTAATTTTAATGCGTTTTTCCACGTAGTTTTTACGCATATAGGTTGCTACTCACATGCTTTTATTGAAATTTTTAGCTGCCAATTTAGGTATAAATTGTTATTTTTTGTTGATGGCTTTGGACATCATTAAAATATATCAATGAAAAAGAAGTTGAGTAATTTGTAGGTGTACATTAGAACAAGGAATTTGTTTTTGAACTTCGCAAATTTTTGGAGAACTGAAATAAACTAATCGTTTGACAGATGTTCGCTGCTAGATATGCATATAATCAGGGCTGTCAGCGAATGAGGGCAAATTAGCATAGACAGATGCTATTGCCAGCTGGCCAAGCTTTAACTGGTGTCTTTATCTCATCCCAGTTATTATAATCTTATTTTCACCTACTTCTTTATTTAAAAAGTAGGTATCGTATAATCTATTGTTGTTTTTGCGGAACGCTATACCAAAAAAAGGTAATGAAACCCACAGACAGCTGTACGAGATTCTTCTGTTGTAGAAGGAATAGTGATGCAGTATTAAACAGTTTAACATAATTTTTGGTTCCAATTTCTTATTTATCATAGCAATTATAGGGATAGGGAAACGTCCGAATCAAAATTATCTTCCTTCGGGATGTCGTGCAATGCTCAGACTCAACTATAACTTTAACGAGCAGGTCAGCCTTAATTATATTTATAATAGTAATAATAAAATTATCCAACTGACCTATGTGTTTTAGGTGCTTAAAATAACTACTCTTCACGATAAACATCACAACCACGAGATTTCTGCCGAAATGTTCCAAAAAGTATCTTCAAAGCTTAAAAGGTCTCCTTGTGGAGGTGTGTACTAATTCATTTTGAATGATTTTTTCTAAACAATTGTATTTAGTTTATTTTTATAAGTTGCAGAACATTCTCCATCTTTAAAAAAATCTAAGAAAGACGAGTCTGTCTCTCCATCTCCTCTTTCTGTTCGTAATTCACCGGCTCTATCGAGTAACTCCAGTCACCAGAATAGTCCATTAGCCGCTTCTCTTCCAACTACACCTCTACCTCAGATTCCACAGTTAGCACAAATGAACCAGATGGCATCAATGGCTATGGCTATCCAACAACAACAGGTATCTTTCTAATGTTTAATATCGGAATTTACTTTTCTCTTAAATTGCCATATTTAATATCAAATCACTTAAGATGATGACAGCGTTTCTTAATCAACAAAAGGAGAATATCGGTGGTAATCAAGGACTTCATTATGCTGGATTACCACGTCCTCAACCACAAACTCCAGCTATGCTGAACATTTTGGTTTGTACATATTTTATTTGATAATTGTATTCGAGTATAACTATTATTATTACTAGCAAATATTTAGGGAATGATGGGTCTACAACAACGTATGATTTTGCAACCAAATTACGGACTTGTTGCTCCTATTGCCCAGCCTGCAGGCGATCCAAAACCTGCAACTACAGCATCGGAATCGGTTGTGGACGTGGAGCATGACGTTAATAATCCAACTATATATAACTAGAATATCTTTATTTCACATATTTTGATTTAATATATTTTAGTTTTCTCCACCAAGCAATATACCTGCTCCTGTACCTGTCAAGCCTGTTGTTGTGAAAATAGAAAACTCCCAAACTCCTCCACCTCAGTTGATGGCGGAAACATCTATAGGGGAATTGGAACAATGTGTCTCAGCATTAGCTGGGGTTTCTGTATTAGCAGATTTAAGGCAAGAAATTGTTATTTTACTCACCAATATCAGTGAGAAACTAACTTCATGTTCAAAAGAAGATCTCATGTTAGTAATGGGACAACTGAAAGCGATGATTTCCCATATAACTGGTCCTCGTCATCTTTAAAGCTAGCCTGGGTAGTGGACTTAACATATTGTTCTGTATGGGAATATATATGCGTGTATATATATATATATATATATATATATATAATTTGTAACAATGAAATTTCCTGATTTATTTGCCTTATAGTTCTCGGTTTCATAACTATTTTTTAATTTCCGGTATAACCACTGATCCTTCTTCAAATTCTTATTATCACGATCCAAAATTTCCTACGGTTTACTTTTCATCTCAGTTGGTTATGTGACTGTCCGCTAAATCACTTGTACTTTACTGATACGGGACATTGTTCTTGTTGTCATTTTAAAAGTTGAACTAATAAAATATTATAATTACATTTAATAACCTAATCCACCATTCCCTACCTATTATTATATTAATGAAGGTACTATTTTAAAGAAGTTTAAATGGTTTTGTATCTTTTCTTAGATATAGCGAAGTGTTGTATCATTCTATATAAGTTTGTTTTATTTTCTTTAATAGCCATTTAAAATGGTTATTATGGGTAGTGTTCTATCTCAATCCATGGCCCTGTATTTCTAACATAATTAATTAATAATTTATGATTATGTACAGTTATTGGAATGTTAATTATGATTAATTCAGGAACGTCAGATACTCAATAAACCAGTTTTTCGTTAAGTTGGCAGATATTACCTTATTGAATACCGAAAAAAAATACAAACTAGATGTTACATTTTTAATGGTATTTATCTTAGACTGTCAAATGGTCGTTTCTATGTGAAACGAGAAAGTGTATTATGGAAATTAACAACAATTTTAACAAATAATATTGGTATACATACGAAAAATTTCAGAATTGTACTCTTCTATGTCATATACTTTGGAACGACTTCTTTGCAGATAAAATTCGTGAGTCGCGACTGTCGCAGCGAGTGTATGTTGTCACTACAGATTGGCATCTTCTGAAGAAATGTAATGTTCTTAATTTTTGCGTTATTAAATTACTTTAATATATAGACACACTTCTCTTCAGGACTGCCGTATTTCGTCCGAAATGTTGAGAACAGACGTAGTCGAAAATTGGATGAACTGAGGCAGAATACAACAAAATTGAGAGTTTTACCCAAGACTACAAGGAAACTCGTCACAGTCTTCAGGTCGTACCTTAATTCTTTTCTAATAATTCTTTTAAATAATATGTCATTAGATCTTTGCTATTTAATGTTATTTATGATAAGTAATACTAGCTTTTATTTATTATTTTTTTGAAGTTGATTACTAACCACTGAGAACTGGATCTATACGGCATTTCATTCCATAACGAATTTACACATAGAACTATGGCTGATGGGGCTTGTGTTATTGTGAATGAAGTTACTACAGCACAAACCGTCACTGCCACGCGATGTTCGGTCTTTTGCTTCATTATCTGAAGGGGTAATAAGGTAAAATATTAAGAAATAAGAAAAACATAAATAGTAATAATAATGTGAAAAGATTATAGATGTTGGTTTTAGAAGTAATTACCTGGTCGCTGTGTCTTCTAAATAATGATGCTACATATGGTAATGCTGGTTCTCCTTCTTTTTTCATTCTTTGGCTAACTTTGCCAACCGAGGCATATACGAAAAAAGACCTATGGAATTCTTATTTTTATAGAGATCATCCAATTAGTTACACTTATGTTATCTCTTTCTAACCGTTTTTTCACGTAATACATAAGCATAGCATTGAGAGTCACGAGAAGGATGAGGGGAACTATAACCACAACCGCTGCATTAGCGGCATTTGTCCATCGGACGTACTGCCGCAGTAGTGGAGGGAAAGTATTTGTTCTGTTTCCTGGCCATCTGTAAGAGATTGAACTACTACTAATTTCAAAACCTAAATCATTCTTACAAAGAATAGGACTTGCAGGTGCTGTCTGTGTTTACCTTATTATTATTATTTTGTGAGCAATTGCAACAGAATTTTATATATTGAATAGCATGATGCAATCTGGATAATCTGAAATCATCTCTGACCAGGTGTGAAGTTGTTTTAATATACAATTTTTCTTGACAATAATCATCTTACAGTAAACATTCTCCTATTTTAATGTTAATAAAGATTCGCGCAGAAAAATATGTAAATGAAATTTGCAGTGCTTAGTCATTTAACTATTAGTGAACAAACTGGAAAATAGATTCGGTATCTATGTGGCTGACCAAAATAAAATTGTATTTAAGCTAATTATTAAGAATAACCAGCCTGTATCTGCCAATTTCATACTAAAATCTGTAAGAACTGCTCACTATATAACGAAAGTCATTTTTCAAAAATTATTTTGATATTACTCATTTTTACTATACTTAAGAAAGGAATATTTGTAGGAAAGGAATGAAAAATACGCCCCACATGGTGGTATTCACATCAAGGCAAATAGCCATCAGTTGTGTTCCGTTACAAAACGCTTTGACGACACAGTGGTGAGAAACGTGGTTGTAGAAAGTTAGCAGTGCACATGCTGACAACAGTAAAAGTAGTCCTGTAAATACCCTATTGCTGGTATGGTTCCCGTAATTTCACAATTCGTTTACATCTTTTCCTTTCTTTTTAAAATTGTTATTAATTTTGTTAATTGAATATTAATCGTATAAACTAAACACTATATTAACTCTATTCAATTCTAATAGATTCACCATAGACAAGTTTCCCTCTGGATGGCACAGCCAATCGATGAAGAGGGGACCTAACACCTAAAACTCGCTCGAAAGATACAGCCACCACCAACCTGAAATCTTCACTGTTCTGGTTAAATGACTAGAGGTAGTATTAAATATGATACTGGATCGTCTATTACCTTCGGTGAGTGTGAGAAGATTATTACTTTTGAGATTTTTTAGAACGGAAGAATGTTGTAAGAATTATGATTATTACTATGAAAGTGTTCGCTTATTTGTTTCATCTACCTTAATATTATGCATTGTAGAACTCATTAGTGCATAGTTTTTCAAATATTGTTCTCGTCTTTAATTATATGCGCCTTAAATTGCTAGTTTTAATAGCTGTTTTGACTGGGAAGCAACCGAGTGGGAGAATAGGTCCTGACTATATGCCGCCATTAACAAAGTGAACACTTGTAAAGCTATAATGGCTGATAATAATAGGTGAGCGGCTGTCACTTAACAAAAAGAGAAAATGAGAATAGGGGAAGGGAGGATAAGCACAGAATTTTTATTTCTAACGAGAAAGATGACACAGACCAAATTGCAACTGCAGAACTCCAATTGGCGAATGCGATTAGGTGGACTTTGGAAGGTAAATAGAAGTATCTAAATGAGTAGGACAGGGCAAACAAATCGAAATTTGCCATAGAATGGGGGATGATTAATATTAGAAAACACATGTCGCATACCGCTAGACATGCCAAGAATACATTTGCTCTGAAAAGAGTATTATTATTTTCTATAAAACTATCTAGTTTTAACTAATACAACTAACCTCGACATTACATCATTGCTAACAAGTACGGTAATAGTAAGGGCATTTCCGATAAAACCAAAGATACATAGTGGTGGAAAGAATACCGTATACAAGAGAAACTCCAGGTGTGATCCGGATAGTCTTAACTGCTCTTCAGGAATGCAGTGAGATGTAGAATTCATTATATAATCGGACAATTTTGCTGAATATTAAATGAATAATTATAAGTTAGGATAGGAATTATGGACATCACAACGCTAATAAAAAAATTGTCACGAAGCAATGATTGTAAGAGAGAAGAAAGATAGATTGTTGTAGGCTGTGTTTATAAGGAACATGTTGGATGTTACTAGAGATTGTCTCGAATGTCTATATTATTCATAATTATCTACGTGGCTATGATTTTAATAAAAGGAGGGGTGTAGAGATTATAAGAAAAGAAAAAGCATATGATCGATTAACCAGAGGGAAAGCGGAAATGAAGGAAGCGCACTAGAAAAGATGAAAATTCAGAGAAAGAAGTGGAGATAAAGAAATTGATTAAATCGATAGTATGATGGAAAGTAATCAGCCCAACTATATAGTATCAGCATTGAAATATAGGAGAATTTTGAGATTTTATGAGATGTAATTTAAAAGACACCACTTTTTTAAGGGGAAGATAATTTGAATTGTAAGTGAAATGTTGCACATAGCACTATCATATTGAACAGGGAAATACACTACCTATTGGCATAATTTGAGGAAGAAAACAGAAATATACCACGATTCTTTAACCTTATTCATTTGAAATGCTAATAAAGAATTCCCGGATCTAATGTAATCCAAAAGTATGCTTCCCAACAGTAGAAACAATGAATATAGTTTTGCTGTGATAAAATTACTCAGTAAAAACAGTCGTGCGATGGGTTTGCCATCCTCCAGCTTTGTTGACTCTTACTAAGGCAGACAAGATTAGGAAAACAAATTGTCGCTTTACCTAGGAGAAATCATTGTAGTGAAATCCTCAAGTCCTGCCTTCATATTTACCACATCATTTGCTACTTAATGAATTTAAATATTCTCGCTCGGCATTCGTAGATATTTGAGGCAAGAAAATTGGATGTACGAACGAACCAAATAATAAAATATTAATGAAGTAGGTCACGTGAAGTTATTCTATCGAAGTCGATCATTTTTAAGACAGACAAATGTCAATTAACCTTTTACAATGATATCTAAACGATTCTTACGAATAATGGAGATGTTTAAGTTAAAAAATGGTCAAGATGAAGACAATGCTATTCCTACATATGAGTAGGGAAACTATAGTGCATTTAAGATGTTTAATTAAATAATTAAGGTTCCAGAATAAAATAATAAGAAAAGAAGAATCCAGATTGCTTGTTGGGGTTTTAGAGAGAGAAAAGGACGGATTGGTTGGCAAAGCGGAAAAGTCTCTGGGGATAGGTGTATCAATCGGTTATCTCGTTCACTCACAGAACTTCGTTTATCGTGTACGTGTAAACAATGTCGATTGGGTATATTTCTTCACTTGCTGCGGTTTTGCAACATGCACAAGCAATTCTGATTTATCAGTGAAAGTAAATGCAGGCTTATGAAAAAACAAAGATGAGGAATGCATAACAGCTCGCCGATAGCCCAATAGAGGTCGGGCGGAGTCCATTGGAGTCCACTGTTGTTTACTCAAAAACAGCAAAGTGGCGAAGGATGAAGAGTTTGAACGCATATTGGGGGAATATTAGACAGAAAACCCCCCAGGCGAATCTTCAGCTAGTCAGCAAATCGGCTTGCAGTGCATTCTAATGTTGTATTGCATCTCTTCTTGCTCTCATTTAAGAATTTTCAATTTCCTTCCAAGCTTGTTTCTCATTGTCCAGAAACAACGAAGAAAACGACTATTGGATAAGGTTTTCTCCCGTGTGACAAATGAGTGTTTGAGCTTCTAAAAAACATGTAATCTCTTGGGGTTTCATGAGCCGGGACGAATGCTATCAATTTTATTTCGAACAATGACTAGAATTATTAATATAAGCAACTATATCATCCTATCTTTTAAAAATCCATTTATAAAGAAGCCGAAACGAAATAAGTAACATATTTGGTAGATCTAACGAAAATTAGAACGGTGTGGTGTGGTTATCCCACTTCAGTCTTATATCGAGATTTACGGCCCTATCCTCTTCATTCTATTTTTGTCTAGTTCAAATATAAATAATTTTTCAAAATGTGTATCATAATAGGTTTAAGCATGATCACATTTGTATCACTAATATACCCTACTTTTTCTCTTTCTATAATTATTTTGTATTACTTGTATGGCAGTTTAAATTCAAATTAATAGTCTCAAATTGGATGAATTAATTTAGAGTAACTACGAATGATAGAAATTTTAACATTTAGAGACCAGAATATTTTGGAAGGTTAACAAATAGTAAGCAAGAAACTTTATTTTGCTCTAGTTGTTAACAAAACGCATAGAAAGAATAAGGAACGATTAGTTTTGGAAAATTATCTCGCTTCGTTGGATTCGACACGGGACTAGTTTTAAATAAGTGAGGACTTCTAGATCGGGATGAGACTTTAGTAGTAGGAAAAGGAGATGGAAGCATGAATGTGGATATTTGGTTTTGTCGATTAGAATTGAATCATGAAACGCAAATCACTGCGCAAGGAAAATAGATTCATTGATGAGATCAAAATAGCGCAAATTACCTTCTATTAGATTTGCTGTACTATCGTATATGTAAATCAAAAAGATCTTTTTGTTATGACCATAACCAATATTTAAAGAATTCATTTTTTTCCTAAAGATATTCACAAGTACATTAAAAACAGCTAATTATATCTCCAGTGTTTTTGATTAGTTAAATGTAATGATTTAATAATGATACATCCTTTCAAAGACAATGAAACATTTATTAAGTGGTTAAAAAAAATTTTGTGAGATTGATCACTAGTTCTTAACGTACTTCTCGATGAGAGTCTTAACCTTGTCATCTGTAAAGTGAACTAATTATTAAATCCCAATATATATATATAAGCAAGGGATAGAAAATGAGAAGTAATCAATAATTAGGAAAGAACACAACAAGATGCTTACTGGCGAAGACGCTGGTAAGGATGGGGAATTGGGTTTTGAAGTCGTTTTTGGCGGTTTCGGAGAGTTGTTCGTAAGCGACAAGGTGACTAGAATAGAATATATTTGTAGAGTTAAAGAATCAACTAGTAATATGAAAGTGAAGGTAACATTAAATAGCAAAGATTGGCAGGAACCATATTTAGTTAGTTAAAAATGAGAAAAGCGAAATTCACGTCTTGGCAACGGTTTTCAGCTCTTCAAGAGAGGGTTTGCTTCCAGCGAGAACTTGAGCGTGCAATTTACGACCTTCGGCCAGAACCTAAAATAGTACATAGAAATAACTTTTTAAAATAAAACAAAAATTGACAAGACTTTCCATAATAACTATTCACTTATGCAACAATTTTTGCTAACCTTCTTGACAAATTCCTTGGCTTCGTCACCAAGGGCATCGACCTTAGCTTTAATAGTAGCATGCAGCTTAGAGGCCTTTTCGTGAAGTGAGGGAGATTTCTCTTTCAATGCAGCCAAGAACTTAAACTTTGGTACTTTTTTGTTCCCACTTATCTTTCTTTATTCTTTCTTTTTTTTCCGCATTTATTCTCTGTTACTATAGAATTCTCGACATTGTCGTTTTCACGCACCTCGTCTTCATTCTTGTATTCGGCATATTTCTTGGCAACTTCCTTAAGAGCAACTTTCTCTTCAGGGGTGATGCTCTTTAGATGTTCAACCACTTCAGCAGGAATCAAAGCTAAAACATTATCAAATAAGGCTTTATTCAGTTTTTGGAATCGTAACCTACGTTTTATCGATTTGCACTTATCTGTGCTGAGGAAAATGATCTTTTACCTTTGTATTCGGCGGGAATCTCTTCGTAGCTCTCAATGGGAGCAGCGAAGGCACAAGCAGCAAGAAGAGCAACAACGGCAAGACGGAACATATTCAATAAAGGTGTTTATTGATTGTAGCAGGATTAATCTAAAAATTACCAGAAGAAAACCGGTGGCACATTATGAAGGTATACTTTTATCATATAAGTTATAAAGTGAGAGCTAAAGTGGCTAATTAATGGATTTGATGACGGAGAAGAGAACGAAGATAGGATGGAGTATTGCTGTCGATCTTTTATACTGCTCGTAAGGAGCCATGACAGATATAGAGGTTTGGAAAGAGCATACAAATTGAAGATAGGGAAAACAAGTGGTGGGGTCAGAGGGGATTTTCCAGACAGTTAAGAGCAGACAAGGAATAATCTTGAGACTTTAAACAGCAAATGACGAGAAATAGCGTGTTAATGGAACAGGCGGCACAGAAATTGTGTAGCAGACGGAAAAGAAAGCATTACAGCGGCGCAGAAGTATGTGCTAAGATGCACACAGAGATTAATGAAAGCAGAAGGGATAACGGCAAAGTTCAATCTATTCTTCTGGTGACACCATTTATCTTCTGTAAATCAGGACATAGCCTACACTTTTCATCTGCATCTTTGCATGAGTTGGCTCCTGGAATTAGATTCAAAACCATACTAAAATTATTACTTAGCTTTTTAGTGGGTAAGATAAAAGCGGACAGTAGAACGAGCATTATCTATTTCTAATTTGGATTCAGCCTTGCGTAGTTGGTGTCAATAGTCTACTCTTGTTTTAATAGATAAACGACAGTTTTAGAAAACAGTTTACCCAATTTACTATTATTTGGATATTATTGAAGCGTGTACACTAAATTGTAATGTTATTTTGAAAACGTGAAGGGATAGGGATTCAGACATTGGTATTTGAACGAGCGTAAGATATGAAAACATCCTTGAGCAAATGTTATCTAAAGATTGTAACTTCAACTAATTCATTAACTTTTAATGGATACATCTGCAAAATAACCATCATATGGCACAAAATTAACTGTGTGAATTCCCTTCTTTTGTCAATGGCAAGTTACAAAAATCAGATACAATTTTCAGGCTTCAAGAACGATTATATATTATTCGAATATAGTTGTTTTTATGTGGTTAAGACTAAGAGAAATAATACTTTTGAGAAGCAACCAACACGCTACGAACTCAACTTGCGTGTTGTACGTCGCATTTACCGTCAAGTAATTTGGTCAGTCCCGAACACTTGGCGCCCAAGCCTAGGTTGTTTTAGTGTCGTCTCTTGTTTAGGTCTTGTGGAAATTATATAATTAGTGGTTTATAGGAACTGCAACTGTGATTTTTTTGTCGTGATTGCCAAGTACTTGGACTTTTGCGAGATACCGTTGGAGGCTGAGTGAGAAATACACGAAGCACTGAGATCGTCTACAATACAATTATAAAGGTAAATTTTAAAATAACTATCCTTAGTAATTTTTAATTGGAAACTAATTAAGTGCCAATTTATTGCAAATTAAGTAGACTCAAATCTTAATTTTGCGAAAAACTTGCTTTTGTGCTATTTTACGGTTTTACAGTGTTGCCCTTGCTATAAATGAAACTAGCTGCTTATTGGTTAAAATCAATCCTTATTCTGTTATTTTTACATATTAATAAGTGTATTTGTGCCGTTAGTGTTATTTTTACTAAAACGACTAGTATCTTTGTTAACAGTTCATTGGCATAAATTATTAAAATATCTCACTTTCCAAGGAAAAATAATGTTAGATACAAAAATAGAAGACAAATTGTAGAAATGAAGCTGTCTCTGCGCTTTTACGATCATCATTCTTTTGACTAAACATCTGCCATAGCGTTAACAAACATTGAGCATCGATAGTGAGGGTAAATGAAACATTAAAATTGCATCTTAAAATACAATGCTTTCATTCGATCTAATCTTCAATAAATATATTAACCTCTTATATCTGTGACATATGTTGTTTTCGAGTTAAGACCAAGTAGAAAACTATACTTTTGCTAAAGAAAATTCTACTAAATCTATCTCATAGTTACCACGGTCGACCCCTCTATAGTAATAAACATAAAAAATTATCTTTTTGTTTTTAGGTTACGTTTTCATAATTATAATTCTCTTTTGAGGAGAAATTTTTGAGTTTATGCTTTAGAAAATTTTTCTAAGTATGTCAGTGTCATAGTGCTAATGCCGTGTGACTTGTTATTGCAATTAGTTCTTACAAAATTGCTCGGCTAACGTTCTACAAATTACTCCTAAACTTCCATCCATCATTACTACGTAGACAAGAACCAATTTTTGATCTTTCACTCAGCATTTGTTGTTTTTCCTGTAGCCTATGCAATATTTTCTACATCGATGCGTATTTAATTTAGTATGGGAAATAGTTTTCCGTGCTTATTTTATGGCAACACGCATTAATCAATACCGAGCATATTGAAAACATCTCAGAATATAAATAAAAAGGACATGGTCCTGAACGTTAGAAGTATGGCAGTGTAGATGTAATGGTTGCAAGTATTTTTGTCAATCAACACATAGGGTCAGTGCATTTTAAAGTTAATAGGGAAATATTTTAGCTTTATTAAGTGACAGAAAATTATCCTCAACTCGAGCAACTGGACTATCATTTAATATTATTGAATACATAATAGAAATTTCATGAATATTGAATGCTGCGTCCAATGCTGGCGGTCTTTCTACTCCATTAGTGTATTTATGATTCATTTCGTGAGCGTTTCCGTTTTTCACATTCATTCTATTGTGTGCCCCAAAGTCTCGATTATTTTGTAAGTTCTATTACGTAAAAAAATATTACCATCCAATTCTTGCTTATATGAAAAAAACAAATAATTTTATTCTTTGGTTGACGTGATCGTTCGATTGAAATGTAGTAAGTCAGCAGTATTCCACATTCATATTACGAATTCTGCTTTATTTTTTTGCTTATAGTAACTGGCTTATAGTATGATTCATTTGTCACATTCATTTCGATCCATACGTAAATACTACCTTCCTTAGTTATAATCAAAACCCTGACTACACAAAGTCATAGGTATCCCCACTTACATCGCTTGTAGTTTGTAAGATTTAAAAAAATTACAAGTATTGATAGATAGTTAAAAATATGACAATTTTATCATTCTTAAAGTTAATTTCTGGATTATTTAGAAAAATATTGAGTTTTAGCCCCATATTAGCACACGGAAGTAGTATTACATCAGTTTTGGGCGCTGTTGTGACCCAAAGGTTCTAACTGATTTATCCATGTGTCTTTCATGTTATTTCACAATTTGCACCAATGATCTCCCTTAGGTAGATCATGGCGCGCAAATTACAATGTTTCAAACGAGTTAGTCGTTACACTGGGGCCACCAAGACAGTGAGGCTGGACATCAAATGGTTAACGCAATATATTCTTATAGGGCAAACTAACATATCTAAGGGATTACTACGAAAAGGCAATGGCTAAACGAAGTATAATATGTCAACATTGGGCACTATGAGAATCGTTAGGCAAGTAGGGTGAAGAACTCAAACTTCTTAAGTCGTCGATTGGTCCTCAGGTCATAACGAGTTGTATTACGTGATTCTTCCGATTGTACCGTATTGCGTGGAAGAAGTGGTGCCGATTCAGTGTTCTTAACTTCTTGGAGCTTTGTATTGGTCTCGGTAGTGTGGTCGAGTTCTGACTGTGTTTGAGTTTCTGTGGTGTATTCTCTGAAAGGTCTGTCCTTAGTTGAGCTGTCTGTAGAGCAGATCTCAAGCGGGTATACCGTTGCGATTGAACGACGATTCCGACTACCGTTCGCGAACTGAACTTCGACGGTACGAACGGCGTGGTCCTGACTGGGTATTGTTTGTACGATTCTAGCTAGACGCCACCTTCCCCGCTTGATATTGGGTTCATCAACTAAGACCACCTCTCCGACTTGTGGTGGTCTGCGTATGCATCCCCGCGGCTGGTGGAGTCCTTTGGAAGATCTTTCTCTCAGGCTCGTGAGGTACTCCCGGCGAAAGCATTCCCATAAATTGTTGAGGCGTTGTTTTATACTCGTCCAGGCGTCCGAGAGGTGAGAGAACATGTTGGTGTTGTCCGTTATGGGGATTCCTGGTAGTGCGTAAGGGGTGAGAAAATCAATGGGGCGTAGCGCGATGTCTTCGTTATCCACATAGATCAAGGGCCTTGTGTTCACGATTGCTTCCGTTTCAGTCAACAGTGTGGAGAACTCCTCGAGTGTGAGAAGTGCGTTTCCAACAGTCCTCCTTAAAGACTGCTTCACGATACCCACGAGGCGTTCGTAAACTCCTCCCACCCATGGTGAATGGGTAGGAATGAATCGCCATTCAATTCCTTCCTTCGAGCATTATCTGTCAAGAGAAGGGATTAAATCTTCTGGTTCCTTCCAATTTATTACTGTGCAAGCAGTCCCTTTGAAGTTTGTACCATTGTCACTAATGATCAAGGAAGGGCGACCACGTCGTGCAACGAACCGGCGAAAGGCGCGTAGGAACTCTTCGGACGAAAGGTTGGTGGCGATTTCTAAGTGGACGGCACGAATGGTAAGACATGTAAATAAGACGATCCATACCTTCGTTGCTGAACGTGTGATGGTCCACACGTGGAACGGACCTGCGTAGTCGATGCCCACGTTTGTGAATGGGGTGTCGGTTTGTAGCCGAGCGGGAGGGAGACTAGGTATGGGCGGCAGCATAAATGGCTTTGCTTTACGCCTTTTGCATGCGATACATCTGGAAAGTGCTTGGTGAACCGTTGCTCGTCCGGCTGGAATCCAAAATCTAGAGCGTAGTTCGTTTAAAGTATGTGTCTTACTTGAGTGGTGATGTCGACAATGAGTGTCCAAAATAAGTAGTTGGGTGGCTGGATCACGTCGTGGTATAAAGACTGGATTTTTCGTATTTTCTAATAAGTTGCTATGTCCCAAGCGGCCTATAGATCTCAACAATCCTTCGTGATCAGGGTACAGTCGCAGATCTATGCGTTCTTTAGCCGTTGGTGGTGTACGGAGTTGCATATGGAATAGGGCAACCTTGTTGGCTTGTTCACGAATCCTCGTAGAGTTTTCGGGAATGTTCCAAAGTGGTGCTAGTAATCGTCCGTGTAGTGTTGTCTTGGATTTCCTGCTAACTCTTAGTGCAAACTTTATGATGGTGACTAAGGTATTTATGAGTTTGTCCCAGGTGCTGAAACGCTGAGGATCGGGACTTACCTCCATGAAACGTACCAATGTAGTTGGAAGTACGATTGGTGTTGGAGTAAATCTCACCTCTTGTGAGATGGGGTGTACTTGAGGGTTCTCTAATGTGTCCGGCCATTCTGATTTCGGTCCTTGCAGGAAAGGTGGCCCGTGCCACCAAAGAGTTGAGTTCTGCAATTTCGAGATGCTGAGGCCTCGAGTAGCAATATCGGCAGGATTCATTTTTGTTGAAATGTAGTTGAACTGAAAACCAAATGATCGAATCTCCGTTAGTCGTCTTTGGATGAATGGCGGGTATGACATCTTTCCTCCTAATATCCATGCTAGAGCGATCTGGCTATCTGTCCAGATATAAGTAGTTCCTGTGAGAGGGTGAGATGAGTGTGATGCTACCAGTTTTGCCAGGCGACATCCAACGAGAGCTGCGAGTAGTTCAAGCTTCGGAATTGTCGAACCTTTAAGTGGTGAAAGGCGCGACTTACTACAGATCAGAAGCGGTCGTTGCTCATCTTGTGGGGCCTTTAGATATACGCAAGCTGAAAAACAGTTTTTAGAGGCGTCTACGAATCCGTGAATATCAGCGGCATGCTCGCATGGAAAGGGCCCGACGAGGAATTTTGATAATGAAATTGGGTTGTTGATGAATTTTATGTAGGGCGTCACTTTCCTCAGTATTTAGTGGCTCGTCCCACTCTTTATTGTTCCTCCAGAGAAGTTGAATGAACAAACGAAAGGCTAAAAGTGATGGCGAAATCATTCCAAGGGGATCAAATACCGTGGAGATCTGGCTTAGCACGCTACGTTTTGTAGCCCCATTGATTGTTATATGGGGAAGCGAGAAAAGCAACTCATCTCCGGTTGGATCCCAAGATAAACCTAGGAAAGTGGTTGGTGTAGTTTGTGCTTTCCACCTATCGTTTAAGTGTGCACTGGAAGATAGTTCTGCACGTAGGATCATAGAGGCGGTGGAAAATCTGCGTTTCGCGTAATTCAGTTTATTCTCAGCTTCCTCGTAAGTGTCGGCTCCTAAAAGTATATTGTCTACGTATATCGATCGCAGTAGCTCCTCATCGATTTGCGTGGCGTTGTGTTCGAGGTGAAATCGTATCACAGCTGATAGTAGAAAGGGGGAGGAAATTACTCTAAAGTTAAGACGGCAAAAGCGCATCGTTGCAATATTGTCTCTCGTGAATGATTTGGTCCAGTCCTTGGGTAGAAAAAAACGAAGAAGATCGCGATCTGGGAGGTTGACGGCCAAATGATTGAACGCTGCTTCGACGTCCGCTGTTATGACGATTCGGTGCTGCCGAAAGCGTAGTAGTATACCTAGAACATTAGGTAATGTGATTGGGCCTTTAAATAGCATATCATTGAGGGACGAACCGTTTTTCATTCGGGCACTGGCATTATGAACGACGCGGTATTTTGTGCCATTAGGTGTCCCCTTTGTCACGACATGATATGGCAGATATGAACAATACCCGAATATCGGGTTTTTAAGTTCGCTGGGAGGCACCTCCTCTATTACTCCTTCGTTAATCCATGCATTCATAATGTGACGTACTTCTACCTGATTATTTGGATTTTTCTCTAGGCCTTTCTTCATTTGCAATAGTTGTCGTATGGCCAGGCCTTCGTTCGTTGGTATTGGAGCATCCGGGTCCCTAATTGGTAGGCTGACGGAGTAGCGACCGTTCTCAAAGCGGCAAGTTTCTTTGAATCGGCTCCAAGCGGTGTCGTCTTCTGTCTCGATGGGGTCTTCCTGGATCCCTATTGTCTCCAAAGCCAGCCAATCATGAATTTGTCTGTTCACTTCTTTGTCAGTCAATGCGATCATGACTTGAGTACAGGTGGGTGCAGCATGTGACGTGGGTTGTGAAACAAAGCCTGAAAGTAGTGGACCAACTGAGGAACTAACCAACTGGTAACCTTCGACGAACCGGTTACAGCGGCGCGATACGAACGTCCAGAACAAATCGTTGCCTATGATAAGCGATGGAGCACGGATTTCGTGTATGACGCTGGTCGGGGTTGGAATGTCCTTTGGTATACGAACGGTTTGTAGGCTGCGGACAATTGTGGGTACGCGTCGTACATTTATCTTGCGTATTTCTCCATTTGTATTTATGATCCCAACGGAGCAGTTATGATATGGGATGTGGGATAGATTGCCATTAAATCCTGAAATAGTCATGAGTTTACGTGATATACCTTGTAAACCCAGAGCCGATGCGAGCTTATCCGTAATTAGTGAGACCTGAGATCCGGTATCAAAGAAGGCCAGAGCAGTGACCTTCTGCCCTGTGACTGGGTTGACGACTTCGACTTCAGTGGTCATGAGTGCTACAGTCGGTTCGTGAGTACCAGAGCCTGTATGCGCTAGAGCAGATGTAATGATCTCAGTTTCATCTGGTTGGGTGATTGCAGGGGCGTAGGTTGTGGATCTTGTAGAAACGGAACACAGCGACGTGTTATGTCTGTTACCACAATTAATGCAGTTGCTCTTAGACTTACAATTTCGGACATAATGCTCACCGAGGCAGTTTAGGCATCTTCCGAGTTCTCGTGTGCGCGCTATCCTTTTCTGTGCTGTTTCGTACACTGGGCATTCCCGCGGTCTGTGGGGCTTGTCGCAGAAGGGGCACTTCCGGTACCTAAACCTGTCCTTAGTGTACCGGGTGATCTGACCTGTCATTGTGTGAGTCTCATTGGGAGTACCAAAGTTCCTTTGCTTTTGTCCGTCTGTAGTCATCGGCATTGTTGTGATTCTCTCTTGCGGTACCGACGACGTCCACATTCTTACGGAACGTTCAGAGGTGCCATCGAGGATCAGTTGAAGGTGTTTCCTAAGTCTGGACACGTCAATCGTAGGGTCTGCAACTCTAATTGGTATAAGTTGTGTTTCTATCCATGGTGGTAATGACTTTTCGATGGTGATCATGATGTCTTCAGAATTGGTAGGCAATCTGTGATTTTCCATCTGTAGTAGTACCGCTTCCAGTCTATCGACATAGTTGACCGCGTCTGCATGAGTATTTCTTGCACATCGTATTTCTCCCAGTGCGCGATAAAGGTCTCTGGAAATGCGCTTTTCATTGCCATACCGTTGTTTTAGGACTCCGAGGACTGTATGGTAATTCTCTGCGCAGATATTGAAGCCGGCGATGCATTGTGCGGCAGGTCCGAGCAGAGACGCAACCAGATAGCTGAGTTTCGCGATATCTGGCAAGCTAGGATTAGTGTCTACTGTCCCCATGAACAGTTGATAGAATCTTGTCCAATCCGATGCATCTCCATTAAATGTCGGTAGCGTGATCTTCGGTAAAACAACTGCTGTCCTGGATGGTTGAGCAGCAGGCAGTTCAGGAGAGGAACGGTTGACTGGAGTCTCTTCGCATTGAGCTGACTGCTTTTTCCTTCGAAGTAGCGTGATAATTCCTCTTACTTGTTCAACTGTATCGTCCGGGCCGTCCTGTGTCTGAGTGTATGTGTCCATTAGCTTGTCTTCGTCTCCTCTAGCTTTGTCATCTGTGAGTCCTGCAATGTAGGAGCGCCACACTTCTTCGAGCGCCTTGATTTCGTCCAAGCCCTGGATGAGCGTGTCTTCGCGTTCCGACAGACTAGTGATCGCTCTTTGGATCCGTTCGGGCTCTCTAGAATAAAGCTCAACTTCAAGTGATGGTATACCGTTTGTGATGTCGATGATGCATTTCTTGAGTCGGTTGACGACGCGGGTGTAGCGAGAGCGTGTAGTGGTAGACATGACGAGTAGAAAACAAGTGAATAGTTCAGAAATGAAAATAAAGGGGGGCAGGCAGGGAACGAGACGATGGCCGATGCACCAAAATGTTGTGACCCAAAGGTTCTAACTGATTTATCCATGTGTCTTTCATGTTATTTCACAATTTGCACCAATGATCTCCCTTAGGTAGATCATGGCGCGCAAACTACAATGATTCAAACGAGTTAGTCGTTACAGGCGCAAACCTTCTGCACTCCTATCTTTTAAAACAATTTATCGCCTACGAAAATAAGCCAGATTAACCACACATTTAAGCAATCTTTTGCTTTTTAACTTCAATTTCCCACACACTTTCTATCTACATATTCCTAAAAAGGGACCAGTTGAACGTGTTAATTTCCAGTCGCTTTTTTGATCGTTTATTCAGTTATAAGCCTATTAAGTCACCAACTAACCGTTTTGTCTATATTTGCCTTCATGATAATTATGTTTATTCAGTGGTAATCAATGAAACCATTTTCATTCTTTTAAATGAAGTTGTCGGTCAGACTAGTTGATTTTTTTTTCAATAATTAGCTCCTAAAACCTTTACTTACAGTTTTATCTACATGCGGGTTAATGTGGCACGGGTGTGGGAAGATGCAGATTATGCCAAGGTGCGCGCTATGTGTGACAGCAATCAAGAATGGACTGAGGTGTGAACCAAAGATAAATATGTATCATAAATCAATCACTTAAAAAGGGAATTATAGTAATATGACGGTAAATAATAAATATATACAAATTCATTGTTTAATTTAGGTTTACAATAAGAAGGAAGTAACCGTTTACACGCAGATTGTTTCAAATAACTACTACCAGATGATCAAGGTATATTTATTCTGGTATTTCAATCGTTATATCAGCAATAAATCTGTCATTACTCGCATATATGGCAGCTACAAATAACCATCCATGTAGGTCATTACACATCTACCGGACGTGTGCTCTTCTACCGCCTATGATGTTCTTCATGACCCCCTTTATCGATCCACGTGGGATAGGCACATGACAGGACAATCTGATATTGGAATGATAAATCCTAACAATGATATAAGCTACTATTCATGTAAGTCGTATAACTGTATAAGAATGAAAACTGACAAGAAAGACGAATGAGAAAGGAACAAGAAAGATGATACACACAAGTAAAATGAGATGGAAAAATATAGTATCATCAATTCCACCGATTCGTCCTCGTGATTTTGTTATTCAACGGTCATGGTTGGATACAGAGGAAGAGAAAATGATTTGTAGCCACTCTGTCTGCCACGAGGTCTGATTTATTTTAATATACTCTATTTTCTATATTTAACTTGTATCTGTTCCTACCGTTTAATATTATCATGGATATAAATAACGGTATTATATAAAATGGTGTTCTATTTAGGACTTCCCACCTATTAAAGGCTACATTAGAGGAACGGTTTTTTTGTCTGCCTATCTTATTAGACCTGTAATGGACGGATGCCACATTACTTACTTAAGTCATTATGATCCTAGAGGTGAGCAGTTTATTACCAATAAATATATTTATGGTTTTCCATAATATCCATATTGTTACTTGGATTTTAGTTTACTGATTTAAACACGCACTACCAGTAAAATGGGTCATTTCCTTAATCTAAGAGAAGAAACAACTAGAATTATCATAAACATTAGACATGTTTGTAACTTTATTTTTTACGTATTATATCTTTCCCAGGAAAGTTGCCGACTTGGTTAGTAAATCGACTGACAAAGGTTATCGCTCCTAAAGTCATAAAGAAGCTTCAAAAGGCATGTAAGGCCTACCCTGAATGGAAGAAATCACACCAGCCACATTGGAAACCATGGACATTCTCCGAACAAAATGTCCATTAATTTTCATATAGATATACCCTGAATCTAATATCTATATTAATTGGGATTTTCTATTAAATATTAAATACTTATTCAGATAAACTCCCCTCGTATCGATTTGACTAAATGTCAGCCTCAAGAATATAACCAAGAGATCATCGATGAATCCCATGTCTCACAAATCAGTGAGTATAACAATGAAGATGGAGACTAAATGGAGTCTTGGTAATAGTTATGCGTTTCCAAATAGATGTTTAATTTACATGGTAATTCTTAGTACTTTTCAGTTTCGTACTAAATATTCCAGTTTTTCCTATACCTATATTATTGGAAAACTGGTTGTGATAATAGTTTCAACCTACATATCATTTATAATTATCATGCTTTTCATTTTTTCTTTTCTATAAATAATCATAAACATGTTTAAACTATAAGCTATTTATAAAGTGAATTAAAGTGTAATCTTCTAGAACCTTTTCATCTTCTTTTAAAAATAGTTTTAAAGAGATAAACACACTCATCATCTAGATAAAGTATTTAATTCTGATTCTGACTGCTTGAAAATGCACTTACTAGTCAGCAACTAAATAGTCCATTACTTATTCTATTCGAAATGCATCTGAAAAATATAAAATAGCAAATAATACAGTCCAAGATAATATTAATAAATAATATAAAATGAAGAAAATAAAATATTTGTTGAAAATATGTACTCATTTTCTATTGCTATTGGAACTCAGTGGAGACAGGATTGTTTATTATAAGAGTATAAATACAATCTAAATTATAACAAAATCTTTAATATCGAAAATATTTACCCTATTCTTCTTAATAGATATTAATTCTTGATTAAAGAATATTACTATTTTTCTTACTTCCTTTTAAAATATCCGTTTGGATCTACATTCCTTCAGACGGAAATTATACAATGTTATAGTTTTCGAAAGCAATTCTTTGCTAGTGATAGATGTATTCACATAACTGCGATGATGAAAATAATAAAGAATGCTTGATTTTTGATTAATCTGGACTTGATTAGTTTTCTTTTTAGTAAATAATAATAACAATTTAATACAAACATAATTCAATTTAAACTATAAAAGGAAGCTGCAATTAAGCTTTGTGAATATCTGAACTTAAGTTCAAATAGCAATATTTTGTACTTTATGGCATCCTTATTTCCTTCCCAAATAAGAACACAAAAGGTCAAAACAAATAAAATGAGTTATGAGAGATTTGAAGTCATTTTCACGTCAATACGAACGAGTAGAAGCTAGGACGTGCGATCGTATTATACGATTTTAATTCAATTATGTACCATATATTTTCTGACAAGTAATACTATTAAACAAAGAGTTATAATACACTGAAAGAGATGGCTATTTGTTGATTATCAACATTAGCATATAGGTTTTTTTTTCAACTGGTACTTAAGGCAAAAAGCACAGTATACAAACTATTATCCACTATTATCTTGAAAATTAAGATGCGAATATTCTACTTAATATATTCTTAGCGTTAGAACAAAATCTAAAGCAATTACATAGAAAAAAAATTGTTTACCCATATGCTCATTCTAGTACTACGTACAAAATATTCTTGTCAGTTTAATAATTTATTGAGTCCTATAACGAGAACAACGCTAAAATGGGCGCCTCTTATCCTTTAATACGTAACATTTAAAATTTAGTTTTGCTTGAACTCATACAGCTAATTCTCAGTGGAATTTTGTGTGGTTAAAGTACTTATTAACTAAATTGCTCCTTTTATTATATTTGAGAGATATATAGTTTATTGTATTATCTTATATTTTGTCAATATATTACCCAAAGGGACTATTGATTTAAGTGAATTGAACAAATGGCCCTTCCTACGAAAGTTCTCGTTAACTCAATTTCATGCGGAATTCGTAGTGTTAGGAATTCTAGTTCTGCACCGAAGGTAAGGATACTTCCTAGTGTATGAGTAAGATTTTTAACTATCTTCAGTGTAATTATTATAGGTCGCTTTGTTGGGGGCTTCAGGTGGAATTGGTCAACCCTTGGGACTTCTGTTAAAACAAGACTCCCTTATCAAACATTTGGCTCTTTATGATGTTATTGGGACTCCTGGTGTTGCTACTGATCTTTCACACATCGATTCAAATGCGATGGTTTCTTTATTGCTAGGTTATTTATCTTTAAAAATATGCAATTAAACACTTGATTTTTAGGTAACTGCTCACACTGGTCCTGACCAGCTTGCTGAAGCAGTTTATGATGCAGATGTCATAGTTATACCTGCTGGAGTACCTCGAAAGCCAGGAATGACTCGAGACGATCTTTTTAACACAAATGCTGGCATTGTACGCGACTTGGTTGAAACTATTGCTGTTGAAGCTCCAAAGGTATTTCTAGCTAAAAATACGATTGTACTTCTATTTAAAATAGAACGATTATAGACGAGATAAATTTAGTTATTAATGAAATAGATGAAGGCCTTTGTTAAGTTAGGTTATGAACAAAAAAGAGTTTAACTTAGGCAATGATTGCCATAATTACAAATCCTGTGAACTCCACGGTACCCATCGCTTCTGAAGTTTTAAAGAGACATGGTGTATATGATAAACGTCGTGTCTTCGGAGTAACTACATTAGACGTTGTGCGTGCCCAAGCATTTGTATCTGAACTTAAGGTTAGTTCTGTACTTTCAATTAATTTGTTTGGAATTATTTTCAGTAGATATGAAATATTATACGTGTTGTATAGGAAATAAGCATTGCAATTTTATATTATTGTTTTTTTAGGGGACAGATGTCACCAAAACTATTGTACCTGTTGTGGGTGGGCATGCTGGAATTACAATTATTCCTCTACTATCACAGGTACCTTACATAAGCCTATGAAGCTTTTGCTTATTATAATATATTTTTAGTTTAATTTATACTTATTAATTATTAGGTATCTCCAAAAGTAAATTTTACTGAGGCTGACATCATGAAACTGACTCCCAGAATCCAGGAAGCCGGTACGGAAGTCGTTAATGCCAAAGCTGGAGCTGTAAGCTATGCTTACCTTTTATCTTATTTTTAATATTTCGTTTTAATCTTCTAATATATGATTTTAAGTAATATTTTTAATTTTAAGGGATCAGCTACGTTGTCGATGGCTCTAGCCGGTGCTCGTTTCGCAAAAGCACTAGTTCGGGGTATCAAAGGAGAAAAAAGTGTGCACTGTGCATATGTTGCTTCCGATGTTATACAGGGACTTGATTATTTCTCCACACCCTTAGAGCTTGGTCCTAACGGAGTCGAGAGAATACTTGGTGTTGGAAAGGTTGATTTTTACATATCTTAACATATTGGAAGTCGTTGAAGCAATACATTGTTATTTATTGTGTGAAGTAACCTATTCTTCTAGGTATCTTTATTCGAGCAGCAGCTTATTGATGCAGCTGTACCGGAGCTTAAAAAGAATATCAGTAAAGGAGTGAACTTTGTAAATGGCAAGTGATAATAATCACTTGATCGTTAACTAATTAAGTAAAATCATATTTTTAGGCTTTCTTTATGTTCACATCTATTGTATACATTACATGTAGTATCTGTATTTGGGTGAAGATATCTTAATAGGTTAGGCATTAGTAATAATTTTTGTCAGAATTGTATTGGGTAATTAATATATTTTCAATATGTTAGTAAAATTTTGTATCGTACCCTTGTTCTTTATTAGGTCGTTGTAATCAGAATTCTATCTTATAGATGTTAATATTCACTTTGCGTGGTAAGTATTATGGGGTCAGAAATGTTGCGACGGATAACGGCGTTTTTTCAAACACACAAAGTGGTCAGATACATGTCATGTGAAGGAGATGATAAAGGAGTGAGTTAATTTTATAGTTTTTTTAAAGGCGTTTCAGCTTTGTAAATTTATGCATTAGCCTCGTGATCCGTCTTCAAAAGATGCCTTGGATGATGATTTACTTTCCGCTGTGGAATCCGTGGCGAATGAATTGCATGGAAATAATGCAAATGCCAAAAAAATGTGGGTGGTGAGATAATGTGTATACGTGTCGTTTATTTTTGTTTTAAAGTTTTCTAAACTTACCATTGTGTGTCATGTATACATGGTTGGTAATAAAGTTATTGTTTTTCTATATTGCTAGTAGTATTGCAGAACGAAGAATACTCTTATTTCAAAACTTATATCCCATGAAAAAGCTACATTTGAAGAAGCCACTCAAGCTCAAACTGAAGAACTATTAAGTGATACTGGGATCATAAATTTGTTACATGGAGTTGATCTTAGCCCGAAATCCATTGCAACAGTCAGGTATTCATTTAATGTACTTATTTGTTTTCCTCAGTTTTAAATGATTATTTAAGTGATTACCAGAGCCGGTATGAACGCCGTGGAATGGTCTTACTTCGAAAGGAAATTTTCTACCAAGCAATACAGGTTTATATTTCTAACAAAGTAGTTTAAAAAGACAATATCTGGTCAAATCTTATTTAGAAAGGCTACAAAGCAGATGATGCGAGAATTATTGCTGAGAAAGCAGTAGATCAGGCACGAGAAAGACTTGCAGATAAAAGGAAATCACCGTTTAACGAAGAGCGAAAAGACACTAAAGATGAAATAGTGAAAAATAAGACGGAAAGACATTTCTTTAACTATGCCTACCAAATGGCCGAGTAAGTTTTAATAAACTACGGTTCAAACATTTAAATTGGATCAAAATATTGTTTTAGGAAAATGTTATATAAAGACGATCATCTGAGTTTTAAAAAATCTCGTGGCGAAACAGTCAAGGCAAACAGTAGTGAACCTTCCCTGATGAATTCTCAGAAACGTTTAGGATTATGGAATAGTTTAGAGAGATGTGAGAATTCAAGCCTCGGTTTCTGGACGGAATGGAATCGACGTGCAGCCAGGTGTGAGAGTAGTATTATAATATATTTCTTAGATGTTTTTTGTTTTTAACTATTAAAAGTTCCATATCGTAACTAATTTTTTAAAGTAAGAACATACCTCTATGTGCAATATAGGACACTGGTTTTTCTAGTATATTCATTTGGTCGAGAAATCTATAATTGTTTATAGATTTATAAACCAGTCGATGGGTCCTACAAATTCTTTTGAAGAACAAATAGAATGGACTAAAGACGGGAAGCAATGGGTATACCCTATAGACAATGAAGCTATGTTAGGGGAGGAAGAAAATGTGAGAGCATATTTAACAGTAAAGTGATGAACAACTATGCAAGTACCTATATATTTCATGAATTTGTAGGTTCCTTTCTTCGAACATATATTTTTGGAAAGGCATCTTCCTAGCTTGGGACTTCCGAAAGATGGACCGATTGCTCATTTTATGGAATTAGTTAGTATTATATATCATATATTAAAATCAAATTATAGGAACTGTTAATTTTGATATTGTACCCAATATACTCTGGTATCATTCAGATACTGATTTTTGTATCTATAGAAATTTTTCAGGTATGTATTGGTCTATCAAAGAATCCATATATGACAGTAGCTAAAAAACTAGATCATCTTAGGTGGTTTGGGAACTACTTTAATGAAGAAAAGCAGAAACTTATCAACAAATTAAATGAACAAGAACAAATTCATACCGACAATCATTAATAGGTTGTCAATTTTGGTGCATGTGGTAAATTCAGTTAATTGTAAGGAAATTATATTGTATGCCACCATATTATTTAAATAAACAAGTAATACTATCGCCCACAAAATTTATTGCGGTTTTACCCCGTATGCCTTTTTATATATTATCTGTATTTTTTAATAAGTTCTGTTCTATTTCCAGGTTAAGATATTTGCTGTTTTACAGTACTACGGAAAACTACATAGAATGAGAAAGGGTTGGTATTTTAAGTGAATCTTATAAAGCGTTTTTATTAAAACTCATTTTTAGGAGATAATATCTTTCAGCTACATGATTTTTGTGACTCATAAAAAAACTGGCAGGCTACATTAATACGTTATGGAAAATGTACTGTCGGGATACTGTTTGTTTGTATTCAGGCCTCTGTCCTCATTGAGTTTATACTGGCTGACCTATGGTGAACGACTTGACCCCTTGCGCGTCCCTAATTACCATATCCACTTAACCATGCCATTTCCAGCCATCCGTTATTATTCTTTTTACATTTAGGGTGATTTTTTTAGAGAAATTAATCTTATCAACAAAGGAATCTTGATATCCAAGAATTTTGTTACGACTTAAGTTGTTTAGTAAATATAAATTTATTATTTTTATTAGAGGATGCATTATAGAAGACTATTAAAGGTGTTGATGCAATGAAAATAAAAATATAGATCTATGTTAGCTGATACTGTTCTAATGCGGTTTGTCTGTCGTGATTGGCTGGTCGACTCAAGGTTGTTAGAGGTGCGAGGCGCGTTAAATCATTGTTTTCGATACATGCTATATGACATTTGTCCATCACTTATCTTCAATATAACAGTAAGACTTTAAAATGCTTTGTTACAGTTTATTTTTTGTTATTAAACTTTCGAGCTAAGTTTTTTTGTGGTTAGAACCACTCATTGCTGTCCATTAGTGTTCCTTACTGTGTTATTCCTTTCACTTCTACCACTTTAAACATTTTTCTCTCTCTTCTGACATAGTTCGATTACTATCTAGTGGTTATTAGATACCAAACGATCTTTTATTTTCATTTTCGACGAATTAGTCTCCTTAGATTAACGATATTTCTTAATGTTTTGCAGTCATTATTTTGATATAATGAGTTGGTTATAAATGGAGTATAGCCTTAAATGGTAGTTATTTTTTTAAAGTGGCTTCAGCGTAATATTGGTTTTATTAGAAATATTTATTCATTTAGTTATCATTGTTCGATCTTGACTGAGTCTTTTGGACACAGCTTTTTGTAATAACCTTGTGATGGCGTTGGGTGTCTGAAACTCTAGTTTTGGGGTTTTCCTGTATGTGTTGCCTGTGTATGTCTTCACTCTCTTCATAGTACAGTGCCTTCTTTTAGTCCCTCGTACTCATTTCGCGCGTTTGATTGGTCACTTCTCTACCCTAATTGCGTCCCACGAAGTAAAGTGAGATTTTCAGACAGTGACTTTGTTTTCTTTGTCACCTAATTTACATGTTATACCTTATTTTGAAAATATAGCTAGTATGGTCTGTTCATTTTGGTATTGTCTAGTTAAAACACATCTATAACTACTTTATGTGAAGATATCAACTTTGATTTAAGTTAAATTGACTTTTTTTTACATGATGGTTTAGCATTAATTATAAAGTTCCATTTAATGCACAGCTGTCAACCCCTTATAGATAAAGCTGTCCCTAGTTGACCTATGCAGCTAGTATTATCTCTGTATTGTGTTTGAGGCAAGTCGTGCGCCGACTAGCGCAGGTGTTCTCTAACACGTCAGCGCCTCTCTCATTTCAATGTTCTCTCATAGTGATGGGTCACTACTAGCTTGGTCTCCTTCTACGCCTTTGTGCTATTCTCAAGCAACAATTTGTTTATCAATATGGCATTTTGATGTAGCTGTTGTATATTTATGATTTCTTTACAGCTCATAAATGCCATAACTAATTCTGATTTTGTCAGTCAGATTTATTTTACGAGTTATTTTAAGAATAGCTAATCTCTCAGTTATCTGAAATACTTACGTTTATCTCACATTGCAGTGATGTCTCACCTCATTAGCTTGTATTTGCACTATTCAAATTAAAGATTTTTTTAGAATATTATGGGCGAAATAATATTCTAAAAAATTTAATCGAAATCATGCAAATAACTAGCTTGAGAATTATCATGTAAATGCAGTTCTGTATTAGTATGTTATGTTTTCTAATTTATACAAAATAACGTCTTTGACGTAAGTGGAAATTGCGGACATCTCAATTTCATTTATAACCCATATCGACATCGCATTCTGGGCGCGCGCCGTCCCGTTTTGTGCGTGTCCTTAATCGCCCCGAAAGGATTGCTGCTTGAAAAGGTGTCACTCCCTCGCTCCCTCCCTCTCTCTCCATCTCTCTTACTTCTTTTCTCATCCGTCTGTTCTTCTACTTTGATCACCTTCATCTCTATTTGACAATTCTGACTATAAATTAAAGTCATAAACTTCTCTCTGTATCTTCGTCATTAATGTTACGAATCGCATGAAGTATACCAATGTGTATCTATTTGTAGTTTGCAATACGACATCCGTTTTGAAGTCTAAATTATTTGTATGGTATTCCTATTCTTTCCATTAATATTCCCACTTTTATTGCTAGTTAAGTTTTTGGGTATTCGCAATTCTATCACTTATTTTCTCTCTTCCTTAACTCTGTGAACATATATAACTACCTTCTAGTTAAAAGTGAAATATGTATTGTGTATTGCTTGAGCATACTGCGGGATGGCCATTCGCCTCGATGCGCTATCCACTTTTTTCGCGCTACGCGGTCTTCCAGTTATCGATCGAAAAAGATTTCTTTTGACTCCTTAATCGATCAACATTAAGCAACGTTTAAATGTTTGGTAAACCAAGTAAGACAAAGAAATTGATTTTCAAGGTATAATTATCGATATGAGCAATCTTCTATGCATATAACAGACGTAATTCGATGGTATGCTGCTAGTATGTATCGCCATAATTATTTCTAGTGCTCTGTACAGCAATCAATATTCACTTATTACAAGCATAAGAGTTAAAACAAACATTGCTAATAATCTATTCTTCAACCATCTTAATTATAATTCTGGTAATAATCTAAAATAGAATCATACCATTCAACTTTTTGTTATACTGGTATCTCAGTTTATTGAGTTCCAACTGGCCTTTGCGTGTACTGCTTTCTAGCTGGATGTAGAAACATATGTTAGTAATGTGTCGTTGGCACAACACTGTCAGTCGAGGCCTGTCGATCATCGATCGACCGACGACCTATTGACCACTCGACCACATTTTTCCTTCCATCTATTATAATTTATTTCAATAATTCTGTTATTTTCCTATTGTTTCCCTTTATGTTTAATTTACTATTTTAAAGCATGATGAGGATCATATCAGATTAAACTCGTTCCAGTAATTTGTACTTATAGGATGCAGGTGGCGATGATACCTGGCCAGTCACCATCCACACTTAGTGGAAGTGCCACACCGGATTCTATGTGAGTTACAGTATATTTAAGCATAACCTGGAAAAATTCCTAGCATGAAGAATATTACGTTATTACAGGAGCACACCAGTGTCTGACGACGATCGCCTACGGCTGTCAATGGAAGCGTGGAAAAGGAATTCAATGCTTTTGTCTGACAGATACAAAGAAGCACGAAACAGACAACTGGTTGTGGAACGTGCTGACAGAGATGAATTAAGGCGGAAGTTTGTACCCGATTTATAATTCCTATTTTTTTAGTTTTACCTCATCCATTTACTATTCTCCCACTATAAAGAGGTCATTTTAAGTTTTGAACAACTAATTTTAATTAAGTACGCCTATTTAGAAGACCAACAGTCGTTATATGGTATGGTCTCATGATTTTAATGTGTATATTTTCTTGTTACCATCCAGATGGATGGAAGAAGAATCGAAGAAGCAAGCTGAGAATGCAGCAAAAGCAAAAGATACTGTCCTTAGTGGTGGGTCTATGATGAGCCACACTCACAATCTATCCATGTACCAGTCTGCCACTCCGAATCGAGGAATGGTGAGCCTTGAGAAAACAACTATATGCTATATATGTTCACAGCTAATCAAATCCTACTTTACTGTTTTGCCAGTGTATGGTTTGTTTAGGATAGAAAGCGTCGTATAGATGAATACGGCCAAGAAGAATGGCGTCAAGGTTTTCGAATGATGGAAGGTTAGATATTAGCGTCATGGAGGGCAAACTAAACTGCAATTTCCTATTTTTTAATATAAAAAACTATTGTTCAATATGGTTTAGGCACAGGGATGGTGCCCATGAAACAATCAGCAGATCAATGGATGAACTATCAAGGAATGCAACAGTACACGGGAGGGGGCATCATAGTAAGACATTTTCGATGAATTATTTATTACTTATATTTGTTTACAATTTCCAGATGTCACAGCAACAGATGACTCCTTCACCTATGACACCGACTCCTTCATATCCTTCCACATGTTCTGCTGCTCCCTCGACATCTATGGAATCGAGTCAATCCCAGTACCACTCCGAGTCTGCTCCACCGCATTTCGGTCCTGTATCTCATTCTCAGTTTCCCTCGACTGATTCTACCACTTTTGCGGTTACAGTACCTAGTCCTTCACACATGTGCCCGACTTCTCCAAATCAGGTATATTTATAGAATCTATATAGTAGTCATAATAATTTTCATTGTATATTATTTAGTTGGAAGACCTAAACATCATAGTTTTATGTGATTAAATATTTTAGCAACCAACACCTCCGGCTTTCACGAACCTTGAACAAAATATACGGAGTCCATCTGAAGATTTAAACTGCCAAAACGTAAATGAGGACAATATGGCAAAAATGCTAACAAGTATTTCCGTAGAAACCTTTGCTGGGGTTGGTGCCGACGTTGTGGATTCACTACTGGATAACAATGTACCTAGTACATCAGCTGGCCCTCAGCAGCCGAGTACTCCTTCTTCAGTTGTATCTCCTGGTTTTCCAGCACAAGTTAATGGTGGTCCTCACAGCGTGCAGTCGGTACACTCGGTACACTCGGTACATTATCTATTGCGCTTTTTCATGGATATTCTTTGATAAATTATAAATTTCAGGCGCATTCTAGCAATGGTAATTGCAATCCTCCAATTACGCCAAATAGTTCTGTACCTCCACAACAGAATACTCCATTTTCATCGTCTAACGCACTTGGCCCTCCACTGTCAACGAGCACCCCTGTCACAGCAGCTTTTGTTCAAAATACAGGTCAAGCGTCTTCAAGCTACAACATTCCGCAACAACAAAGGTGATAAATTTGTTCTTTAAAAATTATAATGAACTATTCCAAACGGTTCGTAATGTTGAAATTTTTTAGTTACCCCGTATATGGCCAGCATGATATAGTAAGAAATCAGATAAATCAACAACAAATGCAACCTATGCAGGTGATTCGGAATTATTTTCAATTTATCAATGTAGTGTCAAAAAAAATTTCCATGGTATCATTTTAGCGTCATCCACAGATAACGATGGGTATAAATGGGATGCCTATGAATGTTCAACAACAATACCAAACAATGCTGCAGAAACAACATATGAAAACTGTCATGGAGCAGCACCACAGAGGTTAGATTTTAATAATGTGTTCACATGTTTTTTTGCTAGTCTGAATCGATTTAGGTATGATCTATCCAGCAACTCAGCAACAACAATATTTTATACAGCAACAAATGAATGTTCAGAGAATGCAATCACAAGCTCATGTCCGGTGAGTTTATTTTGTCAATCATTTTCGTTTTGATTCAAGCTGATATATACAGATACCCGGGCGGAATGATAAACCCACCACTGGTGAACTCTCAGCGGATGGTGGCTATGGGTGGTTCATATCTCGATGGTGGAAGTGTAGCAATGGGTGGAGCAATGGTAGCTCACGCTCCCCCATTTCCAGGATATAATCATGCAGCCGCAACGTATTCTCACCCGTATGTTAGTCAGTATCCAATGAACTAACGAACCCCCTAGTTACTGAACTTTCACAGATGAGTCTTGTTAATAATTCCAGTTTATTATGTATTAGTTTCTATTTGAAACTCTAAACAACCTGGTTCTGTAAGTTTTAAACTTGCGCACGGCTTCTGATCGGTGCTCCATCATTGTTATTTGATGTCTTGCCGATTATTGTGATGCTTATTGTACAGCTGTGAATCCTGGTGATTTTTATAGCCTGCATATTATTTGAAGTTTTGGCCAACTGAGTACCCTAGCCATATCGGCTTTTTATTCTCCATATATCTTCATTCTGTGAATTAAACCAAAAAAATCATGTCAAAATAAACATTAATTTTAAAGGCAATGGTTGATCACCGTATTAAATTTATGCAAAATTCCGAAGCGAAAGAGAAGTAAGCATTAAGAGCAACGGTACCTTACCTATTGCGCTAGTAGTAACTATGTACATCATTGATGGGAATATATCACAGATAATAAATATGGTGAGTATTAATTCCAAGTACAAGGCTTATTCTTTGATCCTGATTCGTGCAGTACCTTGTCGAATGATATATTACCGCTTTTGATATTCCGCCAGTGGTTTTAAAGTATTCTCGTTATATGCACGGAGAATGGATTCACAGACGAACGTATATTGACTCTGTAAGCAGTAACACACATTCACTTTGCAATGGGTGCAAATCCTTAAAGTTTTCGTATAACTATACCGGCGTTTGTATTGCCATTGCCCGCTGATCCCTCATCATCCTGACTATATCAAGTGGATAAACTGGTTCGTTAGCTTCTACCAAGCAAGCTGCAGTCTCCATTAGTATCAAAACACCTGTTCGGCCGATACCAGCAGAGCAGTGGACAACGATTGGATCAACACTGCCCGCCCGTGCCCTTCGTACCTTAAAACCATGGTTTTCCATAATTTTACACTTACTTAAGAGCCTATCTCACTCAATTTTCTTACTTCATCCACAAATGATATGAAATGTTTCGGATCATCAGGCACTCCGTGATCAGGCCACGCTGTATATTGCATTTGTGTTACACGTCTTTCTTCTTTTGACTGAAACCGTTAATTATTACTAATATTTCTTTTAGATAAACAATTAGTGGAATCATACATTTCTGTCTTTCACCGAAAATTCTCTATAACAGCAGTTCGGAGTTTCAACGTCTTTCAGACATGTAATTAGTAATCGTCCATATTCCTCGCTTTCATATAAGCTAAAATTAAACAACTAAGAAGTGAATGCAACCATGTAATTATAAAAGTATCTCAGATTTACCGTGGCCAATATTGATGGCATTTGGTCCTACCACGTTCAATGGTTGCAGTAAGCATTACAATATTGGTGCATAGTTGCTCCCATACCATAAGCCAATGATCAGCTGAGGTGTGAGCTAATGGTCCTTGGCAAGCAATATATCGGTTCACTATACCTGACGAAGGTATCTCCATCTGAAGTATATTGCATTCGTTCAATAAGAAATCAAGTATTTACAAACTTACATTGACATAATTAGCATTAATATAGTCTCCAGAAGGCGAAGAATTGAGGAAGACACGGGTAGCATCATATGGACAAACATCACGATACCTAGTGATTTTCTATGTATTAAAAAATTGAAGGCCTGCTAAGATGTAAAATATACGAACCTGTTCTTATTGATATTGGATGCTAGACGACAATCGTTCATGCTCATTCCAGGCTTTTTGCGATAAAGTTGCTAAAAATTCGCTGATAAGGCTCTTTTATTCTGACCAAATAATTACTGTGTACCTCAAATTGAGAAACTATTTTCCCATTAGCAAGAGCTTCACTCAGAAGGCGCAATGAATGTGATAGTTTATCACTACGAGGGACGGTTTCCGCGACCCGTGCTAATTCAGGGATACATGAAGACTCTGGTTCGTCCAATTGTTCCCCAAGTCGGTATACTTAAAAATAAATATAACTTAACGTTTATCACTTTCTAAATTTATTACTCACCATTTGGTTTAATGGTGAGTACCAGCTCACCACCATTTGGCGCTTGTCTAGCATTGCGAATAAACTCAACAACGTTATCATGAGACATAGAAGATATATCCCTGCCGTTGATTAGAATCACCTGCAAAATTACCAGTGTATATGATTGGATATCTTAACCATCACATTCCCATAAATACAATATTGCATGTCATATAAATTATTTTTACTATACTTGGTCTCCTTCATTAAGTCTTGGATATGCCTTATCTGCCGAACTTCCAACAGCTACTCTCGACACAATAACGGGGTAATTCTGATCAGCTCCACCCTAAACAATAATAAACTGCTTCAAATATTACTCTTCAAATTTTCTAAAATGTTCTTTTGCATATTTAAAGTACCTTAACATTGAAACCGAATCTTCCCATAGTGTCTGGTCTCATTCGTACCATAACAAGCGAATCCTCCAAAACTGGTGATATTGACTAAAACATAGAATAAAAACCTAGGACGGCAAGTGAAAGTAACATCTAGCTAAGGAATAAACTAAGAATATTTCCACTATAGTTGAACCAACCTTATGACTTTGTGGAGATCGACGAGGTCTTGGAGGGCTACCACCTAGACCAGATGTGTGGGAAGAATAACTGAAATAAATTCCAATTGCAGTATAAAGCAATTCATTTGTGAAAATTTTTATGCATTCCATATATGGACTTTTTTCTACACTGGTCTAATTGAAAAAAGATACCTGGCTATAGAAGAGCGTGGACTAGTCGTTGTACCAATCAGTCCAATACGTGGTGACGCACGCACTCCATTCAAACCCGATCGTGAGAGGGTCCCGCCATCTATAGTCGCAACAACTTATAGATAATGAGTGACAAGAGAGCTGTACAAACATTTGAACCAATTCCACTTCATATTTTAATATAAGACTCACTTCCGTTCGCAAACCCGTTGTTTCCAAATGAATTTCCACTCGCATAACTTGGATATTCATATGAACGTGTGTAACCATTAGATCCTTTCAAAGCTAATTTCCTAGCATTTGATAACGTGGGAGCACTGCTTGGCGGACGGTGGTGTACAGATGCAGTTGATGTACACGCCTGTATAATGATAACTAGTAAGGATGTAATTTTAAATATTGTTCCCCAAAAGACTCAAAAAAAAACATCTTAGATTAAATTGGTAACCGAAAGAATCGCTGAGCGTCAAGGTTATAGAGTCGATTACCCTCTCATAGATAATTCACAAGCAAGACTGAATGGTGAGTAAGGGTCGAGAGTTAAAGAGTGAAGATAATATGAGCATAGAACATTTCTGTTTCACTAAGAATGTCATCTTTATTTTGATGCAATTATCCTTTTACTTAGTTTACACCAGTTTCGCTCCTTGGTATTTAATCTACATTGATGAATTAGAATGGACAAGGCGCTAGGTGAGTGGACTCGTTTGACACCTAACGGATATGCAAACAATTGCACTGAATAAACAAAAATGGAGGTCTCACGAATCAAAGAAATGAACAAAGAATATTACTTTGCATTTCTTGTTTTTAAAAGTTTAAACAATAATTAAAATAAGAGATACCGAACTGGGCATAGCGTATGAAGTAGCGAACACACCTCACTAAACTTTTTTAGAGTTTCAGAAATACTGACTTCTCCAGATGATCGGGAATAGGTCAGAGAGTAATCAGAAATCATTAACGGCAAATAATATAGGAAATATGATTATTGATCATTCCTGAGTTCAGCACATCATACAGAAAAGGACGCGTCAGCATACGACTGCAAGCAAAATCCAACACTAATCCAAGAGGTCTGCGAGGAATGTCAAGCATATAGAACAACGGGGAATATTGTGTAAATAAAGGAGAGCGCAGCCTATGATGGGAGAAATACTGTTCCGGAACTAGAGGTGGTTGACCGATAAAATTACGCGTTACAGAGGAAATAGCACTGTAAAACGAGATATTCAGATTGAGAATTAATCTAACTAGAAGTTCTCGATTTTGTAACAAGAGAATAACTGTGAATTGAAAATAACTTGCTTAGGCATATTGATATTAGTAGAAACGAAACAAAGAAATAAAAGTTATTATCTACAGCGATTTGATTAAGGTGCTGCAGAAATAAAAACATTATAAAACCTATAAGTTTCAATATTTACCTGCATTGGTGACGTCCAACTCTTCTCATCCGACTCTTCAGCAACACCAAAAGTTGTTTCTCGTGGAATTCGTCTCAGTGATGGCGCTGATGATTCACTGAAAACATTTTTAACCACCAAATTATAAAGGTATATTTTAAAGTATTCCAAGTTAACTCTTTAAGATACTTGTTATTTTAATAGATTACTTTGTTAAAATTATTTCAGTATCCAGTGAAATAAACATAAAGCCAACTTCACGCTAAGTTAAGTAATATGAATAGTATCAGGAAAAAATATTGGAATAAGATGGATAGAAGAACCGGATGTGGTACTCAGCAGAAGAATCGGACTAGTGTGGCAAACAGAGAGACTGGCCACAACAAGGTCAGATTTGTGATCAATATAGAAATATAAATTAATATCTTAAAGCAGTAATACACGACATGTTGAAAATGTTGGGTAGCATAACGGTTAGAAACAAGTACAGAGAAAATCACGTGAAAAATATAACTAATGAAGGAAAAAAGATATTCCTAATCCACAGAATGATGGTTATTAACTACTTTTGCATCTAGAACGCCCATAGGAAGCCTTTAAAATTATCCGCAATAAATCCAGTGAATGACTTACGGCTGCAAATTATCGGATATAAGTAATTCACGTTTTTAGGGCAACAGTAGAATCAAAACTAAGGACCACTAGTTAAACTTGGATAAATGAACAAATCTTTGATTATATAGTTAGAAATCTAGTGAAGTGAAAATGTTTCTCTAGGTAACGAATAAATATTAAAGGTAACAGTGAAAGCCTAAACTAAGTTACAATAAAGTGAAATATTGACTAAAGGAAAATACTACATAGTACCTAAAATACTATTAATCGAAATATTTAGACTACCGTATTGTGAAGACCATAAATACAAAACAATTTGATATAATTTGATTAGAGAGTTTACTTCTAAATGAGATTACTAAAAGGAAGAATTGGTAGATGTGTGGATATATAGGATAGAATTAGTATAGTTCAATGTTTAACAATGCGTTGTAATTTTTTTTAAACACAAATTTTAGATAGAGGAAATTCTTAATTTAAGAAACTAATAAAATAAGAATGATAATAAAGCAATAATGGGAAATACGTTAATATATTAACACACCTAAAGTCTTGTAGATACTAGAGTGGTAAAATACCATCTAAACTTAAGACTAAATTAAAAATCTAACGTGTGAAAACGGATGAAATTACAGTAATATAACTCGTCCTAACACAAAAAAACCTTAATATTTGAAGAAAATCTAAATGGATATGCACGAAAAGACACAAGCACAAACACAAGCAAACATTGAAGAAACAACATATAGAGAACCAAACAAGAAAGTATTAGAGTATGAGGAATCATGATGTCCAGACATAGGCAACGTATATTGGCAGTGCTCCATAACACTGGTACCAGCACGAACTCAAATTTTGATTAGTTATTGCCAACAATTATGCCCTTTTTTAACAATTTACGAGCAAAGTTTATGAATCCACATGAATTGTTGCTGTAGCAAACGTGATAGTATTTGACGAAAATTACTTGAACTGTCTAACTAATCAGTAAGAGACTATTCCATATAAAAACTAGCTTTACTTATACTATGACTCTCTGCTGCTTACTTTATACTGTTTAAAATAAACCACTTTTAGCATGATGTTATAGAACATCACTTATTTATTACGAATTTTCTTCGCATTGCCTGTGCTTCACGGCAAATGTTTAATATGATGCACTTCATTGTAAAGCGACCATCTCATCAGATGGTATATGAGTTACTACTTCCAAATGAATAAAATTGCCACTATATCTAGAAATAAATGACTTTACTATTATAAACATGGGAAAATGATCAAATGGATAAGATATAACACTAATATATTTTCGTAGCTTTCAATAACACATACTCCAGTACGTTACCCCAATGTTTTTAATGGGTTTTCACGGACGCAAATAGTGGGAGACTTGTGTTGTTTGTGATCAAGTCCGATGGGCCTAGTCCAGCAATAAAAATAGATGTGGTATAGAATTATAGATAATCAAGCTTAATGAAAACTTATTGTGTCATAAAGAGAAGAAAACTGATTAATTCTCAATATCCGTCACACACCTCTATAGAATGCTAAGTATGCACTTTGCCTGCCAAAATATTTAACAAAATTAACCACTTTCAATGATATGTACCCTTTGCGTAATTCAGAAAGCATAAGGCAAGAGGCTAACAATTTACTCACCGCTTTCTGTTCTTAGAAACTGGGTTTTCTTTCTCATTAATTCCGTATTGCCGTGTAACCCATAGTCCTACAGCAAATTTGAGCATTTTATAGCTCAAATGATGACTGAAATAACCGCTTAAATTGAATATTAGCCTTCTTAGGAGTTGTGCCGCTTTTAAAATAGTTTATGTCCTGGCTGATAAGAATGAAGCACAATCAACGCAGAAATGTAGGGCGGGGCAACATGAGAAGTGGATTCCTAAGATTCGGGAAGGGAACTCCTACAATATGCAGTGGTTAGAATAAGCAAAAAAAAATTAAGTAGAACACCTTATTGGAAATTTTACGATATTATTAGAAAATAAGTCACACATAATAGTAGACCTACAAAATTGCAGGTATAATTCTTATAATAAAAATGAGTAACGGCAATATCTACTTTATAATATTATCAAAATTCATGGAAACTCATTAATTGGGAAAATACACCCGTTTAAAAAGGTGGATAGAATTTGAAATGATAACACACCCACTAAGGGCTATTTAGATACTCCAAAGGTTCTAATGGTTATTTGATTAGTAATATGCGCTCATGGTATTGCATTATATTAAACCTATTAAGAGGTTCAGTTCTTCATGGTGGAAAATAATGGAACTTAGTAATATAAATCAATTTTAATTCTCGCTGCTAATAGTTAACTCTATACTATTCAATACAATTCCACTACTCTATTACGTCCTTAAATAGGCGGTTATACATGTCTTGTGTAAAAACATCCACTGTGACTACCACGTAATATTGTTACAAATTGTGTTGATGTGCGACGCAGTTAGGCGCATGGATCAATGCACTGACGTTCAGAAAAATTTCTTGAGATTCTCCTTCTTTATAGAGAGTAATACAGTGGTCCAGTATCATAATTTCGTTAACATGCTAGTTATTTATATTTGTCCCAACATTCAGAGCTATTATAACTTCTTTATTTTATATTCAACAAATGCTAACTAAGGATAACTATCCCCTAGTTTGATTAATGCGAAGGTTATGAAAATATATTGCAATATAGCAAAAATAATGACGAGCTAATGAGTTGCAAGTTCTAAATATGATACTTTTTCATCTATTAGTATGCAGCATAGCAATGATCGACTAGAAATATAAATACAAAAAACTGAACTGTTACGAGGAACTTACCCTGAAAAGTGATTTTCATTATTATCCTTTCCCTTTTTGCTCCAAGTATTCACACACAAACATCGTAGTTTACTACAAGCCTTCTCCACAAATGATGGAATCTCCATAACTTAAATATTTAGATCGAATAATATATAACAAATATAGAATACGACAGAAAAGAATTTGAACCTCAGCTAATCATTTCTGAATGGGGATGAGTTATAAACTATGCAGATAAAACGAAGTGGTTATATTAGGAATGAGTAGTCCTTAGTAGGGGAGAATATTAGTTTATAAGAATTTTTATAGCAAAAAAACTATAAACAAAGTATAGTGTAAAACTAAAACTACATGTTTTAGTTAATGCTTGAATTTAGAAATTATAAGTTGTTGGAACCTATTAATGAATAACAGATAAGAAACGAGTTGAAACTTATTAGTTGCAGGTTGATGGAAGTCATACTCGATCTAGTGTTCGATAGCCTTATAGGTGTGGTTTGGAAATAGAAATCTACTACCATATTAACAAAATGAGGAAATAATTGGCCCTAATATATTACAAGAAAATTTTATGAGTAGGGAGAAACATCAATACGTTACTCATCGCTCCGTCCATTTGGTTTCTAAAGAAAATCATCATCTGGTCTCGGCGGACTTTCTTCTGATCCTTTGAAATTCGACTATTAGACTTGATTTTGTTGGTTAATTGCCAATGTGATGGTTATTTTAAATCTTTCGAGTTAGTTGTTCTCCTTGTATATCAGAACACTAGGATGAATAGCATCAATTCAAAACCATTTTTAAAAACAGACTAAATTGTAAGAATAAAGAAAACTTGAATATAAAATGCAGGTATAAATAATATTGCATAGAATAAACAATAATGAGGATCGGTACGAATACACGAATGCTGTGGAAGTGTATACGTTATCCAGTAACCGATACAACACCACTATCGGTATATAATGCGCGAACCATAGAGACAGGCAGATATTATCGCACGGGAGATCTAGAGATAGCACAGAATAAGAGATACGCAGAAATTACATTTAGCTGCCAATTGGGAAGTGAAAAAAATGTGAGAAAATTGAACATCTAGTTCGAACTGGTGAAACTAAACTTTCCGTCAACAGGATAATAATCGGAAGAGAAACAAAAATTCTAGGGGAAAAAACAAGTGTATAATTACATAATATCTTTAAATGTTATCAGAACAAATATTACCAAAATCACAGATCTAAAGTTGTTACTTCATATAGGTATAACACATAGCCCATCATATTCTGTTACAGCATTCTAGCTTACCTATCAGTATGATCATTTCCATTAATAAATTGCCCATCATAGAATTCTTTCTGTGGTATGACACTTAGAACAGGCACAAGAAGTTCTCTACGTTTATTCGACAGAATGCGACGTGCCAAAGATTGACTAACACTAAAACATAACATATGACATGCAAGCAAGAGAGGAAAATGACGAATGAAGACAATCAAGAAGGCAGTGTACAAAAATACATACAGAAGAACTTCCAAATTTACTTAAGAGCTAACCTAAATATCCGTGATGAAATATCTGGTGATGCAGCTGTGGGAGTAAATGCACGCGATGAATCGCATGAGGTGATTCCAGCAAGAGTAGACCGCACAGATGAGGACTTGCTATTGGTTCTAAAGAAAAGAGTAACAAAAATCACTATTAAAAGGTCTAACACAAAACTAATAATTCAAGTAAAACCTGTTTGCTTATACTCTGTTTAAAAATGTGCAAATTTTAGTAAGGAACCTAAGTAAAACTAATTACCTATGAAAAGCCCTCTCAACTCTAGTTCTTTGTTTCACATCCTCCATTGTTTGGAACTCTGTTCTGCCACTAAAATATATTGTTACTAACTCTCTATCAACTAAACAAACTTTAAAACGTTTTAATAGATAGGCTTTAGCAGTAATACAAGTAAGTGCCAAGAATATTACATGAAAACAAGAGTAATAACACAATATCTAGAATAATTACTTAAAAAAACACAATAAAGTCATAGATTCAAAAGTTACGGCAAACTACGTCCGAAAAATACACAATGACGTATGTAAACTATATTACGATTTCTTTAATAATTGAATTATACTACAAACCTGTCCTCAAACTCGCCCGTTTATTTACCCATTGTTACTTATTTATATTGGTCAATGGCCTGAATGCTTACCTGTAGCGAAACCGGCTGCCAATAGTGAAGAGTCTCTTTGGGGGCATGTGGGGTGGAGCGATAAGACGGAAGAATGTATGGTGCTCGATGCAAGCTTTCCATAGTTGTTTGCATGAAGGTGACGTTAGAATATTGAACATCAGAACGGTATCGGGAGCCTGTGAACCTATTAGTAGAAAACTGAGTAGCAAAATATAAAAATAGTAAATACTTACGGTACGGTCATCTGTCTTCACTTGTATGTAGAAGTCTTTTTTCTTAAAGCTAATCTTCATTATATTAGACCACGGAAACTCGTTAATCTTCAACCCTTCATGGAAAACGACCATCCCAAATGAATTCACACCAATCCTAATAGGAAGATCCTTCCCATCCTGAATGTAACTTTTCCTATCAAAACTTTGATTTTCGGATCACAAAAACTGCATTGTCTTACTCTGGCTGGGTAAAGATCCACTCCATACATATCGAGTCTTTTGGCGTGGTCAAGAAAATTAAATTCTGCTTCAGCGGGAGTCTGACCCCTAAAGCAGAATATTGCATACTTTATCTATTACTTCTTTTTTAATTAGAATAAACCTTGAACTGTATACTAGTTCTTGATATCTCCATTGCTACACACAGCATAGAACCTGCCTATGCATGGCGTGCAATTCAGCAACTCTTTTGAAGAAATCTCTTGATTGCTGGGGAGCAAATAGATACTGATCCAGGTAGCCTTCAGAATGATCTTCAGGAGAATAATCTCCTAATTCAGCTAGAATTAGTAAGATAAATAAAACCAAGTAGCTAAATTGGTTCTATGGAATTTATAATACAAGATATACATTAATTATTTCTTGAAATTACTATTTAATTAGTCGCATCTACTTACATTGTGCAGCGTAGCTTGACAGAAGTGCAAGTGACCCCTCAGCGCATGGCAAGCGACCTTCTACAATATCCGCTTTGAGTTGCAGGAAGAAATGATACCTAAAACAATTAGATTAATCAATTAATATAACAAGTATCTACCTAAAACACGGACCTAGTGTATTCTTCCAACAGTTTGCTGGGGTCACTGACGTAAAACTTGACTCGGAAGAAAAGATTATACGGAGGGCACACCATTTGTTTTCGAACACTCTTCTTTGGATCTAGCCATCGCTAAAAATTGAAACCCGAAATTTCGTGTAACATTCTTACTGTAAATAAAGTTACAGCAATACCAAGGAAAATCAGTAAGGGTTACTAACCTTTTGTTGTGTATCTTTTGTATCAATAACACAAAGAAACTGAAGACCGAAAAAATCTTTCTCGACAAGTTCGAGGTGGGTAAATACTTTGGCTAATAAGCTTTCTCCGTTTGCATGACGCTGAAAATAAACTTAACTGTTTTAAAACAGGCATAATCAAGCGCTAAATAACAGGACCAAGAATAAAATACATTGATGTTTCTGTTCTTTGTGTAGCAAAATCTTTCATGGTAAGTAGAAAACTATTTTATACTTACGCAAATATTTTAACACAATCTGCATCACAATAATTAATCATTGAAACAGCATAAACAATATAGATAACGAAGCAATTATTTTATTTGTGGACTAGCTGTTTTTCTCTAATACTCAACTAAAACTGGCGCAGCTGAAATCCTTACTTGTTGATTTAGTTCTAGATTCATACTATTAGAAATGTCTAATAATTTATTTCAAAACTGTACTATATACCTTAAAATTATGAAGATAAATTCTGCCACTTCTCTAGTGTTACTGTTTAAATTAGTAGCAAAACTTTATTATAAATCTAATAAAAAGTAGGAATATAAAACTAAAAGGATATGTGACGTCGATGCTAAGAAGTGGGGTTGCAATATCACCGAATTTAGGCGCCTACGAAGGAAATGAAAAATTTACACAAGCCATAGGAGACTGATTTATTTCCAACGTTTCGCTGGAAAAGTGCGGTTCATGTTTCTCTGCCAAAATTGTGGCGCAGAGAAACGTAGTAAATAAACAACTTAGATCTGGTATCGTTTATGTATAAATTCATTTATATGACTGAACTATAAAAGAACGACTGATATTTTGCAGTTTTCTTTAAATACATCTTATTTAAGGTACACAAAATTACTTTTACAGATTCTAGGTTTACTCACAGAAAGAGACAAAGATGACTAGGAAGTGCATAATTTTAAAGGTGGAATAAAATACCTTATTAAAATATTGGATTCAGTTATATTCAACATAGATGTAGTGGACTCATAAATTTAGTGGGCTGTTTTTACATATCAAGGAATTTTCATGATATATACAAGATTATTCATTGCTTTTTTCATTAAAAAAAATCTTCGCATGTTTCATTTAACTATTTAGATAATGTATGCATATTTTCAGGAAGAAAATTAAGTATGCTTTAAAAGATTTAATGAATAATAATTACGATCTTACGACTGATCAGGACCGATATTCTTAGATATTACCTCATTACTTGTACTTCGGTTAAATAGGCAATGATAAATTTGATCCCACATCCCATAATAATCAGTAAGATGTTGGGAATTTATTTTTATTAGTATAAAATACGAAAAACGAAACTGAAGTCGGCATTAGTGAGTGATTGAAGAAACATTTTTAATTTTGTACATTAAAATGCTAAAAATACAGCTTTTATAAAGTAGTGAAAATGAACCTCAATATAGAACTGTCTTTCTGATCCGTCGAGAAAGATAACATTACACACAACCGTGTGGCGAAAACTTTGCAAAAGGGACGGATTCAGACCCTCGGATCGTCGGACGTCGTAGCTACCAGAACCGAAGCGCATGCTAAGGCATCTGGAGTATTAATTGAGGCGTCAAAAAAATAAAACCTTGAATTCAATTATGAAACATAATAATTAACTATGATAATATAATACTTTGATAGGCTTAGAGATATTACTAAGTTAAGAAATCCGCAGAAAGAAACTACAGAAACCATCAGAATGGTAATAAATGTTATACTGTTTCGTCTGGGGGCACATTATTGATAATTAACCAATATAAAGCCAGCTTGAACACGCTTTGACTTAAATAGCAATAATTAAAATAAATAGTGAATCAAATCGCATGAGAAAGTATTAATTATTGTTTCGGAATATAATAAACCAACTATATACTAATTAAAGTACACCAATGGTTTTAAATAGCGCTTTGCCCAAAGGATATGGATTGGGAATAATTGGTAACAATGTCCAAAATCAATGAAGCGAGCACAGAAAATAATTCATGAAAATGAACAAGAACCTGTTTTGAAATAAATGGAAAAATCTATTTATTAGGATAATAAAAATTCTGAGCAGGTAGAGATGGATTGAATTGCTAAGATATATAGAAGAATTATGGCCAAAAACAGAATAGCTCAAAAGAAAAGATAATAAGACGAAAAAATAGATGCAAATAGACATGAAAAGCAGAAATATTTTATTGGGTACAGGTATTTAATTATTTATCTTCTGTTTTCATTTTCTATTTCATCCAATATGGCCTAATTGTCATGCATAAGTGATTATATATGTGATCAATAGGGCCATCGAATTTCACTTCGATTTTAGGAAATTATCTTTGAAAAGTTGTTACACTGCAAGTGCATAGTTGGCCAGTTTACCATCAGACTATTGGAAACTTTCATATCGTCTCGTCACTGAAAGAATTGCGAATCGAATTTCGCGTCCGCCTTTTTTGAGTTGCACACTAACTAACTCTATCCAAATAAACATACTACTCCAAAGATGGGCGAGAGAACTAAAATTAGCAGAATAAAAGTTCGAGAGCATAGTCTTCATTCATATTACGTGCCATAACCAACTAAGAACAAGTGCTATGAGAAAAGTATAAATAAACTAGTTGGTATAAACTCAAGGTCGCTCCCAACTAGAAGGACTTTGTCTACGCTCCAACGGTCAAAATGGGTTGAGAATACGCACTCAAAACAAATTATGTACCTATATTTTTTCCCATTAAGAACATAAGCTATTCTTCGTTCATTTCTAGTATAGTAACTAAGGAAATACTCGTTTCATAGCACAATCTATTCAAAAGTAACTTACTGCTAAATGTCAATGGAAGCAAAAGACAAATAAATGGTTGAAATACATAAAGGAATATATCTCAACCTTCAAAACAAAAAAAAAGAAAACGCCGATTTCGGTAATAGGAATATGGAGATAATTTATTAAAAAATAAGCTACTGATTGTTTTAAAAGTAATATGCGAGATTGTATTTTAGCATTTACAACTTATGTTAATGGTAACTGCAATTTAGTCTTATTTTGATTATTATAACATATCATTTTTCTTGTTCCATGCTTGAGAGACAATACATTTAAATAATATGTAGGTACTTCATGGTTTACGAAGTATTTTTAAAAATACGGTAAATTAATAAAACTAATTTTGATATGTATGCTGCATGAAGTATCGATGTGCGATGCATGCCGTGCCGGCAATTTACGTGGAAGGAATAATCCTCTTAGGAAGACTATTGAAGTAGCAGAGCACTCCAAGAAGAAATATCGATCGCTTAGAACAGAACGGAAGGAAGAAGAAAAAATGCTAAATATGGGAAAAAAAGAATACTCTTTTGCTATATTGGGCCAAACAAATCAAATCAGATATACGTGCCTTGAACCCTCAAATATCGAGCAGGAAAAGTTACCACATTTAATATAGTTATAACATAATAATTTTAGAGATAAACTGCTAAAAGAATGATTAATACAAAATTTCATAAGAGTGCGGGTCATCGAAAGAAACTGGACCAAATCTGTTACGGTCAACAGTTTAACTAAATTACGACATATTACTATTTATTTCATACATATTAAAGGATTGAAATAATATAAATATAGATTATAATTCAAACCTATAACGAGAAGATTAGAGGGAAAAGAGAAAGAGGGCATGTAACGATGACGCGGCATCTTGAAATAATAAGCATAGTGTAACAGAAGACACTTGCGGATAACATTATTTGATTAGGCCCTGTAGAGGACAGTTAAATGTATTGTACCTGAACAACAAGGTAAATAAATGCCAAAACAAAGAAGAGTAAAACAAAGGAAATAGAACCAGAATAAATAAATAATTACAATAAGTTGAAGTTAAATAGTTCTTTACGGTACGTGAGTTAACCATCTTGAGATGCGATATTGATGCGCCGCTTACGCCATTGGTCGTAAACGATTTCTGACCTTTAAAGTTAGATGAAATAGCCGGTCGGCGAATTATACTAAGAAATGAGTAAGAGATCAGAAAGTAACACAGAATAATTACTAGCGTTTCTTGATCTTTCGATTTTTCATCAAGCAAGCAATTTACAACCATGAAGAGGAGGGACGAGATGGAACGCAACATTCATCATCTCGTTGCATTCTCCTACTCGTTGGTTCAGTGAAATCCCCCTGCGAATATCTTGATTTATGATCACGGACATCGTTCATAAAGAAAGAGCAAAGGAGCAAGAAGAGAGATAAAACATAAAAATATAGGATCATAACATAAGAACAGGCAAAGGAAATTAATAAAATTATAGAGTCAAGAGACAGCTATTGTATAAAACGTTTGATTTGGATTTATATCTATGAAAACAAGCAAAAAATAATACGAATTACACAAAATTTGTGAGAAAGATAGCAGCGATACATAAAATGTGCAAAAGTGAGAAAGAAATTAAGAAGAAAATAAATTAAGAACAATAAAAGAATAAGTGAGCTGATTACGAAATTTGCAAGTGGTGTCTACGTGAGTGTGATATACTACTATGTGACAATTAAATTCAAAACATATTCTACATAATTACGGTGTAAATGAACAGAAAGAGATCAAGCTAGCACATAAGCTTGTGCATTAAGTGGAAATTGAGTGGGTAATTTACAGAGTCGATTTAAGGGGCCGAGTTAAAGAACAAAAGGTAAGCGCAGAATGAGTGGCACGATCCGCCATATACGAACACAGAGAAATTATAGTTTAATAATAGAAAAAAAAGTAAAATAAGAAGAAATACAAAAGGGAGTTAGATGAGACTCCTAGTAAGGTAAAGGAGATAGTAATCGAGAGAGGTAATGGCTCAGTGATGAGTTGGTGATCGATAACCATCGTAAGGGGTTATGTTCGGGGCGTTTCTGTGTACATACAAGAGTCGTCTAATCGCACTACAAATACCAATAAGGGTCAAACCTTTGTCTCTTCCACATGCCAGCAAACTACTTTTCCTGATTTGGAACTTGTACATTATTATTACGTAAGTATATGACTAAATGACTATAATGAGATAAATTCATAGCGGGCAAAAAAAGACCAGTGTTCCAAATACTATACCTTCCTTCATATTTAATGAAAATCATGGTTTATTAAAATTTTTAAAGGCTTGAGATAAAGTAACACCGGAGATTCAAAACAGAATTGGGAATTTTCGCTACTATTCGAAGCAACTGAAGAATATAAATGAGGTATATTGTAATCAACTTTTTCCAATGAGGTTCCTGTCACTAGAAAGAAAATTAACATCTTAATATACTTGTATATGATCACCTACATAGCTTTTAAAGTACTGCTAAAATAAATAGAGAACAACTTAAAATAATATTAAAAATAAAGAATAAACGCACCTAACTATTTTTAAGCAAGTAAATAACTTAATTAGCAACAGATAGTGGATAGAGATTAACCTGTGGTGGCCGGGTGCGTAAGCGAGTGACCTCCTCAGCAGCTGTCGTCAGTGTAAGCGAGAGAATGCAGGACACGGTCGGAGAAATAGAAAGATAATGAAAAGAATATTATAGAAACAAGATAGAAAGTCAATGAAATCTTTCAAATTTCTGAATAATCCAAATGTAAGAATGATTTTCCATAGTTTTAGTTATAAATTCGTAATGATGCCAAGTGAGTCCTGCTTTCCAGTCACAAGTTCAATGAGAGCAGTTACTTCCTTAACTGAACTTCGAATTTGATGAGCTGAACAGTATACGGAAAGTTTTTGTTAAATGGTTCATTATAAGGGTTATATTTCTCAATCGTCTTTATTGTTCTCCAACTACTTTTTCTTCAGTATATTATAGGACCTTATTTCTGAATTTTATGTTTTTAAAAACAAAGATTTGTTCTTTTATTATTATGTATAATTTCAGATCCTTAAACCTACAAAGAAGGTATAGTTAAAGACAATAGCTCTAAGAGATGAAAGCGTTTTACCTTCTTTAGATATTTAACTATGATTTAACTCTGATTCATTGTACTCTACTAATTACTGACGAAAGTTTCTCTCATATTTAATATGAGACCCTATAATATCGTATAGTAATCGATTGATAGATAGATCGATTTAGCCTACAACTATTTCATCATCATTATTTGCAGTGTTATCAGATGACTCATTCTTCTTCTCACCTTATCTCCACAGTTTGCGATCCGATGGCTGTTCCACAACGATTTTTGTTACCGGTAAATCAAAAATTATTAATTTATTAAATAATATAAGAAATATATATTGGATTTAGATAACTGAATGGATATTTCATTCAGAATATGCCTTTTCGACGAGAAATTAATAGTGGATGTGCAGTTGGAACGTCGATCATTATCACTGCACAGGCTTTTCTAGATAGACATATGAAGTAAGAAAAAAGAGAGAAAAGAGAGAAAAGAGAGAAAAGAGGGAAAAGAGTGAAAGAAGTAAGAAAGGTAAAAGAGGAGAGAGAAGCAAAAATACAAATACCTTCAATTTCTGGAACTTTACTGTGCAGCTATCTTCAGTTAATGATATAGCACTCAATATAAGAGCACCTATATCCAAAAACGGGCAGGTATGCTTTCGTCATTTTAACATTGTTAGTTCTCAGATATTTAGAGATACAGTTGCAAACATATACTTAAGGCACCCCTCCCACTCAGGCTCAATGACGTATTTCACGAACTACGTCATCAATTTGAGTGCTGCTGGAGTGGAGCGAGGTAGGAGATGTAATCTGCTCCCTAGTATCGATTGATTTTCGTTGATCCCGCTGTTACTTTTTGAGAAAGTTATCTTAATCTCAAAACATCTCCATCGCAAACATATACATAGGTTATTTTAAGCATTGATTGTGGAAACACTAAATCATGGTAAAAAATAACATTTTATTAACAAAATAAAAGCAAAAAGTTAGTACATAACTAATACTTCGTAGGATACCCGAAATTTGTGATAACTGCAGCACAAATTCGTGGCATAAAGTCTACAAGGATGCTACAGTGTTGGAGTGGAATCTCAGCTTAAGCATTCTTAATAACTTCTTCTAATGTTGGATAGGTTTAGCCTCCGTACCTCCCTTTCCACATCATTCCATGAGTATTCTATTGGATTCAGGTCTAGACTTTGAGACGACCATTCCATCTTGGTGATTTTCTTTCGGTGGAGTCAACGTTCTGTGGTGTTATTTGAGTGTACGCTGCTGACCATGTCAGGTGTTCTCGCGCAAATGCAACGCGGGTCATCCGGTTCTTTTAAGAAATGAGGGGCTTCTCCCTGACTATGTTTCCATTTAATGCAACTTATTCCAAACGTCATTGAATTGACCTGATACACAGTGAACATTTAAATAGGTTTTCATTTCGTTGTGAATATCCCTGGTAGTTAGTCGACGATTACTTAACCGACAAATTATTCGGCAGATCTTTTCGGTAGTCTTCCTTGGAGCACGAGGGGCATTTTTCGGTATCTTGAACTTATTAATATGCTTAATAGCATCCGACTTAAATTTTTACCCAGCATAACTTTAATTATTGCTTGTTGATTTGGAGTGATACTCTTTCCTCTACTTATCTGAAAACAGACCTACATACGTATAAAAACACTTAAATACACTAATGTTAGCACTGAGCATAAAAAAGTTATTGTAAAATAAAATGAAATCACTTCCTTCACGGTACCTTAACTATATGTTTGCGATGGAGATGTTTTGAGATTAAGATAACTTTCTCAAAAAGTAATAGCGGGATCAAAGAAAATCAATCGATACTAGGGAGCAGATTACATCTCCTACCTCGCTCCACTCCAGGAGCACTCAAATTGATGACATAGTTCGTGAAATACGTCATTGAGCCTGAGTGGGAGGGGTGCCTTAAGTATATGTTTGCAACTGTAACTAATTGGAGTTTCCCTGCTTGAATGCTCTTATTCAGATTACTGTCAACGCCCGTATCAATGGATCATTCACAAGTGAATTGGAAAAGTCAATTTACTTACCTATCCAAACTAAGTTCATTCTACACATCAGAGTGACCACCCATGTATTCGAGGTAAACTATATTGTTATATCCGTTATTAAAATAATACTTGTTAGGACTTCAGTAAAAAAATTATGGTTTTACCAAAAAAACGTTATTTAGATTTACTTCAATAACAACCATATGTTGGATTTTGTTCATAGAATCAATCACTTAGAAATTAAAGAAGTATCGATAGAAGGTGCACTCATAGTGGAAGAAGTATTATTTCGACCACCAGAGGGTATACTTCTAATATTCTTTAAAATTTATGCCATTTTATAAAAGTGTCAGTTAAACTAACAGGATGATCAACTATATTCACCTAAAATAATTTAATAATATTCTAATAATAAAAACTAACTTGCTAACTAAATTTTTAGGTGCATTTCTTGATCCCATTCCTTCTTATTCAGAAGCACTATCATCCTCTCTTCCCGTTGTCGAAATGCAGAAACTAGACATTGGTTGGCATAATTTGATTAATTCTATCTAAAACTTCTGTAGTTTATTTAGCACTGAGAATAAAAAAAATAACCTTATACTCTTCTCATACTAAAGGTTATTATTAAAACTTCCAAAATTGTGACTACTTAGGCTCTACTTTACAAAATGTTGAACCTGGACTAATCGCCTTCCGTCCCTATGAAGTCAATTCTTCTCAAAGTACATCCCGTCCAAATCCGCTCCCATTAACACATTCTGCGCCACCTAAATATCAGCAATCTCTAGCTGAAGTACCTACAGGTCTAACAAACAATTCTTCAAATCAACAGGATAACAATGCACAAAAATATCAATCCTCCAGGCTACCTTTTTCCGGAGACTCTACTGAAAAACCAAGCTTTAACGTGGTTAATCCAAACAATCCAATAGAATTGTCTAATATGTTTTCTGACCCTTTGATCGGAAATTCTCAAAGAATATCAGAAGAGAGCCAATCTACTAATCCTGTGAACACATCATATGGTCGCTCAGCAGTTCTTACACAACTCCAATATATTAATCCTCCTTATCCTGTGAATACACCACCCCAGCAATTCCCTTACAGTGAAACTGCTTATCCTCAAGTGTACCACCCTGTTCCTCAGCAGCACACTCAAACGACACATATTCAATTCACTCCGTCAGTCAACCAGCCACAACCTGTAACCTACGGCAGTGCAATTTACCCCTTTGAACCTGTACAAGTAAATTATTTATGGTTTCAAAGACATTTATTACCGAAAATTATTTCAGAATCTAGTATTAAAATAGTTTTGATCAATTTAGATTCATCCTCATTATGGAAACGACATAAATAGAGTAAGATACTCTCAAGCCCAACCATCTAGTTACCCTGCCCCTTATCCATCTCCCTATTCGACTAACGCAATATACGGAGGTAAGCCCACAGAGGAGTAAAATGTTTTCTTTTGTTACATATTAAGTGCATAACCATATATTCACAGCGAATATGAATAGTAAACATTTTAGCAACACTTCTCTCCTTCATTTAGACTTTAATTTTAGAATATATGCCTTCATTACACCAATATCCTCAGACATTCTACGTAGATCACTGCCATTATGTACGTTAGAAATTCCTAGTAAATTTAGTAATCATGCTTGCAGGTATTTAATTCTTGAATAATTCTAATTCGTAAATATTTCAGCGACGTCGATCGAGTTCATGTTCTGATTAATACTACGATTTCATATTTTCTATTCTATTGAACTTTATTCGTTATGCTAATAATAAGTACTTTTATGCAAATATAATCGGTAAACAATATATACATCAAAATTATCGATAACACACCCGTGATCAAAATTAAATCGAGGAGTGTTAAAAAATATACTGCGTGCAATGGAAATAGTTATAGCCTATTTATAATTAATATTGCACGATCAATTGTAAAATAATACTAAATATTTTGTAAAAGTACGCGCGATATTCACGTTGTCTGATACATGCATATATAAATGTTCCAATTCATATCCACTTCGACGTTAATAATATTAATTAGTAAGTTAATATTAGTTATGTATCTTATGAATTACAATTATTTCCAAATTTTCTCACTTTTGCTGAGAAAGACTAATAATCGAGATCTCGGAAACAACGCTGCTCTTACGACATACTGGATTCTCCACACCTTCTGGTGATACCGCTATTTCACGCTTTTTGATCTCGACCGCTGGTGTTAAGCGTTTATATACAAAGCACCTGCAACAATTTCATATTCAATCTTCTAAATGTCTTCTCAATTAACTTTCTCTGAATGTTTTGTAAAAGTCACCAAGCAAGGAGGCATAGAATAATAATGCCAATTTCTATCAGCCAGGTAGCACGTGGACCGAAACAGGAAAATGTGGAGCTAAAACAAATCAAAATGTAATTAGAATTGTAAAAAAGAAAATGAAGTAAATAAGGAAATTAAACCTACGAGATGAGGAGCGGACCGAGAATTCTCGATACACATCCAACTGCTTGGTTAATACCCTGCATAGTTCCCTGAAATACAACCCTTTATATATAAATTTAGAAATTTACGTATATAGATAATTAGTAACAAAATGGCTATTTCCACAAGTACAATAGTTAAGCTGTTACCTGTCGTCCTTTGCCGAGAATTTGACTATAGAGAGACTGGAGAGAATTGTTGAGACATGGCAGCCCAATACCAAAAATTAGTGAATAACTGATATAGTACAGCCACATGTTAATCGGTCGAAGATTGTCGCACCAATCCCACTGATGAGCCGTCTCTGAAATACTCGTCATTGATAGTATTCACAATACAATGCATGTTGTATGCAAGTCATGCTTATTACCTTGGCTAATCCGGGGACTGATTTGGTCCGCTTACTCGGATATAGTGGGCCAGGATTGAGTTCCGAAGCTGGGGCTTGATAGACTACGTAGCCGCCATCTGCAGTGTGCACTTTGGTGAAAGGAAGGGCCATAAACTCACCATTATTGGTATACTGCTCACAGTTGACAACAGTCCCAGGAAGAAATGGCCAGGAAAAAGTGAGCAGGTGGAAAACGAGAAGCACAACCATAGCACACAAGCAATTCATCCGTTCAGAAACCCTAAAGATTTCGGAGTAGCTTTTTTTGAATGACATAAGTATTTCCACTTTATCTATGATCTTTGCTTAACTAACCACTTAGAATAGTCTGTAAATGCGTAGATGACGAACATAAAAGTAGTCAATACTCCCACCGCTCCTTGCATTAGTGAGTTGTAGCTGAGTACCTGGGTTTTGTTGAGACTGAACATCACTTCAGAAAATGGAGAACCAATACTAAAAAAGATATGTAAAAAAATCATACCACTTTGTGTAGTAGGGAAAATTTAACTAAAATATATATCAAACCTTTCTACATTCGCAGTAATGAGCATTCGCGCTGCACGAGTTAACATGCAGACGACTACTGCAAGTATGTCCACATGCACAGATTTAACTGCATTTCTTTCTAAAAATGGTGTCTTAGCAATTAATATTATGATTCATATCAAATTTGTTTGATTTCATTACTCATTTTTCAATTACATTTAATTTCGTATAATTCGAACTGTATAAAGAGTTGTTTATTTGCAGTAGCTTCAAATACTTGATTTCTACCTTTAATGAATTCGTTTATTACCAAAAAAGCATTTGGACTATTACAAAGTAAAAGTATATTTTTGTTAACACTTTGATATGAATGGTCGTTAAACCATAAATATAAAAAAGAAAGTTTTAAATAAACATAACTCATCCAAAATACCACATTTTTATCCTTCCATTCCGTCAGTTTCTAATCAATATTATACTAAGATTTGATAGAAAATTCATGCCAGTTTATGTGATGAAACGCATACGAAATCATTGCTTATAATTAGGGCGCAAGAATTTAAAGTTCAACATCCCATTAATTTGCAATTATTTCAGATTTTTATGGTAGATATGGTTTTAAAATCACTTAAGCTCTGAGACAAAATGTATTAAATGTTTTTTGTAGAAATTTAGTTTCTAATATTTATGAGATTCATTTCTAACTTACCTAAATCAGAGTCATTAGCAGCTGCAATGCTAAACGTGGAGACGGAGTCAGAATCAGGACAATTAAACCTGTCTAAACCATCATCCAGACGCGAGAGCAGAAAGAATATGCTAGAACTTAGAAATTAATATATAATAACTAGATAAAAATACAGGTTAAAATACCAGGCATATAGATAACTAAGATGAGAAAGAACGTTGTCAAGGATAGATGTCGCAGAAATATTCAGTATACCTAATGAAAAAAACTAACCATGTAACATTTATTATTATTGCAAACAGAGCTGGAGTAGTATACATGGATATTCTCATGAATCCTACGTTTACACCAACATCACCTATCCAAGTGAATGCCATCTGAATAGCTGAAAATGAATAAAATATGACATGACAATGATTAATTTCTTAAACATATCACTGATATTAATTTTAGCAAAAATAGTTTATCCATGTGTTTTGAATTACCCGTAATATCATTATGATCATGTATATGACATATTTTAACGACAATTTTGTGTTGATTCAAGATCCATCTTCTAATCACTTATAATGTTTATTCACTTATATAAACTGATGGCAAAAATTAGACTATTAGAGGTATTAGTTGTATTAGTTCATTTGCAAGTTCTAAACTTCCACTAACCAGGGCCTACATTAAGTCCTATGAGCGCACCTCCGCCAGATAAGGCCATACTGCGAGCTCTATCTGTGGAACTGCTCGCAGCAGCTATATAAGCAAAATAGGTCCCACGGTTGCCTAGAAATATATTCTAATATTTTTAGTCATTCCATTCCGAGTCTGTGCACTCTATATCTATTTTCAGTCTCACCACTCCCTGCTCCATTTAGAAATCGTGAAAACAGTAGAGCAGGTGTCCTAATTGAGATTGGCATCTCATTAAGACACATATAGATCACATTTCCAACAATTGACATTCCAATCGATGATAATAACGGAGGGATGATTTTTCCACTTTTATTTGTCCACAAACCTAAAAAAAATAATGTAATATACATAAGAACTTATAATTTCTGTTTAAATATTTATTATTGCGTTTATAGATTAGATCGGTTAAAGGATATCTGACCTAATATGGGTGCGGCAACTGCTTCTCCAATTCCTGAAACCGCCATTATGAGACCAATAAACGATGCCGACATTGAAGGATCTAGCTAAAAATAATTCGACTTCAAGCATGACGCCTTTTTTTTAGGTTCTTCTCTTATATTCTGATTAACAAAAGACACAAATAAAAGTGAAACAAACCTGTTGAACATATGGCCAAAATGTCCATACAAAGAATGAAAATTGAAAGGCATCAGCAAATGCAAATATACTAATCACACGGATATTTTTCCAATCCGATTCACTATGGAATGTAGGAGTGTACTTTTTGTGGACATGTTTTACTGATGTCATTCTGAATTAGGTGGAGAAATGAAGTTTCTTGGTGGGTATTAGTGTATAACAGACTACTAGCATATATATTATCAAATAAATGGGATAAATATACATTTTTTTCAAATTAGAAAAGTGAATCTCTATTTCATGTGGTCGGATGGCCGAAATAAGCCAGTTCGCCCCCCACAATAGATGTATTATTAAGGACGAACCATATTGCTGTAATGCTTCAGCAAAGTTCTTTATTGAAACGAATAAAACAATAACTGTTTTTTCTTTCTTCCATTGTGTACCCTCGACATAGATAACATACACTATCTAATAATCTATGAAACTTCTCGATATTCATTAAAGGGTACTACCAAATGAGAAAAGACGAAACATATGATTTGTGCATTTCTAGTCGGCATACAAAGGTGAGCTGAACCAAATGACTTGATTAATGTCTCATGTAGTATAATATGATTTTTGCTCAGTCACTTGAGTTTCTAAATGTAAATGATGACAATTTATTTCTAGAAATGGGCCTAAGCATATTCGTTTCATGCTAAATAATTGCTGCTCATAATCTTTAATCAGTAAATTATTCTAAAAGATTATCAAGTAGGTAGGAGTACCAGTCCCTATTAAGAAAATATTAACATAAAAATCAAAGATTTCTGTTTCAGTTCAGTTATATTATCCTGACAAGTTAGCTGAAAATTGGACTATCATAAAGAAAATGCGAAATCATTCCATTACATCTGCTATGAGTATTTTTTTTATTAATTGAAATCCTTGATCTGATATAATAAATGATTAAAGTACCACTTCGTATTACTATGAGCAATAAGACAACAAAATCTGCATGTTTTGAGGACAAAGAATCTTCCAAAGAGACAGGAGAATATCTACACCATCAGACCAACAAATAGATGTAGAAGAATGGAGTAGGAACAGTGGATAAAAACTGGATTGGTATAGTATAAATATATATTTAAAGTGATAGACGATCAAGGAGATAAAAACAAGATACGAAAGGGCAGTATGAAAAACATGTTTTAATGTGCAGTTAGAGTACATTTGAAAAGTAATTAAAACTTTCTTGCAAAACAATGAAAATTTATATAGAAATAATAATAATAAATAACCACATATTATTGTCATATAAATACTCTCTCATACGAAAATCTACGTCATTTTTACGTTATCATAAGCCTTTTTCATCTTCTTATGATTTCCATAATGATAAAACTGGACGGTGATATGCAAAGATCAATTGAAGACCAGCAGGAAACAAAGAATAGAATATTTTTAGACATGTGGTTCATTACAGTAATCCTCTAATGGGTTAATTATCTTTGTCTGTTCCACACCACATCCTTGTGTTCCTGTCCCATAGTAAAATAGAAAAAGACAAGATAGCAATAAAGCTCTACTTATATGCAAATAAGCCAGTATTTTTAGTTCTTTGAACTAGCACTTTACATTTCCTTTCAACTAGTGCAATTGAAAAACTACAACTTCGCTGAGTAACTAGAAATAACAACACGTAAATTAAAGATAATATAAAATCAGTTCCTGTGGTTCAGATTAACTATTTTAATTAATAGTCTTTATTGATTTTAAGAATAAGCGGAATTACGAGTGGACATGCAGGGGATGATGACTGGAATACGGCTTAATGAACAAACAGGCCCAAGAAGAGATATGCGATGCACTGACCCGATTAGAATACGCTAAAGACCACAACCCCCTAATTAGCATATAGCAACAGATGTATACAAATTGCAGAAAAGTCAGTAGCACCTGAGGTTAAAGGTCATTAGGACATATAAAGGAAAATTTTACTAATATTAGTGAATTTTATGCACTAAATAATTTTCAAGTTGAGTACAAGAATAAATAAGAATGCATTACAGAAATTAAGTAATAACGAGGATAATAACAAAAAATATTCTTAAACAACTACTGAGAAAACTACAAGTTGTATACATTTATTTTAGCCTAATATTTCTGTTGACTGCATTAGATGAATATTGGGCACTGTCACTAATAATTGGAATTCTCATTCATTTTAAGTCTTTACCAATGATGAATGAAGTTATTTAGACCCAAAAACGAGTATAAGACTTTTTAAATAATAACCACAAACAGGTTTCATGAAATCAGTGAGATCAATAGTTTTCAAGATGATGCCGATTTCACGGAAAGAAAAATCACATGTTCCTTTCAATACAAGGCTATATTTTTTACTCGGTTTATTAGGATTAACATCCGTTTTAACCCACTCTCACCTGTAAACACCTTTTGTTCTCACAAATTCTCATTCCATATCAGGCGGTTTGCACATCTAGCAACTAGGTGAGATTCTGATGTGCTCTTGATTTTTAATTTCAGCACCCAAAGATGAGAAACTAAGCCTATATAAAACAAACTAATTTTGAATGCCATTCACAGTTTGTTTGAGAGTAATTAAAAGTCTAGTTCTAATTACCACTAAGCAGTTATATTTGTTAGGTGAAACTGATGCCTGCTAATAGTGTAATAGACTTCACCAAGAAAGTGAAGAATATTTCCGTACGATATGTATCTTCCCATCTTCCCACAGAACAGGATCTTGATGAATGGATTGTTCTTCCCTTATATCAGCATGGACAAGTAAGCGTTAGAACTACTGTACCTAAATAGTTCTCCGAGTGCGAGATTCCTAGTTTTTTTAATTTAGAATTTTTTTAATCACCTTTTATTAATTTAAATAAATTTATATGCATTGACTGTTTCAGGATATGCCGATTGATAATGATGGACGAACATCTCTTCTTCTAGCAAACGTGCCTACACTATATCGTCTTTTGATGGGATGGGAACAAAAAACAAATAAAGTCTATAGGAAACAAAACAAAATTGTAAGATCTGAAGAAATGAAACACGAGGAAATGGAAAATCAGCTGGGAGAGCTGAAGTGTGCGAGAAATATAGAAGAAGTTAAAACGAAGCAAGTTGTGGATTACTTAAGGAATAATTTGAAGAAATACATGGATGGTTCATCAGGCAAGGTATCTTGTCAAAATATAGAAGAATTTCTAAAAAAACACTGTTGAAATAAGTATAAATTCAAATATCATAAAATACCGAACTGGTTTAAAACTTAAAAAATTAAGTAAATGTAATAAAAGTAATATTTTATGTGAGATTTTTAAAATCAAAATTATGGTTATGGTAAACATTTATTCCATTACAGAGTAAAACAATTGAATACGCTAAAATTTCGCCGCCACCACTAGCCTCAAGTGAAACTGTACATGAAGTAGCACAAATTAACTGCAATTCTCAAAAAGAGGAAACTGATAAAAGGGGTTGGTTTTATATAAATCATACTAAGTAGGTAAAAAGCACAAGGCAGAGTGTGCTAATACATTGCAGAATATATAAATAATGTGGCAATATCATCATTTTGCAAGAATCGCTTAGATGAAATCCTTGAAAATGCAATTAATACTAATAAAGAAAAGGAAGATGATAGACAAGAACAGGTAGAAGAAAATATTAAAGTAAATGGAGAAGAAAGGGAGACAGGTAATAAAACAAATTAAATCGGTCATAGTTCTAGAACCACTTCTCCAGTGTATTAAATAGCGAAGCGGAACATGCGGCATCTAATCTAGAGAAGGAACTTAAAGGTTAGTTCGCACTTGTATTTTTGAACTAACGTTATCTATAATGTAATTTTTACAGGTCTACCACAAGAATGGCGACAATTTTCAAATGCTGATACATTTATTCACAAAAAAGTGGAGGTAGGATATCCACTGGTTTACAACATCAACATCATAAATATAAAGTGGCGTCCAGTCTTTCTGGTAACAAAATGCACCGAATGCAGCGAGTGAACAATCGATGGTAACTCGCTTGTGAATGATCTACTTTGTATTCTAATTAAAGATTCAGTTTCAGCATCAAATTGCGGTTCTTTCCAATATAATTTCCTTAGTTCTGTTCAAAGTTGACTTTTGATGAGAAAGAGAATATCTCAGATTCGCGGAATTATTATAGGGAATATAAGTAGACCACAAAAGGCATTCGATAATATCGTTATTCTGCAGCTCATCCTTAGTTGATGGATTGTTGTACTTTTTACTGCCATGCTCTGTTAGCAGTCACCAAAGTAGTGCCCACCAAAGGGCAGCATTAGTTTCTGTTGAATTTTGGGAAAACTAGGACCCAACAACGAAGGTTTTATTTATTTATTTTGTTACCTATCGCTTCTCTATTGATCCGACAAGTCCTGCGATGGCCTTGTGGCGTAGGTCATACGAAGTGGAATTTGCAGCGTAGGATCGGTTCCATTCAAGAACCGAAAGGCGTCTCCATTTCTTTCTCCTTCTTCTTGCCAAACTCGTCCGATCGAATGCTCCGCAACAATTGCCATCCAAAATAGCTGTTTGTGAGTGAGGATAGTTAGTTGAACATGACAAAGTGTTTCAGTTAACAGGTAAAGAAATTCCCTCACATAAGAACAGTTTCTCTGTGACGAGTGCAAAACGATAGCCTAAGAGCATAGAAACAAAGCAGTTTATTCGCCCAACACACATAGCTTACTTTGGCTGTTTTTATACAAAAATATATAAAAATTCACCTAACACTAATCATTTACTGGGGACATTAGGTGCTGTCGTGGCCTAGTGGTAGTCGTCGCCGTGAAAGGAGGATTGGTCACGGTACCGATCCCGCCCTGTCCACTTTTGATCTTCTCAGCTATTTAGTAATAGCTGATTACTTATTGTGCTCGTGTGCAATCCCGGCTGAGGTACGGAACAGGCTGAAGTGGGGGTTTCGGCTATTCGCGACACAAACAGCACACGACCGAGCTAGCGGTAAGTTTCGATGCAGTTGGACGGTAGGTTTGAAAGATTCCGAGGAATGTAAGTTTATTGGTGAGTGTTTCTCTCTATTTTTCAGGGCTTCCTTGACCCGGGGCTTTGCCTCAGTGCTCTATTCCCACCTCTCTTTCGGGAGAAGAGTGCGGTAATTTTGGACGCTTCTGAAGCGTTCGGCAGTTAGGTGCTGGACTGCTTCAGGAGCTTATTGGCACTCATGTGCCTTCGGACCCTAACGGGTCGCACTGAAAAACCTTGGAAAAGCGAATCTATGCCCAATTTTTTTTCTCTGCGTCTCCTATTCTTCGACAGCAAAAACTGAACCAGCGGTAGGTACGGAAGCCGAAAAGTGTTTATATTTTTGAATTTTCTAGTTTCTTCGGGCTTCAAAAGCCCTTCGAAAGCCACTCAGTACTAGTGGCTGGACACGACCAGAACTACCTTCCGGAAAGGGAAGGTAGGATATGGTCTTTTGGAGGGAATACTACCCTATACCCTTTAAGTGTTGGGGCAGTATCCTTCCTAATTTTGGAGACCTTAGCCTAGAGGTAGCTAAGGTTTTATCTATATATAAATTAATATAACTGATTAGTTTACTTTAGAACATTGAAAAATTTTGCATGACCTCCCCTTACTTCTTAATATTTGGCACATGAGTGCCAATAAGCTCCTGAAGCAGTCCAGCACCTAACTGCCGAACGCTTCAGAAGCGTCCAAAATTACCGCACTCTTCTCCCGAAAGAGAGGTGGGAATAGAGCACTGAGGCGAAGCCCCGGCTCTTGAGAGCACTGAGGCAAAGCCCCGGGTCAAGGAAGCCCTGAAAAATAGAGAGAAACACTCACCAATAAACTTACATTCCTCGGAATCTTTCAAACCTACCGTCCAACTGCATCGAAACTTACCGCTAGCTCGGTCGTGTGCTGTTTGTGTCGCGAATAGCCGAAACCCCCACTTCAGCCTGTTCCGTACCTCAGCCGGGATTGCACACGAGCACAATAAGTAATCAGCTATTACTAAATAGCTGAGAAGATCAAAAGTGGACAGGGCGGGATCGGTACCGTGACCAATCCTCCTTTCACGGCGACGACTACCACTAGGCCACGACAGCACCTAATGTCCCCAGTAAATGATTAGTGTTAGGTGAATTTTTATATATTTTTGTATAAAAACAGCCAAAGTAAGCTATGTGTGTTGGGCGAATAAACTGCTTTGTTTCTATGCTCTTAGGCTATCGTTTTGCACTCGTCACAGAGAAACTGTTCTTATGTGAGGGAATTTCTTTACCTGTTAACTGAAACACTTTGTCATGTTCAACTAACTATCCTCACTCACAAACAGCTATTTTGGATGGCAATTGTTGCGGAGCATTCGATCGGACGAGTTTGGCAAGAAGAAGGAGAAAGAAATGGAGACGCCTTTCGGTTCTTGAATGGAACCGATCCTACGCTGCAAATTCCACTTCGTATGACCTACGCCACAAGGCCATCGCAGGACTTGTCGGATCAATAGAGAAGCGATAGGTAACAAAATAAATAAATAAAACCTTCGTTGTTGGGTCCTAGTTTTCCCAAAATTCAACAGAAACTAATGCTGCCCTTTGGTGGGCACTACTTTGGTGACTGCTAACAGAGCATGGCAGTAAAAAGTACAACAATCCATCAACTAAGGATGAGCTGCAGAATAACGATATTATCGAATGCCTTTTGTGGTCTACTTATATTCCCTATAATAATTCCGCGAATCTGAGATATTCTCTTTCTCATCAAAAGTCAACTTTGAACAGAACTAAGGAAATTATATTGGAAAGAACCGCAATTTGATGCTGAAACTGAATCTTTAATTAGAATACAAAGTAGATCATTCACAAGCGAGTTACCATCGATTGTTCACTCGCTGCATTCGGTGCATTTTGTTACCAGAAAGACTGGGCGCCACTTTATATCGCTTAATCAGTTAAAAGAGGCTCTGACTAACGAAGTAGTGAAACCCCTAGCTTCGAAGCCAGTTCAGAAGAAGATCTCCTTAGGAAAAGTGAAGCACCGTCTCCTTCAACGAATTAAATTAGGACCTACAGTAAGAATTGATTGGAATAAAGATAGAAGGAGGCCAACAAAATAGCTAGCATACTTTTTTGAATAACTAGATAATAATTTTTTAGAATATTGGAAAAACATCCGCTGCTGCTTGCGAAGATGATTTTGTAAGTACATTTTGCTACACATGTCGGAAAGATCTGCTTACTTCAAAAGCTTTGTATATGCATAATCTAAAGGTAGGTACATGGCTAGAAATATCTATTTGATTAGTATTCAGTAAAATCCTCATTTAGTGCCACACCGATGGCGAACTTCACTGTGATATTTGTGGGAAACACTTAAAAAACAGAATTACTCTTATGAAGCACAAAAAATTGCATCTAGCTCCTGAACAGCTATTGTATGCTTGTAACAACTGTGGAAAGAGATTCAAGGTATAAGTACAAAACGCATTTAAAACCAAATTATCATCTAGAAATTAGTTCATTTTTTTTTAGGACAAACGCGCTCTGACTGCCCATATTACGTACACTCGTCATATTGCAGAGTATACCTAAGTGGATGTCACTTTAATTCCATATAATGAGAGACCTCGTATTCCTTATATAAATAATATTTATACTGGATATAATCTCTGCATTAAATATGTTAAAACCTTTATTTAATGTATTGTTTTATTTTTGTGTACTGAGTGAGATTTCATGGTACAAAAAAAAATAAAGATAATATATAAGTACTATCCAAAATTGTCATGTTTTTGTGACTTTAATGGTATTAGGTGCACAGAAATCGAACAGCTACGCAGGAACAAAATTGATGCATACGTTTTTGTGAAGAGCGGCTGTTTATAAACCTCTTATATATCCTATTAAATCTAACGGCGGTTCCGCTTTTAAATATTTACAAGTTTTTGATATGGTGTAATTATTTAAATGTTATTTGCTTCTAAAACTTACTGGTTTTGTTTTTAGCTGACTATTATAATTAAAGGTTCCATGTTGTGCTATTTCCATGATATTTATACAGAATAACCGTTTAATCAAGAAAAGGAATTGTTGAATGCAGGGATTTTTCACTGTTAAGTTCAAATTTAAGCATACGTAATTTACACCAGTTCCAGTGCTTAGTGATAAAGTATGACAGTAATTAAACATAATTGTTTTCACGAATAATATGAATTTTCTTAAATAAAGAACCTCTTAGTATTATGTTGAGTTTGTTTATAAATTATATCATCTGCTTTGTATTGTTTCATACGAAATAGGCAAGTACATAGCATATTGTTTACTCCAGATACATATCCATAGAATATCATGAGATAATGAAGATTCCTGTGTCACACTTTCGCATGGTATGGTGTTGCTCTTTTTCGAAGCATCGATTTTCTAGTCGCAATGCTGATCCAGCTAGACTTATTGACTTGGATAAATACTCACCTGAAAAGATTAGGAATTTCAGGTCAGCCGGTTCTCTATTATTATTAATACTCTATGTTAATATTTAAGTTTGCATTTTGTTAGAAATATTACTTTTGCTAATTGTTCTAATATTTAAATAGAAATTATAGAGAAGTATTTCAGTATTGTAGCTCATGTCGATCATGGGAAGAGTACATTAGCAGATCGTTTACTAGAATTAACAGGTCTTATTAAAAAAGGCAAAACTAAACAGCAGATGTTGGATAGATTACCCGTTGAGAGGGAACGGGGAATTACCGTTAAAGCTCAGACTGCTGCTTTACCTTATAAAGTATGTATTTTTTGTACTTATCACTTTATCGTATACATTTACCTTCTATTATTTCGGCTTAATTTATTTTAGTAGAATTTAACATATTTTAAGGGTTATCTGCTGAACCTTATAGACACTCCTGGTCACGTGGATTTTTCTGCTGAAGTTTCTCGTTCACTGGCTGTTTGTGATGGCATTATTCTGTTGATAGCAGCAAACCAAGGAGTACAAGCACAAGTAGATGTAGTCATCTCTCTTAAAATTCATATTATTTTAGCTACTTTCTTATTTACTTAAAAACCTAAGTTTTCAGACGATTGCAAATTTCTGGCTTGCTTTCGAACGAAATATTACTATGCTTCCTATGATAAATAAAATTGATTTGAGTGGTGCTAATATCACTAAGGTCGGAGAAACTATTTATACAGTCTTTTAATTCGAAATATATAATTAGTCATATTTACATAAAAATAGTGTTTTCATGTAAATCTGGATTGACGGGATAAATCTAATTAAAGGTCGAGGCACAGCTCAAGACTCTTTTTGAATTTGATCCGGATGAAAGTTTGAAAATATCGGCAAAGTCAGGCTTTAATGTTGATAAAATATTCGACATAATTATTGATCGAATACCACCACCGAATTGTCTACGAGAGGCACCTTTCAAGTAATATAAATCAAATTTCCCATTTTTTCCGATCAAATTTGACTCAGTTTCATATCGGTAGTACGTACTACAAGACGAATTGAAACTAAATTTAAAGTCTGATATTGTCTTAACCTACTACAGAGCGTTTATATTTGACTCCCTATTTGATCATTTTCGTGGTGCTATTGCATTTGTACTGGTGAAAGAGGGTGGTGTACGAAAAGGCCAGAAGATTCGTTCATTTCATAATGGGAAAGAATATGATGTTTCTGAAGTAAGTATGACATCGAAATAAATGTTTACTCTATAGTTAGTGGTTTTTTCATTTCTTGAAGTTATTTTCTTACTTTTATAAGGTAGGTGTTATGCGACCGGATATGACACCATGTACTGCTCTTTATGCAGGACAAGTTGGTTATATCATATGCAATATGAGAACTGTTAAGGTAATATTTCGACGTTGTGTTTCTCTTTATTTATTATTTCACGTACTTCATCGTTTTCAGTATAGTACAATATAATATAAACGATTATTATACCGTTTAAATTACGTTACGAAAATTGGCTAGGTGTTTTTAGGAATCTGCCGTTGGGGAGACACTTTTCACTGGTGAGAGTGAAAGTACTATTTGTCCGTTCCCTGGATTCAAATCAGTAAAGCCTACTATATATGCCGGTCTTTTTCCATTGGAATCGGTAGATTATGAAAACTTGAAACAGGCAGTAGAGAGGCTATGTCTTAACGATCCATCTGTAGTAATCAGTCCTGAGTCAAGTCCAGCTCTTGGATTAGGTTGGAGGGTAAGCTATTGAATAATGAATAGATAAGCTAAAATCATAAAAATTCTGTTTAAGGTAGGTTTTCTTGGTATTCTGCATATGGAAGTTTTCGGTGCACGACTAGATCAAGAGTACGGGGCCAGTGTAATTCTGAGTCAACCTTCTGTAGAATATAAGGCAATCGTCAAGGTGCATCGTCGCATTTTTGCGGTTTGGTATCTGCAGCTGCGGTATTAAATGGGTGTTAGGTTTTGCGCTTTTTTCACGTGATTCAGGAATGTCGAATGTAGTTTTTTCCATCTATATTTTTATGTTTCGTCATACAGGACAATGCGACTATTCGTAAGAAGAGATACAATGGCCAAAGTGAAATTTATATTGTTGACGCTAGCAGGTTTCCCGATGAGTATGATATTGAGAAGTTTTTGGAACCAATGGTGAAAGTATGTTTAACCACTTATGCTTATTTTATGTCTCATAATAATCCACTGTGGTTGCGAAAGTAATTCCAGGTTCGTATCGTTGTTCCATCAGAATTGATGGGTGCTGTTAACGGATTATGTGTGGAGAGTAGAGGAGAGCGTGGAGATATAAATTCCATTGATGAAGACAGACTCATGATCAACTGGAGACTCCCTCTTGCTGAAGGTGGTTTATTTAGTTAAATATATGAAGTTAATTCCTTATTTTCTATATTAAGATATATATTTGGTTAATTTAATAGTTGTGGTGGATTTTTTCGAACGTTTGAAACGACTTACATCTGGCTATGCTTCGTTTGATTATGAGCATGATGGATATAACGAGACTCAATTGATTAAGCTATCAATTACCATTAACGGGAAAGAGGTAAGATGATATAGTGGATGTTTAAAATATTTACAAAAGCATTTTATCTTATGTATCTATTCATAGGTAGTAGAATTTTCACAAATTATTCCTGCGATTATGGCCAGAGAAAGGGCAAAAACAATAGTTCAACGACTAAAGAAAGAAATTCCACGGCAACAATTCGAGGTTACTATTAAGGGTACTGACTAATTTGTTATTTTAGTATTACTGCTTTGTATATGTTGAAAAGCTGAGACAACTTTTAGCTTGTGTTGGCAGTTCAACTAAGCCCCTCTCGCAGATTACTATCCAACCGATGAAGAGAGATTTCACTCAGCTGCTAAAAGGAAACTTTGGTGGGGGCGGTAAGTAAAGTTACTATAATATAATTTCCTCATATTCTTTTCTTTGATTTTAAAATATCTATTTAGGAATGGAACGATTAAACAAGAAATTAAGTCACCAAAAGAAAGGAAAAGAACGAATGAAATTGGTGGGGAATGTACAAATACCAAAAGAGGCTTTCTTGAATGTATTAAAGAAATGATACTTTATAGTGTTACAAATGAGATAAGAACGATACCACACTAACGGATATCTATATATGAATATCGCTATTATTTGTTCTCTTCTAAAACGAACTCGTAGATCTCAAAATACTATCTGGAATACAGTAGTTGTCATAATAAGTCATCCGTTTCTAAAGTAAGTATTATGTCGCTTGACTGTCTTCTTTGTTTCTGTAGGGGCGGACGATCATTTGGTGCTGTACTTCTGCAATTTAAGTCTACTTATGAGAAGACACTGTGTTCATGGATATAATATAATAATTTCACTTTTGATGTTAGAGGATACTGTTGTAAAAGATAACCTGCGTCGCGATCTATTATTTATGTGCTTGGTGGGTGGGTTGCATAACGGACCAGATTCACAGTCGAAAGACAAACTTTTTGGACACGGTATTACACCCATTCCTGAGCTGGATGAAGGATATTTGAAGCTAACCTGCAATTATTCATAAGCCTTTCAAAACTATATATATCAAATGTCTTAACTAACCTTTTTCTTCAATTTCTTCCAGTTTAAATGTGGTATATGAAGAGGGGGATTTTTCCTGAAAAATTATGCACTACATGGTGTTCAAAATGATTTTTCTATTATTTTGAAACGGTGGAATGGGGGTGATTTTAAGAAAAAACACGAAATCAATACTGGGGATTTCTAAGCCTATTAGGTCTCACCTCAGAAAAAATTGGGTTGATCTGGTGACTGAGAACAAAAAAAAGTGACGAAACTGTTATCATTTTAAGACGTACTGTACATGATATATATATGAAGGTACTAGATTACTGCAGCCTTCCTAACACTTAGTGCTAACTCACACTGTATTTGGAGGTGTGTTTGATATCAGGCTACTCCTTCTGTTTTGAAAACTTTCAGGCATTGGAATATTAAATTCGGGCAAGCCTTTTTTCAGTCGCCGTTCGGCCATTGCACTCCTTTTTTTATTTCTTGCTGAAAATTGTTTGGCTTAAAAGTATATAAACGGTGGATAGTTAAACTTTATGACATATAAGAAGTTATACCCACAATAAGTTTTTTGGTTTATATCTGTATGGCCCGTGTTGAATCCAGCGTTACGGAGGATACCCAGTAGTTCGTATCGGAATGCACTAATATCCTTTAAATTTTTTAATTATTCACAGTATTCGTTTTTATAGCTTATTTCTAGACATATATTCGTCGCAACTAACCTGCTTTATTTCATTAACGTCATCTTCGCTGACCCCTTCACTTTGTTGTTTCACTCGTTGCATTTGTGCAATATATCTTTTGACAAGATTACGCGTGACAAACTGCAATGCGTCAATTTTCAATCTGCAAAATAAAAGTAACAAAATCTATTGCATTTTATAAAATGCATTATCAAGTGAGTTACCACCGCTCGTTTACTCCAAAATCAAAGTAGTTTTTTGGTAACTATGACAACAGTAACCATCTCAAATGGGTGGCATGCACAAAAGAAAACTAGCACAATATAAAGCGTGCATACAATACAGATTCACCATAAAATTCTGTTCTTTTCTGCATATAGTAGTAATAGTACGCTGAAAGTGCCTGATTAGCAAGACCTGAAACTTACTCGATAGTTGCTTTCTAGATCATTCACCACACGCAGGATTTTTTGATTCTGAAAGTAATTTCGATTCAGTAGTACATAATAAAAAAAGAATGAACGTAGGTGGACATTTTGAGAACTAAGAAATGGACAATGAGGAATGCAACTTTTTCATAGGTGAATGGTTTTTCTAAATGCAATAGTTCTCAGGAAAGTTGTTACACCTAGTTCATTATTTCCTAAACCTTTTCGGCAGAATCTTGGTTAATCGTATTAGTTACCCGCATGCTCCTTTGTTTTCCTGCCTGAATGGCCTTTGAGCACCCGCAATACTTGTCGCAAAGCCATTTGAGACCGTAGTAGAAACTTTTAGGACTAGGAATGATATTGAATGGTGGAGGTAGCGTAGCAGTGTCATCAAAGTATTCAATAAACAGCTTGCTGCGAGCAAATTTCCATTCTATATCCGCTTGGTTCTGTGCGAATTAATCATGTGTTTGCAATTGTTATCATACTTCACTATGACTCCGAGCTCCCTTTCTCTTCTTCTCCTCTAAATTTCTTCATTATTATGATTCCACTTGCCTTAAACTAACCGATATATATTGATATGAGTTGCTCATCATAGCGATGAGCATGTTGAGCAATACAATAATAGAGCAACATGAGTAGCTTCCAAATATCGTTTTTCCCGTCCATTCAGTGAGAAAATGTGTCTCCTAAGAAAAATGAATAACTTAATAAAGTACATAAATAATGAAATCTCTTGTAGTTATGGATTATCTTCAGAATCCTACCTTAAGTGAGAAATGGGACAAATCAACAAGTCCAAACATCGCCCAAAATAGTGTTTCCGATGTATGGTAAATGCTAGAACAACATTATCCCTCTTTTTCATAACAATTATTATAAAAAATGTTAAATTACCTTGAACAAGACTTATACTTGCTGTCACATGATTCTCTTAAGGACTCCATTTCTTTGGTTAGCTGTTGTGTAGTAAATAGTGGTTCTGCGAGCCATGCCTTGTATTGCTCACACTCCTACAATAAACAGTCAACCCAGGCATTTCTCTTCCGGTAACAATTTATAGACAGTTTTCAATAGATGAGTTTTAAAGAATGCCTTTTAATTTTGTCAGTTTTCAAATCACTAAATTTTCTCTTACTTTTTCCTTAAACTATAGCATTTTACTTATTATGAATGGAGAAATCTTATTTCAATATTATTACTATACTTTATTCTTATATAATTTTCCACTCAGAATCCAATTTTCCCCACTTGTTGTCTCATGGAGGCATAATACCACATCAGTTGATTTAGTCCACAGGCGAAAGCAAATAAAACCAGAGTATATACGAGGAAGAACTTGAGGATATCTATGACCATACGACCTGAAGGAAAAGAATCTTATGTTTAAGCCTATTAGAATTTTCTTCGTTCTTCATACCTACCAAGTGATATTTTTAGTGGCCCGAGATGGGGATTAACTGTGAATATATGAACGAGTTTGAGAGAAGAGAAAATGTTAGCTGTAGCAAATACACATTCGCTCACTAGAGTTGGATCCCACGCATCCCAGTCTCGTCTAAAAAATACTTAAATGAAACTTGAGAAATAGAAAGCACCACATTGAAAAACAACAACAACAAAATATGAGTTATAAAATATATTACCTTTGTAGGTAACGTCCAATGTGCTGTACTTGAGGATCAATCATCTCAGCCTCAACCTTAATACACTAAATGCTAAGAAGATCACATTAATATTTATAAAGTAGCACTTACTTGAAAATATGCAACTGCTCTTAAGGCAGTTGTCGAAAGATACAGCGAATTAGTGATGAAATCAAGGATGTTCCACAAGTTATGGCAATAATCAAATAGGCCACAGTCCCACAGCTGTTTAATCTCCACCCATATTAAACCTGAGATATTGTGTTGAAAACATTTAATGGGCCTAGCAAATTCTAAGGTTGCTTATTAAACTAATATAAAATGTTCATAATAGTTTTGGAATATTTATACATTTCTTTCGATTAACCTAAGACCCATATCCCAATGGCAATCTCTACAGGAGTCGGCGGTGGACCCCTTCCTTCCTTGCGATCTGGCTCTCCTCTCCTCCGAAACATGTTATCGACTGAATCAATTCGCTGACTAGCCAGAATCAGTAAAACTATAAAATACTTACTTTCTCTCATAAATCTTTATTTAGCTCACATATAAACTTATGCACACCTACAGTGGCGTCGCGAATTATGGGGGTGATAATAAACTCTAATGTACTCTGGCCCACCAGCCTACCTATGCAGCCGAGAGGTATTCTTAGTATGATTTCGTGTGCTATATTTGTTGCTTATTATTTGCTTGATTTTATTTGTAATAAACTCTTTTATTTTATTGAGTTCCAACATTAATAGCAATCTCTAATCCTTTTCCATGGTCAGTATGAAACTACAAAAATACCCCGCGGCTGCATAGGTAGGCTTGTCGGTTGTTGAAAAAACAACGCGACAAAAATCAGGGGGTTAATCGAAAGCCCAACTTGTCGGTCACATTAATAAGTGCGATAAAAGTTAAAAAAGCATGGTGAAGCTATTAATATATTTACAGAATAGTAAACAGAAACAACCACTAAAAAGCTGGCAAAAAGAAACACAAATGAAAACGAATACTGTCACTAGTGAAAAATCTGTAAGATTTTAAGGTCTCTGATATTATAAGCACTAAACAAGTAGGGAAACGTTTGAAATGGAAAAACGGTCATGAAGTAAACAAAAACGCTCACTGAGAAGTACAGTCCGTTTCAAAATGATAGCACAATTTTTTTGTTGCTTTTTTTCTGTTCTCTGTGGTCAGATTGATCCAATTTTTTAGAGATGGGGTGTAAAAGCCTTGAAAATCTCCAGTTTAAATTTCATCGTTTTTCATAAAAAATCACCACTTTTATGCTAATTTTTCTCAAAACTATCACTATTCATCGTTTCGAAATGATAGCACACTTTATTAAAATATGTGTTTATAACAAAAAACAACAACAATCAATGTACATAATAATTAACTAATAATCAGTACAACTACCACTTCTATTAATAACCTGGAAAATTCGTTCAAACATACTGTTAACTAAGTTTTTCATGACACTTTTGTCTACTTCGTTCTATGCTTTCCTAATGGCAGATTGAAGGTCCTTGGCGGTTTCAAACTGACGGTTATCGGCATGAATCCGACAGCCGAGAATTGCCCAAAGATTCTCCATCGGATTTAAGTCCGGAGAGCGCGATGGCTAGTCCATAGTGTCCACACTATTGTCTTGCAGCCAAGTCTTGGTGCTTCGACTGGCGTGGATTGTAGCATGATTTTGTCGGAAAGTGAAGCTAACACCTGGGAATTGTTGGAGATAAGGGACTAGATAATGTCCTCAGACATCCTGGTAGTCAGCGCTGTTCACTTTCGTCGATACAAACGCCAAGTCAACCAATCCCGTAGCGCCAAACGCACCCCAAGCCATAACACTTCCTCCACCGAAATTTCGGGTTGAAAAATGCCTGAGTTCCTGAAGTAAATTCCTCCAATACGAGTGACAACCATCAGGACCATTTAGGTTAAACTTCTTCTCATCGCTGAAGATCACCTAAATTCCAAATAATTAATTAATAGGCTTATTTTTGAAGACTCGTAAAAGTCGTACCTTTTCCCAGTTGCATCTCATGAATATTTTGGCCCAGCAAAGCCTTTCGTCCTTATGTCTTTGTGTCAGTTGTGGACACTTCTGCATACGTGATTGGACAATATTGGGACACTTGTCCAGCATTCTCCACACCGTAGTTTTTGAAGCACCAATGCCACAAGTCCTACGGATTCCAACGATGCTAGTCGTGCTATTCGACGCTGTACGCAAAATTGTCCTTTTTTCACAGTCATTCAACTTTCCAGGTCGTCCACTACTCTTCTTTGTACCATATTCTTCTTGGTGACGCAGGAAATTCATAATAACCTTCCTAGAGAACTTGACGACATCGACAATCTGCTTCACCATGTAAGCGGCAATTGATAGTGCTTTAATTTGACTTTTTTCGTGTAGACTCAATGTAGAAGCACGACCCATTGTTATGATGGTTCATAATTAGTCAATTTGCGTTTCTTTTTGTTAAATAACGCCAAAATATAGGAAGTGTGCTATCATTTTGAAACGTTGAAAAATGGTAGTTTTGAGAAAAATTAGCATAAAAGTGCTAATTTTTTATGAAAAACGATGAACTTTCAACTGGAGATTTTCAAGGCTCTTACATCTCACATCTAAAAAAATTGGACCAATCTGACAACGTAGAACAGAAAAAAGGCAAAAAAACAAAATGTGCTATCATTTTGAAACGCACTGTAGGTGCGAATCACGTCGCAAAACATGGAATTGATCCGTCACCCGCATCCACTCAATCAAAGCGTCTTGTAACTACACTATGATATACACTAAGATTGTGATGGTACTATTAATTAGATCTTTGGTAGAGAATACTTGGTGTATGAAAGTATGCATTTATGAAATTATGCACAAAAAACATCCATAAAATGCGAAATTTTACGCTCATTCCAAATCCGTCTTTAGATTTGGGATATTCCCACTTTGAAGTAAGTTATGGCCTCTAGTGCAGTCTGGTGCACCAGAGTGCACTATCAACCACTTAATCCGCGACGTCAATGTATCTCATATTTTCAAACAAATTCTTTCATAACCCATGTTGGTTTTTACTTACGTAGGAAAAATACGTAGCTAGCGGAGTGAGAAAGAAACTTCACGAATGGTTTACGGGTAAATGAGGCGATGGATGATTTTGGAGCTAACAGATAAATAACGGACAATATAGGAAAAGAAAGTGATACCACGAAAATCAGGAGACACTGTAAGAAATAAACTTTACTGAGGTCAACTAACACATGCAAAAATAAGTTTTGTTTTAATATCAATATAAATAAACTATTAAAAAATTACCTTGTAAATTATGTTTCTATTGCGGAACCCTGGAAGTCCTTCGTACCAGATACCAGCCAACAGTTGCTGGCAGTTTGGATGAGCCACAAACTGAAAACGAAGTAATGGATGGTGAAGCAAAACTTAAGCAAGATATGCTTTTCCTAAGTAACATTCAATTATTAAAAATATGGTTTATTTTATGCATCAATAAATTTAGATGACAGAAGTTGTGTGTTAAGTATAGAGAAACAAAATATATTTATTATCTTTTATTGAAATAACTATCAACGAAAGTGTTATTTCTACAGTAACAATATACGCACAAAATATGTTTATTATTTGGACTAATCCATTTCTTTTATTATCATCACCAGTTAATTCTAAAAGATTTATTAATAAGTTAAAAAGACAGTCCTACAAATGATTCTTCTTTAAAATACTCGATTTTTACCCGTTTTTGCCGAAGTTTAATCGCAAGTTTTAGTCTTGCAAGTTGTTCTGTGGTCGGAGTCCCTCGTGTAGTCACCTAGGAAATATAAATATAATAAATAAGGAATATTTATGTGAAGGAAAAATTTCAATAGATTCAACCTCTTCCCAGGCGTTAGTAGTATGGTTAAGCACTATCTCCAGTTCTTTGGAACCACGAACTTGATCAAGCATATTTACTGAGAATTTTTGACATTTCTGCGATAACTCCTAAATTAGGAACTATTCATAATTAATAATATCATTAATGACTTTTAGTACTAATCTTTTTTTTAATATTCAAAATTTGGAAAGAATAAAAGTATATATATAACTAGCCTGGTATTCACTTCTAAATTCATTTTCTATGTAGGATAATCTTCGTAACTCCCAAGATAGCTCAAAAGCGTAGAGAATTGGATCTTTAGCTGACAGGCATATCAACGACGGACTCGCAAGTGCTCGGTAAGCATTTATCCGTGACCGTGAAAGGCGAAGGGAATCTTCTTCACGTGCCTGTATAAATATTGTTCTTAATGTAATATAACTACTTATTCTGTTTTGTTTCCTTTTCCCCGACCAATTCGCAGTCCGTACAACAGCATCGCACATCGTGTGGGTGTGGTACTGTGCCCTTTTTGTCCAGAAACAGCTTAATGCACTCGTAATTGTCTTTGTGTGCGGCCAAAATAATAGGTGTGATATCAGGAGTAAAAGCCGAATGTTCATTGATCTCAACTCCTTGTGTCTAAAGTAAATAGTTTCTATAAAAAAACAAGAGATCAAATTAATTTAAAAAACAATAAAATCTAAGAATACTACCTCCGGACTGAATTTGTCTATTTTTTCAAGATGCTCTACTATGATTTCAACTGCTTCTACATTCTCTTCTCCTATTGCATAGAGGATAGCATCACCAGTCTGAAATATTCCCTAATTAATAGGTTATCTACCAAATTTAATATCACTCATTAATCTAACCTCAATATTGTTATCTAGAAGTAGTTCAATCATTTCAATATTTTCGTTCTCGATAGCAATTAGGAGTGCATTCCTAAATAATATTATATATTAACAATAAAGTACTTTTTATGCCTCTATTACCGCCTATGAAATTTTGAAAAGCGAAAATTCTAGGAACTTGTCGCCAGATTTTCCATATATTAAAGTTGTTAGAAAAAAACTGTAAAATGATGATTGCTTAAATCAGTGTGTTTAGATAAGAGATAAAAGTATAGAAAAAATTATATCGATAAATCGCAAAATATTTAAATAGTAACGAAATACGAGAAAAACGCTGCATTTCTTGGTGTGAGAATAAAAAGTAGTGTTCATAGAATCAAACAAAACATTACACCCGAGAAGTAAATGCGTAGAAATAAATTTAATAAGATATCAACTACGAAGGAATATCGTCTTACCTTCCCAGAGGATCAACACAATTTATATTGAGGCCTTCTCTCTGACAAAGCAATTTTCGTACACTTCCTATGTCCCCTCTCTCACACGACAGGAGAAATTGCTTTTCACGAAGCTTAGCATCATCTAAAACATTTTATATTTTTAGCTTACAAATGTATTAGTTATTACATGTCATTAAGTGGAACAAGTACGTTAAAACACTAGTTTAAACGTACTATATAGAAATCTTTTTGCCTTAGAGAGGTGAAACCTTTACAATTATGCCCAACAAGTAATTTCCTAGATTATCTTTCATTTTATTAAGAGTATATACCCTTTAGTTTATTCACATAAAAATATCCCAGTAATCTTCTAGAAAAAAAAGATAAAAACAAGTAAAATACACTGACTGTCGACGAAAGAATGAAGACTAACGGTAGCATCGCCAGAATCATTGCGGGTAAAGTCTACAATAGAATAAAACTGTCACTTAATATTTTATCCACTTATTATATATATATACTTCTACTCATTATTTAAGCTCACTTCTAATGATAGCCGTGGTCTCCGACGTCTTCGATTCGACACTCATCTGCTGTGCATACAAAGAAAAATAATTCTTAAGAATGCATCATTTTCCGTTTTAAAATAAGTGAAATGATAAAAAAGTAAGAAGGTGACTATAAACAGTTTAGTCATGGGAGCGAAAATGATAAAGACATACATATGACAAAGCATGCATGCAAAAAGAATAATGTGAGTTATGTACCGAATTAACAATATATTCAACTAATTTATGCGCGAAATGAACACAGTAAGCTAAAGTGGCTATTTTCATTCGAGAAAAACAGTCAAATATACATAGGAAAATATTTACGAGAAAGTGGGCAGTGAGATAATAATAGAACTGAGAGAGCAAAAGAAAGAATATGACCAGAAATATAAGACAATAGAAAGTGAAAAAATTACTTTGAAAAGTCTGGAGTGTAATTAGCTCTAAAGAATTTGCTAGAATATCTCAGAAACAATTAGATCTCACTTAATGGGATATAGAAATTGAAACTTAAATTTTAGTGATTCGTAAAAATGTTAACTATTTAAGAAGGTTGAAATTGAATATTGTGTAACTACCACCAATTCAACATGTTGAAGTAGCCGATAACACCAAAAATAAGAGAACGATTACATCTGACATAAATAGTGTATATACAACAGCTCTTCGTATTCCTCAACCAATTTGTTCTATTTTAGTAGTTCTCATTGTCAATCAGTTACTCACATCATTCATATATACTTACTACTTCATGCACTTTATAACTTTAAATATATTATATCATTGTTCTTTTAAAAAGTTTTGTTAATTACGACAACATTATATTACCGCAAAAAAAGTATAAATCTAACGTACCTCGTGATTGCTAGGAGCAAAAGAGGATATGCCACTTGTAATCAGACCAGTCAATATCAGAGTCTACCAAATAAAACTAAAAATAGAAGCACCGTCAAACTGAAAGCGACTGATGAAATAAATGAGAGGCAAGTAACAACAAAAAAGTTTCCCTGTATTTATATTCTTTCACAAGGCCATCAGTGAAGCTAAAAAAGTAGTACAGCCTAGAAATACCAATTTATAACGAATGTTCTCAGTATAGTTATAATATTAAACTTGGTAAAAATGCCTTAACAAAACAAGAAATCACCGTAAATGATAACATAAGAAGCTATAAAGTCAAATGAATTGTACTAAAACTAATTATATGTTCCTGAAAATAAATGAAAATGCTTTTAGAAAGGTTGATAAGTAATGAAAATCTGTTAAAGAAATATGTGAAAAAAAAGAACAGAAAGGTAAATATGAAAAAAAAACACACACACATATGGAATTGATCAGTAAGGAATAAAGTGAAGAAAGTTGATACATTTAGCAACTTCATCCACTTGAGTCGTCCGCTTCGGCAGCGAAGAATCGTTATTCAGCCGATTTGCGCCGAATTTGATTACGAGTTAGCATATCAGTCGTAGCACAATATCGTGAATTTAGATATTCACGACCTCAGTGTAAACTTATTAAAACCCAATTTAAATAAATGGATATATGAGTATTTCGAAGTCAATCCAAATATTTGTTTGCTCACTGAGAGAGATCAAAGAAAGAAGGCAAAACTAACAACAGAATATGATCTAAGAAGTGAAACAATGCATGCTCATAAATAAAGGGAAGAAATTAGCAAAAGTAGTAATTAATTGAGAAGTAACTACGGAATCAAAAACAAGGGACTGGGGGGACCTTCTAGTAAGAGGAGAGGGAGAAAACACGGGAAAGAATTGATAAGTAAATAGATAGTGCTATAGAGCTCAACGAGGACAAAGTAGTCGACCTAATGATATTTGTGAGACATTTTAAGCGAAGATAAACATAGGCGACTAAATTGGATTCTTAATACAATGAATGGGTGCTGGAAGAAAAAGTAGACAACAAAGAGTAGATAGATGATAGGGAGATATGTGCAGATAATCCTATAAAAGATTACACACCACCTGACTGTCTCCAGGTCACTCAACTTTACACCGGAACATCTTGAATGATTTTGCCCATTATGCATTATTCTTGCGTAAAAAAATATTATAAACTAATTATACTGCCATTCTTCGTTTTCTTCATCTTTCACTTAATCAATACCTCGATAAAATTACGCCAGAAGCGCAGTTTTCTTCTTCAAATAAATCCCAACTTCTAATTTTAACGTTGTTTAAGCTTTATTTGCAAATCTAATGTTTATTACAAAAACTAATCATCAGTATAATTGTATTACCATTTTAGAACACCTAAACAAAAATTGAAGCATATTAGCTAGCACGCAGAGCACTTATTCAAAGTCGAGAACTTTTGTCACTGTTTCCCATTCGAGATTCACGTAGGTAAAATTCCAAACCTGCGGTTGTCCAAAATGATTTGCTACCACTTTTGTCGTGTTCCAGCTGTAACAAAAAGTCGTAGATATACTTCATATATTTTACCCGCCAAAAATACTTCTCCCATTATTTCAAGATATAATTAAAGTGGAGCACAAAGAGAGTATATTAGTAATAGTACAGCCAGGAAAGTGTAATATTTAAACATAGTCTATTGATTTTTAATATCTAAGAAGTTTTTTAGAAGAATTAAACTAACTTAAATACAGGAAGTGGATCGTAAGGAGGACCTCCCCATGCACGGAATCTAAGCTTCGAAAACATTTCGTAATTGGTGCCCTGAAAATATAAAGTCCTATTGTGAGTTAATTTATATATATCTTTCTTTTTTGCCAGAATGTCTTTTGGTAAGTCAAATTCTTTAGGTTTAAACCTTGAAGTCCAGCCCTCCATGATCTCGGAAACCCATACTAGTCACCTCGTACGTGCCGTTCACTGGGTTTAAATCACCTCTGGCAGATATTCCACCCTAAATTAAATATTTCGCATAAACATTATAATGCTATTCAAAAACTGAAATACGATATAATAGATGAATTTTTTTATAGTTCATTAATTGATAAGAATACAACTAACTTCCGCTGTGTAAGGTAGTGGACTACATTTGCATTTGGCGAATTCATCATGCGTGTAATCGTTGTACCTAAAATAGTAATGTACATTGGTTAATCAATTATTCTCTTCACTATTATTCAAATACCATTTTCAATGGCCCTACCTCATTAATTTAGTGAGCGAATCAATATCCTGAACCTTATGATGATCTCTTTCAAATATCCGAGCACGTGGAGAAGAGCCCCATTTATACCAGTTAAATTCTTCACCCTATAGACGACAGATTATTATTTTATGCTTTAAATAATCTCTCACTTCTCTACTTTCATATTTACCTTTCTGCTGAATCCAGAAATAATGCTGATATCGCTCAAATAAGGGATATTGTAAGATGGCCAATATGAATACTTCTTCAGGAACCAAGTCATATCACGGGAACTGGTAAAACCCCTAAGGTCAAACGTATTATCTTAATATCCGTATTTTTTAAGCTTATTTTTTTCTAACAGTACTAACGGTGTCTGTTCTAAAATCCAAAGCATGTCCTTAGAAGGAATCGGTTGACCAGGTTTGAACATTTTATAATCTACTACTGTCCACTGATTATTATATGTACCAGAATTATACTTGGAGAATAATTTAACCCAAGCCTTAGATTCCCTGTAAACAATAATAACAAAATTAATATTATTGGTCTTGTCAAAGCTAATGCGTAATGTTTGAAATATAAGTAAATCACTTAGTGAGAGCATTGGAAATGAACGAGCGGATCCAACAATGGATTTGGCCTTCGGGCTTTATAAATAAATCTGTATACAGTGTATTATTGAAAATGGCTATGGTTGTTTCAATAGAGGCCTAAAATATTGTTGAAATACATAGGGTCTAAATAAACCGCATTACTTTTTAAAGTGATATAGTGAAAACCTTATTACCAATCCTGCACTGGTAAGAGTATAGTCATCGGCTGAAGAAAGAGCTGCGGGATAGCCAGAGAAAGAAACTATATGACCTGGGACTTCATTCGGATCTAAAGTTACCCGTATGATTATAAATCAATGAAATGTCTAATATATTCATTGGTTTCACCACTTAACTATGGTTTAAAAAATATTTGCAAAAACAATACAACATCTAAAAACTAGTATCACATATTAAATATTTACAATTGTTAAAAATATCTCATTTAATATTTTAAGGTGTTGTTCAGTTAATTTTATTCCTTGTATGTAAATGATCAAAACAGCTAAACATGGATAATACCCTCGTGTTTTTAATCTAATTTATTAAGGTACCCAAATTCATTTAATGTTAAAAGTAATAACAATGGAAGCAAACCATATGCAAATTTGTATAGTTTAAGCACTCGGTTCATGGTACTGTAGCTTGACATCGCCACATGTGAAAAGAACAAGTCCTAAACAGTATATATATTTAATACAGTTAGTAAAGATTATTTATCTTTTCCATTCCCATTCTGTGTGCGCAGTTTTATTTAATATTATGCTTCCTCTTTCACTCAACTTATTGCCAGGTGCTAGTTTTACCAGTCCTGAGCACCGTCCTGCTTCCGGGTATTCTTGCGGGTCTGGGGTTTTATTCAAAAACTTATTGAGATCGAAGAGCTCTCCAGATAGTTGGATCATGCTGTAATACTCTATTCCTATTATTGAAAGGTTTGCAATAATTCATACTTTGTATAAAAAATTTCAACAAACGTGATGGGAGAGATATCAAAGCCAATCTCCGGAGTAAGGTTTTTCCTCATATAACCATCGTTTATGCCCGTCAATTGTGCGAAGGTGAGATTCACCTAAAAATAACACTAAACGATGGCATAGAAAAATCACTTTATCAATGAAGCAATGTCAAACATGTCTCCAGTAGATATCTGTCGGTGGTTGGATCAATACTTGCTTTCTCAGCCAATCTAAATTCTTGGCGAGGTATTTATAGAGTCGCTTACAGTAGTTTCTGAAAACTATGCATAAATTGAATAACAAAACATCTGAGGAAATAGTACTATTAAAACTTTGAAACTGACTTATGCCCATTACAAAGACTCTGGACAGTATTACGGTAGTGGTAGAATATTTGTAGCCGAGTGAGTTCTCCTGTAGAAATCGATTGCCTGGACAACCACTCATTGATATCATGTGATATCATTGAAAATGCAGTTGCGCCAAATATTAATGTTGAGTATTATGAAATTACAAATTGGAACCTTAACATTGTGAGGAAATTGCTTGCTAGATTGCTCATTGTATCTTTAAATGTTAATTTATACTATTTACTTTTATTTAAAACATATCTTCTCAGTATCATCAAATTTATTCCTATAAATATAAGCATCATTTCCTTTTATTAATGAGCTCAAAATAGCACAGGATAATCTTTGAATAAAGATAAAATAGTAACAGACCCTCGGCGACTCCAGCTGCGTATGCTTGAACATCGTAAGGAAACCCTGGGAATGTTTCAATTTCAAGAATGCCCCACCTAAAACCAATATTTAGATAAAGTAATATGAAACACACTTATAAAATGGTAAAGTAAAAATTGTATACCTACCCTGTACTGTTAACCTGATTACTATACCGTCCTAATGCAACCTGCGAGGATCTATCTGTGCAGTGTTTCCTATTTTCTATTGAGAGTTGCTCTTCTCCTGTTCCATTTGCACACACAGATAAGTATGTGTAATTAAACTTAGAAGTACCATATGGATCCCTACTTCTATTTGGAGAAGGAACTTTCTTAAAAAATATATATATTTTTTAATCCAATATTTACTTTATAAATTACGATCATTTTAAAAATCAAAGACTAATATTTCTCACGTTATCCTTGAGGTAGTTTCTATAGTCCCTAATATTCAGCGCAACACAGGCACTAAACAACGCTAAGATATGTGCAAAATGCATGCCTAAAAAACAATAAATTAAATCTAGAAAACAGCAGAGACATTGAGATTTTTAGAAATTAAACGAAAAATTATATTCGTCGATATAATTGAGGACAAAACTAATATCCGGGCATTCTATATTGGACGTCTTAGATCAATAACTATAGCAATGCGTAGCAAAATTATCAAAGATAATGTATCAGTAGCCGACATAGAACTATTCCCGCCCAAATGATAACGAATTTAACACAAAAAAAACTGCAAAGGCATTAAAGACAATTTTTTTGATAACAAACGGCTAAAATTGATACCTTATTCAATAATTAAAAATTATATCACTTATACTGTTTTCCTCATTATCAATGATTCAAATTTCATTCTATCATCCATACAAAATTTATTTAAGAATTACCAAATATGGACTATTTCAGAAGACAGCTTTTAGAGATAAACCTTATTTTCGATAAATGGAACTCTAAAATTGTGAACCTTCAGTTTGGTAGACTGCACAAACTATGACAGTTATTAAAATCAACTCAATAATACATAATAAAATAAAGAAGTATTTGACACGCAAGACTTTAAAGGTAAGAATTTATGAGTTGCAACTAAGATAAATACTGTAAAACAATTCATCGGCAAGAGCTGAGATAAATATAAACAAATATTTCATCAAAGCATCTTTATTGAAACATATAGGGGCACATCTAAACCCTCGATATTTAACTAAAAACGGGGCAGTGACTATACCACTCCTCCATATCTTCAACACAATTGAACAATTCAAAATGAACTTCCACTGTTTCACATTTGTTGTATATCTTGTTCAAAACAAGTCATATGTTAAAGTACTTATAAAAGCATGATTTTAAACGAATACATTAAATGTTCAATACAGTTTCAAAAGTTTATGCACCTATCAATAAAAAATTGCAAATTCAGCATTATTTATAATTACTATTTATGCATAATTGTAACAGTACAAACATTGCTACTATATGAGCATAATGTATGCCGACCAAAGGCTTGTAATGGCACCTGTAAACCCTATGAGTATACTTTTGTAAAACAGTATTAAGTTGAATAGTAAATTCCGAAAAGCCAAATAATGCAGACAATAAAAATACACGTCTCTTAAAGGCTTGCGTAAAGTCTGAGCACGATGAAGTCACCATAGTTAACTAGAAGCCAAACACCTTGTAAATCCTCACAAATTAAAGACTAATGTACAAGTACGAATGTAAGAAAGTACATTTAGATGCATATACCATTGCTAAAAACTAATCATATAGCATTCATTCCATTTAATCTCCAGCAGGAACCTACAAGTAAATAAGTATAAGGGATTAGAAAAAACACTTATAACAGATAGACACACCTTATGTTTTCCCCAAGCGTGAAAGCATGTTTTAAATTTCTTTGATTCATGTCCCTTTAATGCCAGTTTAAGAGTACGGGGACTGTCTGTCTGTCGCATACGAAGGTGAGCAATATAAACCTAAGACATAGGAGATCTAAGAAAAGAAAGTGAAAGACATTAAAAAAAAAAACAAAGATAAATAATTGTTTTGAATAAAAATTAGAAGTACCGTGGCAGCTTTGTAGGCAAGTTTCCCCTCAACTTCACTAGCCGTTTTTCCAATCCACATCCAAACAAGCTTTCCATTATCAAGCAACATAATGTCATCGTCATCCAAATCATCCTACAATATATGTTTAACTTAATCTCTAAAAACATCATTTTTAAGTAAACAAACGCTAACGAACCTGGCAAAAATCAACTGTTTTCTCAGATACAGCGAAATAACCCTTCTCATTTGTGCATCGAAACAACCTAGTGTAACGGAAGAAAGAAGCATCTTCTTCATATCTATAAATATTATTTGTATATGATATTATTTTCATGAGTTTTGAAGTCCATAAAACACATACAAAACAGTGGTAGCAAATCACTTGCAGTAAATATAATACAAAACTATTATAATAAATTAATTGGACGAGTAAAAATATGTTGCCTACTTCTTCTTTCCACCCATAAATTCCCAAAACTCATCGGGTTCTTCACCTTCCCTGATGATATTCACGGGAAACCGTTCATCATCTCGATTAATCATTTCTTGGGCTACCTAAACGACTTGCCTCTTTAAAAATTGTAATAAAAAAGTAACTAACACAACAATTTAATGAAGCGTAATAAATCCATTAAATAGGACTCAAATAATATTGGAAGTTCTCAAAAACTCACTCTACGAGCAACGTCATGTTCATGCACATCGCTACTTTTTCCAATCCAAACATAAACAATTCCCCTTTCACCATCTTTTTCAATTTTGAAGGGAGCTCGTAAAATATGACAAAATGCAGAACAAAGTTGATCGGCCCTGCAGAAAAATATAAGACGCATAAAACATTAGATATATGAACATTGTTAATGTGAATCATCTAACATGCACTCGATCTGAATTGTCCTGGTGCAGACACTTGAACCATTTGCTCTCATTTGGAACATCTCCGGCCATTTCCCTCCTAGATGACGTGTTAATCCGCGTCTACCCCGCCGTACTAGGAATTTACGGTGAAAATGTGATAAAAACTTGTGGTTTTCTTGTTGCTGATGCATCCTCACCACCTTAAATTAAACTAAACTTCATGTACAAATATATTTTTCATGTTACTTTCATTATTATAATGACTAGATCAAACCTCTAGTTTATCTTTAAATATTTTTTCAAATGTTGGTTGCAATTGAAATGTAAACTGCAACCATCCCATATTAGATGCATCTCGTCCTTGCCAAAAATATAAAACGCATTTGAAGTCTTGATGACTCTGAAATTTAAAAAAAGTATATATCAGACAAACTTAAATTATTTTCTAATTACCTCTTGGTCTTCTATGTCACTTTCTTCGCCTGAATCATCTGGTATAACTTCATATCTGCATAGGAACACATAGCAATCCATAGTGTAGAAAGTGCCAAACTCATGTTCGGGCAATCTCACGAATTTTTTCCCTTCCTAAATTTCAATTCACTAAAAATAAACATTGTAATACAGAATTGATAATGAAGGCAATAAACAAGGATGCATGAAGAAGACAATTCGCAGAAACCCACTTTTATCAAGTACTAAATCTGATTTATGAATAATACTAAAATGAACTGGTCTCTTCAATGAGCAATTACATTAAATATAAAAATATTACTCGCGGTATAAGTAACGAACCAAAACAAACGATTCGATGAACTCAAGGTCTTCATTACAGTCGTTAAGAAGTTCCTCACTCTCTTCTGGTGACATTGCTGGCTGGCGGTCTAAAAAGAGCGCAGACAAGTCTGTTTTCATCATATTGTCCCGCTTCACCAGTACCTAAAACACATCATAAAGAATTTTCTATAAATTAGTGCAAAATCAGAAAGACGTAAGAGTAATTTTCAGTAAAAAAAATAGTTCCTACTTTCAAATCAGGTACCCTTCCAACTGACTCAGAAGTACGGGTAAAATCAACAGGAACAATATCATCCCAACCTGCGAATTTCGATCGGAACATCATTGTTTCCTCACCCTACAGAAATCACGATTAGTTAAGTATACTCAGCTTTTAAAGATACAAATATACCTCCGTTTCTCTTGATACTTGGGTATAATCAGGCCTTTCTATCATCTGATGTAATTCAGTTACCATTTTTTGACCAGCCATTTTTAACAATCTAAAAATCGAAACAATATTTTTATAATGTGGAAAACATTATTTATACATTTGCAATCACATTATTTCAATAGTACTATAGAAATTTTCAATTAAACTTCTCACCTGTTTGCTTTTTTCCCTGTCCACAGAAATATATCTGAGGTACAGTCCAGGATATATACATTTTTTGTACTCAAAAATTCCTGTAGTATTAGACACTTAGTTATGAAAACCAGAATAATATGAATTAAATAAGACATTTTTTTTAAAATAAATGTATTTATGCATAAGTTAGTTCTTAATTTTGGTCTTATTACACCAATTTGATCTATTAAATTTTAGTAACACCATACGAATATATAAATAAACTAACTTGCTTAGCAACTCCTTTAGGAAGGTCAACTTGCGGTAACTCAATGAAGCCCATCCCCATATTCACCTAGAACTTGTACAAATTCATCTTAAAATAAATAGAGGATTGGGTAATGTTGTAGCACACACTTGATACAGACGCTTCCGCTCTGGCACGAAGTTTTCAGGAACATGTTCTACGATTGATTCCTCTGGTTTTTCAGGTAAACCGGTAAGTGCCAGCCAAAATTCCAGGGGTGTTTTCGTCTCTTTACATGTCTCGATTTCAGCTTTGCCTTTTCTATCTCGCTTATTTATTCGTTCAGCGAATAAACGTGCTTTGTTAGCAATTGTTATCTGTGAATAATTAATACTAATTCCAATAAAAACGCTGGAAAAGTGTAAGTAAAGAGAATAAAGCATGAATTCCATCCACACCCGAGCTTTACATCCACTCCAAATCCAAATTGTTTCACCAGCGTCAAGAAGGAAACAAAAGCGAGGGTCCAGAGATTCAACGGTTACTGGTACCGGTTCCATTTCAACAGTTGTTCCATTAACTGAAGCTCGATACAATCTAGAATATAAAGAAACCTAATTCAATATTAAGATATTAATTTTGGTCCTTACTTTTCTTTTTTCGATAAGTATTATATATCTTGACTAGATTGTTATATTAATAAACTATATATCTCACCGAGTAATATGTGGTGGTTTTTCGGTGCTGAAGAACCCAGTATTCGTTCTCGCACCCTCTATGTACACTATTTCTTCACCAAATAATTCCAAGAACTCCTCTGACTCATCATTCATCTCTTCACGAATCGTCCTTAAGACCATTTATTATTATTATTAAAATAATACTATTAAAAACGATATTATTTCCTCCTAGATTTAAATTAAAATCACCTACCTACAACTAGCATTCAAATGATTACGGAGCCCCACAGCATGAACAGCAGCACACATCCCTTTATCAAGCGACGCTTTGTCACCTAGCCAGTAAAATATATCATGTCGCAGATTACCCGATATCTCCTGAAATCAATAAAACATTAATCATACAAGTAAGGGAAACTTAATAAGGACTAAAAAAACCTTGGTCGATTTAAGTATTAAGTAGCAATCTGCATCATAGAACTGTCCATGGAAAGCATCGTCCATTAGTGACGGATAGAAATTCTCAATCTCCCAAACCCACATACCCTGAATAAAACAAACATTTTTTTTATTCAGCTAAATGTATGCTTCCACTCACCTCGTCTTGGCCAATATCTTCATCGAAAATATCGCTGTAATCAAGTTGCTTTCGTTGTTTCTCCAAGTTAGTCTATATAAAATACTGATGAAGTAATATATTAATCGAAAAGCTTTGGTAAACGTAAAAATAACTAAATAGTTTTTTTTCTAGTTTCTTATCACAGCTACTATAGAACTAATAGCTACATTAAATATCAGCAAAATGGAAGTAATTCCACATATTTCATATCTTTTAAGACAATTCAAATAAGAAAAATGTATCGAAATTACTTGAAACACTCATTTACGTACTTTCCAGTTTATGGCAGATCGTGCAGCTATTCTTTGTTGCTCTTCTTCTCTCTCTTTTAATGCCGCACCTACTCCTGCTATCTTCGACATCCCCTGAAACATCAATCATGTCAATTAATCGATTGTTTATATTCACATAAAAATTATACTTTCACATATTCCTTTTGTAATATATAAAATGCCATTGTAGAATTTATGTGAATAAATACATAAAACTAAGATAAAACAACTTATTATCATCAATATATATATATATCATTACTAAGACATGCGCAACCGAGAAAGTGACAGATACGTTGAACCAAAGGAAAAGCGATAAAGATCGAAATAATGGTGAGAGAAAAACGCTTAATTTTCGCTGTAATAATTGCAAAATAACATAAAACATGTGCCAACACAGATAAAAAGAATTTCACCTACCTGGATGACTTTACTTGCATCTTCCTGATCTGCCTGTTGTTTTCTTCGCCGAATAAAATCTTTTCTTCGTGCAACTGGATCTTTTTCTTTTGTCCCGCTTTGCACAGAAGAAACGGATGAGCATGAACTCTGCCCTGCTAAACGACGCTGTAATAAAAAAAATAAACAACTAAATATAGCGAAAAGAATATGTTCGTTTATACTTTCTGTAATTGAGATATTTTATACTAATTTTAAGAAAATAAGAAAATTAGCACGATTAGTCAAATAAACCAATATTAGGTCAATGCAATGTTCCACACCTGATGTTCAAGAGAAAAATCTATATTGTAGAACGCCAGTTTTCTTCTTGCTTCGTTTGGTTTAGGTGGCATGACAAGATCTTCATTGCTAAAAGTAAAACATCTATTATAATATCTTTTTTAATAAGTTGTATTTATATAGAAGACCTAAACAATAACAACAAAGTGATTTTCCAAATTAAGCAAACAAAATACTTATATATGTTGGCTACTAAGAATTTATTGGAATTAAAAAATGATGTTCAACATAAGTATATCCATTAACATACTGACTCGTTTAGATCAAGTTCCTTAAGATCCGGCAAAAGATGTATGCCATCAGGAAGAGTAATAAGCCTGTTATGATTGAGCTTTATCCGTTGAAGCTTGACACAGCGTGTAATTCCTTCGGGGACCAGCTCTAATTTATTCCTTGATAAGTGTAATACCACCAGTTGAATCAGTTTACCAATACCACTGGGAATACCTAATAAATTGATTTAATATGTTAAGAGACATCATAATTGTTTAGAACTTTAAAAAAATAACTGAATGATGAGAAAAGGAAATACCTTCGAAAGTAAGTTTGTTGTCATTAGCATAAAGTCGTTGTAGGCGAGTCAACCGTACTAATCCATCAGGTAGAGCAGTCATCTCATTATTACTAATATTGAGAGTTTCTAAATTCTCCCAGCACATCTCAGGAATAATGAACTTTGCAATCTAAATAAAATATAAATGAGCCTTGTGCTATCTATAGACATGGATGAAAAAAGAAAAATAACCTTATTTCCACTTATATCGAGCTTACGTAAGTTATTCAATTTGAACAATGCACAGGGAACAGATGGTAGATTATTGTCAGCGAAATCAATATCCTATAAAAAAAAACTAATGTTAAATACTTTTTAAGGTCCTGAGGACATCCTGTAAGTTTTAATACAGTTGTAATATATGTTTTTACAATGAATTAGTTTAGCTGTTTACAAGCAAACAATTTAAAATAAAGTGCTATACAAGTACTTAGTACTTGGGAATAAATAATATATATTATAAAAGTAGTAAATCTAACCCTCAAATTCTTCAAATCGTCTAAAGAAGGAGGAATATTATCAAGAGTACGATTCGTACTACGCATATGAAGAACTCGCAACGATATCATACTAAAAATTTCAATTTTTTAAACTGAAGCTATATTTATACAAATCTAAGAAATGAGAATACATCATTTCATAACAAAAAAATAGGAAGTGAAAATAAGAGAAGATTTATTACCTAGGCAATTGTTTCAGCTGAAAATGGTGGAGAGGATTGTTAGAGAGGTTGAGATCTTGTACCATCGTAAGTCGACGGATCTGTGGAGGTAGTATGTCCAACTTATTATTTGAAAGATCCAAAATAAGAAGGTCGATAAGATTTGAAAAAACCTGAATAAAAACAATGATAATGCTAGAACCAAACTAATCAATAGCATATTCTCTCATAAGCAGCAGAATATCAATATTACAAAAACATAAATTATAAAAAAAGCCAAAACCAAGTTCTTATGTAATAGGTTCACAGTAATATATAAATTTGTGGGTAATATTACCTGATTTGGTATCGACTCTATATTGTTGTGACTTAAATTAAGAACTATAGCGCCTTTAGCATATTCAAGATTAGGAGGCACTTCCCGTAGTTGATTGTGAGAAAAGTCTATAATCGTCAGATCCTTCATGCGAAATATGTCTGTTGGAATCCCAGCAGTTTTCACCTTAAAAATTTTGGCTATATACTTAGTAAGATAGTTTTCATCACTAAATCATATGAAAATGAAGTATCTATTGAATTAAAACTGAAAATATCAGTTACTGTAATAAATTACGTTTATTTAAAACTTCCTACAATCCTTATCTATTTTGGATTAGTTTGAACATATTTTAAAAAAAAGTATATATAAGCGAAAAAAAAAGTAAAAGCTTACTATTAAAGTCACCAAAATTATAATTGCCTAATCATTTAAATTTACAAACCTGATTGTGTCTGACGATGACAGACCTGAGCCTCGGTAAATCCGAAAGCTCTCCATGAACACTAGAGAGAAAATTACGAGACATTTGCAAGTGTTCCAGATTAATACAACGAGATAACTCATCAGGCACCTATAATAAATATAAATATAAATACAATAGCATTACGAGGCGTAACATAAAAATCACCCTCTCTAGCTTAGCCCTATTGAGCTTTAGCCACGTCATCTGTGTCATTTGTTCAACATCATGTGGAAAGCGATCACCCTTCAATAATCATAATAAACAGAGAATGAATTGTTAGTTTATTAAGCTAGTATTTTTTACAAAAGTTCTAAAACCCCACCGAAAAGTCATTTCGTGACAAGTCGACTCCTCTGACAAAAGACAGTACACCAGTGGCCATTTTAACAGCAATTAACAGTAAACGTATTTCATAATACTCAAATCTGTACAATAATATCTATCATAAATTTATTGCTACTAATATTAAGTGTACAACTTTCATACTCATAAGAGAAAAAGTGATTCTTTTCACTATATGAACTTCATATGACACAAAAAGTTAAGGCACTTAATGAGATAGCTTATTTTAATATTTGGCGCTGGCCAAATATCTTATACATGTTTGTAATATAACTATATACATCAATTATGAAAATATTAGAGAATTAAAAATGATAGATAATGATTGATATCTATTTTGCATCACATCCATTCTAACTGAAAAATTATCCTATGATATATAACTTAGTATAACTGTAGCGCACATAACTGTAATTGTTATGTATACTAAACGTTCTGCTTTTGAAGTGATTTAGGGGTGTTGTAAAGTCTTAAAATAACTGCGCTTTCATGTAATTTTCTTTAAATATCTGGTGCAAACTGGTAGTGCTAAATGTCGTTATATTTCCACGTTGTTAATGAACAAATATTGAAGTAAAGTATCTTCTACAAGTAGAATTCTAATAATTCAAAATCTCACTATCTATGTAAGTAATAGATATAGTATAAGGCACTCTGCTCATGAGAGCCTCGCTGCAAGCTTGTTACAACGGCAGTATTGCATTGCAATATCGATTGAACAAGCCTCCACTATCCAAATAGACGATCACTTCTGCCTTAACTAGGATCATTTATGAAAAACTGTGAACGCAAAACCCGTCTATATTCTTCCTAAGGTTGTATTAACTAAAATGACTATCGAAGACATGCAAATGATTCAAGAAGCCAAAGAAGAAGTGTACTCTGCAGCTGATCACATCAATAAGGTTGAAATTATGTTTGCTGAATTTATTCTGATATGACATTATTTAAAACACTATTCTTAACTTGGTATAATAACTTAATAATCGCCTTCACATATCTTTCTAAATTTTACCGAGTGTCACGACTAGACTAATAGATAATAGTGTCATCAAATTAGAATACTGCTGTGAAAAAAATGTTCCGTGTAGAAGTGTTATCTACTTTATTTCCAGTTTAATCCATCCGCCTACCTTGAGTCATTCTACAAAACGGCTGTTGAAGATACAGCAATGCAAGTAGTTCTGTTCTTTTTGCCTGGCATATTATATCGATTACCCGACAAAATAAGAACTGTTTTAGACTTGGGGGCTGGTGAGTATGAAGTCTGAACATTTACAGTAGGTAATGTGAATTGAATGCTAGTATTTTCAGGACCAACAGTTTATCTACCTATATCACTTCGAGATAGAGCAGATCTAATCTACACGTCTGATTACGCACCACCAAATCGCGATGCACTAGAAAAATGGATTACAAACAAGTGAAAGTCTTTCAAATAAGTATAATTTCTAAATTAATAGACATTTCACGATAGTTATCTATAAATTAATCTTTACTTTTCTTGCAATAATCCACACTTCCAAATTTTTGTGCAGGTCGATTTTCAATTGGGACAGGGTATGTGAATGGATTGGTAATATTGAAGCAAGCACAGAAACACCATACACCATGCAACAAAAAGCTCGTCAGAAAATTATGGCTGTTTTAGAGGTACATCCCCATTGTTATTTCTCTAGCGTATGCTAAACTACGAAGTTTTAGAATAGGAAGTATTGGAAATATTTAATTCATAGTGCCAAAACTAGGACTTGTTTACAGGTGAACGTTCATGACTCACGAGTGATTAGAAATGTCTCCTGGCAAAGACCAAACGCTTCGAAATTGCCTGAGAAGTTTCAAGTTTTTTTTAAACTTCCTAGATTTTTTCCAAATAAGCTGAATCTCAAGTCAAAATAGAATTAGGATTTGAACTTCTTGATTTAGAGACCAATTATCTAATTATTAATATATAAAATTGTGTAGAATAATATTGTTAGAAGCCCATAGGAGGAATTTACCGTAGACTACTGAAGTCATTTTAAAAAAATATTAATATTTCTACCGTGGATAGGAGAAATTATTTTGATCACAAATAGAAGACAAAGTAACAACCAAGAACATTGCTAAGTCTAGTAAAATTAGTGCTGGCACGTGGACAGCGTCAGCGATTGTTGTCATTATAGGAGAGCGCCAGACAACAAAAGAAACTTCATTAATCAAAGGAGCACTTAATCTTAAATAAAAACGTCACGGGATAGTATGATTATCATTTTATTGCGCTTAACAGAAATCAGCTGCTTTCCTCAATGCTGAAGACTGAAATATAGTTAATACGCACAAATAATTTTTGACTGTTGTTGGTGTGTTCATATTAAATCATTCGAAGTAGGACGACAAGCCTAGTGGTAGCGACCACGTTTATATAAAATTATATAAGTCGATATGATCTACGAATAAGTACACCTAACTTAGTTTTTTTTTAACTATGTCATTAAAAATCGTTATATAGTAAAACGAATAAGTTCCACTAGTAAATTTATTTGAACAGTATAGTTAGTTACTGATAGTACTTTTACATAATACTATTACAGGTCATTGCTGCAGTTTTCTGCTTAGAATATTCTTGCGAAACAAAAGAGAACTACCTTAATGCGGTGAAAAATACATGTGGCATAATTGAGGATGGCGGATACCTGGTTCGTTACTGCTTCAAATATAGTCTCTAATTTTATTTAATCTTTTAAGATACAAGGAGGTGTACTTAATGCTACATCGTATTGTTTTGACGGCAAGACATTCAAATGCCACCAGCTGAAGAAAGCTCATATTATTGAATCTCTAAAGGTACTAATTTGCATATTCATATTTCTTTTCAAATGAAGAAGAAAAAAAACCTCTACAGGCAAATGGAATGTCCACTTTGGAGGAAGATGGATTTAAATTTATCATGCACGAAGAAGTATTTATCCTAATTTCTAGGAAATCACACAAAAACGACCAATAACATTTTAGTGTAGATGACATTGCAATTTATTTATTGTACACATACAACGCACAAACCCACCCACGTTTAGATTTAACAAACAATGAGAACAACTTAACAACATTCTAAGAATCATCTTCTGTCCTTCCTACGCTTTCTTGAATCCCTGAAAAGCTTGTTACATTATCCAAGGTATAAGCATACTTTCAATCCAAAACTCCTTTAAAAGGTTAAACTAAGTAAATCTTAGGGGGGCAAAATAACCACAAAATTTCCTTGAATAATTCTTGAAGTATTTCAACCAAAAGATTAAACAAGCATGGAATATAAATATCGCAAATCACATGTTGTTTCAAAGTATATTGGAATAAACATTTAGAAGTTTACCTATCACTGTCGAAACCACCCTCACGCCTTTTTCGTCTGTTTCTATCAGAATAGACTGGTGAACGACTTGAACTAAATTTATAATAAATAGATTTCATATCAATAGAACATGCACATAAAACTGTAATTAGAAATAATAAAGGTAGTTAAACCAACCTACGCAAACGCCCATCCTTATGCTTGCTTCTCTTTTTTTTCTCTTTTTTTCTTTTTTTCTTTGTCTTTTCCTCGTCTGATTCACTATCGCTATGTTGCTCTGACTTTTTCTCACCAACGGAAAGACCAGTAGATTGTAGTAAATTGTTAATTCTACTAAAAATTATAAGCATTAAGACGATTCAAATAGTTTACAATTGGCTCTAGCTAAACATCTCTAATAGGATGAGAAGTATCTTACCTATTAATGAGCTGATCAATCATGTCAAGTGTTTTCACTGGTTTCTCTTTGTCACCTTTTCTTTTCGATGGATTTTCAATTTCTTCTGAGTTACGTGCAGCTTCTGCTTCAGCTAGTTGCTGTAATGGAATTATATAAACTACAAAAATCGTGGAAATAGGAAGAATACAGTAGTAGTACGATTACATTACAATTTAGCACCTAAATCAATCCTCTAATAACACATACTCTTTCAATTTCTGCTTTTTTCAGCTCCAGTTCTCTAATTCTTGCATCTTCAACCTCTCGAGCCCTCTTTATACGCTTTTCATTTAGTAATTTTTCCATAAATATACGAGCCTGAAATTCACTTTGATGGCATTATGAATATCAATAAAAAATACCGATAAACATTCAGCTTAAATACTATACCTTCTCCTTTCTATCTAATTGGGAATTATTTGGTATAGCAGGTGGAATGGGTGGAATAAGAGGTGGGAGCTGAAACATTTAACAACGATTATACATGAAAATTAGAGATTTACATACAATTATTTTAAGTTCCATACGCATATTTGCAACTTAAAAAGTATTTTGGATAAAAATAAGGTCAGTGATGAAAATAATATATCCTCAAATAGATATAATTTTTAAACTTATTAATATCAAAGTCAGAATTTACCGGACTTGGAAGCGCCGGTACAGGCATAGGTGAGAAAAATGATAGCTCTGTTATGTCGCAAGGAGATGAGTCCGCAACACTAAAGATTAGTTTATGAAATGATAATATTTAATAGTTGCATCTAAAATTTTAAAAAAAGAAAAGAGATAAAGATAACCTTGTAGGAGAAAGAGTTTTTGCTTCATCCTTAACAGGTGCAAGAGTAAATGAAACAGGAGCTAAAGGAATATAGGGCTTCAAATCAGAAGGGGGAGTAGGTGGTGGAACAACTGGTGGCTCAGGAATATTTGTGAGCAACGCCGGAGACGAATGTGTCTTAGTTAACTGGAAGAGATAAGATATACTTAAAAGTGATATATATAAAGGAGTCAAGTCTAACCTCTAAATCCGTATCATTAGCTGCTGAAATAACAACTCCTACAGGATCAATTATGCCTGGTGGAAGAGCGGGGCTAATTCGAAATGTATCTTGAAGTCGCCTGCGCTGCTTGCGATTTAGAGGCGCTGCAAAGATCAAATAAAGAAACTATAGGAAAAAACAATATATCCTCACCATCTGCTGCAAGAACCGGAGACGACGAAACAGAGGAGACAGCTGAGGGATCAGAAACCTGAATAACGTGTTTAAAAGAAATAACAAGTCTTATAAAATCAAAATATTACTGATGTATTTAGCTCCATAAATGAATTATAAATAAAAACATCAGTGATGAATAGTGGTAACCTCAGTACTGGCATTCTGTTGTTCATCTAATTCAGCTGAACTAGTCGGTGGCACAACCTCAGGATATGAGGATGTCACCTAAAGAAAGCATAGTTCAAAAATTAATTATAACAATAATTAGAGACACTGCGCATGTATATAACTGAAACATAGAACGGTAAGCAAAATATAAGACAAACCTGCTTTTCTTGTTGTGCTAAACTCCACTGAGCACAGCGAACTTTATGCTGGTAATATGAAAAATGTGGACTTGAAATATGCATAAAATGAAGCTGAAGATCGGGACGATCTGGAAAACTTATCAATTAACTTACAGTTCCTTTGCTCCTGACTATATCTCCTAATATACAATTTACTACATCCAAGATAATAAAAATAACCATCTTACTTAAAAGACTTGCTTCAACTTCAGCCCCGTGTTGGGCAACGAATTCAGCATAACTAGTAACCACAGGCTCTAAATCAGGAGGAGGAGGCAGCATCGGAGGAGGATGCGAAAAAGGACACGAGGTTCCATAAAATGATAACCACCACTTTCGAAACTCCTCGTCAGGAGGTGGCGGAGCAGAACTGAAGCTCAATTTAATAAAACTTAACAAATCTCATAATTTTCATCTCCGTTTTTTCCGAAACCTACGCAACAACGTGTTTGTGTAGTAATTTTTGCTCTTGTTCACGTTTCCGACGCTCTTCCTTCGTATTTGATACTTTAGTAAGATTTTTGAACAGCGATGCGTACATATCATTGCTCTAAAAACATCTTTTTAAATAACCACGTCTTTTCTTACACAAAAAATAACCTACTTTGCTCATATCGTAATCAGTCCGTATGGCGCTAACCACCTTTTCAGGCGGTGTTGAAGGACGCTGGCGAGGTCCTGCTGCATTATCAGTTTCATCCATTATATCTGGACTTTTTTCTCTGTTACGTGCAATCAATGAGGGATGTAATTCATAGTCAGAATCTGAATCGTCTGAATCGCTTCCATGTTCTAAAATAAATAAACAATTTAATTCATCGTCAAATACTGATTTGCTAATTAGAAAGTAATCAAACTTACGTTCTGCTATTGCAGCGAGTGCATTCGAATGTTTTCTCTCATTTTCAATTGTTCTTACACTAGACTGCCTCAAAATTCCAGTCTTTCGTGTAAGTCGTTTGGTCAGATCAGGAATGTATTTCTTTTCACGAATTAATTTAGATATGTACTTATAGTATGGATGTAGATTATTGTCGAACTCAAGAAAACCAAACTGAAAGTTAGTATCATTACCGTCATGTGCAGCAGTTTTAACTATAAGCATAATCACAATATTTGACCTACTTGCTCCATGTTATTTCTTTGCTTAGCTTTTATAACTATTTCCATTTGAGGGCCTTTGGATACAACAAATAAAGCAGTCCGTTCTATTATGTGGTTTTGCTTTTGATTTTCTGGCTGTAATGAGAGAGAAGTTGTATGATAGATGTTTAATTAAATTATTAACCCACCACAATCAGCCCAACGGGAAGTTTTACACCTTGAGGTGGCTCAAAAGGTTCGTCCTCGCTATCGCTTTCACTATCTTCACCCTTCAGCGGAACAGATGAATCGTAATTGAACCCAATTTCAGCTTTCTTCTGTTTACTGTCCTCCTCTTGTAATACTAAATTTAATTGAATGAAAAATGTAAATACCATATTTTAATATTAGATATAAGTGAGTAAAACCTCACCGCAAGAATCTATATCCTTATACATATCCTTGTATCTTTCTTCTTCACACATTTCTTCTTCTAAATCTTCAGTAGGACATGATGCGGTATGATGATCACCATTTATTGCCAAATCTATCGTGGAAAGGAGGAGGCGGCAATCGTACCTAAAACTAACTGATGAAATGTTTTCTTCCAAACTAGCAGTGCGCAGCAAAAGCCTCGTATACGCTAAAAATTTAGTTAGGGTGCAAGTATCTCTTACTACCGGGGGGCCTATCGGCCGATTCTGTTCGTTACGTCAACTTACGATGCACCATCACCACATTACCGTGAAGTAGAGGATGAAGATCACCAGATCTGAAATTCTATAGATAGATGAATTTTCAAAAATATTAGCACCATTTAAAACGATTCTAATTAATCAATGCTTCTTGGAAGCATCCCGGGCAAATCAGATCACATATTGAGCAAAACTTGATTCGAATCTGAAAATAAACTTCGGTGCCTAAAACAGGCATCGATATTTTGAAATATCGCTAATGTTAGAAATATGTTTCAATTTAGTAGAAATGTATTTAAAGAAAAGAAAATAATTACCTACATCCATAGCGTAGATCATTAAGGGCCACGAAGACGCGAACGTGATGATGACTGCATATGACTGAGAATTTGATTCCTCAGAGTTACTGCTGAAACCTATCGCTTCCCCTCCCCAGTTGTAGGATCAGCAGTGTAGAAATGGCTATTCTACACACCTGTCGATTCTCAACGACTCGTCACCGTTGCACGACTGCAAATGGCGCTCTTCTGCGATATACTGTGCTCTTTCGTCATCCGGAAAGAGAGAAGACGCGTAGCCAAAAACAAGAAGATCATCAACAGTGTTTTCCTGTAGTAATGTAGAATTGTAATCTCCAATAATACTATAAATTCTAAATCAAATATGGGGTGAAAAATAGTACAACTTACTTCTGCAATACGTGGCAATCGTGTCGTGCCAGTCTTGTCTTCCATTTATCCAATCTAAACGTAAAATACTTATGCTATAGCATATTTAACATAAACACTAATAATGTTGTTCTATAAAATTCTACATATATCAATTAGTAAATATATACCTAATTATTATTTTAAATATTGGGATAATAGTCATACTAGAAACCATAAAAGAAACTTATCACTTTATTTAAACTATTGAAAATAAACCCATATGCAATTGCTATGAATTGAGTGCTTAATAATACTTGTTAATCCAACGATGTTAGTAAGTGCAAACAAATTTAAATATAGAGCATTTACATAATTTCAGTACTTTTTAGTATAATTATTGTAAGCGCGCCTTGTTTTCAAGGTCAAAATTTAGTTCTACTTTGATTTAATAAAACTATGTGCGAATCTTCTCAAACGATTAAATACTTGTATTTACACTTGATGAAGTTTTATCAATTATTTCCTGCTTATAAAACTTTATACTATACATGTAATAGCTTAAGACTAATTTATCTATTTAAAATTCTAACAAAAAGAAACAATATTTGTTAAGCATGTATTGCTTCATGCATTTAAATTATTATGTATCATTTTCCCAATCAAAATTCTTAGTAAAAAAAACAAACAAATATAGACACATGTTCTAATAAATTATGTCTGAACAACGAGATTACCCCACTCAGTATTTGTTAAAAAAATAAATGGGAATAATTTTGATGGTAATCTAGTAAGTCCGCAGATCCCGTTGCGACTACAGCCTGTACGAAAGTTGGCTTTTTGCCATCACTTGCGATTGGCTAGAAGAAGCAACATTGAATTTGTAGCGGTAATCTACATTATTCAATTGATAGATTGATGAATGTTTAGTAGCTAATTATGAAAACACATTTTGAAATTGTTTATTGTTATCGCTCATTATGTACTATTTTCGCTAATATCTGATTAATTATTTCAGTTAAATGTCTATGCGATCATCATCCACAGATTGTAAAGGAATAGAGCGACCCTCTATTCATGGACCTGGACCACCTCCATCTAAAACATTAAATAGTATGATCTTTATTAAAGTTTAATAGTGGATTAAAATTTAATATTATAACGTAATTAATTGTATTAGTAAAAAAATTGTATAGGTGTTCAAGCACCAATTCGCCATGATCGAAACTACAAGCTAATACAAGATACATTTTTGGGGGCAAAAGAGACAATACGACGATATGATGGGCATATTCCTGGTCATCCAAAGGTGTACAATAAATAGACCTAATAATCACATGAAATACTTATATTTTATTTATAATAAATTGTTTGCAGTATGATGTAAAGCTGCCATTATTTGATCCGAGACCCATCCATCTTCAATTTAAATATATAGCTGACCTTGATTTGGCTGTACCTCTTTTTACTGTATGTTTGATTCTCCATATATCCGTAGTGTCTCATACTTCTGTATATAACCTAATTCTCCTACATATCTACTGTTTACCTACAATGATTTTAGATTGACAATAACATTGTTGCTACACCTCCCAAACGAGAGATATCCATATTTGATCTTAACGACAATGTGAACAAAAGTTTTCTTGAGCAAATGGCAAGGTTGGTTATTAAAGTAATATTTTAAACTTTTTCGTCTTCTAAATATCCATAATGTTAGTAATTCACGAAGATCACTAAATAAAGCTATTTATATATTTTAATGGAATAATCTTTATGGAACTAATTTTTGATTCCCTAGAATAAAAAATATCGCCTGGTTATTATATATATATGGTTGGATAGCAATCATTTCATCTGTAAACTTTTTCATAGTCTTTAGAACACATCGGAAATAATTATTTTAGTAGACGTCCAATTATAGTCATATATGTCGTGGCCAAAGAAGCATTTTTAAAAGCACTATAAATTTTTTTAATTGACCAATAGTTAATATTTATAATACTTTCCCAAAGGCTTCGATCTTAATGTAGGTTTATTAGTGTTGACGAAAAGTAAGACTCTTGATTTTGTGATTGCAAATTTCTCTTCTTCTCTTTTTCACAACTTTGACCTAATTTCCTGTCCCTATAATAATTGAGAATTTTTTAGTGGAATTTGAGATTTTTTTTTCTAACGGACTTGTATCATTTTGGAAACAAGCTGCAAAATGTTTTCTCAAATTTTGTTATATTATAGTCATAGATGCTTTTCTTTCAGAGTGACGGCTGCTTAAATTCTTTTTGTAAATTCTAGCTTTCTGTTATATTCTGTTTCATACTCCAGTGAATTATTTGATAAGATCATCGGCGAAAGCTAACCTTTCAGAAAAAATTATGATTCCAATCATAACATAATTAGTGATGGGAATGATTCAAAGTAGGGGAGTTTTAAAGCTAAAAGCTTGAGGTCAAGATTACAAATATTCTAACGGTTTTTAATTGTAAGAAATAATTTTGCACGACAATGTATCTAGTTATATTTGTTGATAGCTAGTGCCAGTATTTGAGGAAAAATTGATATAAATAGTTGTAATGATCCACACTCCATTTCTCACAAACTATTTATTTCCTTCGGAAGCAAATTCTCGGTAGTATCATCACATTTATGGAGACAAAACGACCAGTTTGTTGCCATCGATTATTACACTATTATTCGGAGACAACAATGCTGTCATTAAGAGGGACTTATGTTAAATTCTTTTTTATCAAAGAGCATAATGATCTATAAGCAATCGTCAGCCATCTGATGACTTTCTAATATTTAATAAAACGTCTAGTTTTTACCTCTTCTAGCATATGAACTTAGTAAATTTATGGGACTGCAAATAACACGTTACGATGCTTCTGAATGAGGATTCTTTAATGTCATATTTTGCTAGAATTTTTTCAAATTGGTTGGTGATGATGAGAATAGCTGCATTTTCTATGAAAATAATCATTCGCATTGGAGTAGTAAAAATAAGGTACCACCTAATCAATATGAAAATACATATATGGATGTTATAAATTTGTATTTATAATTTATGTTAAGGAAGTTAAGATGGTCATAGAGCTAAAGAAATGAACTTTCAGAGGAGTTTTTGAACCGAACATTTTATTAAGTTCGAAAATAGTTGTAATATTTCATTGCATTACCTGTATTAATTTTGTGATCTTAGTTAATTTCAGTAAAATGGGTGTTGTTGATGACCTAATGGTGTTTTATCACCCCTCTAGTCGCAAGCATCTGGGTATTGGTATGGTGGTCTTTCATACCTCCTCAGATGCTGCCAAGTTTATTACTCAGTTCAATGGGAAGCCTGTGATGGGAAGCATAATTAAATGTTGTCTTGATCCATATTGTGAGTTATATAGATTTTTTGATTATTTTTTCGTTTATTTGGTTATTTTAATTACAATACATTCAAAATTATTTTTATTTAGTTGCATATTTGAGTAGACGATACGAAGAACAAACAGGGGCAGAATGTCCTACCCCTATTCATCTTAAAGGACTGGATGAACGATTTCTTTTATTGAAGAGAAATGAGATTACTATGGCCAATACAGGTTAACTATATGAAAATATTAGTTCTAATTATTTTGTAGATTTGTATATATACTCTTATTTTCGGTCTTTTTTAATGTATATGATTTCTCTGTGGAAAGTTCTTGTTAAATGTTGAACTAAACAGAAGGAGCTACCGAAAAAGTCTTACCGCCAAAAGAAGATAATAATGAGGGGAATGCAGATATGGATATGGAATCACCACTATTGCAACATAGGGAAAATGTCCAAGTTGGACCTGATTTAGGAATGTCTACTCCTCCACGATATATCACTTCCTTAGGGTAATTATTACTTTATTTTTATGATTGGTAAAATATTATGTGAAACAAATTCAGTATTCACAGAATTACTTAGTTCATTCTGAAATCATCTAAGTATTCCTAATTAGAAACTTACTTTATTTTCGTTGTTTACTCATTATTTATTATTTGTAAATGTCAGACCCATTCCAATTACCAACCAGCACTCAAAAACTCCCCAGGGAGTAGCATTAACTCAGTCTTCTGATGTACGAAATGATCGAGGTATGTTTCACTAGAAGATAATCACATTCACTCTGCTTTGTTATTAAGTACCCCAAGTATTAAGATCAATAATAACATTCATATATTAATAGTTTTATTGTCAAGGTCCACATAATTATTACGAGTTTATTACTCATCGTCTGCGTACTAACATTTTAACTTGTGCTAAAACCATAATTCTTGGTCGCGCATGCTTAAAAAAATTTCCATTTTTATATCCGGAAAATTTGAAATAATGACAAGCAAAATAAGTATTATTTTTTAAAATGTTACAGGCTATATCAGATCACGGTTTTCCCATTCAATGCTTCTACCTGGCACAATTTCTTATCCACCTCCACCTCCATATAGTACGTATTTCTCTGATTGTGATTTTTCTAGTTATACTCATGGATAAATTTTAAATATTTAAATAACTTGCATAAAATTATATGCGATCGGATAAATTTATACTTTGGGGTTTCAGGTGATATTGCTTCAAGTTCGCGTAGAGGCAAAACGCCACCAGATGAAAAAGAGAAATGGAAGAGGAGGAGTTTAAGCCAAGAGAGTCGAAGTAGAGAAGATAAGGGAAGAGACCACAGAAGAAGAAAAAAACGTAGACGGTATGTTTCCACAGTCATTTAAAAATTTCCTACTTTTAATACGTTTCTAGAAATAAATTTATATAACATAGTTTTATAGACACATCTCATTTGTTTTACTTTTTATAGGCGAGGATCTTCACAGTCATCTTCGAGTGATTCAAATTCATCCCTCAACAGCGGTGAATATTTACGAGTAGAAAAAAAAGAGAAGAGGTAACTTAGAATTGAGATCTATTATATATTTAAATGGAATTCTATTTAACTGCCTTTGGAATTTCAGCTTGAAATATATTTCCCGGGAACGAAAGGGACGTGAAAAAACCATTGTGCAAGAGATAAAGACAGTAACGAAGAAATATAAACGGACTGAAGCTAAGCGTAATGAGTCAAGGGTATAATTTAATTGTCTAATAATGCGTGTTGATTTTTGTACTAAAATTTTACAGTAGTTTCAGACCACCAGTGGTCTTCAAGAAATTAGTAGTGATGAATCAACAGAAGAAGAAAAAGTTGCTTGGAAAAAAAGGTTTTTCTATATTATTTTTGTGATAACTATAAGTTCTTATCTAAAAATTCACGTTTTTGAAAGGTTAGCGTGAAATCAAGAAGTGGAAAAGTAGATAGATTTAATTTTGTATTTATCTCAATACATGACTTATAGCTGTATGAATAGTTTATGAAATAATTTATAACTCTACTGCAGTCATAAATCGGACAAAAATTTGGAAAAGAAGTGCGATGGGCATAGATGGAGTAGTAGTTCTAGTGAATCAGAAGAACGGAAGAAGACACGAAGGGCAGATAAAAAAGACCATATGGTCAGACAAGGATTTCTATTCTATACTTAAAGATAGTATAAACGATAACTAATGTTTTTTTTATTTAGAAGAGGGATACAATTCGTCACTTACCTGGTTTTGAAATTGGAACTCCAACACGATCTTACCTTGGAACTTCTGAATTTGCTCATACTCAGTCGGCTGGTTTGGCCACTCCTACTAATTTTCCTCCACCAACTTGTCCTGTGGTAATTTAAATCATCAGTAATTGCTATTGTGAGACTTAAACTGGATATCGATTAAGTTTTAGGCTACCCCTTCTATTGGTTATACGACATTCAACCCTCATCTTCCTCCACCTGCTATGAATCCATCAATGCAGTGTTCAAATTTTAGCCATGGTATTTCAAAGGTAATTTTTTTTAAAGTCGTAAGATGATTGCATGAACAGCTATTGAATTTAGTCACCTGCCGTAGCTCTTCGTTTCGTTGAAGCTTCGCCTCCACGCGCTCATCAGTCTCTTGAAGATCGAGTAGCTAGTCTTTTTGGGAAGAAAACTGAGAGTAAAATCTTTGGAAATCAGGAGAATTTGCGGACGATGCCTCATATTTTGTAAATTTAATTTATTATTGATTACTTAAATACTGTATTATTCTCTGCTGAACAATTTATTCCAGTATGTATTGCTCTTTGTATTGCTTTAGAGATATATGTCCTTCGCGGGGGAGTTGTTGTGATGAAACTGAAGATATGGATGTAGAGGTTGATTCCGATATTTCTCCTGAAAACGAGGAACAACGGAAAGAGCGACTGGAAAAGGAACGAGAATTTGAACAACTTAGAATGGTATTATGCGGCTGATTTAAATGGTTTATAGTTATAAATATTTTAGACAATTTCCAGAATTCGCTTTCCTTAGAGGTGTGCGCTCAAGTACTTGCTGAGCTTCGTAGAGAATTAGGAGAAGTTCTAGTAAAGGATCTTCATAAGAAAATAGAAATAGCTGCATTTGAAGCAATGGAGGGAGCATGGTTGAGGAGAAGAACTGAAATTGAAGAAAAGAAACGGAATCAGGTTTTATCTTTTGTTTATACTAACATTTAATTATAGTGTATTTATGGTTACATAATATCCTTCATATCAGTCTATTTTGCTTTCCTCAGGCTCGTGAAAATCTTCGAGCTGAATTGGCTGTCAGTGTAAATAATACCAGTTTGAAAAAAAAAGAGGCTTTCTCTGTCCTAACGCAAAATCCCAGTGGTAATTTGGACATCGAAAAATTCCGCGAGGTATTCTATGATATCATATATTTTAAAATTTACTTTTTTGTTTTCACTAAAGATGTTTAGGAGCTTCACTCACCTGAAAAGTTAGCAAATATCCCAGGATTTGGATCGATCTTCAGTATGCCTAAACTTCCCAGTTTTCGTAGAGTAGGTTTTTTAGCTATTGAAATATTGTTTGAAATTACCAATCCTATCTTATTATTTATAGAAGATACGTCCTCCTTCCCCGAAATGCCTGGAATCATCCAGAAGTGATAGTGCATCTGATGCTTCTGGAGATGATTCTGATGCTGCGCATAAGAGGTATTTTTTATCTACCTTATGCGCTGAATAGTTATACCTTTTTTTTCAGCACAACAGCTAGTCAGGCAACAGATTCATCTGATGAACTAGTGCTCATAAAACGCAGAAAGGAACCCAGAACACGGTCACCTGATAGCAGGTCAAGTATTATTGTCATTAGCAATAAGAGAAATATCACATATATGCTAAACATTGTTACGACTGTTATGAAAAACGTTGTTTCAGTGGAGAATGTAGTTCATCGAGTCACAGCGAATCTGAGAGTGAAAAGTGCTCTGACGTTGTCTCGGCCACAGGTACCAGTACAAGCCTTTCTTCTTTTAAATATTTTTAAGGAAAGTGTCTTTTAAGAATTTCGGCTTGTTAGAAAATTTTTAGTTCAGAAATTCTAACAGCTACTCTCTTGTTTACAGCAGTTGAGAAAGACGAAACAACGCCTAGCAAAACATCCACGTCAATTTCGTTATCAACTACTGATTCTGAAGAAAGCGAAGTTCAAGAAGATAGCATTGTTGTAACAGATCAAACCACATTTTCTGATCTTCCATGTTCTACTGTTGCTATGAAACCTCCCGATGTAATTAGTTCAATCTATTTTTTATTCTATGTCGTTGTTTCTACTCTTTTATTTTTATATCACTTCTTTCAGACCACAGATGAACTTCTAGAGTGGCATGAATCCATTCCGCGTTCATCCTATCATATACATTACACTGAACACTGTTATGCTTCAACATTATTGGTAGGAAGAACGAACAGTGTTGAAACTTCAGTTTTTCTACGTTTTTGTTTATTATACATTGTTATTTTAGACTCCTGAAAAACAAATAGAAAATAGCGTTTCTACTATTTTAAAGAAGACTAAGAAACAGGTGTTTTCAATTTCAACTTCTATAAATTGTCATTTAACATTTCTGAATAGATGTTTTATATATTATTACCAGCAGTCAAGAGATAGGAAATTAACTATTTAGATTCCACAGCCGGTGGTAAAACGTCCTCCGGCGAAGAAGATTTCTCCCAAAAGTAAGCCTGCTGCTATACGAAAGGGCAAAAGAATAGACGCTGAATTAACTGATTTTCTACCATCGTCCATCAACGTTAGAGAGAAACTGTGGGGATTTTTTAAAATAATTTTACCATTAAATGTATGTTATGGGATACTTCCTCATTCCCACAGTAGTTTTGGATAGGTAAAGCGTTTATGGTTAATTGCTTACTAAACTATTTTTATTCACTTATAGACCTGATGTTAAGCCTACTACGTTCTTCCCAAAACGATCTCCATATGATCAGCGAAATATTCTTTATGGATGGGAGGTAAATTTCGAAGTTGGTTTTATAAACTTTTTTGTTTGAATATTCTTCTTTTTAGAGCGGGTTTGATATTGAAGATCAAAATTACCTTCGTGAAGTTTGGGCTAGACTGCAACCTGTGGGAGGTCCTTTACCGCCTTGGCGACGATGCATACCGTTTAATTCTGTATCTTGGGAGGTTACTCCTAAATTATTGGTATGTTTTAAGCGCATTAACATCTTAAATGATTATAGAGAAGGTCATAATATATTGTAGGATCGACCTTCTCGTATCGGTCGTCTTGATATCTACTACGATGATCCTGAACTAGAAGGTATTGCACCTCACGATAAGGGATGTGCGCGTGCTCAAGGCTATTATAAGCTGTCCGTAAAGGAGAAAAGACGATTGATTCGGCGACCTGAAGAAGGACATCAAGACAAGACTGATATTAGTGAGAGAGTGAGTACAATGGTTTACACTTTTTTTTAAATTATAAATTTATATTCGTAGGATGAGACGGCAGTACGGCATCACGTACAAGCAAATAAAGAATCTCGGTCAATGCACAGACGACTTCTTACGACAATGGGTGATACTAATACCGATTTTTTCAAGGTCAACCAGTTAAAGGTAATGCCATATCGTATGTTTATTTAACTATTATTAATATTTTTTAGATGGTTAAACAATTTATTCAATATTATTAGAATAAACTATCTGAATATTCTTAGTACCGAAAGAAGATGATCAAGTTTGCACGCTCGCGTATCCATGGTTGGGGTCTGTACGCACTTGAGCCTATTGCTCCTGATGATATGATCGTGGAGTACGTTGGCCAGAAAGTGGGTGTATCTAGAATGTATTACTTCTTTTTTTTTAAGTATTGTTTATTAACTAGTGTTTAATTACAGGTTCGACCAACAGTCGCAGATGAGAGAGAGAAAGCGTATGAGAGACGTGGTATCGGCAGCAGTTACCTATTTCGTATTGACGATACCTGTGTATGTTGGGTATTCGATAGTAGACACAGGCAATACAATTTCCTTATATAAATTATATATAGGAAAAATTTCAGGTAATAGATGCTACAAAAATGGGTAACTTTGCCCGTTTTATCAATCATTCCTGCCAACCAAATTGTTACGCCAAGGCAAGCAAATTTATTTTAGTAGTTCTTTACAATTTATACATAATTTATCGAGATTACAGGTTGTTACTGTTGATGGCGACCGACGAATTGTTATATATAGCAAGACTTTAATTAATAAGGGAGATGAAATAACTTATGATTATAAGTTTCCAATTGAGGATGATAAGATTGATTGTTTATGTGGAGCTCCAAACTGCCGTGGTACCCTCAACTAATTTTCTATGTTAAGCTGCAAATTAGTTGAACACTATTAGGAATATATTGTTTTTTGTTCATTATAGTAAGACACTTGAAATATGAGTCGTAAAGATACCTGTTAACAGCTTTCTATTAAAAATAACGTGATCTTTCCCATTTAATTTGAACCCACATTAAATTAATATATTATTTAACGAAGTGGGATCAGTTTTACCAAATAGCTTGTGCTGTACTTACATTATTGTAAATAAGTGGTATCTGGTGTCTGTTGTTTCACTATAATTGCTCAATCTGTAGATTTAACGTAGGCGTTGAATAGACAACAGTGTTTTGTCTTGTTTCTAAATCTACCTTAATTAGCACATTCGTTGCTTGCATTTGTTTCATTTTTCTTATTGGAGCGGGTCACTGAAGTATATTTTACCTTTTATTCATTTGTATGATATTATTGTATATCAAGCATACTTACTGGTTAAATACCTTATGAATTAGAGGCATATATTTCTTCTATACGTTAATAACGCTACCGCTCTTACGTGACTATATATCAGATTCATTATATGGGTTTTGAATGATGGCTTCGTCTGTTTTGCTTCACTTTGGTCGAATTTTACCAGTTATGGGCAGTTTCTCAACTATTTCTCGAGCGACCATCGGATTTAAACAGGGTTAGTATACTTATGTATTACTAATTCCTCGTTTGTGCAGTTCCAGTATAGTAGTATGATGCTTGTGGAATACAGATTGCAATTAAAATTTATCAAGTCTAAGCTCGTTGTTTTTGTCACATTGTTTTTACAAAACTACTACATATGTGTATGAAGTGTTCATGATAAAAGAACAAGTTTAAAAAGTGTTATAACTTTCTTTAAGGTCAACTAAAATTGTCATTGAAAAGCGTTCCTGAAAGCTTGACAATCCAACTTTTCGGCCATCTTAACCTCATTAATATACGCCATACCTGAAAAATGCAATTATTGGTTTTGTAAAGGTATCCATTTCCGTATTTTTCTTATACGTATTCAGTCTCATTTAGCTCAGATTATCACTACTCTAAGAACTGTAAATGGTCTTTATATGTCTTGGTAAAAAATATTTTTTGTTCCAAATCTGAATTTTGTTACATAGCAATTGTACCTTTCTTTTCACGACAACAACTTCCTGGATTCTACTCACTTTTATACAATTGATAGCTCATGCAACAGATTATGGTAGCTAACTCTAGTGTTTTTGCAATGTGTAGGACCGTTGAATCTATGAATATTGTGGTAGTTTTTAATAGTAGCTGTCTTCTCTAGAAAAGAACACGTTCACATACGAGTAGCGAGAATTGAAGCTGAATACGTATAAGAAAAATACGGAAATGGATGCCTTTACAAGATCGATATTTGCATTTTTCAGCTATGACGTATGTTAATGAGGTTAAGACGGCCGAAAAGTTGGATTGTCAAGCTTTCAGGAACGCTTTTCAATGACAATTTTAGGTGACCTTAAAGAAAGTTATAACACTTTTTAAATCTGTTCTTTTATCATGGACACCTTGCATATGTAGGATTTACTGAATTATTGATCTTAATATTCACACCTAGGTCGTGGTACGGGAGATTCTGGGAGATCAAGTCTTTTTAATAACGAAAGACGGTGGAAAGATGATGATGTTTTTGTAGCACTCGGCGCTACTGATGAACTTTCTTCATTATTAGGGTAGCTTTATTTTTATTGAATTTATTTAGAATTCTGATTGTTTAATAAAAATAAGCTTTTTGAAAACTTTCTTATGCACATTTTTTCCATTAAATATTGTATATATACATATATATGAACTTTTTTTTATTTAGTACATTGTATGTTGCAGTGTATGCCGAGAGAGGGCAACTTGTGCTGACCTTACTGATATTGCTAATGTTTTGGCTAGACTTCAATGCTGTCTCCAGGACGTCGGTGCACATATCGCTACACCTCCTCATTCAACTGAAAAGAAAAAAAGTCTGTATACATCGTATTATATTCATTGGTTACATATCATACTGTTTAGCTCTAACTTCCTTTGATCCTGAAATGGTTGAGTGGATTAATGGTGAGATCGATCGATTTGGTGATCAACTCCCACCTATCCGTCAATTTATACTTGCTGTAAGTTTACTGACTATATAACATTAGTCATAAATAGCCGAACTACGGGTATCTCAGGGTGGTTGTGAACCATCAGCTTCTCTACAATATGCGCGTGCCGTGTGCAGAAAGACGGAACGTAGTGTTGTACCACTTTTACGACAGGAACAACTTGATCCAATGGCGTTGAAATTTCTTAATAGGTGTGTTTCAGTACTTTGTAAAGTTTTATATTTATTTCAATAAAATAAACCAAATATACTCAGTTCTACAATCTAGATTGGAGAGTAATTTTAAATTATTTCATTTTATAATTCTCTCTTATTTGTATATTAGGATGAGTGATCTGCTGTTCGTCTTGGGACGTTTCAGTTGTATGAAGACTGATAGTGAAGAATTGACATATATTCGACCAACCTCATTTACGGCTCAGAAATGGCAACGAAAGAAGATTCAGTGATGTATTATTTGAATGATTATCACTCCATGTTCTGTTTTAATTTGTCAACATAACTTCTTTGTGCTTTAAAGTTTTCTTGCTAAAATTTTAATAAATAGTTGATTCTTGATATACTATTATTTATGACAAACTGTACCTTCATTCTTCTTATCTAACTTAGTATTACAGTTTCTTAACTGCCGCTTTCTATCTAATTATATTTGTTATTTTATTTATTGTGACATAAATAGTTACTTATATTTAGATGAATGATATCCGCTATGATCGACAGCTTCGACTTTGGGGAGAAGAAGGTCAACTCTCTATTGAACAAACTTCAGTTTGTCTTTTAGGTGCTTCAGCGCTTGGTATGCTAATTCAAAGCATTGTTTATACATAATGGATAGGTGGTATCTAAATATATTTGACAGGTACGGAAATTATGAAAAGTCTAGTACTTGCTGGCGTACATGCAGTATGTATAATAGATGATGCTGTTGTCACTTCTTCTGATCTTGGCCATAATTTTTTTCTACGAGAATCTGATTTAGGTAGATTTCGAGCGGAGGCCGCTGTTGAATGCCTTAAGGTAGCCTTTTGTATTGGACTTTTCTAAGTAGTATATACATATTTATCAGTTCTGTCATCTTATTTACTCACACCTCGTTCTTTATACAGGAGTTAAATCCCTCTGTTTGTGCTGAATTCCTTTCTTTGTGCCCATCATCACTTTCTATGGATGATCTTGGATTACTTCTTCGATTTTCCGTGGTTGTTGGTACAAATCTTCCGGAGGTAGTCTCGTCCTACATTTCATCATTTTTATTCCCAAGAAGAGTACCATTTATTTCGGCCAGGTTAGGATAAAACTAGTAATTCAAAAACGGATTTTAATTGATTCCTATTGTTTATATGTTCGCATCTTTAGAGTTTATGGGATGTTAGGGTATATACGAGTATATGTCAAGGAGCACACTATCGCAAATAACCATGAAGAAAATCCAAGAGTCGATTTAAGGTATATTTATTACTATACTAATGGTACAATGCTTTTGTAAAAAAATTTTAATGTGGGATTATTTACCAGGGTTGACTGTCCTTTCCCTTCACTACTTGAAATGGTATATGAAACAGATTTAGCGTCCTTGTCATCTAAAGAACTTCGATATGTCCCATACATTCTTTTATATCTCTCAGCTTTGACAGAATATAGAAAGGTTAGCTATTTTATTTTATTTTTCAGTGGGAAGTATAATTATATTTTTGCATTTGTCTTAAATACCAGATTTCTGGAGATCCATCAGCTTTTCCTGATAGCTATGATAAGCGAAAAGAATTTTTGTCAGTCCTTTGGAGTATGAGAAGAATCAGTGAGAGTGACTTCTCTAACTATGATAATTTTGATGAAGCAAAAGCTGCACTGGCCAGATCATTGCAAAAGACTGAGATAAGCAATATTATAAGACAAACATTTGTTTCTCATAATTCCCATTTGTATGTTTTTCTAATAGATATAGTTTGATTAGTTTAGATACCTCATGCCGTCCTGGACATTTTATCAGACCCTAAATGCTCCAAAAATTCTGACTGTGTGCAGCCGTTTTGGCTAATTTGTGCAGGTCTCCATCGTTTTGTTGAAAAGTACAGAGTCCTTCCTCTTACGGGGACCTTACCTGATATGACTAGTGACAGCAAAAGGTTAAAAAGTTGTTTATTTATCCATACTAGATTTGTATTTAATTAATGGTATAGTATACGTAACTCAGCTGTGACTGCCGTATAAGTGGCTTATATATAAATAAAATCCATTGCTTTCTCAATCCTGATTATTGTAGATATGCACAATTAGCCACAATTTACCATGAAAAGGCTCTCTCAGATGCTGCCGAAGTATTGGAATTTACTAAACAAGTAGAAAATGAAAGAGGTAATATTGCCAATTAAATTCATATCCAATGATCTGATGAACTTATAGGTGCCGGTGACGTGATCAATAAGGAAATGTGCTACCGTTTTTGTAAGTATGCAAGTCAAATTAGACTACAAAGAGGAACAGTTAAGGATTCTGACGAGGCATTTAAGGTACAGCATAGGAAGGCGTTTTACGCATTGTATTTTAGTTTATATTATTAGGAGTTGCTTGAGAACATCCCAGTTTCTTCAATGAATGAAGATGTAGTAAGTCCGTCTGTATGGTTCATCCTCTTGCGAGCAGCTGATAAATTCTGTAGAGAAAAAGGCAGGTTGGTATTGAATAGAATTTTGCCGAGAAAAAAGGTACATATATGCAAAAAACACTGCTTATAATCTATTATTTTCGTAGTGTTATCTAGCTTATAGGAATATTTATCTCTTTTCATGGCATTTTCATTTAGATATCCAGGTACTAATGGAGTTCCTTGTTCAATTGATGCTTTTGACTTAAGGCAGCGTGTCATATCCTTGTTAAGTGCAAACCAGGTTTTTATTTAAAGAATTAAATTAGTATATTATTCCTTAATTATTTAATTATTTCTTTTTGCTACAAATGATCTAGTAACTACTAAGTTTTTGATTTTGTTTTTATCTTTGTAAAATACTGTCGTTTCATAATTTAATCTTTCCTATTTTAAAATGAAACTATGATAAGAATAGGTATAGCCATATTTTCAAAGTCTGGAAGCACACTCAGTGTGTAACTTTTAATTTCTTTAATTATTAATTATTATATTGCTTAGGCTCTTGATACCGAGAGGTTGATGACAAGTATATCCGAAAATGCCATTAAAGAAATGTGTCGCTATGGCGCTGGAGAACCTCATGTAGTTGCGAGCTTCATTGGAGGTATCAACTCATTTATTTCTCTACTTTAATACCTCAAATAATTTTAATCCTCAACAAACTGGAATTTAGGCATTACTGCTCAAGAAGTAATTAAGTTGGCGACAAACCAATATGTACCATTGAACAACACTTTCATCTTTGATGGGCACACTCAGACAAGCGCAGTATATCAGCTTTGATTCCTATTCTTCATATGTTATATTTTGTATAATTTGGTTTTTTTACCAAAATTGTAAAACACATATGTATTTATCATTATTACTATGAAATAAAACACAGTAACATTAATAAATGTTCCACAGTTTATACCAATAAAATCTTTCGTTCACTAGTTCAAATATGTAATTGGGCGCGAATATTTAACCGCGTAGCGAGTGGTAGGTCTACTATTCCTTATACATTTCTTATTGGTATATTCATATAGTTAAGTTAGAAATATAAGCTTGTAGTACGTTTGTAGATGCTTAATTTAGTTATTTTCTAGTTTAAATAATTTCTTTAATTGGCAGTAGTAATGAATGGCCTTGATCATGAACTACTTTCCGAAGCTTTGGCCGATTTTGGATATACATGTGAGGATAACGATCTATTCTTCGACAGGCGTAAGTTTTTGACCAGATAAAAATGTTGGTTTTTCTCACATTGAGCTCATTGTCATTTTATTTTAAGTTAATCGTATATCTATACAATACAATCTGAATGGTGATGATCTAGTGGATGAACTAATAGCTTCTGCAATGAATCTTAAACGAAAGTCTATTGATTGTGCTTTAATCGATCTAATGGAACCAGTAAGTTTAGTATGATAATGTGAATATAGTAATGCTGTTTTATTTTTTTAGCATAGTATTATTTGAGGAGCTTGCAAAGAGGCTGAAGAAGAATCTAGATGCAGCTTTAACATTGTCTACCAACAAATATAGAAGGTAATGTATCACTAACAATAGATTTTAAGTTAATATAGGGTATAATTTACAATATTACTAGAATTTTGTAGGCCGGTTCTTAGCGAAAGAGCCCCACTTAATTACTCGCTCACTGATGTTTCATGCATGGAAGTGGATACTTATATGACCGAAGATATCGGTTCCACTCAACTCACGGGAATGTATGCTATGTTTGCTCCTTTTAGGTTTGTCATTATTTTCTATGGAAAGTTATAAACAATTTATCCACTATAAAATGTTTGCGTTTCGATTTTTATCAGAAGCACTCCAAGTAATGGCAAGTTCCAATCACGCACAGATCGAGGTTCAGTATTATTGGCCATTAAAGGCGAACTTTTTGTACCTGGACCTAGTGATTCACGATTGCAACCTATAGACGTTGAGATTGTAACAGAAAAGGTTGATTCAAAATATGCAAATGACAAAATTGCTAATGTGATAGAAGGTTCGTTTTCTAATTAAGGCTTCTTTGTTAGTAGATATTTATTTTTCACTCATTATTAGTTTTTATTTACAGCAAAATATGCTCTCCTAAGAGACTGGGAGATTCTGTTTCAGACAGCAAACCCTGATGTAAATCAATGGTCCTTTCCCACAAATACTACTTGTGTGAGTTACAAAATTAAGTTACCATAATGGGTAATAATTATCATTATACAGGAAACTGTATTTATATATGGGGAGGTTTTATCGGATATGAATGAAAACCTACCCATGGGAGATACTACGATTTCTCTTTTGCTAAACAAGGAAGATATATCAATTATTCGTTTGGATCTGAGTCAATTGCCGGAAATTAGTTTATTTCCTGGACAGGTATGTGCTATTTTGCTCTTATTTTTGTTTTTATTTAGCACAGTAATGACATCGTTTTAGATTGTCGCATTTGAAGGAACGAGCGATGGTGATAGTTTTGTGGTTTCCCGTCAACTAGTGGCGGAACAAATGAAATTGTCTCCCCTGAGAAAAACAGAGATGAGTGGTAAGCAAAGAGATGTTTAAAAAATTATATTGGATTTTCATAGTTTAATTAATCCTTCTTGTTTCTCTAGAAAACCTAAAAGTGTGGTGTGCCGCTGGTCCATTTACATCTTCTGATAATGTTGCTTACGAACCACTCTGTGATCTACTTTCAAATGTTAAGAGAAAGCAGCCTCACGTACTTATTTTGGTAATTCTAGGTTCTCATTTTTTGACAATTTTCGAAATTTTAAGGTTATTAAATGTGCTTTTTTTAATAGTAAGTAATTTTAGATGGGGCCTTTCGTGGATAGGAGAAACGTCTTCATGCATGGAGCTGAATTTGATACTACTTACGAAGCACTAATGAGTCAATTAATGAGAAACATTTCCATCGCTCTTGAAGGGTATGAACCATATATTTTTTAAAAGGATGTTTATTTCTAAAAGATCATATGTAGATGCCGAACTGAGCTCATTATACAACCAGCAACCAGTAGGGATGCGTGCTGTATCAACGTGTTTCCCACAGCGCCTTTCAAAATTTCACCTGACGTCGTGAAGATTTTAGGCAAAGTTGGTTTGTATATTTTAAAAACGTATTTTGGAATTACTTTGAACATATAGGTGAAATTATGTTATAAGTACCAAGATTGCGTGCCAGACTTATTTCCATTATAATTTATTCCTTCGTTTTCAGCGTCTTCACTTGGTTTCTGACCCGTGCATCATTAAAGTTTCTGGTGTTGAAATAGCTCTTACAAGTAGTGAGGTAGCCATTTTCAAATTTAATATATTTAATATTTTATTATTTTCCTCTTCCTATTTGAGGTAATAGTTCATCTTGGTAAGACGGAATGGCATCGATCAGCTGAGCAGGAGAACACTGACAGGATAACTCGCCTTTCCTCCCACCTGCTGAGGTATTTTTTCTTTTTCATAATTAAATTATTTTTTCCTACTGTAATTTCAGCCAAAGATCGTTATATCCGCTGTCCCCTACATCTGTGCCGTCATCCTTGGAAGCTCTGCACCGACTCTGTCGCTTGCGTTCCGCTCCTCATATGATTATTGCACCTTCTATAATGGCTGGATTCATCAAAGTAACCCTTTTACTGTCTTATGTAGTGCCTATCTAATGAATTGATCGAATAATCTTTAGACAATCAATGGATGCGTGGTGGCCAATCCGGGTCCTTTGTCCAGAGGAGGTAGTGGGAGCTTTCTTCATTGTGATATATCTATGTCTGTACTTCAAGATGCTGAGCTATTTTCCGAATGTGGCAGTTTCCAGGTCGTAAAGATATAAAAATACACCATGCGAAATCCAATTGACCTGAATAAAACTTCTATCCTATGAAGATGTCTGAGTATCATATGTGCAAAGACCCAGTGGTAGCAGTTTACACATTTATTAAATAATGGTAACAATAATGAATACAGTTTAACAGCCATCCAACCAGTATGTACCAAGAGGGACGAAATGAATAAGAACGAATTTTTAGAAACAAAGGAATAGAATGATTGAGATCAGGCCTGTAAATAAGCAGTAATAAATAGTATTAAAAATAATTACTTTGTATACTACCTCCTATGATCTGCTACGTCTTCTGCGCGGTGAGCGCGAACGACTGCGATTGAAGCGGCCTGAGCCTAGCGGCATGTTATTGGCTCCTGATCCACGAACGGCTGGAGATCGACGGCGAGCAGGACTGTATGTTATTAATTTCAAAAAATACTCAAGCTGAAGTAGATATCCAATTGTAATCTATACCACCTCCTTCTCGGAGGACTCTTCCTAGGAGAATTCCTACGTGGTATGGGTGAACGTCGGCCAACAGCAGATCGATTCAACGTTAATTCTACACTTACAGCTTGTCCATCTATTTGACCGCCATCCATGTATTTAAGAGCCTGGATAAACATTATAAAATGGTTAATTAGTACTTTTAGTTTACAACAAAAGCTTTACAAAAAATAATTGGAATTCACTTTCTCAGCATCTTCAGCAGTTTCATATTCAACATAGCCATAGCCCCTATGAAGGTGCGTGTGCATTCTTTCTAGAGGTAGATCGCAGCTCTTGATTGTTCCATACATACCAAATATTTCAGCAAGGTGTTCCTAAGGTAATAAAGTTGAAATGCCAAGATATATTATTCAATATATCTCAATAAAACAAAAAAAACAGACCTTTGTGACATTTCTGCTGAGATTTCTTACCGAAATTCGTTTTGAAGGACTTACTTTCCTCGGAGAGGAACGACGAGCAGGAGACCTGCATATTCAACTTGCAAATATTTAACAAACAATTACTAACCCTATTTACTTTAATTTCTCCCATGAAGGAAGTGTTTATGACCGACATTTCTCATAGCTTTTGTTTTGCTTAAATTCAATATTTAATAATACCATGCACGACGAGGGGAACGACGTCTATCACGTCCTCGACTTCCACTGCGATCACGACGACGATATGGAGATCCTGAAGAACGGCGGCGGCGAGGTGAAGCAGAACGGCGAGCAGCAGGGCGATCAGCTACTAATTTAATTTTTCGACTCCATATTAGTATTATTGATGGCCTATTTTACAACCAATACCTCCTGTTCTGTCTGCTCTAGCTCTGCCTGGTGAACGACGTGGTGAGCGGGAGCGAACACGTGTTGTAGTTCCCTGATATTTTTTTAAACGGAAACTCATGTATCAAAAAACAATTGTATTAATACCTTTCCAGAATCCCTCTTACGACGAGGTGATGGAGATCGAGAAGAGCTTGAACTGCTAGAAGAACGGGAAGAACCAGAAGATCCACTAAAATACTAATTAATGCAAATTAATCAATTTTTTTTAAACTTGTTACCTGCTCGATCCGCTACTACTTGATGAACTACTACTATTTGAAGAAGCAGATCTGGAGCGGCGCTTCTTATCTTCTTCTTTTTTCTCTACCATTTCAACCTAAAACCATTCATACCATTTTCTTATAATAAACAGGTATAAAATATGGGGAAAACGCCATCATGATAACGCTAAATTGATGCAGATAAATAAGTAATATAAGATGAACCAACAAATGTTTATTACGACTATTGTCCTACCTTTTTAATTAAGTAATATTTCGCAATTAGTAGGATAGATTACGTTATAATCCAACGGCTATATTTCCACCAATCTTCAATAGAAAGAATGCGAACAGTATTGGTAATTTTTTACTTTTTTTTCCGATTAATATATTACCACGGATACAATAAAATTAAAAGTTTGCATACAGCAGTTATACCACTTCAGGCATAACAACATAACTACACTAGTAGTATATATTAGTACTTTCTAATCAAACTTTGCTATTTTTATTCCTCAACTACTTAATAATTAATACAGTAAATCACTTAATTGTAATATACAAATTTGAATTATTAGATATAATAAAAAATTATAATATGCAAAATAACCATCCCTAATTTTCAATACTATTAGAGTGCAAATAATTGAATATAACTATTTAGATGGTTCTCAACAGTTACTCATAGATGAGTTTTAAGCAATTGGATTTATCTACTGATAAGCCTTGAAAAAATATTCTAAAGTGTGGATAGTTTAATACCAGTAATATAAAACAGAAGCTATAGATTAGACGGATAGGCACTATATATAACAAACAAAGTAAATTACTCCTACGTAATACTGAGTGATGAGTTATGCGGGACATAGTAAAGAATACAAACGGTCGCGTCGCGGTTTGGCGCGAAGTGAAAATCATAATATAAAATTAATGTTTTATATTATTACTAGGTAATACTTGTCGAAATGGCGTTATTGCTTATTTTTAGACATTAAATTCGAATTTATTATAGTTAGTAACAATTCAAAATTAGATTATTCTACTACAGTGAGTTTATTTTACAACTACAACAATTAGTTGCATATCGCAACCATATATTAGTTTTCAAGTCCACAAACTAATGTTTTCAGAAAGACTACAAGTTACTTGTACTGTGCACAAATACCATTACCCCTTACAATTTTTATAAATTAATTGTATAGAAAAGACTAGTACTAATTCAATTACTGCTGTTTTTTAGCATGTCACAAGTATGCAGTTAATATGGCATCCAAAGATAGATTGTGAATCATCATTATTTTTGGATCTTCTGAATATATATATAACTTTCAACTAACTAGCGTTTCTAATTCAAATGTTAAAAAGATTTGACTTAATATCTAGCGCTAATAAGCTGCGTCCAACTGCACTAAGAAAGCATGCATGTTGTTCTCACGCCCACAGATCTAATGCGCTCTAATCCCGTCCGTAGAGACAGTACGGAATTTTTCTCAGTACACAGTTATACTTATTGTAATTTACTAATAAATAATCGGGCAATCTATTTTAATGCATATTATATTCTTAATAATGTGATTTGTTACATACACTACCTCCATTGAAAGCTAACGATATAATAATATGTATATAGTAATGGTATCAAGATGATCATGAGTTCAGTATAAAGGATATTGTGAGTATTGTCAATTCAAAAATAACCTTACTGACATACAATTTATTCTGTAACTGCTTATCCATTATTAATCTAGCTGCTTTATATTATAATGTAGGCGTTTTTGTGAAATGACCGCTGATATTACACCGTGTTATTATTTCATTATTTATAAATATATGAAATCCATACATATTCTAACTTAACTTTATATCTTATGACTGAATTTTCATGTACATGAAGTTGCATATGAGAAAGTAAGTATCTTCAATTACAAGAAATTAATGGTGCATGATTGTGTAATTTTAAAAATAAAACCCACTGTTTTCTCTCTGGAATACGCTTTTTCCTTACTACAGTTATTTAAACCATAAATGATGAGTTACGACATCAGCTGCTAGTTTGTTGAAGTCGTATGACTATTGTTATACAGTGCTTTAATAAGTATATTTGTAGTATTATCTAAAATTACAAGGGAAACACTAATGTTATAAAAGTTGGAGATCAGCAACATAGCACTTTTTTGGTATGGAAACGTATAGATAGTTTATTTTAGAGTAGGCTCTTGATGAGTTCGCAACAAGTTTTAACTCAGGACGTCTTCAATATGGAGTAATAAGTGCGCAAATTTCCATTTCAAATTATATCTTGTCCAGCTATCTATGCTGTTGGATCCATTTTACATAAACTATATTAATTTCAACAGAAGAGAAAGAAGTGTTTGGGAATGAAATGAGTAATGTTAAGGCCAGATATATTAACGAGGAAAGGTAAAAAAGAAAAATAAGTGTACAAACGTGAAATTCAACAATATGGTGAAAAATATCTTGCTGAGGACGAAGTTAAAATAAAGATATTGTGAGCTAGCAACTTTAACATGATTTTGGCTGAAAAAAGGCCCGTGATTGAAGGAGAGGACAACTGTATAACTAGATGTAAAATCAAGATAATAGATCCAAAACGACCTGGCTTTAATAGATTGGCTGTTTGAGAAGAAGGGTATACAATGTTCTTCCCATTTTCTATAATTTGGACGCTCTGAATATTTCATTTTCAGTAGTTGTTTAAGATCAAATGTTGTCATTAGTTATCCCTTGTCTCTGCTGAATCGGATTTGGCGCTTAACTTAACACATGAAGTCTCATTATCTTTTATAGATAAGTCACAGTAATCATAACGAAGTGTAGCCTCAACCGTTTCTTGTAACTTACCTATTCCATTATGGATTTTTTTACATAGAACCATATACAGTGGCGATCAGAATTATTAGTAACCAATTGCATCGAGGGCACTTAAATGCACTAAGTGAACAATCGATTGTAACTCGCTTCTGAATGATCTACTTTGTATTCTAATTAAAGATTCAGTTTCAGCATCAAATTGCGGTTCTTTCCAATATAATTTCCTTAGTTCTGTTCAAAGTTGACTTTTGATGAGAAAGAGAATATCTCAGATTCGCGGAATTATTATAGGGAATATAAGTAGACCACAAAAGGCATTCGATAATATCGTTATTCTGCAGCTCATCCTTAGTTGATGGATTGTTGTACTTTTTACTGCCATGCTCTGTTAGCAGTCACCAAAGTAGTGCCCACCAAAGGGCAGCATTAGTTTCTGTTGAATTTTGGGAAAACTAGGACCCAACAACGAAGGTTTTATTTATTTATTTTGTTACCTATCGCTTCTCTATTGATCCGACAAGTCCTGCGATGGCCTTGTGGCGTAGGTCATACGAAGTGGAATTTGCAGCGTAGGATCGGTTCCATTCAAGAACCGAAAGGCGTCTCCATTTCTTTCTCCTTCTTCTTGCCAAACTCGTCCGATCGAATGCTCCGCAACAATTGCCATCCAAAATAGCTGTTTGTGAGTGAGGATAGTTAGTTGAACATGACAAAGTGTTTCAGTTAACAGGTAAAGAAATTCCCTCACATAAGAACAGTTTCTCTGTGACGAGTGCAAAACGATAGCCTAAGAGCATAGAAACAAAGCAGTTTATTCGCCCAACACACATAGCTTACTTTGGCTGTTTTTATACAAAAATATATAAAAATTCACCTAACACTAATCATTTACTGAGGACATTAGGTGCTGTCGTGGCCTAGTGGTAGTCGTCGCCGTGAAAGGAGGATTGGTCACGGTACCGATCCCGCCCTGTCCACTTTTGATCTTCTCAGCTATTTAGTAATAGCTGATTACTTATTGTGCTCGTGTGCAATCCCGGCTGAGGTACGGAACAGGCTGAAGTGGGGGTTTCGGCTATTCGGGACACAAACAGCACACGACCGAGCTAGCGGTAAGTTTCGATGCAGTTGGACGGTAGGTTTGAAAGACTCCGAGGAATGTAAGTTTATTGGTGAGTGTTTCTCTCTATTTTTCAGGGCTTCCTTGAGCCGGGGCTTTGCCTCAGTGCTCTCAAGAGCCGGGGCTTTGCCTCAGTGCTCTCAAGAGCCGGGGCTTTGCCTCAGTGCTCTCAAGAGCCGGGGCTTTGCCTCAGTGCTCTCAAGAGCCGGGGCTTTGCCTCAGTGCTCTCAAGAGCCGGGGCTTTGCCTCAGTGCTCTCAAGAGCCGGGGCTTTGCCTCAATGCTCTCAAGAGCCGGGGCTTTGCCTCAGTGCTCTCAAGAGCCGGGGCTTTGCCTCAGTGCTCTCAAGAGCCGGGGCTTTGCCTCAGTGCTCTATTCCCACCTCTCTTTCGGGAGAAGAGTGCGGTAATTTTGGACGCTTCTGAAGCGTTCGGCAGTTAGGTGCTGGACTGCTTCAGGAGCTTATTGGCACTCATGTGCCAAATATTAAGAAGTAAGGGGAGGTCATGCAAAATTTTTCAATGTTCTAAAGTAAACTAATCAGTTATATTAATTTATATATAGATAAAACCTTAGCTACCTCTAGGCTAAGGTCTCCAAAATTAGGAAGGATACTGCCCCAACACTTAAAGGGTATAGGGTAGTATTCCCTCCAAAAGACCATATCCTACCTTCCCTTTCCGGAAGGTAGTTCTGGTCGTGTCCAGCCACTAGTACTGAGTGGCTTTCGAAGGGCTTTTGAAGCCCGAAGAAACTAGAAAATTCAAAAATATAAACACTTTTCGGCTTCCGTACCTACCGCTGGTTCAGTTTTTGCTGTCGAAGAATAGGAGACGCAGAGAAAAAAAATTGGGCATAGATTCGCTTTTCCAAGGTTTTTCAGTGCGACCCGTTAGGGTCCGAAGGCACCTGAGTGCCAATAAGCTCCTGAAGCAGTCCAGCACCTACGTGCCGAACGCTTCAGAAGCGTCCAAAATTACCCCACTCTTCTCCCGAAAGAGAGGTGGGAATAGAGCATTGAGGCAAAGCCCCGGCTCTTGAGAGCACTGAGGCAAAGCCCCGGCTCTTGAGAGCATTGAGGCAAAGCCCCGGCTCTTGAGAGCACTGAGGCAAAGCCCCGGCTCTTGAGAGCACTGAGGCAAAGCCCCGGCTCTTGAGAGCACTGAGGCAAAGCCCCGGCTCTTGAGAGCACTGAGGCAAAGCCCCGGCTCTTGAGAGCACTGAGGCAAAGCCCCGGCTCTTGAGAGCACTGAGGCAAAGCCCCGGCTCTTGAGAGCACTGAGGCAAAGCCCCGGCTCTTGAGAGCACTGAGGCAAAGCCCCGGCTCTTGAGAGCACTGAGGCAAAGCCCCGGCTCTTGAGAGCACTGAGGCAAAGCCCCGGCTCTTGAGAGCACTGAGGCAAAGCCCCGGCTCTTGAGAGCACTGAGGCAAAGCCCCGGCTCTTGAGAGCACTGAGGCAAAGCCCCGGCTCAAGGAAGCCCTGAAAAATAGAGAGAAACACTCACCAATAAACTTACATTCCTCGGAGTCTTTCAAACCTACCGTCCAACTGCATCGAAACTTACCGCTAGCTCGGTCGTGTGCTGTTTGTGTCGCGAATAGCCGAAACCCCCACTTCAGCCTGTTCCGTACCTCAGCCGGGATTGCACACGAGCACAATAAGTAATCAGCTATTACTAAATAGCTGAGAAGATCAAAAGTGGACAGGGCGGGATCGGTACCGTGACCAATCCTCCTTTCACGGCGACGACTACCACTAGGCCACGACAGCACCTAATGCCCTCAGTAAATGATTAGTGTTAGGTGAATTTTTATATATTTTTGTATAAAAACAGCCAAAGTAAGCTATGTGTGTTGGGCGAATAAACTGCTTTGTTTCTATGCTCTTAGGCTATCGTTTTGCACTCGTCACAGAGAAACTGTTCTTATGTGAGGGAATTTCTTTACCTGTTAACTGAAACACTTTGTCATGTTCAACTAACTATCCTCACTCACAAACAGCTATTTTGGATGGCAATTGTTGCGGAGCATTCGATCGGACGAGTTTGGCAAGAAGAAGGAGAAAGAAATGGAGACGCCTTTCGGTTCTTGAATGGAACCGATCCTACGCTGCAAATTCCACTTCGTATGACCTACGCCACAAGGCCATCGCAGGACTTGTCGGATCAATAGAGAAGCGATAGGTAACAAAATAAATAAATAAAACCTTCGTTGTTGGGTCCTAGTTTTCCCAAAATTCAACAGAAACTAATGCTGCCCTTTGGTGGGCACTACTTTGGTGACTGCTAACAGAGCATGGCAGTAAAAAGTACAACAATCCATCAACTAAGGATGAGCTGCAGAATAACGATATTATCGATTGCCTTTTGTGGTCTACTTATATTCCCTATAATAATTCCGCGAATCTGAGATATTCTCTTTCTCATCAAAAGTCAACTTTGAACAGAACTAAGGAAATTATATTGGAAAGAACCGCAATTTGATGCTGAAACTGAATCTTTAATTAGAATACAAAGTAGATCATTCAGAAGCGAGTTACAATCGATTGTTCACTCTCTTCATTCGGTGCATTTTGTTACCAGAAAGACTGGACACCACTGTAGCTTCCTAATAAACGCATCCTAACTTGTTCGTATTCTTCCACAGATAAATAGCATCCTCAGTTATTAAATCAGTAGGAAGTCAAAGTAATCAGGACGGAATACTTGCAAAAATTAGACAAAATTGTTGACTTCGCAAATAGATAAGTGTATGATTAACGTATAAAATATACTAATAAAGTTAAGATGGTCGAAAATTTAAGAATAAGCCTTGAGAAACATTCTTAAACTATACTTTTCGTGAATTATGAAGAAAGATAGTGTTTTTAACATCGCTTCTTTTTGCCAATCTTGTCTGTAGCAATGAAACCATACAAAAGTCTAAATGTGCATTAACCAGATCTACTTTCCATCATTTCTTGAAATAATCTATTACTATGATTACTTATTTCACAGAATGCAGTTCTTATTGCTCTGGTTCAGTAGTGATTGCACTACTATTTTATTGCAACATTATGAGACTGTTATGTTTACATTATTATGCAAGCCGGAATGAATATTGATTCGGAAATCTAAATCGTTTCTGTGATGACCTCTTCGTTTTATCGTTTCTTAAGAGCATAGTTTCTAAATTCAATGTGATTTTATTACATTTTGGTTAAGCTTAGATTTTTTTTGGCAATCCTAGAATATCATTTTCTCGGTATGCTAGGTTTTAAAATCTATTCTTTTTGATCGATATATCACTTTTAGACCTTTTATTTTTTTACAAAAAAAAACGTTTTTTTCACTGTTTTCTACTTAAGCTACTTTTGATTGAATGTATTCTACATTCTGTAACTTCTTTTTGTTATCTTTATCGGATGTATTTTTCATGGTCTGATAGTACTTATTCATGCATAGCACGTGAATGTTTTCTAATTTACAGGTTAACTCGCTGTACCACCCCACCAGTTTATTCCTACTTTTATCAAAATGTACTTACAATAATAGAAGTTAAGTGATGATTGGTAAAAATACGCATTATACAGGTGTTCTTTAAATCATTTGAAAATTAATGGGTTTCATTTAATGTTAAAGCAGAACGATATACATAAAGTAAATAATTTAGTGCAGATAATTGAAATATATTGCATTAATTGGTGGAATCAAAGACTGAAAGACGGCACACTATATCAATTGCGAAAGCTGTATTCCGTTTTTTCATTGGCTTTATAGATAAAGTAGATGAAAATAAATATAAGCACTCAAAAATTAGCCAACATGCTCCGACTTACTGGCTAAATTAGGTATTATGAAGCTCGTAACAAAAGCACTTCCAAGTAGTCTAGTATTTCCCCTTTCAACATCAATGTTTGCTATTATGCTATCGCATTATTTCCACTTATGAATTTATTTTCCTGTTACATTTCTATTCATATCATGACTCATTTAAAAAATACAGGTAGTCCGTAAATATCATGTTCCAGCCTCTATCACTTTTACCTATCCTCTTTGTGTTAAGGTACTTAAATGAGAAAAAAAAACATGTAAAAACGTGGATTTCCTTTAGTTTAGTTCTCAACGGAACACTAATTCGATAAACATTTTATTATGTTATGTACATAAACACCGTAATATGTAAGGAAGAAAGCTAATGAAACGCACCGTGCTTTTTTTGGATTTTTTCAGTGAGCCCACGCACTTAGGAAAAGCGCTTAGAAATACAAAAAAATAAGGCAACCGTCTATTCTATGTGGACTCAAGGCCACAACGACTTTTGGGTTAAAATAACTTGGAACCTGAAAATAATCACAAAGGACACTTACTAGTAACTACATGTGGAGACAATGTCTCCTGACAAAAATTCAATAACATACGAAACCCCATCACGAGGGTAACATTAATCCTAAGTGCTGCTCAACAGTAGCAATGCCTAGATTTAAAAGTCCAATCATGGCAGTTCGTAAAATAGATAGAAAAAGCAAAATCTTCGAAATAAAACTAGTCATACTAATTGAGGGAAACTTCTATAAATACGAAAATTTCTAAAGAATTAGTAGGTCACTCCCGTACAAATAAGTACTCCTATAGAAATTGCCTATACTGCTTTTCTGCAATTATAATTGCAAGTATTTCTTCCATATGTACAAGTATTCACATATCTACAAAATGATGATGTGACCTAATATATTTCATGGGTCAAAAATCATCGAACAGAAACTCGTCTTCATCATCTCGTTTTAACTGCTTTCTCTCTCTACCAGGTGACTGAGTATCAAAATACTCTTCGTTATTACCAACCTATAAGTTTCAAAAATAATTTAAAAGCATGCTATGGCAAAATATTTACAGACTTACAGTCCAAAATCTTACTTGACGGGTTAAATCTGGCTGAATTTCTTTCATAGCATCTGCAATTTTTTGACTGATATCAGCATCTTCTGTCATTGACAAAGAGACCTCGCTAGCCCATGAGCCACATTCTATACGTGTTGTTTCATCCAAACCACCACTAGTTCCAGTTCCCCCAATAATTACAGGAATTGATTTCATAGATGAAAGTGAATGCCGCGATTCCGAAGGAGTCATCTATAAACAGCCAGATTTTAGAAACTATCAAAAATACAAAATAATACCCACCAACTCCGCGCTATTATTGTCTTCTCTATATTCAAAGAATTTGAACTGTGGTCCCATCCATAGACGACGATGTGGTCCAGAATACGTACAAATCTGTCATTAAAACGCTGTTTAAAAGCCAGATAATTGAATCCCAGTAAATTCTAATTTGTAATCGAATTTAACATTATTTTCTATTTTACCTCCACTTGCGGTATCCATTCCTCATTTTGCAAAGGTTTTGTCTTAGTATTTTCCTTCGTAGCCCATTGCATTAATGGGCTGCCTATTTGCAGCTGTAGAGGAATATCAGGGTTATTCTTTGTTCTGAAAATAGGTTATACCTACTAGTAGAATTTTTTCTTTAATACTATAGTTGTTCATCTTTTCAGTATTGTAAATTATTTTTCTCTATGGAACAAACTCGAAAAGAGTATACCTTTGTAATAACCACATTCCAGCCGGTATAACATCTAGTTTTGGTGGGTCTTCAATATTCATTGTACTAAGAATACGTGGACGAAGCTCATATTCACAAACCACACCTCCGTCTGCACGCGCAATTAGTAATGAAGGTATACGTGCATCTGCAGCAATGCGACTAGAAAATGTCAAAGACACCCGTGGTAAATCCACAAAACGTGGACGCCTGGCTCCAGAAGTAAGCGAAAGTGGTGCTAAATCTGTAGCCCAAGCAGATAGATTATTTGCGGAAAATTGTGCCTAAAATTATATATATATATATATAATTTCAGTTATAAATGATCTACAATAAATATGGAAAATGCATTAACCCGAATTTTCTTAACGGAATTTAGAAAAATAGGTGCAGGATGAGGACCAACACGAGGATTCGCAGTTGAGCGAGCTATAGATCTGTTCCACAGACACGGATGTTCCCTAAATACGTGTTAATATGCCTGTATCAATAAGTTACAGTTAAATTTTGGAAAAATCTCACTTTGTCACAAGTGATGGTCCGCTATGAGTACGTACTCGCTGGGGTATTACCTGAGCAGTATCAGAAACTGCCATTAAGCCAGCTGAACGTAGGAATCGCGACTCTCTAAACATAAACATAACCCCTGTAAATATTAAATTCTAAACTATTATACTAACTTATTAGTGAAATGTTCGCCATGTGTACGCCGTGTTGGCTTTCCACCATACGGACATATGGCAAAGATATGACATGTACCATGGTTTGTGCTTATTGCCAACCAACGACAATCCAAAGAAAATGCAGTCGACACCACCTAAAGTAGTAATAGAAATTTCCCAATATTTTATTTGTCAAAAAATCTAACCCTAGCGGGAGTATTTCCTCTGTATAGACGATAAAGGTGCTGTACTGATCCCAGTTTTGGAGAAAAAGAATGACTAAGGATAGAAAAAATGTGAAAACAGCAAGATGAAGTATCAGTCGTTAATAAGAGACGTCCATCTGGAGACCAAGTCATGTGAGATAGTGGGTCTGAGTGTGCTGCCCAGTGGGAAACCACAGTACCTGACTAAAAGAAGAGTACAGAGCTAATGTATATCAAATTATAAAGATGAATATATATACTCTTACATGATCACAGGTCTTATTGAGGTCAACGATGGTCACAATTCCTTTTGGAATATCGCCTGCTTTTACTCCGCCTACGCCTACCACAGACTCACCAAGGTTTGTCATAGTGCGTGAAATTGCCTGAAATATTAATTTTTAAAAAAAACACATTGTCGATAGTACCACATAATTAAAGAAAAATACCTTTGCAACACTCAAAACCTGGCTGGCGACCGTTGCTATAGTTTCATCACTTTCACTACCTATCCCACCGCAACTTTGGACATCAGGATTCAGCTATTAAAAAAAAATAACTATGGCGAAATTGAGGAACTAAAAATATATAAACCTAGTACCTTAAAGTCTGCATATGCAAGAAACTCTCCGTTTAAGGCTATGGAAGGTGCACAACCTTCTGGTGGCTGCACAGTTTTAATACTTCGTAGCTCACGCAGATTCATAATGTCATATATAACCAAACGAGTTGAGAGAGAAACAATAAAATACCTGATATGGAAGTCCATTTAATGTAATATAGAAACAAAAGCACATTCTTCACCTAATATCTCACTAGAGATAAAAAATACATGAAAATCAAAGCTCACTTCGAAGAAGAATTCAATGCAGAAACTGGCTCTTCAAAAGATAGGCGGATTAAAACCTTTCCAGACAAAAGAGAAACCACAGAAACAGAACAGTACTGGCGGTCTGGTAACGGGGAGAATGTGTCCACCAAAGCAACTAATGGGCGTTGATCAGCAAAACTAAAAGTATATTACTTAGATTATAACTTCGAAAAAACCATGATTTACTTGCAATTATTCTAAAAATTTAGCAGATTTACGATAAATAAATAGCCACTCACTTATCTTTAGTTTCCACTTTTATTGCCTCCAAATTATTTGGTAACGGTAGAAATGCTCGAATTGGACCTTGTCGCTCTGACATAACCTCCTCACAGTCCCCATTATTCTTCAAAAAAAGTCGATTACAAAACAACCGTAAACCTTTAAAAAATTATAAATTATTCACATTTACAGTCCATAACTGGAATCCCCTTGTCAGCCCAAGAACTAATAGCTCCATACGTCGACTTCTATCACCAGCTAAAAATTAAAATACTAAAATAAATAAGAGCATTAAAAAAATTTTTAAATTTTATTTTGACTATTAATACAAAACTTCTTAAAGTAATATTAAAACAAACCCGTAAATCATACCTTTTTCTATTGTGTGAATTTCAATCCATTCAACTTTTTCTACAGATGGTCCTTGCATATTATGTTGGAGGGCGGTTTCATGTACCAATTCGGCTACTGTAGCTGCCATAGAAGACGACCTTAACACTTATAGATCTTAACAGAAATTAACTGACTTTCTATAGGAATTATTATAACTGTAAAATATAGATACAAGTAATATCATGGAAAATTCTAACTAGCATTCATTTGAATAATATTAAACTCAAATGAAAACTCACGGAACTGCTTGCTGTCTAGATATTTGACCTTTCGTATAGGAGACAGAAGGCGTGCGTTCTCTAGAAGGGCGGGGAGGAGGTTGAGGAGGCAATGCAACGCCTGTAGTAGAAAGGCTACTAGATAGCGATGGAATTGTATTAAACTAGATATCTTTATGAAAACCGTAAAACAATAAAAAAAAATACATAAGAGAACCTATAATATACCATACACAACACTAACTCGAAGACATTTTTAAAATTGGAGATGAATCGTCAAATGAAGATGCTTCAACCACTAAGAGCTCCTTCTCAGCTTCTTGTTCAACGCCTTCGGACTCAACTGCTAGAATAGTTCTCTCTCTCCTAGTTTTCCCTCCAAATTTTTCAACCTCAAAAGGTGACCCATGTGTTATCGCTTTCTGAAGTTGAGATGGTACCTGCAGAATTTAATAAAATTCAATAGTCAGTTTTCTATACAAAAAAATATGGTTTAATTCAATTCTTAAATATAATGCGTATGAAAATGAATCTAGTTAGTTTTCTTGACTAAATATCGAAGAATTATCGACTATATCAATTTTTCCACATGTAATTACTTGTAAAATTCTATGCGTAATTGCTTAAACTGGTACTATGACTTAGATTCCTACCGGGTGCATTGGATGAGAGATCTTATCCTTCTTCTTTTTTTTTCCTACCTGGGAAATATTAGGAGGCATGTCGTCCGGCGACATATAGTGCACAATCTGAGTAATCACAATTGTTTTTAAATTGACGGCTTTTATAAACAATAATTATAAATTATTTTCAAACGTAACATAACGAATTATACAACTATTCTAATATAGGCTTAAAAATAGTATTTGCGAACTCACACTAAACATGACTGCTACGACTTAGGCATTTATTAGATTAGTACCTATTAAAGATGTTATTTCAAAAACACCCATAACTTAATGAAGTATAAAATGTTTATATTGGTAATATGTTGAAAATACCGAAACTAGTTAAATATTTTCGTTGAGTTAATGCATTAAAAATATAGGAAAATTTAGTATGCAGGAACGATTTACTGTGTTATAATCATTAATTTTAATATAAGAGATTTGAAATATTCGTTAGAAAATATTTTACAATAAATTGCCTTACGATTTACTATGGAAAAAATTACGCTTCTGTACAATAATACTAAAAATAATAGTAATAAACACTCAGGTTTAAAAAAACTATCCTAACAATCATCTATTAAAATGATTTGTTATGATAACTTTTGAAACTATTAAAAAAACCAATACCAAATAAAACAGCAAGCCTTTATAAAAACTTTTCATTAACGTAGAAAGTTGATATACACAAATGATGATTAAAATTTGTGAGTAGAACAATATAATTAGCAAGTATTATTTCTTTGCTTTTAAAAATAACCACTCAACAATTAGAAACTGGTTTTTCAATAGAATTTTCCCTGTAAAATATTTTTAATAATGATAAATATTTCCTATTCAATATATACGAATGTACCCACCTAAAAGTGTATGCATAAATGCATCCAAGTATACCAATGAGCATAATCCATTACTATTTTTACATACCACCCACACAAACAAATTTGGTTATAATACATTAGCATAATTACGATTGGAATAAAATTAGTATATATCTATAGCAATAGTAAATAAATCCCATAGTAAATATATACATATACTGCACTAATCACCAACAATAGTTCAAACTCGACAAATAGATGCATTCATCAGCTGATTCTACCGTATACGTCAATATAGCAATATCGCTACAAGGTCTCATTTGTAATGGTTTTGCGCGCGCTGGCAGCTGTGAAAGCCACTAGTGGGATTTCTTTCCTGATGTTTTGGTACAGAATGCGCAATTATATGTCGTCATTTATAATTTATACCAAATGATTGGTTCTAGTCCAAGCAGTAAACTTCGTGCCATATTCTAAAACCGTGTGAGTAAATCCAAATAGATTTCGGTTCATATGTAGTGATCATTCGCTGCGAAGTATATGGGAGAAAATATTTGTTGTTGATTAGTTGGTATAACATGTTCCGACTTTCTCAAATATACGTTTCTACTAAAACGTCTACCAAGTTTCTGGCTATTAAATGTAATCTTTAGAATTCAAATCTTCGGTATGTACGAAACTTTCCGAGTTTTCCTATAAACACTTTGAATACAAAGCTCTCGTTTTCTGCTTCATTTATACTTTATAATACTTTATTTACATATGTTTTTTAAGCATCGATACATATTAACTGTAGTTGTCTTCCCGTGTGAGCGGCTTAACGGTCTGTTGCTATGGCTGATACTGACAAGCTCAACTTGGACAACATCATTGCAAGATTGCTAGAAGGTAATATTTTCATAATTTACTAAATTTCAGAAATAGTTCGTGCGTTTTATTTATTTAAGCTAAATTTTAAAATTTATTTGAGTAAAATTTTTACGGGGAATGTTTTTGCAGATTTTATTTTTAGTTAGGGGATCGAAGCCTGGAAAGAACGTACAGCTGACAGAAAACGAAATTAAAGGATTATGCATAAAATCCCGTGAAATTTTTCTCAGTCAACCAATTCTTTTGGAGCTTGAAGCACCCTTAAAAATATGCGGTTAGTAGGATTTTTAAGCCATACTTTTTATTTGACATTTTATGGTATTTTTAGCATTATATATTGTTGTTGATATAGTCTTTTATTACATTAGTAATTTTATTTCAGGTGATGTTCACGGCCAATACTATGACCTTCTTCGATTATTTGAGTATGGAGGCTTTCCACCAGAGTCCAACTATTTATTCTTGGGAGACTATGTTGATAGAGGTTTTTAAAAAAAAATATTTTCGTAAATAACCTATAAAACTAGTTATTATAATAATGACAGAAGTAATCTAGTCAACGAAGTTGATATAGTTGCTACTATTGGGAAACATTTTATATAAAAGCTTTTTTAACTGTAATACTACGCAGGATATACATGAATAACCGATGTGCTCTGTGTATCAAAATTGGAGTGCAATTGATATTTGTATATAACTTATAAATGTTTCCTTCGTTTGTTACTTTAAAATATTAAGGAAATATTGGGTATGAAGGCTCGGTTTTTAAGGAAAGCAATCTTTGGAGACCATTTGCCTTCTTCTTGCCTACAAAATAAAATATCCAGAGAACTTCTTCTTGCTTCGTGGAAATCATGAATGTGCATCTATAAATAGAATTTATGGATTCTATGATGAATGTAAGTTATAGTATTTTAGGATATGTCATAAAAGTAGTAGTTTACTCACTTTCCTTTTAGGCAAGCGGAGGTATAATATCAAGTTGTGGAAGACTTTCACTGATTGTTTCAATTGTTTGCCGGTAGCAGCTATAATAGATGAAAAGATTTTTTGCTGTCATGGTGGTCTGTCTCCTGATTTGCAGTCTATGGAACAAATCCGTCGTATTATGCGGCCTACCGATGTTCCTGATCAGGGTCTTCTTTGTGATTTATTGTGGTCAGATCCTGATAAGGTGGTTATTATCTATAACAAATCTTATCACACTTACCAATGAAGATATTGTCATTCAGACGAGTTCTTCGTAATGGTTTAATTTAGGGTGAAAATAAAACATTTGTCTGGGGTAACTTAGTGTTAATGTTGTGATTAAACTGATTCCATGTTTGATGTTTTAGGACGTTACCGGCTGGGGTGAAAATGATCGCGGTGTTTCATTTACATTTGGTCCAGAAGTAGTTGCCAAGTTTCTGCATAAACACGATTTGGATCTCATTTGCCGCGCACATCAGGTTGGTGTGAAGGGTATATTATAAGTTTATCAAGCCAATGAGTTCACTTCTTATAGGACTAAGAAACATTTTAGGTCGTAGAGGATGGTTACGAGTTCTTCGCTAAACGACAACTGGTCACTCTTTTTTCTGCACCTAACTATTGTGGCGAGTTTGACAATGCGGGTTCTATGATGACAGTTGATGAGACGCTCATGTGCTCCTTCCAGGCAAGTTCTACAATTTCTAGAACATCTGAATCAACGTTCTGTGAATTAGTTATGCTGTGGATTATAGATACTTAAACCAGCAGATAAGAAGAAGTTTCCATACGGCAGTGTCGGAGCAAACAGACCGGTGACACCCCCGCGAAATACTCCAGCTGCTCAACCTAAGAAGGGCAAGAAATAAGTGCTGTACATATTTGATTTATTTCTGAAGTTCTCAAAGAAGTATCGGCTTTTCATGGGCAAATGCAATTTCGGAGTTTGTTTGAAGGTATAATGTCTTCATAAATTTCTGTTGAGAGCTAAGGACTGTAGTCCTGAGATTATTGTATAGTATTCGTTTACTATGTATATTGCGATCGAATTCTAACGATTACAAAGTTGTAGTCGTTTTCTTTAACTATTGTCGTGATGTGTCTCACTAGTGCTCGTAATAAATTTCCATTGTCAGTTTACTAGTGTTAATGATTTTATATCTACGTAAGACATGTCGGCGCCATCTTAGGTATTTTTTTTGATATTTAGACATATTATCGGTATACAGATTTGTAAGATGCCAAAATACCTAAGTGGATTTTCAGTAATTCTAGATAGGTAGGCTTAGTATTCCACTCTACACATCTATGTTTAAGTGATGGGTTGGAACAAACGTCAGTAATTAAATCGAGTTTTATTTATGCTACTGGACTATTTATTGTGGATGGAAAACATTGCTTTGAGCAAGCCTATTGTTTAAAATAATCGTTTTCAATTCTCTTCGTGAATTCAATAAGATTACTGTATTTACGAAGCGTATTGGCTATATCCATAACTGGAAGTCGCATGGTGAGAATGGTGAACAAATGACCGAAAAGAAGTGCATCAGCTTCTGTTGGTTGATCACCGCAAATGAAAGGATGTGTACCTAGCTGTGCTGATAGTGCTCGGAAAGCTTTTTCGCATTGTTCAACGATGTCTTCCATTGTCTGTAAATAATGAGTAGATAAAAACAAACATTGCGGTTAACTTCACGAAATAATTCTAAAACTTTAAATATAGTGCAATATGGATACCTTGTCTATCCATTCACAATCGTGCAGTTGAGTAAGCACCTCCCTTCTTTTTAAAAATGGAAGTATTCTACTAAGTGGCCAATGGTAAACAGAACCATATCGAAATCTGGTCACTGTAGAGTACGTTTCATCATGTTTCCATACGATGTACATCTTAAAATTCCAAAAGAATTACACAGTAATTCGTAACATATGGTAAAAATTAAGAATATCACACTAGATATAAAAAGTACAATAAGTAGTTAAATTCGGAATAAACCTCAATATTTCTGAGCAAAAGTTCAATGACAGACATGTGGGCACGCATCTCAGCCATTTGAACATCAGTAAGGTGTGCTGACAGCTGAACTCCCTTCAAAATAATCAGTGGAAAACAAAAACAAAAGTTATAAAATGGATAAAAAAAATATAACAAACCTTTTTGGATACAAAGTCAACGATTCCGTTAAATTCAGACACCAATGTTCTTCGCACACGGAGAAGAGGCAGCTTACCTACATAATAAAATAATGAGACATAAGTATAAGATTTAATAGAAGTAATCATAAGTAGACCGGTTGGTGAGATATGCTCTGCATTCGGTCGTTGTTTTACTGCGTATGGTAGCTGTGCCATTCGCAGAAATGTCTGCGCTGCAAGACAATCAGCATATTCATAAAGAAGAGCCTGATCATCTGTAATTATATTGCATAATCTATTCAATAAAATCATTGAAAAATTGTGGAGATGAGAAACTAACTTAAGTAGGGGGTGAATAAAGACACATCATCCCAATCTTGTCCCGCATTGAGAGCAAGTGACTCAGTGACGAGTTCCGTCAGTAGACCCGATCGAGACATAACTCTACCACGCATACTTATTAAGTAAAATATAAAATATAATTTGAAAAAATGCCATATGAATTAGCAGTCATATGAAATTTATGTGAAAGAAATTTCTTGCGTTATTCTTAACCATTTATGTCTTCACAAATTAACAATAAACAGTAAGTAAAACGATATTAAACAGGAAAACTTGACAACAATGGAGCGGTAGTAACAATAATAATAATAATAATAATATAAGAGATGTAAACCTAAAAAATTAATTAATAACAGAGTATATAGTTAAAAATCTTTCTTCTCTTTCTTCCATTGAATCTCAGTACCACTTTTTTGTGGTCTCCATCTTCGCACTTTGCGGTAAGCGAAACCACTCACCATCGACTTCCTACCATTTGTTGTGTTATTTTCTTTAATATCTGAAAGATTAAAATCATCTCGATATTTTAAATAACAAATAAAGAGAATTCATTTAAAAAAATTACTAATTGTCTTACTGAAGTAATTTACCTCGATTCGATGCTTCCATAAGATCTCTGAGATATTCCAGTGCATTAGCATACTTTTCCGAATATTCTTCAAGTGATTCTTTTAAAACTATCTGCTCTATTGAATTCTCCCATAGACCACTTTTTCCTAACATTTTTATATATTTTCTTTTCTGTAATGAAAACAGTATTAAACATTCTCAAAATAGTGCTTAAATTTTAAGTAGATTATATATAAATCCACCGTTTCTTTATCTGTTAGACTGATTACTAGACCCTGCTTCCCGGCTCTTCCAGTACGTCCAGCTCTGTGAATAAATAATCTATCATCTCTCGGAATATCATAGTTAATAACGCAGTCGATTCCCTCAACATCAATTCCACGGGACAAAACGTCAGAACAAATAAGGACACGAGTCTAAAAATACAGATGAATAATAAGATAAATATTTTATCATATTATACTTTATTAATAGTGTTTACCTTTCCATTCTTAAATCTCCTCAAGACCTTAATACGTCGATTTCCAAATAAATCTGCCGTTAGTTGTTCCACTTTATATTTTTCATCGGCTAAGCGTGAAAGAAGTCGAGATAATCGTAGTGAGGATTCCCTTTAAATCAATTGTATATTACATTAAATTAAAAGTACCTGAAAGTAGGGCGGAAAACAATACAATAAACCTTACTTCTCATTGGTAAATACTAGAACCTTCTGCCAGCTGTATTTCTCAATATAAGAATAAATAAGAAGTGGATGATAATTTTGTTCAATAGAAAGTACTGTATGTTGAATAGTGGATGGAAGAGTCAATGAATCGGACATATCTAAAGTCAACTGAAAAAAATTCTTCACAAAAGAATAGGAATATAGAATGAATAACGTGAAATTCACTATTACTGATCTCTTATTTTTAATTGTCAATTTAAAAAAAAAAAACTACATTGTCAATATAGGTATTACACATTAGTAATATCTTAAAGATTTGTATGCGGTATCTTATAAATTTGAGTTGATTATCTTTTAATGGCTATATTTTAGAAACATTTCTAAACAAAATTAAGCATACAACTATGAAACACAAACCTCGTGGCTTTTTTTAGCAGTGGCTCGAAAGAGACATGGTCGATGAAGATTCCACATATGAAGTTCCTCCACATCTTTTGAAAGAGTGGCGGAAAGAAGGATTTTTCTAGGTGCAGTGCTCGATATCAAAGTATCGCCTATGCTCGAAGCTCGAGAGAGACCTATTAATTCAAGTTTAAAAGAATTCTTAAATAAAAAATATAATATTAAATCATATAAAACATCAATACAAACTCAGAGCCAGAAAAATAATTACTCACCACCCGCCCGTCTTTCAACTAATTCTAACCACTCTGTACGAACCATGTGTCCCATTCGATCAGCTTCATCAACTACAAGGAACCTAGACACATGCTTATTTATCTTTAAAAAACATTTTTTTAGACTTATTGGAATAAAACAAAACATTCAATTTCATTTAATGCTAATTAAGAAAATGCTGTTAATTCTAGTGTTTCAAAGTCCCGCCTATAATTATGATATCTCTTAATAAATTAACTTTCAGTTAACAATCTTGCAACTTAAAAAGACAGTTAACCTTAGTGTATTCAGTTGAATTTTGTTCCTTGGATCCGTCAGATGTTCCATGAGCCGGCCAGGAGTTGCAATTATAACATCACTTCGACAAGAACCGTCTTTATTCAGATTATGTAGTTCCTTCTCGAAATCAGTAGCACCAGAAAGAGAAGAAACACGTGCGTAGCATGAGTTATAGCGCAAAAATTCCTATATTAGCATCAATTATATATATTAGAAAAATTTCAAAGATATCAAGAGCAAATAAAGAATAAGTATATATTAAGTTAAAGAATTAATAGCATTGCATTATACATTTAAAAAAAAATCAAATATGACACCTTCTCAATTTGATGCACTAAAGTCTGAACTGGTACTACAATTAAAGCGATAAGTCTCCCTGTCGAACGCTCACCAATAGCAGCCAAAATAGGTAATACATAACAAAGTGTTTTCCCCGAACCTAAATAGTGTATCAAAATAATACAACGAAAATTTAAAAAAAATTATTATTATTATAGCATACAAGTTACTAAACCTGTTGGAGCCGAAATAGTGATATCTCGAGGTCGAAGCACAGGAGGATTCTCAATATTATTCATCAACGTAGGAAGAACAGACTTCTGTAGTACATAAACTTGGGCCTAACTCAGTCAAAGTGACTAATGATGAAAGCTTATAATGGAGTAAATTGTCCTTATGCAGAAAAATAGAAACGAAATAAGCGTACCTGGACGGGAAACCAAGACTTTATGTTTTCTTCCACTCTTACTAAAAGAGATTGAGGGATTCCCTGCACCGTATTCAGTTCACTTAGGTTATTATTCTCCAACTCTGACGGGAATACAGTAGCATTTTCAATCCATGAGCTCGTAACACTGTGAAGTTTTATTTAGCTATAACCATATATAGCACCATCAAAAATTGACTTGCGGAATTAAATTGCTTAATTATTATGTATTTAGTGTTAAACTCCTTTCCTATTGACTTAATTCTCGATATTTCATTTTGCTAATTCTAATGGCATAAATGAAAAAGAGGGAAAAAGTAAACAATTTAGAACCATTAAGGCAAAGAAATGTTGATGGAAAACATAGTTATGGGTTAGCACACTCTAAATAACGCGTAAATTACAAACTATAACACAATAATAAATAAAGGCGTAGATCAATTTCACCTACGTGATTTTGCTAAAGGATTTGAATTCCTTTTGACCAAGAACTTTAAACTCCTTTTGATGCTCTCCATTTGAAGAAAGATCTTCCTCAGATCCATCGTTTTCATTCCATCCAGAAAATCTAATAGATTACAAACCAAAATCCATGTGGAAAATTCAGTTCATTAATTTATTTTGATTAGAAAAATAGGTTAAGCTATGTTAACGTAGTACTGATGAGAAAGCGAATGTGCTATGTAAACTAGTACTGATATTTCATAAATACTCACGAATCCACGAATTCGTCACCATTATTTTTCAAAAATTCTGCTCTTTGCAATGACGTCTCTCCATTCGATTTGCCACGCTTCCTAGTATTAGGTGCCTGACATGTTTGTGCTCTTTCGGTAGTCTCCTTGATAATTTTTTTCACTACCATACCAGATACCTTTAAAAATAAATGAAACAAAATATATAAGAATTAAAGCAATTAATTAATTAACATATGATAACTACATTTTTTTGGATAATGTCTAATCTTCATACATCTGAAGATAGTTAGATTGACCAAAATACAATTACAACATAGGAATAAGTTTCAAAACATGCAAATTAAAACTTCAGATAAAGTGACACTTTCACCTATTGTTTAAATTAGCTATATTTAGTAAATTAAATGAGAAACAACTTATGTGAGTATAAAACGTACTAAAATTCGCCTCTAGCGTGTAAAAAACTATTTATTTTCTAAATAGGAAATATATTGTTTAAAACTAGAATTTTCCTTTCCTGCTTCATATTTCAAATAATGAATCATAGCATAGTTATGGTATTTAATAATATCAGCAGAAGTTAATAACTATCTAAGCCCTTATGCATTAAAATCTAAGAGTAGTGTTTTCTGCTAAAATTAAGAATGTAAGATGAGGGAAGCTTTAAATAATATCTGAGCAATACAACGAATGTTACATATTCTTAAAAATAATTCTTATAATTTAAGAAGAAAAAGGTCGTAATAGTGCTATTTAAACTGATTGAGCATACAGAAACTGAAATTTTTAGTGTTCATTGAAACAAAAAGTGGTAAGGGAGAATATTCCAAGACTAAACTATGAGTTCTACTTTAATAATATTAGACAACTTTAAACTTTATTTACTACATTAGTATGGATACTCGATCTAGCTACACATTTCTGTTTTATTATTAGAAGAATCCCATTCTAATAAATGGCATTTAATTTACGCTATATTTGAAAGAAAAGGATTTCCTTTGCCCCAATTTATTGAAGGATCTATATCTAGTTGTAAGGAGTTTTCTTTCCATAAATTTTATTAATCTATATATTACAATTCTCGTTATTGATCTATTTCATGCGGTTGTGGATATTCTGGCATTTTACATATTAAAGTAATTTGTGTGAGCATTTATTTTACGCAATAGATTCTCCTTATATCTTGTTTGTGGATTACTACATTTTGCGTTGTTGTTTTTGTATCGGAGAACAAAATATGGTAGAAGCTTAAGATATAAACTAATAGTTTGTCCAATTCATTCGATTATTTGAGGAAATGCCTCGAGATGATCCAATTGTTGAAGAAGAAAGAAAAGCACATTCTGCCTATGATCTCATCAGAATGCGACTTGATCGATTAGAGAAAAACATAGTTAGTTTCAAATAAATATATTAATAGTGTCCTGGAAATATCTGATTTTTATAAAAGGGATGAGAAATGTGTATTGGCTATTACAAGTTGATTTTGGATAAGTCAAATATGTATACGTTAGAATTTCTACTTAGCATAAGCCTGCTCCTATTCCTGCTCGAAGAGCTGAACTAAAAGCACCACGACCGCCTTCTGAATTTGTAAGAAATGTTGTTGGATCATCAGCTGCTGCCGGTAGTGCTGAGTTTCACATATACAGGTGAAAATTGCTATTTGTTTTATATAGTAACAAAGACCTCTATTCTGTTTTTATTGTGGTGTTTAAGGTTACTGTTAAGAAACTACAGTTAGATTTTTTAGAAACAATAGAAAGAAAGAGCAGAATCGTCTGGATTATATCACCAAGGTAGCGGAGAAAGAAGAGTTGGATGAGGAATTTAGGTATACAATTTTTTAGCTTACATATCACACATATTTCATCATATTAATGTATTTTTATTAGTGTGGAGTATTGTTTTAGGAATAAAAGGGACAGCGTTCAACAAGCTGAAGCTGAAAAGACTGCTAAAAAAAGAGCGAAGAGGCTCCGTAAAAAGGGAAGAGATCGGTTGCGTAAAAAAGCAAAGCTAGGAAAAGACGGTGCTGAAGAAAGCTCAAATGATGAGAGCGATGATTCCAATAGTGTAGATAATCAAAGTAAAAATAACTGAGAAAAAAACAAATTACATTTTATAGTGCGGAAATTTATTTATTTATTACGTCTTGATATTTTTTGTAACTGTTTTGATGAAATGTTCTTTCTTGTTTCTATTATTTCTGAAAATTGGTCCTTCATAAGTTCTTCGTCTATACTATACTTTGATAGTTTCAATTACATTTTACAGTTTAATTCTATATTAACATGCGTTTACATTATGCAGATGGGTTTCCTACATGCTCTACTCACGGGGCCGAAATTGTACCGTATTTTTGGAGAAGCAGACCGTACTGTAAATATAGTGGAACTGATTGGAAACAATTCTATGTCAATAGTAAAGAGTTAGTATGTGAATATTTCTTGGCATTTCATGCTGACGTCTACATCTACTCAAATTTATAGGTATCTTTTATTTTTCTACATCTCTGGCCTTTTCTCCAATTATTCTCACTTATCTGTACAGTCGAGGCGATTTGAATATACATTCAATTTTGACCATTTTAAAATATGCAGGATACTTGTCTATACTTGCATATAGTGCCAGGTTCGTGATTATTTGCTATGTTTACAACATGTTTATGTATTTTTTTATTCGTTATTTAGAATGATTGGTCGGGCCATGGATTCAGATTATCGTGAGTTCATCAGTTTATGGTCCAAGTCTTTAATCACAGGAAAATCTCAGGATAACCAGGTTATTGGTATTAACTTAAAAACAAGACCAGAGCATCCTAATTTGGAAAATCTATTAGCAGTAAGCTAGTATATAGATGTACATATGTTTAAAAATTAATTTGTTAGAATACCTAGGCTTTGAAACGATATGACTTCGAGTTATATGGTGTTGTTCCTGACTTCATTGCTAAACAGAATGAAAAATTGTGGTATCTCAGTTCTTCTAGTCTTAAAAGTAGGTGCATTTGATTCTAATTCATATTTTTTCATTATAATTATTGTTTCTAATTTTTTTTAAATGTGTTTTCTACCAAAATTTCGATAATAATTTTCATGTATGTAGTCATAGCAACAAAAAAAGAAAACTTGGAATTCATTTAGTATTCTTTAACAATATTAGTTCATATTTAGCTTTTTATGTTACTTTATTTAAGGCTGTGAAAATTATTAGTTTTGTTGGAGCAGGTAACCTTGTAATAAACGCCGTTTCTTGGTTTGCTGTTCACTCTTTCGGACGACACATGCTTTATCCTGGCTCCATACGGTTGTTTAACTGGATATTGAGTACCAGTCTTCACTCAGCCAGAAATTTAATGGTTATGGTAAAGGTAAATCCATACACTACAATGATTTATTTTGGTTTTATGGAATAGGTGATTAAAGTAGTCATTTCCTAATGGGTATTTTTTTCCACCTGATATTTTTAGGGTGGACAGCGTGCATGGCTGCAATCAACGGAAGGAGACCTGATTGATACAATGTTTATTCAAGGGGATGAAGATACATTAGAGAACAGGTAATGGTACATACAATGTACTGTTCCACTTTTAATATATATTGTTTTAAGGCGTCGTATTCTCGTGATTTCCTGTGAAGGAAATGCGGGTTTTTACGAGATCGGTATTGCCAATACACCTGGGCAACTTGGCTACTCAGTTAGTTAAATTACATTTTTATTGCACTGAGGAATATTATATTTTATTACGAAATTATAGATATAGATTATTTTAGGTACTCGGTTGGAATCAGCCTGGATTTGGCGAAAGTTCTGGTCTACCATTTCCTAAGAATACTTTAGCTGCGGCCGACGCTGTAATGCAGGTATTTCATACTTTTTAAGTTGTATGATTCGGAAAACCTATAATTTTAGTTTTTTTTCATCATCGATTTTATTAGCTGTTTACAGTATGCTCAAACAGTACTTGGGTTTCATGAGGAAAATATTGTATTGTTTGGTTGGTCAATTGGTGGATTCCCTGCTAGCTGGCTTGCGGCCAACTACCCTAGTATGTTGTTTGGTTTTGTTCTATGCATTTTATTCTTGGTTATTTATCTCGTTTTAGAAGTTAAGGCGGTTATACTAGATGCCACTTTCGATGATGTACTTCCATTAGCTGAGGCTAGAATGCCTAAAGTTGGTTATTTATTGTTTGCTTTTTAAATTTATTATCTTCATACCTTTTAAAAGTACCATTCACACTCAGATAGCCTCGGGTATCGTCGGTTATGCAATTAGAAAGTACTTTAATTTGGAAATACATAAGATTGTAAGTCCATTTTGATACGAGTTTGAATCACTGGTTATCTTTTATTATTGTTACAATATGGAATTATATATTTAGCTCGCTCGTTACACGGGTCCTCTTCGTCTGATCCGTCGTTTGCAGGAAGAAATTTTAACAACTGACGATAGTGGTACTGAAGAGCAGCGAAGAACGAGTAACAGGTTGAGTTCACTAATTTCTATATCTGACGATACATATATCCTTTGTACCTTAGTATTAGTATGAGGATATTGTTGTAAGTTTAGGGCCAACTTCTTGCTTAAATCTATTTTGAAGGAACGCCATCCACATCTATTGCAGGATTTGGAGCCACAAGTGAGATAATTACCGTACCATGTGATATGTAACAATAGTTTTTTGTTATATTACCTGTATTTAAAATATTTATACAGGTAGATCGTTGGTTGTCGTTGTCTCCACAGGAACGTGCGTTATTATCAGGCTTATCACATGAATCTGATGCTTCTCGTCGTTTAGCATCTCTTTTTGCCGTCTGTGATCACTACCTCACCGACTTCGATGCAACACACGTTCAACCTCTTGATCCTGGGTATTTTTCTTACTGGGTTAAAAAAAATTATATTCTTTTATTTATAGGAAATGCTTGGTGTTTAGGTACTTCAACATTCCATCAAAGATTCGTGAACTCTAAAAACATCAGAGATACGGTTTTCTTCAGTTACTATTCCTAGCTTACTATGTGTATAATAAAATAGAAGACAGGATAGTTCCGTTCTTATAAATGTAAGTATTCAAAGATTTACTGTTGTTGTTTTGCTTATTTAGTTCACTTATATTTAATTCTTATACTATATTTATTAAGCTTGAGTTACCCTTCACTACTTCTAATATCTATTCTTAGGCCAAGATAGGCTTTAGTCTACAATTGTTCAGTGCACAAAATTTAATAAAATTAGTAACCGCTGTACTTGAAACCATCTCACACAAGGTTGCAGTGTACTCAGTGGACCACGACAAATATAAGCATTGCTGTAAGATAAAAAATTGAAGAATAAGATAATATCCTGCTATGATGTTAAATATATTATAATGAAGCAAAAACTAAATGTTTGACGTATAGGACAAACCGACTATTGAACCCAATAGTGCTAGAAGAGGTGGTGCATAGAGAATGATAGGTAATGGTTCTGACTTAAAAGAATGGTCGGACGCAGGAATGCTTCGGTTCCCAAGTATATCAGATTTGATCTTCTGTCATTGTTGTAAGTACTAGAAAGTATTTTTACTACATATATATTTTATTCCCACCTTAGCACATGTTCCGAATTTATTGCCATTACTGCACAACTGCTGTATAACAGATGGCGGAGATTGCATGCTGGGTTTGTTGCAAGGGCATGTACGGAAGCAGGGTAAGTACTCCAAGTAGCTATGCTGTAGTGTCAGATTAGATTAAATATGGTCCTTTATATATATTTTTAAGGTAGTTTTAACTACATCTGGATTTCTGAAAAAACATCCTGGTCCTTTTGTGTAGAAATTTTCAAATACGTTCTGGTCGATTGATGGAGCTGCCTTTTCATATTCTATTAGAATACTCATATCAAGACATCGTGAACTATAACATGTAAGTTGTAAATGTACGGATAGTCTTGATTTATAGAATCATGATAATAACCTAAAAAGAAAGTGTCCAAGACCATCAAGAAATAAGTTGAAGCCAGTTCTATTTTCCAATTGTGGTCTTTCAGTCAGTTGTTGATAGTAAAAAAGGTTTCTTGCTTCAAAAATTCTATTGAACGTCGTCTAAAACATCATGTAAATTCAGTACAAACGTGAATTTTTTTTGTTAAACAAACCTGATTAAAATTAAGGCTTCTCATAGATAAGTTAGCATTTAATTCCCAGAGAAAATGAAAGGCCTGAAGAGAATGTTATTAAAGCAAGACTTATTATTATTAATAAATGTAACTCACCTCTGCCCATATAAGACATCTTCGGTTATCCCAATTTACACTGCGATCGCCAAAATATTGCAGTCTGTCAGATTTCGATTTCTGTTTCGGCCAACACCTTTTATAATAAAGGTGTAGAGCCAAAAAAATATTGTAATTATGATATACAGAAAAAGTAGTCAATTCACATACTTAATAGTACTGTCATCACACGCAAAAAAACATGGTTTCCAAGGCTTGTAAATTCCCTGCTGTCCGCTCAAAATGTTGGTAAGAGCATATTCTGCATTAAGTTTAAGCAGATATGGATTGGAGCTGAAATAACCTTGCAAGTCATTCTTATACAATAAATGTAATAAATGAAGACTAATATGATTAAAAGCTCTAGCCATTTGGATGCAAAGATACTATTAGTTGATTTATAAAGATTATTTTTAGAGATTCCTGTGAATACTATATTTCAGTCCTAAAATATTTCACACGAGAATTATGAAGCAGAAATACTCAGTATCTTTACTTTTGAACAAATAAATTGAAGAAAATAATAGGTATTCTATGAGCTCCATCTTCAGCGACATTGCTGAAAATATTATTTAGAAGAATGGTGTATAAATCGATAATGAAGATCACATATCGTTGGATAAGACCTCTCAAGAGAGGATATGACATACAAAATAAATGCTTTCATAATATAAATGCTTTATAAGAAGGAATGTGGTCACTTATTCACCTAAATGATAGAAAAATGGAATCCTAGTTTGTGATCTACCTACTGCTGCCTCTGGGGTATTTCCTTTACATTCAACGGGTGTGGTTATTTTTCGAGTTTAGTCAATCCTGACAAGGCGCTTGTGACGGGTTTATAAGTGTACCCACGTTTCGTACATTTTTTTGCAGATGTTAGACATCGAAATATCTTATTACTTCAGTTTGACTCCATAACGGTTAGAAGTTGAAACTTATAGCAAAAATATAATAGAAATAATTACAAGCAATAAATTGTTAAATTGCTCATGGATACTGGAGCCATACAATCATTTGTAAGACGTATTTCTTGAATTCTTTCCATCGAAAAAGTAAAAATACTATTTGCCAGTTTGCGCTTGCTTTACGCTGACAAACAGAATTGAAAACATTGCAGTGAGAAGGATATCACCTAATATATTAGAGTAAACAGTTCCCTCTTTTGTACTTTTTTTTTCTAACCTTCCTCGATCCTTTATTGAGAAGGGTAATTTTTTAATACTAATCGGTGCCCAGGGTCCCGCTATTAAAGTACGAACACCAGTTTGGTGGCATCTTAAAATTGCATTTTTATTTATCAATAATTCAACTTAGGCAGTTTGCTATTTTTAGTCTAAAGCTTAATCTACACACTGAAATTTAAATTTACTTTTTTCTATATCCAACAACATGTCCACGATTTGCCGCAAAAGTGAGATGTCGTGTTGTTTGTCCAGGAGTGAAAAGAGATCTCACTAATCCAATCGAATTTACTACTGATGGTACATCTAATATATCGCTTAAATCTAAAAGGAAGTAGATCAGTGGTCATAAACAGTTTAGGGAAGAAAGTATGATGAAGAACAAGGGATTCTCAAGATATTGTTAAGGAAAACAACGGAAGTGAGGGGGAAAGTGTAGAGAACCCCTTACCTACTGCTTCGTTTTCTTCACGAAGATGTTTTTCTATTACATTTCTTAGAATTTTAGGAGATATTGGGTTTTTGGGATAACCGTCAACATCATAAGGTTTTTGATAGAATGGAAAAAAGGCTTTTGACAAACATAACGTTTTAATTGTTGAGATGCATGGATGGAAACATGGCTCACGAGCGATCTGCATATTGAAATTATATAGAATATATCTGATTTCAGATACGGATTGACCAAATTTCCCATGTTTTAAACACTAACTATACTTAATTTATTAATTGAGTACGATATTTTAAGTAATTAATAATTTACATTGTGTATCAGGTAGTAGTAAAGATTGTGTTAAGTAAACCATTCAGCTAAGATTGCGAGATACATTATACGTTTTGTGGATTACAGTTGAAAATATTCATTAAACTACGATTTACATAGCAAACTATTTAGTCTGAATATTCCATACCTGTTTTCCATCTGCAATGAAACACCATGGACCCAAACTGTCATTATTCGGATTTCTGCAGTAATTTTCATGCTGAGAAAGGCCTACTGAGAAAACTTTTTGTGTCATATAATCGATAGAAGGAGCAGAAAAACGAAAAAAATCCGAAATTGAATAAGTATGGAGTGGTACACTATCCCAGCGAAGACATAGACGGTTTCTGTATCAAATATTATTGATCTATCTGGGTAAAATATCATAGGGAAATCAAGTGTATTAATAAGAGTGGATAAAGAATGTATATAAAGAGATGCAACAGAGAAACCTGATTGTAAATGCTTGCCATCCTCTGTACCAAGTCATTGTATCGCCAACCGGTCTACAAATTATTCTCTTGTCCTTTCGAGGCTTATAGGTAGAAACCACTCTTTTTCGCCCTCCCAAAATCCTAGAAGCTAATTTATAAGTAATTTAAAGCACAAAAATTCAGTCCAATCTTGATTTCTTGTATCTAATATTGGTTAATAATTATTTAAATAATAAGGTCTTAAACTATGTTCTTAATAAGTCTATAATATTTTCCAAACAGCAATTCCTACCTAAAACAGTAATCGCTGTTGTTTTCTATCGATTTAGACTTAGATAGTTCTTTTGACAAAGTTATGAATTCTCCACTTTCTAAACATCCTTTTCTTTCTTTGATGCGGAATTCACGAGTTAGATTTTTCCAGCATTGTGTGTTGCAGTAGAATTTCTCTTGGTTCACCACCCAGCCGTTCATATCCTGCTCCTCGACGAGAGATTCTGCGAGAAATTTTTTTAGTAGTTAGGAAGTCTTTAAGCTTAGATATTGTTATTTGTAAATAAAATTTCGCATAAAAAATCTTTCTTAACAGTTTGCATTCGTTAAACATACTAATTTCTTAATATAAGACTTCGTAATAATTTTGAACTGTTTATCCAAAAATATTTAATTGGGATTACCGATAATTATAAAAGACGTTTTGTTGCTGAAATAGTGTAATAGAAAGAAAGAAATTGCTGTGGTGCATTAGTCATGTTACCTATGATTCATCAACTTTATGAAATGTAGTTCTTTTAAGAACATTAAATTAGTGACAACTTCTTTCATGAACGGATACATGATATCCACAAAATCGTTAGTCTACCCAAAAATTGACTATGAAGACTTAGTAGTAACTTCATTAGTTAACTCTCTTCAGAAATGCAGTCTCATTTTGGGTAATCAGTGTTTCAATAACTTTTTCTATAAAGAAGAATAATAGGAGATTTTTGGTAAGTTAAGAATTTAAATTTATTGCATAATTAGCATCCAGACCATCACCTTTTTTATCAATAGGCTAAACAACAAAAAACAAAATCATGTGAGAAAGTAAGAATATATTGAGCAAATGGCTTAAATCTTACTGTATAACAGGTGGATACATATTTGGAATCTATCAAATAGCATTAATTTAAAGTTATCACCAAAAATCACATTCTACGAGAGATTCTTCAATCATATACCGTGGCGCCCAGTCTTTCTGGTAACAAAATGCACCGAATGCAGCGAGTGAACAATCGATGGTAACTCGCTTGTGAATGATCTACTTTGTATTCTAATTAAAGATTCAGTTTCAGCATCAAATTGCGGTTCTTTCCAATATAATTTCCTTAGTTCTGTTCAAAGTTGACTTTTGATGAGAAAGAGAATATCTCAGATTCGCGGAATTATTATAGGGAATATAAGTAGACCACAAAAGGCATTCGATAATATCGTTATTCTGCAGCTCATCCTTAGTTGATGGATTGTTGTACTTTTTACTGCCATGCTCTGTTAGCAGTCACCAAAGTAGTGCCCACCAAAGGGCAGCATTAGTTTCTGTTGAATTTTGGGAAAACTAGGACCCAACAACGAAGGTTTTATTTATTTATTTTGTTACCTATCGCTTCTCTATTGATCCGACAAGTCCTGCGATGGCCTTGTGGCGTAGGTCATACGAAGTGGAATTTGCAGCGTAGGATCGGTTCCATTCAAGAACCGAAAGGCGTCTCCATTTCTTTCTCCTTCTTCTTGCCAAACTCGTCCGATTGAATGCTCCGCAACAATTGCCATCCAAAATAGCTGTTTGTGAGTGAGGATAGTTAGTTGAACATGACAAAGTGTTTCAGTTAACAGGTAAAGAAATTCCCTCACATAAGAACAGTTTCTCTGTGACGAGTGCAAAACGATAGCCTAAGAGCATAGAAACAAAGCAGTTTATTCGCCCAACACACATAGCTTACTTTGGCTGTTTTTATACAAAAATATATAAAAATTCACCTAACACTAATCATTTACTGAGGACATTAGGTGCTGTCGTGGCCTAGTGGTAGTCGTCGCCGTGAAAGGAGGATTGGTCACGGTACCGATCCCGCCCTGTCCACTTTTGATCTTCTCAGCTATTTAGTAATAGCTGATTACTTATTGTGCTCGTGTGCAATCCCGGCTGAGGTACGGAACAGGCTGAAGTGGGGGTTTCGGCTATTCGGGACACAAACAGCACACGACCGAGCTAGCGGTAAGTTTCGATGCAGTTGGACGGTAGGTTTGAAAGACTCCGAGGAATGTAAGTTTATTGGTGAGTGTTTCTCTCTATTTTTCAGGGCTTCCTTGAGCCGGGGCTTTGCCTCAGTGCTCTCAAGAGCCGGGGCTTTGCCTCAGTGCTCTCAAGAGCCGGGGCTTTGCCTCAGTGCTCTCAAGAGCCGGGGCTTTGCCTCAGTGCTCTCAAGAGCCGGGGCTTTGCCTCAGTGCTCTCAAGAGCCGGGGCTTTGCCTCAGTGCTCTCAAGAGCCGGGGCTTTGCCTCAGTGCTCTCAAGAGCCGGGGCTTTGCCTCAGTGCTCTATTCCCACCTCTCTTTCGGGAGAAGAGTGGGGTAATTTTGGACGCTTCTGAAGCGTTCGGCACGTAGGTGCTGGACTGCTTCAGGAGCTTATTGGCACTCAGGTGCCTTCGGACCCTAACGGGTCGCACTGAAAAACCTTGGAAAAGCGAATCTATGCCCAATTTTTTTTCTCTGCGTCTCCTATTCTTCGACAGCAAAAACTGAACCAGCGGTAGGTACGGAAGCCGAAAAGTGTTTATATTTTTGAATTTTCTAGTTTCTTCGGGCTTCAAAAGCCCTTCGAAAGCCACTCAGTACTAGTGGCTGGACACGACCAGAACTACCTTCCGGAAAGGGAAGGTAGGATATGGTCTTTTGGAGGGAATACTACCCTATACCCTTTAAGTGTTGGGGCAGTATCCTTCCTAATTTTGGAGACCTTAGCCTAGAGGTAGCTAAGGTTTTATCTATATATAAATTAATATAACTGATTAGTTTACTTTAGAACATTGAAAAATTTTGCATGACCTCCCCTTACTTCTTAATATTTGGCACATGAGTGCCAATAAGCTCCTGAAGCAGTCCAGCACCTAACTGCCGAACGCTTCAGAAGCGTCCAAAATTACCGCACTCTTCTCCCGAAAGAGAGGTGGGAATAGAGCACTGAGGCAAAGCCCCGGCTCTTGAGAGCACTGAGGCAAAGCCCCGGCTCTTGAGAGCACTGAGGCAAAGCCCCGGCTCTTGAGAGCACTGAGGCAAAGCCCCGGCTCTTGAGAGCACTGAGGCAAAGCCCCGGCTCTTGAGAGCACTGAGGCAAAGCCCCGGCTCTTGAGAGCACTGAGGCAAAGCCCCGGCTCTTGAGAGCACTGAGGCAAAGCCCCGGCTCTTGAGAGCACTGAGGCAAAGCCCCGGCTCTTGAGAGCACTGAGGCAAAGCCCCGGCTCTTGAGAGCACTGAGGCAAAGCCCCGGCTCTTGAGAGCACTGAGGCAAAGCCCCGGCTCAAGGAAGCCCTGAAAAATAGAGAGAAACACTCACCAATAAACTTACATTCCTCGGAGTCTTTCAAACCTACCGTCCAACTGCATCGAAACTTACCGCTAGCTCGGTCGTGTGCTGTTTGTGTCCCGAATAGCCGAAACCCCCACTTCAGCCTGTTCCGTACCTCAGCCGGGATTGCACACGAGCACAATAAGTAATCAGCTATTACTAAATAGCTGAGAAGATCAAAAGTGGACAGGGCGGGATCGGTACCGTGACCAATCCTCCTTTCACGGCGACGACTACCACTAGGCCACGACAGCACCTAATGTCCTCAGTAAATGATTAGTGTTAGGTGAATTTTTATATATTTTTGTATAAAAACAGCCAAAGTAAGCTATGTGTGTTGGGCGAATAAACTGCTTTGTTTCTATGCTCTTAGGCTATCGTTTTGCACTCGTCACAGAGAAACTGTTCTTATGTGAGGGAATTTCTTTACCTGTTAACTGAAACACTTTGTCATGTTCAACTAACTATCCTCACTCACAAACAGCTATTTTGGATGGCAATTGTTGCGGAGCATTCAATCGGACGAGTTTGGCAAGAAGAAGGAGAAAGAAATGGAGACGCCTTTCGGTTCTTGAATGGAACCGATCCTACGCTGCAAATTCCACTTCGTATGACCTACGCCACAAGGCCATCGCAGGACTTGTCGGATCAATAGAGAAGCGATAGGTAACAAAATAAATAAATAAAACCTTCGTTGTTGGGTCCTAGTTTTCCCAAAATTCAACAGAAACTAATGCTGCCCTTTGGTGGGCACTACTTTGGTGACTGCTAACAGAGCATGGCAGTAAAAAGTACAACAATCCATCAACTAAGGATGAGCTGCAGAATAACGATATTATCGAATGCCTTTTGTGGTCTACTTATATTCCCTATAATAATTCCGCGAATCTGAGATATTCTCTTTCTCATCAAAAGTCAACTTTGAACAGAACTAAGGAAATTATATTGGAAAGAACCGCAATTTGATGCTGAAACTGAATCTTTAATTAGAATACAAAGTAGATCATTCAGAAGCGAGTTACCATCGATTGTTCACTCGCTGCATTCGGTGCATTTTATTACCAGAAAGCCTGGGCACCACTGTAGACATATAAAGGCAAGAAAATTTAGCAAAGTAACAGCAATAAACATAAACTTGTATAACGAACAGGTAATTTTTATATACCTGAAGAGACATAGCCACAGATTTTCAAAGTTGTCGTAAACCAAATCAAGACTATAGGAATCATTCTTAGCACAACCGATTACATACAGAAATGATTGAGATGGGGTTTCATCCTTATTTTTTCAAAGTATATTACTATCATTTAGACTTGTTTAAAATATATAGCTATTATTTCCTTAATTTTATGTGATTTTAATAGAATATTTATATCACCTTTATAAGTATAATTTACTGATTTCTTGCTTTTCTCTTATATATTTTCTTAACCTATCTTCACTTCATCTCTCTCCCCCTCCTTCCTCTCTCTATCCATCTCTCTCAATTTGATATATTGATTACCTTCGTCCACCCTTTCTGCTGTGTCAGTTGTGTCTTTCAACATGCGATACCTCCCTTTCTTGCACCTCCTAGTATTTTGCAATGGTGGTTCTTTGAGGTACGTTGCCACAGTGGAGATTTCTCATCTGATTTCATTATTATCAAAACATCTGTCTTCTAGGCTCTTTTCATTCACCGGATCTATATTTGTTGCTGTCTAATATTCCTAAATGTCCATTTATTCAATTATATACATTTTCCTTCTTCTTTTTTGTTAAAAGTTTTCTTTCAGGTTTCGTATAGAGCCTACATGTAGCGGATCACGTCCAGGAGACTGTGACCCTGATGCTTGTGGTGGCACTTGTGAATCTCGTTATATTCGGTGCGACAACTTCAAGTTAAACCAATTTTACACTTTATTTGTTACTCCAGTGTTTATTCATTAACAAATATACTAGAATATTTCGAGGTTTTTCGATCGTTCTTTCTATGGTGATAGAACTGCAAAAAGTTGCCAATGTGTTCAGGTTTGTCGTTCTACTACCTACTTTAGGTATTCTAATTAACACAAGCTATTTAATGCTATAAATGTTCTCTTTTAAACTTACCACTTACTACAGGAAAAAATTTGCTCCATCATTGGAATGCATGCACATGCTGGATGTCGTAGCTATGTTAATTTGAGCGCAGCTGGCCAGCGACTCATTAGATTATGGAGTATGGACGAACGTGACAGAAGAAATAGGTTCAGTAACGACATAAGAAAACGATTCTCAGATAAATCCAGGTTTCAGCGCCAATTTATTATATAGAATCACTATAAAATCATTGGAAAAAAAAAGAATGAACTAAATCCTCTTAATTACCTTCAGGCACCATCAACTTATGAATGGTAATAGCCGATTCTGTTGTCGGTCAAGAATTACCAGGAAAACGCAGACGCTTCGTCTTCTATCAGACAGTACCACATTCCAGTGGAAATCGGCTATCATTACGCTTACCGCTTCATTTGTTTTACGGTAGCACAATTGATTCGTTATAATTATGGTATAAAAGCATGAGTTCCCCATTACATCAGAAGTGAATGATTAAATCATTCTTCAGTCTCTCCTATGCATCCAGATCTTTCTTTACTTCCATTCTGGTTGTGATCACCTACCGTTAATTTTTTTCTGGGTAACTAACTATACTGTTCCATTCTTTGTCAGTTATACCGTAATGAAGTTCAGAAATGTCGATTGAAATTTCTATTAAGTTTAGTGATTCCTATCATCGTTAGTGTCTGTTCGTGCTGATTCAATTCGTTTACTACCTAATTACATGGCATCTGTTGCCTCATTGAGAAGATAGTCCTAACAGCTGACTCGCTTTGCTATGAGTGGTCGGCACTATGTAACTAGCTTTTACTGCCAAATGTGTAATAAGGATATTAATTGTGAAGTAAAATTATAAATGTTATAGTAATTATCTAATTATAATCCATAATTTTTAACAATTTTTAATAGTAAACCACAGGAATAATTATATATAGATATATAGATAGATAATAAAAGGTATTTTTTCATTATTTCCCCCAGAAATTTTTCAATGATTATGTTTCTACTGTAGTCGTCATCATATCTTTAAAAACACTGAAATTCAGCACTCTTCGATCAGCTGATTAACACTAGATATATAGACATTGAATGGGTCAACAGTTGTTATTTCTTATTCCATCAAGGTGAGAGTCTTAGGTAACTTGATAGCATGTTAAGGTATACTTTTTATTATATTTCTAAAATCTATACGATTTGAATTTGTTAATTGTACTTTTCTGGTATATAGATTACCGTAAGGCCTGTATAATCTTTTTAGTGTAAGAATTTAAAAACTTTACGTTATTTTGGATACACTCAACATAATCTATTTTTCTTCAATGATATAGTTTAGATATTTTTCCAGAACTTTCGAGAAAAACCTCCCAGATTATCAGTTGATTATCTCAGTAGTTCTTTGGTTTTCAAACATTGTTGATATTTATTATGACAACTATTCCCTTTTCTAGCCAGACAAACTACTCGCATTCATAAAAAGAAAACATGGAGAACTCCAGTAGGTAAAAGTTGTGAGTCGTGCAATCCTCCTTTCGTAGTCAATCTATTGCCATATCTTATTTTTGTTTGATTAATTATATTATTCTAGTTAATATTTTCGCAATCAATTGGCCTTCAATAGATTCGACAATATACCATATTAACGATTGTTCTTCAGCTTTAATTATGACCATATAAGTCTTTACGGGAACAATTTAAAATATCTAAAAATTGGGCGAATAAACTCTTATTATTCAACAGTTAGTTAACAATTAATGCATACATATTCAAAAAGAAATAAAAATTTTAATCAAAAGCTAAAACGGTAAGGAAAAGAATGAAAAAATCTCCCTCATTGAAGTTAGTACTATTTTCTCAACTCTACCGTATCAAGATGTACATCTTTTACGAACAATACCATTTTCTGCTCTTTTACGACATAAATCTTTCTCAAAGACTTAACAACTTCGTGTTAAAGACCATAAGATTAGTCCATGCTATTCTATTGATTTTGAACTGTATCTAAGGAACTATTCTAAATGACCAACACATATGGAAATGGAAATGGTTAATTATAAGAGATCGTAGAAACCGCGATATCTTCTGCAATACACTCGTTGGCTTTCCTTTTTCTCTGTTTTTTCTCCCTCACTTGTTTCATTTTTTCCGACTGAAATAACAAAATAAAACAATAAAATTAAGGAAACTACTTCATAGCATCAACTTCAAAGGTTTTTATTTAATAGAAACATTAAATATATCTAAATATGCAGTCAAAATGTATTTTTGGCATGAATAAGATGTAAGCAACCAAATATTAAAAACGATTTTTGCATAGAATGTTCCACATTATATTTATTCAACCTGTAACTAGTATGGTATGAATATCCGCTGGTAAAAATAGTTTTCGTAGAGTATGAAAAGCTTTCACTTCTTAATTTTATACATTTTGATTATTTAAAGAGTAGTCGAACTCTTCGGACTTGCCACATTCTTAATAATATTAATGTCACATTTTAAACCTTTCGTCTTTGATATTCCTCCATATTCTGATGAGTTACATTCTTAAAGTAGTTATTAATTGGGTCCTTGGCTAAGGACAGTACAGTTATCAATTCATCGGGAGCAGTGAGAATACGTGTAGTAAAAGATGTTAGATCGAAAAGAACCACTTCGGAACTGTAAATCTAGAATTATCAGAAATCTTTAAACATTTAATATAAAAAACATGAACCTTGTAACACCAATAATCGATCCATTGAACATAGTAATATCCATGATTGCATGAGGACTACTGATACATGACATCTCAGCAAACTTCTCGGAAAGCACGTGAAGAATATTACTATCCTCAATCACTGTACACACTAGCAATGAATCGTTCTGGAAATAAATTAAGATCTTCATTTTCGATATATATAAACACTAGTTCCAATCGCAGACACCAAAGACGCAACAAAAACAACTTTTAATATCCGCTTTTCATGAGTAGTATGAATATATTTGTAAATGACCATACTGCGCACCATGCATTCAACAAATGTATGGTGAAAAATTCTGCGAACCTTTTCTACTATCTTTATTCTACGAATAGGATTCCTAGAAACTTTGGTAGAGGCAACCAAAGAATTTCCATTCTCAATATTCCACTCGTGCACGATACTATCTCCTCCTTAATAATTCATCAGAATAATGAGTTTAAGATGGAAATTCTAAAATAAGCTAAGAACAAAATGCAAACATTTATCTAAACTATATAAATTAGCTGGATGATTACCACTAGAGAATAGCCTCTGATTATGTATAGCAAGACATCCAACATATGCAGAGTGACCCAGACAAAACGACTGTATGACGAAAGACTATAAATAACAAGAAAAAAATGGTTATACAAAATAACAGATGAAAGAAGCATAAAGAACATAGTAGTAGACCTGTGGATAACGATATATACGAATTTTTTCATCTCTATCTGCAGCAATTAAATACCTCCCATCTGATGAGATAGCTATATCCAGAATCATTGATATAGCTCCAGAAAGAGCTTCACCTTCATAGTAACAGTCTTCTCCTGAAAAGCTTTGGACATAAAGTAGTTATGTTATTTTATTTTTTGAACTACAAACTTATTATAATTTAAGGAACATCAATAACTCGCATTCCGACCACCCCATTTCCGATCATGTTATAAAATCTCTCACCAGTAATATCAATATGCCGTCTACCCTTCGCAGGAGCCTCTATTGTATATCGACATATGTGACCGGCTCGGTCTCCAACAATAATATGGGTGGAATTCTTAAGTAGATATTATGTTTAATTCCCAATAAAGTTAATACAACATGAAGATCGAAAATAAAAACAATAAATTTACACTATCAAATGTCACTGAAGTGGGAGTTTTAGGAATTCTGAAGGCTCGTCTAAACGTAAGTAAATCAACTTCATATATGAGCACCATTTTCAGAGATGTAGCAATGACTAAAAGAGATCCACATCGCGACATAGCGGAACTGATAATCTGGTAAAATAAAATATATTACGTAGTGCTCAGAAATAAAGAAGAAACATGTCTCTAAAGCAGTTATAATAAAGATTATATGATACCTTATTTTCAATATCAGCTTTTCTAAACCTTTCCTGATTAATATTCTGGAGTTGTGGCAGAGCATTCAGTGAGTCATATATATCAACAACCCGCTACAACGTTCATGTAAATCTAATCAAACATAGAGCTATTTATAAAGTACGTAGATAATAGTTTCTAAAAAAATATGAAAAACAATACTAGCATCACTTTATAGTAATTTAATACCTGTTATACAAGACTGGGAAAGTTAGTTAAATAATTAGCCAACCTCAATTATTATTTCGTCCAAATTTATGCGAAGAAGAAAAATCTTTGAAACGGCACATATGAGTAGTTTTTCATTGGAGAAGTGCACAGTCGCCATGATATAGCTTTAAAGTACAATATACTAAAAAATTACGATGTAAAAAGAAAGGCATGTAGTATGACCGCTAACTAAAATACTGACTGCACAAATATACCATAAAATTCCAAATTATTCAACTTATGTCAATATATTCAAAAATTTAAAGAATTCAATATGGAATTTATAGCAATTCGGTATTTAAACAGTAAGATATGACAAGTTTTCCGAACAAAACTAGGCAATTTATTTCTAGCTAACATGGTGAATTTGAATTTCTGTGATCTTGCTTTATTATACAGAAACAAGGTCGTACTAATTTTCACTGGCATATGATAGCTATAGAGGAGGAAAATTTGTTATTATTTTGACATTAAGGAATTTAAGCTTGGTGCTCAACTTAGAGTTAATACTCTTCTTACTCATTTGGCATTATCCTTAGTATTAATTAATAAACTTGTAGTATTACCAAATTTTTTTCCACTGTTTATTCTTACTATTGTAAGTTCACAACTAAGTATTAAATGTTTTTAGTATTATCTTTTTGATAGTATTTGGTACTTTATTTGTTTTGACACAATATATTATTAAATTTGAAGAGGGTTATTGGAATTTGTTAAATTTAGAATTCTGGCTAAAACAATTTATTATCTAAGCACTTAAAAAAACCAGATGTTTTATATACTAAAATGAAACCAAGATTATTTTGAATAATACATTTAAACGCTAGAGTTATAATCGTTGTCGATCATTCTTTTATCTTTATGCTCCCATGGACTGGATTTATACATTCTATTAAATGGTAGTGTAGATCCATTAAATTATGGTCAATTATTTCACTTTAATGAATATTTGTCCTTTATTTTATCATATACAAAGATTTTATAGATATGAGTCCATCTACTTCCACGCGGATAAATAGTGTAATGTTCAATGCCCAACAAGATTGCTTTGCTTTAGCAACTGAAGGTGGGGTTCGAATGTTTAATTCGCATCCGGCCGTGTTGCTGCGAAGTCTTGGAAGAGCTGAAGTTGGGGGAGTGAAGGTAATTGCATTGTTTTTAAGCTCAGAATATGTTAATTTAAATTTCATGGTACCACTTTTGATGAATTTAGTTTTGCAACATCCTTCATCGTTCTAATATTATCGTTTTTGTTGGTGCTGGAAGTAGTGCTAAGTATCCCGCAAATACCGTAATGGTTTGGGATGATAAACAAGGCGAGCTTATTTTAGAGGTATGGAATATATTGAATTTCCTTAACGAGTTTTTGAACTGCTTAAAGATGAATTAAAGATAACTGTAACGGGAGGTCCTATAACCAATGTACTCATTGCATATTCAAAACTAGTTGTGCTTCAAGACAGGCGGATGCACGTGTTTCAATTTCCAAACCCATGTCAACTGATTAGAACTGAAGATATAAGGTTAGTCGCATTTATTTTACCGTATACATATAAGCGAGATAGGAGATTTTTCAATATCAAGTTTTATTTTGAGATACAACCCACTTGGTTTGGCTGCTATTGGGTGTGATTATTCAGGAAGTTCTCAAATGTTGGCGTATCCCGGTTTTAAGGCAAATTCCTATACAAATTTATCTTTATAAAATTTGAATTCTTAATCGTATAGGGTTTAACTTCATAATATAAATGCACATTTAACAGATTTTGCTACATATACAATTCTTTCATTTTAAATTTTATAGATCGGCAGCGTACAACTAGTCAACTTGAACAATTTAAGTGAAAGCTCGTCGTTATCACCGTGTACTATAGATGCACATTTAACTGAAATTTCACAACTAGCTTTGAATAATCAGGGTACACTAGTTGCCACAGGTTCCATGAAAGGAACTGTTATACGGTATTCTTGTTTTAAAAATAGATTTGTGTTAAATTATATATTTTAATGTTAAGTGGTGTATTTTAATAAGAATGTATCGCAGCGTCTTTGACATTGGTTCGTTACGTTGTGTAATGGAATGCCGTCGTGGGGCAGATCCTTCAAATCTTCACTGCATTCAGTTTTCTCCCTGTTCGTCATATCTCGCTGTTTCTAGTGATAAGGTGTTTTAATAATAGTGATTTATGTCTCTTAAATTATCTTCAACGTAGATTTAAATTTCTAAAAATCAAAACAAATTCCCTATTCTTTAGTTTTAAAATACTACGAAATCAGGGAACAATTCATATCTTCGCTATAAAAGAGAGCGACGAATCGGCCAATAAACGTGGTATTTTGCACAAGGTTTGTTTCAAATTTCAAGTATGTTTTACTTGTTAGTATCTCTATTGTTTATATATAGATATTCATATATATACATCTAATCATTAAGGTCGGACTTGTCAAAGGTGAACGTCGAAGTTACGCACAAATTGCACTAGAACCACGTGTTTTGTCATGTGGCTTCATCAAGGGTAGACTTTTATGCAGTACCACTCATATGTGATGTTTTCCTCATACACTTTTTTTTATTTAGGTACTTCTTCGTGCATGCAGTCGATTGTTGCTGTCTGTGATGATGGTTCCTATCACAGGTGAACAAAATCAGTTGTTTTTGTTTTTTGCTTTTTCAACTGTTTTGGTTTTAGGTTTTCACTTGGTGTTGATGGAACAACAAAACGTGAGGGTTTCGATCACCTAATGCAGTTGGCGGATGAGCAAGAATTTTGGACAAGACCATTTTAAAATTTGGTTTTTATAAGGCTGAATACATTTTGTATGCATAATGCGTTTATATAGCTATTGTGATTTGTGATGTGATGTATGCTGTAAAGTTGATAAATTTATGTAATTTTTCCTATTCATTGTGTATATAGGTAGCATTTTGAATTCATGCTTCATTTCCTCTCATTAGTTCTAAAGGTTATCATTAATATTATAAGCCTGGATACTATGTATAAATATTTCCTTGTTCTTTGTTTCCGCATTTTTCTCATTTTAATAGTTGAGCACTTACTTTTCAGTACTATCTTAATACGTAATAGTTGGTACATAATGTCAATGTTTTAGGGTATATGGGTCATCGGGGTTTTGAAAAAAAATTGATAGTTAAACCAGATCAGAAAAAATACCCACGTACGACAAACCCCTTAGCGATAAACTTCTTTGACGAGATGGCTCCAGTCAACGGAATCAAGCAGATTACACAAGTACTTTTATTGATAAGTATTGTGCTTTTTATTTTAGTGTTACAACTTTTTTATAGAGTGAACTTGCATTGGCCCAGCAACGTAGTGAAGATTTTCGTGATAAGATCTCTAAGCGCATGGGGGAGATGTTGTTAAGAGGCATTACCATGCTCGATGCATACTGTCAAACGTGTAATGTATGTGTGGATATATTTTTATACACATTTAAACTTGAAACATTTTAATTCTATAAGTCACAAAACTTAATTCAGGGGATTTTAATGGAAGACCGTAGTGGCCAACGTTCATGTGTTACATGCGAATTATTTACAGAGCTTAGTAAAGAAGGATCTAAGATTCTAGCTGAAGTTCCTCTTGGTTAGATTTATCGTTATTTGATTGCTTGTTTATCAGCTAATATGTGTCTTAATTTAACAGATATAACTGCGGACGGTATTACACCTGGAAACAGCCAGCTTGTAGAATCAGTAAAGCACCAGCAAAATTCGAAGACCCTGATGGACAATGTAGGCAATATGGTTTGATATCTTTGAAATATTGAAATACAAAGGTTTTATACGTGATACCTTAGCTGATTTCTAAATAGATGCGCTGTCATAATAAATATCGACAGGTGCATATCGTAGATGTGAAACGTGACCACTGGGCATCTGAAGGTAGTCAAACATCAAATAAGAAAGATGAGGAATGTCGGGTATCTAATTACCCGGTATGCTATATTGCTAATCATTTAACTGTTATTTTCGGCAATTGGATCAAACTGATGTTTTATTTTGAACTAAATTTCAGGTTTTCAAGAAGTATTTTGAAGGATATAACTTAGCTATTCAGACGATTGATTCTAAATTGAAATGGGCTAGTAAACGAATGGAGAAAAGTGAATCCATTGCCGAGATAAGAGAGTTGTTCTCGCTTATTAAAGAAGGACTTGAAATTCTTGAAAAATATTAATGAGAGAATATGTACTTTTTTCATTATTATTCTAGTATTTCAATTTGTTATTAGCTATAAAAAAAGATGTGTATTTGAATAAAGTTCTACTTTTCCTGATGTTTATTAAGTAATTAGTTTTTCTAGCTACTTTTCAAGATTATTGTAGGTCTCCATCACATTCTAGTCCATAATTTATAGTTATCCGGATGATTGTTACCAGAGTTCAATGTTGTTTGATTAATAATTCTATTCATAAATTCGTGGAAAATAAGTGCAGACCAAATCTCGTGTTCAGGAAATCGAGAACAACGGGGAAGAATATTGAAGACCTAAAATCGTGAGTTACTCATAGTACTTCTTCGTTGCTTTCACTGTGAAGATGTTTATTTTCGCAGGACCAGGGTTCCAGTACCGAAGTTACGGGGTGAAGCTGTGTTCGGAATTTACCCTGTATGGGAGGCACTGAGAGCAGCAAAGAGGACTTGTTACGGGTTATATATAAAGGATACAGTTCGGTGTGCATACATTAATTTTAACAAGTTTCCTTAGTACCTGGTTATATTCTTGTTTTTTAGAGATAGGTCTACGACGGATGTACGCATATCAGATATTCTGAGCCTTGCTAAGGACTTATGTCTTCCTATCCGCCGTCTTACTAACCCACAGTTCGATAAAATAACCGATTTTCAACTTCACAATGTAAGTGGTATGGTGAATATCAGTTCACTTCACCAATAATACCTTTGTCTTAGGGAATATTTCTTGATGCATCGCCCTTACCTCTTTCGCGTAATATTTTACCTTGTCTGACATCCGTGTTTCTTGATAATGTTCTCGACCCTGGAAATATAGGAGCAATCGCAAGAACATGCTTATTTTTTGCAGCTGATAGAATTGGATATGCAGAAGGCAGAGGGTAATATATTTATTTACGTACTTTTTCTCATTGATTTAAGAGCAATTATTTAGACCAACTCAGATTACTCCTTCGATGAGTAAAGCATCATGTGGCGCTTTGGAATGTTTTCCTGCTTTTCAAGTACCTTCATTTGAACAGTATCATAGAGTCAGTCCGCTCATTTTCTAATTAAACTAAAATAAATTTTACGGTCCTTTTTCTTCTTGCTTCTAATTTAGGTACTATCATCTGAAAATACTTTGTTCATTGGTACTTCGGATTCCAATTCAGCAACAAAATATGAAAAGACGGCTATTCCACTTTCTGCTTTACACATAGATAAAAAACAGAAAGTGACTCTTGTATTAGGTGGGCAGTGATGAAATGAGCTTTTCGGTTGAAAAATATGAGATATTTCCAGGAGATGAAGGAATTGGTATATCGGAGTGTGTCATGTCACTCTGTGATGTTATTCTTTCCATACCTAGACCACAGATACGAAAAGATCGCATAAGCTCGCTGAATGTATCTGTCGTAGCAGGTATGTATATTTAACTAGTGTAAAATCCCACAGCTTTCAATATATATTTTATTATAGGACTGATTCTACATCACATTTCATCCATGAGATAAGTAGGGTTACATAAAATGCTATCACAGGAATGTTTCGACTATGATGCATCATATCGGAAAATATTATTTCTTTACAGAATAAAGCATTATTTTATTTTAAGTCCTAATCTATCCGGGGAATAGGAATGAACTTTCTTGTTCATGGAGTTAAGTGGACATAACTGGATGAGGAAAAAACTTAGGTGTCTTGTAAAAATTCAACCCTTCCACCATCGAACGTTAATCTGCAACAAAATCAAGCGAAATGTCACCAGTGTAGGTATTTAACAAATTTGTAGTTCTAGTACCTGTTTAATATCTGTTATCACATCATCTAGATCGAATGAGAGTTCTGTATCATCTGCTGTTAAAAAACCTTAAGCTAACAAACAATTATCTATAGATGATACTACATATTTTATATATATATTTAGAATTTATGGTTGGTGGTTCATAAGTGTAATCAATTATCTTGGTATATACCTACTAGAATTTTCGCATTGTAATAATTTTAGTGGAATAATGTCAATGATAATTATAATTAGTTACTGACCAACTCGATAATCTCAGTGCAAAAAGCTCAAAGGCCATTATTAGCTACACTTTTTGTACCGATTTCTAAATTTACTTAAACCTCAGTAGCTACAGATGATTTTTTTCAAACTGTAACAAGAGCTATGCACCTACTTTCTGAAACCATGTCACATGTTGAACAACTGGCTGTTCCTCATGCAACAGTAAACAATAAGATCCTATAAAAATGCGATAGAAAAGTGCACAACAGTGGTTATGATGTATTCCTATCTACGCTCTGTTCTAAATATGTAACTTCTTTATCTTGCCGTGATTTATATATATATATATATATATATATATATATATATATACAGTGCATTTCAAAATGATAGCACATTTTGTTTTTTTGCCTTTTTTCTGTTCTACGTTGTCAGATTGGTCCAATTTTTTAAGATGTGAGGTGTAAGAACCTTGGAAATCTCTGGTTTAAATTTCGTTTTTCATAAAGAATTACCACGTTTATGCTAATTTTTCTCAAAACCACTTTTCATCGTTTCAAAATGATAGCACACTTCACATATTTTGGCGTTATTTAACGGAAAAAAGTGCAAATTCATTAATTATGAACCATCATAACAATGGGTCGTGCTTCTACATTGAGTCTACACGAAAAAAGTCAAATTAAAGCACTATCAATTGCCGCTTACATGGTGAAGCAGATTGTCGATGTCGTCAAGTTCTCTAGGAAGGTTATTATGAATTTCCTGCGTCACCAAGAAGAATATGGTACAAAGAAGAGTAGTGGAAGACCTAGCAAGTTGAATGACCGTGAAAAAAGGAAAATTCTGTGGACGGCGTCGAATAGCACGATCAGCATCGTTGGAATCCGTAGGACTTGTGGCATTGACGCTTCAAAAACTACGGTGTGGAGAATTCTGGACAAGCGTCTCAATATTGTCCAATCACAGATGAGGAGGTATCCATAACTGACACCAGGGCATAATGGTGAAAGACTTTGCTCGGCCAGAATATTCATGAGATGTAACTGCGAAAAGATACGACTTTCACGAGTCTTCAAAAATAAGCCTATTAATTAATTATTTGGAATTTAGGTGATCTTCAGCGATGAGAAGAAGTTTAACCTAAATGGTCCTGATACTTGTCACTCCGATTGGAGAGATTTACGTAAGGAACCCCGACACTTTCCAACCCGAAATTTCGGTGGAGGAAGTGTTATGGTTTGGGGTGCATTCAGTGGTATGGGACTGGTCGACTTGGCGTTTGTCTCGACGAAGATGAACAGCGCTGACTACCAGAATGTCTTATGACATTGTCTAGTCCCGTGTGTACAAAGTTTTCCAAGCGCTGGGTTCACTTTCCAACAAGAGAATGCCACAATCCACGCCAGTCGAAGCACCAAGACTTGGCTGCAAGACAATAGTGTGGACACTATGGACTGGCCATCGTGCTCTTCGGACCTAAATCCGATGGAGAATCTTTGGGCAATTCTCGGCTGTCGGATTCATGCCGATAACCGTCAGTTTGAAACCGCCAAGGACCTTCAATCTGCCATTAGCAAAGCATAGAACGAAGTAGACAAAAGTGTCATGAAAAACTTAGTTAACAGTATGTTTGAACGAATTTTCCAGGTTATTAATAGAAGTGGTAGTTGTACTGATTATTAGTTAATTATTATGTACATTGATTGTTGTTGTTTTTTGTTATAAACACATATTTTAATAAAGTGTGCTATCATTTCGAAACGATGAAAAGTGATAGTTTTGAGAAAAATTAGCATAAAAGTGGTGATTTTTTATGAAAAACAATGAAATTTAAACTGGAGATTTTCAAGGCTCTTACACCCCATCTCTAAAAAATTGGATCAATCTGACCACAGAGAACAGAAAAAAAGCAACAAAAAAATTGTGCTATCATTTTGAAACGCACTGTATATTAGGTGGTTGCAGAACTTTTAGTCTTCTTTTTCAAAATTTCAATTTTATTTCGATAATTTGCGAAATACAGTTCAATCATCAAAATATTTTCCCTCTTTCTATGGCCTTCTGCCATCTCTCGGGTAACTTTCGGATTTCTTCGTTAACAAACGACTCCGCCTTAGAGGCAATGGAATTGTCGATTCATTTTCGCACCTCAGCCGCATCTCGAAAGCGCTGTCCCCCTAGACAGTTCTGCATAGACTGGAATAAATGGTAATAAGAGGACGCTAAGCTCGGTAAATACTCCCCGCGGAAGAACTTTCTAGCCTAAGTTCAAACTGGTCTGCTGAGTACTAAGAGCAACTTGACGCCTAGCGTTGTCATGCTGCAAGATGATCTACTGACTTAATTGCTCAGTGAATGCTATTTTTTGTTCAATTGTATTTTATAAATCAGTCATTTGATGACCATAGCTCCCGGCAATAATCGTCCCACCCAGTTGAAGGGCTCATAAAACAGCACACCCTTCATGTCCCACCAGATGCACAGAAGGACGTTTTTACGTTGATGTTGTTGGCTGTCCGGGGTCTACCCATGAATGTGTGCGTTTAGGATTGTCGTACATAATCCATTTTTCGTCATCAATAACAATTTTCCACAAAAATTTCTTATTGCGTTGCCTGGCAAACAATGAGATGCATATGTTGAGTCGCGGCCAATGCTGTTTTCGGAGAGTTCATATGGTACCCATTTTCCGAACTTACAAATTTTCTCCATCTCATGAAATCGTCTCGAAACTGTTGCTTGATCAACTCCCAAATGTTACACCAGTCCCTTTCGTGTCTGCGACAGATTTTCATCCAATAAGGATTCCAAAGCATCAGTCTTCGACGTTTGTGGTGTCGCAGAGCGTTGTCGGTCATTGACATTAAATTAAGCAGCTTTAAAACGTCGTAACCAATATCTGCAAGTACTGTGGGACAAAACACCCTCACCAAGTACAGAGCACATTGATTTGCATATTTCAGCACCGTTTTCCCCTTGTTGGAACTCGTAGAGAATACTGGGTTCAATATGCACTTTTTGGTGGCTCATCTAATTCAAATTATTTTGTAAGGTTAAGTTTACTATTAAATCTTTACCTACTAGTTTTCACAAACTATAAATCCAACACTACAAAAACGTAGAAGAGGAGAATTTAGTTAGGTTTCAAATATTTGTACAAAAGCGCTGAAATAAAAGACTAAAACTTTTGCAACCACCTAATATACCGTGGCGCCCAGTCTTTCTGGTAACAAAATGCACCGAATGCAGCGAGTGAACAATCGATGGTAACTCGCTTCTGAATGATCTACTTTGTATTCTAATTAAAGATTCAGTTTCAGCATCAAATTGCGGTTCTTTCCAATATAATTTCCTTAGTTCTGTTCAAAGTTGACTTTTGATGAGAAAGAGAATATCTCAGATTCGCGGAATTATTATAGGGAATATAAGTAGACCACAAAAGGCATTCGATAATATCGTTATTCTGCAGCTCATCCTTAGTTGATGGATTGTTGTACTTTTTACTGCCATGCTCTGTTAGCAGTCACCAAAGTAGTGCCCACCAAAGGGCAGCATTAGTTTCTGTTGAATTTTGGGAAAACTAGGACCCAACAACGAAGGTTTTATTTATTTATTTTGTTACCTATCGCTTCTCTATTGATCCGACAAGTCCTGCGATGGCCTTGTGGCGTAGGTCATACGAAGTGGAATTTGCAGCGTAGGATCGGTTCCATTCAAGAACCGAAAGGCGTCTCCATTTCTTTCTCCTTCTTCTTGCCAAACTCGTCCGATCGAATGCTCCGCAACAATTGCCATCCAAAATAGCTGTTTGTGAGTGAGGATAGTTAGTTGAACATGACAAAGTGTTTCAGTTAACAGGTAAAGAAATTCCCTCACATAAGAACAGTTTCTCTGTGACGAGTGCAAAACGATAGCCTAAGAGCATAGAAACAAAGCAGTTTATTCGCCCAACACACATAGCTTACTTTGGCTGTTTTTATACAAAAATATATAAAAATTCACCTAACACTAATCATTTACTGGGGACATTAGGTGCTGTCGTGGCCTAGTGGTAGTCGTCGCCGTGAAAGGAGGATTGGTCACGGTACCGATCCCGCCCTGTCCACTTTTGATCTTCTCAGCTATTTAGTAATAGCTGATTACTTATTGTGCTCGTGTGCAATCCCGGCTGAGGTACGGAACAGGCTGAAGTGGGGGTTTCGGCTATTCGCGACACAAACAGCACACGACCGAGCTAGCGGTAAGTTTCGATGCAGTTGGACGGTAGGTTTGAAAGATTCCGAGGAATGTAAGTTTATTGGTGAGTGTTTCTCTCTATTTTTCAGGGCTTCCTTGACCCGGGGCTTTGCCTCAGTGCTCTCAAGAGCCGGGGCTTCGCCTCAGTGCTCTATTCCCACCTCTCTTTCGGGAGAAGAGTGCGGTAATTTTGGACGCTTCTGAAGCGTTCGGCAGTTAGGTGCTGGACTGCTTCAGGAGCTTATTGGCACTCATGTGCCAAATATTAAGAAGTAAGGGGAGGTCATGCAAAATTTTTCAATGTTCTAAAGTAAACTAATCAGTTATATTAATTTATATATAGATAAAACCTTAGCTACCTCTAGGCTAAGGTCTCCAAAATTAGGAAGGATACTGCCCCAACACTTAAAGGGTATAGGGTAGTATTCCCTCCAAAAGACCATATCCTACCTTCCCTTTCCGGAAGGTAGTTCTGGTCGTGTCCAGCCACTAGTACTGAGTGGCTTTCGAAGGGCTTTTGAAGCCCGAAGAAACTAGAAAATTCAAAAATATAAACACTTTTCGGCTTCCGTACCTACCGCTGGTTCAGTTTTTGCTGTCGAAGAATAGGAGACGCAGAGAAAAAAAATTGGGCATAGATTCGCTTTTCCAAGGTTTTTCAGTGCGACCCGTTAGGGTCCGAAGGCACATGAGTGCCAATAAGCTCCTGAAGCAGTCCAGCACCTAACTGCCGAACGCTTCAGAAGCGTCCAAAATTACCGCACTCTTCTCCCGAAAGAGAGGTGGGAATAGAGCACTGAGGCGAAGCCCCGGCTCTTGAGAGCACTGAGGCAAAGCCCCGGGTCAAGGAAGCCCTGAAAAATAGAGAGAAACACTCACCAATAAACTTACATTCCTCGGAATCTTTCAAACCTACCGTCCAACTGCATCGAAACTTACCGCTAGCTCGGTCGTGTGCTGTTTGTGTCGCGAATAGCCGAAACCCCCACTTCAGCCTGTTCCGTACCTCAGCCGGGATTGCACACGAGCACAATAAGTAATCAGCTATTACTAAATAGCTGAGAAGATCAAAAGTGGACAGGGCGGGATCGGTACCGTGACCAATCCTCCTTTCACGGCGACGACTACCACTAGGCCACGACAGCACCTAATGTCCCCAGTAAATGATTAGTGTTAGGTGAATTTTTATATATTTTTGTATAAAAACAGCCAAAGTAAGCTATGTGTGTTGGGCGAATAAACTGCTTTGTTTCTATGCTCTTAGGCTATCGTTTTGCACTCGTCACAGAGAAACTGTTCTTATGTGAGGGAATTTCTTTACCTGTTAACTGAAACACTTTGTCATGTTCAACTAACTATCCTCACTCACAAACAGCTATTTTGGATGGCAATTGTTGCGGAGCATTCGATCGGACGAGTTTGGCAAGAAGAAGGAGAAAGAAATGGAGACGCCTTTCGGTTCTTGAATGGAACCGATCCTACGCTGCAAATTCCACTTCGTATGACCTACGCCACAAGGCCATCGCAGGACTTGTCGGATCAATAGAGAAGCGATAGGTAACAAAATAAATAAATAAAACCTTCGTTGTTGGGTCCTAGTTTTCCCAAAATTCAACAGAAACTAATGCTGCCCTTTGGTGGGCACTACTTTGGTGACTGCTAACAGAGCATGGCAGTAAAAAGTACAACAATCCATCAACTAAGGATGAGCTGCAGAATAACGATATTATCGAATGCCTTTTGTGGTCTACTTATATTCCCTATAATAATTCCGCGAATCTGAGATATTCTCTTTCTCATCAAAAGTCAACTTTGAACAGAACTAAGGAAATTATATTGGAAAGAACCGCAATTTGATGCTGAAACTGAATCTTTAAGTAGAATACAAAGTAGATCATTCAGAAGCGAGTTACCATCGATTGTTCACTTAGTGCACTTAAGTGCCCTCGATGCAATTGGTTACTAATAATTCTGATCGCCACTGTAGCTTCCTATTAAGATATCAAAAACAATGTTACGTTATTAGCTGGAGAATTTACTAATTCTTTAACCTATATAAACTACAAGATATTCTTTTATTTTTGTTGAGAAAGATTTTACATCACTTATATAAAATAGGTAAAATATGTTCTATAGGACCTAAAAATCGAAAGTTACATTTAGAACTCCTAACACTGCCATGCTTGTGGGAAAACGCCCAATGAATGTGCCAGCTTACTACATGAATAGTTATTTTTTAACTGATCTTGTTTTGTTTTTTTTCATTCATCAATACTTTAATGCAATTGATCTTCTTAACATTGCTTGAATATTTTTCCTTTCGTGTTTGTCGCTTCCAGTTCATGATTGGATATCTGCACCACTGACTGTCTTCTATTTTGTACGGTACTTATTATCTATTAATAATTTGAGGATGACAAGTGTATCATCTTTGAACAATATTTTGTCGTTTGCGTTTGTATTAACGAAGATAAACAGCGCAGACTACCAGGATATCTGAGGACATTATCTAGTCCCGTATTTCCCACGTTTTCCAAGCTTTAGCTTCACTTCTCAACAGGATAATGTTACCATTGATGACAGTCGAAGCACCAAGATTTGACTGAGGAACGGTGGCCTGGATACGCTGGACTGGTTCTCGTCCTCTTTGGATATAGATTCAATGGAGAATCTTTGGGCGATTCACGTGAGCGGGAATCCTACCGACAACGGTAAGTTTGAAACCGTCAAACATCTCCAATTAGCAAACCGTGGAGCAAAGTAGACAAAATTGTAATTGGCAGTTTAGTTAACAGTGCATCTGAACGAACGTTTCAGGTTATTAATAAAAGTAGCTGACTATTTGTTAATTGTTATATACATTGATTATTATTATTTTTATTGTTAACAATATTTTAATAAAGTATGCTATCATTTCCTAACGCAATGTATAAAGCAATTAATTCTGTTAGAGACGTACGTGCAATAATTTTCACTTATCGTAACTGATTTAGAGCGATGGCTCTCCTTATATACACAAGTTCAAAGAATTTAGAATATGGAGGTACAAAAACTATGCAGATCTCCTGGAAATGAGTGGTACTAAAAGTATGCTAATAACACATTTAAATGTTACGAGATAATGATTATCATCTCACTCAACATGGCAGCATGGATATCCATGGAAATCATTATTATAAAGTATTTACCCCTCTCAGCAAAAAATATCTAAATTCTCTTTTAAACATGAACTAAACTTATCTTCATATTTTCAGCGACAGTCTGAATGCAAACCAGTTATTGTTACTACACATGTTGAGTGGTGAGATAAAGAATATCCATGAGCGATCTCTAGAATATTACAAGTAAATTGACACATTAAAGTAATGCATAGTAAACGACTAGAGTAATCGTTTTGGAGACGGGAATAGGGAATATTATTGACTCGGAAAACTCCAGATTTATAATAATATCTCTGAATGGGAAAAAGCAATGTTGTCCACAAGTTACTGGAATTAGTTCCATATACTATATTTTTGTTTTGACTATGGTATTTATATCTATACATTCATAATATATTATTAGAGCATGTAATGAAATGAGTGGAAATATAATTTTTCGTACTGTAGAAAATTTTGAAATAACAACCCGTTTATTTAAAAAATAAAAAATATCAGAAAATTAATTTCGTGAGGCACTTTTTGCAAAAAAATAAAATAAAAGACAATGTAAGAGTAAAAAGAGCGAAGAAAAAGAATTAAATTTCTAGCTGATGTCATTGATCAGGCTCCCGCATGTAGTACATCCAGTAAACGATATTGAAAAGGGTAAAGACAGCTGGAAGAAATAAGTAAGTTAATGAAATAAGTAAGAAAAGGAAACGAAGAAAGTAACTACGCACAGGGGAAAGCAAACCGCGCTGCCTTATCAATTGAGAGCGCTTTTCGCGAATACCGTAGTGCTTTGTACATGAGATGCGCCGAATTTTTGTTGAGGTGTCCATAGTATTTTGAAGGTCCCTCCTCATACTCAGAGTCATAGTCAGCAACTAGAAATATCTTTACTATTTTTTAAGGTTTTTCAATTCTCTTTTTCAACTCCTTGTTTCTTTCCCACTCTAGTTTTCCTACCTACGGTATGTTTAGAGTAGCCATACTGCATTTTTTCGGCCATATGGTTATACTTGTTTGCTCTCCGCATGTAGCTGTTTACCATTGCAAACTCTAGTAGCACACCAAATATGAATAACATGCACACTAAAAAAATGGATAAATACCGAGAACTATTATTATATGAAAACGAATAAACATATTTACAGTACCTCCATAGAAATAGTCTATGGCCTTGGCATAGGATACCGGGGGAAGAGCATAACGGATTCCATTGCCCTGGAAACAAACAAGTTTTAAACTACATAAATGCATAGAAAAACAGAAAAGGGAATGATAGACGGAACCGAATGATTACGAGTAATACATGGAAAAAAATTATTAAGCAAAGAGAGAGTAAAAATAAACCTGTGTACTTAGTGTTAAAAGGGTAGTGAAAGATAGGGATACCCTAGCCGGGACGGCTCTTCTATCAATCCAGAAAGATACCCAGGAGATAGCCACGATCAATGCAGTAGGAATATAGCTCTGGATATAATATCTACATGAACTAGAAGGGATTTCCAAGTATAGAACAAACTATGTTTTGTGTAAAAAAATCACCAATCGTTAATCATTTGAATATCCATAGAAAAAAACTATTCTTACAATTTATAGTGAAATAAATTACAATTAATTAAAACTGTAAGTGGAAAAGGCAAAAAAACTACCTGTACTAGATGGAATCCTATAGCTCTTTTTAGATTAATCATTCCCAAAAGACAACTGAAGTCACCTGTAATATAAATAAAACTAATTGTTCCAATATAAATATTTTACGTTATCTTTCAATTGTTCTTTTATTCCTGTCATCTCTTTGTTTTCGCTTTCCAGCTCTCTTGTGATGTCAACAATATTGTCCTAACCCAGCCTGGATGAGTTTGGAGTTATTGTGTAGTGGAAAACTCCATTACAGTAGTCGTGCTCCAGAGACATAATGTGGTACTCGGGCAACCCAATCTCAGGATTATAACGTATTGGACCGTCCGAAAACCACGTTGCGTTCATCTCACCTTTTACATGAGCATCTAAAATAATTCACGTATTTGATTCTCCCAACATTTACAGTATTCCCATCACTACGATTGGGTGTTTAGGCTTACATTATGAAAGCAGACATGCTGTCTGAATCAATATATCACGGTGCTACTATTTTGTTTTCTCATTCCTCACTATCTTTTAATAAATATCTCATAACTTCTCCCCCAATCTTTTTTCTATAAATCGAAAATACGAATAGGTTCTGTTTGCCGCATAAATATCCTTGGACGACTCCTCAATCGACGGTCTTCCATCTGATCTAATTTGGCTACACAGCGATTCCCTCAAGGCCAGTATATGTTACACCATCTTATTTAGGAAGGAAAAATCTTTTTTTTTTCTCTTTTCTCGTAAAAATCCATTTATATTGATCCATATAATGTTTGACATGTTTTCACCTTAAATTCACAGCAATTTTCGTAGGCTTTTGGCATTTTAATAATTGTTATTGTGCAAAGACTCTTAAAGAACATCTATTATAAATCTTTACGAGCTGAGCCACGGAATAACGAAGTACTTTAGTTCTTAGTTAAATTTCAATCAGCTAGAAACCAAAACTGATCATATATTAGATATTCTTCACAATGAAAAACCTTAGTTGAAACAAAAATTAAAATTTACGTCAGTAATTGGCTAGCGTTAAGTAGTCTTAATAATACGCTTATAAAATATTGACAACAAAATAAAATGAATAATTGTGACTAAAGTATGTCATAACAAAAATAATATTTTTAAGGTAATAGTCATTTTTTCATATTGCCGTAAGATAAATTACTTATATTTCCTTAACGATGCATTTTTCATATTTGTAGAAGTATGATCTAGGCTATTTTTTACGGCAATTCATAGATTTCGTAAAACTGCAAGGGAGCTGGAGAGAGGCTCAGGGGAACGAGGCAATTAAGGTTCAGAGAGGCGAACGGATAGATAACAGAATCAGAAAATAGTAACGATAAAATTCTCTTGAAAATGATATCCATAATTCGCACTACAGATATTTACAAGCTATTAAGGTTGAATATTTGCCTGTTACAAACTACTTTATCAAACGTTGCTCCAGTGACGCCATTTAGGTAGTTATTTACGCTTGACTGTCGATTACTCCCGAATGATGACGTTATTATTTAACACCTCCACATCGGAATATCGTTGAGTAGCTTTGGATGATTAGGCACTAGCACAATTACTAAAATATCTATCATATCTTGGCCATAATATTCTATTCGTTCTTTATTGTGTGCTGGTAATTCCGCCTGAGTTGTACTACATTCCTAGCCTTCCCACACTCAAAAGATTTCAAACTAGGAATAGGTTCAGCAGATTTCCATTTGATTAATAGTAATTGCGTATTTTTGCCATAATTGTATGGTGGAGGCGTATGACTGCAAGTAAACACTTCCAATGGAAGAATTGCGTAACGAAAATGATGACTGCTGACAGGAGAAGCAAAAGGAAGTTTTGGCTCCAAACAAAGATCGACCTCAGAGCTTAGCGACGCTGCTATCATAAGTTAGTTTGCATAGGGTACCAGAAGCAAATTACACGCATCTATTGCCAATGGCTGTCACTTACAAATCGATTTCACTCCCAAAGCATTCGCAACTCATAATGAAATGGTATTTCAGAAATGATTCATCTTATTTACTTCTTCTATACTACCGTAAGTCCAATAAATTTCAAATTTCCGTGTATATATAGAGTAGTCTGATTACAAGGAAATATGAAAATCTAGAAAAAACTAACAACTGATGATTTTGATCAGGCAGCTTTGACGATCGAGAGGATAGTCTTGAAGGTTGAGGTGACAAGCTAAAAAACACTAATCAAAATAATAGAAAATTTGAACAAAAAACATGTTTCTCTAGTTTTTATCTTTTTAGTGCGGTAAAACAAACAATTTACTAAATAATGGCAAACGAAATAAGATTCAGATCAGAAATTGGTGTAAATCAGACTTTAAATAGACTCCATATAAAAAATGTTTTCTCTGTATCAACGTTAAAATAGAGTATAAATAACTGAATGAAACAATTAGTAGTACTTTGGATAGATTTTATATACAGTCACCATCTGTGGGAAGTTTTTTGTTGCATCTGTACTAATATTAAGTTGTATGTCAAGTATGAAATGGTGAGAGCAAATATACTTAGTACATGCAATTATTGGTATTATTAAATGTACCTAGGTTGAGAGTGACCCTTGTTCCATAAGATATAATTCCATCTGGAGAAACAAACATATTGAAGTTATGGACTGTGACTTCATGAAAGTAGGCTGTTCGGGCATTAGCGAAGTACAGATCTGGCAGCCAAATCTTATCCAAAATAGATTTATCTGAATGATTATTGTTATAGATTGTTTTAAAGATGACCTAATGAAGATTTGTAGCGTGACCAAAATTTTAAACAAGATGCCTTTACCATCTTATTTATCACTTCAATTCAAGAATAAGGATATAGTATACAACTAAATGGAAATTAGATGTGCTAACAACAGACCATTAATAAGCATGTAATCTGTTCCGTTATGTCTCATCCTCGTGTCCTGCCAACTCATATAAAGGTACAGATCCATGTCGAATGTCTGAATAAAGTGGTGTTTTGAAGAATATTTATTCTAAGAAAGCAAATAGGTCTGATTAGAATCTGACCTAAGAATAAAAATATTAACAATACAATTTCCTGCTGAACGATAAATATAGGCAACCCTGTAAAAATCTTTTATGTCTAGCGAGAATCTCTCTGCTTCTTTTCCTATTTCGATTAATGCGTCTGTTTGCCAATCTAATTTGCTTTGTCTTGTGCTGTTAGTACGTCACTCCAACTATTGGTGATTATAAATATGACATAACAGCCTTCTTAAATCTGATTGTTCCACAAAATGAAAACAAACCATCTCAGTAGAGCGGAAATTTCCAAGACTCTCCACATAAAATCCTACGTGGACGTGAAGCGGAGAGGAGCGATCGTTGCGTGGCATGGCCTTTTCCTCCAACTGAGAGTAGATTGGGTGTAGTGCACGACAAAGGTGGAAGCTAAAAAATTGCTTCCATTTACCCCTCTTCTCTGTTTATTTTTTAGTAATTTATTCTATTAATCTGCTTAATGTATAATAAAATATTAGTTACAAGTTCTTATGATGCCAAATACACTTTCATTTGCCCGTAAATTAAAGATCAAGAGATGTCCATTAGTATGGGCTCATTGGTCTCACAACTGGCAATACCCTGCCATAGTCAATACGTGAGAACGGATGATGAACAAAAAGTGAGTTGAAGGAGGAAGGATGAATACAGTATGGAACTTGCTCGTTCCACAATTTCTTCATGTATACATAATTAAATAAATTGAATTTTGAATAAAGTTTTAAAATGGAAAGATTTCACCGAATAGGCTTAAGCTACACACTAATTGAAGAGAACATCAGTGTTCCAATATGTTGTCTTTCACTGAGTACTTACAATACTGTTCCAAGGACGCACAGGAGTGGAGGGCGGAGAGAATTCATCTCACACTGCGGGAGGCGGGACATGAGGGGGTGTGTCTACATTGCTGGGTGGAATCTAAATAGCTAAATCAGGTCAACCATGCGTGAGGAAAATTTAATTTCAAACAAAAAAAATTATGTCGTATAGCTTTATAATTTCTAAATAATTTTTATTCCTTCATAATCTTGCTTGCTTTGAAACTAATTAATTTAAGAATGGCGGTGCAAAGGAAAACATGAGTTATTACTATTCTTGGATGACATTAACTATTAATTTTTACGGCCTAATGAATAGATGAAGTGGTTTTCAATAAATTAATGCTATGAATAAAATATATGCTAGTAGAAATCATTGCAAGAATATTCTAAAAGGGCAATAGAGTTAAAACGAATGGATTTAATACAGAATAATAACTAAAAGCAAAACTGATGTGGAGAAATTAACTGTGACCCAAACACTTGACAAAAGCAATTTACTATTAAACGTTATTATCAACTAAATTATCTTGTATTGAGCAAAACGACGTGTTAATCAGGAATTAGTAGCTCAATTCTATGATATCGCTTTGTCCTCATGTAATAGAGCCTAACTATATCCGGTTGCATGACTGCACTTGTCCAACAAAGATTAGATTTGCTAATTAAGTTCCTCAGTTTTACTTTCAATAGCATATGTGAGCCTATCCTCTTTCGCTAGAATACAACAATTAATATGACTATACATACCAGGAAACATTAAGCACAGTCAACTAGACATTACAGACATAGAAGACAGAAGGTGAGAAAATCTTTTGAGCATTCGGAAATAAACTAAAACCTCAAAACCATCAGTCAAATATGTATTTTACTACCACTTTTTATAGAAAATAGATAAGAAGAAGAAACACAATGGAAATCCAAAAAGTCAACTCGGTCAACTAGTTAACACTCCGTACGAAAAATATTGCTTTCGTAATGACACTGAAATGACGAGTTTAGCCTATTAACTGAAGAATCATGATATAGAAAAACATCAACCGAAAGTACGTCTATACTTCCAAATACGGAGGCTAAAATATTGACTAACGTCGAGCGGAAAAAGCAGAATCACTCATGGATAAATAGTTGAAAGGCATTAAATTATAACCGTTTTATAAAAGAACATTTAGAAAAAGTAACAAAAGTTAGCTATATCATATCTCTAAAGTGTAACTTTCAGAGGTAGACTTCGAACAGTAAATGATGAAGCTGAGGATGACGTCTCCCTGGAGACACTCATAAGAAAAACTAAATAGTCATTGATAAGACACTCATGTCTGGAAATATGTGATACGAGCAAACAACAAGCGCGAAGAGGCAACAGCCAAAAATAAGGTAGATTAAAAGGAAATTGTATTGAATACGCCTCGTTTTCAACTATATTCATCAATTGTCATTTGTGCTTGACAGTTTCCGCGTGGCGGTTGAAGCCGTCGGTGTAGATAAACTACAGTTTTCTGTACTCAATATTGACGTCTGCAACGGTTATGTGGCTGAAATTTGAATGCCTAACTCATTCGAAAGCCAGTTGGTGGATGATAAATACAAAGGGCCACAACGAAAACAATCCGTGGGAAGAGAGAAGTATGCAGTTTGGAAGGCTTGCGTAAGGAACACCAATAAACAGACATCTGGGAAAACAAGACATTTTTTAGCATAATGAGTTAGTTGCATCTTCAATATATTAAAATTTTTGGAAACATTAAGCGTTTCGGTTCTCAAACCTAAACTCAAGCAAACATACTCAAATAAATTACTCATTTTCACATCTACAACCTAGAAAGACTAAAAGAAGTAGTGATTACATGTAATGTAGATGACAGCCTTTTTTAAACCACTGATTTCAATGACCATCTTGACCATTACGAATTATTGCGTCTTTTATTGAGTACAGTACGCTTATAGTATTTTGAGAAAACAGTAAACTAACACCACGTAGATTCTATACGCATGATTCTCATACTCTGTGTCATAGCTACGCTTGTTCTCCATTTTTACGGTAATCATGAATTCTGACACCCTAATTACACGTAAAAACGTCCTAAGCGTAGATGTGGTATTTGAGAAAAAGCTCGAGGTTTAAATGGTTATAGCAGCGTAAGAAACCACTTTGATGTGAAGAAAACACTAATTTATGTTTTTTACACCAATGTCAAACAATTAAATAATTATCTAGGTGTTCAAGGTTTTAAACCAAATAGTCTATTTATTACTAAGGTGTTTTAAGAGTGAAAATCCTAGTCAGGACTTGCTTTATGAGCTCAAAAATACGAATAGATTATGGAGGACATGTAACGGATGAATTCCAGTAGCATATAATTATCATAACTTAACCACTAGCAAGCATTATTAACAGTAAGAACATATAGACTTACTTCTTGATAAAAACCATATTCTATTAAATATTCGAGCTACAGAAAGCCAATAACGCTTTCAATAAAAGTTAAAGTGGATACATCTTGAAATCTAGCGTACAAAAAAAATAATTATGTCATAATCGATTGTGAAACGCATGCAAATGTGTTAAGTAATTATCTAAAATTCGCCGAAGCCAACAAATGCTTATATAATAATTCCACCAATTTTTATAGAACTTTCCTATTTGAGAAGAAAATATTTTGTCAGAATTACACTATTAACAGGAATTATTTTATAAAAATTCAGAAGAACAATTTCCAACTTCTGCTTTTCAGAGACGAGCACATTACTGTATAAACATAAGCCCTGAATACGTGTCACCTTTGAAAAATGCAGCTCGGTTTTATACCCGACTTTTCTAGAGCATGAGATTAGCGGATAGTTAGATATTGAAAGAACAAGGGATTACAATGAATTGAAAGTAACCAGATGAATAAAGATAAAACAAGAATAAAGTAAGAGTTGTAATTATAAAAGCAAACGGAATTGGAAAAAGCGAAGTATATTACAAGTAAAACATGCTTTTCTCAATTATATATAACTATATCTACATTATCGGCGATGTAGGTACTTTCGAGACGAACTTGGATGACCGACATCATCATCTCTTTTAGAGGATCCAGAAGAGATAGTACGTTTGTCCTAAAACTAAAAAAAATCATACTAGTTGCAGGAAAACAAGGAAAAGGAAAGATGCATGGTGAAGTGATAAAAAATGCAGTGAAAGAGAGTTCACTAACATATACTTGATCAGCACGTTCCTCGCTTAGATCCTCCTCATCCTCCTCTGCTAAATCGTCGTCCAACTCTGATTCTGATTCCGAGCTATCATCTCGAACTGAGCATGTATATTAATAATTAATTCAGTATGCTTTAGAGTGATGTTCAATATTAATATATTAATAAGTACCTATATACTTCACGTATTTTCTAAATAAATATAAGATTTGATGGCTGGAAATCGCCATCAGTATTGCCAATTATTACTATTATCGTTTTTATCATTGTAATTGTTACTACTACTATTATTGTTATTATTATTCCTATTCATATTACTGTTGCTACTATTACTGGTATTGCTATTATGAGAGCTATGAACTATTATAACTGGGGACATCAATAATTCCAAGGATTTTAGCAAACAACAAAGATAATAGTGGTTATTTAAAATTGTAATGCTATTTTTTAAACATAATAAATGTCGCTAGCCCGTTTTCTTTGTATAATTGAGGTGGACTAATTGTGATAACTAATAACAGCGGAAAAAGCATTGAAAGCAGCCAGCAAAGAGAACAAAATCCATTTCAAGCCTGAGGTCCTCACTGTTCTTTGACACTGAAGCTCCAAAAATGAGAAAAGCACGATGAGCGATAGTAGTACTTAGGTGGAAGGGTTGAGCTGAAGAGCAATTAGCACAAAAAGAAAACAACGGTAAAAACACAATATTAACGACTACGACACCAAACAATAAGCCTAGCTATAAAGAACAAACACCAAACCGAATTTGCGAAGCAACCACATAATGGATCTTAATTTCGACTTTTTTAAAATATATCTCTTTCACATTCCTCATAAATGTTCAAGCTTGTTACACCGAATATCTTCTCTTAACTTCGGTTTTTTCTTTTTTTCTTTCTTTCTTTCTTCCTTCCTCTCTTCTAACCGAGTATTCCAATCTTCTGTCCCAACCACCGTGCCTTTTGTACAACATCGTCCTGCATCAGTTTGAAACACATAGCTATCAGTGCCATGCCAAAAAGTAAATAAAGTGCGCAAACGACAAGTTTTTCCTGAGAGCCTTCATCCAGAGCTTGACCAGGTACTATATCACCGAATCCGATAGTACTGGAAAGAACGAAATACAAAATTTAATAACGAACAGTAATTCCTTTACTCTTAATTTATTCGAGTCGTTTTGCAAGAAAAATTTAAATGAATTTTCTATTTTTTACTAGATTTAAAAATTCTATAATTAATCCTTCTTAAAATGATGTTCACCTAAGCGTGATGAAACAATAATATGCTCCATCGAAAGGATTCCATCCTTCCCACCAACTAAATAATACAGCACCACCTGGAAGCAGCACAAGTGTCATAATCAATTAATAAATTCGATAAGTTCAAAAACTGTTAAAATGGTTGAAAATTATATTAGTTTAGAAACACGCACCTGAGATGAACGCGAATACAATACTGATCCCAACACTAACAGGCATTTTTTCATTTGATCGAGAATAGCCCTATCAGTATAAATTTTTGTTAGAGCTAAGCATGTATAATAAAACCAAAAATTATTTCATTCAAAGGCTTACGGAGAAGGATTGTTAAAAATTAACTTTACAAATATTGCTAAACAATTGAGTATTAATTTACCTGTCTTCTTAAGGAGTGAAGTGACATCTCGTCTGATTTTTCTGATTTATCGGAACGATAAGAGCGACCGTCTAGTTCTCGCATTCTTACAAAGATAGATTTCAAGCGAATTAAAATTGAACTAGTTCAAAATCTGGATTCACCTTCTAGACATTGAACTATCCAAACTGGTTTGTTTTTGAGGTACACCATGGTTGTAAGGTACAGTCTGTGGGCCACTCGAATGCCCAAGAGGCTCACGAGAAGATTTACGATCGAGATCATCCTCGTCAGAGAATGATAACTGCAATATCATACCATTCATATGTGTTCCCCAATCTCATATTTTTATTAGCAGATTTGGCTATCTACCTGCACACTTGTCTCCTCCGTTTTCTCTATATCGCTTTCTCCCTTAACCTCGTCCTCCCTACTCCTCGAGATAACCACATTAGGTACTGTAGATGTTCCTTCATCGCCCCTTCGCCTTCTAAAATACTTCCAAAAAAGTTAATCATTACCTAATTTCTAAATTCAAAGTTTGCAAACTAGTTATTATTGATCTCTACGTAAAATCTGGCATATGCTTTAGATACTAAAACATAAATTGGAATGGAATGTTTGGCCAAAATGTTCATAGAACAAAATTAAAATCTTAATTTTCGAAAGAATAGATCAGACTTTGGATTTATTACCATATATACTTTTCTGCCAGCATTAGGAATACTATGGAAGATTTGTTATAAATTAACACTATAGCTGCTTCAACTATTGTTAAATTGGCCGAGAAATGTTGTTAGCTAACTTACCGCTTGTCGTGGATTCCTGTTACAGCATCGTAGACTTTCAAGTCCAATCCGTCATCCTGGTGGGCTCGCACCAACACACCTCCTGGAAAATTAGCCGCATACCTGCTTGTTGAAGAGAATTTGTTAATTAAGAGTTACTGATTATTACTGGTTTTTCCCTTGTAAATATTTGTACAACTGCCTTTGTATTCCCTAGCGGGACTTTCCGAAACGGCATGCCTATTCCTCTTGCGGCGATGTTGCCTTTCTTCAATGTCATGTAAATACATCTGTTCCATGTTCATCGCAGTATTCGACTTTTGTAGATTATATCTGGTTAAAATCAATATTCTAAATTTTCAGTTCCAAATCATACTCACAACTTCTTAGTTGGAAACATCAATTGGTTAAGAATAAATTTAGCACTGAATAACTTCAAAATAACATAGCAGTAGAGTTGTATGCATCTTTCGCCAAAAAACGAAGAACATACCTCTTTGGATATGTACTTCTTGACAAAGTTCCGTTGGGACTTCTGCTGCTTTGACTTATTTTTCTCCGTCCAGGTAAGGAGATGGTGTCAAAACGTGGAACATCATATCTTAATATACATCCGAATAAAGCAAGTAGCCAATTTTTCAATAAATATATTATTCTTACATATGTTATCTAAGGGAAAAGATATACACAATTACAGTTTATTTAATTTATTTAATTAATTGCAGATATTAGAAGCTAACCTCTCAGTATTCCTTCCAAAGCTGCGAATGCTTTTATTATCCGAATACCTTCCTCGACCTCTGTTAAGAGAGGCATGTCTACGAACAGTATTATACCTTTGATTTGAACGAGATGATTGTGCTGGAATATAGGAGACTTATATTTTAAAATGCATCAAGAAGGAATCATTTTTATAATTCTCAAAAATAACAACATTTACGAGAAGAAAAGATGCACATGCCTCTTCTAATGTTGTTAACTGCTGCATTGGGGTGGTATCGAAAGGATAACGCAGCTCTTCGAATTCTTCTGCGATTCTTTTGCCACTGACAGTAGGCACAGCATACTTTGAAATAAATGTAGGTGAAGATCTGAACTACTTCGAAATTTGAAATGGAAAGGCTTAGTTATTTGAGAATTTTCAAAAAAAATTGACTTTTCGCCCTGCTTAGTTATGATTCCTGGAAAAAACCGCAAATCAAACGCTTGAATCTTACGAATCCAATTTCTAGAGCGTACATTAGACAGACATTGCAAGTCTTGTTTACTTATCAATCCACTCTCCATTGTTAACCTATTCAATTCCACATATAATTAAGTCGTTTGTCTTTGTTCATAATCGTACCTGTGCAAGTGTCTCTGCAATGTTAGCGAGACATAGAAGCATAAGCGGTATGCCAAGCATGGCGTACAGAATGGTCATCAGCCGACCCGTATCCGTTTTTGGACAAATGTGACCATAACCTAAAACTGTCCATCACTGAGATAACCAAGCTTTAAATTCTCATATTAACCAGATTTGTTTTTACAATACTTGAATTTTGTGATAAAGTAAGATATACACAACATATGTATGCACAATACATAAGTAAAACACCTAATAAGGATGTATTAGGAAATTATATGCCTACCTATTGTAGTAAATACGGTAATCGAATAAAGCAGGGCACCAGAAAATGTCCACTGATATGTGGGGCGAATGTCGTCGTGCTCGTCATAGCCTGACAAGAATCATTATATGTTATATTGGCATATCTAGTTCGAAGCTAAATCTATAATAGGAAAACTCCTACCTTCAAAATTAACAGCTTCGACAAGTAACTTCTCATAATGTTTAAGCAATAAATGCGCCTTGTTCTTCACTTCGATTTCCTCGATTACAGAACTGTTGTTTATGAATGTATACAGTTCATGCACTACCTAAGCATATTCCTTATTTAATAAATATTTGCTTCAACTCCTGTGTTTCACCCGCATTCCTATCTTATCCTTTCTTTATTTACATTCCATGTGTCGTTTTTAATGTGTCCCTGGAACTCCATCTCCTTAGGATATTCTATTGCCTGAAACATGAAAGCACCCAGAACTGCGTAGACAGCGACCATGAAACACAGTCCCACATGAGTGACAATGAATGCCGACGCCTACAAAGAGAGGTAATATCATAGGACATGCTAATTTCACTGATATGTGCTGAAGTCAAATTCACTTCAGGTGAACTTTAGATGAAGTCCCTCCCAAATTTATTCGCTGTTCGGTAACTGTTTCACCACCCTTCTATGAGTGTTGTTTTCTTCGTTGTTTCGTCTTCGTCGCATACTGCCATTTCACCCGAGGGACTTGGAAGTTTTTGGCAATCGATCTCGAACCGAATAAAGGGAACAATGCCAAAGATTCTCTTGATATTAATTATATTCTTTAATTTTTAAAAATCTATATAATTATTGCTTAATTCTATAACGAGAATGTATTTCTTTAAAACCTTCTTGCTTACTCGAACAGCGCTTTTTGAGCTTTTAAAAACAACAATTTTTCTCATTGTAAATAACGTACTCTTTTAATAAATGTAGTAGTTCTCAAACAGCATGAACGAATCTCATCCCTCATTGCGAGATAATAATATCCAAGAAATTAAAGACACTGCAAGGGTGATGTTACATAACGAAAAAGCTGAAAAATTCAGATATATTAAATACTATATAATGCTTAAATTGTCAAGTTATCTAGCAGATGTTTTAACGAAAGAAGATTCGCCATAAATATCTAATATAATGCACAATACTTATTATGATTTTAAAATAACTATTTACCAGATTATGTTCTGATCATTAAAAAAAACTGTTAAAGTTCGGAAGGCTATTTTAACAAATTTAAACTAACATGCATATAGAAGAATATATGGCAACATAGAGAAGTACTATTTTTTGACGCATATAAAAACAATCGATAATTTTATAGACAATGTATCTTTTTCAAAGTGGAGGTGACGTTGCTTGCATGCTTATGAACGCCATTAAAAGACTTGAACGATTAGTTTTGTAGATTATAAGTACATTCCTACCTTCATTAACCGATTTATTTATTAAAGGTAAGAAAGAATTGATTTTCCTAATTGGCAAAATAAGTGAAAATAAACAAACCAAAGTAGCACTAATTCCAAATAAGCTTCGACTAAAATACGAGAATAGTGGTCTCAGTATATCCCCTAGGGTCCGGAAGAAGAGGCGGATAGAAGACATCGATCGGCCAGACGAGAATGGGTTGATAAAGGAAAAGAGAAGAGGGTAAGGAGGAAATTGAATGGAATAAGAAGGCTGAAAGTAAAAAAAGTGAGACACAAAAATCAAGACAAAGCTAACACTAAGTGAGGAGAAAGATGTAATTAGAAATAAGAGATATAATACAAGCACAGATAAGAAAACTGGAGGATAAGTAAAATCTGCTGAAAAATAATTACGAGTTTAAACTGAAGACCAAAAAAGTATTTACATCTATTGCTTGAACCATCATCCGACTCTAGAAAGCGAAAAGTTCTTATCTTCGAAATGTAAATCTTGCTTTGTCTCTCATGAGCACTTTGTTTTATACGTTCTTCATATATATCACATGTTTTTAATATTTTTATTTCACCTGGTGGTTGACAAATATATAAATAGCATTCTCAGTGAAACGGTTCATCTCTTTCATCGTCTCACTTATTCGCTACAAATAGGTGAAAATGAAACTAGTTCGGAAAAGGAGAGAGGACAAGTTATGTGCTGCGAAGCCGAGTTGCATGTTTGTCAGATTACTTGATTCGATACTATTTATTCATATTTCAACAACTGTTTTGCCGATATTTCTTCCTTTATTAAGGTGCAAAGTAGTGGTTTCCTTGTATGATTCTAGGAACAGGGGCTTCGCAATTTGGTTCAGACGATTGAATCGTTACATTCACTGTCTGTATAAAATATCCAACTCCTGATCGAAAGAAGTCATATGAAGCAGTAGCTGCCACACAGTCAACGACTCTAAACTTAGAAATAAACAGGGTGCCAGCTAAACACGCTAAACCAAATCCTTGAGAAGTTATAATTTTAAGATGTCATGACTATCGTTTAGTTGGAATAAAATTCTATGTCTCTTATGAAAAATGGTTTTACCTTTTGAGTCGACTGAAACATACATGTGGTGTCAAACACCGTGAAACATGTAATGTCCAGTGTTCTTCATTGATAGCCCCCATACATCTATCAAAGTCCTAAAAACAGTTTCTGCAATTATTGGAATATTTAAATTAAAAAAACAAACGATAATAGAGGGAAATAGGCACGACAAATTAAGTCATAAATAATTGCCTCAAACGACTCTGTGGAGGACTTATTCAACGGCACTTCCCTCAATGCCACAAAAGTATCTTCCAGTCTTTTTTCCCACTGTCTAAAAGATAAAAATATGATATGAAAGTGGATTAAATATTATGAGATAAAAGATAAGACCTGTTAAGTAGAGATGACAAAGGTGTCATGTCGATCGAAGTTGGAGAGGGAACGACGTGATGAGAGTGCCGTAAGTGATAGAAATGTGCCTAGAATATTTTCACTTTTTAGTTGGAACTCTCGGTCTTTATACCTGTTTAATAGGGTCGGAATCCTGGGACCCCCGATTCCCCGAATCCTGGGTCATACCCAGCTTTTCCAAAATCTCGAAAATCCGAAAATCTGATAACTCGACATTTTAATCTCGAATGCCAACCCGACTGTTGAATTACCTGTCTGCATGGAACTCTAGTCTGAACATATCCGAATCGGTGAATGCCCGTTTCGTGCATGTTCACAGAGTCAACTCGACCTATTAAGAAAAATTTTAAGTGCATTTTTAAACATATGGCTCGGCATCTATAAATTTCCTATGAAAGATAGGTATTGATATCTTTTAAGGCTGGAAAATAGATATTTACAGAAGTACATTTTTTTGAATGTAGATTATTTTAAACTACTGAAAGTCCCACAATTGACGAGAATATAATGGAGACAGAAAATGATGGGCACTATCCAATGACTATGGATAATACAAAATTAAGGGAATAGAACTAACTAGAATTAACAACTACTCGAGTTTTCATTCTCCAGACATTGCAGTTCATCTTACTTTTTGACTGTTGTAAGAAATTGAAGTTAAAAGAAGAAAGAGTTGTTTCTTTCTGAAAGAAGATATACATAAATCAGATAAAAACCTAGAAATTGAAATGTTTGAAAAGATTACCTTTTCTGAAGGTAGTATGAACTGCACATCTCTGTGTTCGAAAAGCAATGATCCTGCTTGCGGATGTTCAGCAAAAATACTCTGTAATACAATGTTTAAGTAAGATTATATACCTTAAATAAAAATAATATTTGCAGAAATCAACGAACTCGTATTATTTCTATATTTGTATTATGTCCAACTTGTTGTAGATCGGTGGGCAGAAGCAGATCGTCAATATCTGTGAATACAACCATGTCGGCCCATGGCTTTACCAGGAACAAGCAATTTACATGGGATTCTTCAATTCCTGTAATGGCCATGATGCGTTTTTAACACAAATTCAACCAAAATAAAAAGTTGATTAAATAATAATGTAACCTCTGCTGAGTACGAGACCGTTGGGATTTGAATCGGAAAGTACAGGCCATTTCGGCCAAGGTCGAAGGATTACGAGACCTGAATTTGTTTGCTACTAGTATGACGAACTAAAATTGGAATTTTATTAGCACTTCTAATCCAATCTTGGTGAATGTAACATATTAATCCACTTTTTTATGAACAAGATTTTTTGACCTTTCTTTACATATTCGTTTAGAATACGATAAGTGGATGTCGATGCAGATTGTAACGGTACGATGATTTTCGTTGCACCCAGTGCAATCCATGATTCGATACCCGTCAGAAGAATCTCCCAGTCAGTGTAAATATACATCGGCGCTACACACACTACCAAGTCGTGCCTTTTTTCTCTTAAAGCACAATTTTAAATTTATCCTGACCTATTCCTTCATACTTTCTATTTTTTAAATCTGTTTACTTATTATTTTTAAACGTTTTTACTTACTTCAAAGGTTGATCAGGAGCAATAATCATAGAATCCTCCACAGATTTTGTCGTTCCTATCCTGAATCAATAATTCAAACCTTTTATTGCACATTAGTTTATTTTAGTAATGTAATAGTAATGTATACACTTATATAAAATAAACTACTCAGTTGAGTAAAGAAAATAAAACTAGATTTAGTAGAATGTACATCACATGTACGAACTTAATAATAAATAGCCATAATAAAACTAACAAAAAGAAGGAATTACCTAAATTCCTTGAAAGTATGAACCTCAAGCTCGCATTCAGCAATGTGACCAGCCCAGGAGCAAATATCGGATGCCGCACGCTTACCACGGTGAATCCGTTGTACAATTGCGTGAGATACTGAATGGAGATATGACAAAGGTATGCCAGTAGAATTACTAAAGAAGGATCATACGGTAGTTAAAAATTCTGCATTATTGCATAGTTTCGGAAATGATGCGGAGCATGCCACCTACCGAGATACCTGTTATCAGGTTGTTTTGAGAAACAATATAAAGGGTGCTCCATTCTACTATCTCCTAGAAAGTGTATAACCTAAAAAATGTCCCGTTTTGAAATAGATTAAAATATAGAAGAGTAAAATATTCAAATTTTGCAAAATACTTTTGAATGATAGAAGTCACTAAAATCTGTGAAAAAAAAGTAGAAAAAGAGAAACTAGAAGAGGAATGAATATTCAAATAAACGAGTACCGCATATCTTCCATCACGATTCTGTTCTTTTTTTTGTCTCCAGAAAGAACCCAATATTATTTGTCTCGTTCCTAAACCACTAATTCAATCAAAGTTTACCTAAAATGTGACACCCATTTAAATTGACTACATATTTTGTACTAGATATAATAACTATTATTTTATGAGTACCAACTGATCTATCATACCAATATCTTTCTGAAGAAAAGTGTCCCCTATATTTTTCATTGACCACATATTGATGGTCCGGTTGTACCAAGCTAGACCACAGACTATGCAAAGAAATAAAACTGCAAGACGAAATACCTGCGAAATATTTAATATAATCAATAGCACTACTCTCCTGTCTTCTCTACGAATCCTAGCGACATCCAAATGTTTTATCTTTCTCTCTTTTTCCTTGACTTACCCATTCTGCTATTCTTGAACAACTTCCCGAAATTCGTCTCCTGAACATCATATCACTAAGTTGAGTCAATCGTCGCATAATAAATCGATAACAACTTCTAGATTGTTTCGGTAGAAAATCGTTCTACGCGTGTAGAGTTGTCGGGAATGAATGTACTAGATAGAAGATCCGATTGGAAAAGAAACTGACCCATATGATGCTTATCTTTCCGAATATCCTCCAAATTAATAAAAGCTTAAAACAAATCGAGACTGAAATTAGGAACGAATTCTAGTTACAAATTACTTTGAATTATTTCTCTATATGTCTTTAAAAACTTATAATTAAGAAAAAACATGCGATCTTCACATTCTAAAAAATTATCTTTTAACCATTGAAAATTAATCCGTTTGGGTAAAGACTGTATAAAATAATTAACTTAGAGGTAAGAATTTAAATAATACCATATTGTGCCACATCGATAAGTAAGTCCCACTAATTGATGATATAAGTGATGTTGCCATTTCCAAACTTATTTAACTTCATGTCTTCTTTTAAATTAGTCTTCAACAAGTTACGCATCTAAGTAAAATTTAAATAACTTAATAATAATGACAGAAAATATTTTAACAATAGGTACTCGAGTAGATACAATATAAACTGTGAAAATTAAGCTAGTATTTCATGTAGGAAATTAGTGTTGAACTCAGAAATGATTAAAAATGTGTACATTGAAATCTAGTATCACATCTTACGAAAATCAGTGAACAAAAAATGTATGAATAAGTCATATTCTAGTAATTTATTTTCTCTTTAATAATAGTGTCACTATTATCATTCTTATTGCAGTAGAGACGAACACTTATCTATTTTATTCCCCCATCTTCATTCCTTCTGCACTTCATCTTCCTAACAACTGCTGTACTCTTTCTCACTCCTCTTTTCCCCAGAGGCATTCCATTAGTCCATTATTGCATCTCTTCGTCAATCAACCTTCTGAAACATATACAGATGAAGGGCATGGCCACTTTAGGATTTCACAACCTATACTATATTCTTTATTTTAACTTTGCGTAAATATTATAAGTTCTAACATTTACGATCTCTTAAATTTGTTTAAAAAATACTCTTCAATAGGTATCATAAAAGAATAATCATCTAGAATAATTTGCTTTCCTGCTGGTTTATACCTTATGAATATAGTTTGATGGTATATGGTAGCTGAGAGAATTACAAAACAAATTAAAAACAATTTGGACGGATGGACTAGTCCTCGTATTTGTCTCGTGATCACATAGCTTTTCTATTTGTGATTATGAAGTTTGCCGCTTATTCTTCCAACCGGTATTTGTTTGCTAATTATAAGTGAAGCCATATATTCTCTATTAGAAATACTGTTCATCCCTTTACATCCTCATGTTTCCAGCAAATATTATTTTATATATTTCATATATAATTAAATTAAACCATAGTCTACTAACCACTGTTCCAATTTTCCTTAAATGTTAAGAATTTCAAGTGACTTAATTCCTGCAAGTTTTCCCAAAAATGTATTGTAAAAGCTGGATAAATTTGTCTCAATACCGTTATTTTTTATAGTCTCATCCATTATATCTTATAATAATAATTATTATTATTTATTGATCTTCAAATTGTATAAGGTGGTACAATTGAGAAATCTTTTAGAGAAAGAAAAATGATAATCTAATACAAAATTTTTTCATGAAATATTACTAGCGAAGTTTCTATAAATAGACCACAATTTTATAATTTTTATCCACATTCCATATATCAATAAAATTAGACTAAGTTTGGTAATCTAAGTTAAAAATTTTAAGTCACTCATTATAGCATATTCCGTATGCATCTGAAAATTTTTTTATCCAATTATATTAATTCCCATGGAGAATCAATCCCAGTGAGTAATAACAACTAAACTGGTCTTATATCATTAACCAACTAAAACTCCGGGATTTTTGTACACTAAGATATGTTATTAATTTCTTTTTATTAAGCTGTTGCATTATATTCAGTAGTAGTGCTAATATAATTGCTAAATAATGGAAATTCCCATTATTTGTCGGCCGTTAGTACTTATTTCTTCAATAGTTGCTAATTTCTAGTTCATTTGTTTACATTATTTTCAAATGCCACTTTTGTGTTTCTCTTCTTTGCACACTCTTATACATGCGTAAAAGACCCTAATTCCATGCCAATCAGCGTTCCGCCCATATAATGGCATAAAGTCGGTTAGCATACCATATTGTCCTCTTCTCGAGGGAAAATTCGAAAATCGTTACAGCCAGCTGTCTGAACTCTTTCTATCTAGAGATGTATATTCTATTAATCTTCTATAAACACTACTTCACCTAATTTGTGTTGTTCATAATAGAGTAATTTATCATTTTCATTTAGAATGCCAGAACTTGTTGAAAAACGAGAGGAATTATATGGGGACGCAGACAGTGATGAGGAAGAAATTGGTGAAAGATGGTAAATTTATCACCTCTCCCTATTTTCTTCTACTTATAATATAATATTCTTCCTCACTAATTTGCTACTCAAATTTCATCTGAGAGTATTCATATCTTATCCCATATCTTCACAGTGATTCTGTTACTTATTCCAGATATGTGAATACCTACATTAGGAACCTATTAAATAATTAGTCTGAAATATCTAGGTTGTCCACCATTAAAAATTACCCATGGTTAATATAAGATAACATTGTTCATGTTATATATCTTCTATCCATAACTTACTAGTAATTTTTTCCACTAATTTTTCTTTTAATTCATACAATGCAGTTTGTTAAGTAAAAGAATTATCAATGCGTTAAAATCCTTCTTTTTACAGGTTTAATTAGTTTTACCCAAGGTTTTTTGTTCTTAAGTATGTATTTGTTTCGTTAATTAGCCAGTGCGTTCTGCTATATACATTTGATAATTCCCTTCAAGAAGTCTACTTTAAATTCATCCATACGTTCTTTATCCCACATCTTCTATAATTTTCTTTTTAACTCTAGAGCCCCACCGTATGTTGTTTTCGTCAATGAACCACTAATTTCTTGCTTTGCGCTCCTCTTGACCTTCTCTATACGTAGTTAGCCTTGTTTTTATGCAAATTTTTTTCAGTTTTAAACAAAAGGCTAATTTCAGCAAATCTGCTTTTGTCTCTTGCAATTTTATAGTTATAAATCTACCCATAATTCCTTTGAACCCATTTACTAATAATCGAACAAATTATATCTCTGAGACAACCAATATCCAACAAAAAAGGATGCGTACTATATTTATTTTCCAAAATAAGGTGTCATTTCACACCGAGAATATTTGATGTATTATTTCTATCTTATTTCTCTAATGTACTACTATTACTTATTATCTAAATATTTCACTTTTTAAACTAATATTGTTTTCTTTTTCTTCTCTCATAGGTCTCATTTCCCTCACTACCTACTTACTTAAACCTGTGGCCAGTAATTACAGCTATAATCATTACTCATTACGACGCACCGTCAAACATATTTCACGTAAGTCCTCTATTTAGACTATTTCTACATGCAAAATACTGATATAGTATCAAATTCTTATTCTTATTATACAATGCTACAAAATCTAAAATCACATTCATATCGGGGATTTAGACTCGCTTAGCATGAAATGTAAATAATCGGTGGAATTCTATCTCTCCAAAATCTATTGGCATTAAATGCATGAGCAGTATGATGGATGCCCCTAATTCCGTCGATATGCCACGCAACACTGTCTCACTTATTCAAATGCTCAATGCGTGGTACCAACCCATAGTACTAATTTACTACTATTTTTTTAAGCTATTAAGATCTGGGATTTTAATAATCATTTATAATGATCGAAATAAATGGGTTTTAGGTGGATATATTGGAAAAGTGCAGTATACACCTTTGAAAAGCATATATTTTCGTGGAAATGGCTCTCGCTTCCTTTGTACTCGTTTGCATTATTCGTGATTACCTCTCACTTCTTACTTGTCCATTCTAGAACACTGTAAGTATACAAGTGTTCATTTGTCCTCTTCCACTTCAATTATGTACTTATTAGCACGACTAATTTCCCGTTAGCTAAAATTTTCTAGAATATGATTGTGCCACATATATATGCTTTTAGTGTTGTTTACCCATTTTATTTTAAATAGTTTCTTATGCAGACTTTACTAGTAAATGAAAATGAAATATTAATTATTGCGGCCGTCTCTCTGTTCAGTGCACATTGAACTGAAATTTCAACACTTCCCTTTAGCTTTTTAGATTATTGTGTCAATAAGTTTCTTTTAATACCGCTATTCCTAAGTATTCCAAACATTTCAATGAAGTTCGAGCATCTACTTTCGTGGTAGAAAATGCTCTTGGTTTTATGCATAGTCCTTGGGTAACCAATGCCTAGTGCCATTTCTACCTTCTATTTAATTGATTTTATCTGTTCTCTATACTTAATATATACCATTGTAGTTGCCCATTTGCTGTCAAATGCCCAGCCTCATGCGCGATTTCTGCATTGTTTCAGGCTAATATAGCATGCAAGCTCCCTTATATCCTCTTACTATCTACGTCTCTATATTCCCGTGCACTGGCGATGTTCTCTACCCGTCTGGTGTCTGCGGACAGCGATGGTTTATATGTTTATGGCGCTCCTTAACGCTTTAAAACGGCTGGTTAGAAGAGAGCAGTACTTCTAGTTACTTTTTTATCTGTTTGAATTAGAAGATGTACTTTATTTACTCTTTCCCTACTAATTTTTGGTTTAAAAAATATTTACCAATAACTAATTACATTAAATACCATATTTTATGTAATAAAACACTATTGATTGATTGGAAAATGTTATTACTATTTAGGTATTTTTTCCACTACTAATAGTTGTCCTTTTCGTTAACATGTGTTCTTCAATAATTGCTGAAATTATAATATTTTATTTAACTGAATTGTACAACTTATATTTAAACCACTAGAATAATTAAATACATATATATATATATATACTATGTATTTATACTCTTTTTTTTCAGCATCTCTCTTCTTTCATCACTGCTCCCAGTTAACTCGTTACTGTGGTATTGCAATTCCGGGCTTGTTAATACACTAGAAATCTCGACGAAGGTAATTGGACTTCCAGAAAATCTCTCTTCAATATTTGAGAACGAATCTGCTACGGAGGACATATATTCGAAGGTTTACAATTATTAATGTATTATTTATATTAATTTTACGGATTCTTTATTTTGCTTTAAATTTCTTTGATAATCTACTTCATTAACCAACTATCATCCATCATCCTTGAATGGTATTTTGTTCTATGGCGTGTCATTTTATTACAAAGACTATCGTATCAGACTGGTTAGGTATGACTCAGAAGTCATATAGCCTGCTTCCCGTGTTTCAGGTTTATTTGCATCATATAATTACCTAAATTGTACTTTATCTATATTCTGTGTTCCACCAGAAAATTCACAGTTACTTTTTAAAGTTTTAAAAGCCAAATTCAATAAGTTAGTTGCATTAAGAAATTTTGAGTATTATTTTTCAATATTGCTTTTTCGGCTAGTGGAAAACATTGAGGTTATGTTTCATATATAGTGCTGTTGTTAGAATCGGCTGCAATATATCATTTTCTCCATCCAAATTTATTAAGCCTTTCATGCGTTTCGAGCCCTTATTCTTCGCTGTTCTGCCTATTAAGGTAAGCAAAATTGTTTCTTATTGAGTGAATAATAGGTAAAAAATGTTCTAATCTTAGCACAAAAAGTATGGGAGGTAATTATATTTTCTAGAAAATATAATAGTAATGGCTTTTCTATCCAAGTGTTTAGTAGGTTACATATTTTGCTAGAAATATTTAAAACTATATATTATTTAGTTGCAAGATCTGATTAAATAGTTAATTACTGTTAGATCTGTACTCTCAGACTTATGATTTTTTCTCAGATCACGAACATGTGTAGATGAATAGGAATTACTTTTTGGATAATACTTAGATTAGATAATTAATTTCCCAGGCCTAAGTTTAACAAGAGGATAATGTGGTTTTTAACTCACAATAGTATATACTTTTCTCTCGTATCTTTTGTTTAATTCGTCTCGTAGTCTGTTGCTTGTTTAATGTTTGAGTGTGTGCTATGATCTAACGTTACGCCTGCTTACCGTCCTCTACTAAGTGATTTCCGTTTTTAAATTATTTTATATATACTCAATAAACTTCCTATCATCACCTTTTAACTGTCTATTCAGTTCCACTAAATAAAATTATTGTACAATGTTTGTAATACTTGGTAATGATACTGGCATTCTTGCCAATCAATATCTTTGTCCTCCATCATCTAACCAATCTTTAAAAACGAGAGATTCCTGAGCGCGCAAACTATTTCAGTGTGATCCGTAGTTGTGAATTGATTGAATTCAGTAGGTTGCAGATTTATCTGCTTCCTTTATATCTTATTTCTATTTATTTCCTATAACTTATTCTAAACGGTAGATTATTGTTTATCGTAATTTTTCTATCAATGTAACTCGTTTTAAATCTTTAAACAATTATCCATTACTGTTTTGCTATAAATGCATTCTTTAATGTACCGCTTCATTATATTATTCTCTCCTATAACTTCTAAGCGTGTGTTCGCTGTTGCCATTATTCTTTTCTCCATCTATTTCAGATATGTCAGCTGTCTTGCCGTTTTATTTAAACTAGTGAATCACTTCGTGCTTTTCGCCACCACTTCTTTTCTTTCTCATTTTAACCTACTGTAGTTGAAGAAAACTATTTCCCTACTACTGATTTACGACATTTATGTGATATTTAGAAGTGCTAATGTATAACGAATTGAATAATTTCTCTATATTTCCTGATAATTTGCATTGTATTTGTTCCCCATGTCGTTTCTTTTCGTTTGTTTTACTCTATTTGTTGCAAGTGCTTAGAGGTAGACATGTCTCACGATGCGGACCTTGATTCCCACAAAAATTAACGGGCTTTCGCATACATAATTTTGCTAGATAGCTGATTTTAATGCTTTCTTTGTATGCATCATATGGTTATGAGTTACGCAATCAATCAAAATATACGATAAACACCTAAATAATCATTGGTAATGCAAAGTCGGAACAGTTACGTATAATGGGGTAAAAATTAATAAAAGATAGCACAGTTTTATATTCTTTTGTTTATCTTTGTAGTCCATAACGTTAATCTTGGGTCACATTTGTATTTCTGCTCGCACTTGGCACATCTGGCATTTTTTTGGTTGCGTGTCTAACAGCCTTCTGCTGCTACCCAATCGATTTCTGTTCGACTACTTAATACTTCTTAGATCTTTAATGAATTTTAATATGATTGATGAATAACTCAAATTTTCTCCATCCTTGGATGCTATGAAGAATTGGTTTAAGGGAAATAGAATTTTGTGGCGTGCATAAAAATGAATCACTGCAGCCAACCACATTTATGCTTGAAAGGAATCTTTGGCTCTAAGTTTTCCACGATATCCACACATTATCTTTCTATCTCTTTATTTCCTTCTGTTAAATGTTGCCTATAATTGTCATTCTTTTTTCCTTTTTATTAGTATTGTGTGCGATGGGTGTTTTGTCATCTACATTTTCTTAAATTTTACTTACATATGATCTATGACTCCGTTATATGTATTAATCGCCTTGATTAACAGTTATTCATCCCATATGCCATATTTAATACTCATGTACTGATTTCCATTCTCTTTTTCGAGTTTTTTCGAATTTTCTTTAACATTCCATTTTTTATGTTTCTCTGGTCCGGATCATTTTCTTCAACTGTTTTAAAATTAATTGTTTTTTTATTACTAGTTTTCTTCCGTTGGCAAGCGTTTGTGTAATTTGATCGGTCGTATTTTATCAGTTAACCATGTATTAGCACAGATATTACCTATTAGAAATGTTTCATATACTTATGTTACGTTTTCTCTTACCCCTTCGAGTATTATGCGAGGACTAGTGAAACCAGTTTCAGTGGACTCGCTCGCGAAATGAACGTTATGTATTAGCACTACTGCTAGTTGTGGTCTATGCTTGACTTCAATCTTTCCTCTTTTTGGCTACTAAATGTTGTAAAAATGGTCAGAATAGCATATTGTTAGACATACTTTATAATATTGATATAATATTTAGTTATCATTTTTTATGCACAATCTAATTTCTATTACAGAGACTTCTACAATATTTTAAGGTCTTTTCTAACGTTTTTATGGGTTTTATTCTGTGTTTTTCTGATTATCTCCAATAAATAATTTCTTGTAGAAAGTAGCTTATTTTGGTACATTAATTGCATATGATTTTAAAATTAAGGTGGACTGGTTAGGATTAATTGTTTATTAATTATCTAATTGTTGCTGAAGTAGTGCATTAATTTATTGCTTAAACTAATAGCACTAACCTAGTAGTATTACATTTGAGTCTAGTGATGCTGAATATTTTGATAAAAAGATATTTATGCTGACAATAAGGTAGTAACTAATATATAATTTATTTAGTTATTTCTGGAAAGAAATATAACTGTTCCTTTTAATTTCGTTCATATAAACAAATTGATAATGAAGTTGTTAGGTAGTAAACATCTGCAACTGTTTACGTTAAGGAAACAATGCCTCATTTATAAAGAATTTGTAAGTTGACGCCTCCAATTACATGTTTTAGATGTCTTCGGTCATACCTTTGGGGGTCAAGCCACGCCCTCTGGTACCCCCCAAGCCACCCATTGACACAGTCAGATATAGCATGAATAATATCAAAGGTTAGCTTAATTCATTCCGTTTTAAAAATTATTCTTGTTATTTATTAAACTGCAATGTTGACTGAATACTAAAAATCTGAATTTTAAGTATTATTAATTATTGGTTTTCTGCAAAAAAATTTCTATTCACAGCACTCATTGTTGTTTCATATACTCTTAAGTTATTATTGCTATATTTTTTCATCGTTTTTGTTCTTCAATAATTTTCAAGTATTTTGTAGGTGGTTACGAATTCTTAAATGCAGTTTACATTATTTACGGTGTCTTGAATTACTCATCTCATTTATAATTGTCTAATGTATGATAGTACTTTAAAACGATGTTTATTAGTTTAAGCTTAAATAGTTACCATAGTGCTTATAATGCTCACGTTTAAAAGGCTGTTCCTCATTTTCCTTATGCTCTTAGATTTAGGTCAAATAAAATATTGTCGTTTTTTCGCATAATGCGTGGAAACACATTGAGATAACTAATTTAAATGGTATATTATAGCTATAATTTCAATTTTTAATAATAGAGGTAGCTTATACGTACAGTTGCGTACTGTTTTTAATTGCTACCTATAAAATATTACTTATTACTAATTTGCGATATATTTGTGTTATCTGTGTAGGAAGGTCTTTACACTATCAATTATCTTAGCGGTGCATTCATTCATTGTGTTAGATTAGTAGCTGGCTCGTCATGTTTGGCTATCGAGCCTATAGGAAACAGAGAGGTGACTATTTTATTGCTATATACTATTTTTAACTTTAGGATAAAGCTTTTTATGTTCTCAGAATCCACTGATTGGCAGCTGGATGAAATCCTTGAGGAGCTTCATGCTTTGGAAACTCAGCTGAACTCGTCAAGCGGAGATCAGTTGTTACTTGGTATTCCAGTTCTTCCTACTAGCTCATCGCAAGAAAGAATGACGGCTCTTCCACTAAAAGATGACTCTACTATGGTATGAACAACTTCTAAAATTAAATGTTTCTTTACTTATAGGATATTTCGTTATAAGGCTTTAAAACTTTTGTTCCAATATTTTTTAAATATATAATTTACCTTTAAGACCAATGTAATGATCTATTTTTACACCTAATAATAAAAAACATTAAATTGGTTTTATTTAACTAATAGAAATTTCTATACCGAGTTGTTTTTAATATTTATTGACTAAATTTGATCAGTATGAATATTCCTAGACTATGAATAGAAGAAGTCTCAAATAATGATTTTTTTAAATTAGATTTATGGTGAATTGGAAATTTATAGATTTAAACTGATGCCATTTCTATGAGCAGTACGTAAGGCTATATTTATCTGAGTCTTAACTCACACAATGATGACATCAACAGATTGATAGATCAAAATGCCAGGAACTACACAGTTTGAGATTAATAGAGAATAAACAGTCAAAATTGGACAGTAAAGGGGTTGGGCATCGAGTGAAGAACTAAACAGAAGATTAAGAGTCACAAATGTTGGAAATTTAAAAAAAAGCATTTTATATATTATGCATGTGAATATTTATATGGTTTTTCAGTTACATCCATCTACTGAATCATATTTTCATTCATCATGTCCATCACCTGATGGAGATAGTGCATTTGGCGACGCCTCATCAACAGAATCTGCACGGTTTCGTAATTCTGCCTTTTCTAGTGATAGTTGTCGAAACTCTCTGCACACCCCTAGTCCTACACAGGTGAAATGTCATTTTCAATTATAATCAAAAGTTTATTCTATTTTTACTATTTATACGGTGACGTCTTTTATTATTATTATTTCCATTTTGTTATTGGGGTTGCTTGACAATTAAATCATGTGAAAGACCATTATCGCTGAGGATATTACATAAGGAAAAGTGGTAAAGCTCAAGATGCAATTATAGAGAGTGATTAGTAAGGTATAAATTTGTTTGGGAATGATTTCTATAATGTAATTACTTTGCAAACAATAATGCTTTTCTTTTGTGGGCTACTATGTGGATGGTCTTGTGGTTAATAATAAAATATCCATAGTCTTCTGGCATATAAAATACAGTTAAAATATATAAATTATTAATAGTTTTTTTGAGAATGATGTTTTTCTTCTAAATTTTTGTATTGTGTTGAATTTAGATATCAGGGTTCGCCATTGACATATTTTGCTTTTTTTGGGAGAGAATCTCGTATTATTTCAGACTTCTCCTCGAACGACTGAGCAAACTGCTGAAGAAGTGAAAGCAATGAAGATAAAGCAGGCACTAGAAAAAATGAAGGAGGCTAAGGTTTTATTTCCTTATTTTTCCAATTTTTTGTTTTATCTATGTGTGTAATTTATAGGTTATGCGGATATTCGTCAAGTTTTTTGTCCTAGATGGTGCTCCATTGCAAACATTGGTTGATGAACGATGGAATGTAGCTGAGGTGCATTCAGCAACAGAAAAGTATACGAGAGGCATGTAACTGCTTAATTTATACGTTTTATGATTATAGGTAATGCAACATTTGGCTGATAAGCACCACATTACGCTCAATGAAGACCACTGCATTATTGAGGAATTCCCGGAGTTATATATTAGTCAGTTTTTGCAGTCATAAATTTCATTTTAAAATAATTATAAAAAGACTTTGTATTTCATTAGTTGTGCCAATGTTTAAAATGGTTAATGAAAATCAAAGCATATTTTCGACAATGGAATATCTTAAATGCTACTAAAAAGGTGGTTTTAAATATTCCTATTCTAAATAATTAGCTGGATAATGGGTATACGTTAATGATCTTATTAATTATTGGAATTTGGTTGTATAAAGTTTTTAACTGCAAGTATAAAGTACATTTGAACTATATTATTATTTTATTTATAGAAAGTGAGAGTACGAATAAAGTTTAAAGCTATTTTTATTATTAATGTTGTAATGCAGCATTTTGGAACTTGAGCTATATATTGGTAAGAGGCTTCTCCAGATTAAACAATATTTAAATAATATTTGCTTAAAAATACAGAATATTATATGATGTAATCTATACATTTAGAGTTATTTGATTTTTAGGTAGAGTTTATGAAGATCACGAAAATCTAGTGGAGAATATCCAAATGTGGGTTCAAGACTCGCCCAACAAATTATATTTCATTCGGAGACCTGATAAATACCCATTCATTGGTGCGTTTTGTCAAGATCTATATCAATGGCGTCAAGTTAAAAACAAAATAAGTGTCTTATTTATTTTAGAGCGACCGGAACTATATTTAGTAACTGAAAAAACAACCGACTTAGAAGTGCCACAAGGTGATAACTGGACTAAAGATGTGAAGATGCTTTTTGTACAGGTACGGATATAGATACATGCAATTATTAATCTCGTGGTTACTTAATTCATTTTTTAGGAATTCTTTTCTCGAGAAACTGTCGCTCCTCCTGAGTTGGAAGGATTTCTTTATCTAAAATCTGATGGGAGAAAAAATTGGAAAAAACATTTTTTCGTTCTGAGACCTAGCGGACTCTATTATTCTCCAAAAGGAAGAAAGTTAGTAATTACTATATAATGTCAATATATGATAGTTAAACAACTATTTTACCATAACCTTTTCCTTTAGATCATCTAAAGATCTACAATGTCTTATGAACCTACATTCAACTCAGGTCTATTCGGGAATAAACTGGGTGAAGAAATACAAAGCTCCAACAGATTGGTGCCTCGCTATTAAAGCAAGTTTTTAATTTCACTAGTTTTCTTTTTGTCTCCATCTGCTATATAGATGAGGATTTTCAGTTGACACAGTTGCAAATGAAACGTTCACAATATATTAAATATATCTGCGCTGAAGACGAGGCTACCTTCCGTAGGTGGTTGGTTGGTCTTCGGATCGCTAAGGTTTGAATATATTTCGTTATCCTAAAACATGTCACTAATCTTTTAAAGCTAGTTAAATTAAGAGATGGCGTTTTTATTGCAATTCTATAATAGTGTAAATAATTTTTAAAAATTACATTGGTAATGGTTTGCTTTAATTACCCATAAGTAATTTGTATTCATTTTTATTGCTAGAGTACAAGTGACTTTTTTTTCATCCATTTAGCTGATCTTATACATATTATATGTACTGTTTTTTTAGAATGGAGCTCACTTGCTATCTAACTACCAATCAGCTTGTGCGAAAAGGCAAGAAGCCCTTAACGCAGTTCCACTAGAAGTTACACAACCTCAAGTTCCTGCTACAAGTCATCCAATCGGCATGAGTACAAGGGATTCTGAAACAGTTTTCTGTTCTTCTAGTCACAGTGACCTGCGATCTAATTACCAGAATAATAGTAGTAAGGTTAGATGGTTAAATTATTGTGAATAAGGGTTGGTAAATGTAGGGTTGTGATTTTTATTACAGATCATAGTGTCGGATAAATTTAATCATCCCATAAGTTATTCTAAACCGTATATTGTACACTGCCATCTCTAAATATCATGTGTTTTACGTAATATAAACTCGGGAAATTGCAAGATTCAAGCAAAATCATTAACAAAACTTATTATTTTGAACAGTATCTAAAAAATATTCTTACTCTACTAATATTGAATTTTTTTACACCAAAAAATACTTTAAGTATAACGAACAGCCCACGGGCACGATTAAACGAGCTCCAGTTGATGTTTTAAACCGGGTGAGCCACTCATCATTTTCCAGTAGGGGAGGAACACCTACAGGTTAGCTACGTTTATATACTCTGGATAAGAGATAAATGATTGTGTGTACAGTGATAATTATCTATTTACTTATGCCTTTAACTAGTTTCCATAGATATATCTAGGCTCACCAGAGGATGTAGATTCTGACGAAGAATTCCCAGCTCCACCCATCTTCAACAGAATATCCACTCCAATACAAACAGATTCCCACTTAAATAATCAACCAACAATTTCCCAAGCACTGCTAAATCAGTCTTCTACGATAGCTGTCAATTTATCTTTAACGCCAACTGTGATAAATACTCCGTCTACTCCAAAAAAAGCTCCACCACCTCCTCCAAAAAGGTCCGAAGCCACGAGAATCCATACACAAAGTAAACAATCCTACGATTTCGAGGCCACGCTAGCAATACGAAAGGAGAAAATGCTACAGAATTGAGGAATACTAATTCCATTAATTAGTTGAATACATACCATATTCATTTGGAAGCAAATGAATATAGTTTAAAAACCTTTACCTATTTATTTGGTTCATAGGTAACCTATTTTTTCACTATATCTAGCGTATATTTGGAATATCGATTAATTCCCTCGATACCGGTGTATATGTCAACCGTTATCGTGTTTTGAAAGTTATATATACAAATAGTAATTTTATAAGATGTATGTGGTACATTCTACTAATTTCATATTTGTTAATATTAAACAGTTGCCTCATTTCGACCTCTGGGTGTTTTGTTCCGTGTTGGAAACACATTAATAAATTGCTTTGTTTCATCAGTTATGCAGTTTCAGTCACTGTTTATTCATTTTGGAAATACCTTTTTCCAGTCAGCGATTTTTAGAAATTATTATAGTGAAATGCATTTATTTTCATTCAGCACTGTTTTAAGTGGTATGCCTATGACCGTGTTGTGTCATAATTACCCAGAATGCAAATGGTGGCAGAAGAAGTAGAAGTCCACGTTCTCGAAATCAAGAAAGAAAACGCGCGTGAGTTATGTCACGTGATCAAGGCGCTTTTATTTCGAGAGGTAAGTGGTACAGGTTGCACTGTCCAACAATTTGCGTGATTATATCAAATAAAAATTTACAGAACGGTACTTTCCAAGTATCCTCAAAAGGTATGCAAATCATTGTTGATGACCAAAACTGTGAACAGGTATGACAAGTTTAAAATAAAACCACATTACAGTTAAGATTAGCATTGGTGATATTTAGGCGATCGCATATATACAGTGTGAGACTTTTGCTGCATTCACTATCAGGGAACCAGTTGTGAATTTCCGTGTTCCTCTTCACATTTTAACCGTATGTGAATACTTAACCTTGATATGAATTTACCATGGATATAGTTGTTGTATAGGAATGTATGACAATGCTGGAAGGCAACAATATGACTCTAAAGATGACATATGGTGGTTTTGGTAAACCACTGCGATTGTTAATGGAAGAGGATGGCATTGTTGTGCAGGCCAGCGTCTCTACCTTTAATCCCGAACCGGTAATTTTGATAAACTTTCGTGCCGTAATACATATAAACTAGAATTTCGCTATAGTAATTTTAGGTATTAGACTTTGATTTCGATTCAGAGGACATTGCAATGAAGACAATAATGAAGCCAGCGTTGCTTAGAGAAACAATTAAGGTCCACATATATTCTCAATGTTTTCTTATATTTGGTTTTATTTTATTGTATCATTGTAGGAATTCGATCAAAGTAGCCCTACAGTTTTCCTCGATGTGTCGTACAAGCGTTTGTCGTTCATTACACAGGGAGAACTTGGTCGAATAAAGGTTATTGAAGGGATCCATAGATTTTAAATGATGTTACCCAAGTACAATTTTTTCAGACAACATTCCCTAGGCATTCTGAACAGGTCGAACGGCTTGAATGTCCATATCCAATGAACCACCAATACCAGCTGACTCTTATGAAGAGAATGACTACTGCGCTATCAATTTCTAACAAGGTAGTACCTCCACTAAGTCTATGATAGAAGTTAGAAAACGTCATGCTTCTAGGTTTCTCTTCGATGTGATTCTCGTGGTATTCTATCAGCACAGCTCATGATTGATAACCCTGAGCAGCACCAAATTTTTATTGAATTTTTCGTAGGTCTTCCTTTTGCCTGTATATCACTCACTACTTCCACCTTAATGAATTTAGTTTCAGTGTGTACCCGACAGTGAAGATTATGACTGACTGTGATACAGTTTTCTAGCTTATTCATCGTGTTCTTCACCTGACGTCCCAAGACAAAATTGTTACTAATTACGGGTATAACAAAACTAAATCTATCAAAAATTTATCGTGAACTATATTTCCCTTTTGTGATTAAACATCTTACACCGTAATAGAATACATATCACAAGTATGGAGCTTTCAGCATGTTTTCATATCGTAAAATCATGTATAAATGGGTAGATTTTACAATAATTAGAAAATATCCACATTAAACAGTTGGACTTATTTATCTCTCATTCAAGTGAGTATTAGTTGAAAATAAAATGGTGCGAAAAGATTAGTTCCTACATAGGTAATACTGTTTATCTAAGATATAAGATACAAAATATGGGAATGATTTTAAAATATTGTTTTAGAGTGCACCAATATTTTCTGTAATTTATCTTAATGTATTATCAGTTGTGGAAGGCGATGTTGTAGCAGGTATCGTGGAAATAGGCTCGTTTAGAGGATTTTCAGCAAATAGCTAAACATAGTAATGACATTACTCATTCTTGTGTACTACTTCATAGATAGGAGACGAAAACTCCGTTAGCTTTAATTGTGATCCGAAATGCATTAACCATAAATTAATTTTAAAATGAAGATTTACATCAATTCGAGTTGTCATGGTATAATAGATTGGCTCATTAATGACTAGAAATTACCTGCACTTGATTTGTATTGAGTTCGAGCCTAGGTGATTCACAAGATGATTGTACTGAAAGTATTTGTAGTGATACTATTTGTGTTCGATCTTGACTTGTGCACGCTTTGCTTACCTGTTGCGAAGTTCCTTATCAGGTCAACCTGAGAATTATAATAACCCTTAATATATTGTTGGTGAGAATTGTATACAGCTGGGTGATAATTAGTGGCAAAGCTTGGGATCTGTAAGATAAATTGATATTTTAACTATTCGTTAAAAGTGCAGATACATATTAATATAAGGGGAGAGACTGTTGTGTGGCTAGCCATTGGTTTGATTTGGTTTTATATGAGAGAACATCAAATTCTTATACAAGAATCTAATTTAATGTAAACACCTGATTTCCTTCTTGGGAAACTGGAAGAGGGGAATCCAATGTACTGGTTGCTACAGACTGTATTTGGGTTGATGGAATGGCAGTTAGTGACTGCGTTGTAATGGGTGAAGTAGCACCAGAGTGGACTACCACTTCAATCTATAAATCACTGTGTTGATGCTAAATAAGAGTAGCAAGGTATTTTTCCAAAAAACTAAAATAATGTGATTAGCACGAACCAATTCAGGCATTACGGGAGATGCGCATGAAACGTTGACATGATTAAAGATGGATTGGCTCGAAACAGTAGGTAATTGAGTTGGTTGTGATGATGACTAAGATTAAATACATCTATATATTAGGGTGAAAACATGAGATAAGTATTATATCATGCATAAACGGCTATACTTCAAACCTCATGTTGAAATGGAATTGCGGGTGCTATTTGTATACGACCCAACCGATTAATGAGTGATAATGAAGATAGTGATGTTGGATCCAAAGAAGTCCTAAACAACACCTTTGTAACAATGGCTTTTAAACATTACTAGATTGATAACCATTAAAACTATAACTTATAGTATTTATATACTAATATTTTGTATTACTATTGGAGAAAATCTTTGTCATCTAAAGAAAGTGGCTTCCATATCATTACATCAACTAGATGATTTGATTCTTTTTTATTCCCATTAAATGAGCAGGTTTAGTTTGTCATCTAAGCCTGCTATATTATTGAAAAATAAGTAAATAAGATGATACGAGATAAAAAAACCTGACTGGTTAGAAAGGACAGGTGCTGGGGGGTTCGGTATAGTATCTCGTATGAGCTGAGGCAACACGTTTCCCATGCGTGTCACTGTCATTTGATAAAGGCCAGGGATAGATGAAAATAAACCAGTGTTGTCAACGACCAATAGCATATTTTTTAATGACTCGGGTACTGCCTATAAAAGTCGATTTATCTCCTAGAAAAATAAGTAATAACATTTCTAATATATAAATTGTACTTCATTCAAATTTCCACAGCTATCAATTCGTAGGTAGTTGTCCATATAATCAAGTAATCGGAGCCAAATACTGGGGAATGATGGAAGTGAAGCTAGTGCGCTGAAACAAATAATATAACCACTCAGTATATCTCTACGAACAAGATATAAATGAAAATAAGCTTACGAAAGGTGGTTAAGCAGAGTTTTAGCGACAATTTGCATAGCCCTAACGCGTGTGTCCTCCATACCAATTGGATCCATAGGGGAAAATGGTTCAAGTAGCTTCCCAAGAAGAGGAAACAAAACCTTGAAAGAGGAAACAATGCCTTAGTAATGAAATATAACTTGAAAAATAATTAGGAACAATCCCTATACCTCTCCGAAACATGATTCCCACTCAGCTGGACCAAGGTTCGACATATTAGTTGGAAGGAATGCACGCTGAAAATAATTTTTTTTCGAAATTTCATGAAATAAATTAAATAAAGAGCATACCTGAAGATGTGTCAATGCACCTCCACGAACTAGACGACGACAATCACAACCCAGACGGGCCATGGCTTGTAGTAAAGGCCGCCAAACAGAGCACCAAACAAAGGGGACTGATGCATCCACCTATGATCGCAGTAGAAAAGTAAAAAATTTAAAGGTCAAGAATACCTTCATAACTAGAGTATAACCTAAGAAAACCTTGATATCATTAGCGGCCCATTGTGCCAAAATACCAGGAGCTAAGCTGTGAAGAATAGAACAGAGATCTACAAGTTGCAGGGAAACCTGAAACCAATTACACAGAGGAAAGTGAAAAGTAAGTTAGATCAAACTGCTGGGTGACACAGACCTGCTGATAGAAAGCTGAAAGTTGCATTTCCTCTTTACGAACCTCTTGTTCTTCTTTAGCTACATCAGTGGAAAGTTCCTTCTTTAAAAAAAAAATGTTTACTATTAATAGAAGCTGATATATTAATACTGTAATACCTGTTTGCTCTTCTTGATGCGATCATCCACGTGGCTACGAAGACGATTTTGAGCGTCTCCACTAAGTGGTCCGGCTGCGTATCTGATGGTTAAAATAAAAGTAATAAATTAATAAGATAAACAAGCACGAGAAACATACCGTCCACCGTCGAGACTAGCTTCTATCATAGTACGTAAGCACTGTATACAAGATTCGAAGTTATCAGGAGTGACATGTACAGCATCGCGAAGGAGGAAAGAAAGACTGTCACACACCTAATTAATCAAGGTTCTAAATCGTAATTTACAGCAAAACTAGTAGCTATTAATTAAACCATTACTATAAAGTGAAATCAGACTTTTAAGAACGCAGCTGGCTCGTGTCTTCCCAAATTTGTTCTTAAGACGAGTGATCCACGGCTAAAAGAACTACGTCTGCCGTTATCTAGAGATCTTAATGCATCTTCCGCAGCATGTACAGCATCCTTATGATCCAGATGAATCCATTCACGACTATGGCTAAGAGATACAGCACTATCAGCACCAGAAGACACAGTCTCAGATGAGACATCTTAACAGAATCACATTATTGATAATATAAACACTTAATAGAGGTAAAAAAACCTGGAGCATTCTTTCTCCTTTCAAACGGATCATCCGAGGTATATCCCTTATCCTCTGTATGAGGACGCCTTGACGTAGGCTCTCCATCAGAAAATGCAAGACGCTCTCGAGCTTCCGAACAGGTCTGCAAACCGATATGTAAATGCAGTCATATATTTACGATTTCACTTCATTTATTTATCCATATCCTTATTCCACACCTGTTGTGTCAAATCATCAGGTAAAGATACAGCTCCTGCAGCTTCTAATAAGGCGAACAAAATTGCCCAATGTTCTTTTTTATGAACATTTGCAGCGTTTGTTCGCAATAATTCGTGAAGTCCGAAAGAAATTTGGCGAGAGAATACGAACATAGCTTTTGGAGACAACCGCTGAAATTTAAGTAACAGTGACCGATAAATATCCAAATGGCTAGCATTACAGTAAATCTCACCAAAAGAAGCGACAACGACAGTAAAACGTCTTCTGCAACTGTATTATCTCGAAAGAGGTTGCGATTAGCTATTCGTAAAAGACCAACTACTGCCCGCTCAACCAGAAGCTGAATTTTTTGAGACTAAAGTTGTGAAACTGTATTAGAAAAATAATAAAAACGATGAATCAATAATGCACGAAGGTAACAAAACAAACTGGGTTTCTACCAAAACGAGAAGATAATAGCCACTCAATATGGTTACGTACTACTTGCCATACAAGCGCTAAACGGTCCTGCAAGTGATAACAAAATAACTTTTCACTTGTGATGTGGAAAATTCCTAAACAATACTGCTTCTTCAATTTACGTGTTTAAAATTTAATAATTCTCAAAAGTAACGTAATTCCGTAATAAGCCTATTGCATATACCTTATTCTCTAGAGAAATGGAGATAATAATTTCAAGGTAGAACACGAGCGCATCCTCGTTTTCTCCACTTAACATTGCATCCTTAATTAAATAGAGATAAATATCCATAGATTCTTAGAAATTAAACTATGCAGTAGTTAATAATTCACCTGCTTGTGGGCATCAATAACCTCGACGATCGATGCGCTAGCTTGCGTCAGAGCGGATAGCAACTCAGACAGAGCAGAGCTAGTTAAATACTTACTATCAGTAATAAGCTGAGACGGACGACACTCCGCAATAATTGTTGTCGCCAACTAAATACAGTTACAATAAGGGCCGTTCATTAGATAATACACGAGTTTTTTCACAAACTTTCACTGCATTTTGCTGCTCCAATGATAGTTTTTTTTTCTCAGCTTCACTTATTCCTCCTCCAAGACCAAACCATGATAGTAAACCAATATCGTTACGTACAGGTTGTAAATCCCTAGAAATATTGTTTTGAATAAATACGAAAAAAGCGAAGGATGTTTATATGACTAATAATTAATCCCACTTAGTGTGCGAACGCACAAGGGAAACCCATCCCTTTTCATCGACAAAGTCATCCACTTCAATGAGATCGGAAGGCAAAAGATGACCACGGAATAGTTGCAACAAACATTCAAGCATGTATCGCCAACCCTATAATCATAAACCTAACATAATCACATTATTTACATTACATAACTTTAAGTTTTCCACCTCTCTTAGTATATCTCCATTCGAATGCACCAACTGAAAGAGAGTTTTTGTAGCCATCTGGGCCTTCTTATTTTCCCCAAAAGCCAATGCAATTCCCTCGTGATTGCTTGGTAGAAAATCATTCATGTTTCGATGTCGATGTATTTCAAGATTATCTTCGCTACTTCCTAAAAAGTTTATTTATGATTATTCGCGTAATTCACTTCCTGAGAAAATATTCAAAAATTGTTAAGTACCTTCGAGATGATTAGTAAGAGTACTAAATTTGCATAGATGAATGACTAGATTATCAAACACATCTTTCATTCCATAATGAGCAGCAATTGCAGCGCATTTTCGAAATCCATTTAGTGACTTCTGGAACAAATACTTGTTCCAATATCCCTTTTCAAAAATGAACTAAATGCTTCAATTTTACCTGTAAAATGACATCATGTTCTGATTTATCAAACACATAGCTAAGAGCAGCGACAGCAGGACCCCATGAGATTGAAAACAATGCATGATCGTTCCAACCAGTTGGGGCGTGAATAAAATGGCCCTCATTTGTTTCACCACGACGCAGAAGAACCTGTAGTTTTAGTATTAAAAAAAAGTGTTAAGTTTAAATCAGTAGCATTGTTACAAAGTTTAGGAATCAACCGGATAATTTTAAAAATTGCATTTTCATTGTTGGAAAATGTCTCATTTTTAGGGTACAGATGTTGATTATATTGGTGAAAAAACTTTCAGTGTCTCAAAAAAATAAAATAATGGTATGTTACCTTCCAAAGATAATTTTCCTTTACTAAGCCAGCTTGTTCAGCTGGCATCACAATTTCCTCTGACCTAAATAAGTATAAAAAATTATCGCTAATGATATCTAATTATATTATTGTTGCATTATATATTTAATAGAAAAATAAAATCTATAGTCATAGTCAACATCCACAATTTATTACTAAAGTTTTTTTTAAAGCATCTCACTTGATTGCAGTATACATGGTTACCAGCATCTCAGGATCAAAGTCTGCGCCACCATTCGTTCCTGACAAATTTCGCTTGAAACAATCTATCGTCATTGGTGGCTGATTTCGACGTACCTCAAATAAATAATAGAGGAAAAAAGAAAAAGAATTCAGCATCAAACTGGATAAGTACCTGCGGATTGTGTTGGTCCGTATTTAGCATAATTATAGCGTATGATAAGGTAAAAGCTGCATCTACGTGGTTGAAAGGCTTATGATTCGCCTTGTACCATTGCTCTACAATAAAACAATATTGGTAATTTTTACAAGCAAAATCAATCTCAAAATATCAATTTCTTAACAAAATAACTCCCTTAGAATAATTTATACATTACATTGAAAAAATAAAACTTATCAAATACTTTCTTTGAATATAATCAACAGACCTGAAAAGTGTTGCATAACCATACTAATTTCGGCGGCCTCTCCGGGGAGACGGAAGGTTTCCAGGAACATGCGAAGAGCATCATCCAAACGAGTATTTTCAAAGGGGAACGACTTCACAAATGCTTCAAGTACCTTAAATGTGGCGAGTGATAGAAATAACATATATTATATTCTTAAACAAATCAAAAATATAACAGAAAATACTAACGTCAGCATTTCTCCTGCTGCATATATAGTCAGCAATCTTTTTTTTGTCTAATTGTGGATTTGACCGCAACCATGCAACAATACCAGCAGGGTCATCTCCAAGAAGACTCTTCTCTCGTAGAAATTCAATACCTGTATTGTTATAGTAAAGCTAATCTTAATTATAATATGGAAATTATTTCTAACCACTTACCTCTTTTGGGATTCTGGTTAAACAACTCTGTACCGTCATGAAAAATTATTTTCCTCTTCTTTTGATCTATAACCTGTAATGAGTGGATATAAATAGATGGTAAAAATGAAAATATTTGGGTTTAGAAAGGCAGAGTTGTTTATTGTGATTAACTAACTTGTTCCATTGAAGGCATATTGGCTGGGGGAGCATGACGATTTGCACATGGCAAAATAGGTCTCGATAATGGTTCTGTTAACTCTTTAAAAATCCAGATATTATTATAAATAATTCAGTATTCTTAATATTCCTAGATAGTTCTATATGCATTTAGTCGTTTTAAAATATTAAAAACAGAAATCGCCAAAGTTAGTTAGGATTATATAGTCTTATCACATAAAATATTCATCTTATTTATTGTCGTCCTAAAATCTTCCTCTATTCTTCAGACGTACTTAATTTAATTTAACACTGCACTGATATACCAATTGTTATTCTTTGCCTTGTTCAAAAGTCTATAATTTATGACTGAATAAATAAATAATGAGAAAAATAGACAATTTCTTCTTTGCTATCCCTACCTCTTTCTGGACTGCTCTCGCTAATGTCGCTGCTGGAAGCAATAATTTTGCGGCCTATTTCATATCCACTCAAAATAGGAAGGTCTAAGGAAGAAGCTATTTTAGAACTGAAAATAATATTGTTTAGAAACTTCGTATTTGCATTTTGATAAGTATACATATAATTTATAATGATCTCACTCAGTTATTGCTGGCTCTGTTGCAGCCGCTTGACGACAAACACAGTTTTGGTCTATTGTATCGATGACGACGAGTAGTGCATCCAGAGATATCAGTGATGCAGAATGTAAACCAGACATCGGAAATGCATTCTCAACAAGCAATTTTGTCAGTTCTTCGAAGACATTACTAAAATTTCAGTCGTGAAAACCCTATTTTAAGAAGATTTAAAATTTAAATAATATCCTAATTATGGTCATCTTAGCTTTTACGATAGAGAACTAACCTGCAATATAGATCACAATCATAGTTCAGATATAATTCAGTAACAAGACCAGGAATCCGCCACAACTGTACGATGGACTCTAGAGCCATCTCTTTCTGTTCATAAGTAGTTGAACGCTGAAAGCTCTTAAATCACATTTTCTATCATAGAAAATGCAGCACATATTATCTGTTAATATAACCATAACCAAAATAATACACTATCTTAAATCAAGTGTTTAATAAATATATTATTATATAAAAAAATTTCTTATAATTGGGAGCATAGATAGGAATATGGTTAACCACCTCTTCACTAATAACTATTCCCCTCAGCTTATGAAAGTAAGCCTCTAACTGGAACTTAAGCTGACTCCTCATGGATTCGAAAAGCAGAAAACATGCGCGATTAGTGGCTGCAAGAACCGGCAACTTCTCACTTTCGAGTAGCTAAATTAAAAACTATGGAAACATAGAAAATACCCATTTATAATTATACCCTTCTTACGGACAAAACTAACCTGAAGGAGAGATCTGCAAAGATTATCCTTGATCAGTGGCATTAAAAACGAGTAACCTGCTAGATGATCAGCAGCAGCCTAAGAAGAAACATAGTTGATTTTTTTTAATCAATACAGTTTAAAATGCATGATCCAACCTCAAGAGCTACAGTCAAAAGATTCAATCCCAGGATAACCATTGATTCTGTATTTTGTCGATCTAATGGATTGGTCAGAGCAATCAAAAACCTGCCAGGAAAACATTAATCTACAAACAACTTTTTCTTTAATTAGAGACAGCCGATTTGATACACACCTTAGAAGCTCTCTACAACAAGGCAGACCATACGGCATTTGAATACAACTGGTAGAAGAAGAATCTTCTATAGGCTCCTTTCGACCAACAATTGAATGACGAGATAAAACCGCCTTTAAAGAAATTCCTATTGCTTTTCTTAAATTTAATTTAATATTTGTAAATTCAAAGCTCACACCTTTTCAAGAGCAGATCCTTCGCTTTCGCTGTCTGCCTCATCAGCCTTTTCAGCTTCCTCTAATGTGTCTTTTTTATCCTCGCTAGCAGTGTAGCTTACTGTCACATTATCACAAGAAAGATTAGTCGTTGTTAATGTCATATCATAGCCTAAAAGATTGATTTTAATGCAGAATGATCTAACAGTCGAGAATAAATAATAAAACATTCGTAAGTATTTATGAAATACCCATTTTGGCAGCATACAGATCTGATTTCTTGTTAGCAATAGCAGCAACTTCTTGGTTACTATCATCCAAAGATGTTTCACCAACATTTGGCTTAGAAGTTAAAGACTGAACCAATTCCAGATCATCCTCAACAATAATAGTGATAAACCAGCTTTAGTATAAACGTATTTTGATGATAATGACTATTAAATTTAAGCTTATAAGGAAACAAAGTCTCCGTACCCATATTATCAATCATTAATTTACCTGTATATATTTCATGTGTGCAATAATAATAGAATTTATTACCATAAGCAACTTATTTCCGCTGAATGTTTGTGATCTATCAGATTTCACCAGAAGAACGTTAGCTAGTCTTTTTAGTAAAGGTAAAACCCACTTTCTCACTGTCTTCGGTTTCCGTTTTTCTTTTACGCCTCCGATATCTCTTCTCTCCCTTAGTATTCATAACCTGAGGAAAAGTAATAAAAAGAATAACCTGTAGCTGCAAAGATATAGAACTAACCAGCTTTCGAATGTAAGGATGTCTGATATCTTCGTGAAAAGTGGGAAGGCGTGTGAATATAAGTTGAGTCATATCACTGAGTGTTGCTTCTGCAGTTTTTCTCAAGAGCGGTGAAAGATGTTGTTCAAAAACAATACGAAAACATGACTGCATCATGTCACATACTGCTTCATTTGATAAAAGACCACCAGGTGGAGAAAGAAGAAGAGATCGAAGAACCTAAATTTCAGTGAGAAATAAAAACTAACTTTTCTCCATTCCTCTGTCATCCAACTAATAACTCAGTTAAAAAATGCACTTTATACATTCTTATCCAATTCTTTTTTTTCATAAAATACTAAAGCAAACAAGAACATTTTTTATATATCCAGAATCAGTAATTAGTAGATCACAAAACTATATAGAAGGACACACTCACATGTAAAATCTTAAATAGTACACACTCATCGCTGCCACTACTTTTGCCACCGATGAATTTAGTGTGGACAACAGCATATGCCACAGATTCCACAGCATTTGATGCTTTTATGCTTAAAAAATATTTAAACCGTATTCACTAGCTACTTAAAAAATCACGATTTTAAGCCTTAACAACGAACCTAAAATGAAGATAACGTAAAAACTATGTAAATTTTCAACTTTGAAAGGTAAATCAAAATTAACTCCAGACCTGTTAGCATCAATAAGTCCATAGCTAAGAAATTTGGCCACTGACGATAATGCAGCTTCAGTAATTGGTCCATTCGTATTCTGTGCTTTAATTACATCAAGGAAAGGTGAAAGGTATGTTAATGGATTCATATCAGCCAGATCAGCAACCTAAACAACAAAATATTAAATAAATACGGCTCATAATATTGAATTGTTCCCCACCAATATTATATTAAATCATGCTTTTAAAATGCAATAATTCACTTCATTGAGGACTTCCTTTAGGTCAGAAAAATTTCTTAGAAGAGGCTCTGTGTCCTCAAGAGAAGATGGTTGATGAGATAACTGATACTGCCTGTCAATCACTTAAATTTGACTCTTAAAACCACTCCGTTTATTAAATTACATGAGAAAACAAAACGTAAAGCCCAACCTACGAGCCTTATTCAGCAAAGCAACAACCGTGTTTGCCTCACCCAGCACTATGTATACTCCATTTACGGCCATTAGGGTACAGTAACAGCAAATCTCTCAAATCTAAAACTTATCAAAAGACGAAAAATCCCAAATATAACAGAATTATACCACATTAATTATATTAAAAAATAAGATATGGATGACGCAAAAACGCCAGATGAGTTGCTACTATTTAGTAAATGTATATATGACTAATTTTACATAAAACATCAACAAAGGTACCACAGAACATAACGGGAACTATCATTATAGATGGGTAATCAACAAGTTTCAACCATTAAACAGATAAATGGGTGCATAACTATAACGTACTATATGATAAATACATTTCATTGAGCATAAATGTGTATGACTTATAATTCTACAAGTCATAAGCAGAATAAAACTATTAAAGTAAAAGTGACAAAACTAGTTTCAAAAATCAATTTGTAATAATTTGTCTGTATGCATAGTTTCTTAAGAGATGCGCCCTATTTTAATGAAACGTTCATTTATATTTGGTTTTACAAATAACTGCCCAACTATTAGTGACTTAAAAAATTACCCTGAAATCTCATTAAATACTGCGTACAGAACTGAAGCGCTCCAACTTTTACAACGGTATTTCAAAATCATATGAAGAATAAAAAAACTCTGTTCCATAGATAAATGGGTTAAATTATTACTATTTTTATATTATTACTTTCCTGAGTAAACTGCAATAAAGTCATTGCTCATAACTTCTCCATACTGTTCACGTCAAAGCCATTCAACTTTCATAATTTCGAAATTTAGATTCAGTAAGCCCCATAAAAATACTTCATAAAACTCCTTGAACAACCAGCTAAATCACAAATAGTTTTCTTTTTAAATATCTGCATTCTACGAGTTCTTAACAGTTACTATATCTTTTAGACTAGTGATCAGTATTATCGTTAAAATTTCCTCTCTATTCTTCAGTCTGCCAGAACCAACGCGTAGAAACCCAGCCAAACCTAAACTCAAATAATCGATTAATATGGCAACGTCGTAATAAGAACCTTTCAACCATCGAACAGAGGGTATATCTAATGGAGTTTTGTAATAGAGTAAAGCTAAACCAATACAGTAAAATGATAATAAAGGTGAGGCAAATACTAAAAATGCAAGTCATATATCAAAAAATAACACTTAGAAGAACGAGAATGTGATAATACAATTAACCATTAATTTATACTGATTATTTGTTCATATATCACTTATTAAGAAAAAAATAAGCAGTAAGAAAGAATATACCGAGAGAGGGGCCATATACGAAGAAATAGCCTAATTTGAACAAGTCCTTCTGGAACGGGACCAAAATGACGTGAATCCGAGGAGAACATAAGATTGTCGCCCTGAATGAAGACATGTCCCTGTGGAACTCGTCGTGTTGGAAGCAGTTCGCAATCAACCTTGTCACGTTCCTGGTATTAAATGAAATTAAAAATAGTCGTAATTTAAGCTATTAACATTAATACCTACCTTCGCAACGATCCTTTTACATAACAACTGGTTTGGTTCAGTCGGATTCAAACAACCAACAATATCTCCTCTATGTATATTACCACTATTTATACCTGATAAAATTGAAAAACCACGTGCAGCCACCATATATTCTTATTTTATATAGTTATTAAAGTATCGCATAATGTACCAGCTATGGTATGAATTTAGGAAGTGACAGAATATAGTAAAAGCTTACTAATTCTCTCGGCTATAACAACATCTCCATCAAGTATTGTTGGCTGCATTGAAAATCCCGAACAGATCACCAGTTCTCCAACATGAGACCCCATCGTATGAGCCACACAATAAAATATTCCAGCACCCGTTAAATAACGGAATAACTGATATTTGTAGAGAGGCCATTTTCCAAGCATGAATATTCCGAACACCTGTACTTATTAGATTTGTTCATGAATATATTAGATAACTTTCGTATATAATTATATGGACATTAACGCTATAATCTTCAACAGTATAAAAATCATAGTAATTAAACAAAAACAATAATAAAACCCAAAAAAAGCAATTATGTACTATTGGTAAAACTTTCTTATAACATTTACACGTAAAGGTTATCCTAACAATGTAGAAGGTATTCTACAATGCATGGCCAATACCAGCATTCAAAAAAGCTAATATTCTTTCCTATAATATATTTACTAGTAATCGTTTAAAAAATGATGTTAAAGAGTGCTATAAACTGGTATTAAAACCTCTAAAACATCTGAAAATCTTATATAAAACTAATAAATAAGCAAGAATAAATTTATACTTAAGATATCGTGATAATTTCAATCCTAAACTTCAACTAACAATGTAATGAGAATTACATACGGAAAACAAATGAGCAAAAGGGAAAATTTGGCTATGCTCCAAAAATCAATTTTCAACTACAACCACTGTCCCAAATATCTCTAGTATCACAGATGTGAATTCCAATATTTTAATTATTAATTTCATAATTTAGGATCGTGGGTTATCTTGTCAAAGCAAATTATTAGTGAGTATTAGTTTATAATATTATAAGTAGCATAAGAAATCCCCAGTAATTTCAGGTGAAAAATTTCTTATGGTAAGAATTCTATGTGCCATTTATAATTTTTCTGTTTCTTTTCTAGTTATGAAAATTGTATTATTAATAATCCAGGGAAAATGTATTTTAAGTTTTTTAATGAATGGTTTTTATTTCAGTTGAAATAACATACTATATTCCGCTTTGTTCGACTTACAGATTTGAGTGTAACTATTTAGTGGAAATATTCACCTACTTTTTCTACCAATGTGATTTAATATTTTTTTATTTCTAGAATTAGTCCGTATATATTTCGCCATTGAATTAATTAGTTTCATTGTTAGATGTTACAGATGTATAATTTATTGTATGAAACGATATTATTTTTCTACATGCAAATTCACCCATTTTCATATTTATATTTTAATCGAATGTTTATTTTAGAAATTAGCCATTTGTATACTCTAGAAAATATCATAAACTATCATTATTATTGATGCGTTTTTTTTTAGGATGGCTTATAGAGGCAGTTATAACAATTTTGTGCCTTCTTCTGCAAGTAATTCAGGATCATATCTCACACAAAGTGATTCATTTAAGAATTGGTGTAACATGTTTGGTTAAAATAATTCTAGTCGAAGAAATAGATTCTTATTTTTATAAATTTAATCTGGTTTAAGGTAATATGAACTCTGTTCCTCCTCCATCGTCTCTCGATTTGCCTATTGGGCAAGGAATGGCTGGTCAAGCTCTTACATCCGCTCGTGATAGGGACAAGAAGAAGGAAGAAGAGGTATTTAAAATCATAATTATCGTTAGCGAACACTGAATTTTTAATATAGGTATTTTCCTTAATTTTAGTACGCGAATCTGATGTTTTATGGAGCAAAAACCGAGAATGAATCTAGACGCAAGCGCATATATGATGATGAGTAAGTTAATTGAACGGACTTATGTTAAGATCCATGAAAATTTTATGTTAATAATAAACATAATATATTATTGTTATAGATATCTTGAGAAAGACGATTCAGACGATGAAAAGGAACGTGGATGTCGTCAGTACCAAAGAGAAAGTGAAGGATGTAGAATTACAGAAAGAACGGTCGGAAGTGGCGTATATGAAGCAAGTGGAAAAAAAGCCAACGAAGATGAGGAAGAAGATGAACTAGATGCATTTATGGCAGGGATTGATGCACAGGTAACTGCTCAAGAAATTGTTCTTGTAAATGCCATCTCGATATGCAATTATATTAAACGTTGTAAATCCGTAGGATATGGATCCTTTATCAATTAAGGCTTCGAAAGATAAAGCAATATCTGCTCAAAAGGAAAAGGATCGTCTTATTGGAAAGGATATCGATAGTAGTAAAAAAGGGATTGGTCGAGCTGACATTGATGAAGAAGACATGCAAGAATCTTATTTTAAGTTAGTTTTTATTGAACTATTATCGCTACGGGCGTTTGTTTATCTTATATTATATCTGTTATTATATATGTACACATATTTAGGTTTATGGAAGAGCATAAAGACAGAAGTACAAACGATGAGGAAGAACTTGAGTATGATGAAGATGGCAATGTCATTTGGAGCTGGAAGAAAGTTAGCTTTTATTTTTCTGTTTAATTCTTTTAAGTGTTTGCTGTATCTGTTTTCCAGGTTATAGATCCTCTGCCTCCTATTGATCACACATTAATCAAGTATCCTGACTTCCATAAAAACTTCTACGCTGAACATGAGGATATTCAGTGCGTTGTGCCGTCGTCCTTAAGCCTTTAAATTGCTGCTCGTTCATATTCGTGCCGGTCAAAGTTCAGGAATATAGGCATCTTAACCACGTGGAGACGATACGTCTGAGAGATAAGCTTGGCCTGAGGGTGGGCGGCTTTGCCCCACCAAAACCAGTCTGCTCTTTCGCGCACTTTGGATTTGACAAATCTTTGATGGACGCTATACGGAAAAATGAATACGAGCAGCCAACGCCTATTCAAGCACAGGTAAGGGGTTTTGTGGTACAAAGGCAAGTAAGATAATGTTATATTAAAAAATAATTTTCTAGGCAATTCCATCTGCACTGATTGGTCGGGATGTATTGGGGATCGCGAAGACGGGAAGTGGGAAAACAGCTGCTTATTTGTGGCCGGCTATCGTTCATATCATGGACCAGTCTGATTTAAAAGAGGGAGAAGGGCCAATTGCAGTGGTTGTTGTTCCAACTAGGGAACTGGCAATACAAGTATTTATCTTACACATGTTAAATTGCGTTTGGAAGCAGATTGTTTACTCTATCATAGTTTTATTAAGTTTATTTATTATTACTAGATATTCATTGAGTCAAATACCGTATTGTAGGTGTATCAAGAAGCAAAAAAGTTTTGTAAGGTGTATAATATTAATACAATCTGCGCTTATGGTGGCGGAAGCAAATGGGAGCAATCAAATGAGCTTAAGAGTGAGGGAGCAGAACTCGTGATATGTACTCCGGTAAGCATACCCTATATCACTGCTACTAGTTTATTGTAAAATTGTTTAGTATTTAATTTGTTTTAGGGGAGAATGATTGACCTCGTAAAAATAGGAGCGACAAATTTCTTGCGTACAACATTTCTGGTTTTCGACGAAGCTGATAGAATGTTTGATATGGGTTTTGGTAAATGCTTATTATTATAAAATAAACTTTACTAATAAATCAATAGCTAATTTCTAGAAGCACAAGTGAGATCAATTTCTGATCATATTCGTCCAGATCGTCAATGTCTCATGTTCAGTGCTACTTTTAAACAAAAAGTAATATTTTATTGGTATTATTTTAGTTTTTATTATTTCTGTGTTGAAAGATGCCGTAATCACCGCGGAGATTATAATTTAATTTTTAATCATAGGTGGAACGCTTAGCTCGTGATGCTCTCCGAGATCCAGTTCGTATTGTTCAGGGAGAAGTTGGCGAGGTAATATACACTTTTTTATGTTTAATATATATTATGACTCTTTTTTCTAGGCAAATGCTGATGTTATACAAACTGTTGAAGTCCTTGTTAATCAGGATGCTAAATGGACATGGCTTACTCAACATCTCGTTGGTTTTGGCACGAGTCAGTTTTTATTTGTACTGTTATTAAAATTTCCAATTATATATAAGATGTAGTGAACTAAGAGTTGAATTGTAATCATGGATATTGGTTTATTTCTGTGATTAAAGTAGGAATCAGAAATAGATATTAACATTTAATAACTTACAATGATTATAATGAGACTTTAGTATTCTATAAATGGTATTTATTTTCGGATTTTTTTAGTTGGAAAAGTACTGATATTTGTTACTAAAAAACTCAATGCTGAAGATATTGCCCGACGATTGCTGGTGAGTTTTTATACTTTGTTTTTGTTGTCTTATTTGCGGTATAATGTGTCATTATTTTCTAACAATCTTTAGGCTCGTGACTTCCAACTTGTTCTCTTACATGGAGATATGCTCCAAATGGAAAGAAATGAACGATTACAAGCTTTTCGTAAAAAAACCAATATTATGGTCGCAACTGATGTGGCAGGTATTCATTCGATCAATTTTTCCCTTTTCTAACTATTATTTCTATCCTTGTTATATTGTACAGCTCGTGGCTTGGATATTCCGGAAATTCGTACCGTTATTAACTATGACATTGCTAGGGATGTTGACACTCATGTACACAGAGTGGGACGAACTGGACGAGCTGGTGAGCTCAGAAAATGAATTAAACGATAAGACTATTATTATGCAAGATATATTTTAGGGAATAGAGGTTGGGCTTACACATTGATAACAGATAAGGATACTGAAATGGCTGGTCATCTTGTTCGGAATTTGGAAAGCGTTAATCAGCAGGTTAAAAAAAAAAATTTGCATGAATTTTCACTATATATTTTTCTGTTTCTTAGTATTGGCATAATTTTTTTTTATGTGTCTCCTTCCTTATTGTCTCTTGCAATGAAGTCTTCCTGGTTTCGTTCACAGCGGCAAGGAGGAGGTACTACTAATCCACGAGCACGATTGGGACTTGGATACAAACCAAAAACTCGGCCAACTTCTGGAGGAGGTACCAGACAGATTTTCTTTCTCATCACGCAAGTTTTCTTACTGTTTTTAAGGTGCTTATCTTGATCCTCTGAAAGAACAACGACTTCCAAGTGCCAGCAACCAATCTGTTAGGGATACAATACGCGCAGCATCCACGTAATCTTAATTATTTTAAATTATGTTTTCGACGTAATAAATTATACTAAGTGTTACATATGATGGGTAGAATGTGATTTAACTGAAAATAGAACTTATAATCTGTGGCATTGGTAAGTCCTGTTCATGGCTTTCATTTTAGAGCTTCTGGACCAGCTACAATAGGGCCTAGTAGTCGCCTAGCAGTAATGAAGAATGCTTTTAAAGTATGTCATATTGAGTGTGTACATAGGATTTTATTTTTGTCATTATGTTTTTTTTTTCAGCAATCCTTCTCTGCTACATTTCGACCTTCACAGGAAGAGTCTTCTAAACTTCCACAGCAGGTACTATTTTATTTTAAATGTTGCTTAAGCATGAACAGCACATTAATTATTAGCACAAGCCATTATTAATCTTTTGAATATTATAAAGATGTTACGAAATTACTGAGCATATTCCACAATAACAGTTCTTTCATGTATTATTAGAAATTCATTATTTAGTTTTATCTATGAAAAATATTTTGAGGTGATTTCGGATCCTCGACCCGAATGGAAGAGAAAAATTGATGAAATAAATGCTAAATTGGCTGTACAGCAACAGACTGGTTCGACTGAGGAAGTTTATCAGAAAAAGAAATCTCGATGGCAGTGAAATAATACATTTTGTAATAAGATCTCTTACCATGAAAATATATGTCATTATACTAAGATTTTAAATGAATATTGTTACTAATATGTATTGTACATGGTCATTTTGCATGATTTGCATACACGGGAACCTATTATTGACTCGGCGAGATAGCATGATAAGTTAGGAGTAGACAGGCGACACAACATGTGTCAGTGTAAAGCGTCCCTTTAACCCACACAGTTTGCTTAGTTTTTTTAGAAACTGAATTGGATGTATGCATAGAATATACGTACTTTAAACAGTGTTGAACCCATATGTCCTCTAAAATAGCTTTATTATTATGTGGTTTTGTTATTATTAATAATATAGTATAGCATAATAGCATTTTATTTCAGAAATTCGTGTGCTACAGAATCCGAATAAATAATTGCAGAAGCATTTTCTGTACTCATTTATTAGCAGCTAAGATGACAGTATAAGACGGTAAGTTGTAAAAAAAATTGCTTTTGTCGGCTAATACTAATATTAATGTGTAAAATAATTTCATTTTTAATATGGAAGAATAGTAAAACTATTGAATTAGAACAAAGTGAAATTACTCCTATGGGTTATCTAGAATGTTTATATACATCCTAATAAATGGGCATGTCTACTGATAGTTGCAAAACTTTTATTATTATTATCTCTCATAGTGTCTGATACCTATTTTCTTTGTCCAGATACTGTTCTTTCTAATATTTCCTCTTGTTGCCAAATTTCATACTAATGTTTTTTACGTTTATCTTCATATAACTAAATTGTTGTATGCTAGAAACTCAGTAATAGCTAGATGATTGTTTTCCAAAAGCTATTTATTAAATAATTTAATTAAATATCAAAAAAGCTATCACTACATTACTTAAGTTAGAATCATTCTCAAACGTATTAATCTATTTTTATGAATTCTTAATTAAAGTTTGAATCAAAAAAATAACTATAACGTCATGATAAGGAAATCGTGTTAAATTTCCCTATTTAAATAATAACTCTCAGTGTATAGATTACTAGTTGGAGGTACTAGGTTCATGCCCTATTTACTAATGGTTGACTTAGATGTGATTATTCTTTTTTCTAATAGAAATGATATCTAAAAAAAACAGTCATAAAAGAATTTTGGATAAAACATAGGGTTCATCAATTAGCAGAAAAGTCGAGTTTTTGTAACGAGTAAAATGCTTTTATCTACTACTGCATCATTATTAAACTGGTAGCAGATTGAGACAGAATAGTTCTAGTGGTGGGTGATCGGTACTTAATTACTGGGAAATAGTGATTTCGATGTATTTTTAAATGTATAACATAAGAAAGAGATTATACTTTTATCAATTTGTTTTGTTATTAGAATGTATAGAACAAAACGCCTTTAACACTCATTTCATTTAGCAAATAACAAAATATATATACAGTAGCGGGCATATAAATAAGGTACTCCCGAGCATTGGTTTTAAAACACTATAAAACTTGGTAAAAACATAAATTCATTAACAACAATAATAACAATAAATTAATATATAACTAGTAATTCGAAGGATACCCGATATTCTTGATAACTGCAGCACAACGTCGTGGCATAGAGTCTACAAGGTTGGCACAACGTCGGACTGAAATCTGAGCCCAAGCTTTCTTGACAATTGCTTCTAATGCTTTAATGTTGGATGGTTTTTGCTTCTGCACCTCCTTCTCTGTATCGTTCCGTAGGTGTTCTATGGGATTCAAGTCTGGACTCTGGGATAGCCACTCCATTTTGTGATTTTCTTCCGATGAGCCAACGTTTCGTGGCGTTATTTAAGTGTTTTGGATCATTATCCTTTAGGAATATCCAATTTCGACCTAGTTTTTGACTTCTAACATATGGTAGAAGGTTTTCCTCTAATATTCTTACGTAAGAAATACTATCCATTATACCTTCTACGATATGAAGAGGTCCCGGTCCATTTCTATTGCAAGCCGCCCATGCCATTACTGAGCCACCGCCATGTTTAATGCTAAGAATTGGACATTTTGGCATAAATTCCTCTCCAGAACGACGCCGAACATATTTCTTCCCATCTGATCGAAAGTGGTTGAACTTTAACTTATCACAAAATATCATTTTAGTCCAATTCACTGTTCTCGCGCAAATGCAACACAAATTCTTCAAGGAAACAAGGGGTTTCTTTCTAACTACTCGTCCATTTAATGTAGTTTCTGCCAAACGTCGTCGAATTGACCTGATACACATTGAGTATTCTGGATAAGTTTTCATTTCGTTGTAAATGTCCTTGACGGTTAATCGACGGTTGTCCTCGCTTAGCCGAGGAATTATTCCATCGATCCTTTCGGTAGTATCTTGATTTCTTCGAGTACGAAGGACATTTTGCAGTATCACAAACTGATTAATAAGCTTAATAGCTCTTTGAATTGCACGCCGAAAGAGTTCTAATTTCTTCACAATCTGTATCTGACTCAAGTTTTGTTCAGCAAAACATTAATCATTACTCGCTGATTTGGGGTGATATTCTTTCTTTTACTCATCTAGAAACAGGCCTACATAGATATGAAAACACTTAACTACAATAATCTTCATATTGAATATAAAAAAGTTCATGTAAAAAGGAATTAAATCACTTACATCAAAGGTGCCTTAAGTATATGTCCGCGCTAAAGATGGGTTGATTTAAGATGAAACTAATTTTCTCAAAAAGTAACAGCGGAATCAACAAAAATCAATCGATACTAGAAAGCAGACTACATCTCCTACCTCTCTTCACTTTTGGACCACTCAAATTGATGACGTAGTTCGTGATATACGTCATTGAGCCTGAGCGAGAGGGATGCCTTATTTATGTCCGCCACTGTATATGTCAATGTACATATGAGAGATTTAGGAAGAACGTAAAATTGGTATATTTGTATTATAAATGCAATTAATGGAAATATATGGCAGTTTTGTAAATCTATCCGTTGTATATAGCCTTTTTGTAAGAGCAAAAGTTATTTTGGAATATGAATGAACTATAGGTTTTTTGCCACTTGTAGTGGATAGAATTCTTAATTCTTGTACTCGATTTTACTGTCTTGAAGCGTGGTTTAATGTAATTTGATAACTTAGAAGTGGTCTTCTACTCCTAATTGAGGAAAGAATCCAGTGATATAGATGCAACGATTTTGCGGGATATCCTAAATAAAGTTTAACATAGTAGAAAATCTTGGTAATATAAAACAGTAATCTTATCTTTATGGCTACTTCATCAATTTTCTTATTAGGGAGCAAAGTATTTGGATGTACGTTTCTCAAATCCGCGAAGTTATCTCAAGATTTTTTCTGCATTGGTACATAGTTTATCATTATTATCGTTTCTGTTTATCCGAGTTAATCCATTTATTAGAACCATATTTAAATTTACTTGAATATTTAATTGAACTTGCCTTTAATAAGTGTTTTATTGTTGATTGTGTTAGAACTCCTAGAAACTCAGAAAATTGGTAATATAAGTGATAATGTTATTTATAATATATTTATTTCTGGTATTTATATGAACTTAGATTTCTTGAGTTCTTACCACTCACCATTTGTGATATAATTGGTAAGAGGGGTAAATAAATTATTTGATGAACAAATGTTCAAATAGTTTACTTCTTAAAATACCTACTAAACTATTCTTTCTTTTGATAAATTGTTAGAATGAAATTGTTACCCATTATCGAATATTAGTATAAGACCTTTAAAATAAAGTAATACTAGTCTGAAGATTACATCGAACTTTCAAGTATAATTCCTATTTATCTATATAAATATGTGTTGATTCGGTAAATGGCAGTAATATTATAAATAACAAATTTCAAATTCTAAGAAATATAGATCTGGATGCACACTGTATGGAGTAGCCTGTACTTGAAAGTTTAATACATTTATTTGTTCAGATGGAAACGATTCGACGTTTTGGAAATAAAGCATATGAATTTTGGAGATCCGTTATAGAGTGGAGGAGTCCAGTTACAGCCCCTTATCTGATGTTTATGAACATTTTATTTTGGTTAGCAGAACAATTATACGTGTAGATAATTTCTACATACATTTAACGAGAGTAGTGCTTTTTCAGGATGGCTGCATTATACTTTGATGAAACAATACAGCTACGAGTTCTTTTATCGATGCCCATTGCCGTATTTTCATGGGATATTCTTTTATCACCATCTTACAATAGAAATATCATTACACACGTTGTTCTGTGGCCTATACAGTCTTTTTGGAGGGTATCATAACTTTTATTGGAAATTATCACCTCTCATTATCGTTGATTCCGGCTTTACTCTCTTGTTTTGGTTGTTTAGACTATTTCTGTGTGTGGCTGTCTCTATAGTTTTCACCAGTTACAGCATCACGAATTAAGATCGGCATGTTTAACTGCATACACCACAGGTAAGATTTGAACTAAATAGTCATAATGTTTTCTGTATTATCGACTTCTTTCAGTGGGATGTCTACTAATAAATCCAGTGTGGATGTACTATAAGGTGAACAAAAAAATTGTAAATGGAACGAGTTATTGCGTACAAAAGATTACTGAAGGTGCAAAGGTGAGTGTTAACAAAGGGAAACAGAATTTGATTGTTGAAGGGTACCTAAAGCATATTAGTCACGAAGTATTTATCTGTAAGAATCTTAATCTCACTTTTCGAAACTTAAATAGTGTTATGTATATAATTAAAATGGTTGGTGTCAGCATAACAATTTTTGTATAAATAAAACTCATTCCACACCATTAACTGATTACCTTAAATTGTTTTCGATAAATATTACTTACAGTTATGTTAATACATCTACTTTCGTGAACGATAGATCTTTTAATAATTAAAGTGCTTTCGATAGTGTCAAAAAGTACGATTATTTAATCGATGAGCTATTCTAGATTGCTATCGTCAAACCTCTGCAAAGCATCTTCAAAGTCGCTAAATACTTTATTTTATTGCAGTTTATACCTCGTAAGTTTGCACGTATTGTAAAGAGTTTTGTTGAATTAAAAGTATTAATTTAATAAAGGAACTTTCCATTTAGGCTTAAAGTTTGTACTTCCGCTGCAATTACTGTAGCAGAATTCTCAATTTAAATTATGTTATTTGTGAACACTTCAAGGTTAAAATTGATATTATAGAAGAACATTGTCGTTTTAAAAAATTAGTTAATTTGGTAAGTTTTTTTATAGCAATGTGGAATGCGATGAAATCAGCAATTTTTAAAATATTAGCTGCCATAGAAAGAGCTTGGATGACCTTATTGTTATCATTAGTAGACTCATCCTATCGATTACAAAATTGGTAAGGTTTTTCTGCATATGCATTACTTTATTGTTTTTTCATAGCTTATGTTTAATAGTTTTCGTTTATTCCCGATTATTATTGTTGTTAATTTGTTCCTTTACTTAGGTATATATAAATACTTTTCTTTTATGATTCACTCCTGTGTAATTGATCCCATCTTCCAAAGAATATCAGCTGTTTTTCTTTGGATCCGTTACTGGCTATTTGCTTATTGGTGGCCTGATCTGAAACAGTGGGTTAAGAGGAAGGTATATATACTGTTTCTGGTAATTTTTCATTTCCTAGCAATCGTTATTACTTTTTTAAAGGTATTTTTTCCACTGCATCGACAGTTCAACTACTTTTGCTTTGGTCTTGTTTATATTTTCTATGGACGCTGGATTCCTACTTTAGGAACATGGATGGTAGCACAAATTCAGAAGCTTGGTCTTTTTCTACACAAAACATTTTTTGTGCCAACAAAAAAGTGATTATTTAATTTAACATAGTAATGGAAGTTAAAAAAAAACTGGGCGTTAAACTGTATTAACGATGTTTTAGCTATCTTCATGCCTGTTTTGAAGAACTTTGCATATGGATGAGGCAATTTCTCCATGGGCTTGCTGTGTCAATTCGGTTATTTCCATATATTAACTATAAAACAGTATATTGAGATGTTTATTTACTTGACTCCTTACATATTTTTTAAATGGATAAGTAATTTAGCGACTCAATTCTATGGCCAATTTGTGTTCTCGTAGTGGATGTATGTAAACAAATCACTTTTGTACTTTATTCTATATTATTACAGGTCAGTTGAAACCAATTACAAAAAATTCATTTTTTAAAATTAAGTAAAAATTGTACTTTTGGAAAGTAACGTAATTAGTTTACAAGTTTATCTAAGTTTCACTTACAGATAATACCATTGGTGATGATAAGCATACATCAAACATCTTTAGCATCTAAATCATGCTTATTTTTACGTAGCCCAATTAGCATGAAATATTTTGATAGGAAAAAGCTAAAACAATAGGCTGTATAATATTATTACTATTATAGACACATTTTAGCCTATTCTCGAATATCTATACCAACGCTATCAAATCATTGAGACTACCGTTTTAATTTATTTCCTTGGTCCTCTATGCAACACTATCGTGAATAATATACCTGAAAAAAGTCCTTTTTGTGGTAAGTTCTAGACCGCATGATTAAATTATATAGTATAAAGATGCATCTATTTTACAGATGATAGTGATAGTGAACTAGCAGGTATGCTGCCAGATGAACTCACTAAAGTGCAGTGTTCAGATGATGAAGACAGTGAACGTTCTAATTCTATTAATGACCTTATTCCATGCTCCCCTCTTGAAGGTATTTTTTCTAAATGTATCTTTAGCAGTATCCCTCTATTTCCAATCCCCTCCCTCTTTTAATCTTTCCTTCTGTACCTGTTCGCTTGAGACTTTCTAAACTAGATATCTTAAGTCGTATGTATACCTTATAATCATTTCAGATATAGAACAAGATTTTGCGTCTGGACTTGTATTCCCTACAATTCATGCATCAGAATCAAGCGATGAGGAGTTTGATCTTGAACAAAGAGGTCGTAGAGTGAATTTTGTTCGACAGAAGAAACGGGGTGAAGTTTTAGAATTGAAGAGGGCAGAAGTAGATGATGAAAATAGTCGAAAATGTAGAAAATCAAGTTATGATGATGATTTTGAACTTCTGCAATAGGTTGTGCACATGAATTAAGTTAAACTAGAAATTCTGTTTTGCATGTCGATAGAAATAAATATTTTTTATTCACATATTTAGTCCTCATGTAACTCGTCACGTATTCTAGAAAGTTGCGTAGACTAATTTTCTATTCTATTTTCGCTTGCTTTAAATATTTTGATCCCATTATTTAAGATTTAGTAATAAAGTTTTGAATTTATCTATTACATTCTTATTACACTAATCAAAAAACAGGAATCAATACACCTGAACTCAAACATTGCGAGTAATTATCACTTATGTAAAAATCAAACAGTTTGGAGGACTCAAATGTATTCTTTAGGCTATTAGAGAGTAACATGTAGCAGGAAATGTTTCTGTACAAGAAACAACAACAGATGTAGTTAGGTATAATTTAATATGACAACTGAAAGTCAAACCGTTAACAGAGTGATGCACTAACAACAGTTCAAAGAATTGTTGTACGGTATTCTTTTTTTTCATGAATAAATAACATAATGCAATTAGATATCCAGAAATTATGATGTCTATCATATGAAGTAATATATTGTTAGATCAATTCCCAATCTAATATTTAAACCTTTAACAACGTTAGCTTGTTAATGGAATATTCTACAAGCATGTGGTGGGGACATAATTTCCATGATAATCTAGAAAATACGCATTATTGTTTCAGGCATTAATTTAATTGTTAATATATAAAGGCACGACTCTTTGTTTTCATGTCTTCATTCCCCACACCATGTTGTATAATTTTTAATTGATTGTCGTCTAATCAAACAGTTAATTCTCAGCCTTATTTTTTCGTTCTCGATGCTTTTTTCCCACGCCATTAATAATTGCTATGATATTACTTACCTTTTGGTATAGCATTATTTTAAACGAAAATTAACGAATTTGTATTATTTAGGAGGACGTCAGATAAATCAGTAAAACCATTGACGTACTTAACGTATTGATTTTTGCTTGAAAATTAGAAACTAATACTTAAAAGTATTTTTATATTAAATTAATGGATTTCTAAGGTATACAATTTAGATCTGTAGTAATAATTGTGATGTTTTATTTTCAAGTGAAATATAATTATATATTAAGGAGTATAGTTGAAATAAATGCTCTTTTAAGTGTTAAAAACCTTTTTAGATGCTGAAGAAGGCATTTGTGACACTTTTAAGACCTGTATGCAGTGTATATTGTAACGCTTCTTCTCAATTTCCAGTGTGTAAGTGAGTTTATCATGAAGATAATCTAGTTAGGTGTTTCTTTACCTGCTAATTGTAGTTTGTATATATAACTTAATTCAAGTAATTTCGGAATATCTTGATTTATGATACTAGGTTTATCATAAATAAACTAGGCGGTCAAGTGGTAAATTTTTTTGTTTACACTACTACTGCATGATTTTATATAGTTTTTATTCAGATTAGGGTATCGATCCCTACATAGCACTTTTATTTTTCAAAGCAAAGAGAAAATAAAAGAAAATGGAGACTTTGAGCGACTTCTTATTCAAACGAGGAAAACGGTACCCCGAAAAAGAAGACCTGTTACAGCCGGTTTGGTTAAAAATGTACTACATTTTGTAAACTAAAGTTTTTTTTTAAAATGTGATATACGGATGTTTACTATTATTATCTTTTAATATAGTACAATTAACCATTTATTTGGGATTAGTTGTTTTAACCTTATGCAAAACATTCTAGCAATATTAGTTTAGTCTAGGGAACCATCTGTTGTATCGATCGTTCTTTCCGAGTCTCTAGATCTTCAAGGTATAACGCAAGACGTCACAGTTAACAATTTGTATAATGTTACATATATTGATGAAGGTGAGTTATTATATATAGTGAAATATTTTTAAATCGCGGAGATTTTTATGGGTATATAAAAGCCATTTTTTCCAGAATTTGATAATGCTTTGCTTCTCGTCAAGAGATTAGAATACACTATTGATCCTACTGAGCTGAGTGAAGTATTTGTTTTCCAGGATGGTGCAGTTGTCTGTTGGAATATTGATAGTGCTCAGGTATAACGAATTACTTTATTAATTGTTAATAGGTGGTCACTATTCCATATTTCCTTAATGTTTTGTTGTATTAAGCGTGCTCAGTTACTGCGTGAAATTGAGCGCTTTATGGAAAATCCATATGAATCAACAGTCACCATGGAAGAACAGGATGTCATGCCATTTACAATTGTCGATGGGTAATTACAGTGAATAATTTTTTATTTTCCAACTTCATAAGAAATTAATTTTAGTTTCAGAGGTGTCTCGGGAATCAAACAGGATAGATTTATATTAGATGCAAGTAAACATGGTGCTAATAACAGAGGATTTAATAGCATACTTGAGCGCTTCGCTTTCAGTCAAGGATTTGCAGCTTCGGGTAATATACAATTGTTTTTTATCCTTAAATAACTTGGAAAACCATAGTTATATTTTTTTCAGTTAAGGTGGGAATGTGGGAATCATTACTCAGCAGCTTAGCTGAACCTCTTTCAGAAACCACCAAGGTTTGTACTTATTATTTAGTATTTATAAAATAAATTCTGAATCCAATACTTGTATTATTGTTGCTATAACCATTGCTCTTTTAATGATTATTTTGTTTTATACATCAAACTTATGGATTGTAAGAGATTATATTAGGCGTTAACACAAGGTATAATACCATGGACTCGTAAAGAAGCTCTGATTAAGTCGGGGGAATTTGCAGCGTTGAGGTTTGCTAGTTTTCGCCAACAATAACTTTACTTAATGAGTCTTTATCATATCTATTAAATTTTTTTCAGACATTCGATAAATGTAGATTGTAATCTTTTAAATCGCGATTTCTACTGGGAGCGGTCAGAATTAGAGCAGTTTTATCATATGTCTGCTCGCCACTTCAATCTCAACAGACGCCTAAGGTTAGTATTGATCTAAAGTTTTATATTTTACATAGAATTTAAGGAAAATTGAATTCTCACATATCTATAATAATTAATTATGGAGGTTTTGTAAAGGGAGATACTTATAATGATAAAGTATATTTCATCCTAAATTTAATTTAAACATTAGGTTTTTTGTTAACTTTTGCACAGAATTCTGATGTGTTATTCATTGGGATTTACTCGGAAAAGTCAATTTTTTTGCAAATACCATAATTATACTAAATAAATAGCTGTCGTTCAAAAACTCCTGGTGACTTGAAAACCTAGTTTTTTTTTGATTGTATTAACTTCATTGGCATATCTCGCATGTAGAATATGTATTTATTATTGATTCTGCAAAGGTATCGATTTTTGTCTTTTCATACGTATTTGGCCTCATTTATCTCGGATTTTCACTGCTCTAACAACTGAAAATGGTTTTTTGCGCATGACCTAACTACTATTAAGAACTTTCATGATATTCATGGATTCGATGATGATATAAAAATTTTCTATTAAGACATTGTTCTGAGATTGTTTAATAAAACCATTTAATCTATTTTCAGATGTAAATTATTCACCTTTGTTACTAATTGTGTGATTGGATATACTGTATTGTTTTCTGTCAATATTTTTACTTTCCATGATTTATTTCATTAAGTTTAATTTATGCACTTTTTCTCGTGATTTATTTTTCGGTTTCAGCATACTAAACGGCCGCCTAGACTATTGCGAAGAACTTGTCAAGATGGTGGATAACATGCTTGCATTACGCCATGTTTGTTTTTCGCATTATTTTTGCTATTTTTGTTTCACGGTGCAAATGATTCATTACAGGCGTCAACACTTGAATGGATGATCATAGCGTTAATTGTTATCGAGGTTATATTTGATATTTTTCACTATGTCGATCATACTCCTCAGAAAGTAATCATCGTTCACGAAGGTCGTGATGAAAATATTCATTCCCTGGATAAAATTATTTGATCTATTATTGTATCTTAGTTAGTTCGTCATCCGTTATATTTTATTTTTTTTTTAATTATTTTTTCCTTAGTTTAAGTTTTTCGCATTCTTAATGTAACTTAAACTTCTCATTGATTTACGTGGGCTTGTATTGTTTATAGTTGCCGAAGTAAATTGTTATAGGTTAAGTACATGCTTAAGATAACTATTATGGCGGATATTTTTTGTCAAAGTTGCTTTATTAAAATCTTATTCAGTATATTTGAAGTATAGGTGGGTGTAATACGCTCTTCATTTTCAAACGTATATTGAATATCAATTCTTTATCTTAATTCATTTTTATGTGTAAGATAGTGCAAAGTTTTGTACAAATAATAATTCAGTTAAGTTGTTTCCAGGACTACTACAAATTTTTTCGCCACATGATTTACTGTTACTTTATTTTTGTAATTTGAACGTTCTTGATTTACTAATGATTTCCTGACAAGCTTCCTGATGTCTTGTTCAAGAAGTCTACTGTTTCAGATGTTACGTCAAACTATTCGGTGTATCACAAGAACAGTTGTTAATCGTTCATATTCTACAGACTTAGCTGATAACTTTAGACTGAATGAATACAGCCAGAAGTATTTGGGACATAGAAGAGTATGTTCTTTACCTATATAAATGAAGTTCAACTGTGAATAAAGTTTTTTTAGGCTGTATTCACAGAGAAATTAGAGATAATAGATTCAACGACAATGCCAGCGTTTCCCATCTATAGGGTAACTGATGCAGAGGGCAATGTAATCAATAAGGAAAACGATCCTAATTTCGATAAGGTATTCTATTTTCTATCTAAAAGTTATTATTTGTTGATTACTTACTTTTTCCATCAATACTAAGCAATGTATCTAGGAAATATATGTATGATACAGGAGACTTCTCTAAAGATCTATCGAGATATGACTCAACTAAATATAATGGACGGTATTCTCTATGATTCGCAGCGTCAGGGACGTATTTCATTCTACATGACAAATTTTGGAGAAGAAGTTTGTGTATCGTGATATTCATACCATGGAACAGATATTTATAGAATATTTACAGGGTAATCATGTAGGTTCAGCTGCAGCTTTAAAAAACACTGATCTTGTATATGGACAATATAGAGAGGCAGGCGTGCTAATGTGGCGGGGCTTTCCTATGGAACAGTTCATGCATCAGTGCTATGGAAATTCTCAAGATATTGGTATAAACCATTCAAATATTACTATATTGAACTAACAATATATTTTTTTATCAATTAAGGAAAGGGTCGTCAAATGCCAGTTCATTATGGTTCTTCTGAACATAATTTTGTTACCATTTCTAGTCCTCTAACAACACAACTTCCACAGGTATTGTGATTAATTGTAATAGATATCGATTATAATCAATTTAATTGGAATAAATACAGGCCGTAGGTTCTGCATATGCCTTCAAACAACAGAAAAATAATGATCGTATAGTATGTGTTTATTTTGGTGATGGAGCAGCGTCTGAAGGAGATGCTCACGCAGCATTCAACTTCGCTGCTACATTGGTTAGTGAAAATCGAATTATAAATGATAATGATGATATTTTATATTGTAATTCAGAGTGCCTATTTTTTCTTAATCATTCTAGGACTGTCCTATTATCTTTTTTTGCCGCAACAATGGTTATGCCATTTCAACTCCTACAAGTGAGCAATATGCGGGTGATGGCATAGCAGGAAAAGGACCTGGATATGGACTAAGGACTATTAGGTAAAGTATACTTTTCAGATTAGCAGTAGTAGATTATTTGTTTGATTGTTTACGCAGTAATTTTCAGAGTAGATGGAAACGATGTACTTGCTGTTTATAATGCTGTAAATGCAGCTCGTAGTTTAGCCGTTCAGAATAAGCCGGTATTGATTGAAGCAATGACATACAGATTGGGACACCACTCAACAAGTGATGATTCTAGTGCTTATAGGTATATAGCATGTTTTATAGTAAACATAATAACTATGACAAGTTTTAAAATCGAAAATATTCATTTATTACATTAATAAAATGATTTGGATGGTTCGATATTTTTTCTTAAGCAAAAACTTATTATTAATTATTTAATCTATGCCATCATCAAAGTCTTAACAAATGTTTAGACTATTTGAACCATCTGTATTATATGGTGTATTGGTTAAATTTACATTTGTAGGTACTATAAGTTTTTAAATGTCACCATAGCTTTTCATTATGTATATTCTTGTAACCATGTAGGATTTTAGAACTAGGTCATTTTATCAGAATCATAGTTAAAAGAACTGTAATGTTATACTATAGTTTGAATTTAAATTATTTATTGCGCAAGTCTTAACAGTATGAATCATATATATAAGCCTTTTAATAATCGTCTATTGCTCATCAGATTGGCGTCAGAAGTTAAAGAATGGGGTGCTAAAGATCACCCTATCATCAGATTCAAGAAGTATATTACAGACAGGAGTTGGTGGAATAATGAGGACGAAAAACACTGGCAGAAAGAGGTAATTTCTCTCTACTTTTTGATTTTTCCTTTTCTTACAATATCCTATAAACTTCAGGCTCGGCGACGTGTTTTGATCGCTTTCAATAATGCTGAAAAGACAAAATTAGCTCATTATCACGACATGTTTGAAGGAGTTTATAGGTATAACTCTGAATTTGCATGCATCGATTCCTTCAGGTAAAATTTATTCTCTGTTTAGAGATGTATCGAAAGGCCTAATGAGACAACGTGAAGCTTTGGACGACCATTTGAAGGAGTACAAGCAATATTATCCTTTCGAGAATTATCTTACAAAGTAGTATTTTTATCAATACTGTTTGTATAAGTTATAAAAAGGGAGACGGAATTTTATTTCTCTACATTGGAAAGGTAAAAAGCTGAGTGATAAGTGAAGTTAAGACTTCAAATGTTTTTTTTTGTAGGCGGCATTAAAGTAGTACCTGTAAGTGACAAAAAATGTTTAAGCTAACTGCATGAATATTGCATTAATTGTTTACGATTCGTGGTTTAGATCGTATCTGTAGTATGATAGTATTCTCACTACTGGGGTGGCATTTGAGTATCCTCGAATAGTTTTATTGTGCCAAGGTGCTGATAGGTATCATATTTGTTATTTTAAAAAGTATCATTATTCATGATTACATATCACTAGTAGTAGTTTGTTTCGACAAAATTTGCAATTTATTAAAATAAATTTAAGTCGTTGATGTTTCTCTATTATGCAAGTTGCATTCGGAACCGTTTCCTTATCAAATCGATTTTTATTGTGAACGCTGTAACACTGCGGTCTTTCTTCACTGGTGTTATAGTGGTGTCTTGGAAGCATCATGAGAAGGAGGGTGTGAAGCCAGTTTTGACTAATTTTATTGTGGTTCTCAGTTTAATTACTGTTTGTCTTATCGAGATAACGTTTTGATAACTATTTAATTAGCTGTGGGTTCGCATGCACAACATACTTAAACTGTGATTGTTGTGTTATAGCAGCTAAGATTTTAAATTGAGGGATTATAATTTGCGCTTCTCGACACATCTTATTTCACTTCTACGGGGTTATTTACATGAACTATGTTTATTGTACTAACGCCTGATTGCGCAGCATAGAAACTAAGCATAGAAGCTATCTGTTATGATATTAATTGTAGTTTTCAAAACAGTTAGTTTATTTCACTATGCATCTTGTATATAATGGCTTGAATGTTATTTCAGAGCTTATATAATCAATATATAGATATAATATTTAGTTGTAATAAGCTGTAAAAAAAAAGCTTATGTAAATTTTTGTTGGCTTAGATCGATTATTCAATGAATCGGATTGCTTAAACAACACCTGGAGACATCTGTCAGGTGCAAGGATTATTCCGAAAGTTATTGAAATTCGTATCATAATTATGGTTCAATATTTCATTCATAATTCTCTACCATATTATTTTTCTCATACTAGTTGGCGACACAGTTGTTTGTTGTGCATATTGATGATAATGCTACGTTAAAGTTTTAGTTTTGTCGTGATCAGTTTTACAACAATTTTTAAACCAGTCTTAAATAATAAGAGATTATTTTCTAAACATTTCTTAAATTCCCTTTTATTGCGTATTATCTAGCTTATGGATCTAAAGATTATTAAGACTTTGATTATACTACGTATTCGTCTATTCGCTAAATATCTTGTATTCACTATTCTGTGCAAATCAGGTTATAGATTTTGGTTATTATTTTTTTATTGATAACCCATGTTTATTGCCATAAGTAAAGTAAGATTTTGTCTATTTTAAATCCATTACGTGTCATAATATAATTTGGTGTTTTAGCACATTAAGATATGTATATAATTTTTGTGAAATTATGCAATGGAGTGCACGTTTCAATCCCTTAGATTAATATGGAAAGTTATTTAGTTTCAGGCTTTTTACTGAATGCCGTCAAACAATTGTTTCCTATCCGACGACTTGGACTCACGAGTTTTGATTGGAGAAATGGGACCTACATGGGTAGGGACATCCGTTGCGGAACTGGTGGGTAGGATTAGAGAATCAACATCATCTGACGAAGGGTCGATGGACAGTGGACATTGTCACAGATTGGCAGACACTTCAGTCGAACCAGTACAGGTGGGAAAAAAGCGCAGTGAGAAGACAAATGAATAAGCAGAGTAACAGTTTTTACTGCTTGTTTAAACATTTAAATTAATATAGCTGTTAAATTATTAGGGAAACGTGGATAACTTTGGTTTTGACGCTATATATTAAATATTTAGGCGGCCATTTATAGTTTTATTTACTTCTAAATTCAGAGTTATTATAATCAATGAATAGCTTCCATAACGTATTTCGTATAATTATATATTTTCGTTTGGGGTTTAGTATTGTTTAAATCCACTAACTTAAATCAGAGCCATTATAAGCAAGTCATGATGTTTCTTTTCTTCCGCAATAGTTGACCGGCTTATGTATAAGATACGTAAGTGCTAATTTATCGTACAATACTTCTTTGTACTTTCATATCATATACACTGCATCGCACTTCTCAGCGTTTGCACCTTGCTGATTTCACTTCGCGCCTCCAAACTCGTTCTGTTCCATCACTTTCCCCACTATGTATGCAAAATGATCTTGGATTTATATATATATATATATATATATTGGATAGCGAAATATGCAAAGCTCATGATTTAACTTTGTATCCTAGTTCAGTGTAATTTAACAGAACAGTGATAACTGCGTTAACTAGTAATGTTTCATATAATGTTTAGGTATTATTGACGTGATTATTTCATTCTGTAGTTTTATTTTCTTTTATGTGCAGTGTTCATATACAATATTTATGGCAATTTCTTTACATGTTCTGCATACATCTTCCTTTGTTTTTATATTGTATGTTTAATACTATATAGTACATGCGAAAATCGACAGACAGCTATGGCGTTGCAAATTACAAATTTTGATACTCTAAGAACTTGTTCGAATGTGATTTCAAAAATGTTCTTTACTGGGACAACTAAATGATGTAACATAACAAATGCATTAGTTATACGGTGCAGCGTAGTATCTATTTTATTTTGTTATTTGTAACTTCTTGCAAAGTACAGTCTAAAATACTTTGGAGTTCTCATAAAGTGAATACCACTTGAGTATTGAAATTGAAATTGAATAGTACCTAAATCGAAGTGTTTAAATCTTCTAACACTTTTTTGACATTTAACTATTGCAACTTCTATTTTCTAGTTGATGGTTTATCAGAAGCGCAAAATAGTTATCACTTTAATGACTCATGAAATTTCATTGACTAACTCTGCTATCTTCTGTTGTTCTACCTTCTAGTCTGTGCGCAGTTTGCTTCATATAAGCGTTATCTGATTGGCTGTCCATGGTTCATATAATTGCTGACTGTGGAAAATGTATCATTTAATACCTGTAGAATTACTAATTTTATATTCACTTTGTTTTATTTTGTTGTTTTATATAGAAATATTTTAGTGTTGAATTTAAAACTGCATTCTGCAATTTTTCATTGTTCTTCTAACGGAAACGCGTCCGGAGTGCTGCGATTTCAATGTTTCCAGTTGCTTTATCTGTCCCTTGATCAGGAATGTCCACAAGTTGTACATGAGTGCGCATATTCAATTAGTCTTGAAAATACATCTTTATGCTCACAATAACAAGACTTATTTTAAATAGTAGTGTCTTGAATTAGATTCTTGATGTCGTTTCTGGTGTTAGTATCTATAACTATGATAACATCGATTCTGTTTCACTGGAAAATGCCCACATATTCCCCCATTTATTCAGCACTCGATCTTTTACCTTAATTCAAATAATAACTGGTAATAGACTAATATAATGCAGTAATGTCAATTTAAATACACTATACCTTTTTCTCACTTTTCCAGCTTAAATATCCATCTTGCTTACATTTCTTATGATAACATATTTGCCGCATTCCAAATCACTTAACAAAATTAGTGGGCATATTTATTTTCTTTTTTGTAACCATAATATATAAGTTGCAGTTGTCTAAGTCGTTGTACTTATTATTTTCAATATGACAGCAGTGGAAACTGTAGTAGAAGTTCATGAATATGAAAACCACCATAAAAGTTCCATTAAGGTGAGATAGTAGACTGGAAGGAGCACAATACTTTCTTCAAGAATTATTTTCCACATTCTAACTTCTCAAATTCTCCTTTTAAGGGTCGTCGCGCTGAACGAGTGCTGTGGGCGGTGGCTGCGCTATCGGCAGTATTCATAGCAGCAGAGTTTGCTGGTGGATTCTTGGCAAGTAGCCTGGCTATTATGACAGATGCGGGTCACATGCTTTCTGATTTGTTATCCTTTGTCATCAGTATAATTGCCATCAGAACAGCACGACAGCCCGGTGAGTCTAAGTCCTTTCTTTTTTTGTGTATTATTTTACTATAATATTGGTTTATTGAGTATAAAGTGTTTATAATATACTTTTCAGCAAATAAGCGGTTATCTTTCGGCTATGACCGAGCTGAAGTACTTGGTGCGATGATATCCATCATCATTCTTTGGGTGCTTACAACAGTACTAGTTTTGTTAGCAGTAGAGCGCATTGTCCATAATCAGATAGGTAAGTTATTTCTAAAAATATTTCTTATTATAGGGATATTATAAGCTTTTGCCAGTGAGCCAATACTATTTCCCAGATGTGAACGCAAATCCCATGCTGATAACTGCGGGTGCTGGTGTAGGTTTTAATATCATCATGGCTGTTGTATTACACTATGGTACGGGAGGACATGGACATGCTCATGGGGGAGGACACGGGTATGCTAATGATTCTTGCTAAATGAATACTTTCAAAACAATTAAGCTCACTTTAGGCACTCACATAATGGAGGTGAGAACAATAATGTCAACGTCAGAGCAGCGTTGATTCATGTTATTGGCGATCTAATACAATCAATTGGAGTACTTATTGCAGCCCTGGTCATAAAGGTAATCTAATATTCCGGTTCATCTAGTAGTTTGTAATTCTCATATTTTTTAGTTTACGGGTTGGGGTCTAGCTGATCCTATATGTACCTTCTTATTTTCAATAATTGTTCTCTTCACTACAATTACGGTTCTCAGGGATATATTTTTTGTATTGATGGAAGGTTAGTCAAATAAAAATCTAATATTTAAAAATATTAGATCATCACTTTTGCTAAGGAGCACCTCGACACATGGACTTCAATGCTGTCAGAGATGACTTAGCAGCATTAGATGGTGTGCAAGGTGTTCATGACCTCCATCTATGGTCACTCAACATGGATAAGACTGCATTATCTGTCCACTTAGCCATAGGTAGACATCTCATAATAATAATAATACTTTCGTCGTTTTAGCCTCATTTTTTTAAACATTTTTTTAGATTCTTCTGATCGAGCTATTAGTACAGTCACTGCCGCACGTACTCTTATGCGAGAGAAGTATGGCATTGCCATTGCCACCGTGCAAGTTGAATCTTTTGATAAAAGTATGAAATGTGAGCAGTGTTTAAGTAACGCTTAGGTTGTAGTTTATTAACAAGTGCTCATGCTGAATCATAACTTATGAGATACCAAGGCGATGCTGTATTATCTTAACAATAGTAAATAATTAGTACAAATTCCAAAATAAAGCCAAACATAATAAAGATGAATGCATGTCACTTTGCTATTTATGTCAACCAATTTTGCCTGATATTCTGCTCATTTGTGATCTTGTTTTGTAATCTGTGATACATGTAGTTTTCTGAGTATTCAATACGGGAACATGGTATTGGCCCAGCCAGATTGTGTGTGATTCTTTATTTTCACATCTCCGTTTTTTATTTGATCTGTTTTACTTCTGGTAGCTGGATTGTGCATTTTTATACGCATAAACCCAAATTGCTACGGTCCTAAAATGGTATTTGTTGTATTTTGTACTTTCTAAAATTCATTTTCTATTTTTACTAGTTTCATTGTATTAGCCATAATGGGATTATAATGTCGTATAAGAGAAACGCATATTTTTGTTTTCAATGTTGTGAAGGATCGATATCTCATTTTTCCTTTTTTGGAGGTCGTTAACTTGCTGTTGGCAGAATGGTAGTGTCCTTGCTTTTCACTTAGCCGACAAAGTGACGCCTCATTCATTCAGTCTGCGGTAATTTCATAGTGTATATTAAAAATGAAAATATTTTTTAAATCCTCGATACCGTAGTTTATTCAACATGGTTAAGACTATTCTCAATTGTTTTATTCAGTATTTACCTTCATAAAGTTCTCATTAACATTGTACTTGACTATACATATACACTCATTTTATTTCCATTGGTAGATTGTTTTACAGATCGTCTTTTAAAGGTGGATATTAATTGTTTTCGTGTAATTGCACTGATAACAGAAAACTAATTTTTTGACATACAGATTTATGATGTTTTCATCTTCTTGTATCGTGAAATGCTACGATGAGTATTCTATATTTATGATTGCCACTCAAGCACGTATCTTAACGCCAGTTTACTATTTCCATCAGGTGTGCGGACGCAGTTTAAGTAGGGAACGCGACAACTTGTAAACCACGCCCATTTTGAACCGCTCGCTTGAGGAGAGAGCAGACAACGGAGCACAAATGGTCAGACACGCAGAAGGGTTTACAGTAGACTGACGCTTAAGATAGTTTCTTAGATAATGAAATATGATATATAACATAATGAACAATTACAACGGAGTTCTAAAGGCAGTATATAAAGTACCGTTAAAACCCTGCACCAAATTAAAAAGTAAAAAATGTCTACAAAAGATGACTAGACGAATTTTCAATAATTACATATACTACTACTACAGAGGGGCTAGGTTGGTAGCCAGATCATTCAGGTATTATTTGAGCTCTTTCCTAGTTGAAAAACGGTCTGTTTTCATCAAGCTGGACTATATGTTGCTGGAAGTTTGCCATGGTGTCCAACATATTACGTTGGCTCACCTCGTCATATGGCCAAATGTAGTGATCTTTCAATGATCCGTTGTCAAGTGAAATGGTTAACGTTTTCCCCATTGTAAGTTTTACAGCGCAGAATTTAAGCATTTTATCTAGGGAGGGAATTCCTGTAGGATAGGATGCTCTAATCTTGGAGTGAAATCCTTCTACAAAGTTCATAGTCCTCGTAGAACGGGTCTGGCTATGGACCCATGCTAATGAAAACTGTTCATTTGAAAGAAGTCATATTGCCCTGTGGTAAGCCATAAATTCATCCAGGGCTTGTTCTATTTGGACATCAACAACTGGAGTCCTCGGTGGCTTCAATGCACTTGATAGCGCAACAAGATGTGGTGGCATAAACGGTAGCATTTGTAGTCTCCGGAAAAATGTTCCAACAGTCGCTGATTCCTATCGAACTTTTCCAGGATGTAAATCATTTGTTCTACGGTTTATACATTGGGCATAATAAGAATGGCACCTATAATTGGAATAAATCTTTTCAAATTTTATTTCATACCCTAGAACTTGAGCTCCTAGTGTAGCTTTAATTGCATCCATCGCTTGGACTTCGAAGTTTGAAATAAACTTTATATCAGGCGGGATTAACAAAACTTGAGTGCGAAGGGGCCCAATAAGCATCCCCAGAAACCTTTAAAAGAACCACTTTGTTAAAATTCAGACTTATTATAAAACAAATTATAAAATAAAGCAACGAATTGGAGAGAACAAACCCAAATACATTCTCATGTGTGGTCCTCTTGGCATCACCAATAAAGGTGAAAAATATTGGTAAACAATATCCGCCATTTGCTTCCGCTATTACTGTGTAGAGCTGCGAAGAGCCCATTCCTTGGACTTCTTTTAGAATCTGCTTGAACCATCCATCTCCAAAAAAATTTACTAAGTTTAGAACCACAAAAACATGGTTCAACAGCGAACGACTAGCAACAATTATCATGTTGTTATCGTCTTTTAATAGCAAATCTCCTTGGTCAGACACATGACGATACTTGGATGCATCCTATCAAACCAAGAAAAAATCTTAAACTAGTAATAAAATAATATTAGGTAACCAAAGAAGTTTGTGTTCATTACTCATTTCTAGTGTAAAAAGAGTGCACAACGTTTTTTGGTTAGCTAATAGGTTATTGCTATTTAATAACACCACTTTTAACATAAAAAAGGGAATAATGACTATAACTCGCAATATTTCCCATTACTAGTGGTTCAATAGACTTAACTCTATTACGCTGAATAGTCCTACACAAAGTATCCGGACCTGCACTGTACCCTACCGCCAAGGTTTCCATCATCGCTCTTTACCGCAGATTCGAAATCGTTTATAAGTGGTTAAAGAAAAATAATGGATAACTGCTAATTTATGAATTGTTAAGTAAGTCTAATTACCATAATCTGGTTTAGAAATAGATGCCATGATTTTTCGCCGAATATGCCTGTCGTCTAATACAGTGGCGCTCAAAATTACTAGTAACAAATTGCATCGAGGGCACATAAGTGCACTAAGTGAACTATCGATTGTAACTCGCTTCTGAATGATCTACTTTGCATTTTAACTAAAGATTCAGTTTCAGCATCAAATTGCGGCTCTTCCCTGTATAATTTTCTTAGTCCTATTCAAAGTTGAATTTTTATGAGAAAGAGAATATCTCAGATTCGCGGAATTATTATAAGGAATATAAGTAGACCATAAAAGGCGTAAATCATTTAGTAATATGGTTACTATTCTATAGTCCATTTTTATTGATGAACTGTAGTATTTTTTACTTCCATGCTCTGTTAGCAGTCACCAAAGTAGGGCCCACCAAAGGGCAGTATTAGTTTCTGTTGAATTTTGGGAAAACTAGGACCCAAAAACGAAGGTTTTATTTATTTATTTTGTTACCTATCGCTTCTCTATTGGTCCGACAATTCATGCGATGGCCTTGTGGCGTAGGTCATATGAAGTGGAATTTGCAGCGTAGGATCGGTTTCATTCAAGAACCGAAAGGCGTCTCCATTTCTTTCTCCTTCTTCTTGCCAAACTCGTCCGATCGAATGCTCCGCAACAATTGCCATCCAAAATAGCTGTTTGTGAGTGAGGATAGTTAGTTGAACATGACAAAGTGTTTCAGTTAACAGGTAAAGAAATTCCCTCACATAAGAACAGTTTCTCTGTGACGAGTGCAAAACGATAGCCTAAGAGCATAGAAACAAAGCAGTTTATTCGCCCAACACACATAGCTTACTTTGGCTGTTTTTATACAAAAATATATAAAAATTCACCTAACACTAATCATTTACTGAGGACATTAGGTGCTGTCGTGGCCTAGTGGTAGTCGTCGCCGTGAAAGGAGGATTGGTCACGGTACCGATCCCGCCCTGTCCACTTTTGATCTTCTCAGCTATTTAGTAATAGCTGATTACTTATTGTGCTCGTGTGCAATCCCGGCTGAGGTACGGAACAGGCTGAAGTGGGGGTTTCGGCTATTCGCGACACAAACCGCACACGACCGAGCTAGCGGTAAGTTTCGATGCAGTTGGACGGTAAGTTTGAAAGACTCCGAGGAATGTAAGTTTATTGGTGAGTGTTTCTCTCTATTTTTCAGGGCTTCCTTGAGCCGGGGCTTTGCCTCAGTGCTCTCAAGAGCCGGGGCTTTGCCTCAGTGCTCTCAAGAGCCGGGGCTTTGCCTCAGTGCTCTCAAGAGCCGGGTCTTCGCCTCAGTGCTCTCAAGAGCCGGGTCTTCGCCTCAGTGCGCTCAAGAGCCGGGGCTTTGCCTCAGTGCGCTCAAGAGCCGGGGCTTTGCCTCAGTGCGCTCAAGAGCCGGGGCTTTGCCTCAGTGCGCTCAAGAGCCGGGGCTTTGCCTCAGTGCTCTCAAGAGCCGGGGCTTTGCCTCAGTGCTCTCAAGAGCCGGGGCTTTGCCTCAGTGCTCTCAAGAGCCGGGTCTTCGCCTTAGTGCTCTATTCCCACCTCTCTTTCGGGAGAAGAGTGCGGTAATTTTGGACGCTTCTGAAGCGTTCGGCAGTTAGGTGCTGGACTGCTTCAGGAGCTTATTGGTACTCAGGTGCCTTCGGACCCTAACGGGTCGCACTGAAAAACCTTGGAAAGGCGAATCTATGCCCAATTTTTTTTCTCTGCGTCTCCTATTCCTCGACAGCAAAAACTGAACCAGCGGTAGGTACGGAAGCCGAAAAGTGTTTATATTTTTGAATTTTCTAGTTTCTTCGGGCTTCAAAAGCCCTTCGAAAGCCACTCAGTACTAGTGGCTGGACACGACCAGAACTACCTTCCGGAAAGGGAAGGTAGGATATGGTCTTTTGGAGGGAATACTACCCTATACCCTTTAAGTGTTGGGGCAGTATCCTTCCTAATTTTGGAGACCTTAGCCTAGAGGTAGCTAAGGTTTTATCTATATATAAATTAATATAACTGATTAGTTTACTTTAGAACATTGAAAAATTTTGCATGACCTCCCCTTACTTCTTAATATTTGGCACATGAGTGCCAATAAGCTCCTGAAGCAGTCCAGCACCTAACTGCCGAACGCTTCAGAAGCGTCCAAAATTACCGCACTCTTCTCCCGAAAGAGAGGTGGGAATAGAGCACTGAGGCAAAGCCCCGGCTCTTGAGCGCACTGAGGCAAAGCCCCGGCTCTTGAGCGCACTGAGGCAAAGCCCCGGCTCTTGAGCGCACTGAGGCAAAGCCCCGGCTCTTGAGCGCACTGAGGCAAAGCCCCGGCTCTTGAGCGCACTGAGGCGAAGACCCGGCTCTTGAGAGCACTGAGGCAAAGCCCCGGCTCTTGAGAGCACTGAGGCAAAGCCCCGGCTCTTGAGAGCACTGAGGCAAAGCCCCGGCTCTTGAGAGCACTGAGGCAAAGCCCCGGCTCTTGAGAGCACTGAGGCAAAGCCCCGGCTCAAGGAAGCCCTGAAAAATAGAGAGAAACACTCACCAATAAACTTACATTCCTCGGAGTCTTTCAAACTTACCGTCCAACTGCATCGAAACTTACCGCTAGCTCGGTCGTGTGCGGTTTGTGTCGCGAATAGCCGAAACCCCCACTTCAGCCTGTTCCGTACCTCAGCCGGGATTGCACACGAGCACAATAAGTAATCAGCTATTACTAAATAGCTGAGAAGATCAAAAGTGGACAGGGCGGGATCGGTACCGTGACCAATCCTCCTTTCACGGCGACGACTACCACTAGGCCACGACAGCACCTAATGTCCTCAGTAAATGATTAGTGTTAGGTGAATTTTTATATATTTTTGTATAAAAACAGCCAAAGTAAGCTATGTGTGTTGGGCGAATAAACTGCTTTGTTTCTATGCTCTTAGGCTATCGTTTTGCACTCGTCACAGAGAAACTGTTCTTATGTGAGGGAATTTCTTTACCTGTTAACTGAAACACTTTGTCATGTTCAACTAACTATCCTCACTCACAAACAGCTATTTTGGATGGCAATTGTTGCGGAGCATTCGATCGGACGAGTTTGGCAAGAAGAAGGAGAAAGAAATGGAGACGCCTTTCGGTTCTTGAATGAAACCGATCCTACGCTGCAAATTCCACTTCATATGACCTACGCCACAAGGCCATCGCATGAATTGTCGGACCAATAGAGAAGCGATAGGTAACAAAATAAATAAATAAAACCTTCGTTTTTGGGTCCTAGTTTTCCCAAAATTCAACAGAAACTAATACTGCCCTTTGGTGGGCCCTACTTTGGTGACTGCTAACAGAGCATGGAAGTAAAAAATACTACAGTTCATCAATAAAAATGGACTATAGAATAGTAACCATATTACTAAATGATTTACGCCTTTTATGGTCTACTTATATTCCTTATAATAATTCCGCGAATCTGAGATATTCTCTTTCTCATAAAAATTCAACTTTGAATAGGACTAAGAAAATTATACAGGGAAGAGCCGCAATTTGATGCTGAAACTGAATCTTTAGTTAAAATGCAAAGTAGATCATTCAGAAGCGAGTTACAATCGATAGTTCACTTAGTGCACTTATGTGCCCTCGATGCAATTTGTTACTAGTAATTTTGAGCGCCACTGTAGCTTGTCTTCCTTCTTAAGTTATTACACTCAGTAATAAACCTCCCTGCGAATCAGTACTCGTCGCACTTTTCGGATGACAGTAGTAAATCCGCTGAGGGTTTCCTGGGTCGTCGACGACGCCTCATTGAGAACGCGAACAGTCATTATAATAACTTTGTTGACTATAGTCGTACAATGAGCTCCTTAGAAGTGCTTTTACCCTACACATTATTCTATAGAGTACTCTATTTTATCATCTTCAGTTCTTTCAGTATTTTCTCATTTCAAGTTATAGCACTCTTACATCTACTTACTTTTCTCACGCTGGTGAGCTTCACCTCAACACTTATGATAGATCTTTATGAGAGATGCAGACAATGAGCGTAAATTGGGTCCAAAAGCGCGTTTGACCAATGGAAAACGTGCCAATTTGAACGCGTCGCGGCTCCGTTTTACGAGTTATCGCGCGATCGTTTAGGTAGAATTAGTTTTAATTAATGTTTAAGAATAAATAAGTGGGAAAATATCCCGTTATAAAGATTAGAGAGATCAAATTTCAGGTTTTTTTTTGCAGATATCAAATTTGTAATATAATGATTCTATAATAAGGTTTTCATTTGCGAAGAATATTTAGCTATTTATCCTATATATATATATATATATATATAGTACGTTTCAAAATGATAGTACACTTTGTTTTTTTTCTGTTCTCTGTGGTCAGATTGATCCAATTTTTTAGAGATGGGGTGTAAGAGCCTTGAAAATCTCCAGTTTAAATTTCATTGTTTTTCATAAAAAATCACTACTTTTATGCTAATTTTTCTCAAAACTATCACTTTTCATCGTTTCGAAATGATAGCACACTTTATTAAAATATGTGTTTATAACAAAAAACAACAACAATCAATGTACATAATAATTAACTAATAATCAGTACAACTACCACTTCTATTAATAACCTGGAAAATTCGTTCAAACATACTGTTAACTAAGTTTTTCATGACACTTTTGTCTACTTCGTTCTATGCTTTGCTAATGGCAGATTGAAGGTCCTTGGCGGTTTCAAACTGACGGTTATCGGCATGAATCCGACAGCCGAGAATTGCCCAAAGATTCTCCATCGGATTTAGGTCCGAAGAGCACGATGGCCAGTCCATAGTGTCCACACTATTGTCTTGCAGCCAAGTCTTGGTGCTTCGACTGGCGTGGATTGTGGCATTCTCTTGTTGGAAAGTGAACCCAGCGCTTGGAAAACTTTGTACACACGGGACTAGACAATGTCATAAGACATTCTGGTAGTCAGCGCTGTTCATCTTCGTCGAGACAAACGCCAAGTCGACCAGTCCCATACCACTGAATGCACCCCAAACCATAACACTTCCTCCACCGAAATTTCGGGTTGGAAAGTGTCGGGGTTCCTTACGTAAATCTCTCCAATCGGAGTGACAAGTATCAGGACCATTTAGGTTAAACTTCTTCTCATCGCTGAAGATCACCTAAATTCCAAATAATTAATTAATAGGCTTATTTTTGAAGACTCGTGAAAGTCGTATCTTTTCGCAGTTACATCTCATGAATATTCTGGCCGAGCAAAGTCTTTCACCATTATGCCCTGGTGTCAGTTATGGATACCTCCTCATCTGTGATTGGACAATATTGAGACGCTTGTCCAGAATTCTCCACACCGTAGTTTTTGAAGCGTCAATGCCACAAGTCCTACGGATTCCAACGATGCTGATCGTGCTATTCGACGCCGTCCACAGAATTTTCCTTTTTTCACGGTCATTCAACTTGCTAGGTCTTCCACTACTCTTCTTTGTACCATATTCTTCTTGGTGACGCAGGAAATTCATAATAACCTTCCTAGAGAACTTGACGACATCGACAATCTGCTTCACCATGTAAGCGGCAATTGATAGTGCTTTAATTTGACTTTTTTCGTGTAGACTCAATGTAGAAGCACGACCCATTGTTATGATGGTTCATAATTAATGAATTTGCACTTTTTTCTGTTAAATAACGCCAAAATATGTGAAGTGTGCTATCATTTTGAAACGATGAAAAGTGGTGGTTTTGAGAAAAATTAGCATAAACGTGGTAATTCTTTATGAAAAACGAAATTTAAACCAGAGATTTCCAAGGTTCTTACACCTCACATCTTAAAAAATTGGACTAATCTGACAACGTAGAACACAAAAAAAAAACAAAGTGTGCTATCATTTTGAAACACACTGTATATATGTACTAAGAGACGCTAAAAGCATTACAAAAAGTTTTAATTAGATATTAGTGCTTTCAGCTGTTGTTTCACACTGATATTCATAAAAAAACAATTTCATATCTTTTAACCATTTATTTAAGATGATTGTTATATTTATGGAGTTAATTGTATATTAGCATAAATATTTATCATGTTCTTACATTCTTTATCAGTCGTTACCAATATTTCTGTATATTGCGTCGCTTTCAGCCGTTTGCTTGTCGCATGACCAGTTGAATGTTTCATCTGCTGTTTTCGCAATTATTCATCACACGCTTCGCTCACCATTGTCTTTATGTGCATAGATGAGATGTCATCTCTACTTATGCTTTATATCTTCTCACGCAGTATTTTATAGCCAAATATTTGTATTTGTTTTTTTAGTTTTGTGTGTCATTAATGTCTATATCCTATCAGTCTTTCATTTGATCCATTCCGAAAACATGGCTTCTCTTATCCATGACACTCATCATTGATAGCACTTGTGATATTGATTGAATGTGGGCACATTTGTGATATAATTATACTTTTCTTAACAGCGATATGCTTATTTAATAGTATTTCCCTCCTTTTCATGATTATTACACGCTTGTTTCTTTGTTTGAATCAATAGATTATAATATGTGTTTGTAAGTTTTCTATATTTTTCCATTATCTCTGAGTTCATCTAGGATGATATTATTTTGTATCTTTCAAATGAAACTTGTTGCAGTTGTTTTTTCATGATTTTGATAAAAATTGAAACTTCGCTCTCATTTTCTTGTCACTTAAAGATTAGATTATAACAATATTAATGAAATATTAAAGCCTCAAAAAGCTCGAATAAGCAGTCATTATTTTCATAGTTCTTGTTTGTTTTATTCTGAAATAACTGTAATAATTTTGTCTACTATGTAACTTATACATTCTATTCAACTGCAGATTTCTTTCCATGATAAGTTCGGAGGCTTTAGTGGCTGAGACGCCATCAACTTTTTTTACTCATTCTCAAGTTAATATATCACAGTACATGGATGTAGTACAGGTTTTTTGTTTTATTTCTGATTCTTTTGACTATAACTATTTTCAAATGTTTTTCAGCCATCGCCGTCCCTTCTTCCATCAGTTTCTTACCACCAAGGGATGTGTGGTATGCAGATTCCACAGCCCTACCATTCCTATAATGCGGGCTCCTCGCATCCAATACCATATCAAAATGTAAGCACTATATTTTATTAACATTTAGTGACTTAGCAATCGTTCTTTAGCCATCAGTCTCAGTAATAGAAGGGCATCGTTTCGGGAATTCAACAAGTGAAACACAACACCATGCCCTTCCAGCCTCCGTTATGGATTCATGCCAACAAATAACACATGTTTTACAATGTTATGAGCAGGTATAAATTATTATATAATGCCTCCATTCCATATAATTTATTTTGTAGAGAATTTAATATATCAAGAATTCAAGCTAAATTTTATTACGGGGTTTTTATTGGAAATCCTACAATCGTCAGTATTCAAATATATTGAAAATCATATCAATTAATAATATTAAACAAGACTAATTACTGACGCTTGATATTATTTCGTATCTTAACGTTAATATTTTAAAAAATTCTCTTGCAAATAATTTATGATTGTCTTTAGTAATAACAATTTTGTAAAACCGTCTTTAGACTGACTTTACTGTGGTTTCAATATAGTTTAACTGGTAAAAGGAGAAACACGAAAATGAATGTCTTAACAAAATCAATCATTGCACTTTCCACGTGTGGCATATGCTAATGAAACTAAAATTGTGAAAAATTAGTTTTTTAAAGCCATTAGAACAGCTTTTAAACGACAATTTTAATTGAGTTGGAAGAAAATTATTACATTTATTTTTTTTGTAGACACTTTATGTATTGATTTTTTTATTCTTTTAATTTTCATAAGTAAAATATAAAAGATTGTTTAAAAGCGTTTAAATTTAAGGTAGAATTGGTTTTCCGCCTTAAAACTTACCATAATTTTCAGGGAGGTGAGGATCCAGAATTTGTACGGAAAGCCATAGATAGTCTAGTGAGGAAATTGAAGGATAAAAGGGTTGAACTAGATGCCCTCATTACTGCTATTACTTCTTCTGGTAAACAACCAACGATCTGCGTCACAATTCAGGTGTGCTATTTGATTGGTTATAATAATAAATAGGAAGATCTAAATGTTTCAGAGATCTCTCGATGGTAGACTGCAAGTAGCTGGTAGAAAAGGGGTACCTCATGTAGTTTATGCGAGAATATGGAGGTGGCCTAATGTGAGCAAAAATGAACTTGTGGTCAGTTTTCGTCTTCAGTTCCTCGTTTTATAGTTGAGAGAGCTTTCTAAAGAACATGTGACTTCCTTCACATTATTAATGTGAAAAGATTGTTTAGAAGCTATCTATGTGCGTCATACCAATGGATCATCAAGATTTCATTTGTGTGAATCCCTATCATTATGAGAGAGTTGTGTCAAATGGACTCGCACCTCTTGGTTTGTTTAATTTTACTTGTATTACTTTATCATTAATATGTGTAACATAATTTCAGATATGAAAACTTTACGTGTAGAAACGCCTCACATGGGATTAATAACAAAGAATGATTATCAAATGCAAGATTTCTCAGAGATTATAGAGCCAATAGGTGACAATGTTATTTATTATCTATCGACTTTTATATACATTTTATTTACGAGAATATTTATTTCAGATTACTCCTGTTGGGGCCCTCCATCGTCTGCTCTCCCTCAACAGAAATATTCACGTATAAACTTTTCTCAATAGAGATATTAACAGCAATATTAATGAGAAGATTTTAAAAAAACGTTTCAGCAAGAAGGTTGCAGCATTTGACAAAGACGAATTCGCCTGCTGTTCATACGTGTACGTATTTCGTAATCAAGAAAAAGGAAGAGTACATAAAAGGAGCGAAGGAGTAAGAGAGTAGACAAGCATGAGATAAGATATTGAGGGAGAAAAAATAAACTAACGTTGTCTAAAAGGGAACAAAATATCAAGAAAATTTAAAAAATTGATCAAAATGGTGAATGCTTATTAATGTATATAGTCACATATATTTTCAGATGATTATAGTCAGGTCCAAATGCCAATAATTCCACAATGTGGGTTTCTATGAAGTTTTCTGTACGTGTTTCAGTCATTACTTCTTCATTTCACGTATTTTCAGTGCCTGATGATTGGTGTTCTATAATGTATTATGAGTTGGATACACAAATAGGGGAGACATTGAGGGTAAGGCATGAAGCATGATAGAGCTAATGTTTTTAAATATGGAATTTCCCTGAAGGTTCAGCGGAATATGGTCGAAGTTTCCGTAGATGGAGGCATGGACCCCCATGCTGCGCGAAATGGCCGATTTTGTCTTGGTGCGCTTCCCAACGTGCACAGAGGAGAAGTGAGCGAGAAATGTCGGTATGTATGTGGCCAATTAGCCGAATTTTATATAACAGTTAACTTTTATCTGGTAAAAAAATTGTAACATTTGGTTACAATAACACCATGTTTCAAATATGAATTGTTTCAAAAAGTTCAAAGACAAACAAGCACTAAAATATGTTACCGCACTTAGAATACACATTGGACATGGTGTTCATCTTCATTCTATGCCTAATGGTTGTGTCGAGTTGGAATGCCGTTCATTGAAACCTATTTTTATACGTAGCAGTTATCTTGACTACTGTAAATATTTTCCATATAGAAATAAAGTTCACCGTCTAACAGCCAAGGATGGCAGAATTACAGTGAGTTATTAACAGTTTGCAAATATTAAGATCATATATCTGTCATTACTTTTATTAGGTATTCGATCTTCGATGGGCCTATCAAGAGATGCTGAGGAGAACATGTTCTGCGAGCCAAGCTATTAGGGCGCAAGCAGCTGCAGTGGCAGGATTCGCACCAGATTTACAAGTTAGTACTTCCACTCTTTCTAGCCATTTTCTGTTCTAATATTGTTATTAAACTTTTCTTCACCCGTTCATTTTTAGATGACTAGCATTTCCGAAATAGTAGAAGATTTCGGGGTTGATGGCATGCGTTGCGAGTTCTGTTCTTTTGCTGTCAGCTTTGTTAAAGGATGGGGAGTAGGGTACCCGAGCAGGAATAGTATAAAAGTATGTGTTAAGAGTCATTGATAAAACACTTAGTTCTATCGGATACCATTTTAGGATACTCCTTGCTGGATCGAGGTTCATCTACATCGACCACTCCAACTGCTCGACCATCTTTTAAAAACCAACGGTCCACTCTGAAGTGGTAATGCTTTCTCACTGCATGAGAACGGTGATGATTCAAAATGGATCGATAAAATATACGCATTTATACAGTTCATTTCGAGGAAAAAATCAACATGAAGAGACATAACAACAGAATTATAACAAAATAGTGATGACCTCGTAGTACAGTTCGGAATGACATCATTTTCGAGTAGGTTTGCTGGAACAGGGAATGGTTAAAAATTCAAATTATCGAAATCTTTTAAGCACAAACAATGTAAAATTCACACCTATCCCTTTGTCGCTTCTCCTTCTTTTCCCTCTCCTTCTCCCTTGACGCATCTCTCTTCTCAGGTGCTGGAGAAGGCCGGGAAACTATCATTACGGTTTAGATTTCTATACTCTAAGAAAACAGGTCACTTAGCCTTCTATACCTCCCTGATGAATTAAGTGGCCCACAACACAAATAAGCCACAAAAGCGCAGAAAAGTTAACTAACGTCTTGCCTCCATAGTATCTCGATCTTTCCGAGCGACTTTCGCATCCCTAGAAAATATTTCGCATTATAAAAGTGAGAAAATATTTAGAAAAACTGATATACCCGTTCTCGTCGCCATCTCTTGCTTGTCGCTTATGGCCTTTCGTTTCTCTTTTTCGTTCTTGTGCTCGATCATCCTTTTTTGAAGGAGGTGGCTGAAACGGAATTAACTGTTAAACAATTCACGATAGTAAATAGTGGTATCTAACGCATACCATAGGACCGGCAACATCATGATCAAGTGATATTTCTTTACGCCGACGATCATCTTTTTCCTTGCTTTCGCGACTACCACCATCCTTCTCCAATTCCCGTTTTGCCTCCTTTTTTGGCTTATCCTTCCTATCTTTTTCATCCTTTACGTCTTTTGATACTCCATTTGTTCTATTCCTATCATCTGTTGAATAGGCTCTAATCTGCAAGTAGTAAAATTAATCAATGACCTTTTTCTTTAAATTCCATTGTGTTCGATAGAAGTACCTTCTTCGAAGGTGGGCTGGGAGGTACTTCGCCCTCTTCTGGCTCTAGCATTTTTTCTTCCCTTTCTGCGTTATCCACTTTATCTTCTTTATCTACCTTATCCCGTTTTTCCCGGTCCTGTTTAACTGCATCTTTTTTCTCTAACATTTTTTCAGTTTTAACCTTCCTTTTTGCTCCACTCGGAGAGGCAGCCTGAGAATGTGAAAATCCATTTTACTACCATCATTTCAATAAAGTACTCACCTGTGGAAAACGCTTTCGATCAGTAGCATCGCCATTTGTCTTACTGATTTTCATCGTTGTTGGACGCTGGAATTGCATCAATTAAATTATTGAAAAATGATACTAGTAATAAGCCATACTTACATGACAGAACTGATGAGCCTCAAATAGAGGTAACCCACGAATCTTTAACCTTCCGGCATAACTGGCAGCTTTTAACGATAAATCATCGCGAGATCCTTTCTCTCCATCACGCACCTATTTACAACAATACAGTATATAAATTAAATATATTAGATCATTAAGGATGGAAGTCTAGATTAAATATTTCAAGTATACGTATTCACCTTAACAACAACTTGTTCTAAACTCTCGTAGAATTCTCTCAGGAGAGGAAAGCAGGGAATCAGCTAAAAGAAGTGGTACAAAGACGTCCTATTTAGAATAGGATTCTTAATATGGACTGTACCTTAGTCATAAGGACAAGACAGTTTCGTACCATCACATAATCGTTGTTTTCTTGCGAAAGTACGGAGAGAAATGCTTTATTCAGTTTTGCCTTAAATAAGAGTAAATAAGAGCAGAAATACATCCATAATAGTATGATATCACTCAATTGCTTACCTGCCACTTATAGCATAATTTGCGGAAATTCTCAAATGAAACATTGTCTCCACTGTCTTCAACAGCTCCCCCACTACGCATCTTCGTTATTAAGCCGGGAAAACCTTCGCACTCCTGTTTTAGAAAATGGTCGTTACAGAAACAATTTTTATTTCTAAGAAGGGGATGAGAGATTAGTCGAACCTTCTCAAAAATGTTCTTATCTGCATGCCACCTCTGCGTCTGTGAAAGAATGATTTGTAGAAAGCGGCCGAAAGAATTTGCCTCATTTTCCGAAAGACCACAAATTAGAGGTAGAACATCACTAAATGTCTGAAGCGAGCAAACAATATTTAAAATAGCGTACTAACAACGTTTGCATTAATTAAATTGTAATTCTGGCTTATCACTGAGTGTTAAAAAATTGAATTGGAGTAGATGATTATAAAATGCCCTTAAATTCAATCAGTAATACAGCAGAACTAGTGAATTACAAAATTACATACCTTATCAATAAAAATCAAAGATTGGAAAAGTGTTGTCCTTTGTTGGTGAAGAATAATGACTAATCGAGCACAGTAGATCTGAATGCCAGCAAGTATATTATAAATCGAACCAACACAATAGTACTAACCGCATCAGATTCCGAGAATAGTGCTCGTGGGATAATGCACATTTGAAGGAATGAACCAGTTTGTTGAGATCCTATAAACAATTCCAAGCAATTTCTCTTCACATATTAGCAAGTTTCCTGATTGAATCACATGTTTATTTTAAATATCTACTTCTGTTCAGAAAGCCCATGCTTAAAATACACATACTTCCAGCTTCAAAGAGACGATCCTTTGAATGTGCCAACCATAAACGAATTCGTTCTACGTGATCTGATTGTCGTTTCTGTTCCTCTTTTAATTTTGTCTCAACATTACGAAGACGTTCCTCTTCTTTCAATCGTTTTGACTTGCTCTAAACCTTACAACTATTGAGGTCTAACATTAGTTTCAAATTACTCCCATTGTACCTTAAATATACATAAAATTTTTCATGATAACAAGGAATGTATAGAAAAGATGTATACTTGACTCACACACCATTATCAAACGTCTTTAATAAGCATTTGAAAATTAACTAGGAAAATAAGAATTTACATAGAAAATGATAAAGAACCACACCATATCTATTCGCTCGCTATTGTCTTTTGCTTGTTTCCTAATAGCCTCAACTGTCCTCTCATATGCTGCAGTAGGTACATCTATATCGTACAATGAAAGAATCCAAAACACGACCAACAACCTAAATAAAATTTTATATTAGAACTATTATAATATATTAATTAAAGCTAATAATCAATAAACAAACTGCTCACCGCATAGGTATATCACTGCAAACATGTGTCGGCATGCAAGGTGTGAGCTCATCAATTAGTTGATTAACAACTGTATCAAGAGCTGATTTGAAGAAGACAAACTACAAAAAATATAACTACACTCTTAAAATATGCCTATATAGCTTTAAATGTTATCTTGGTTTAAAAAAAAATCTGTAATTCACCTTTTGTTTTGAGTCTAATTTCTGCTTATGCTCACCATCAAGTGATTTTACAGCCCGTTTAGCCGATTCGTAAGCCGATTGAACCTGATTCAATAAAAAATACACGTAATAATAGAGCATATGCATAGGTAAATTACTACACCTTCGGCATATAAGTTGGTCGAGTCAAATACATTGCAGAATCTAGACGAAGATGGAACTCAGACATAAGAATACTAGCTGATGGAATACGTCGAGCGTAGTCATCAGGCCGAATGTGTGACAGTAAAAAACTCCCAAATTGCAGCAGGGTATCGCGACACTTAATGTTACAATACTCTATTATCGAATCGTAAATTAATAGTAAGAAAAAGAAAAAACACCTATATTCACTTGATCAGTCATTTCTCCTACAAGCTTTAGTGGTAATAGCTTGCTGTCGTTATGAATAACGCATTCTCTTTGTTGGGCAATCAATATGCACAACCCCACGGCCATGTCCCCACTAAGTAACGCATCGCGAAGTCTTGCTGAGGCACGTTTATTTCGGGCGTTGGAAAATCCACCGGCCTAGAAACTGACTTTAAGAAAGCATAACACCATATAATACAAAAAGTTTGATAATCCCTCAAAAATTGGCCTTAACCCAATACGATAAATATGCTAAAATCTGGAAATATCTTAAATTTTTTTCTCCACAAATGACAGCTCTGAACCGATCTAGGATATGATCAAGTAATTAAAGTGTAGAGACGTATAAAGATTTATGTCTCTAAAACCAAGCTTTAATTTTATTCTACAAAAAATCCTAGATATGATTAATAGATTAACCATTTTAAATCTGACTAAATGACCGATGAAGACTGATATAACATGTTGACTTTTGTTCAATGTGAAATTATTACAGAATTTATTGCTTACCTTGTACTTATAAAATTATACATAGTACACCATTTTTAAAAGCAAAATCCAGAAAAAATATAGAATAAAACACTAACCTCCTGCCTCAGCAGCTCACCTCCGCTCAATGCTTCAAGCTGATCTTGTGTCGCCCCCGCAACACTTTCGATTGAAGACATGTTTTGGATAATTTCACGAAGAACCAAGAGATCAAAACTGCAGTATTATATTTATAAAAAAATCCCCTTTATTCAATAACTAATACATATTTGTTCAAATTCAATTGTTATCTAATAAATATAATAAATTCCCAACGTCTAACCTCTTCTCATTTTTCAGCTGATTAACAACATAGTTCAGCATCCCAGACAGTTCAACGTTGTATTTTTTGTAAATTGCTCCCACCCAAAATAAATCTTACTAGCTTATTAATCTAAATGATACATATTAAAACGCAAATGGTTCAAAATAAAGACATACTAAAGTGCCGAGTGATTGTAACCAAGGACTCAGCTTCCCATCTGATGCCTTTAGCTGTTGCTTATCAGGATTAGCCAATTGCTCAATAATACAATCTGAAACTTAATTAATATTAATATGAACCTACTTATAATCCATCAAAATGTAAGAAATTTAATTAAGAAAACTAACATGAAAGAATGTCGAACTCAAGATTAGTAAGGAATCTGAGGCTTTCAACTACTGGCTGAATTAGGCTGTCAAAGGTTTGTACCTAAATAATATCAGAATTCATTGATTTACATCTCATCTCCCCTAAACACCAAAAATACGATACCTGACTCAAAAGGTAGTCAAAAACGGTAATTGGATGAATGTGACATAGTTTACCCAGCTGACGTCCCATTACTTTAACTGTTTCTTTTGATAATCGTCTGAATAATTAAATGTATTTAGATATAAAATTTTTAGTCTTAGCAGTTTAATCAGATCCTTCTACTCTAATTACACTCCCATTATTTCGCAACATATCACATAAAGTTTTAACCATTAACTAGTCTAGGCAAAAAGCTAAATATATTATAAATAAAGAACCGTTAGAAGGCACTAGTTCTTGATTTTTGGCTCCTAGAGTCTTCGAGAGGTGGCCAAATAGTTATATACCAATAATGCAAATAGAAAACATCTTAGGAAATATTAATATTTGTGTTAATATATAAAATTACACAGTTTAACTTACTTTAGTACGTATTTCGTTCTACCCAATACTTTTCCACGAATAATGCTCACTTCAGGATGACGAATGGTATTCATCGTTTTCCAACTGTAATAGTTTATAAAGTATATAAGCAGCAAATAATTACGCGACTTACCGTCCATAGAGTCTGTATCTCCACGAATAAGGAAACATTTGTAAAAGAGTCCAGACTTCTTCAGAGAGTCCTGTATTGGATTCAGAAAGTGATAGACCAGGAAGAATCACCTCATCAACAATGTCCATCATAGTATTCGACACTGAAAATATCACAAAAAAAAGTTCATATATTATATCTATTTTAAGATGTTAATCTTACATTGATCACCACATATGTCCCCATCAGCGTTCTCTTGGTAAAAAACAGTAATAAGCCTCAGTAACTTGGTAGTTGTTTTTGGACGATATGCTAGACGTGGTCCTATATACCATAGAACTGAAGCTAGACCAACCACGTCCGTCCAGCAAGTAACCTGATATTTTGAAAAATTTATAAAGAAATCAATTACTAAAAATTTAACAAACCTTGTCAAGTGAACTTTTTTTTTCCTCTGTGGAATCGCCCAAATCTTTTAGTCTCTGTGAACATTTTTCGCGGTAGAACCCATCAATGGCGTTATCAATAAGATCAGCAATAGCATTGCTTACGCGTGGACTATAAATTTTCAATTTCACAAGCAAGAATCAATACATGGTACAAAGAAGTAATCTTGAAAACTAAATAAATAAATCCTGTTTATCAAAATGTTCATTTCACCGTTAAAAGACTTAGTCATTCATTAAAATTTCAAATAATTGACCTCATAGGCGTGACAAATATCATTCTAGCTAATTTTTAAAGCAATCACACGATCTTTCTATCATTGTTTTTGTATATACTAATGTCATCATCTACTATTTAATAACAAAGTAATATTGTTTAGTTTTGTTGAAAAAATGATAAAATATGTACGTCGCAATAATATATTCAGCCTTTAAAGATGATTACAAAAAATCCCACCTTGCCTGTACTGCGTAATACTCTGGTAGTCTATCTATAAGTTGTTTCGCCAAGAACCACGCTCCCTCTTCAACTAATGCACATACAAGACCCAACTTTTGATTTGATGCAAGTGTAGAACCCTATATATTAGGAACTTTGCTGTAGAACATATTTATCATTACCATAAAACCTACTTCCGATAAATGCTCAGCTAATTTTGCATCTTCAGCATCCTGGATACCAGCCACTGTTGCAAAAGATACACCCACTATCGATTGGTTACTCTCATTTGTATGGGACTCCATATTCGAAGAACTACTACGTGAACAATCAACAGGAATATTAGATGCCATTATAGTTTCTGCCTAAAAAAATGTCTATTCAATATAATTGAACTTTCACAAACACTAACAATAGAAAGCATAACGAAATAACCTTTTTTGCTCTACTACTGGCGGTAGTAGCACGCGTTCTGTGGCTATCTTTAATACCTTCACTTTTAGGAACCATCTAAAAAATGATTTACTGTGATTTAATTGATTTAATTATTTAAATTATGTCCTACTTACAAAACCAGTAATTTTCATAAGGTCGATCATATCTTCCTGAATAAGAGAAGCCGTAACCACATAAAGTGAGAATGGAGTTTCTTTACTGACTTCCTGGAAAATGTTCAGCTCTAGTAGACAGGTATTTTTCTGATTAAAAATCTAAGAATGAGTGTAGAATAAATAATAAACCAACCTGGTAAAAAGTATATTTAAAACCCAAAAGAGTACAGAGATATTCGCGATTAGCTTTTATTTCTTTTAGAAGTGATATGAAGAATTGTTTTCCATTGGGACAACATTCAAAACATTCCAGAACTATATCTGTCACCCTGTTTGGGTCTAAATTGAACTGTCCTGTAAGCATTAATTATAAATAAATAGCTAATATAAAAATACCTAAATTCACCTACCAATAAGACATAGAACTCGCGTCATCATAGCTTTTGACGAAACTGTATCCCCTCCATCAAGTAATTCCGTTATCAATTTTGCATAACCTTCACTTTCTTCCCGTAAAAGATTAAATTTCGACTGCTTGAAACTAAAAAATATCACACTCATATTAATACACTGTCACAAATAAACAACTAAAGTATACTAATTAATAAAACTTACTAAAGGCGTGTTTTAAGCCTAACTAGCTGCTGTTTGTTTACGGCACTGCCAGCTTCAAGAATTTCCAACTCGATACGGAGAAGTTCACCCGGAATTATCTAAGGCATTAAATATATATGTATATATATATTAAACAAAGTATGATAAATCCAAAGTTTTCACCTGGTCAGAAATCAAATCAAGCAGTGATCGAAACTGCGTCAAAGCTTCATCTTTATGTTCACTTAAATGTACATCACCTTCAAGAGAGACTAGTATATCAAGAAGCAAAGATGGCAAAATAGAAGACGACTGCTGAAACAATATAGCATATGAAATATAAAATTAGAAGCCTATCTATTTCCTCACCTTAAGTTTAATCAATTCATTAAATACTTCCTTTGGACTAGTATCCAAGGTTATAACATTTTTACAGAGCTCCAAAATATGCTCTTGCAAAGGAAGATCGTCGAAACATGGCATAATAAATACCAGCGTTCCTTAGTAAGCAATACAATAATAATCCCTAAACAGCGTATATTAATTTATACATATAACAAATACGTGCAAATTATATATTAAATAAGTAAAGCAATAGCGTACTACCATTCATTTAAAAAACACTTAAAATATGTATTTATGCTTTTCGATATGCAAATATCTATTAAAATAATATATATCCAGTTTGAACATGGATAAATAAAAAAAATATCCTACATGTGCTAATTGCTTATAACTGGAAACTAGTCTACTAAAATAACAAAGCTACAGTTAATATGAGATAACAGAGTGTCTTCTATAAACTTGAAATTTTACAATTGAACAAACGTAACTATCAAAAATTGGCATATTTCCACATCACAAAAATTCGGGTATTTACAACTAGATTGTTTTGCAAAATATAAGAATTCAATATTTTATTCAACTATTTAAAAAGACACGATGATTAGATATATTGAAAACAAATGCTTTAGGTAAGTAAAACATGGAAATACAAATATTATCGACGATTTTGTGGCAATATTAATTCTGTCATTTCTAAAAGTATGAAATGGTATTGTAAAAACAGGTTATTTAGATGATAATTGTAAAAACAATGTGTAGTTAAAAAACGAACCGCTGTTTTTTCAGACAAAATTTCCTAATATATAATTTTTTGTCATTGCTTTTAACAAATTAACTTATTAACTATGAAATAATTTGATATAATTATATGAAAACATTATTGTAGATTGTTACTAATTAGTTAGAATATTTTGAAATAATTATATCAAAATGTAGTTTCTTAGATATAGGTACACTACACGGTAGAAGGCAGAATTTTAAAATATTATACTTAGATGTTAGAAAAGAATTGCAATCAATATCTATAAATCTTCTGAATGCATCAGATTATATGCGACATAAAGGTTAATCGTTTTTATAAAAGAATGCTGCAAATGATATTATTTTATTTCGCATTAAACACTTATAAAATTTACATTTTTAGAAATTATTTATAAAATATTTATTTGAATTAATTTATATACTAACCAGTCACTTTATACAGGAAAATACGAAAAGTAAAAAACATTTAATGCAAAGCTTATTCAACTAAAGGCATATAAATTTAGATAACTAACTAATCGCGGGTCAAATTTAAGCCACTTTCTGTAGTTTCACAATGAGGAAAAACACTATATTATTGTTGTCAAGTAAATCTATGCAAAATAATTATGACTCCTTTAGAACCGCTTAATTTATTTACAGTTAATTTTAAATTAAAATATGAGCAGGCTAGTAGGTAATCCACTTAATGCTTGTCTATAATTTTTAGGGTAATAATCTGCTCTATTCTTTATTTATTTTATAATACATTATATCAGTATCCACCAAAACAGTGTATAGATGTGTACTTAATGACTACTAGAATAATGAGTATGATCTTAGCATCATGTTAGCATGCCTTCATATCTCGTAGAAAAACTAAAAAAAAGTACAATTTGGTTTACACCAGAATTTGATTGTTTCTTAGGACTATTAACAACATTTTTTAGCGTTAAAGATAGTATAAAACCACAACTAGTTAACTAAGAAAAGTTGTCTTTTCTAAAGCAAAAAGATTTGGAATTATCAAATAAACAAAAATGAAGGATACTTCTCTAGATAACTGTTAAGTATATTTATTTTATATCATAAATCTAATTTTAACGTTTTGAGGACATTTTATAATGAAAATATAACAAAGGATCAGTACTTAGGAAAAAAGACAGTGTCACATGAACAATTTCCGAGCACCACAATATCACAGTCTATTGAAAGCATATGGGACGAAATTGTATTTTAGATGACATACCGCATCTAAGCCCTATGTAAATCTCCTTTGAATATTCTTGTGAGTGTTTTTTTGAATTGTTGGTTAGCCATGGCATAACAGAACGGGTTTAACGGTGAATTCATATAGCACAAGTAGTAACTGATGCTATAAAGTAGATTAAATGATGAAGAACTTTTGCAACTCTCACAAAAGCCATAGATTGTGGCCAACACGTAAAAAGGCGTCCATAGAATAATAAATGATCCCAGAATAAATGTTATTGTTCTCAATGCTTTCCGTGCCCTATTTTCCGATCGAGACTTGTAGGTACCCTGAAATAGATTTATTAACTGATTAGTAAAGTAGTTCTGTTGAGTGTAGAATATGCACAGTGCTGCATGTATTAGATGGTAACTAATGCAAGCTAATAAGCTGAACAAAACTTAGGACAAGATGATTATTTGAGATTGTGTTAATAAGTTAATGGATTATTAAAACTATAAGTGTTTAGAATTACTTTGCTATTCCTCTTCCGTTTTTTTCGGGCTGATCTACTTCGCATGGCAGTCAGTAGTTTCCGCATTGTACTCTCATCTGTTTTAACGCTTTCCACTCGTGATACGGCTATTAAAGGAACACAGACGTCCTCTACTACCTTGTACTCTTCTCCGACAATCTGCACAGGGGCACTCAATGAACGCTGAGTCTGTAATTCCGTAAATGTTTATATGGTTCCCAAAAATGCACCTCTCCATAATCTTTAGTATTATTTTTAGATTTTAGTTATAAATTCTTTCTTTCTTTATACTTCTCATATGATTCCTTGAGAAACTATACCCGTAATTCAACTGGTGTTATCGCATGTCCCTCTCTACTATCTTCTTCTTTCCCATTTACCGACTGCGTTCTACCTAGATCATCGTGACCAACAAGAGAAGAAACACTATCGGCGTCTATGAATGGTAGAGATACATTGGGCCTTAATGCAGTAAATTCAAGATACTATATATAATGAAAGTCTCAGAAAAAAGTAACTCGCTTGAAGTGTTGTTGTTGTTCTTGATCTGAGGTTAGAGATGGTTCAGGACTGACACAAGGCGCTGTACTTTCTCTTTCTATCACAGAAGATGGTTCTTGCTTTGAGAAAGCACAAGTTGGCGTTGTGTTGGAATGAACAAAGCTGGCAATGCTGAGAAAAATCGTATATATATATATATTGAAATAATTTTGAAATAAGCCTGTTTCTACAGCAAACTTTAGTATTTAAATGTGAGTAATGAGGAATAATGAATGCTAGGTTATACTGCAATTTTTATTGATATCAGTGGATAACTACATAGTTTAAAAATATAGATGAATTCTTGTTTCATTAGAATATGACAAAGAACAATGGGTTTTTATTCGGAAATAATAGGCCTATTATTTTACCTTGGGGTGTTGAAAAACTTCTTCGGACAGTGATTAATGTAATTGTTATGGACAGTTATTGTGTTACGAATAGTAGAGGCTGGTGACGGCAAAGGCACCGAGGGAGAGGCTTTAATACATCTGGAGAAAGTATAATAGTCTAAGACTAAAATAAATAAAATTAGCTGTATTGGGAATTTGAAAATTAAGATAAGTTATCAGCATATATTACTTAATATGTATTTTATTCATCTGGTATATCTCCCAACATCAAAATTTATAGCTGAGCATCCCTTTATACGCTCTACCCCGTTTAGTCGCGTCATCTGCTAACGCGATTTGATTAAATTTCCGTGGTCTATATTCTGTATGCAAAAAAGATGGATTATTACTTATTTCAAAGAAAAAGATAAAATAATTTGTTACTTATTTCCCAATAAATATACGTATCGTAACGTAGCAATCCATACATCAGTGAGATCTAGATTATTAGCAAATGTGCTCCATTTTCAATTCTTAAATATTTATGCGCACTTCCCTCTTGAGATCAAATTTGGCATTTTAGTGACTTGTTTAGTCTATTTTGCCAAATAATTTCTGTTAGCCGAAGAGTATTGCCTCAAGAGACAAAGGAAATCTGACAATGTTAAAAATAGTTCCTATTTTTCTAAAATTAGATACTATAGAGTTTGGATACGTTGACTAATTATTATATATACCAATAATAGTAGTAGTTAATATATAGTGTAATAAACCACTGAAACACTATAACTTACGTACAGCAAACATATTTTGTATCACAAGAACATTTTCAAATTCTTTCTAATATTTCCAGCTTGCTAAATTACATCAGTTCCTAATTTTTCTGTGAAGTCCAAATTGTTATACTACATTTAGATGCTGACACTTACCTTTATATTTAAGTTTTCACAAGTATCGAGCAAAAAATAAATATTCGGAACATCTACAATATGAATTTTAAATTTTAGAAAATGGCGTAATTTAAAAAATTTAAACGTGAGTGGAAATAAAACAGAAAAAAGTTATTTAAAACTTAATATTGAGTACTAATGAAATGAACATTTGTACACATATGTACTTAATGGGTATTTCAGTTTTCTAGCATATATAATTAACATAAGATTAGTTTTTATAGCTGCCAATTATGCTGTTTCATCATAATAGAGATTTTATGAATACTTATTATTCATAAAATAACGCAAATTCTTTCCATTCGCTGTTCTAAGACTATTGGCACATTTTTGACATATGACCTCTCGATGATATGGGCTCAAGGCAAGACGAATGGGTGAAGGAACTGAGATAGAATCTATTGTGGTCTCAGAGCACGAAGCGATAAACAACGATGGGAGTGCGAGAAAATAGCAAGATTTGGGAATGTTGTTCTCACTTGCTACTGTCACTTGTATCACCGGGCGAGTCAGAACTACTTCTGCCAGCGTCACTTGTTCTCACCGATAACTCTGGCTTACGTAATTCTGTGAGCAACGCCATACGTTTAGTCTTCTAAATAAGTTAATTTTATAAATATATTTTCTTCAACTTAATCTTTTCTTCTCTGTGGTAACCTGATCACTTTTAAGTGCAAGCTGCTTTGCTGCTCGGTAAATTCCCCAATACAAGTATAGCATCACGAATAGTGTTGACCAGTAATATGAAATATACATGCCCATATTAAGATAGGCATTTGTCATAAACTGAACGAAGCACTCGTCTTCCTTCAACATTCTTCCTGTTCCTGTAACTCAGTAATAGTAATTATCATACAAATTCTCAAAATTCTATAACACAACTTAAAGGTGCCAGGGACTAGATACTAATTATTAAAATACTTACCAGTAAAAGTACCGTAGCCAAAAATGGAAATGGAAAAGAGAACGCTTGGCACCTGAGGGAATATCTTTTAAAAAAAGCTCGGCAAAATATGTATTTTTTATTTAGATAATGTAATTAATTTAAATACATTAATATGATCATCAGTTTAATAGTTTTCTATGACGTCGGGAAAGTAGGAAAGATTTTTCAACTTTCTGACGAAAAATGAATAGCTCTCCTTAAAGATTCTTTTGAATTATTCAACTCATTAATACTTTCCTTGATATAAGATTATCAAATGTTCCTAAAGAATTGGAGGTTACCAATCAGCACCATTATATACCATCATCTTTCTACCGACAATTAAGAGGTAGAATGTTATGTTATTCATTATCCATAAACAACTAGATCACAACTGCACCTTATTCAACAACAAAAAGATTCGACTAATTCGGCTAATTATACATGAAATAGACTGACAATCCATATTGCAGCGATGATGAGAGTGACTCTCTGAGGGGTACGCCAGTTACGATAGGTGGCAGGATGCTTGACTGAGCAGTACCTGGTGGTGAAGATGATTATATTGCAAAAAAAGTGAAATATTCCGTGATATGGAGTAAGGAAAAGAGACAAAAATGTTTAAGACAAATATGTGGTGCTTACCTGTCGATTGTTATACCGAGTACTGTGTATATTGAAGCGAGGCATACAATGTAATCGACAGAGAGCCAGAGGTCACACAGAAAGGCTCCCCACATCCAACGACTATCGTTCAGGAAAAAGTGCGTGTACACAGGTATTCCCTCCAGGCCGATCAGCTGATATGACGTCAATGGCTATCAGTTTCACAACCATTGTTCGCTTGCTCCCCAAATCCCCCTTGCTGTGTGTTTCCTGACATTATTGAGTTAATGTTTCGACCCGCTACTGTTACAAATCTTATATGCATACACCTATTTATCAACGTCTTCATTCCCATTTAAGCTTCCTATTTTTCAACTTTATTTTCGCCGGTTTTTATCCTTTAGTGTCTTCCTTTCTTTATCTGACCGAAGAGACAGGGAGCTGTTTGTCTAGCTTTAGAAGTCATTGAGGCTCTGATAAATAAAACAAGGGTGCCGCGCATTGATCAGCTTTCAATTACCTAGAAGGCAGAAGAAAATACTCCCGCTCATAAGCCCCATATTTAAGAATACAAAATAAATCGATTTATCAAAAGAAGAAGTAATTCGAATAATGCAAGCATTTTAAACGCGATTGAAAAAAATTAATTTAAAATTCAAAGTGGTAAAAGAACTATTTTATAGTTGAGGAAAATTATCAGATGAAAATAAATACTGAAAATATCCCCAAGGATAGGTCATTGAGACAACGGTCCCTAGTGACCTGGCCTCCAGCAGCGCTGATTGAATTTTCCTGCCCGGAATATTCATCATCGATTCCCGACACGCCACACTGCATCCTCACTCCATTCAGAAGGCATTCTAGATTTGTGTTCCACTTACAATTGATGACTTCATGAAAAGTCTATACATTATTGTTATATATATATAAGTACTATGATCACGTTGGTAAAGAACGAACTTTGGACTACTTTGTTAGATGTGTAAGATGTGATACAATTGCTGTTTTATTGGTTAGATTATGAAAGTAATTTATCAAGTTCTCAATACCCCCATTCAGTAGTTTATCAGTAGGAAATGGAAATATATGTGTACGTCTATGCATTAGGCCTTTACTATCCATTTGATCAGTAAACTTTTAAAAAATGTATGAAGGGGAATAAAGGGAAAGCTTGATGGAAGGGGTTAGTTATGAGGGGCAGCAACAGGACAGATAACCACGTCAATTACTGGGCAGCCCTGAGGGAGTGGAGTGAAGAGGCGAATCAGCGCAGGAAGAATAAGAAGCGGAGAGAAGAGAAAAAGATTGAGTATGACAACGATAGAAAAAGAAATAAGAAGAGAATAATTTCAAGAATTCATTAGATACCTTATGGAATCCTCAAATCTTGAATTCAGTAACACCGGGCTCTCTTCATTACCAGTAAATGTAGAGCACTACATATATACTTCCTGTATGACTATAGAGAAAGAGAAAGTGGAAGAAATACGTAGAAAAGTATTGTAAATATATTAAATAGTGAAAAAATAAGCATATAATGTGCTCCAGTTAAGTATACTAAGAACAGATAATCACCTTCATGGTAATAATAATAAGATAGAAAAAATTTATGAAACTAGATACATAGACCACCTTTTAACACATGAAATTACGAAATATTTCTTAAATGCTTTACACTTTCTTTTGTTAGCTGCGTAACGCGATTAATTTTTCATCCAGCATACTAATTTAACATTTTTACTTATTTATTTATAGCTCGTAAATATAAGAAGCATATACATTTTCAATGCTTGTATATATTTTATTTAGTACATAATTATGGTGAACAAAAACTCACCAGATCGGAGACAGCAAGCGAGAAGATGAAGTAGTTGGAGGGTTGTCGAATATTCTTATCCAAGTAGTATGAAAGGAGTACCGCCAGGTTTCCCACGACAGTAACAATCGACAGAATGGCCATGGTGATGGCCCACAGAAGTACCACAACATTGCTCATCGTCCTGTCATAACTGAAGGAGACGCTGACCTCTGCTCATTATTTATAAAGGATAGAGCACGCCTAATTTTCAAGAAGTGTATTATCTATTGACGAGAAGATCTAAGGAGTTTCCATGAGGAGACGTTAGTCGGAATACTAACTCTCGCACCCTCACTTATTTGCCCCGCCCCTTTCTCCTCTTCAGCTTATTACAAGCTCCTGCGCGCACAAATTTTCCGATCAAGAACGCAAAGATAGAAACCTATTTAAAATTCCCGCCCAAATAATTTGCAACCGCTCGCAGGAATTAGACCTATAACATTCTGAAAAATAGTTTAGTGGCTACCCTTTTTAAACATATAGTAATGCTGAATAACATACCAGTTGGGTTGCTAAACATTATTGGCAAAACTTCATCCTATGCGACGCGGTTATTCACAGCTAGCGTTGTAATTATGAAATAGAGTAAATTGAATTAAATTGTGAGGTTATTTAGGTTTATAAAAATTCTAATTGTATCAAAGATAACAAGTGGCAATTTTTGGAATTCAGTGTTTTTATTTGTGTGTTTGGCTCTATTTTAAGGTAAAGCGTTTCCTGCTATTGTAAATCTTAGATCTAATTGGATTATGTATTACATTAAGTAGTTTCTTGTTTCTACTAGAATTGTCTACGATTTTGCAAATGTATGTTATTGGTTTTCTGGAAAATAAACTAATGGATATAATATAAATAGTAGAAATGTAAAATAGAAATTTTTAGTGAATTGGATACGGCCAATGCAATGTCAGTTAATCCAGGAAGTAGCGTTGGGGAGATAACAGTTAATTTTCCCGCTCGTCATAAGTGGCACTTTGCCAAGGAAGAAGTAGGAAAATTTTTATTGGTAAATTTTTTTTCGGTGATTGCCATGATTATTTAGATATTACAATCTGCAAGTATTCGAGAGGGATTCAGTATGGAAAAGGAGTTGAGATACCGCCAACAGGCAACTCGATTCATACAGGAGATGGTTGACCATTTGAATCATAACGTTAAAGATCAGAGAGGAAAGATGTGAGTATAAATCTTTTAAAAAAAAGACGTTTTTACTAATTGTTTATTGGACAACTTTGAGATTGACTCATGAACAACTGATAGGTTCTGCTTAAACATTTCGAATACAAATGATAATCGGATGTTTTTCAGATCACAGCTATGTATGTGTGCTGCCATAATACATATGCACCGGTTTTTCTACTTCCATTCCTTCAAATTCTTCGATTTTCGTGTTAGATGTTTTGTACTTTAATGCTTTTAAATATAAATTCGAGTAACTTCCGATTGGATATTTGCTCAAAGATGTTGAGAAATGTCTATAGGATGTAGCTGCTGCATGCCTTTTTCTTGCTGGCAAAAGCGAAGAAAGTCCAAGGAAGTTAGAACATATTGTGCGTGTTTGGTGGGCAAAGAAATTCCCAAAGCATCCCACAATTCCAAGCAATAATGTTAGTTATTTTGTACACTAGTATTTTTTTTTAAGATTCAAAATCAAATAGTATTGCCTAATTTCAGCATTATTTCGAAGCATCACAATTAATTGTACAATTGGAAAATATTGTGCTGCAAACTATAGGTAAGCCACTTTTAATACAGAGTTAATTAATTATTTTTTTATTCAATATCATGGTTATAGCGTTTGACCTCAAGATAGATCTGCCACATCCTGTTGTTCTCACTGCTATGCATGAGATTGCAAAGGGTTAGTTTCCCTGGTAAATGGGATATATTGGTATTTAAATTTAAATTTGTTAGTAATCGTATGTTCCAGGTAACAAGAAACTGACGGAGGTTGCATACTTCTTTGCTACAGATGTGTAAGTTTACGAAACATTGAAAATTGGAGAATTTGCGCATTGTATATAAAATAATTATTGATTTAGCTAAAGAGTAGTAATATTGACTTGACCTTGATAATTAAAACTGCCCCTAAAAGACTATTTAAATGGCCACGTTTTTCACAGGGTCTTTGAGAAATGATTGTTGAAAAACAATATTTTTAGGTTGTGCGTAACCAACTGGGGTATTCGGTTCAGCGCTGCAGCAATCGCGTGCGTCTGCGTGCACATCGTGTGCATTTACGCCGGATACGAGGTGCTGCGACCTTCCCTTTTGCCTAGAGCGTTCTTTCTGACGCGACTTGGGGGGTGGATATGGTCGTGCGCGGGAGGGTTCTAGTGCCGATTGAACCGGCGTGGCCCGCGCGTGGTCCCGCCCTCCATGCTCGCTGGCGAATTTCTCGGGGCATAGGGCTGGGCAAATGCCCCATATAATTCGAAAGGTATGTTAGCTACGAGTGCCCGGCACTGCTTGTGTGGCAACGTAAAACCCAATGAAGATGTCGGCCTATGGCGATAGTGAACTGCTATTTGTGCTCAGTCTAGTTGATTTTGCTAATAGAAATCCCGTCACAAATTTACTAGGAAATAGTGAATTTCTATGATTTACATATCGAAGATATTGGTTGACTGGCTTTAATTAAAATGAAGTTACTTAATTCGGTAAAGCCATATGGATTTCATTAGGCTTAGTTTTTTCGTGTTACCATTTGTCAGCTTCTCATAGATATTTGGATAATTATACCCTGGAAAAAAATTTTCTGTCTACTTTTCCATTAAATTAAATTACAATTATGTTCAGTCCTTTAGTGAGAACTAATTTATTAGTGCTCAGAGAGCTTTTTTTCTGATTCTGGAATTCTCTTATTTCCAGATCCTTGAACCAGAAGCAGGATCTTTGCCATGGTATAAAAATGTGGATCCTAATATGACTTATCAAGTTCTTGATGGCAAGTTCTATTTGTTGATTACTGTATGATTTATAAAATATTTTAATGGTTGGTGAACATATTCTTTAAGAAATGGCCGATGAGTTTGCTGGAATCTACAGAGAATGTAAAGACAACCTTGCGCTAACTAGATTCGCTTCGAAAGGAATCGTGCAACCTTCTCGTGGTCGACAAGCAAGTCCATCGGACAAAGGTCCAATCTTACCTCCTCCGCCCCCGCCACCTACGTTTCATAAAAGAGTGGATATATCCGAATACAAGGTACCAATTTGAATTACGATGTATCATTTCGTTTTTTTAGTAGTAATTCTCTTTAGGAGCGAAGTAAAGCTGCTTCAACATCATCAGATCATTCTATATCTGATCGTCCGGGAACCAGGAAAAGTTTTATGCCGGATACATCCCAAGTCCGATCAGATATATCTATGTCACACCCATCTTTATTGAATCAAGAGCCCTTGAGTGAGTTACTATATATAATTTGTTTATTATTATTATTATTATTACTATTTCAGGTTTAGCGATGCAAACTGTTATAAATGGTAGAAAGGAAGAACACGTAATCTCTGTTAGTCGTCGGGAAGAGGAAAAGCGACGTGATAAAGACCGGGAACGACGGAAAGAGGATAGAGAAGAACGAGAGAGACGAAGAGATGAACGGCCAGAAGATAGGGATCGGAGAAGAGAAGACGAGAGGAGGAAGCGGGAGCATGATAGGATTAGCGGGCACTCCACAACTAATAGCTATTTGACGTATGTTTCTAATATATTAGTCTAGATATTTGTATTGTTTAATGGTCGTGCTAATTTTGTGGAGCTGAGTCGTTGCAAATATAAACAGTAATAATTAAATAGAGAGAAGAGGATACGATCTGATGCCTTGTCAAACTCATTTGTGCCCTCTTCGACAGTTAATATGGGAAGTACGAAAATACGACCTACTACACAGGTTGCATCATCTTCGATATCTGCTTTGCGGAGCAGGGAACGGGAAGGATTAAAGGTGACAATTTTCTTTTCATTTCTATTCATAGGCTTATATTAGTTTTTAGATTTCATCTCGTCATTCTGCGGCTGTTTCACGCCGACCGTGCTCACCCGTAAATTCTCGACTTGAGGTGTCTAGAGCACTGTCTCCTCCTCCACAACCTCCTGTGGTTCTATCGCCACCACCGCCACCACCTCTCTACGCGGAATTAGAAGACGGAGAATTAGAATGATCTCTTTCACTTTAGGGGATAACCATATAGCAGTGTCACTATTCATTAGTGGTCAAAATTGCATAAAATGGAAGATTTTGGGATGCATGGGTATAATATTAGGATATCTTGTCGTTTAAAATTTCCACTGAAATTCATGTTACGTACTTATGTGCGGGTTCAACTAATTTCGTTTCTTTTTTCATCATAGATGATTTATCTACTATGTACAGACCTATAATAACTATAAATCTCATTTCTTGCTAGTGTAGCATGCCTTTTAGAGATACTATTTTGGTTTATGGCGTTGTATCAAATCCCAGTTTCACAAATTTGTTGTTAGTATTACCAAATAAATTTCATCAGTTTGTATATTATATCCATAGTTGTAACGTTTTATTGGTTATTGATATGAAGAGAAAATGTAGTAAAGTTATTCTTGAGAGCTGAAACTTTTACCGGAAGGCTTTAGTTTGAGAAGTGGAGACAGTTCACGATAGGCATAGTCACTATTCGCAACAGGACGAAGATTAGAATTTTGGCGTCGTGTGGTACGAATCCTAAAAGTGGGTACGGGGGAATACATTAACCCACTGCTGGAGTAAATGGTATTGGGATGTTGTACACCTTATTAATAATCCCTCTTTGGAAGGTATCAGGAACACGTCCAAAATGGAGCTTTACCCTGAAGGGAACTAAGTCGAAGTAATATTAGCATTCCCATAACACAATCCGAAACGGCAGCACTGTTAGTCATCGTATTGATCGACTATGACTTCCTCAGAACGTTTAACCCATATTTTGTCGATAAATATGGCATTTATACAAGAACTAAAGTGAAGGGAGGGAATACGCATTATCAACTAACATCATGTTAAACGTATGTTCTTATCGCTGAATAACCAGTTATAAATGAAGTACACCTGACATCCTAAAATGTACTTGAATGCATATTCTCATGAAATGTTTTACTCTGGAGCAGCACCAATTTCAGTTTATTGTCATTCCCACAAAGCATCGTATTTGTAGAAATATTAGACAGTAAGCCTAATCAGTATGTGGTTATTAAATCATGAACTCAGCTAGTAATTGAAAATTGAATATCTTATCTAATAATGCATGTATAACTTAAGGGTCTTGAGAGCATGTGATTTGTTTGTTCTTAAGCATTTCCACACCACTGAACTACATCCTATGGTACTTACGTGTTTAAAACAAGCAACTCCTCATCCTAAAGACAGGTCTTAGTGACAATTACCGAATTTCCTTTATCTAGAACTACATCACTTTCAAACGGCACCTCTTAGCTATACTTTTAATGTTTATTACGAATTGAGATAAATGACTGTGGTGATGCGTAAAATTTTTTTCTAACTACCTCTTAGCCTTACATTCCTACTATTCCACTATATATTCTTCCCACGATTAAAAGGCCACACAACCTTCTAGGCATATATTCACTTTTATCTTCATGTAATCGAACTCAATGAACTACCTATACTTGTAATTTATGCAGAATTTGAAGATCCTAGAGTAATATATAAATAGTGAAAATCCCAATAAATATTTCTTAAACAAAAATATATTAACAACTAATTCCAGGGGTACTTAATTCTCTACGAAAATAATTGTACTAAACTTTACTGGAAGAAAGTGGCTCCGCTAAATATCTCGAAGATCTGAAGGAATAATTATAAATAACGGCGTATAAAGTCCCTACCAATTTCAGCTCTCGTTTCAAGAGTGCGTCTTCCATTGGAAACATTAAAAGAAACGTCGTGGATATCGGCAATCACCAATTTTCTCAAGAAATATACTGTATTTCACTAACTCTAAATGAAGAAACAGAGAATGGTATACCGTAATAGTATTTAAGTCCCTAAAATTAAAAAACCAAAATTTAACTCCCCACTGGTCTCTATCCAGTATTACAATAACCAACTAACATCTCATGTACCATAGTTCAAGCCCTGATGAACTAACAAAATACCATTAAGTTCTTCCTTACGCAAATAGCTATGCAGAAACACCTAAAAATCACTTAACAGTTTATTTGAGAACACTAAAATTACTTCAGCTTCTTCTTAATGCGCAGATCATTGGAGTGTCCACACTTCTTTTTCCTGCAGTTGGAAGCCCGTGGTGGTAGACGAGCATAGCACTTACGACAAATTTGCTTATCGCAGTTGTATTTCTGAGCAAGCTGACGGAGAGAGGGCTCGATAATTCCTACATATTACTAAATCAGTAGATTTGACTACCATTTTACGTTAACTACATTATTAAAGTGGCCCGTTCTTAGATATATATGTATACTTCACAATCTCCAAACTTACCTCCTCTTAAACGAAGGACTAAATGAAGAGTAGATTCCTTTTGAATGTTGTAATCAGATAATGTACGACCATCCTCAAGCTGTTTTCCTAAGAATTTAAATGTGAATGACAATTATTCTTATAAACGCATAATAATAAGCATACCTGCAAAGATCAGACGCTGTTGATCAGGAGGAATGCCTTCTTTATCTTGGATCTTAGCTTTAACATTTTCGATAGTATCAATGGGCTCTACCTCAAGGGTAATAGTCTTACCAGTGAGAGTCTTCACAAAAATTTGCATGACTAAAAACGTCAAAAATTAATCAAATGTAGTATAGAATAAAATGACTATTCGATAAAAGTAACAAAGGAACAATGACACGTGAAATTGAAAAAATAAAAACAAATTAATATTTCCCTATAAACATTTGCAAAACAACGGACCTCAATACGCAAGAATGTAGGAAGCGACTTCAAACAAATGCCAATATTTTAGGCCAAAAGTGTATACTTAGAAATATCACCATCTGGATTGTCCTATAGCGATAATAACTAATTTTCAGTCAATACCTACAGTATCTATCAGCTGATGTAATAACATTTTTCTAGCGCTTGTATTATAATTGCTGCAATCGTTCTATCATTTTACAACATTCTTTATATCGACCATTTTACTCGCATAAAATCTTTAAATTAGCTAATAGACGACTAATACTTGATCTAAATTGCATTTATGTTATTCATAGGCTGATTTAAGTAGATTATAAATAGCAAAATTCAAACTGTTATACAATTTGTTTATAATACATTGTTTTTCTGTATCGTTAATTGTGTTTTCTTAAATATTAGTTGGTTAAATAAAGACAATTAGTGTAATTTGCAGAATAATGTCCAACGACTACCGTGCTGTTAAAGGTGGAAGCTTAAAACTGAAGGGGAATAAAAAAGGCTTGTGAGTGCTAATAGATACTTAGGCAAGGTATTTAGTTATTTAACAAAATAACATTCACTAAAATAGAACTACTGTATTTGCATTCGATATTTATACAGTGCGTTTCATAACTATAGGACGCCCCCCATTTGTCGTTCTAATTCGGGACCCAGTGTTTCAAATTTTACAAAATTCTTACCCTGAGATCCTCTCACATTGCTAAAACTATCTACACTTTTCTTGATTGTCAAAACATTTTTTTTCATGGATGCAAAAAGTTGACTTTTCTACTGTTCCACAATTATAGGGCACTTAGGATAAATAGTCACAAAAACCAATTTATAAGAAGTAACAAATAAGTTCTAATAATCGGTACAAGCACCCCTTCCACGAATCACTTGAAAAATACGTTCTGTCATACTCGCTGACAGATTATTGCGGGTGGCTGGGTCGATTTTGCTCCACTCTTCTAAAACTGTCTTCTTCAAGTCCTCAATTAAAGACAACTGCCTGTTGTAGGCATAAACTTGACGATCTAATATTCCCTAAAGATTTTTCATGGGATTTAGGTCCGGTGACCGAGACGGCCCAGTCCATAAGGACTATGTTCCTGCGTCGAAACCAATCCTTTTGGCTGCAACTCACGTGGATGACAGCGTTGTCTTGTTGAAATATGAAGTTTTTTTGTTGAAATTTGTTGTAATAAGGGAGCAGATGGTTTTCAAGGACTTGCTGTTAGTAGACGCTATTAGTTTTAGTGGAAACAAAAACTAATTCAAGAGCACCAAACGATGAAAATGCAGCCAATACGATCAAGCTTCCGCCTCCAAAGTTTCATGTAAGAAAACTCTCCTTTCTCAAATCTCTCCAGTAGGAGGTAAATCCGTCTGGACTACCAAGATTAAACTTCTTTTCAACGTTGAAGATGATCTGGATAGAATGAAGCTTGTAATGGAAAGGCACATGCACATTGAAAAAAAGGGAGAATTGCCTCAGTCCATTCCGAAGTCCATGACATGTGTGCACGGGCCAAATGCATCCTGGCTTTCTTGTGATATACTGTTAAAGTCGGACTCTTCCTCATTCTTTCCCACCTGATGAATGTATTTTCTTTCAGTGCCCTCCAAACCGTTGTTTTTGACACAGTCGGGCAGTAGATGCTTCTGATTTCATTGAGATTGGCCGTGCTATTTGATGCCATCATCGTTATCCTTCTTTGTTCCCGTTTTCCCAGCTTGGTTGGCCTTCTTCCACTCTTTTTGATTTCATATTCACCAGGAGCTCTCAGGAAATTGGCGACAAAATTCCTAGAACGCTCGATTTCTCATGTAATCTCCGTTCGGTTCAATCCGACATCAGGAAATGCCAGAATTTTTCCTTTTTCAATATCATTGAGAAGGCAATCACGAGCCATTTTCGGATTTTCTACACTAATCCACAAAATGCATATTTGGCACGTGATCTTCAAATTTTTAACGCTAGTATACCATAAATGCCCAATAATTATAAAATAGTGAAAAAATGATTTTTTTTGTTTCGTGAAAAAGTATTGACAATCAAGAAAAGTGTAGATAGTTTTAGCAATGTGAGAGGATCTCAGGGTAAGAATTTTGCAAAATTTGAAACACTGGGTCCCGAATTAGAACGACAAATAGGGGACGTCCTATAGTTATGGAACACACTATGTATATATATATATATATATTTACTGAATTTGGTTCTAACCTAAGAAATGACCAACAAATTAACTGGATCTATGTATTTTAGGACAAATTCAGTTAACCACAGTAATACTTCTAATAATAAAAATAAGTGTAATATGCATCTCCAGAATTCAGTTGGTTTGATATATTTTGTTATAGCTTATAATAATTTATGTACATATAATTGTTCAGATTACGAATAGGCTCAAAAAAGAATAAAAGTAAGAGTGGAAATGAATTACTAGAAAAGGACCCAGACTGCACTGCCCATGGTAAGCTATATAGAGGATTGTTTTCGGTTTTTTCATTATTATGCCGATTCTAAAGTATAAAAAATATGAATAATTTATTTGCGATAAATTGTAGTTTGAAAGTCGGAAAATTTAGGTGGCTGGTGGAAAATAGTAGACGAATTAGAACTGAAAGGTGGTATTAGCATTTCTATCGAATGTGGTAGTGGTAATGGGTGCTATTTGTCGGCACTAGACAACGGAAGATTTACGATAGGAGGGGTTCACATAAGAGGAGAGGGTCCTAGTCCCGAAGAAATCTTTGCTTTGGTCAAAACTCCCGATGAACCAAAAATCAGGTGAATCTAACTGATGCTAGACTTCTATTTCTAAATACCTATAATGTTCCTATTATACTTTTATACCATTGAAGGGTTTATATTGAAACAGTTAAATCTATTGTATCGAAAACACAATTTAATTCTAAATTTTATAAGGTCTAAGTTACTCACAACTCTTTCATATTATCTGTTATAGTTTAAAGACCGGATATGGTAAGTACGTGGGAGTGAATTCTAATGGCGAGCTAATAGCAACAGCAGAAGCTATTGGAGTAAGAGAACAGTTCCAGCCTGTTTTCCAAGAGGTTTAAACTTTTCGAATTATAATTAATAATGGAAAACTATTATCATATGGCCTTAAATGTCGTACATTTAGGGTCGTAGTGCATTACAAGCTGTATACAACCCTCTTTTCATGTCAATGATTCCTGACAGAGAAGGACACGTATTTGTTGCTAGTCGACAAGCAAAAGAGGGAGAAATTATCAATGTACGTCATTCTGTCCCATTATTAACCCCAGAATCTATAGTGATTATGTCTGCATAGTGCAACTTTGTTTAACATGTATTATCTAGTTGCACTTATTGATCTCTGCTGTGAAATATTATTTTCATAAAATGATTTTTTTCACTCAATATCTTCAGATGAGAACTGATGCAGAGAGATCTGGTCCAGTTGACTGGAAATCAGCAGAGGATAAGAAAGGCGCACGTGAATGTGAAACAGCCTATGTGTAAGTTGGATGCCTTGAAATACTTACTCTGGTGACCACATGGCAGTTAAATCTTTTTCAGAAAGATGTATCAACATTCCAAAGTGGACCTCAAAGGACGACATATATCAATTGATCTCGGAGATAGGAAAGCTGTCAAAAGGGCTCAGACAGACGGTGACCTGCACGAGTTGTTGCTGGATAGGAGATCAAAAATGAAATCGGACCGATATTGCTGAGAAAAATATCAACGCTCTTCATGTCACTAAGATCTTGAAAGTAACTGCTAATTTGTATGTAACATTTATGCGTCTCAATATAGTTCTACAAACACAACAATTGTATACAATGAAATATACATGATGACGACTAATCTTGACTGTTGCTGTGCAGGAAATCGTTGATATATTAAAAAAGAACTGCATATGGTATTCAACAATAAAACAAATGTTAACTGAGATATCAACATGCACATTTACTAAAGTGGTCAGATTGCGGTCGTATTTCAAGATCATTACCTCTTTAAGAGGGCTGACTAGGCTTTTGTTTCAGCTGCAGTAGGACGTGATGCCACACAGGTGTTCGCAACATTTTGAAACAATCTAGAAATACAGTGCTACCATAAGTGGTCTCAGCAATAATACGTACTTTATAATCTCACCGTTCTATTTCAGGAGCACAGCGAGTAAATTCATATTTCCAAAAGTTGTAAACTGGGTTCTTGATCAATTCAATGAAAGTAATTAGAAGACCCCATGGATGGGGACGTAAAGCAACCAAGCGTTCAAACAAGATGCGTGTTATCTGCTCCTTAAATTTATCCGATAAATTAGTCTACGTAAAACAAAGCAAATAACATACCTGGATGGCATCACAGTCAGAGTTAAGGAAGAGAAAAAGGAAAACACAGCTAAAATAGTGTGTGTGCGCATTAGGATATCTTAATTGATTTGCTATGGCGTTGAACAATAAATAACGTCCTGAAAAAATTTATTAATAGTGTTTTACGAGAGTTGAGCTACAATAATACTTGATAAGGTAAACCGAACCCTCCGTGCACAACTGAACAGCCAAATTCTGGAATATGTCCATGAAAGCTGTGTGAGCAATTGTATGAATAGAAATGCGCTGACGACGTTCATGGAGGCTCTCAATTGCTCTGAAATATTTGAGTTATACAGTGTCGAGATTACGCAAATAATAAATAATTTCACTAACCGAATTCCGACATAAAGCACAAGAGCATTCATTACGGTTGTATTATACTTTGAGCCCGGTGTCTGAGAGATCTAAAAGTAGAATAATTATCGAAATAAATCATACGAACTAATACTTATTAAACTGGACACACGTATACCTGAAGAAGACCAGGTAGTGCAGAAAGGAAATCCACAGCAGATCTTGTCTGCAAATAATCATCTAATTGCAGACGTATATTCTCCGGAATAATGGTTGCCATATTTAGATTTGATTTAGGTTCCACAGCCATTTCCGGAATACCGTCCACTTGCTGTAATAATAACGCAATAACCATTAATAAATCCATACTACCACAAGATTAAATAGTTTTAACACTATTTCATAAAATGTAGATAATCAAGCACAAAGAAAATTACCTTGAAATTAAGTGCAAATGGATCAGGCAGTCTCATATTCCTCGGGTAAGCAGAAAGAACAAGATTACGCAATTGAACACAATTCGGAGGAATTGTATCGCATATGACGTAGTGATACTCACATAGAAGCTCAGGAAAATCGTGTAGAATAACCAGTAACACCCTATAAATTTCAACATATTCGTATCAGGACTTTTAGTAACAAATAAAAACCACAATTACCTTAAGGTACCCTTATATAATACCGCAATGGATTTTGGTAGCTGAATATTCCTTAAATATGGTGCAAGAAATTTAAGATGACAAATAATGAGCTGAGTATACATCGCAGCTGTCTTCATTGGTTCAACACTCTCTGCTACACCATTACCTGAAGAAATTATAAGTAAATTTTAGTGCCACCAGTGTAATTAAAAGAGTCACCTCCAAGTAATCGTCCGATAACATTCCTATGTCCAACAATATCCAACCATGCAAATGCGAATCCAGGTACGCGACGAGGTTGTAATACGAACAGCGCCTAAAAAACATCCAAAAGATTTGTTTACTCATTTACCACCTTATTTAAATGGATCTCACCTGCCCAAATGCCTCAAGAATACTCCAGGCGAACTGCTCAAGATTAGCCGCATCAGGTGTAGTTATCTCATTGAATAAAGAGATAAGTATACGATGGTATGGCATTGAGTTAAACTCCGATCTTCGCACTTCATGATCGACGTGAAGGACATTAGTAATAATCGTTAATAACTATAAAATTTATGATTATTTGCAGATTTATTAGAATATTCTGTGTTATAATGACACTAACTTTTTTAAGAAGGTTGACTTTAGAATTTCCTGCATGTGCCACATTACCACCATCCGAGTATTTAATCATTAAACTGTAAAAATTCTTAGGAAATTTTCAAATTTGTTAGTAATTTATGTATATCACTTACGACATTAGTTTGACAAAAGCATCGAGAGTGTAATAACAACGTTGCCGAACGATAGTCGACTGGTGAAAGGTGGATTGCGTGTCCGTCTTCAGTAATCGTAGTGATACATCTACACACATTTCCGTGCATAGTCGAAAGAACTGCGTTATTTTATCGTCTCCAGCCAAAACACCATGCTCATGCATCTAAAAAAAGTGTGTTAATAAAACCTATATATAAATAGTTTTAAAAATGTACCATAAGAATCATTTGCGAAAGTGCTTCCTGGGGATTCCGTTGAGCCATAGGAGTATAACATAGTCCTATCCACTCACGAAGAATAAGCTCAACCTATAATAATAATAATAATCAAGAAGAACAAAAAAAAAAAGATGAAATCTTTATCTCAAACATACCTTATCTGACATCTCCCCATCTTCAAGTCTAGCAGTACCCAGTGGATCAGATGTTACAACACCTAACGGAGAATCCAGTCCTAGATCCCCTGGTACAGCGCTTCTCATAGCAGACTGCATTTGTTGAATCTTCACTAACTGATCATAAGTGGCAGGGAATGCCTGAAACACCCATTTAATCATGATATGGATATCGTCATATTAAGATAATTTAGCGGACTTGAATATTTTGAGATAACCTCCTTAATAACAGCTAGTTTTGAACTTTCACCACCGCCTATTGCTCTAATAAAACGCTGAGCGAAAACCGTCGCTTCAAGATTTGATCCACCATCCATCACATGAGCCAAATGCTGGTCGAGAACTGCTGTTTGTACCAAAGTTTGTTTTAAAAGTACCTGAAGAAAATTTTTTTCTAATAAATACATTTATAAGAATCAAAGCAATCTTTTTGTTCACCTCCATTGCTTCAACATTCCACTTATAATCCAAACGTATATTAACAATACAAGATGTAATGCGACGAGAAAGATCAGGTAAAGTGAATTGAGTGAGAAGAACACGGCATACTCCAATGAAAAGATCTCTCAATCGCCGTGCCCATTCAACGTCCAAGGCTTGAATACATTGATAAGTTGGTTAGTGGCACGAGATAAAAGAATTGACATTTTTAATTCATGAGAATTTAAATTACGAATGAAACTAACGTTTAGATGAAGGATCCACATGAAAAGCATGCAGCAAATGTTCTACGCTTCTTGTTATTAGATTTACAACTGTCATAGAGTCACGTGGATTAGCAGCTAGTTGAGAGAGTAAGTCTCGGATAGCTCCAACTCCTTGAAACGCCTGAAAAAAAATGATTTTTAAAATACAGCAGCAGCTGTCATTAAAAGTATTCTCACCTTATTGTTGACATTGGGTTGAAGTTGCATAGTATGATCAACTTCTTTAATAATATGGTTCAGCTGTGCCGTTAATTGTTCAACTTCTTTAGCGGATTCGGGCAATTGCATAGGTCGACCACCTTCTGTTATTATCTCATCCGCAACTGTTGGCTTGAATCCACATATTCGACTAAAAGACAAAGGAAATGATATTGTAGCAAAATACAACTACAGTAAACCGCCATACCTACTGAATTGCTCATATATAGCAAGGTGTTCTTTCCGGGTGGGGCCAGGTAGTATCGCAATTTTAGCAGGTAATTCCCCTTGTATCTTCTCAGATAGTGCATCGTGCCATCCATCTGTGTTATCGCGCCTAGAAGCGATTCGACGTGCATACTCAGGTTCCAAACGTTTTTCCATTTCCGATGCTGCCTGAAACTCAAACTTTATTAACGTCAATCAAATTTCACCATTATTCCACCGACTTTTTCACAAGCTGTTTTCACTATAAAATTCGTAGTCAGTTCAACATTGTCATGTGTAATTGTCTTCGCAGCTTCTTCGATCATCTTTGCCTAAAATTCCAATAATAAGAAATTAATATAACTCATCAATTTAATGTTTATTTTCTATTTATGTATAACTAAGAATTCTACCCTACATAAATGTTAAATCTCATACCTGATCTGGATTAGATGCAGATGTACGTAATGAATTAGAAAATGACTGTTGAAGATAAGCTATCATAGTGCTAGCTAAAGGATCTCGACATGTAATCATTGCCATTCCAGCAGTCATTGCACGCATCTGAAAACTTAACTAATATATGATCTTATGATAGTGATTGGGGTAATATTCATAATACCATGTGAAATGCCGCTATTTTCATGTTCTTCTCATCTGGATCAAGTGCAAAATCTTTACGAATCATATTCTCTGTAACTGTCATTGCAATTTTAAGAGCACGCTCAGCTACAGGACCTAAAACGATTTTCTTTTAGATTAAGTTAAAAGGATATTAACATTAAAAATATTTACCTATAAGTTCTTTTATAGCCAATGTTAAAGCTGGTCGTACGTGATGCTTTATCTGAGGATGCATCTGCAACCAACAAAATAAGTTTCTCTATTTTGGTTAACGAAACTTATTTTAAAAAGTACCTGGAAAAGCGGCAGAGTAGCTTGAATTTTAAGATGAGGAACTAGACCATCATAAGAAATTACATTGATATCATGGTAGGCAAAATGTGTCGCGTTCGTAGCATTATCCGTGAATGTTACGGTCGTCTCACCTTCAGGAACGGGTGTTGATGGCTGAAGAAACACTAATTAGTTATTTTACGTGTGATAGTCTTATTTTCGTACTTTGGTGTCACTTCCCGGTGCAGCAACAGTTTCAGGAATCGCTCTCATCTGACTGGGAACTGGACTGCAGCTCAACTGTGCCTCTGGTCTAGCTAATAACTTCAAATCAGACAATTGTTGCGGAACGCGAATGAGTCTATCAGTGTCTTTGAGAACTCCTTCGAGTGGAAGAGAATGTAAGTCCACAGATAATTCCTTGCATAGGACCTGTAATTCTAGTCATAAAGAAATTTAATTCATATAAATATATATTGTTTATAACAATAAATGTTCAAACCTCTATTTCAAATTTAAGATTGATTTTGAGATCAGGTTCATTATGTAACTCAGCTAATATTTTCAATATGGAACGAATCCAAGCACATGTGGCGCTAAAGATCTGAAAATGTACTTTCATTTTATTGTTTTTCTTGAAATATAAGAAGACATACCTACCTGTGTTTTACTACAAGAGAATAAAATCTTTGCAATAAAAGGAACAACAAAGAGTAGCTCCTGTTGTCCTTTATAATATGCTTCCATAAGAAGAGATTTCAAATCCAATTCCTGAAACAGTATATAAGATCTACATATTGTTTGGACAGTCAATTATAAGCAATATTAACATCAAATACAGGCCCTACACTAATAAGAATAGGTTTACTACGAGCGATAGTAATTGATCCTAGCCACATTCCGAGGTTTTTTAAAAGTTGCCGATCACTATAGTTTGATGCTGCTTGTCTTTTATCTGATCGAAGAAGAATCTAAAGTCGAAGATTTTCCATTAATTTTTTTTTACTAAATATTAAGGAAATTTAAACAATTTTAAACACGAACTCTGATATTTCGAAAGGTTTCCTTCTTAATATGAATGTCCAGAAGTGGATGATCAATGGCTTGTACAAAGTGATTGTACAGGGGTAAAAAATTTTGTTCTATAGATACTCTCTTCATCACTACATACTGTGCCAACCAACGAACAAACGGCTCTCCGTGCTCAGCTATTAAGACCAGTACCTACAAACTACAGTATTATTTAAATATAAAAGTTAGAAAATTATAGTAAAAAAAAGGGAATGAAATACGTGCCTCATCTTTCTTAGCAATCAGATTATTTTGCGATAGATTATTGAAGAGGAAAAGAACTTTGTCCACAATCGTCTCAGCTGGCTGAGCAACTTCAGCGCCTTCCTTCTCCGTTGCAGTTACTAGTGTGTCTACATTCGTATAAGATAGCACGGAGTTTCCCTATAAATGTACATAATTAATTAAAAATTCAATATTTCTAGACCTAGAATATTGACTCCCATAATTTAAAAACTGTAATAAATACCGTTCTATTAGGTTGAGAGCCAGGAATACTTTTATTCCCATCACCACTTGTATTTCTTTGTGGCTGTGTCCATACAGGAGGAGTAGCCCTTCCAGTATCACTGCATTGTGGCGGCTGTTCTCCCTTTATTCCCGAAAGTACGAAATCTTTCAGGTTTTGAGGAAACTTGGAAAAATTGTCGTGCTGAGCTATCATTGAACAAACCTACAATAGATCATTTTCTCATACTTCTTATAAAATCACCTGATGTATAAGTCTTAAAGATAATATTTATTACCTTAGGGTATGCACAAAGTTTGGTGCGACATGCATTCAGCGAAACAATACCAAAAGTCCACAACATGCTACCGTACTCAGATTGTAAAGACTCAATAACTTTACGCACCGCGGTAGCAAAGTGAAGGTTACTACAATAAAAATATATACTGGCTGTAGTGGAAAACTAATTTGATTTACTTGTAATTATTGATATAAAGTAAAACCTGATGATTCCCTCCCTAATTATTCCCCCGTAAACTTCCGCAGTTGTGCGTAGCTCCCTCTCTGGGTACTCGTGAAAAAACCTATATTCTTCAAATAAATTCTTCACAACACACGCAAGTACCTGCAATTTATGATATTATTTTTACAAGTAGTAAATTAGTTACATGTACAAATTGTCAAAATAGCATTCGTCAAGCAAATTTTACCTTCTGATCTCGAATATTCTGTGAATTTTTAAATCCTTTTAGTCGTGATATTAAATCAGAAACTGTAAGTTGTCCAGTTGGGCTGTATATCTGTATAAAAAACAAACCCAGACAATTGAAACATACTCTTACAGATACGATATTTGCCTTAATAACTGTATTATGAATACAAAATATTCAAAATTATATATAATCTTAATTTTTAGCTTCTAATATCGACAATACCTGTTCAAAATAAGAATTTGCTTCATCTTGTATGTCTTCAGTGAATGTTAACTGTGAAAGGTCATCACTAATAGGAGTAGGACGTGCAGCAGCAGAAAAATCAGACTGACTTCCAGTCGGAGGCAGTTGTGGACGAAAGTCCATTTGCTGAGAAGGAGTGGGAGGCCCTGCCGGTCTTTGCTGACCAGCACCCGCCAGCTGCCACCCACTATTCGATGAGTTCTAGGGAAATATCCGGTTATTAATAGTAAATCATAATCTAAATGCAAGTGCCACACATACCTGTCTCTGAGGTGGTTGTGGCACAGTAGATCTCATCATTTGAGTTGATGGTGATAAGGTCATTGGATTACTTCCAAACTGCTGTGAGGCCGCTGGTTGCGAAGCCTAAACCATTAACAATATGTGATTTGTAATAATAGAAGAAAGCAAAAAGTGGAGTATAGTCAAAACAAAGTCACTTTGAGCAGATCCTGGCTACCACCAAATGCACTTCCTCCGAACATTGCGCCAAGACCTGTTGGATTATTTCCAGCTACTTGTTGAGCAACTGATTGCTAAAATTTGCACGATAAGTGAAAATATATTCTCCTGCAAAAAATTCAACTCAGGGTATGTACATAAATTCACTTGTATGTTGAGAAGGGGATTGAAACTGGCGGCAGCATTGTTTGGAAATGAAGGAGTGGGGACTGCCCGGGTAAAACCACGAGGATCATTTATACTATATGCGGTAGTAACAGGAGCGCGACCGCTTGACGATACGGAAGAACTCCTGCCAGAAGATTCCTTCATCATCTGTAACAACAACGAATATACTTTTAAATAACAAGAATATAATAAACCAATGAATATAGCAATTATTAACTCACCCATTCAAAAAACTTAATGAATGCACTTCTTCAAGAGTTACAAGCTAAAAACTATTTGATACACATATAGTTATTACTGTAAATAGTTCCAAGACAACAGGATCACGCGAGTAAATTAAATTGGCACGCACGCACACGCAACGCACACGACGTAAATCAAGGACTATCAGTCTGTCAGCAGCAGTAATCGCGCAAGATGAAAATCATTGTGATAAAAAAAAAGGTCAGTAAACCTCCCGCTGACAAAAGTACAACGATATTTTTAGACGATTTATTCGTTCAGGCATAAAAGATATTAAAGAGAAGAATATTGTCTTCTGTACGGAAATCCCACAGCAATTGCCAGAAAAATTATTCGTAATATGATGTCGATCAAATGTTCTTTGACGGAAATCAGCTGCCATGGGAGATCCATACAGAAGAGTTGATCCACGAGAATCCAACAACTGAGAATTCTCTATAAAAGTTAGCACTCGGAATGCTGAATCTCACCTGCATATCCTTAAGTTGTTCAGTCAGTGCTGTATACTGCTGACGGATAGCGGGAGCAACCATAGGAAGGTGGTTACGAACAAAGGCTAGTAGGACAGAAAATGTTTCAACAGGAAGGGAGTTTGCTGAGCCAGTAGACGGTAAACGACGCTCCATATGACACAGTACGGTTTTGATGAGTGGTTGCTTAAGGCAATAAAACCTCAGAATCAAGTAGGATCAATAAAGCAAAAATATGAGAATACCCCGTGCTCCTGAAGTTTGTCTTCCAACCATTTCTCTAATTTCAAATAGTCTCTCTTCGACGCTAGACAACCTAGATCTACGATAAACTGTAGTTGCGACGAGCTAAACAGTTCTGCCAGACCACCTGGTTTCAATTCATGGGCAATCTGCAGATATAAATAAACATCTATATAAATATTCAGAAATGAAAACATCAGTAGTAAATTAAAGAATTAAAGAACAAATTATGACAGGATTGATATACATGGTTTTAAAACGTGTTCAAAGAAAAAACTGGTTGAAAACTAATTTCCAGCATAAAAACATACATCAAGGATCCTAGCAAGTTTTTGTTGATCTTCAGGCGGTTTCATGTAAAGGCTAACAAAGGCAGATAAGATGGAGTTATGAACCACCTTTCGAGGCAATACCTGAACTTAATTTTTTTTTAAATTCCACTTTAACCATTTTAATTTTCAGGTACTAATTGTACTTTACTAATACCGACTAACATGCAATTGCCAAGTCACATTGATTTTCGCGAGAAATAATAGTAAAGAACTTTAAATGCATTTTCATCGTAATACAGTATCACCGATATATATTCCATAATCTTAGTTGTATGCAATCAACGCAAAAGATAGTGAGTGAGAGACTGCAGGAGGTTGGGAGAGTGAGGATATAAAAAGAAGGTAAAACTTACATCAGTATTCCATCCAATGTTCAAGACAGAAACAGCATTAGGGTGCTGAATAATAATTGCGGGAATAAGAACTTGAAAGATATGTTGACGAATGCTAGTAATAGGAGGCTAGAAAGAAAAATTTAAGAAGTCTCAATTGAAGGATCTATATAATAACTTTCAGAACTAGATTAGCAAAATTTACAGGAATCTGAAACAAAGCCAGAAGTAGAACATCAGGACATATAGTCATTGCTGGATGAACCGCACGTAAGACAGCAGAATTTAGTCGTGGATCAGCACTTGCCATTGTTAATAGTGTTTCGACAAGGTCAACACAACACCTTAAATGTTAATAGGGAACATATTATGATTTCTCTTAAAAACACTAATATGCTCACCAATTCGCTATTGCCCTATCATTTTCATCAGGAGGATTCTTAAGCATGCCAGTGTGTACTGGACGATGTGGATAATCAGCAAGACAAAATACATCTTGATTTTCCAAAATACGCAATATCCAAGATAGTTGACCCTCCCTAAATGGTCACATTTACCAAATACCATTGAGAAAATTAATTTAAATAAACTCAATATATAAATACATCGTACTGGTGATTCCATTTTCTATACAGCAAAGATACAGGAAATGGCCTTCCTTGAAGACCCTCAATTAAAGTATCTGTTAGAACACGCAAAGCCGCACGACTACCAACACGAAATGAATCATCATCAAGACGCATAACCACTTCCGACCAGTTCAATAGAGGATTCTGCAAGAATTTTTACATGATACAGCTTACAATAGCGATAAGCACAACAAAGCTAACCATTTGGTTAACTATATCCGCGAATACACGTCCATCCCAAGGTAAGTGATCATCCGAAGGATCCAAATCTGATACACCAGGTCCAGCTCTAAAAAAAAGTAATAAGCAAGTACATACTTTTTAAATCTTTTATATTTAAATAATTCTAGCTATAAAATAGTATATTACTACATAAAACACAAGATATAAGGAATTTAGAATCCTAGATTTGAGAAAGTAAAATAAAAACAATAAACTCATACCTTTCAAAACTTGCATGTCTTTGCACTCCTTGCTTTGTAGATCCATCAACAACCCATAGAAGAGCAGCTGCTACAGAAGAAGGAGTGAAAGATGCTAGAAAACAATATTATCGAAAACAATTATGTAAACTAAGCATTTTTTTAAATGGCACCTTCTGTAAGGCCTGTTCTATGGAATAATGATTTGAGCCCTTCATGACTTGAAGTGCACCCGCTACCAGCTTCTTGTAGAGGAACTACCAACACCAAACGATTCGATTCCATCAGAGCGGAACGCACTGACTAAAACCACCGAAATACAAAACGGTATAACGTTACCAAATGTTTCATAAAATTTCTTTCTTCGCTTTGTACCTCATTAATTTCCCAAAAGTCATGTACTTGAAAAACCTAAACAAATAAATTAGTTTTTTGAACAATCAGAAAGTATTAGTAATTGATTTAAGCTTTTTACAACACTCCCATCTTCTACTTAATCATAGTTTGCAGCAATTATAGATTGTAGTTTTAAATGGAAAATTAGAACTGACACTTCGAACCAATATAACTACATCTTTAAGGTTTCTTATATTTGATAAATTCCACGTTAATTAATCTTAAAAACTAATTCATTGCATAATTGCAATAGGACGTGTGAAAAGATAGAGTAAGTATATCGATTACCTTTGAGTATTTTTGTTTTTAAAGATATAGATAAGAAATAAGAACAAAGAGTGGATTAAAATAACTTTCATGTTGATATACTGTTTCTTACCAATATTACGCAGCAGTAAAATAACATTTAAAAACTATCGACGTTTTTGTCAGTGGAATTTGAAAATTATAGTAAACCAAATTATGAGCAAGAGAATGCCTGAATACTTATATACAATAATAAACCGACCTGAGTATCCACTAGTCCACAGTCCAGAACCTCTTGAACCTGACCTCTCAACTGATTTTCTGTTAACACAGAGGTTACTCCACCCTTTTTCGCAAGGAGACGGAAAATAAAGGGTTGAAGTAGTACTCGATTTGACTCAGAAAGAATCTTGAAATATAAAAACGAAGTTATCCATTTAAACTGATGAGAAAGTTCTACTATAATATGGTTTAGAATATACTAGAAACTTTACACTACTCATTGTCAATACCTGTCTGACAAATCGGACTACAACGAGTGGACAAGTGTTGGGAAAATTTCCTTCTATATAGGTAGACAAACAACGAAGAATAAATTCAATACGCAGAACACACTTAACGTTTTCTGAAAGATTAATTTCTCTTATATATTACACTACTTAACAATATAGTTCAAACAAAACAATAAACTATGTCCCAACTGCTGCTAAACTAATTTCATACATTCTTATATAAATGGACGAAATACAATGTATTTTCCCAAGATTTTACGTTTATAGAACCTAATGTTTTTTTTTCTTCAAGCATTCATTAAAATATTTAAACACCCTCATCAGACAATCTTTGTAATTAGTAATTAAACAAGAATAAGTTACATTTCTTTCGCGTATTAAAAAATTTCTTTAATGCTCCTAATGTATTTTAATAATAAATAAAGAACTGGCTTTGAACGTGTTTAATGAAGAAGTTGTGAAGAAGCTGCTCAAGAAGACTGGAAACAACGAAAGAAGCGTCACCAACTGCAAGTGATACCAAGAATGCACACTGATGAACCTGATCAACTGATTGGAAAATCTGAACAGAAATTATAAAATTTGCATAGAATCCTGATTTGTGTACTATAACTTTTACCTTATTTAGAATAGTTTCTATGAGCGGAACAAGTTGACTTCCACCCTCCTCAGATATCTTCTGAATTTCAGAACTAACACGATCCACAACCGCCGTAAATAGCGCACTAGCTCCGTTAAGTTCCAAGTGGGTTCGACCTGGCTGCTCCTCGGTTGCAAATTTTAGGATCTTAAAAATTAAATGCTTATCTCTGATAATATTCCGTAAAATATTCCACTTACCAATGCAAGAAGAACACAAGCCGAATGATCGTCTAGTGCTCTCCTAGGAGGGGGAGGAAGGTTCACTAAACCAACAGCCGAAAGTAGCACGTCAGCAGCGTGCACCGAGATCGAACGACACTCACTACCACAAGCAACTAACAAGCGCTAAAATTAATTAAATGTTCAATTTATATTATTGGTAAACATGCTTATTAAGAATGCAAAGGACCAGTTACCTTACCTGAAAAACGAACTGTATAGATTTCTGTGGCTGTTGCGAGAAATCTACTAGAAGATCGTCAATGTAACAAAGAGAAAATCGCACGTGCGAACCTCCAATCGACATACGAAATGGAAAGAACAGTACTCCGCATCACACACACCACTCTATAATATTATAATACCATTTTAATGCAAAATCAAAAAGAAACAACCACACCAACTACTATAACTTAACGTTTTTATAATACATTTTGAAAGAGCCAGTTTACAAGATGATGTTCCATTTAAAATTAACGAACCTGGTGTGAATGGGCAGATGAGCAGTATAGAATTGTGAACCCGTGTATCAGCTCTACCTGTAACTCGACAATGCAATCATAAAATAGCCTGATATCAGGCAATAATACCGATTATGAAAATATGCTAATGAAACAACATTAACTCATAAAATTTGAAATACTGTCATTTTTATTGACATGACATTTTGACTATAATTACGGTAATGAACAGCAAAAATAACATAAATATGTTTAAAACGATAAGTATAGCTCACAAAAAATACTAAATAACCCTAATGATCATGTTTTAGAAAACATAAATGTGCCATATTGCACCAATCAAAAAAATTAAACATTTGAAGGACACGTCTATTCTAGACCACTAGATGTAATTGTGGTGATAAATAACGAAAATGTACGCTTAATACTCATGCCTACCGGAGCTTACTTGCCCTGTAATAAAGAGCATCCACAACTTCACCCATAGCGTGAATAGTCTCTAAGGCCATTTCATATGTCACATCTGTCGGAATAACGTCATAAACAATAAGCATTCCATCACCCTGATGAAGAGAGCCCGAGAACTTTTTATCAAGAATCATTTGAGATAACTTCTTCTCAACCTGGAATGCAAAGTTTAAACTTTTAAGGATATTTTACTGTGTGAAATCATCACCTTTGCACGATCAATTCCAATTCGATTTGCAATATGATCGATCTGGACGAAAGAATAGGGCTCAATAAGGCGGCACAGATCTTTCTCTAACATGCGCTCACTGAGAGAGTGAAAATGCTTCTTCACTACCGGATCCATCTAAAAATTTATATTCTCCAGTACGCATATTACGTAAATCATTCTTCACTCACCCCATATAAATTTGTAAAGAACTATATGTAATGAAAAAAGAACACTATCTACTGGCCTGCAATTCTTGTGGGAAGGCACCGAATGCTGTGTTGAAGTCGGCCAGACTACGCTTTTTTGCCGCTGCAGCAATTGCCCTCATAGCATGCAGGTCTGCTCCTGAGTACTTCAGTGCCAGCTTTCCAGTAAGAAGAGTATTCACCTCATCCGGCACATCAAGCATTACCTAATTTAGTATCTAAGTCGTCAGATTTTTAAACTCTAAGATAATTATCAAATGTCATCAAGGACTACATTAAATTATTAGAGAAGGAATTATATAGGTATTGATAAGTACTTTATAGGAAATTTCATATGAATAAACGACATATACGATGACCATTCAGTATTAGGTAATTTTAAAAGGATTAAACTATAATCATTAATACTTTACCTTACAAAGTAGCATATATTTCAACGCTAGCAACGCTAGCCCTTTTTCGTCAACGGAGTCATAGCTTTCAAAGGCTTCATAGAAGTATGAAAACGCAGTCTTAAAATCCTTCTCATCTGCAGCATGCAAAACACCTGACTGAAGGTCAAGAGCAGCCTAAAACAACTCTATAATGAGACCAAAATTTACTCCACATTTAATCAGTTTATATACAATGCATACAATGGAACTACATGATGAAAAACAAACCTGCATTCGTGGCTGAACATAAATAGCATTAGCAGTAGTCCGCGCACCAGTAAGAGATGCACGTGCTCGACCGATGTTTCCGAGATGATAAAATGCTTTACTTTCTTCCAGTTCTACTTCAACAAGGACGCCTTTATCATCCAATTTTTTTAATTCTCGAATCAGATCAGCAGCTAAAAAAAAACTGTATTTTCATTAATCAAGAAAAATCCTATAACGAATTAAAGGCAATTTCATAAAAATAACCTAAAGGAATTGCTTGAGTAAATCTCTTCAGATCATTGAACAAACGAACTAGACGAGCTTCAAGCGTTTGTCTCAGAAATGTGCGATTCTGTTCCACCGCCCAATGAATACACTCACGTACCAATTCGACCTAAGAATAAATGGAGAAAATTTTCAAGGCCATAACTGAATCATTACAAATTTTCCAGGAACTCACATTCTTATATTTGGGCTAAAAATAAAAATCCGCTACCACTGATACAAAAATGACATAACGACAAAGTACCATTTATAAAATGGTGAAATTAGTGCACATAAGCTTACCTTGATATCTCCATCTTGATCATCAATCATTAGACATAAATCTACAAGATTTCGAACAAGTTTTGCTGCTTTAGCTTTTCCCAGGGAAACAAGAAATGGACGTGTCTGCTCAATCATCTGAAAACTATACAAAAGTCTACAATAAACAAACCACAAACATTCCATTTACCTTTCTGAGTTCCTCTGTTTGCTTATTTTGCGCAAGCATGTTACCAAGTTCCATAATGGATTCCTCTTTTTTTTTTATATCGGCATCACCACTCGCCGGTGACCTCACTATAATTATTGTTATACGGGATTGATTTACGTAAAAAGTACTAATATGCTAATAAGAACTAGCCTAAATTAGTAAGATGACGAATAACGTTTTGATCATTTTGATGAGGGAGCGTGGTTATATGATCCATAATTGTACCTCCTGACATTCCTCCTTTCGAAGTGTAGCCTTTCGTGTTTATTGAGTGAATGTAATCTTAAAAAATATGAAACTAACTTTTTTGAATAAAATAACACACTAAAGTAATTTCAAATAACACATGCAATAAAAAAATAGCAAAATTGTTTACAATAATACTAAACAAAAATGTTCAGTAAAAAAATGGATGTGAATCTTCAGCTTTCAATAGTAAAAAAATATATTGAATAACATCACATAAATGTTTGATTGAGAAGTTATTAAGCTTTACAAAGCAATTTTAAAATTTTAACTCCCATCTAACTAAAACGGCCCTAAAAAGCACATTAGGGTAAAAATTTAAAGTAATGAAACCCTACCTATAATCTAACTACAAAGCTGTACCATCCAATTACCTAACGGAAAAAATACCACATCCATATTACAATGCTCAGGCAGATGATTTTTCAGCCAATAATACATTCATTAGATCATCAAGAAAGTTATACGGTATTCATTGGCAATAGGCCACGAGGGTATCTATGTGAAATTCTCAAATTACAAACAATTTCTACTGATAGTATTTCCAGAAATAATAGTTAAAGCATGATATTAACTTCAATTTCAAAATATGGTAATAGCTACTGGACATATTTGACAATTTAATCAACGTAGAGTTCTGCCATTTATAGGATGAACTATCTAGGGTGCAATTGGAAATTTGGAGTCCATGTGATATTTTGAATAGTTTCTACTAATTTTTTTTTCTTAGTCCCTCCACTTAGTAGTTTTGAACTAAACAGCACGTTTAGTAAAAGTAAAGCATGTTAACTATTTGTAATTCTTGGTTTATTTTTTAATTGATGATTGTGAAAATTGACAGTTTTATTGGCTAGAAACTGTTAAAGATTAACATTTAAAGTATTTTTTTATAGTTTTTACAGCAATGAATTCAGATCTTCAAATTGAGGATTCTTCTCATGATTATTACTGATGCTCTTCTGACATTTCGTCAGAGTTGAAGGCTTATCATCTTATACATTTATTTAAATTCTCATAGTAGGAACATTTGAACAGCTGATACTGGGAATACCAGTAGAATATGGCTGATTTTAAATTGTAAATCTAACTTATGTTGTATTTTAGTAATATATATATATATATATATATGGGTTCCAGCTAATTTTGAAGTTACACAGACTAATTGTTTCAGTATTCAACTATTTTTGCTAGTTATATCATTTTATACTATTATTCTTCATTAATATTTAGTTTAAAGCATTGTGTTGTGGAATTTACCGATCTGTCCTAGTGTTCAGGTATGTTATATTATGTCCCAAAATGTTAAGGGCAATGAATTTAAAATATTTTAAGAAAAGCATGTCCACGTGTAATTTCGTGGAAAACTATGCTATACATAATGAATAAAATTGTTTACATTTTCATTCTAGTAATAAACAAAATTAAGGTGGAAGTACATTTATGGAATATAACCTATTGTGAAGTTTAACAGTTATACTTATTTCTAGAGTAAATTGCTCGTTTTAATTCTAAAATATACGTTGGTATGCACCTTTATGATAGAAGAGTATATCATAATTAAGCAGGCTTGAATAAGGACAAAAATAAAAGGTGCGTAACGGAAAAAGTTAACAGTTACAATGTTAAAAGGCGACCAAAGGATGTGGTCTGTTAAGGATTACTTACACTTTTGAAAACAGGCTACTATTAACCTAATTGAGGATTATTGAGATTAATAATTTATCTATTTGCTCATATTTTATGTAGAAAAGTATGTAATTCAAAGTTATGATAAGGTAAAACTTGGGTACTATTATTAATCTACATATTAAATATATATATATATATATATAATATTAAGACGATGAACTATATATGCATAAAGTAGATAATAAAATGCTTGAGATTAGCGCTAATGTATTGGTCGTTTCACAAACCACTCGCAAAAGTGAAATGCGAAGAAATAGAAATTCTTAGTGGGTTTTAATCCTTATTAGATTTCTTGAAAAAGTTGTGCTGGATATTTTTAGGACAGTTTCATCATTATTTTCGCTACCAAATTTAATTTCACTGCTTAAAATGTCGGAGTGCAGTGCTTGGAAAAAAGCAGGTTGGAGATTAACCGAAGATGTAGGATAAGTTTTTCATTGCCAGTAATTGTTTTTTTATTAAAGTACCTGCTTTTACTATATCTTGTAGAGTTTTATTAAGATTTATATGCGTCGAATAGCAATTTTAATGTGATTTCAGAATCAAAATCCTGTTATTTCATTCGCTGATGTAATGAGTGAAGAATTAGCTGATAGTATTGCTGAAGAGGATAGAAGAAAGGGGAATGATATTGTGCGAATAGAGAAAACAATTAATTCTGAACCGGTTTGTACAGTCTAAAATAAAAATTTATGCTTCCTCTAAATCATTTCTGAATCTCAACAAACAAGTAAAATTTTGATCACAATTATAAAAAAAAATTTATAAGATGATAAACAAATGTTTTATATAGTTTATGTAATTTCACATATTCTATGTCTATAATAATGATGAGGATTTCGCTCGAGCACTGCAGAGGAAGTTTGATAGAGAGTATGATTTATTCGTGAGACTTGAGCAGGAAAAACTAAAAGGAAATAATACAGGTAATAAATTAGTTAATAATACTTAATGTTTCATTATAGTAGTTCGACTGGTAGTAGTATTCATGGCTATCAGATTTGGTGACATTTTAAAGAGGAAACATGCTCTTAGGGATATAATTGTATTTTTTGAATTTATAGTGATAATGACTCCCGATCGTTATTTCCCTAGAACAACGCAAGATTCGGAGCAATCTAGCGATGATGAAGAAACAAATCAAGCTGCTATAGATACGCTGTACTCAAATGTTTGTTACTATTGTCAATATTAACTTTTCCGCTTTCTTAAAAATTCAGATGTTTGTATTATATTTTTAGTTATCGCTTGGCTGTTCTTTTAATGCATCTCAGAAAGATGGGGCAAGAATCACGAAGCATGATGCAACGAGTGCCGCTAAGCGAAATGTTGATAAAGCACTCAATTTAAGTCTAGATTAAGCTTTATAATATTAGATTAAATCATAAAGATAGTAGTTGATTTAGGGAGCAAAATTTATTCCTATAATATACTTGTGCTTTGTACTGATCTACAGATTGTCATATAATTTATAATTGTATTTATTTTAGGACAAAATCGATTTGGCTGTTGGTGATTTGCGTTCAGCCCCAATTAATGATCATGTTTTCAATTCTCTTTGTCAATTTTCAAAGGCTGATACAAAACGTTCCCATAAACTTAAAGATAAGGTAATCAACTGTTTTTGCGTTTCAAGTTCTCGTTAAACAAAGGTATTTTTTAGAATTATATGGTATATCACTGAAAAATTATGACCATTTGCGGAATGTGCTTAGAAATTGATAAACGACTTTGTGGAATTAAAAACGGAGATGTAACTACGTGTAGTTATTAAGGAGGAAAAGGCCACAATGAATATATCGGTAGATGCCATTACGCGACTAACATTGTTTAAGTGGATTAACCAAGGAGTATTCGATAGGGTTGAGGGAGTTGTTGCTACCGGAAAGGTGAGTACGGATGAACAGAAACAGATCATTAATATTTCATATTCTGATACAAAACTTGTTGAAATTCATATACAGGATAAAGTACCATACATTTTTCAAACCTACTTATTTAAGGTAATTTAGAATAGAAATGATATAATACTATTGTATCATAGGAATCTGCTGTTCTTCATGCCATTAAAGGAAATAATGATGGTGAACACATTGTCATAAAGGTATATAAAACTAGCTTAACGGAGTTCAAAAACAGGTAAGTCGTCCACTATACAGACTGTGATCATTATTAGATGTATGCGGTTTATTCTTCACACTTATAGGTCTGAATATGTTGATAATGATTTCCGTTTTAAAAACCCAAGGAGAGTCCTGAGAATTTGGGCCGAGAGAGAGTTCATGAATTTAACAAGGTAATAATTATACATCCATTAATTACTGCTTGATGATATGCTGTGCTTTCTTCGTAGGATGATACACCACGATCTACCATGTCCAGTGCCATTAAAGCTAAGGAAGAATCTTTTGGTTATGTCACTGATTGGAGAATGGGGTATCGCTGCACCAAAGCTCAAGAATGTATCTTGGGAAGAAACAATCTCCGATGATCGTAAAGCTATTTTCATCCAAGTAGTTAATGTTAGTTATCATGTATAAACAACATAAGAATTGCTCATGACGAGATAACTTCTAATTTAGATCATGTGCAACATGTATGAGAAATGTCACCTGGTACATGGAGATCTGAGCGAGTTCAACTTGCTATTTTCAAACAAAAAAGTTTGTTTTACGAAACGCTCCTTTCAGTAGTTTTGGATTAGGACAAATTAACTTTTTACAGGTATTTGTTATTGATGTGTCCCAATCTATGGACCTTTCGCACCCTAGAAGTTTATTTTATCTCATCAGGTCTATTTTTCTATTTCTTATTAATTGTTGTTATAATTATGGTTAGACAACTATATATGCTTTACAGAGATGTTGAAAATATACTTTCATTCTTCCAACGTATTAAAACTCCTGATCTTCCTACTAGCGTTGTTCTTTTCAATACAATAACTGGTTTGAATCTAAAGGAGGAAGAAAGTCTTACTATACAGGTAAAATAGACATATTGTATGAGTGCTTGCTACTTAATTAAACAGTTTAGGTCGAGCAACTTTTACATCACAACCATTCCATTCGTGCTGTTAAATCGAAACCAGCAGACTTCGAGTGGACCGCTTACAATTGTGAGAAAATTCGTGGCGAATCACCGGCAAGGGAATACAACTAATTCCACGTTTTTTTGTATTTAATACTTACTATAATTAAACAGTTCTTTAAAATCAGTATCTACCAATGAATTTTTCATGAAGTTTAGTTTTGCCGTCTCCGCTTTGATCCTCAGGAGGAAGCCATGTAGCATATTGGTCATCACGAGAGTCACAACTAGAAAATTAAATTTTGATTAAAATAATTAAATTCTAACTTTAATGTCACACCTTGCTCCATACTCATCTCCTGACTGTTTGACATTTCTGTGCCGAATACGCATTCTCTTCTTCTTTGGAGCATTAGTTGAATCATCATTTTGTTTAAGTTCCATGAGTGAAGGTTGTTCATTATTCTTATTCGTACTCTCTGTTTCTTCGTGTAATACGATGTGATTTACCGTTGAACGTTCATTCTCTTTTTTCAGTATACCTTTATCTATTTCGTCATTTCTAGATTTTGTTGGTACTTCTGCATAAACGGATGATGGTTCCTGAGGTATATTATAAATAACGGATAAAGCAAAAATTCATAAGAATTTCTGGAGTAAGGTAAAGCTATGAACCTCTTCATCTGGATGGAAATCAACTTCTTCAAATTTTGGTTTTCCATTGTTCTTCTTTATAGAATCTTTACAGAATTTGTTATCTGTCCCTATCGCACTTTTTCGTCCAACCATCATCAGTTTGCGGAGGAATGCGTTCTTATTCACATCTGAAATGACAACAATGCAATAAAGAAATTAATAGAAGGTAATCATAGTCCAAATATTACGACTTCGCTTACCAACTATGGGAATCCCGCTATTTCCCATTCTTATTTCCGGCAATGGTACTGGTTTTGCAATTTTAATTAGTTTCTCCAGATGTTGTGCATCATGCGTTAGTCCTACCAATTTCTGCCGCAGCATAGACTTTTGTATTTTTATCTGCAATGACTTCCTTGTAGTTTTTTTTACGAATGCTCTATAATATAAAATTCGATTACATCACTATGAAGCTCCACATTATAAATTACCCAACCTTCATATCTTCGGCTATGCATATTTCTTGACTAAGTTGGCGGCAGTATTCATCTAGTGAATCACTTCCTCCGTCTGCTACGCTATTCTTTCGCTGCAGTTTATCCAGTTGTGTTTGCACCTCTACTATCATTTCACGAGTTTCATCCCTTTTGACACAAAGTGACTCATAAGTGTCCTTTACAATAACATTAGTACCACGTTGACTCTAAAAAGTGTTAATTTTAAAAAAATAAGTATTCTACCCCAAATAAACGTCAAAAAATATAAGGAATATGCTTTGTTATAAATTAATTTCTTTGAAAACTAATTGTGTACTGATTATAATCATATTCAAAAGCCTATTAGTATGAGGGAATTTTTCTTTTAGTAACGTAGAGAGAATCTATCAAGATGGCAGTAATGTTAGATTATCAACTCTATCGTCAGTGGAAAAATCCTAACCTGTGCCCATAACCTTCGCTTTTCTCTCTGCTGCTCTATTTGCCCTGTTCTATCCAGATAAATATCATCATCTTCTTCATAAAAATCATTGTTATCCAATATCTTACCTTTAGCTCGGATTTTCATGTTAGCGCGTCTAAAATAATCTTAGATGTATTAGAGTTTTCTAATGTTTGAAAGGTTGAATCTATAGAAAAAAAATTCCTAGCAAAAAATTGATTGGCAACCATTATGTTTAATACTACTATCACTGATTAGATATAATTACTAACGAACGCACAATATATACAATATGTAACTGTTAGTTGATTAACTAGCAATTTCTGGAACCACTTGATTAGTTATTAGATCCTAAAGCAAAAAATATAATTAAAATGAAGCTTGATTCACAATAATATCTTTATATATAGAAAATAAGAAAATGATTATAAATAATCAATTGATTAGATTAAGATACCTAAGAATTCCATATGAGTCCAATACTCGACATGCCTCTAGAGCACACTGGAACTGGGCATCTTTTTTTGAAGTAGATACAGTAGCCTGAGCAGTGTACATACGATCTACACCACTGATCTCTATAGGAAGCCTAAGTGAATAAAATGAAATCTAACTATATAATTTAATTAGTAAACAAATCGGTTACTATAAAAATATGCTTACTCTATAGAACACAACCACTTGTGATTGTGGGCACTACCCTGTTCCGAAAAATCGAACTTCATATCAAATCCTTCCCTTTCAAAAAATTTTGCTAGTGCTTTTTTGGGATCTGTGTTGTAGTAAGCTTCGCGATCTTCCATCAAATGAGGATCCATCTCCACCTTAGCATGTGTAGCTTATTTAATGTATTTTACACCTTTCCTACTAAATAGTGAAGTTATTCATGTAAATCCCTCAAATAAATGCTTCTTCGACTATGTCAATTCACTATCCATCTATATAGTAATAATAATAATAAATTCTAGTTCACATAAACAAAGATAGAAATTGAAGTTCTTAAAAAAGTGGAGAAATAACATTCCATAAGCAAATAATTAAATAAACACGTTATAATGCATTAAATATCGCCTTTTATATGGACTAAAATTAAAGCTGAGAAAAAAATTGAGAATATAAATAAATCAGAAGGATACTTACTGTGGTTATGGGTTCATCATCGGTTTCTTCATAATCTAGACCCCAACTTATCCCATCCGATTCTTGCCCTTTCTCCCTATTTATTTCTTCCAAAGCATATGTTTCTTTTTCCGAACTCGTTAGTCTCTTAGATACTGTATTTAAATTTGCCTCAAGATCCTAAAGTGAAATCACAAAATATTCAAACAAATTTATGTGCAGAGAAAGAGATACACTTATGTACTTTTTTTTTTTGCATTTCCATCATTTCAGTGGGAGAACAATCCCACTCAGGCTCACGATCAGAATCTGGTCCCACAATAGAGATAAGTCGACTACTACCTGAATCACACGTGCCTGAACTATAGCATTGAAGAAAGAAAATATCAAAGATACCTCCGAATTGAAGCACAAAACCAACGCGTGCTCTGACGTACTGCTTGGCTGGAAGCTTCTTCTTATTGGCTCTACTCCCATGCGTGCTTCCCATATCAAAGAGATGCCATCCTTTCCCCGATCGATCTATCAAGTCTTCCCCATATTGGAGGACACAATGATAGCGCGAGATTGACGGATGATCTGAAAATACAAGATCAAAATGTTAAATGAATTCGGTGAACGACTCAAGGAAGATATATATATCTCAACAGCTTTTAATAACTTGATATTGACGTTTTTATAACTTATTACTTGCTTAGTTTACTATCTTAGGTATAATTTCTTCATATTAAAATTTCCATAAAATCCTAGCTAAATATGAAGTTAACTCAGCAAACCTAGCACGACATCACAGTTCGGAAGTCGACCAATAACCATAAATGAATCATTCCGTCGTTTATCCATATCAAAATCGTCCACAATTGTACCATTTTTTACAATATAAAATAAAGATATTATAGTATGAAAGTAGTGTAAAATGGGATCAAATTAATAATAAAGAGAAACTAAAAGCTTGTTACCTCTAGTTTGTACCCCATTCCTTTTTTAGGAGTACAAGCCCAAGGTGGCTGAACATAATTCAAAACAGGTGTTACAATAGACATTCCACTGATAGCACTATCACGTTCGGTTCCATTATTCTCCTGAAAAATAAATTTAAATAATGCAATTATGAACAAATATGTAAAATAAAACTGACTAGAAATATCATGTTCTGAGTATTTGTAACAATTTTACCATACAAACTACATTTTCTACTTTATGATTATATTCTACTATATTTGCTTTAAATCAATAGGGAATTGCATCGTAGTTATTATTTTGTACTTGAAGGGATCTGGAAAATCATAACCAATTTTTAGAGAGAATAAAATACAACATCCATCACAAACATACAACACTTGTTACATAAAACTCATTTGTCACAGCCTAAAATGCAAAATTTATGTTGGTAGGTAGAATCGCTATGCGCTGCTTACGTAATGATGATACTGGCCGCAATTATAATTTATCCATCCCACAAAAGTACCATAAGTAAAAAAAAGTTCACAAACATTAGTTACGTAGGAACTATTCCGAACTTAAAGACCAGAGTAAAAGGAAACTTATTTCTTACCTATACTAAGTAAAACTGCTAATTTATAACTAAAATTTAGCATAATATTGTACTTATTTACCATGAATTTGGTATTTCCATTAGATCCACATTCTCTTAGTTTAGTATCCTCACATTCATCTTGCTCTGCTGATTTAATGGTTTTGGTTGAAGAAGAAGGTACTTTAAATATCTCTTGCGAAGAAATCAATTCAACTGCAGAACTATCAGACATTTTATCTGAAATATGAAAATTTAAGGAATATGTTTCAGAAACTATATTGTAAAATTTTCTAAACTGATAAATAAATAATATAAAGGAGATCTAGTTAAACATAAATTAGTGGTAATAGGTAGTTAAATATAGATTTGTAAATTTAATTAGTAATATATGAAACGAAATTCTTGTCCAAATATCGAACATATACCTGCTATATTTTACCAAAACCATGTTTACATGACAGTACAAGCTATTCATAGTTTTATCATTTAACCCCCATTGCCCTCTATTTAGTGTTTTTTTTGTTGCTATTTTAACTAAATAATATTCGATAGAATAGTAATATAGAGACAAGCTATTCCTAATACAAATAATTAGAAGATAATATTACGCAATACTATCTTAGCAAAATATGATATCTTTGATATACCTGCATAGCTTCAATACAGGGTATTTATAGCTACAGAATAATTAAGTGAGACTGTGAAATTGATCGCACTTTAGTGGCCAGCGCAAAGAAATACTTTTAGTGGGAAATACAGCGTTATTCTGTTTAAAGTATCGATTCCCAACTAATTTATGTTCATCATAAATTTTTAAATTAATAATAATGCATAAATAGTATACATTTGTACGTTTCTTTTCATTACTGGGATGGAAATGTATGAATAAACTATCTGAGAAAAATTGTGAACAGCGTATTATGATAGACAGCTTAGTGGTAATGACATTGAACCAATACATAGATCTGCAGTGTCGCTCTGCATTTCGAAAAGATATTAAGCGCAAAAGAAATTTTTAGTGTCATTTCAAAAAATTTGAAAAAAATATGACTGTCGCAATGGATTTAACATAAACACTAGTTTTATAGTCTTATACTTGGTGGTACTGTAAATAAAGATTATTTAAAAATCGTAGATCTCTAAAAGATTAAAAAAACATATGAAGTATTCGTTTTACTAGTGAAACTAATTTAATCTTTTTCCGACATGCTTATTCTGTCAATGTACATTATGTGAATATAAAGCAATAATCGATGGTTGTACCCTACATATAAATACTGAGGCAACAATATATCTGTTCAATAACCACCATCAATTTGACTCATAGGATCGCAAATGAAATACAAGTAACGCTTTTTTATTGCAGTAGCAGTAGTAATTTAATAATGAATAGTGACCACTTGACTATATTACTGAATTAGCAATATAAGTTTGTTCTAAAGTTTAAATGTAATACAAGTAAAGAAATTAATATAGTGGGCTGTATTAAAGCATAACTGTACTCAATCTATGTTAATAAGTTATGAAATCTTGCTAAAAATAATTTGCTACATTCCTCTCACTTGGTGCTGGTTGTTTCAAACATCACTACACATTTACAGCTTGTGTTATTGATAGTCACTAATTTAAACTAGAAAAGCATGACGAACATAAAATGTCATATAGGGTATTTAGCTTATAACAAATGTACTATCGTTGAACTAGTTGGTTATAATTGCTTCTATTTAGGTGTTTAAATGTTTTTACTGAAGAACAATTTCGTTTAATTTCTTCGCTAACTAAATGTAGAATACATATTTAACTTTATAATAATTTTACGCAGGAAGAAATGCTGCAAATTTATGTAGTTGATGCACTTTTTTTCAGATCCACCTTCAAATATTATGGGTTCCATTTTTAAATCTCGTCTAATCGTTGAAGACGATTTTTTAAAACGCTATTCTAACGAAGAGGTACCTCGCTTAATAATAATTGATGCTCCAAATATAATGTTTTGTGCAAATTCAAATTTTAGAGAAAGTGAGAATCTAGAAGGGTAGGTATTTATTCTTATGGATGTTCATAACTTTTATTTTGACTTTACAAATTCGTCTTTCTCAGTATTACCTTAAATTATCATACCTGTGGAAACAATTTTTACGGTTTTATATTAGATGAAAATTCTACAAAACAACTGTTACCAGAAAGGACAAATAACGTAATATACATGTTAACAATAAAAAAGATATGTAAAGTACCTGCTAATTGGAGACTCCCTTTTATCCACCACTGTCTTAAATTATTAGTCATATTTGCTTATTTTTTATGGCGTTAAAGATTGCACTATGATAGATTTTATGTATATATTTTCTCCTGTCTTTCTTGTTTGTTATTTTCAGATGTAGACGAGCAAGTGTGACGGGACTACTTATGGTTTTGCGGTTTTTTCTGAAGAATGATTTTGATGTGATTGCGATTTCACAACACAAATACACATTTGATGGGCAAGTTACGCATATTTTTGCTATGAAGGTTAATTGATTGTAAAACGTTTTCTGTTTATCAGTTTTGATTTGTATAAAATTGAAGAATTTACTTGTGAAATATGGAGTATTTCGAATACTTATATTTCATTCTGTGAGCACGGATTCTTCTTGATATATGATAAAGGTTCCTAGATTATAAAGTCTTTTCATATGGGATGAACGTATGTGATCATAACATTATTTAAGAGACTAATGGATATGGGTCTTGTGGTTATTCCTGACAACCACTGTCACGATGATGTTTTGGCACTAGAGGCAGCTCATACAACTGACGGTGTCGTTATTTCAAACGACCAATTCAAGTAGGTTTTATTTTATATTTTATATAGTTTCTGAGTGACTATTTTTATAGAGATCATATTTTCAAATCGGAAAAATTCCGGATACTTATATCGACTAGGACAATTCCTATCAATTTTATACCCGTTTCACCTGTGGATAGGCACACATTCAGCTTAAACGGACACTATATAGCTGATCACATTATTAGTTTCCCACTTAGTAATGACGTGAATAAAATGGAACTTCATAGTAAGCTATCAATTAGTTTTATTATTTACATTTATTTAGTAAAAGCAAAGTAATTATTACAGAAGGCTTTTTTTCAACTCCTTATAATATTCGTCATGAAATTTGTTATGAGCATAGAAACCGTTGGTCAGCAAAACTTCGAGATGTTTATATTTCGGAGATAGATCGCATGTTGGAAGACATTAGGTTACAATGCTTATCAAAGAATTTGTCTTTAAAATTTCATCATAAAATGCTATCAATATATCTTTACCTTTTTTTACAGGATTAGTGAAGGCTCTTTTTGAGAATATCCGTTTTTAAATAATTATATATTAATCCTAAAACTTATTTGGAATTGCAATCGTAAGTTTCTTATTTTCTTATTGTTTTTATTTTTTATTGGAAAATTTCAATGATTGAAATTGCAGTACTCAGAATCGTCGAATGTTGTTTGTTTTTCATGTCCTGGAAAAAGTGTAGGTATTCTATGTCTAGTGAAGGAAAAATTACACTCATATATTAGTTTCTTGTTGTTAGCTACCTAATGGTTTTATAATACTTGGTGCATCATTTACTTAGTTTAACTGAGCTATTTCTTCTGGATATTCACTGCTGTTTTCAAATTCAGCTTTGTTTTATTTCGATTACTACTGAAACACATTTATTACTCAGTACTTATGGTGATACTATAAAGACTTAATTTGAATCTATTTGTAAATAAATTTGAGACACATGGCATATTTACTTCTCATGGTTTTGTTTTCCAACCACATATTTGATCTCGGAGGTAAACTATTTCAGGAGTATCACTCTTTTGGAATTAAGGGTCTGTTGATTTTTCTTTATCACATAGTTCACTGGGTTTTCTTTGTATTATTTATTTCATAATCTAATTAATATTAGTTAGTGTTGACAGTTCCTTATAGTCGCTCACTTTTCATCTTCATTTCAGCTCTTTGAAGGCTTAGTAGTATATACAGTAATATTCTGTGATTTATAGTAATGGCTCCACGGGCGGTGAGTTATAAATTAATCATTAATATGCATACTTATTAGAACTCAGAACGTGACTACAATAATTAAATAGCAAGAAATTAAGTGAGGGAATTTCTTTAAAGTTCTTAGTTTAATTGCTGAATCCAATTGTTGTTTTTGTGTTACATAGGAGTGTAGAGCACTTATTACATGCTATTCGTTTAAAAGGCGCCCATGGTCTAACTAAGGTGGTTGTGTGATCTTTCATTTTATAATTTGGCGAAAACAAAAATTGGCTGTTACCACGTCTGTGTGATATTTGCATCTTTTAAATGATTGTAGTTTTAATACTTAAAATCCATTTATCCCAGTTATTCTAAGCTACAATATAATAGTGCATTGATGCTAGAACCGACGATGTGGACCTGTATCTCGTCCAAGTGAACGCTCATCGAAATCAGCACATTCTCCAACAATTCCCTCAACTGAAGTCCCATCTCCTTCCCATTCTTCTTGTTTCCTTGAAGAGGGAATTCTTTTATGCGAAATATGTCTCGACATTATGCATAACGCGATGAAGTGGGTCACCGTATTACTATATTTGCTTAAATAATGAGTTATTACAGCGGCCTTCCTAGAAAAACCAAAACGAAGTTCCACGTCCACTTTGTAACGGTATATAAATACGCATCAGTTAAATAAAATACGCGACCGTTAAGAACAAGCACGAGGGAACAACTCCACTGATGTTCGTCTTGTATACACTTTGCAGTGTCTCCCCTTGCAACCACAAGTTCTGTGCCGGCTGTATTTATGAATGGAATTCTATTAATCCAAAATGTCCGAAGGTATAAAATTTTATACTATTATTTGTATGACTTTGTATTTACTATATAAACATTTATTGTAGTGTCGTTGGCGAGTCGTAGATATAACTCGAGATACTGCATTCAACATTATAATTGATCAATATCTCAACGCCTATCCAGGTAATACACCTAATAATAGTTACTTCTGATTGAATCGATTTTATTTTCTGAAAAAGTACAGTTCATTAGGAAAACGCCGTGATCCGGAGCAGTTAGTACGCCTTGATGAGAGAGAGCTTGAGCATCTGGAAAAGTGGGATCAGTGTGAATCTGGAGATAGGGACATATTTGGCGAGAGTTGGAGTGACAATAATATGGTTTGTGATTAATTACATTGTCCAAATTATCTATTGTTTGAACTGAATAATATAGGATGAAGATTACGAAGAACGCGATGACAGCATAGAAATGCAGGACGAGGGCGATTGGATGGCAGAATCAGATGAATGGAGTGATGGCGGGAGTTACGATAGTACCGATGAAGACATTGCAGAGTATGCTTTACGATATTGTCCATCGACTTTCATTCTATATATGTTCCATTTAAGTAAAGAAGAATATGATGCTCGACGAAAAGCGGAGAAGTCGAGAATTGAGCGTTTACGACAGGAGAAAGAAAATCGTGAAAAAGCACGCGAACAGGAGAGACAAGAAGCAGCTAGGTTAAAACGAGAACAAGCACGGAGGGAAAAAGATCAAAGAACGAAGAGAACTGCTAGGATTGGAAGTACGTTCACTTTTATACTTTTCTTTCCTTATATAAAATGCATTTTATTCTATATATATGCTCTTTTGTAGCTCGTACCAACATTCGTGATACCTCACGATCTGTTCCATCTGCAGTATATGATACTTCACCTATACGTACACGTTCCAGAAGACTTCAAGCTCAGTAGATAATCATTTATTCTTCTACGTTTCAGCAGAACAGACTTTTAGACCGAAATGCTGTTAATTAATTAATTAATTGATAATTTAAATAATGATTATTTCATCGTTTCATAAGAATAGATTATAAAAATAGTCATTTTCCTACTCAACACTTAATTTTTATCGTTTCTCACTAACTTAGGTGCTTGTTAGCACTAAACGTCGTTTCATGAATTTTGGGTATATGTCCAAGTGAATGTGTTTCTATAGTTGTTAAAAAAATCATTTTCTGTGCAGCATTTCTCCAGTATATACTCAGTCTGAATTATATAAAGCTTAGGTTTTTCTCATTTTATCCGGGTTAACTTTTCAACTGACTGTGAATGAATGTTTTTACAATGTATTATGTTTGAATCATGAGTGGGGATTACTCTGTATCTAGATTCTCACTTTATTCATGGAGATAGATAACTGCTATTTTGTCTTGTTAAATAACATTTATGTGCAATGTTGCATGCTTTAATATTATTGTTCGGGATCGTAATACTGGAATTCTCAAGCAACCGGTGTAAATTAAGACATCTTCACTGTAAAAGTGATTTTTTAAAATTCAATAATGAAATATATATGCTCATCTTCCCTTTACTCTTATTTTTATGCTGAAGCCACTCAAGAGATTTGATATTAGTGTTCTTAGAAAATGAAGTTATGTATAACTTTGAATGTCTAGTAATAGTGGCTGAGCAAATAAAAAGATTTATCTTCTACATATATTATAAATTTTATGGAATTTTACTATAAAATGTATATACCTCTAAATATCCTTGTATGTTCATTGATATGATCCATGTAAACAATACTAGAATATCAAAGGGACATGGATGATTTATGCCGCATCATCACGATTTTGTATTGTATCTACCCTTTTCCTTAAAAAAACTGCATAATCGACAATCTATGCTACTAAACCATAGCCACTGGCTATAAAAAGTCGCATTTATTGCATGGTTCTGTTTTACTATTAATGAAATCAATTAAAGATGTCATCGGAGTGGCATTGTCGGTCGTTCTTCCTTGAATTAAAGCCACGCACAGAACTCGCATCATTATTCGTTGATTGTCCGCACAATGAAAGTGAAGAAGAAAACAATAAAGAGTAAGATTAATTTTCCTACCTTTTTTACTGACATTTTTCGATAATCTATTATCCAGGAACGAGACTGTCAATCTAATTCGTGTTTGCGAACACTCTTTGGAAATGGGACTACCAGCTGCTGTTGCTGAAGGCTTATCTTCAGTACAATGTCAGCGTTTTTGTGCGCATATTGCAGATCTATCGCTCAAACCAGATTCGGTATGTGCACCAACGTGGGCTGACAACAATCGACTATTTATGTGCAAAGTTCATGCAGAAGTAGATGGGGTGCCCCTTGGTATGTTGACCATACTTTATTTGTGTTTATCGTATTTTAATTTATACTGTAGGTTAATTATATTATGATTAGTACCGAAGACGTTCCACCGGTTGGCTCAAGATATGTGTGGAACACAACCTTTGGAGAAATTTGCTCAAATTTCTCAGGGAAGTTCACTACGTTTGCGTTGTAATCAGTGTCAACTTTTTTTCATGGATGAGAAATCCGGGTGATCTCCTATATTATTTTAGTACAGTCGAAATTTATTTATATGCAAGTCTCATTATTCCTAAGTAGGAGTACAAAGTGGAACTAATAGAGAGCATAATTAAATACTGCAAATAAGACTAAGTTTTTGCTTCTACTGGTTCTTCTCATAATTGTATTATAGAGAACCGGTGGAAAAGTAGAAATAGGATAAAGACAGTACACGTATTTGCTTTACCACTCAGCTTAATACTTTGTCTTATTACTTTTATATATCCATAAATTAGTTTTTTGCTCCCTTTTCTATAGAAAAGCTATTTCAAAAAGTTCTTAGTTATGGATTATTTCAACAACTATGATTTCTTTTATTTGTTTATTTTCCTATGTGGAATTTGTTGGAAGTGAATATAAGGTGCAAAACTATAAGATATTCGTCATTTTAATTTTTAAAAAATCAATCAATTAAGGAACGCTAGATTTCAATATTTATATGGCACAATACTATATAAAATGAAGAATAGTGCTAAATGAGCATAATAAAAATGTATTGTAGGGAGTTGTCACTGGGATGGTTACCAAGTGATGACTGGCTGCAAACATCTCCTTCAGGTGACTACTATTGTAGAGATACATGCGGATCGAGCTGTGATGCTAATATGTACGTTCATTATTTTTTAAATGTGGAGAGATTTATTCGGCTATAATTTATGCTATTCATAAAATTAGGGTAGAAGGCACTGCAGCTCACTCAGAGTGGATTCCACAGTTAGGGCGACCAATGCTCAGTCAATCTTATACTGTGATTCATATGGAGGTTCGATAGTACCTGCTAATTACATACATTATTGTCATTTTTATATAGTTTACCTAACATTTTTTTTAAATTCAAGCAAATTATAGGATTCTATTAATTCTCGTATTATTGTGGATGGTAAGCTATTGTTTTGTTCAGGATGCAGTTCCCAGATAGGAGTTCAAGTTAAAAGTATGCTTTAACTATTTGGTGGAATATGAGTAAATGATATTTATACTGAAGTAATATCCTTTATCAGATTTCCCTCATCTTTTCATGGTGCATCATTCTGTTTCCACATTGACTGTTGATGGAAAGGATTTTATTAGTTATAGGTGACATTTTAAAAATATTAGATAAATATTTCCTTTTTTTTAAACATATTGCGTGGTTTCTCTCTCTCTCTCTCTCTCTCTCTCTATATATATATATATATATATATATTAAAAAGTGGAAGATTGACAAGCAAATTCTATGACAAAGAGTTAAGTAAGTTATGATTTTCGATAATTCCAGATTCAACGATCCACTGATGTTCTTTAGCCAACTTATATTATCATCATGTGAAATACAAAGTAGTCTGAAACTCGTGATTCGTTCTTACGATAGAACACCGCATATCCTAGTAAGAAAGAATTAATTGATTTGTGAATATACATTATTTTAATAATTTCTTTGATTCCTAGTTTTCAGATTTGGCTTCTTGACTCATACGTTGTTCTGGCTTCTGGTGACTTAAATTTAGAAGAAAATTATTTGCAAAGTAGGTTCTATTAGCCTTTTCAGCAAAATGATTATATGTTTAATATATTTTCCAAAATAAGTTCCCATAAAATGTAAGCTACTGGAATTTAAAAATTCTAGATGAAATTCGCCCTTTCCCTGCCATCAAAATGCTCTATAAAGTCTTTGACGCGCAGACTGCAGCAAGGTAGTGAAACAGTTATTCTATTTTGTAGTATGGACATATTGTTTCATGTTATTTTGTCTATCTCGTTTCGTTAAAATTTTTATTTGTTTTTAGTCTTAATTAACTGTATTTTAACCATAAATAGTGATCCTCGTGCAAATGGTGAAGATGCCAGTGTTGGTCTTGTGGACGTTCCTCTTGGTTGCTGTTTACTTATTGTCGAAAGTCTTCTACGCAGCAGTCACTCACTTCCCCCTGCTTGTCGAAGTGTAGGGCAGTTCTACGTTGGATTTTTACCACTTTCGCATTCTATTTAGAGTCTTGTGAAGTTATTATTCAGTTCAACACTTTGTTTTTAATAATATACTTGGGTCGAAATATACTTTTCACTATAGTTCTTGTTTAAAGAAATAAATCGTTTGCATAAGATTATCTCTTTTGCTGTATTGATAAAATCCGTTATCTCATATGGGGTTAGGCTACGCACTGAAGGAAAACTGAGATTCAAGGGTATTCGCATGTTATATGTTTAAAATGAGGTAAACTGGTAGTTATGTGCAGAGATACTACCTTCGCTATTTGTTCACAGCTTTTTAATACAGCTAAGTGAGTAAAGAATACAGTAAAATATCGGGAATACTATGCAGTGTATTCAGAAATATATGGAAAATATATGATAGTTATATCATATGCACTGTATTTGGTGGTAGCATTATTCGTAGATAGTTAAGCAGCCATTAGTGTTGTCAACTTTCTCGGTAAGTAAATTCAGTCTCAACAGAATTATCGTTAGTATCATCAGCGCTTCTGTTGGTTTTTTGTGTGGTGGTAATGCTATTAAATATGATCGAAATTACTAAAGAAACCCCACAGTGCTAATATCTTATCATTAAAGGTCCAGATGTTTAGTAGAAGAATAACATGAATGATCAAAATAAGATAAGGAGTGCTATATAAAACATTCCTATCTAAAAACAAATACGGTTTTTGGTCCTTCTCCAAAACCTGTTTTGAATATTCCATACAATACTATGATTAATAGGCAATATGTACATCATAGATGTCGTTTGTAATTTGCACACTTGCAAATCGATAAAGATTTTGAATCACAACTTGATTTTTTTTTATTTTGTGGTTATAAATGTTAGATTATAATTTTTCTTACCTGCATCAGATAAGTATTTATTTTCTACGAATGGTGAAAACCTATTGTTCTGTATTGTCACTCACAATAATGGAAGCATATTACACTTTTCTCCAATTTCCTGTTGAAATATTAGCACAAATAAAAGTTAAAATAACAGTCAGTTTCATCAAATGAAGTTGCATAAAAACAGCTAAAATGTTTTTATAATCAGAAGGCATAGAAAATCACAACTTAAGTGCTTGCAACTTTGATATACTTGTCAATTTTATAGATGAAGCTCATCATAGAGAATTCGTGTACCGATGTATGCAACTTTGCAGCGAAATATGTTCGTAAAAAAATTAACGAGCATAATTGCGGACCTAATAGGTATTTTATTCTAGGACTACCTACAGGTACTAAAACATTTTAATCACTGTGAAACTTCTGAAAACATAAGCCAAAAAACGAAAACTTTTATTAGTGTTTATCTATCTTAAATCAATATCTAGATACTTCTTAAGCAACTAGGAAATTGCTATTACTATATATTAAGCAGATATGTCTATAATCAATGTTTAGAAATAAGGATTAGGAACTTTCTTTCCAAATTTATTTATTCGTAGTCACATAAGTAAATCATTGATGTTTACCAGGTTCAACACCTCTTGCAATGTATAAAAGACTAATTTCATTCTACAAAGAGGGCTCACTCTCATTCAAGTTTGTCAAAACATTCAATATGGATGAATATGTTGGTATGATAATCTATTTTAACAAAAATAATTCTCGGTTTATACGTTACAGTAATAGTGCGGGAAGTGTTTTAAATAAACTCCATTTTGATCTACAGGTCTACCGAGGGATCATCCTGAGTCATATCACTCGTTTATGTTTAGTAATTTTTTCCGTCACATTGATATTGATCCTAACAACGTACACATATTAAATGGTAATGCTGACAATGCTGATAAAGAATGTGAAAATTATGAAAGAAAAATTATAGAAGCAGGAGGTATAGACCTCTTTATTGGAGGTAGTCTTTATACTTAATCGTTAAATTATTATGCTGTTTAACCTAATCTTATTCTCCTTAGGAATCGGTCCCGATGGACATATTGCCTTTAACGAACCTGGTAGTTCTCTTGCATCAAGGACAAGGATTAAAACATTAAATAATAATACTATACAGGTCAAATAATGAAAAATGTAGAATTTATTGCCAGCTGAACTACTAATTCTAGGCGAATTCGCGGTTTTTTGATGGGGATGTATCCCTAGTTCCAACACAAGCACTTACTGTGGGAGTGCAAACAGTCATGAATGCTAGAGAGTTGTGTTGACTATTCTGATTCATTTTATAAATGTACTTTTCCTGATGCCAAGTTTACTCATTTTAGGTGATTATATTAATCACTGGATCTCATAAGGCTTTAGCTCTACATAAAGCTATTGAATGTGGCGTTTCTCATATGTGGACGGTCAGTGCGTTCCAGAACCATCCCCTTGTTATATTTATTGCAGATGAAGATGCTACAATCGAACTCAAGGTGCATCTTCTACACACATTTATTTAACACCATTTTCCAAAGATCTCATTGTTTTTTTTTCGTATTTCCTAGTATACCATATTTCAGGTAAAAACTGTGAAGTACTTCAAGGGTCTCATGGCCTATCACAGAATGCTAATTCAGTAAACCCACTCATCATGCTATATTTCTTTATTTCGTTTGGTACATTATAATAATAGTACAACCTTCAGCGTATCATAATCATTATTAATCAACAATATCATGCTCCCATTTAAATGTCCTAACTTTTAGAGAATCACCTTCAAATTAGTTTGCATCATATAATTTCAATTGAAGGCTAGAACAAATATTACTATTCTATAGTACAGCATTCTGATATATTAGAATACTTCTGATCCAATAATTGCTTAGGATCCTAATATGAATTAATACATATTTGTATTTACATTGTATGACAGCCACCATAAACATAAATAAACAGATTACGCACTAATGTGAAGGGTGGTATTTTGCTTGTCTTTTTGGCTAACAATCGCGATCTAAAGCATATTTCTTAAAAGAATATTTAGACCACTTCTGTATAAAACATTAAGTCATACATGACCAGTTTCGCATATAAGCAAAGGCACATTGCTGTATAACATGAAATATATCTATAAACTACTAATGGATGTTTACAAAAAATTAAAACAAACATAGGACAAGTTTACTAAACGTCGCAATAAACCTATCTATATAAAGACTAGAATCGAAAATACGGTCACACATTTGATAATGGGTAAAGAAGTAAGAAGACAATACATAACATCTGCTCTATACTAAATGTACTAGCATAAAATTAATTTTCGACAATTTAACCATAATAATAGTTTATGTAATAAAAAAAAACTTCACTAGATGGAGTCGTTATTTGTAAGAGAACAGAACACTACAAGTAGCTTGCAGTTATAGTACTAGGGATTTCAGATTAACATTATTTACAGAATTATATGAATAAATTAATAAATTATAATTTAAATGGTACGAAGTGTCGCATTTAATAAAATACGTCCCATAACGAAAAATTGTTAAATGTAAATGGGCGGTCGACCTTTGGTAGCGTAGCTTCATGGATTGATCTTTTCGGGGTAGTGATTTTGTTAGTACACTTATTATATATAGTATATGAGTAGGCAGTAAATAATAGAAAATAATTGCTAAATAGTCTTATTGGCTTAAGTGATTTCTTAGATCTTTGTTACTGAAATTAACTCGAGATTGTATTTAATTATAAATTACTTCGATATATAGCAATGCAAGACGTATTTTGTATTAGTAATAGTGTTAAAACTCAAAATTGTGTGTTAGTGTGATTTGGTTTCTGGGTTCTTTATTTCAAAATTACTATGCTTTTAGAAATGAATCGTGCACTGCTTTCTTTCACACGCAGTTCATTCTTAAAACGTACTTTGCACAAAGGTGTTGACTCCACACCTCCTCTTCGCTTTACATCCAATACCGAAAAGGTATGCTAGAATTAATCTCGGAGCAGTTAAGGGTATTAGTACTAATCTACGTGAATAATATGTGAATTAGCACTTCTACAATTATTACTCCTAGCAATTTCTCATACGCGTCATACGTTACTAAAACCCATTTTTTCCAGGTTGTTCTATACTCATTTATCGTCGTTGCTTTTCTCTCTTACCCAACTTACGTGATGCTAAATCTTGATAACCTACGTCCAAAGGTAAATATTGTTAACAGGATTTTTATTATTAATGAATCGGAAGCGTAATTCAAATAAAATTGTTACTGGTATGACTTATGATGATGTAGTTTACCAGGGGAATTAATATATGCGTGTTTGTCAAACAGTGATTTTCTTTACTTTAATATTAAATTATTAAATATGAAATATACAAGTAAAAAATATTATATAACTGTAATAGAACTTATTTTAAAAACAATATTATCGTGAACAAAGGGAGTATATTATAGTAAGAATACATGCAAATTTTAAAACATTTATTGTAACTGTAAAATCTACTAAATACAGCTTTCAAAAGTTTTTTTTAGGGGGAAAACGCTCTGAGGGAAGATGTTCAAGCACAAATCGATCAAATTCGTACTATTCGCAAGTAAAGAACTGTAGATTAGTGTTTATTGTCAGAATAAAACAAGATATATTTTTCTTCTAGTTCCCTGATAAATATATACTTCCCAAACTACATAACGTCAATAAAATTGCCTACAAAGTACAGAACATTTCAAATAGAATTCACTGTATATCAGATATAAAAATAACGTTAGCTACCACGATATAACTGAGAACACTCCTACTCGACCATATATACCTAGCCCTTTACATAGTTTCAAAACATTGCAACCAGATCTATAGATAACATAAGACTATTACAAGAATGTTTTTGAACAATGGAACAATTCTGATGCATCAACCACTGCGTCCGCCACAAATCCACTACAATGTTCGAGAACAATGGTTCGTGGGCGATTTGCCGTCATTAGTAATGTTAAAATAGTTTTAATCGTTCCAAGCAATAGTTGACAGTATTACAATGGTTTTGAACAATGGAACAATTCTGATGCATCAACCACTGCGTCCGCCACAAATCCACTACAATGTTCTAGAATAATGGTTCATTGGCCATTTGCTGCTATTTGTGAAATATAAAATAGTTTTAATCGTTCCAAGCAATAGTAGATACTATTACAATGGTTTTGAACAATGGAACAATTCTGATGCATCAACCACTGCGTCCGCCACAAATCCACTACAATGTTCGAGAACAATGGTTCATTGGCCATTTGCTGCTATTTGTGAAATATAAAATAGTTTTAATCGTTCCAAGCAATAGTAGATACTATTACAATGGTTTTGAACAATGGAACAATTCTGATGCATCAACCACTGCGTCCGCCACAAATCCACTACAATGTTCTAGAATAATGGTTCATTGTCCATTTGCTGCTATTTGTGAAATATAAAATAGTTTTAATCGTTCCAAGCAATAGTTGACAGTATTACAATGGTTTTGAACAATGGAACAATTCTGATGCATCAACCACTGCGTCCGCCACAAATCCACTACAATGTTCTAGAATAATGGTTTATTGGCCATTTGCTCCTATTTGTTAAATATAAAATAGTTTTAATCGTTCCGAGCAATAGTAGATACTATTACAATGGTTTTGAACAATGGAACAATTCTGATGCATCAACCACTGCGTCCGCCACAAATCCACTACAATGTTCGAGAACAATGGTTCGTGGGCGATTTGCCGTCATTAGTAATGTTAAAATAGTTTTAATCGTTCAAAGCAATAGTTGATAGTATTACAATTGTTTTGAACAATGGAACAATTCTGATGCATCAACCACTGCGTCCGCCACAAATCCACTACAATGTTCGAGAACAATGGTTCGTGGGCGATTTGCCGTCATTAGTAATGTTAAAATAGTTTTAATCGTTCAAAGCAATAGTTGACAGTATTACAATGGTTTTGAACAATGGAACAATTCTGATGCATCAACCACTGCGTCCGCCACAAATCCACTACAATGTTCTAGAATAATGGTTCATTGGCCATTTGCTGCTATTTGTGAAATATAAAATAGTTTTAATCGTTCCAAGCAATAGTTGACAGTATTACAATGGTTTTGAACAATGGAACAATTCTGATGCATCAACCACTGCGTCCGCCACAAATCCACTACAATGTTCTAGAATAATGGTTTATTGGCCATTTGCTCCTATTTGTTAAATATAAAATAGTTTTAATCGTTCCGAGCAATAGTAGATACTATTACAATGGTTTTGAACAATGGAACAATTCTGATGCATCAACCACTGCGTCCGCCACAAATCCACTACAATGTTCGAGAACAATGGTTCGTGGGCGATTTGCCGTCATTAGTAATGTTAAAATAGTTTTAATCGTTCAAAGCAATAGTTGATAGTATTACAATTGTTTTGAACAATGGAACAATTCTGATGCATCAACCACTGCGTCCGCCACAAATCCACTACAATGTTCGAGAACAATGGTTCGTGGGCGATTTGCCGTCATTAGTAATGTTAAAATAGTTTTAATCGTTCAAAGCAATAGTTGACAGTATTACAATGGTTTTGAACAATGGAACAATTCTGATGCATCAACCACTGCGTCCGCCACAAATCCACTACAATGTTCTAGAATAATGGTTCATTGGCCATTTGCTGCTATTTGTGAAATATAAAATAGTTTTAATCGTTCCAAGCAATAGTTGACAGTATTACAATGGTTTTGAACAATGGAACAATTCTGATGCATCAACCACTGCGTCCGCCACAAATCCACTACAATGTTCTAGAATAATGGTTCATTGGCCATTTGCTGCTATTTGTGAAATATAAAATAGTTTTAATCGTTCCAAGCAATAGTAGATACTATTACAATGGTTTTGAACAATGGAACAATTCTGATGCATCAACCACTGCGTCCGCCACAAATCCACTACAATGTTCGAGAATAATGGTTCATTGGCCATTTGCTGCTATTTGTGAAATATAAAATAGTTTTAATCGTTCCAAGCAATAGTTGACAGTATTACAATGGTTTTGAACAATGGAACAATTCTGATGCATCAACCACTGCGTCCGCCACAAATCCACTACAATGTTCTAGAATAATGGTTCATTGGCCATTTGCTGCTATTTGTGAAATATAAAATAGTTTTAATCGTTCCAAGCAATAGTTGACAGTATTACAATTTTTTTGAACAATGGAACAATTCTGATGCATCAACCACTGCGTCCGCCACAAATCCACTACAATGTTCGAGAACAATGGTTCGTGGGCGATTTGCCGTCATTAGTAATGTTAAAATAGTTTTAATCGTTCAAAGCAATAGTTGATAGTATTACAATTGTTTTGAACAATGGAACAATTCTGATGCATCAACCACTGCGTCCGCCACAAATCCACTACAATGTTCGAGAACAATGGTTCGTGGGCGATTTGCCGTCATTAGTAATGTTAAAATAGTTTTAATCGTTCAAAGCAATAGTTGACAGTATTACAATGGTTTTGAACAATGGAACAATTCTGATGCATCAACCACTGCGTCCGCCACAAATCCACTACAATGTTCTAGAATAATGGTTCATTGGCCATTTGCTGCTATTTGTGAAATATAAAATAGTTTTAATCGTTCCAAGCAATAGTTGACAGTATTACAATGGTTTTGAACAATGGAACAATTCTGATGCATCAACCACTGCGTCCGCCACAAATCCACTACAATGTTCTAGAATAATGGTTTATTGGCCATTTGCTCCTATTTGTTAAATATAAAATAGTTTTAATCGTTCCGAGCAATAGTAGATACTATTACAATGGTTTTGAACAATGGAACAATTCTGATGCATCAACCACTGCGTCCGCCACAAATCCACTACAATGTTCGAGAACAATGGTTCGTGGGCGATTTGCCGTCATTAGTAATGTTAAAATAGTTTTAATCGTTCAAAGCAATAGTTGATAGTATTACAATTGTTTTGAACAATGGAACAATTCTGATGCATCAACCACTGCGTCCGCCACAAATCCACTACAATGTTCGAGAACAATGGTTCGTGGGCGATTTGCCGTCATTAGTAATGTTAAAATAGTTTTAATCGTTCCAAGCAATAGTTGACAGTATTACAATGGTTTTGAACAATGGAACAATTCTGATGCATCAACCACTGCGTCCGCCACAAATCCACTACAATGTTCTAGAATAATGGTTTATTGGCCATTTGCTCCTATTTGTTAAATATAAAATAGTTTTAATCGTTCCGAGCAATAGTAGATACTATTACAATGGTTTTGAACAATGGAACAATTCTGATGCATCAACCACTGCGTCCGCCACAAATCCACTACAATGTTCGAGAACAATGGTTCGTGGGCGATTTGCCGTCATTAGTAATGTTAAAATAGTTTTAATCGTTCAAAGCAATAGTTGATAGTATTACAATTGTTTTGAACAATGGAACAATTCTGATGCATCAACCACTGCGTCCGCCACAAATCCACTACAATGTTCGAGAATAATGGTTCATTGGCCATTTGCTGCTATTTGTGAAATATAAAATAGTTTTAATCGTTCAAAGCAATAGTTGACAGTATTACAATGGTTTTGAACAATGGAACAATTCTGATGCATCAACCACTGCGTCCGCCACAAATCCACTACAATGTTCTAGAATAATGGTTCATTGGCCATTTGCTGCTATTTGTGAAATATAAAATAGTTTTAATCGTTCAAAGCAATAGTTGACAGTATTACAATGGTTTTGAACAATGGAACAATTCTGATGCATCAACCACTGCGTCCGCCACAAATCCACTACAATGTTCGAGAACAATGGTTCGTGGGCGATTTGCCGTCATTAGTAATGTTAAAATAGTTTTAATCGTTCAAAGCAATAGTTGACAGTATTACAATGGTTTTGAACAATGGAACAATTCTGATGCATCAACCACTGCGTCCGCCACAAATCCACTACAATGTTCTAGAATAATGGTTCGTGGGCGATTTGCCGTCATTAGTAATGTTAAAATAGTTTTAATCGTTCAAAGCAATAGTTGACAGTATTACAATGGTTTTGAACAATGGAACAATTCTGATGCATCAACCACTGCGTCCGCCACAAATCCACTACAATGTTCTAGAATAATGGTTCGTGGGCGATTTGCCGTCATTAGTAATGTTAAAATAGTTTTAATCGTTCAAAGCAATAGTTGACAGTATTACAATGGTTTTGAACAATGGAACAATTCTGATGCATCAAACACTGCGTCCGCCACAAATCCACTACAATGTTCTAGAATAATGGTTCATTGGCCATTTGCTGCTATTTGTGAAATATAAAATAGTTTTAATCGTTCCAAGCAATAGTTGACAGTATTACAATGGTTTTGAACAATGGAACAATTCTGGTGCATCAACCACTGCGTCCGCCACAAATCCACTACAATGTTCGAGAACAATGGTTCGTGGGCCATTTGCTGCTATTTGTGAAATATAAAATAGTTTTAATCGTTCAAAGCAATAGTTGATAGTATTACAATTGTTTTGAACAATGGAAAAATTCTGATGCATCAACCACTGCGTCCGCCACAAATCCACTACAATGTTCGAGAACAATGGTTCGTGGGCGATTTGCCGTCATTAGTAATGTTAAAATAGTTTTAATCGTTCCAAGCAATAGTAGATAGTATTACAATGGTTTTGAACAATGGAACAATTCTGATGCATCAACCACTGTGTCCGTCACAAATCAACTACAATGTTCGAGAACAATGGTTCGTGGACGATTTGCCGTCATTAGTAATGTTAAAATAGTTTAAATAGTTCCAAGCAATAGTTGACAGTATTACAATGGTTTTGAACAATGGAACAATTCTGATGCATCAACCACTGCGTGCGCCACAAATCCACTACAATGTTCTAGAATAATGGTTCATTGGCCATTTGCTGCTATTTGTGAAATATAAAATAGTTTTAATCGTTCCAAGCAATAGTTGACAGTATTACAATGGTTTTGAACAATGGAACAATTCTGATGCATCAACCACTGCGTCCGCCACAAATCCACTACAATGTTCTAGAATAATGGTTCATTGGCCATTTGCTGCTATTTGTGAAATATAAAATAGTTTTAATCGTTCCAAGCAATAGTAGATACTATTACAATAGTTTTGAACAATGGAACAATTCTGATGCATCAACCACTGCGTCCGCCACAAATCCACTACAATGTTCTAGAATAATGGTTCATTGTCCATTTGCTGCTATTTGTGAAATATAAAATAGTTTTAATCGTTCCAAGCAATAGTTGACAGTATTACAATGGTTTTGAACAATGGAACAATTCTGATGCATCAACCACTGCGTCCGCCACAAATCCACTACAATGTTCTAGAATAATGGTTCATTGGCCATTTGCTGCTATTTGTGAAATATAAAATAGTTTTAATCGTTCCAAGCAGTAGTTGACAGTATTACAATGGTTTTGAACAATGGAACAATTCTGGTGCATCAACCACTGCGTCCGCCACAAATCCACTACAATGTTCGAGAATAATGGTTCATTGGCCATTTGCTGCTATTTGTGAAATATAAAATAGTTTTAATCGTTCAAAGCAATAGTTGATAGTATTACAATTGTTTTGAACAATGGAAAAATTCTGATGCATCAACCACTGCGTCCGCCACAAATCCACTACAATGTTCGAGAACAATGGTTCGTGGGCGATTTGCCGTCATTAGTAATGTTAAAATAGTTTTAATCGTTCCAAGCAATAGTAGATAGTATTACAATGGTTTTGAACAATGGAACAATTCTGATGCATCAACCACTGCGTCCGCCACAAATCCACTACAATGTTCTAGAATAATGGTTCATTGGCCATTTGCTGCTATTTGTGAAATATAAAATAGTTTTAATCGTTCCAAGCAATAGTTGACAGTATTACAATGGTTTTGAACAATGGAACAATTCTGATGCATCAACCACTGCGTCCGCCACAAATCCACTACAATGTTCGAGAACAATGGTTCGTGGGCGATTTGCCGTCATTAGTAATGTTAAAATAGTTTTAATCGTTCAAAGCAATAGTTGATAGTATTACAATTTTTTTGAACAATGGAACAATTCTGATGCATCAACCACTGCGTCCGCCACAAATCCACTACAATGTTCGAGAATAATGGTTCATTGGCCATTTGCTGCTATTTGTGAAATATAAAATAGTTTTAATCGTTCAAAGCAATAGTTGACAGTATTACAATGGTTTTGAACAATGGAACAATTCTGATGCATCAACCACTGCGTCCGCCACAAATCCACTACAATGTTCGAGAACAATGGTTCGTGGGCGATTTGCCGTCATTAGTACTGTTAAAATAGTTTTAATCGTTCAAAGCAATAGTTGACAGTATTACAATGGTTTTGAACAATGGAACAATTCTGATGCATCAACCACTGCGTCCGCCACAAATCCACTACAATGTTCTAGAATAATGGTTCATTGGCCATTTGCTGCTATTTGTGAAATATAAAATAGTTTTAATCGTTCAAAGCAATAGTTGACAGTATTACAATGGTTTTGAACAATGGAACAATTCTGATGCATCAACCACTGCGTCCGCCACAAATCCACTACAATGTTCGAGAACAATGGTTCGTGGGCGATTTGCCGTCATTAGTAATGTTAAAATAGTTTTAATCGTTCAAAGCAATAGTTGACAGTATTACAATGGTTTTGAACAATGGAACAATTCTGATGCATCAACCACTGCGTCCGCCACAAATCCACTACAATGTTCTAGAATAATGGTTCGTGGGCGATTTGCCGTCATTAGTAATGTTAAAATAGTTTTAATCGTTCAAAGCAATAGTTGACAGTATTACAATGGTTTTGAACAATGGAACAATTCTGATGCATCAACCACTGCGTCCGCCACAAATCCACTACAATGTTCTAGAATAATGGTTCGTGGGCGATTTGCCGTCATTAGTAATGTTAAAATAGTTTTAATCGTTCAAAGCAATAGTTGACAGTATTACAATGGTTTTGAACAATGGAACAATTCTGATGCATCAAACACTGCGTCCGCCACAAATCCACTACAATGTTCTAGAATAATGGTTCATTGGCCATTTGCTGCTATTTGTGAAATATAAAATAGTTTTAATCGTTCCAAGCAATAGTTGACAGTATTACAATGGTTTTGAACAATGGAACAATTCTGGTGCATCAACCACTGCGTCCGCCACAAATCCACTACAATGTTCGAGAACAATGGTTCGTGGGCCATTTGCTGCTATTTGTGAAATATAAAATAGTTTTAATCGTTCAAAGCAATAGTTGATAGTATTACAATTGTTTTGAACAATGGAAAAATTCTGATGCATCAACCACTGCGTCCGCCACAAATCCACTACAATGTTCGAGAACAATGGTTCGTGGGCGATTTGCCGTCATTAGTAATGTTAAAATAGTTTTAATCGTTCCAAGCAATAGTAGATAGTATTACAATGGTTTTGAACAATGGAACAATTCTGATGCATCAACCACTGTGTCCGTCACAAATCAACTACAATGTTCGAGAACAATGGTTCGTGGACGATTTGCCGTCATTAGTAATGTTAAAATAGTTTAAATAGTTCCAAGCAATAGTTGACAGTATTACAATGGTTTTGAACAATGGAACAATTCTGATGCATCAACCACTGCGTGCGCCACAAATCCACTACAATGTTCTAGAATAATGGTTCATTGGCCATTTGCTGCTATTTGTGAAATATAAAATAGTTTTAATCGTTCCAAGCAATAGTTGACAGTATTACAATGGTTTTGAACAATGGAACAATTCTGATGCATCAACCACTGCGTCCGCCACAAATCCACTACAATGTTCTAGAATAATGGTTCATTGGCCATTTGCTGCTATTTGTGAAATATAAAATAGTTTTAATCGTTCCAAGCAATAGTAGATACTATTACAATAGTTTTGAACAATGGAACAATTCTGATGCATCAACCACTGCGTCCGCCACAAATCCACTACAATGTTCTAGAATAATGGTTCATTGTCCATTTGCTGCTATTTGTGAAATATAAAATAGTTTTAATCGTTCCAAGCAATAGTTGACAGTATTACAATGGTTTTGAACAATGGAACAATTCTGATGCATCAACCACTGCGTCCGCCACAAATCCACTACAATGTTCTAGAATAATGGTTCATTGGCCATTTGCTGCTATTTGTGAAATATAAAATAGTTTTAATCGTTCCAAGCAGTAGTTGACAGTATTACAATGGTTTTGAACAATGGAACAATTCTGGTGCATCAACCACTGCGTCCGCCACAAATCCACTACAATGTTCGAGAATAATGGTTCATTGGCCATTTGCTGCTATTTGTGAAATATAAAATAGTTTTAATCGTTCAAAGCAATAGTTGATAGTATTACAATTGTTTTGAACAATGGAAAAATTCTGATGCATCAACCACTGCGTCCGCCACAAATCCACTACAATGTTCGAGAACAATGGTTCGTGGGCGATTTGCCGTCATTAGTAATGTTAAAATAGTTTTAATCGTTCCAAGCAATAGTAGATAGTATTACAATGGTTTTGAACAATGGAACAATTCTGATGCATCAACCACTGCGTCCGCCACAAATCCACTACAATGTTCTAGAATAATGGTTCATTGGCCATTTGCTGCTATTTGTGAAATATAAAATAGTTTTAATCGTTCCAAGCAATAGTTGACAGTATTACAATGGTTTTGAACAATGGAACAATTCTGATGCATCAACCACTGCGTCCGCCACAAATCCACTACAATGTTCGAGAACAATGGTTCGTGGGCGATTTGCCGTCATTAGTAATGTTAAAATAGTTTTAATCGTTCAAAGCAATAGTTGATAGTATTACAATTTTTTTGAACAATGGAACAATTCTGATGCATCAACCACTGCGTCCGCCACAAATCCACTACAATGTTCGAGAATAATGGTTCATTGGCCATTTGCTGCTATTTGTGAAATATAAAATAGTTTTAATCGTTCCAAGCAATAGTTGACAGTATTACAATGGTTTTGAACAATGGAACAATTCTGATGCATCAACCACTGCGTCCGCCACAAATCCACTACAATGTTCGAGAACAATGGTTCGTGGGCGATTTGCCGTCATTAGTAATGTTAAAATAGTTTTAATCGTTCCAAGCAATAGTTGATAGTATTACAATTTTTTTGAACAATGGAACAATTCTGATGCATCAACCACTGCGTCCGCCACAAATCCACTACAATGTTCGAGAACAATGGTTCGTGGGCGATTTGCCGTCATTAGTAATGTTAAAATAGTTTTAATCGTTCAAAGCAATAGTTGATAGTATTACAATTGTTTTGAACAATGGAACAATTCTGATGCATCAACCACTGCGTCCGCCACAAATCCACTACAATGTTCGAGAATAATGGTTCATTGGCCATTTGCTGCTATTTGTGAAATATAAAATAGTTTTAATCGTTCAAAGCAATAGTTGACAGTATTACAATGGTTTTGAACAATGGAACAATTCTGATGCATCAACCACTGCGTCCGCCACAAATCCACTACAATGTTCGAGAACAATGGTTCGTGGGCGATTTGCCGTCATTAGTAATGTTAAAATAGTTTTAATCGTTCAAAGCAATAGTTGATAGTATTACAATTGTTTTGAACAATGGAACAATTCTGATGCATCAACCACTGCGTCCGCCACAAATCCACTACAATGTTCGAGAATAATGGTTCATTGGCCATTTGCTGCTATTTGTGAAATATAAAATAGTTTTAATCGTTCAAAGCAATAGTTGACAGTATTACAATGGTTTTGAACAATGGAACAATTCTGATGCATCAACCACTGCGTCCGCCACAAATCCACTACAATGTTCGAGAACAATGGTTCGTGGGCGATTTGCCGTCATTAGTAATGTTAAAATAGTTTTAATCGTTCAAAGCAATAGTTGATAGTATTACAATTGTTTTGAACAATGGAACAATTCTGATGCATCAACCACTGTGTCCGTCACAAATCCACTACAATGTTCTAGAATAATGGTTCATTGGCCATTTGCTGCTATTTGTGAAATATAAAATAGTTTTAATCGTTCCAAGCAATAGTAGATACTATTACAATGGTTTTGAACAATGGAACAATTCTGATGCATCAACCACTGCGTCCGCCACAAATCCACTACAATGTTCTAGAATAATGGTTCATTGTCCATTTGCTGCTATTTGTGAAATATAAAATAGTTTTAATCGTTCCAAGCAATAGTTGACAGTATTACAATGGTTTTGAACAATGGAACAATTCTGATGCATCAACCACTGCGTCCGCCACAAATCCACTACAATGTTCTAGAATAATGGTTCATTGGCCATTTGCTGCTATTTGTGAAATATAAAATAGTTTTAATCGTTCCAAGCAATAGTAGATACTATTACAATGGTTTTGAACAATGGAACAATTCTGGTGCATCAACCACTGCGTCCGCCACAAATCCACTACAATGTTCGAGAACAATGGTTCGTGGGCGATTTGCCGTCATTAGTAATGTTAAAATAGTTTTAATCGTTCCAAGCAATAGTAGATAGTATTACAATGGTTTTGAACAATGGAACAATTCTGATGCATCAACCACTGCGTCCGCCACAAATCCACTACAATGTTCTAGAATAATGGTTCATTGTCCATTTGGTGCTATTTGTGAAATATAAAATAGTTTTAATCGTTCCAAGCAATAGTTGACAGTATTACAATGGTTTTGAACAATGGAACAATTCTGATGCATCAACCACTGCGTCCGCCACAAATCCACTACAATGTTCTAGAATAATGGTTCATTGGCCATTTGCTGCTATTTGTGAAATATAAAATAGTTTTAATCGTTCCAAGCAGTAGTTGACAGTATTACAATGGTTTTGAACAATGGAAAAATTCTGATGCATCAACCACTGCGTCCGCCACAAATCCACTACAATGTTCGAGAACAATGGTTCGTGGGCGATTTGCCGTCATTAGTAATGTTAAAATAGTTTTAATCGTTCCAAGCAATAGTAGATAGTATTACAATGGTTTTGAACAATGGAACAATTCTGATGCATCAACCACTGTGTCCGTCACAAATCAACTACAATGTTCGAGAACAATGGTTCGTGGGCGATTTGCCGTCATTAGTAATGTTAAAATAGTTTTAATCGTTCCAAGCAATAGTTGACAGTATTACAATGGTTTTGAACAATGGAACAATTCTGATGCATCAACCACTGCGTCCGCCACAAATCCACTACAATGTTCGAGAACAATGGTTCGTGGGCGATTTGCCGTCATTAGTAATGTTAAAATAGTTTTAATCGTTCAAAGCAATAGTTGATAGTATTACAATTTTTTTGAACAATGGAACAATTCTGATGCATCAACCACTGCGTCCGCCACAAATCCACTACAATGTTCGAGAATAATGGTTCATTGGCCATTTGCTGCTATTTGTGAAATATAAAATAGTTTTAATCGTTCCAAGCAATAGTTGACAGTATTACAATGGTTTTGAACAATGGAACAATTCTGATGCATCAACCACTGCGTCCGCCACAAATCCACTACAATGTTCGAGAACAATGGTTCGTGGGCGATTTGCCGTCATTAGTAATGTTAAAATAGTTTTAATCGTTCAAAGCAATAGTTGATAGTATTACAATTGTTTTGAACAATGGAACAATTCTGATGCATCAACCACTGCGTCCGCCACAAATCCACTACAATGTTCGAGAATAATGGTTCATTGGCCATTTGCTGCTATTTGTGAAATATAAAATAGTTTTAATCGTTCAAAGCAATAGTTGACAGTATTACAATGGTTTTGAACAATGGAACAATTCTGATGCATCAACCACTGCGTCCGCCACAAATCCACTACAATGTTCGAGAACAATGGTTCGTGGGCGATTTGCCGTCATTAGTAATGTTAAAATAGTTTTAATCGTTCAAAGCAATAGTTGATAGTATTACAATTGTTTTGAACAATGGAACAATTCTGATGCATCAACCACTGTGTCCGTCACAAATCCACTACAATGTTCTAGAATAATGGTTCATTGGCCATTTGCTGCTATTTGTGAAATATAAAATAGTTTTAATCGTTCCAAGCAATAGTTGACAGTATTACAATGGTTTTGAACAATGGAACAATTCTGATGCATCAACCACTGCGTCCGCCACAAATCCACTACAATGTTCTAGAATAATGGTTCATTGGCCATTTGCTGCTATTTGTGAAATATAAAATAGTTTTAATCGTTCCAAGCAATAGTAGATACTATTACAATGGTTTTGAACAATGGAACAATTCTGATGCATCAACCACTGCGTCCGCCACAAATCCACTACAATGTTCGAGAACAATGGTTCGTGGGCGATTTGCCGTCATTAGTAATGTTAAAATAGTTTTAATCGTTCAAAGCAATAGTTGATAGTATTACAATTGTTTTGAACAATGGAACAATTCTGATGCATCAACCACTGCGTCCGCCACAAATCCACTACAATGTTCGAGAATAATGGTTCATTGGCCATTTGCTGCTATTTGTGAAATATAAAATAGTTTTAATCGTTCAAAGCAATAGTTGACAGTATTACAATGGTTTTGAACAATGGAACAATTCTGATGCATCAACCACTGCGTCCGCCACAAATCCACTACAATGTTCGAGAACAATGGTTCGTGGGCGATTTGCCGTCATTAGTAATGTTAAAATAGTTTTAATCGTTCAAAGCAATAGTTGATAGTATTACAATTGTTTTGAACAATGGAACAATTCTGATGCATCAACCACTGTGTCCGTCACAAATCCACTACAATGTTCTAGAATAATGGTTCATTGGCCATTTGCTGCTATTTGTGAAATATAAAATAGTTTTAATCGTTCCAAGCAATAGTAGATACTATTACAATGGTTTTGAACAATGGAACAATTCTGATGCATCAACCACTGCGTCCGCCACAAATCCACTACAATGTTCTAGAATAATGGTTTATTGGCCATTTGCTGCTATTTGTGAAATATAAAATAGTTTTAATCGTTCCAAGCAATAGTAGATACTATTACAATGGTTTTGAACAATGGAACAATTCTGATGCATCAACCACTGCGTCCGCCACAAATCCACTACAATGTTCGAGAACAATGGTTCGTGGGCGATTTGCCGTCATTAGTAATGTTAAAATAGTTTTAATCGTTCAAAGCAATAGTTGATAGTATTACAATTGTTTTGAACAATGGAACAATTCTGATGCATCAACCACTGGGTCCGCCACAAATCCACTACAATGTTCTAGAATAATGGTTCATTGGCCATTTGCTGCTATTTGTGAAATATAAAATAGTTTTAATCGTTCCAAGCAATAGTTGACAGTATTACAATGGTTTTGAACAATGGAACAATTCTGATGCATCAACCACTGCGTCCGCCACAAATCCACTACAATGTTCGAGAACAATGGTTCGTGGGCGATTTGCCGTCATTAGTAATGTTAAAATAGTTTTAATCGTTCAAAGCAATAGTTGATAGTATTACAATTGTTTTGAACAATGGAACAATTCTGATGCATCAACCACTGCGTCCGCCACAAATCCACTACAATGTTCGAGAATAATGGTTCATTGGCCATTTGCTGCTATTTGTGAAATATAAAATAGTTTTAATCGTTCAAAGCAATAGTTGACAGTATTACAATGGTTTTGAACAATGGAACAATTCTGATGCATCAACCACTGCGTCCGCCACAAATCCACTACAATGTTCGAGAACAATGGTTCGTGGGCGATTTGCCGTCATTAGTAATGTTAAAATAGTTTTAATCGTTCAAAGCAATAGTTGATAGTATTACAATTGTTTTGAACAATGGAACAATTCTGATGCATCAACCACTGTGTCCGTCACAAATCCACTACAATGTTCTAGAATAATGGTTCATTGGCCATTTGCTGCTATTTGTGAAATATAAAATAGTTTTAATCGTTCCAAGCAATAGTAGATACTATTACAATGGTTTTGAACAATGGAACAATTCTGATGCATCAACCACTGCGTCCGCCACAAATCCACTACAATGTTCTAGAATAATGGTTCATTGGCCATTTGCTGCTATTTGTGAAATATAAAATAGTTTTAATCGTTCCAAGCAATAGTAGATACTATTACAATGGTTTTGAACAATGGAACAATTCTGATGCATCAACCACTGCGTCCGCCACAAATCCACTACAATGTTCGAGAACAATGGTTCGTGGGCGATTTGCCGTCATTAGTAATGTTAAAATAGTTTTAATCGTTCCAAGCAATAGTAGATAGTATTACAATGGTTTTGAACAATGGAACAATTCTGATGCATCAACCACTGTGTCCGTCACAAATCAACTACAATGTTCGAGAACAATGGTTCGTGGGCGATTTGCCGTCATTAGTAATGTTAAAATAGTTTAAATAGTTCCAAGCAATAGTTGACAGTATTACAATGGTTTTGAACAATGGAACAATTCTGATGCATCAACCACTGCGTCCGCCACAAATCCACTACAATGTTCTAGAATAATGGTTCATTGGCCATTTGCTGCTATTTGTGAAATATAAAATAGTTTTAATCGTTCCAAGCAATAGTTGACAGTATTACAATGGTTTTGAACAATGGAACAATTCTGATGCATCAACCACTGCGTCCGCCACAAATCCACTACAATGTTCGAGAACAATGGTTCGTGGGCGATTTGCCGTCATTAGTAATGTTAAAATAGTTTTAATCGTTCAAAGCAATAGTTGATAGTATTACAATTTTTTTGAACAATGGAACAATTCTGATGCATCAACCACTGCGTCCGCCACAAATCCACTACAATGTTCGAGAATAATGGTTCATTGGCCATTTGCTGCTATTTGTGAAATATAAAATAGTTTTAATCGTTCCAAGCAATAGTTGACAGTATTACAATGGTTTTGAACAATGGAACAATTCTGATGCATCAACCACTGCGTCCGCCACAAATCCACTACAATGTTCGAGAACAATGGTTCGTGGGCGATTTGCCGTCATTAGTAATGTTAAAATAGTTTTAATCGTTCAAAGCAATAGTTGATAGTATTACAATTGTTTTGAACAATGGAACAATTCTGATGCATCAACCACTGCGTCCGCCACAAATCCACTACAATGTTCGAGAATAATGGTTCATTGGCCATTTGCTGCTATTTGTGAAATATAAAATAGTTTTAATCGTTCAAAGCAATAGTTGACAGTATTACAATGGTTTTGAACAATGGAACAATTCTGATGCATCAACCACTGCGTCCGCCACAAATCCACTACAATGTTCTAGAATAATGGTTCATTGGCCATTTGCTGCTATTTGTGAAATATAAAATAGTTTTAATCGTTCCAAGCAATAGTTGACAGTATTACAATGGTTTTGAACAATGGAACAATTCTGATGCATCAACCACTGCGTCCGCCACAAATCCACTACAATGTTCGAGAACAATGGTTCGTGGGCGATTTGCCGTCATTAGTAATGTTAAAATAGTTTTAATCGTTCAAAGCAATAGTTGATAGTATTACAATTTTTTTGAACAATGGAACAATTCTGATGCATCAACCACTGCGTCCGCCACAAATCCACTACAATGTTCGAGAATAATGGTTCATTGGCCATTTGCTGCTATTTGTGAAATATAAAATAGTTTTAATCGTTCCAAGCAATAGTTGACAGTATTACAATGGTTTTGAACAATGGAACAATTCTGATGCATCAACCACTGCGTCCGCCACAAATCCACTACAATGTTCGAGAACAATGGTTCGTGGGCGATTTGCCGTCATTAGTAATGTTAAAATAGTTTTAATCGTTCAAAGCAATAGTTGATAGTATTACAATTGTTTTGAACAATGGAACAATTCTGATGCATCAACCACTGCGTCCGCCACAAATCCACTACAATGTTCGAGAATAATGGTTCATTGGCCATTTGCTGCTATTTGTGAAATATAAAATAGTTTTAATCGTTCCAAGCAATAGTTGACAGTATTACAATGGTTTTGAACAATGGAACAATTCTGATGCATCAACCACTGCGTCCGCCACAAATCCACTACAATGTTCGAGAACAATGGTTCGTGGGCGATTTGCCGTCATTAGTAATGTTAAAATAGTTTTAATCGTTCAAAGCAATAGTTGATAGTATTACAATTGTTTTGAACAATGGAACAATTCTGATGCATCAACCACTGCGTCCGCCACAAATCCACTACAATGTTCGAGAATAATGGTTCATTGGCCATTTGCTGCTATTTGTGAAATATAAAATAGTTTTAATCGTTCCAAGCAATAGTTGACAGTATTACAATGGTTTTGAACAATGGAACAATTCTGATGCATCAACCACTGCGTCCGCCACAAATCCACTACAATGTTCGAGAACAATGGTTCGTGGGCGATTTGCCGTCATTAGTAATGTTAAAATAGTTTTAATCGTTCAAAGCAATAGTTGATAGTATTACAATTTTTTTGAACAATGGAACAATTCTGATGCATCAACCACTGCGTCCGCCACAAATCCACTACAATGTTCGAGAATAATGGTTCATTGGCCATTTGCTGCTATTTGTGAAATATAAAATAGTTTTAATCGTTCCAAGCAATAGTTGACAGTATTACAATGGTTTTGAACAATGGAACAATTCTGATGCATCAACCACTGCGTCCGCCACAAATCCACTACAATGTTCGAGAACAATGGTTCGTGGGCGATTTGCCGTCATTAGTAATGTTAAAATAGTTTTAATCGTTCAAAGCAATAGTTGATAGTATTACAATTTTTTTGAACAATGGAACAATTCTGATGCATCAACCACTGCGTCCGCCACAAATCCACTACAATGTTCGAGAATAATGGTTCATTGGCCATTTGCTGCTATTTGTGAAATATAAAATAGTTTTAATCGTTCCAAGCAATAGTTGACAGTATTACAATGGTTTTGAACAATGGAACAATTCTGATGCATCAACCACTGCGTCCGCCACAAATCCACTACAATGTTCGAGAACAATGGTTCGTGGGCGATTTGCCGTCATTAGTAATGTTAAAATAGTTTTAATCGTTCAAAGCAATAGTTGATAGTATTACAATTGTTTTGAACAATGGAACAATTCTGATGCATCAACCACTGCGTCCGCCACAAATCCACTACAATGTTCGAGAATAATGGTTCATTGGCCATTTGCTGCTATTTGTGAAATATAAAATAGTTTTAATCGTTCAAAGCAATAGTTGACAGTATTACAATGGTTTTGAACAATGGAACAATTCTGATGCATCAACCACTGCGTCCGCCACAAATCCACTACAATGTTCGAGAACAATGGTTCGTGGGCGATTTGCCGTCATTAGTAATGTTAAAATAGTTTAAATAGTTCCAAGCAATAGTTGACAGTATTACAATGGTTTTGAACAATGGAACAATTCTGATGCATCAACCACTGCGTGCGCCACAAATCCACTACAATGTTCTAGAATAATGGTTCATTGGCCATTTGCTGCTATTTGTGAAATATAAAATAGTTTTAATCGTTCCAAGCAATAGTAGATACTATTACAATGGTTTTGAACAATGGAACAATTCTGATGCATCAACCACTGCGTCCGCCACAAATCCACTACAATGTTCTAGAATAATGGTTCATTGTCCATTTGCTGCTATTTGTGAAATATAAAATAGTTTTAATCGTTCCAAGCAATAGTTGACAGTATTACAATGGTTTTGAACAATGGAACAATTCTGATGCATCAACCACTGCGTCCGCCACAAATCCACTACAATGTTCTAGAATAATGGTTCATTGGCCATTTGCTGCTATTTGTGAAATATAAAATAGTTTTAATCGTTCCAAGCAGTAGTTGACAGTATTACAATGGTTTTGAACAATGGAACAATTCTGGTGCATCAACCACTGCGTCCGCCACAAATCCACTACAATGTTCGAGAATAATGGTTCATTGGCCATTTGCTGCTATTTGTGAAATATAAAATAGTTTTAATCGTTCAAAGCAATAGTTGATAGTATTACAATTGTTTTGAACAATGGAAAAATTCTGATGCATCAACCACTGCGTCCGCCACAAATCCACTACAATGTTCGAGAACAATGGTTCGTGGGCGATTTGCCGTCATTAGTAATGTTAAAATAGTTTTAATCGTTCCAAGCAATAGTAGATAGTATTACAATGGTTTTGAACAATGGAACAATTCTGATGCATCAACCACTGTGTCCGTCACAAATCAACTACAATGTTCGAGAACAATGGTTCATTGGCCATTTGCCGTCATTAGTAATGTTAAAATAGTTTTAATCGTTCCGAGCAATAGTAGATAGTATTACAATGGTTTTGAACAATGGAACAATTCTGATGCATCAACCACTGCGTCCGCCACAAATCCACTACAATGTTCTAGAATAATGGTTCATTGGCCATTTGCTGCTATTTGTGAAATATAAAATAGTTTTAATCGTTCCAAGCAATAGTTGACAGTATTACAATTTTTTTGAACAATGGAACAATTCTGATGCATCAACCACTGCGTCCGCCACAAATCCACTACAATGTTCGAGAACAATGGTTCGTGGGCGATTTGCCGTCATTAGTAATGTTAAAATAGTTTTAATCGTTCCAAGCAATAGTAGATAGTATTACAATGGTTTTGAACAATGGAACAATTCTGATGCATCAACCACTGCGTCCGCCACAAATCCACTACAATGTTCGAGAACAATGGTTCGTGGGCGATTTGCCGTCATTAGTAATGTTAAAATAGTTTTAATCGTTCCAAGCAATAGTTGACAGTATTACAATGGTTTTGAACAATGGAACAATTCTGATGCATCAACCACTGCGTCCGCCACAAATCCACTACAATGTTCGAGAACAATGGTTCGTGGGCGATTTGCCGTCATTAGTAATGTTAAAATAGTTTTAATCGTTCAAAGCAATAGTTGACATTATTACAATGGTTTTGAACAATGGAACAATTCTGATGCATCAACAACTGCGTCCGCCACAAATCCACTACAATGTTCGAGAACAATGGTTCGTGGGCGATTTGCCGTCATTAGTAATGTTAAAATAGTTTTAATCGTTCCAAGCAATAGTAGATACTATTACAATGGTTTTGAACAATGGAACAATTCTGATGCATCAACCACTGCGTCCGCCACAAATCCACTACAATGTTCTAGAATAATGGTTCATTGGCCATTTGCTGCTATTTGTGAAATATAAAATAGTTTTAATCGTTCCAAGCAATAGTTGACAGTATTACAATGGTTTTGAACAATGGAACAATTCTGATGCATCAACCACTGCGTCCGCCACAAATCCACTACAATGTTCTAGAATAATGGTTCATTGGCCATTTGCTGCTATTTGTGAAATATAAAATAGTTTTAATCGTTCCAAGCAATAGTTGACAGTATTACAATGGTTATGAACAATGGAACAATTCTGATGCATCAACCACTGCGTCCGCCACAAATCCACTACAATGTTCGAGAACAATGGTTCGTGGGCGATTTGCCGTCATTAGTAATGTTAAAATAGTTTAAATAGTTCCAAGCAATAGTTGACAGTATTACAATGGTTTTGAACAATGGAATAATTCTGATGCATCAACCACTGCGTCCGCCACAAATCCACTACAATGTTCTAGAATAATGGTTCATTGGCCATTTGCTGCTATTTGTGAAATATAAAATAGTTTTAATCGTTCCAAGCAATAGTTGACAGTATTACAATGGTTTTGAACAATGGAACAATTCTGATGCATCAACCACTGCGTCCGCCACAAATCCACTACAATGTTCGAGAACAATGGTTCGTGGGCGATTTGCCGTCATTAGTAATGTTAAAATAGTTTTAATCGTTCAAAGCAATAGTTGATAGTATTACAATTTTTTGGAACAATGGAACAATTCTGATGCATCAACCACTGCGTCCGCCACAAATCCACTACAATGTTCGAGAATAATGGTTCATTGGCCATTTGCTGCTATTTGTGAAATATAAAATAGTTTTAATCGTTCCAAGCAATAGTTGACAGTATTACAATGGTTTTGAACAATGGAACAATTCTGATGCATCAACCACTGCGTCCGCCACAAATCCACTACAATGTTCGAGAACAATGGTTCGTGGGCGATTTGCCGTCATTAGTAATGTTAAAATAGTTTTAATCGTTCCAAGCAATAGTTGATAGTATTACAATTGTTTTGAACAATGGAACAATTCTGATGCATCAACCACTGCGTCCGCCACAAATCCACTACAATGTTCGAGAATAATGGTTCATTGGCCATTTGCTGCTATTTGTGAAATATAAAATAGTTTTAATCGTTCAAAGCAATAGTTGACAGTATTACAATGGTTTTGAACAATGGAACAATTCTGATGCATCAACCACTGCGTCCGCCACAAATCCACTACAATGTTCTAGAATAATGGTTCATTGGCCATTTGCTGCTATTTGTGAAATATAAAATAGTTTTAATCGTTCCAAGCAATAGTTGACAGTATTACAATGGTTTTGAACAATGGAACAATTCTGATGCATCAACCACTGCGTCCGCCACAAATCCACTACAATGTTCGAGAACAATGGTTCATTGGCCATTTGCCGTCATTAGTAATGTTAAAATAGTTTTAATCGTTCCGAGCAATAGTAGATACTATTACAATGGTTTTGAACAATGGAACAATTCTGATGCATCAACCACTGCGTCCGCCACAAATCCACTACAATGTTCTAGAATAATGGTTCATTGGCCATTTGCTGCTATTTGTGAAATATAAAATAGTTTTAATCGTTCCAAGCAATAGTTGACAGTATTACAATGGTTTTGAACAATGGAACAATTCTGATGCATCAACCACTGCGTCCGCCACAAATCCACTACAATGTTCTAGAATAATGGTTCATTGGCCATTTGCTGCTATTTGTGAAATATAAAATAGTTTTAATCGTTCCAAGCAGTAGTTGACAGTATTACAATGGTTTTGAACAATGGAACAATTCTGGTGCATCAACCACTGCGTCCGCCACAAATCCACTACAATGTTCGAGAATAATGGTTCATTGGCCATTTGCTGCTATTTGTGAAATATAAAATAGTTTTAATCGTTCAAAGCAATAGTTGATAGTATTACAATTGTTTTGAACAATGGAAAAATTCTGATGCATCAACCACTGCGTCCGCCACAAATCCACTACAATGTTCGAGAACAATGGTTCGTGGGCGATTTGCCGTCATTAGTAATGTTAAAATAGTTTTAATCGTTCCAAGCAATAGTAGATAGTATTACAATGGTTTTGAACAATGGAACAATTCTGATGCATCAACCACTGCGTCCGCCACAAATCCACTACAATGTTCGAGAACAATGGTTCGTGGGCGATTTGCCGTCATTAGTAATGTTAAAATAGTTTTAATCGTTCAAAGCAATAGTTGACATTATTACAATGGTTTTGAACAATGGAACAATTCTGATGCATCAACAACTGCGTCCGCCACAAATCCACTACAATGTTCGAGAACAATGGTTCGTGGGCGATTTGCCGTCATTAGTAATGTTAAAATAGTTTTAATCGTTCCAAGCAATAGTTGACAGTATTACAATGGTTTTGAACAATGGAACAATTCTGATGCATCAACCACTGCGTCCGCCACAAATCCACTACAATGTTCTAGAATAATGGTTCATTGGCCATTTGCTGCTATTTGTGAAATATAAAATAGTTTTAATCGTTCAAAGCAATAGTTGATAGTATTACAATTGTTTTGAACAATGGAAAAATTCTGATGCATCAACCACTGCGTCCGCCACAAATCCACTACAATGTTCGAGAATAATGGTTCATTGGCCATTTGCTGCTATTTGTGAAATATAAAATAGTTTTAATCGTTCAAAGCAATAGTTGATAGTATTACAATTGTTTTGAACAATGGAAAAATTCTGATGCATCAACCACTGCGTCCGCCACAAATCCACTACAATGTTCGAGAACAATGGTTCGTGGGCGATTTGCCGTCATTAGTAATGTTAAAATAGTTTTAATCGTTCCAAGCAATAGTAGATAGTATTACAATGGTTTTGAACAATGGAACAATTCTGATGCATCAACCACTGCGTCCGCCACAAATCCACTACAATGTTCGAGAACAATGGTTCGTGGGCGATTTGCCGTCATTAGTAATGTTAAAATAGTTTTAATCGTTCAAAGCAATAGTTGACATTATTACAATGGTTTTGAACAATGGAACAATTCTGATGCATCAACAACTGCGTCCGCCACAAATCCACTACAATGTTCGAGAACAATGGTTCGTGGGCGATTTGCCGTCATTAGTAATGTTAAAATAGTTTTAATCGTTCCAAGCAATAGTTGACAGTATTACAATGGTTTTGAACAATGGAACAATTCTGATGCATCAACCACTGCGTCCGCCACAAATCCACTACAATGTTCGAGAATAATGGTTCATTGGCCATTTGCTGCTATTTGTGAAATATAAAATAGTTTTAATCGTTCAAAGCAATAGTTGATAGTATTACAATTGTTTTGAACAATGGAAAAATTCTGATGCATCAACCACTGCGTCCGCCACAAATCCACTACAATGTTCGAGAACAATGGTTCGTGGGCGATTTGCCGTCATTAGTAATGTTAAAATAGTTTTAATCGTTCCAAGCAATAGTAGATAGTATTACAATGGTTTTGAACAATGGAACAATTCTGATGCATCAACCACTGCGTCCGCCACAAATCCACTACAATGTTCGAGAACAATGGTTCGTGGGCGATTTGCCGTCATTAGTAATGTTAAAATAGTTTTAATCGTTCAAAGCAATAGTTGACATTATTACAATGGTTTTGAACAATGGAACAATTCTGATGCATCAACAACTGCGTCCGCCACAAATCCACTACAATGTTCGAGAACAATGGTTCGTGGGCGATTTGCCGTCATTAGTAATGTTAAAATAGTTTTAATCGTTCCAAGCAATAGTTGACAGTATTACAATGGTTTTGAACAATGGAACAATTCTGATGCATCAACCACTGCGTCCGCCACAAATCCACTACAATGTTCTAGAATAATGGTTCATTGGCCATTTGCTGCTATTTGTGAAATATAAAATAGTTTTAATCGTTCCAAGCAATAGTTGATAGTATTACAATTGTTTTGAACAATGGAAAAATTCTGATGCATCAACCACTGCGTCCGCCACAAATCCACTACAATGTTCGAGAACAATGGTTCGTGGGCGATTTGCCGTCATTAGTAATGTTAAAATAGTTTTAATCGTTCCAAGCAATAGTTGACAGTATTACAATGGTTTTGAACAATGGAACAATTCTGGTGCATCAACCACTGCGTCCGCCACAAATCCACTACAATGTTCGAGAATAATGGTTCATTGGCCATTTGCTGCTATTTGTGAAATATAAAATAGTTTTAATCGTTCAAAGCAATAGTTGATAGTATTACAATTGTTTTGAACAATGGAAAAATTCTGATGCATCAACCACTGCGTCCGCCACAAATCCACTACAATGTTCGAGAACAATGGTTCGTGGGCGATTTGCCGTCATTAGTAATGTTAAAATAGTTTTAATCGTTCCAAGCAATAGTAGATAGTATTACAATGGTTTTGAACAATGGAACAATTCTGATGCATCAACCACTGTGTCCGTCACAAATCAACTACAATGTTCGAGAACAATGGTTCGTGGGCGATTTGCCGTCATTAGTAATGTTAAAATAGTTTAAATAGTTCCAAGCAATAGTTGACAGTATTACAATGGTTTTGAACAATGGAACAATTCTGATGCATCAACCACTGCGTCCGCCACAAATCCACTACAATGTTCTAGAATAATGGTTCATTGGCCATTTGCTGCTATTTGTGAAATATAAAATAGTTTTAATCGTTCCAAGCAATAGTTGACAGTATTACAATGGTTTTGAACAATGGAACAATTCTGATGCATCAACCACTGCGTCCGCCACAAATCCACTACAATGTTCGAGAACAATGGTTCGTGGGCGATTTGCCGTCATTAGTAATGTTAAAATAGTTTTAATCGTTCAAAGCAATAGTTGATAGTATTACAATTTTTTTGAACAATGGAACAATTCTGATGCATCAACCACTGCGTCCGCCACAAATCCACTACAATGTTCGAGAATAATGGTTCATTGGCCATTTGCTGCTATTTGTGAAATATAAAATAGTTTTAATCGTTCCAAGCAATAGTTGACAGTATTACAATGGTTTTGAACAATGGAACAATTCTGATGCATCAACCACTGCGTCCGCCACAAATCCACTACAATGTTCGAGAACAATGGTTCGTGGGCGATTTGCCGTCATTAGTAATGTTAAAATAGTTTTAATCGTTCCAAGCAATAGTTGATAGTATTACAATTGTTTTGAACAATGGAACAATTCTGATGCATCAACCACTGCGTCCGCCACAAATCCACTACAATGTTCGAGAATAATGGTTCATTGGCCATTTGCTGCTATTTGTGAAATATAAAATAGTTTTAATCGTTCAAAGCAATAGTTGACAGTATTACAATGGTTTTGAACAATGGAACAATTCTGATGCATCAACCACTGCGTCCGCCACAAATCCACTACAATGTTCTAGAATAATGGTTCATTGGCCATTTGCTGCTATTTGTGAAATATAAAATAGTTTTAATCGTTCCAAGCAATAGTTGACAGTATTACAATGGTTTTGAACAATGGAACAATTCTGATGCATCAACCACTGCGTCCGCCACAAATCCACTACAATGTTCGAGAACAATGGTTCGTGGGCGATTTGCCGTCATTAGTAATGTTAAAATAGTTTTAATCGTTCAAAGCAATAGTTGATAGTATTACAATTTTTTTGAACAATGGAACAATTCTGATGCATCAACCACTGCGTCCGCCACAAATCCACTACAATGTTCGAGAATAATGGTTCATTGGCCATTTGCTGCTATTTGTGAAATATAAAATAGTTTTAATCGTTCCAAGCAATAGTTGACAGTATTACAATGGTTTTGAACAATGGAACAATTCTGATGCATCAACCACTGCGTCCGCCACAAATCCACTACAATGTTCGAGAACAATGGTTCGTGGGCGATTTGCCGTCATTAGTAATGTTAAAATAGTTTTAATCGTTCCAAGCAATAGTAGATAGTATTACAATGGTTTTGAACAATGGAACAATTCTGATGCATCAACCACTGTGTCCGTCACAAATCAACTACAATGTTCGAGAACAATGGTTCGTGGGCGATTTGCCGTCATTAGTAATGTTAAAATAGTTTAAATAGTTCCAAGCAATAGTTGACAGTATTACAATGGTTTTGAACAATGGAACAATTCTGATGCATCAACCACTGCGTCCGCCACAAATCCACTACAATGTTCTAGAATAATGGTTCATTGGCCATTTGCTGCTATTTGTGAAATATAAAATAGTTTTAATCGTTCCAAGCAATAGTTGACAGTATTACAATGGTTTTGAACAATGGAACAATTCTGATGCATCAACCACTGCGTCCGCCACAAATCCACTACAATGTTCGAGAACAATGGTTCGTGGGCGATTTGCCGTCATTAGTAATGTTAAAATAGTTTTAATCGTTCAAAGCAATAGTTGATAGTATTACAATTTTTTTGAACAATGGAACAATTCTGATGCATCAACCACTGCGTCCGCCACAAATCCACTACAATGTTCGAGAATAATGGTTCATTGGCCATTTGCTGCTATTTGTGAAATATAAAATAGTTTTAATCGTTCCAAGCAATAGTTGACAGTATTACAATGGTTTTGAACAATGGAACAATTCTGATGCATCAACCACTGCGTCCGCCACAAATCCACTACAATGTTCGAGAACAATGGTTCGTGGGCGATTTGCCGTCATTAGTAATGTTAAAATAGTTTTAATCGTTCCAAGCAATAGTTGATAGTATTACAATTGTTTTGAACAATGGAACAATTCTGATGCATCAACCACTGCGTCCGCCACAAATCCACTACAATGTTCGAGAATAATGGTTCATTGGCCATTTGCTGCTATTTGTGAAATATAAAATAGTTTTAATCGTTCAAAGCAATAGTTGACAGTATTACAATGGTTTTGAACAATGGAACAATTCTGATGCATCAACCACTGCGTCCGCCACAAATCCACTACAATGTTCGAGAACAATGGTTCGTGGGCGATTTGCCGTCATTAGTAATGTTAAAATAGTTTTAATCGTTCCAAGCAATAGTTGACAGTATTACAATGGTTTTGAACAATGGAACAATTCTGGTGCATCAACCACTGCGTCCGCCACAAATCCACTACAATGTTCGAGAATAATGGTTCATTGGCCATTTGCTGCTATTTGTGAAATATAAAATAGTTTTAATCGTTCAAAGCAATAGTTGATAGTATTACAATTGTTTTGAACAATGGAAAAATTCTGATGCATCAACCACTGCGTCCGCCACAAATCCACTACAATGTTCGAGAACAATGGTTCGTGGGCGATTTGCCGTCATTAGTAATGTTAAAATAGTTTTAATCGTTCCAAGCAATAGTAGATAGTATTACAATGGTTTTGAACAATGGAACAATTCTGATGCATCAACCACTGTGTCCGTCACAAATCAACTACAATGTTCGAGAACAATGGTTCGTGGGCGATTTGCCGTCATTAGTAATGTTAAAATAGTTTAAATAGTTCCAAGCAATAGTTGATAGTATTACAATTTTTTTGAACAATGGAACAATTCTGATGCATCAACCACTGCGTCCGCCACAAATCCACTACAATGTTCGAGAATAATGGTTCATTGGCCATTTGCTGCTATTTGTGAAATATAAAATAGTTTTAATCGTTCAAAGCAATAGTTGACAGTATTACAATGGTTTTGAACAATGGAACAATTCTGATGCATCAACCACTGCGTCCGCCACAAATCCACTACAATGTTCTAGAATAATGGTTCATTGGCCATTTGCTGCTATTTGTGAAATATAAAATAGTTTTAATCGTTCCAAGCAATAGTTGACAGTATTACAATGGTTTTGAACAATGGAACAATTCTGATGCATCAACCACTGCGTCCGCCACAAATCCACTACAATGTTCGAGAACAATGGTTCGTGGGCGATTTGCCGTCATTAGTAATGTTAAAATAGTTTTAATCGTTCAAAGCAATAGTTGATAGTATTACAATTTTTTTGAACAATGGAACAATTCTGATGCATCAACCACTGCGTCCGCCACAAATCCACTACAATGTTCGAGAATAATGGTTCATTGGCCATTTGCTGCTATTTGTGAAATATAAAATAGTTTTAATCGTTCCAAGCAATAGTTGACAGTATTACAATGGTTTTGAACAATGGAACAATTCTGATGCATCAACCACTGCGTCCGCCACAAATCCACTACAATGTTCGAGAACAATGGTTCGTGGGCGATTTGCCGTCATTAGTAATGTTAAAATAGTTTTAATCGTTCCAAGCAATAGTAGATAGTATTACAATGGTTTTGAACAATGGAACAATTCTGATGCATCAACCACTGTGTCCGTCACAAATCAACTACAATGTTCGAGAACAATGGTTCGTGGGCGATTTGCCGTCATTAGTAATGTTAAAATAGTTTAAATAGTTCCAAGCAATAGTTGACAGTATTACAATGGTTTTGAACAATGGAACAATTCTGATGCATCAACCACTGCGTCCGCCACAAATCCACTACAATGTTCTAGAATAATGGTTCATTGGCCATTTGCTGCTATTTGTGAAATATAAAATAGTTTTAATCGTTCCAAGCAATAGTTGACAGTATTACAATGGTTTTGAACAATGGAACAATTCTGATGCATCAACCACTGCGTCCGCCACAAATCCACTACAATGTTCGAGAACAATGGTTCGTGGGCGATTTGCCGTCATTAGTAATGTTAAAATAGTTTTAATCGTTCAAAGCAATAGTTGATAGTATTACAATTTTTTTGAACAATGGAACAATTCTGATGCATCAACCACTGCGTCCGCCACAAATCCACTACAATGTTCGAGAATAATGGTTCATTGGCCATTTGCTGCTATTTGTGAAATATAAAATAGTTTTAATCGTTCCAAGCAATAGTTGACAGTATTACAATGGTTTTGAACAATGGAACAATTCTGATGCATCAACCACTGCGTCCGCCACAAATCCACTACAATGTTCGAGAACAATGGTTCGTGGGCGATTTGCCGTCATTAGTAATGTTAAAATAGTTTTAATCGTTCCAAGCAATAGTTGATAGTATTACAATTGTTTTGAACAATGGAACAATTCTGATGCATCAACCACTGCGTCCGCCACAAATCCACTACAATGTTCGAGAATAATGGTTCATTGGCCATTTGCTGCTATTTGTGAAATATAAAATAGTTTTAATCGTTCAAAGCAATAGTTGACAGTATTACAATGGTTTTGAACAATGGAACAATTCTGATGCATCAACCACTGCGTCCGCCACAAATCCACTACAATGTTCTAGAATAATAGTTCATTGGCCATTTGCTGCTATTTGTGAAATATAAAATAGTTTTAATCGTTCCAAGCAATAGTTGACAGTATTACAATGGTTTTGAACAATGGAACAATTCTGATGCATCAACCACTGCGTCCGCCACAAATCCACTACAATGTTCGAGAACAATGGTTCATTGGCCATTTGCCGTCATTAGTAATGTTAAAATAGTTTTAATCGTTCCGAGCAATAGTAGATACTATTACAATGGTTTTGAACAATGGAACAATTCTGATGCATCAACCACTGCGTCCGCCACAAATCCACTACAATGTTCTAGAATAATGGTTCATTGGCCATTTGCTGCTATTTGTGAAATATAAAATAGTTTTAATCGTTCCAAGCAATAGTTGACAGTATTACAATGGTTTTGAACAATGGAACAATTCTGATGCATCAACCACTGCGTCCGCCACAAATCCACTACAATGTTCTAGAATAATGGTTCATTGGCCATTTGCTGCTATTTGTGAAATATAAAATAGTTTTAATCGTTCCAAGCAATAGTTGACAGTATTACAATGGTTTTGAACAATGGAACAATTCTGATGCATCAACCACTGCGTCCGCCACAAATCCACTACAATGTTCTAGAATAATGGTTCATTGGCCATTTGCTGCTATTTGTGAAATATAAAATAGTTTTAATCGTTCCAAGCAATAGTTGACAGTATTACAATTTTTTTGAACAATGGAACAATTCTGATGCATCAACCACTGCGTCCGCCACAAATCCACTACAATGTTCGAGAACAATGGTTCGTGGGCGATTTGCCGTCATTAGTAATGTTAAAATAGTTTTAATCGTTCCAAGCAATAGTTGACAGTATTACAATGGTTTTGAACAATGGAACAATTCTGATGCATCAACCACTGCGTCCGCCACAAATCCACTACAATGTTCGAGAACAATGGTTCGTGGGCGATTTGCCGTCATTAGTAATGTTAAAATAGTTTTAATCGTTCAAAGCAATAGTTGACATTATTACAATGGTTTTGAACAATGGAACAATTCTGATGCATCAACCACTGCGTCCGCCACAAATCCACTACAATGTTCGAGAACAATGGTTCGTGGGCGATTTGCCGTCATTAGTAATGTTAAAATAGTTTTAATCGTTCCAAGCAATAGTTGACAGTATTACAATGGTTTTGAACAATGGAACAATTCTGATGCATCAACCACTGCGTCCGCCACAAATCCACTACAATGTTCGAGAACAATGGTTCGTGGGCGATTTGCCGTCATTAGTAATGTTAAAATAGTTTTAATCGTTCAAAGCAATAGTTGACAGTATTACAATGGTTTTGAACAATGGAACAATTCTGATGCATCAACCACTGCGTCCGCCACAAATCCACTACAATGTTCGAGAACAATGGTTCGTGGGCCATTTGCTGCTATTTGTGAAATATAAAATAGTTTTAATCGTTCCAAGCAATAGTTGATAGTATTACAATTGTTTTGAACAATGGAACAATTCTGATGCATCAACCACTGCGTCCGCCACAAATCCACTACAATGTTCGAGAATAATGGTTCATTGGCCATTTGCTGCTATTTGTGAAATATAAAATAGTTTTAATCGTTCCAAGCAATAGTTGACAGTATTACAATGGTTTTGAACAATGGAACAATTCTGATGCATCAACCACTGCGTCCGCCACAAATCCACTACAATGTTCTAGAATAATGGTTCATTGGCGATTTGCCGTCATTAGTAATGTTAAAATAGTTTTAATCGTTCCGAGCAATAGTAGATACTATTACAATGGTTTTGAACAATGGAACAATTCTGATGCATCAACCACTGCGTCCGCCACAAATCCACTACAATGTTCTAGAATAATGGTTCATTGGCCATTTGCTGCTATTTGTGAAATATAAAATAGTTTTAATCGTTCCAAGCAATAGTTGACAGTATTACAATGGTTTTGAACAATGGAACAATTCTGATGCATCAACCACTGCGTCCGCCACAAATCCACTACAATGTTCTAGAATAATGGTTCATTGGCGATTTGCCGTCATTAGTAATGTTAAAATAGTTTTAATCGTTCCGAGCAATAGTAGATACTATTACAATGGTTTTGAACAATGGAACAATTCTGATGCATCAACCACTGCGTCCGCCACAAATCCACTACAATGTTCGAGAACAATGGTTCGTGGGCCATTTGCTGCTATTTGTGAAATATAAAATAGTTTTAATCGGTCCAAGCAATAGTTGACAGTATTACAATTTTTTTGAACAATGGAACAATTCTGATGCATCAACCACTGCGTCCGCCACAAATCCACTACAATGTTCTAGAATAATGGTTCATTGGCCATTTGCCGTCATTAGTAATGTTAAAATAGTTTTAATCGTTCCAAGCAATAGTTGACAGTATTACAATGGTTTTGAACAATGGAACAATTCTGATGCATCAACCACTGCGTCCGCCACAAATCCACTACAATGTTCGAGAACAATGGTTCGTGGGCGATTTGCCGTCATTAGTAATGTTAAAATAGTTTTAATCGTTCCAAGCAATAGTTGACAGTATTACAATGGTTTTGAACAATGGAACAATTCTGATGCATCAACCACTGCGTCCGCCACAAATCCACTACAATGTTCTAGAATAATGGTTCATTGGCCATTTGCTGCTATTTGTGAAATATAATATAGTTTTAATCGTTCCAAGCAATAGTTGACAGTATTACAATGGTTTTGAACAATGGAACAATTCTGATGCATCAACCACTGCGTCCGCCACAAATCCACTACAATGTTCTAGAATAATGGTTCATTGGCGATTTGCCGTCATTAGTAATGTTAAAATAGTTTTAATCGTTCCGAGCAATAGTAGATACTATTACAATGGTTTTGAACAATGGAACAATTCTGATGCATCAACCACTGCGTCCGCCACAAATCCACTACAATGTTCGAGAACAATGGTTCGTGGGCCATTTGCTGCTATTTGTGAAATATAAAATAGTTTTAATCGGTCCAAGCAATAGTTGACAGTATTACAATTTTTTTGAACAATGGAACAATTCTGATGCATCAACCACTGCGTCCGCCACAAATCCACTACAATGTTCTAGAATAATGGTTCATTGGCCATTTGCTGCTATTTGTGAAATATAAAATAGTTTTAATCGTTCCAAGCAATAGTAGATACTATTACAATTTTTTTGAACAATGGAACAATTCTGATGCATCAACCACTGCGTCCGCCACAAATCCACTACAATGTTCTAGAATAATGGTTCATTGGCCATTTGCTGCTATTTGTGAAATATAAAATAGTTTTAATCGTTCCAAGCAATAGTTGACAGTATTACAATGGTTTTGAACAATGGAACAATTCTGATGCATCAACCACTGCGTCCGCCACAAATCCACTACAATGTTGGAGAACAATGGTTCGTGGGCGATTTGCCGTCATTAGTAATGTTAAAATAGTTTTAATCGTTCAAAGCAATAGTTGACAGTATTACAATGGTTTTGAACAATGGAACAATTCTGATGCATCAACCACTGCGTCCGCCACAAATCCACTACAATGTTCGAGAACAATGGTTCGTGGGCGATTTGCCGTCATTAGTAATGTTAAAATAGTTTTAATCGTTCAAAGCAATAGTTGATAGTATTACAATTGTTTTGAACAATGGAACAATTCTGATGCATCAACCACTGCGTCCGCCACAAATCCATTACAATGTTCGAGAATAATGGTTCATTGGCCATTTGCTGCTATTTGTGAAATATAAAATAGTTTTAATCGTTCAAAGCAATAGTTGACAGTATTACAATGGTTTTGAACAATGGAACAATTCTGATGCATCAACCACTGCGTCCGCCACAAATCCACTACAATGTTCTAGAATAATGGTTCATTGGCCATTTGCTGCTATTTGTGAAATATAAAATAGTTTTAATCGTTCCAAGCAATAGTTGACAGTATTACAATGGTTTTGAACAATGGAACAATTCTGATGCATCAACCACTGCGTCCGCCACAAATCCACTACAATGTTGGAGAACAATGGTTCGTGGGCGATTTGCCGTCATTAGTAATGTTAAAATAGTTTTAATCGTTCAAAGCAATAGTTGACAGTATTACAATGGTTTTGAACAATGGAACAATTCTGATGCATCAACCACTGCGTCCGCCACAAATCCACTACAATGTTCGAGAATAATGGTTCATTGGCCATTTGCTGCTATTTGTGAAATATAAAATAGTTTTAATCGTTCAAAGCAATAGTTGACAGTATTACAATGGTTTTGAACAATGGAACAATTCTGATGCATCAACCACTGCGTCCGCCACAAATCCACTACAATGTTCGAGAACAATGGTTCGTGGGCGATTTGCCGTCATTAGTAATGTTAAAATAGTTTTAATCGTTCAAAGCAATAGTTGACAGTATTACAATGGTTTTGAACAATGGAACAATTCTGATGCATCAACCACTGCGTCCGCCACAAATCCACTACAATGTTCTAGAATAATGGTTCATTGGCCATTTGCTGCTATTTGTGAAATATAAAATAGTTTTAATCGTTCCAAGCAATAGTTGACAGTATTACAATGGTTTTGAACAATGGAACAATTCTGATGCATCAACCACTGCGTCCGCCACAAATCCACTACAATGTTGGAGAACAATGGTTCGTGGGCGATTTGCCGTCATTAGTAATGTTAAAATAGTTTTAATCGTTCAAAGCAATAGTTGACAGTATTACAATGGTTTTGAACAATGGAACAATTCTGATGCATCAACCACTGCGTCCGCCACAAATCCACTACAATGTTCGAGAACAATGGTTCGTGGGCGATTTGCCGTCATTAGTAATGTTAAAATAGTTTTAATCGTTCAAAGCAATAGTTGATAGTATTACAATTGTTTTGAACAATGGAACAATTCTGATGCATCAACCACTGCGTCCGCCACAAATCCATTACAATGTTCGAGAATAATGGTTCATTGGCCATTTGCTGCTATTTGTGAAATATAAAATAGTTTTAATCGTTCAAAGCAATAGTTGACAGTATTACAATGGTTTTGAACAATGGAACAATTCTGATGCATCAACCACTGCGTCCGCCACAAATCCACTACAATGTTCGAGAACAATGGTTCGTGGGCGATTTGCCGTCATTAGTAATGTTAAAATAGTTTTAATCGTTCAAAGCAATAGTTGACAGTATTACAATGGTTTTGAACAATGGAACAATTCTGATGCATCAACCACTGCGTCCGCCACAAATCCACTACAATGTTCGAGAACAATGGTTCGTGGGCGATTTGCCGTCATTAGTAATGTTAAAATAGTTTTAATCGTTCAAAGCAATAGTTGATAGTATTACAATTGTTTTGAACAATGGAACAATTCTGATGCATCAACCACTGCGTCCGCCACAAATCCATTACAATGTTCGAGAATAATGGTTCATTGGCCATTTGCTGCTATTTGTGAAATATAAAATAGTTTTAATCGTTCAAAGCAATAGTTGACAGTATTACAATGGTTTTGAACAATGGAACAATTCTGATGCATCAACCACTGCGTCCGCCACAAATCCACTACAATGTTCTAGAATAATGGTTCATTGGCCATTTGCTGCTATTTGTGAAATATAAAATAGTTTTAATCGTTCCAAGCAATAGTAGATACTATTACAATGGTTTTGAACAATGGAACAATTCTGGTGCATCAACCACTGCGTCCGCCACAAATCCACTACAATGTTCGAGAACAATGGTTCGTGGGCGATTTGCCGTCATTAGTAATGTTAAAATAGTTTTAATCGTTCCAAGCAATAGTAGATAGTATTACAATGGTTTTGAACAATGGAACAATTCTGATGCATCAACCACTGCGTCCGCCACAAATCCACTACAATGTTCGAGAACAATGGTTCGTGGGCGATTTGCCGTCATTAGTAATGTTAAAATAGTTTTAATCGTTCAAAGCAATAGTTGACAGTATTACAATGGTTTTGAACAATGGAACAATTCTGATGCATCAACCACTGCGTCCGCCACAAATCCACTACAATGTTCGAGAACAATGGTTCGTGGGCGATTTGCCGTCATTAGTAATGTTAAAATAGTTTTAATCGTTCAAAGCAATAGTTGATAGTATTACAATTGTTTTGAACAATGGAACAATTCTGATGCATCAACCACTGCGTCCGCCACAAATCCATTACAATGTTCGAGAATAATGGTTCATTGGCCATTTGCTGCTATTTGTGAAATATAAAATAGTTTTAATCGTTCAAAGCAATAGTTGACAGTATTACAATGGTTTTGAACAATGGAACAATTCTGATGCATCAACCACTGCGTCCGCCACAAATCCACTACAATGTTCGAGAACAATGGTTCGTGGGCGATTTGCCGTCATTAGTAATGTTAAAATAGTTTTAATCGTTCAAAGCAATAGTTGACAGTATTACAATGGTTTTGAACAATGGAACAATTCTGATGCATCAACCACTGCGTCCGCCACAAATCCACTACAATGTTCGAGAACAATGGTTCGTGGGCGATTTGCCGTCATTAGTAATGTTAAAATAGTTTTAATCGTTCAAAGCAATAGTTGATAGTATTACAATTGTTTTGAACAATGGAACAATTCTGATGCATCAACCACTGCGTCCGCCACAAATCCACTACAATGTTCGAGAACAATGGTTCGTGGGCGATTTGCCGTCATTAGTAATGTTAAAATAGTTTTAATCGTTCAAAGCAATAGTTGACAGTATTACAATGGTTTTGAACAATGGAACAATTCTGATGCATCAACCACTGCGTCCGCCACAAATCCACTACAATGTTCGAGAACAATGGTTCGTGGGCGATTTGCCGTCATTAGTAATGTTAAAATAGTTTTAATCGTTCAAAGCAATAGTTGATAGTATTACAATTGTTTTGAACAATGGAACAATTCTGATGCATCAACCACTGCGTCCGCCACAAATCCATTACAATGTTCGAGAATAATGGTTCATTGGCCATTTGCTGCTATTTGTGAAATATAAAATAGTTTTAATCGTTCAAAGCAATAGTTGACAGTATTACAATGGTTTTGAACAATGGAACAATTCTGATGCATCAACCACTGCGTCCGCCACAAATCCACTACAATGTTCGAGAACAATGGTTCGTGGGCGATTTGCCGTCATTAGTAATGTTAAAATAGTTTTAATCGTTCAAAGCAATAGTTGATAGTATTACAATTGTTTTGAACAATGGAACAATTCTGATGCATCAACCACTGCGTCCGCCACAAATCCATTACAATGTTCGAGAATAATGGTTCATTGGCCATTTGCTGCTATTTGTGAAATATAAAATAGTTTTAATCGTTCAAAGCAATAGTTGACAGTATTACAATGGTTTTGAACAATGGAACAATTCTGATGCATCAACCACTGCGTCCGCCACAAATCCACTACAATGTTCGAGAACAATGGTTCGTGGGCGATTTGCCGTCATTAGTAATGTTAAAATAGTTTTAATCGTTCAAAGCAATAGTTGATAGTATTACAATTGTTTTGAACAATGGAACAATTCTGATGCATCAACCACTGCGTCCGCCACAAATCCATTACAATGTTCGAGAATAATGGTTCATTGGCCATTTGCTGCTATTTGTGAAATATAAAATAGTTTTAATCGTTCAAAGCAATAGTTGACAGTATTACAATGGTTTTGAACAATGGAACAATTCTGATGCATCAACCACTGCGTCCGCCACAAATCCACTACAATGTTCGAGAACAATGGTTCGTGGGCGATTTGCCGTCATTAGTAATGTTAAAATAGTTTTAATCGTTCAAAGCAATAGTTGACAGTATTACAATGGTTTTGAACAATGGAACAATTCTGATGCATCAACCACTGCGTCCGCCACAAATCCACTACAATGTTCGAGAACAATGGTTCGTGGGCGATTTGCCGTCATTAGTAATGTTAAAATAGTTTTAATCGTTCAAAGCAATAGTTGATAGTATTACAATTGTTTTGAACAATGGAACAATTCTGATGCATCAACCACTGCGTCCGCCACAAATCCATTACAATGTTCGAGAATAATGGTTCATTGGCCATTTGCTGCTATTTGTGAAATATAAAATAGTTTTAATCGTTCAAAGCAATAGTTGACAGTATTACAATGGTTTTGAACAATGGAACAATTCTGATGCATCAACCACTGCGTCCGCCACAAATCCACTACAATGTTCTAGAATAATGGTTCATTGGCCATTTGCTGCTATTTGTGAAATATAAAATAGTTTTAATCGTTCCAAGCAATAGTAGATACTATTACAATGGTTTTGAACAATGGAACAATTCTGGTGCATCAACCACTGCGTCCGCCACAAATCCACTACAATGTTCGAGAACAATGGTTCGTGGGCGATTTGCCGTCATTAGTAATGTTAAAATAGTTTTAATCGTTCCAAGCAATAGTAGATAGTATTACAATGGTTTTGAACAATGGAACAATTCTGATGCATCAACCACTGCGTCCGCCACAAATCCACTACAATGTTCGAGAACAATGGTTCGTGGGCGATTTGCCGTCATTAGTAATGTTAAAATAGTTTTAATCGTTCAAAGCAATAGTTGACAGTATTACAATGGTTTTGAACAATGGAACAATTCTGATGCATCAACCACTGCGTCCGCCACAAATCCACTACAATGTTCGAGAACAATGGTTCGTGGGCGATTTGCCGTCATTAGTAATGTTAAAATAGTTTTAATCGTTCAAAGCAATAGTTGATAGTATTACAATTGTTTTGAACAATGGAACAATTCTGATGCATCAACCACTGCGTCCGCCACAAATCCATTACAATGTTCGAGAATAATGGTTCATTGGCCATTTGCTGCTATTTGTGAAATATAAAATAGTTTTAATCGTTCAAAGCAATAGTTGACAGTATTACAATGGTTTTGAACAATGGAACAATTCTGATGCATCAACCACTGCGTCCGCCACAAATCCACTACAATGTTCGAGAACAATGGTTCGTGGGCGATTTGCCGTCATTAGTAATGTTAAAATAGTTTTAATCGTTCAAAGCAATAGTTGACAGTATTACAATGGTTTTGAACAATGGAACAATTCTGATGCATCAACCACTGCGTCCGCCACAAATCCACTACAATGTTCGAGAACAATGGTTCGTGGGCGATTTGCCGTCATTAGTAATGTTAAAATAGTTTTAATCGTTCAAAGCAATAGTTGATAGTATTACAATTGTTTTGAACAATGGAACAATTCTGATGCATCAACCACTGCGTCCGCCACAAATCCATTACAATGTTCGAGAATAATGGTTCATTGGCCATTTGCTGCTATTTGTGAAATATAAAATAGTTTTAATCGTTCAAAGCAATAGTTGACAGTATTACAATGGTTTTGAACAATGGAACAATTCTGATGCATCAACCACTGCGTCCGCCACAAATCCACTACAATGTTCTAGAATAATGGTTCATTGGCCATTTGCTGCTATTTGTGAAATATAAAATAGTTTTAATCGTTCCAAGCAATAGTTGACAGTATTACAATGGTTTTGAACAATGGAACAATTCTGATGCATCAACCACTGCGTCCGCCACAAATCCACTACAATGTTCGAGAACAATGGTTCGTGGGCGATTTGCCGTCATTAGTAATGTTAAAATAGTTTTAATCGTTCCAAGCAATAGTTGATAGTATTACAATTGTTTTGAACAATGGAACAATTCTGATGCATCAACCACTGCGTCCGCCACAAATCCACTACAATGTTCGAGAATAATGGTTCATTGGCCATTTGCTGCTATTTGTGAAATATAAAATAGTTTTAATCGTTCAAAGCAATAGTTGACAGTATTACAATGGTTTTGAACAATGGAACAATTCTGATGCATCAACCACTGCGTCCGCCACAAATCCACTACAATGTTCGAGAATAATGGTTCATTGGCCATTTGCTGCTATTTGTGAAATATAAAATAGTTTTAATCGTTCAAAGCAATAGTTGACAGTATTACAATGGTTTTGAACAATGGAACAATTCTGATGCATCAACCACTGCGTCCGCCACAAATCCACTACAATGTTCGAGAACAATGGTTCGTGGGCGATTTGCCGTCATTAGTAATGTTAAAATAGTTTTAATCGTTCAAAGCAATAGTTGATAGTATTACAATTGTTTTGAACAATGGAAAAATTCTGATGCATCAACCACTGCGTCCGCCACAAATCCACTACAATGTTCGAGAACAATGGTTCGTGGGCCATTTGCTGCTATTTGTGAAATATAAAATAGTTTTAATCGTTCAAACCAATAGTTGACAGTATTACAATTTTTTTGAACAATGGAACAATTCTGATGCATCAACCACTGCGTCCGCCACAAATCCACTACAATGTTCTAGAATAATGGTTCATTGGCCATTTGCCGTCATTAGTAATGTTAAAATAGTTTTAATCGTTCCGAGCAATAGTAGATACTATTACAATGGTTTTGAACAATGGAACAATTCTGATGCATCAACCACTGCGTCCGCCACAAATCCACTACAATGTTCGAGAACAATGGTTCGTGGGCGATTTGCCGTCATTAGTAATGTTAAAATAGTTTTAATCGTTCCAAGCAATAGTTGACAGTATTACAATGGTTTTGAACAATGGAACAATTCTGATGCATCAACCACTGCGTCCGCCACAAATCCACTACAATGTTCGAGAACAATGGTTCGTGGGCCATTTGCTGCTATTTGTGAAATATAAAATAGTTTTAATCGTTCAAACCAATAGTTGACAGTATTACAATTTTTTTGAACAATGGAACAATTCTGATGCATCAACCAGTGCGTCCGCCACAAATCCACTACAATGTTCGAGAACAATGGTTCGTGGGCCATTTGCTGCTATTTGTGAAATATAAAATAGTTTTAATCGTTCCAAGCAATAGTTGATAGTATTACAATTGTTTTGAACAATGGAACAATTCTGATGCATCAACCACTGCGTCCGCCACAAATCCACTACAATGTTCTAGAATAATGGTTCATTGGCCATTTGCTGCTATTTGTGAAATATAAAATAGTTTTAATCGTTCCAAGCAATAGTTGACAGTATTACAATGGTTTTGAACAATGGAACAATTCTGATGCATCAACCACTGCGTCCGCCACAAATCCACTACAATGTTCTAGAATAATGGTTCATTGGCCATTTGCTGCTATTTGTGAAATATAAAATAGTTTTAATCGTTCCAAGCAATAGTTGACAGTATTACAATGGTTTTGAACAATGGAACAATTCTGATGCATCAACCACTGCGTCCGCCACAAATCCACTACAATGTTCGAGAACAATGGTTCGTGGGCGATTTGCCGTCATTAGTAATGTTAAAATAGTTTTAATCGTTCCAAGCAATAGTAGATAGTATTACAATGGTTTTGAACAATGGAACAATTCTGATGCATCAACCACTGCGTCCGCCACAAATCCACTACAATGTTCGAGAACAATGGTTCGTGGGCGATTTGCCGTCATTAGTAATGTTAAAATAGTTTTAATCGTTCCAAGCAATAGTTGACAGTATTACAATGGTTTTGAACAATGGAACAATTCTGATGCATCAACCACTGCGTCCGCCACAAATCCACTACAATGTTCGAGAACAATGGTTCGTGGGCGATTTGCCGTCATTAGTAATGTTAAAATAGTTTTAATCGTTCCAAGCAATAGTAGATAGTATTACAATGGTTTTGAACAATGGAACAATTCTGATGCATCAACCACTGTGTCCGTCACAAATCAACTACAATGTTCGAGAATAATGGTTCATTGGCCATTTGCTGACATTTATGAAATATAAAATAGTTTAAATAGTTCCAAGCAATAGTTGACAGTATTACAATGGTTTTGAACAATGGAACAATTCTGATGCATCAACCACTGCGTCCGCCACAAATCCACTACAATGTTCTAGAATAATGGTTCATTGGCCATTTGCTGCTATTTGTGAAATATAAAATAGTTTTAATCGTTCCAAGCAATAGTTAACAGTATTACAATGGTTTTGAACAATGGAACAATTCTGATGCATCAACCACTGCGTCCGCCACAAATCCACTACAATGTTCGAGAACAATGGTTCGTGGGCGATTTGCCGTCATTAGTAATGTTAAAATAGTTTTAATCGTTCAAAGCAATAGTTGATAGTATTACAATTGTTTTCAACAATGGAACAATTCTGATGCATCAACCACTGCGTCCGCCACAAATCCACTACAATGTTCGAGAACAATGGTTCGTGGGCGATTTGCCGTCATTAGTAATGTTAAAATAGTTTTAATCGTTCAAAGCAATAGTTGACAGTATTACAATGGTTTTGAACAATGGAACAATTCTGATGCATCAACCACTGCGTCCGCCACAAATCCACTACAATGTTCGAGAACAATGGTTCGTGGGCCATTTGCTGCTATTTGTGAAATATAAAATAGTTTTAATCGTTCCAAGCAATAGTTGATAGTATTACAATTGTTTTGAACAATGGAACAATTCTGATGCATCAACCACTGCGTCCGCCACAAATCCACTACAATGTTCTAGAATAATGGTTCATTGGCCATTTGCTGCTATTTGTGAAATATAAAATAGTTTTAATCGTTCCAAGCAATAGTTGACAGTATTACAATGGTTTTGAACAATGGAACAATTCTGATGCATCAACCACTGCGTCCGCCACAAATCCACTACAATGTTCTAGAATAATGGTTCATTGGCCATTTGCTGCTATTTGTGAAATATAAAATAGTTTTAATCGTTCCAAGCAATAGTTGACAGTATTACAATGGTTTTGAACAATGGAACAATTCTGATGCATCAACCACTGCGTCCGCCACAAATCCACTACAATGTTCGAGAACAATGGTTCGTGGGCGATTTGCCGTCATTAGTAATGTTAAAATAGTTTTAATCGTTCCAAGCAATAGTAGATAGTATTACAATGGTTTTGAACAATGGAACAATTCTGATGCATCAACCACTGTGTCCGTCACAAATCAACTACAATGTTCGAGAATAATGGTTCATTGGCCATTTGCTGACATTTATGAAATATAAAATAGTTTAAATAGTTCCAAGCAATAGTTGACAGTATTACAATGGTTTTGAACAATGGAACAATTCTGATGCATCAACCACTGCGTCCGCCACAAATCCACTACAATGTTCTAGAATAATGGTTCATTGGCCATTTGCTGCTATTTGTGAAATATAAAATAGTTTTAATCGTTCCAAGCAATAGTTGACAGTATTACAATGGTTTTGAACAATGGAACAATTCTGATGCATCAACCACTGCGTCCGCCACAAATCCACTACAATGTTCGAGAACAATGGTTCGTGGGCGATTTGCCGTCATTAGTAATGTTAAAATAGTTTTAATCGTTCCAAGCAATAGTAGATAGTATTACAATGGTTTTGAACAATGGAACAATTCTGATGCATCAACCACTGTGTCCGTCACAAATCAACTACAATGTTCGAGAATAATGGTTCATTGGCCATTTGCTGACATTTATGAAATATAAAATAGTTTAAATAGTTCCAAGCAATAGTTGACAGTATTACAATGGTTTTGAACAATGGAACAATTCTGATGCATCAACCACTGCGTCCGCCACAAATCCACTACAATGTTCTAGAATAATGGTTCATTGGCCATTTGCTGCTATTTGTGAAATATAAAATAGTTTTAATCGTTCCAAGCAATAGTTGACAGTATTACAATGGTTTTGAACAATGGAACAATTCTGATGCATCAACCACTGCGTCCGCCACAAATCCACTACAATGTTCGAGAACAATGGTTCGTGGGCGATTTGCCGTCATTAGTAATGTTAAAATAGTTTTAATCGTTCCAAGCAATAGTTGACAGTATTACAATGGTTTTGAACAATGGAACAATTCTGATGCATCAACCACTGCGTCCGTCACAAATCCACTACAATGTTCGAGAACAATGGTTCGTGGGCGATTTGCCGTCATTAGTAATGTTAAAATAGTTTTAATCGTTCCAAGCAATAGTTGACAGTATTACAATGGTTTTGAACAATGGAACAATTCTGATGCATCAACCACTGCGTCCGCCACAAATCCACTACAATGTTCTAGAATAATGGTTCATTGGCCATTTGCTGCTATTTGTGAAATATAAAATAGTTTTAATCGTTCCAAGCAATAGTTGACAGTATTACAATGGTTTTGAACAATGGAACAATTCTGGTGCATCAACCACTGCGTCCGCCACAAATCCACTACAATGTTCGAGAACAATGGTTCGTGGGCGATTTGCCGTCATTAGTAATGTTAAAATAGTTTTAATCGTTCCAAGCAATAGTAGATAGTATTACAATGGTTTTGAACAATGGAACAATTCTGATGCATCAACCACTGTGTCCGTCACAAATCAACTACAATGTTCGAGAATAATGGTTCATTGGCCATTTGCTGACATTTATGAAATATAAAATAGTTTAAATAGTTCCAAGCAATAGTTGACATTATTACAATGGTTTTGAACAATGGAACAATTCTGATGCATCAACCACTGCGTCCGCCACAAATCCACTACAATGTTCTAGAATAATGGTTCATTGGCCATTTGCTGCTATTTGTGAAATATAAAATAGTTTTAATCGTTCCAAGCAATAGTTGACAGTATTACAATGGTTTTGAACAATGGAACAATTCTGATGCATCAACCACTGCGTCCGCCACAAATCCACTACAATGTTCTAGAATAATGGTTCATTGGCCATTTGCTGCTATTTGTGAAATATAAAATAGTTTTAATCGTTCCAAGCAATAGTTGACAGTATTACAATGGTTTTGAACAATGGAACAATTCTGATGCATCAACCACTGCGTCCGCCACAAATCCACTACAATGTTCTAGAATAATGGTTCATTGGCCATTTGCTGCTATTTGTGAAATATAAAATAGTTTTAATCGTTCCAAGCAATAGTTGACAGTATTACAATGGTTTTGAACAATGGAACAATTCTGATGCATCAACCACTGCGTCCGCCACAAATCCACTACAATGTTCGATAACAATGGTTCGTGGGCGATTTGCCGTCATTAGTAATGTTAAAATAGTTTTAATCGTTCCAAGCAATAGTAGATAGTATTACAATGGTTTTGAACAATGGAACAATTCTGATGCATCAACCACTGCGTCCGCCACAAATCCACTACAATGTTCGAGAACAATGGTTCGTGGGCGATTTGCCGTCATTAGTAATGTTAAAATAGTTTTAATCGTTCAAAGCAATAGTAGATAGTATTACAATGGTTTTGAACAATGGAACAATTCTGATGCATCAACCACTGTGTCCGTCACAAATCAACTACAATGTTCGAGAATAATGGTTCATTGGCCATTTGCTGACATTTATGAAATATAAAATAGTTTAAATAGTTCCAAGCAATAGTTGACAGTATTACAATGGTTTTGAACAATGGAACAATTCTGATGCATCAACCACTGCGTCCGCCACAAATCCACTACAATGTTCTAGAATAATGGTTCATTGGCCATTTGCTGCTATTTGTGAAATATAAAATAGTTTTAATCGTTCCAAGCAATAGTTGACAGTATTACAATGGTTTTGAACAATGGAACAATTCTGATGCATCAACCACTGCGTCCGCCACAAATCCACTACAATGTTCTAGAATAATGGTTCATTGGCCATTTGCTGCTATTTGTGAAATATAAAATAGTTTTAATCGTTCCAAGCAATAGTTGACAGTATTACAATGGTTTTGAACAATGGAACAATTCTGATGCATCAACCACTGCGTCCGCCACAAATCCACTACAATGTTCTAGAATAATGGTTCATTGGCCATTTGCTGCTATTTGTGAAATATAAAATAGTTTTAATCGTTCCAAGCAATAGTTGACAGTATTACAATGGTTTTGAACAATGGAACAATTCTGATGCATCAACCACTGCGTCCGCCACAAATCCACTACAATGTTCGATAACAATGGTTCGTGGGCGATTTGCCGTCATTAGTAATGTTAAAATAGTTTTAATCGTTCCAAGCAATAGTAGATAGTATTACAATGGTTTTGAACAATGGAACAATTCTGATGCATCAACCACTGCGTCCGCCACAAATCCACTACAATGTTCGAGAACAATGGTTCGTGGGCGATTTGCCGTCATTAGTAATGTTAAAATAGTTTTAATCGTTCCAAGCAATAGTTGACAGTATTACAATTTTTTTGAACAATGGAACAATTCTGATGCATCAACCACTGCGTCCGCCACAAATCCACTACAATGTTCGAGAATAATGGTTCATTGGCCATTTGCTGCTATTTGTGAAATATAAAATAGTTTTAATCGTTCCGAGCAATAGTAGATACTATTACAATGGTTTTGAACAATGGAACAATTCTGATGCATCAACCACTGCGTCCGCCACAAATCCACTACAATGTTCTAGAATAATGGTTCATTGGCCATTTGCTGCTATTTGTGAAATATAAAATAGTTTTAATCGTTCCAAGCAATAGTTGACAGTATTACAATGGTTTTGAACAATGGAACAATTCTGATGCATCAACCACTGCGTCCGTCACAAATCCACTACAATGTTCGAGAACAATGGTTCGTGGGCGATTTGCCGTCATTAGTAATGTTAAAATAGTTTTAATCGTTCCAAGCAATAGTTGACAGTATTACAATGGTTTTGAACAATGGAACAATTCTGATGCATCAACCACTGCGTCCGCCACAAATCCACTACAATGTTCTAGAATAATGGTTCATTGGCCATTTGCTGCTATTTGTGAAATATAAAATAGTTTTAATCGTTCCAAGCAATAGTTGACAGTATTACAATGGTTTTGAACAATGGAACAATTCTGGTGCATCAACCACTGCGTCCGCCACAAATCCACTACAATGTTCGAGAACAATGGTTCGTGGGCGATTTGCCGTCATTAGTAATGTTAAAATAGTTTTAATCGTTCCAAGCAATAGTAGATAGTATTACAATGGTTTTGAACAATGGAACAATTCTGATGCATCAACCACTGTGTCCGTCACAAATCAACTACAATGTTCGAGAATAATGGTTCATTGGCCATTTGCTGACATTTATGAAATATAAAATAGTTTAAATAGTTCCAAGCAATAGTTGACAGTATTACAATGGTTTTGAACAATGGAACAATTCTGATGCATCAACCACTGCGTCCGCCACAAATCCACTACAATGTTCTAGAATAATGGTTCATTGGCCATTTGCTGCTATTTGTGAAATATAAAATAGTTTTAATCGTTCCAAGCAATAGTTGACAGTATTACAATGGTTTTGAACAATGGAACAATTCTGATGCATCAACCACTGCGTCCGCCACAAATCCACTACAATGTTCTAGAATAATGGTTCATTGGCCATTTGCTGCTATTTGTGAAATATAAAATAGTTTTAATCGTTCCAAGCAATAGTTGACAGTATTACAATGGTTTTGAACAATGGAACAATTCTGATGCATCAACCACTGCGTCCGCCACAAATCCACTACAATGTTCTAGAATAATGGTTCATTGGCCATTTGCTGCTATTTGTGAAATATAAAATAGTTTTAATCGTTCCAAGCAATAGTTGACAGTATTACAATGGTTTTGAACAATGGAACAATTCTGATGCATCAACCACTGCGTCCGCCACAAATCCACTACAATGTTCGATAACAATGGTTCATTGGCCATTTGCTGCTATTTGTGAAATATAAAATAGTTTTAATCGTTCCGAGCAATAGTAGATACTATTACAATGGTTTTGAACAATGGAACAATTCTGATGCATCAACCACTGCGTCCGCCACAAATCCACTACAATGTTCTAGAATAATGGTTCATTGGCCATTTGCTGCTATTTGTGAAATATAAAATAGTTTTAATCGTTCCGAGCAATAGTAGATACTATTACAATGGTTTTGAACAATGGAACAATTCTGATGCATCAACCACTGCGTCCGCCACAAATCCACTACAATGTTCTAGAATAATGGTTCATTGGCCATTTGCTGCTATTTGTGAAATATAAAATAGTTTTAATCGTTCCAAGCAATAGTTGACAGTATTACAATGGTTTTGAACAATGGAACAATTCTGATGCATCAACCACTGCGTCCGCCACAAATCCACTACAATGTTCTAGAATAATGGTTCATTGGCCATTTGCTGCTATTTGTGAAATATAAAATAGTTTTAATCGTTCCAAGCAATAGTTGACAGTATTACAATGGTTTTGAACAATGGAACAATTCTGGTGCATCAACCACTGCGTCCGCCACAAATCCACTACAATGTTCGAGAACAATGGTTCGTAGGCGATTTGCCGTCATTAGTAATGTTAAAATAGTTTTAATCGTTCCAAGCAATAGTAGATAGTATTACAATGTTTTTGAACAATGGAACAATTCTGATGCATCAACCACTGTGTCCGTCACAAATCAACTACAATGTTCGAGAATAATGGTTCATTGGCCATTTGCTGACATTTATGAAATATAAAATAGTTTAAATAGTTCCAAGCAATAGTTGACAGTATTACAATGGTTTTGAACAATGGAACAATTCTGATGCATCAACCACTGCGTCCGCCACAAATCCACTACAATGTTCTAGAATAATGGTTCATTGGCCATTTGCTGCTATTTGTGAAATATAAAATAGTTTTAATCGTTCCGAGCAATAGTAGATACTATTACAATGGTTTTGAACAATGGAACAATTCTGATGCATCAACCACTGCGTCCGCCACAAATCCACTACAATGTTCGAGAACAATGGTTCGTGGGCGATTTGCCGTCATTAGTAATGTTAAAATAGTTTTAATCGTTCCAAGCAATAGTTGACAGTATTACAATGGTTTTGAACAATGGAACAATTCTGATGCATCAACCACTGCGTCCGCCACAAATCCACTACAATGTTCTAGAATAATGGTTCATTGGCCATTTGCTGCTATTTGTGAAATATAAAATAGTTTTAATCGTTCCAAGCAATAGTTGACAGTATTACAATGGTTTTGAACAATGGAACAATTCTGGTGCATCAACCACTGCGTCCGCCACAAATCCACTACAATGTTCGAGAACAATGGTTCGTAGGCGATTTGCCGTCATTAGTAATGTTAAAATAGTTTTAATCGTTCCAAGCAATAGTAGATAGTATTACAATGGTTTTGAACAATGGAACAATTCTGATGCATCAACCACTGTGTCCGTCACAAATCAACTACAATGTTCGAGAATAATGGTTCATTGGCCATTTGCTGACATTTATGAAATATAAAATAGTTTAAATAGTTCCAAGCAATAGTTGACAGTATTACAATGGTTTTGAACAATGGAACAATTCTGATGCATCAACCACTGCGTCCGCCACAAATCCACTACAATGTTCTAGAATAATGGTTCATTGGCCATTTGCTGCTATTTGTGAAATATAAAATAGTTTTAATCGTTCCAAGCAATAGTTGACAGTATTACAATGGTTTTGAACAATGGAACAATTCTGATGCATCAACCACTGCGTCCGCCACAAATCCACTACAATGTTCTAGAATAATGGTTCATTGGCCATTTGCTGCTATTTGTGAAATATAAAATAGTTTTAATCGTTCCAAGCAATAGTTGACAGTATTACAATGGTTTTGAACAATGGAACAATTCTGATGCATCAACCACTGCGTCCGCCACAAATCCACTACAATGTTCTAGAATAATGGTTCATTGGCCATTTGCTGCTATTTGTGAAATATAAAATAGTTTTAATCGTTCCAAGCAATAGTTGACAGTATTACAATGGTTTTGAACAATGGAACAATTCTGATGCATCAACCACTGCGTCCGCCACAAATCCACTACAATGTTCTAGAATAATGGTTCATTGGCCATTTGCTGCTATTTGTGAAATATAAAATAGTTTTAATCGTTCCAAGCAATAGTTGACAGTATTACAATGGTTTTGAACAATGGAACAATTCTGATGCATCAACCACTGCGTCCGCCACAAATCCACTACAATGTTCGAGAACAATGGTTCGTGGGCGATTTGCCGTCATTAGTAATGTTAAAATAGTTTTAATCGTTCAAAGCAATAGTTGATAGTATTACAATTGTTTTGAACAATGGAACAATTCTGATGCATCAACCACTGCGTCCGTCACAAATCCACTACAATGTTCGAGAACAATGGTTCGTGGGCGATTTGCCGTCATTAGTAATGTTAAAATAGTTTTAATCGTTCCAAGCAATAGTTGACAGTATTACAATGGTTTTGAACAATGGAACAATTCTGATGCATCAACCACTGCGTCCGCCACAAATCCACTACAATGTTCGAGAATAATGGTTCATTGGCCATTTGCTGCTATTTGTGAAATATAAAATAGTTTTAATCGTTCCAAGCAATAGTTGACAGTATTACAATTTTTTTGAACAATGGAACAATTCTGATGCATCAACCACTGCGTCCGCCACAAATCCACTACAATGTTCGAGAACAATGGTTCGTGGGCGATTTGCCGTCATTAGTAATGTTAAAATAGTTTTAATCGTTCCAAGCAATAGTTGACAGTATTACAATTTTTTTGAACAATGGAACAATTCTGATGCATCAACCACTGCGTCCGCCACAAATCCACTACAATGTTCGAGAATAATGGTTCATTGGCCATTTGCTGCTATTTGTGAAATATAAAATAGTTTTAATCGTTCCGAGCAATAGTAGATACTATTACAATGGTTTTGAACAATGGAACAATTCTGATGCATCAACCACTGCGTCCGCCACAAATCCACTACAATGTTCTAGAATAATGGTTCATTGGCCATTTGCTGCTATTTGTGAAATATAAAATAGTTTTAATCGTTCCAAGCAATAGTTGACAGTATTACAATGGTTTTGAACAATGGAACAATTCTGATGCATCAACCACTGCGTCCGCCACAAATCCACTACAATGTTCGAGAACAATGGTTCGTGGGCGATTTGCCGTCATTAGTAATGTTAAAATAGTTTTAATCGTTCAAAGCAATAGTTGATAGTATTACAATTGTTTTGAACAATGGAACAATTCTGATGCATCAACCACTGCGTCCGCCACAAATCCACTACAATGTTCGAGAACAATGGTTCGTGGGCGATTTGCCGTCATTAGTAATGTTAAAATAGTTTTAATCGTTCCAAGCAATAGTTGACAGTATTACAATGGTTTTGAACAATGGAACAATTCTGATGCATCAACCACTGCGTCCGCCACAAATCCACTACAATGTTCTAGAATAATGGTTCATTGGCCATTTGCTGCTATTTGTGAAATATAAAATAGTTTTAATCGTTCCAAGCAATAGTTGACAGTATTACAATGGTTTTGAACAATGGAACAATTCTGGTGCATCAACCACTGCGTCCGCCACAAATCCACTACAATGTTCGAGAACAATGGTTCGTGGGCGATTTGCCGTCATTAGTAATGTTAAAATAGTTTTAATCGTTCCAAGCAATAGTAGATAGTATTACAATGGTTTTGAACAATGGAACAATTCTGATGCATCAACCACTGTGTCCGTCACAAATCAACTACAATGTTCGAGAATAATGGTTCATTGGCCATTTGCTGACATTTATGAAATATAAAATAGTTTAAATAGTTCCAAGCAATAGTTGACAGTATTACAATGGTTTTGAACAATGGAACAATTCTGATGCATCAACCACTGCGTCCGCCACAAATCCACTACAATGTTCTAGAATAATGGTTCATTGGCCATTTGCTGCTATTTGTGAAATATAAAATAGTTTTAATCGTTCCAAGCAATAGTTGACAGTATTACAATGGTTTTGAACAATGGAACAATTCTGGTGCATCAACCACTGCGTCCGCCACAAATCCACTACAATGTTCGAGAACAATGGTTCGTGGGCGATTTGCCGTCATTAGTAATGTTAAAATAGTTTTAATCGTTCCAAGCAATAGTTGACAGTATTACAATTTTTTTGAACAATGGAACAATTCTGATGCATCAACCACTGCGTCCGCCACAAATCCACTACAATGTTCGAGAATAATGGTTCATTGGCCATTTGCTGCTATTTGTGAAATATAAAATAGTTTTAATCGTTCCGAGCAATAGTAGATACTATTACAATGGTTTTGAACAATGGAACAATTCTGATGCATCAACCACTGCGTCCGCCACAAATCCACTACAATGTTCTAGAATAATGGTTCATTGGCCATTTGCTGCTATTTGTGAAATATAAAATAGTTTTAATCGTTCCAAGCAATAGTTGACAGTATTACAATGGTTTTGAACAATGGAACAATTCTGATGCATCAACCACTGCGTCCGCCACAAATCCACTACAATGTTCGAGAACAATGGTTCGTGGGCGATTTGCCGTCATTAGTAATGTTAAAATAGTTTTAATCGTTCCAAGCAATAGTTGACAGTATTACAATTTTTTTGAACAATGGAACAATTCTGATGCATCAACCACTGCGTCCGCCACAAATCCACTACAATGTTCGAGAATAATGGTTCATTGGCCATTTGCTGACATTTATGAAATATAAAATAGTTTAAATAGTTCCAAGCAATAGTTGACAGTATTACAATGGTTTTGAACAATGGAACAATTCTGATGCATCAACCACTGCGTCCGCCACAAATCCACTACAATGTTCTAGAATAATGGTTCATTGGCCATTTGCTGCTATTTGTGAAATATAAAATAGTTTTAATCGTTCCAAGCAATAGTTGACAGTATTACAATTTTTTTGAACAATGGAACAATTCTGATGCATCAACCACTGCGTCCGCCACAAATCCACTACAATGTTCGAGAACAATGGTTCGTGGGCGATTTGCCGTCATTAGTAATGTTAAAATAGTTTTAATCGTTCCAAGCAATAGTTGACAGTATTACAATTTTTTTGAACAATGGAACAATTCTGATGCATCAACCACTGCGTCCGCCACAAATCCACTACAATGTTCGAGGATAATGGTTCGTGGGCGATTTGCCGTCATTAGTAATGTTAAAATAGTTTTAATCGTTCCAAGCAATAGTTGACAGTATTACAATTTTTTTGAACAATGGAACAATTCTGATGCATCAACCACTGCGTCCGCCACAAATCCACTACAATGTTCGAGAACAATGGTTCGTGGGCGATTTGCCGTCATTAGTAATGTTAAAATAGTTTTAATCGTTCCAAGCAATAGTTGACAGTATTACAATTTTTTTGAACAATGGAACAATTCTGATGCATCAACCACTGCGTCCGCCACAAATCCACTACAATGTTCGAGAACAATGGTTCATTGGCCATTTGCTGCTATTTGTGAAATATAAAATAGTTTTAATCGTTCCAAGCAATAGTTGACAGTATTACAATTTTTTTGAACAATGGAACAATTCTGATGCATCAACCACTGCGTCCGCCACAAATCCACTACAATGTTCGAGGATAATGGTTCGTGGGCGATTTGCCGTCATTAGTAATGTTAAAATAGTTTTAATCGTTCCAAGCAATAGTTGACAGTATTACAATTTTTTTGAACAATGGAACAATTCTGATGCATCAACCACTGCGTCCGCCACAAATCCACTACAATGTTCTAGAATAATGGTTCATTGGCCATTTGCTGCTATTTGTGAAATATAAAATAGTTTTAATCGTTCCAAGCAATAGTTGACAGTATTACAATTTTTTTGAACAATGGAACAATTCTGATGCATCAACCACTGCGTCCGCCACAAATCCACTACAATGTTCGAGAACAATGGTTCGTGGGCGATTTGCCGTCATTAGTAATGTTAAAATAGTTTTAATCGTTCCAAGCAATAGTTGACAGTATTACAATGGTTTTGAACAATGGAACAATTCTGATGCATCAACCACTGCGTCCGCCACAAATCCACTACAATGTTCTAGAATAATGGTTCATTGGCCATTTGCTGCTATTTGTGAAATATAAAATAGTTTTAATCGTTCCAAGCAATAGTTGACAGTATTACAATTTTTTTGAACAATGGAACAATTCTGATGCATCAACCACTGCGTCCGCCACAAATCCACTACAATGTTCGAGAACAATGGTTCGTGGGCGATTTGCCGTCATTAGTAATGTTAAAATAGTTTTAATCGTTCCAAGCAATAGTTGACAGTATTACAATGGTTTTGAACAATGGAACAATTCTGATGCATCAACCACTGCGTCCGCCACAAATCCACTACAATGTTCGAGAACAATGGTTCGTGGGCGATTTGCCGTCATTAGTAATGTTAAAATAGTTTTAATCGTTCCAAGCAATAGTTGACAGTATTACAATGGTTTTGAACAATGGAACAATTCTGATGCATCAACCACTGCGTCCGCCACAAATCCACTACAATGTTCGAGAACAATGGTTCGTGGGCGATTTGCCGTCATTAGTAATGTTAAAATAGTTTTAATCGTTCCAAGCAATAGTTGACAGTATTACAATTTTTTTGAACAATGGAACAATTCTGATGCATCAACCACTGCGTCCGCCACAAATCCACTACAATGTTCGAGAACAATGGTTCGTGGGCGATTTGCCGTCATTAGTAATGTTAAAATAGTTTTAATCGTTCCAAGCAATAGTTGACAGTATTACAATGGTTTTGAACAATGGAACAATTCTGATGCATCAACCATTGCGTCCGCCACAAATCCACTACAATGTTCGAGAACAATGGTTCGTGGGCGATTTGCCGTCATTAGTAATGTTAAAATAGTTTTAATCGTTCCAAGCAATAGTTGACAGTATTACAATTTTTTTGAACAATGGAACAATTCTGATGCATCAACCATTGCGTCCGCCACAAATCCACTACAATGTTCGAGAACAATGGTTCGTGGGCGATTTGCCGTCATTAGTAATGTTAAAATAGTTTTAATCGTTCCAAGCAATAGTTGACAGTATTACAATTTTTTTGAACAATGGAACAATTCTGATGCATCAACCACTGCGTCCGCCACAAATCCACTACAATGTTCGAGAACAATGGTTCGTGGGCGATTTGCCGTCATTAGTAATGTTAAAATAGTTTTAATCGTTCCAAGCAATAGTTGACAGTATTACAATTTTTTTGAACAATGGAACAATTCTGATGCATCAACCACTGCGTCCGCCACAAATCCACTACAATGTTCGAGAACAATGGTTCATTGGCCATTTGCTGCTATTTGTGAAATATAAAATAGTTTTAATCGTTCCAAGCAATAGTTGACAGTATTACAATGGTTTTGAACAATGGAACAATTCTGATGCATCAACCACTGCGTCCGCCACAAATCCACTACAATGTTCGAGAACAATGGTTCGTGGGCGATTTGCCGTCATTAGTAATGTTAAAATAGTTTTAATCGTTCCAAGCAATAGTTGACAGTATTACAATTTTTTTGAACAATGGAACAATTCTGATGCATCAACCACTGCGTCCGCCACAAATCCACTACAATGTTCTAGAATAATGGTTCATTGGCCATTTGCTGCTATTTGTGAAATATAAAATAGTTTTAATCGTTCCAAGCAATAGTTGACAGTATTACAATGGTTTTGAACAATGGAACAATTCTGATGCATCAACCACTGCGTCCGCCACAAATCCACTACAATGTTCTAGAATAATGGTTCATTGGCCATTTGCTGCTATTTGTGAAATATAAAATAGTTTTAATCGTTCCAAGCAATAGTTGACAGTATTACAATGGTTTTGAACAATGGAACAATTCTGGTGCATCAACCACTGCGTCCGCCACAAATCCACTACAATGTTCGAGAACAATGGTTCATTGGCCATTTGCTGCTATTTGTGAAATATAAAATAGTTTTAATCGTTCCAAGCAATAGTTGACAGTATTACAATTTTTTTGAACAATGGAACAATTCTGATGCATCAACCACTGCGTCCGCCACAAATCCACTACAATGTTCGAGGATAATGGTTCGTGGGCGATTTGCCGTCATTAGTAATGTTAAAATAGTTTTAATCGTTCCAAGCAATAGTTGACAGTATTACAATTTTTTTGAACAATGGAACAATTCTGATGCATCAACCACTGCGTCCGCCACAAATCCACTACAATGTTCTAGAATAATGGTTCATTGGCCATTTGCTGCTATTTGTGAAATATAAAATAGTTTTAATCGTTCCAAGCAATAGTTGACAGTATTACAATTTTTTTGAACAATGGAACAATTCTGATGCATCAACCACTGCGTCCGCCACAAATCCACTACAATGTTCGAGAACAATGGTTCGTGGGCGATTTGCCGTCATTAGTAATGTTAAAATAGTTTTAATCGTTCCAAGCAATAGTTGACAGTATTACAATGGTTTTGAACAATGGAACAATTCTGATGCATCAACCACTGCGTCCGCCACAAATCCACTACAATGTTCTAGAATAATGGTTCATTGGCCATTTGCTGCTATTTGTGAAATATAAAATAGTTTTAATCGTTCCAAGCAATAGTTGACAGTATTACAATTTTTTTGAACAATGGAACAATTCTGATGCATCAACCACTGCGTCCGCCACAAATCCACTACAATGTTCGAGAACAATGGTTCGTGGGCGATTTGCCGTCATTAGTAATGTTAAAATAGTTTTAATCGTTCCAAGCAATAGTTGACAGTATTACAATGGTTTTGAACAATGGAACAATTCTGATGCATCAACCACTGCGTCCGCCACAAATCCACTACAATGTTCGAGAACAATGGTTCGTGGGCGATTTGCCGTCATTAGTAATGTTAAAATAGTTTTAATCGTTCCAAGCAATAGTTGACAGTATTACAATGGTTTTGAACAATGGAACAATTCTGATGCATCAACCACTGCGTCCGCCACAAATCCACTACAATGTTCGAGAACAATGGTTCGTGGGCGATTTGCCGTCATTAGTAATGTTAAAATAGTTTTAATCGTTCCAAGCAATAGTTGACAGTATTACAATTTTTTTGAACAATGGAACAATTCTGATGCATCAACCACTGCGTCCGCCACAAATCCACTACAATGTTCGAGAACAATGGTTCGTGGGCGATTTGCCGTCATTAGTAATGTTAAAATAGTTTTAATCGTTCCAAGCAATAGTTGACAGTATTACAATGGTTTTGAACAATGGAACAATTCTGATGCATCAACCATTGCGTCCGCCACAAATCCACTACAATGTTCGAGAACAATGGTTCGTGGGCGATTTGCCGTCATTAGTAATGTTAAAATAGTTTTAATCGTTCCAAGCAATAGTTGACAGTATTACAATTTTTTTGAACAATGGAACAATTCTGATGCATCAACCATTGCGTCCGCCACAAATCCACTACAATGTTCGAGAACAATGGTTCGTGGGCGATTTGCCGTCATTAGTAATGTTAAAATAGTTTTAATCGTTCCAAGCAATAGTTGACAGTATTACAATTTTTTTGAACAATGGAACAATTCTGATGCATCAACCACTGCGTCCGCCACAAATCCACTACAATGTTCGAGAACAATGGTTCGTGGGCGATTTGCCGTCATTAGTAATGTTAAAATAGTTTTAATCGTTCCAAGCAATAGTTGACAGTATTACAATTTTTTTGAACAATGGAACAATTCTGATGCATCAACCACTGCGTCCGCCACAAATCCACTACAATGTTCGAGAACAATGGTTCATTGGCCATTTGCTGCTATTTGTGAAATATAAAATAGTTTTAATCGTTCCAAGCAATAGTTGACAGTATTACAATGGTTTTGAACAATGGAACAATTCTGATGCATCAACCACTGCGTCCGCCACAAATCCACTACAATGTTCGAGAACAATGGTTCGTGGGCGATTTGCCGTCATTAGTAATGTTAAAATAGTTTTAATCGTTCCAAGCAATAGTTGACAGTATTACAATTTTTTTGAACAATGGAACAATTCTGATGCATCAACCACTGCGTCCGCCACAAATCCACTACAATGTTCTAGAATAATGGTTCATTGGCCATTTGCTGCTATTTGTGAAATATAAAATAGTTTTAATCGTTCCAAGCAATAGTTGACAGTATTACAATGGTTTTGAACAATGGAACAATTCTGATGCATCAACCACTGCGTCCGCCACAAATCCACTACAATGTTCTAGAATAATGGTTCATTGGCCATTTGCTGCTATTTGTGAAATATAAAATAGTTTTAATCGTTCCAAGCAATAGTTGACAGTATTACAATGGTTTTGAACAATGGAACAATTCTGGTGCATCAACCACTGCGTCCGCCACAAATCCACTACAATGTTCGAGAACAATGGTTCGTGGGCGATTTGCCGTCATTAGTAATGTTAAAATAGTTTTAATCGTTCCAAGCAATAGTAGATAGTATTACAATGGTTTTGAACAATGGAACAATTCTGATGCATCAACCACTGTGTCCGTCACAAATCAACTACAATGTTCGAGAATAATGGTTCATTGGCCATTTGCTGACATTTATGAAATATAAAATAGTTTAAATAGTTCCAAGCAATAGTTGACAGTATTACAATGGTTTTGAACAATGGAACAATTCTGATGCATCAACCACTGCGTCCGCCACAAATCCACTACAATGTTCTAGAATAATGGTTCATTGGCCATTTGCTGCTATTTGTGAAATATAAAATAGTTTTAATCGTTCCAAGCAATAGTTGACAGTATTACAATGGTTTTGAACAATGGAACAATTCTGGTGCATCAACCACTGCGTCCGCCACAAATCCACTACAATGTTCGAGAACAATGGTTCGTGGGCGATTTGCCGTCATTAGTAATGTTAAAATAGTTTTAATCGTTCCAAGCAATAGTTGACAGTATTACAATTTTTTTGAACAATGGAACAATTCTGATGCATCAACCACTGCGTCCGCCACAAATCCACTACAATGTTCGAGAATAATGGTTCATTGGCCATTTGCTGCTATTTGTGAAATATAAAATAGTTTTAATCGTTCCGAGCAATAGTAGATACTATTACAATGGTTTTGAACAATGGAACAATTCTGATGCATCAACCACTGCGTCCGCCACAAATCCACTACAATGTTCTAGAATAATGGTTCATTGGCCATTTGCTGCTATTTGTGAAATATAAAATAGTTTTAATCGTTCCAAGCAATAGTTGACAGTATTACAATGGTTTTGAACAATGGAACAATTCTGATGCATCAACCACTGCGTCCGCCACAAATCCACTACAATGTTCGAGAACAATGGTTCGTGGGCGATTTGCCGTCATTAGTAATGTTAAAATAGTTTTAATCGTTCCAAGCAATAGTTGACAGTATTACAATTTTTTTGAACAATGGAACAATTCTGATGCATCAACCACTGCGTCCGCCACAAATCCACTACAATGTTCGAGAACAATGGTTCGTGGGCGATTTGCCGTCATTAGTAATGTTAAAATAGTTTTAATCGTTCCAAGCAATAGTTGACAGTATTACAATTTTTTTGAACAATGGAACAATTCTGATGCATCAACCACTGCGTCCGCCACAAATCCACTACAATGTTCGAGAACAATGGTTCGTGGGCGATTTGCCGTCATTAGTAATGTTAAAATAGTTTTAATCGTTCCAAGCAATAGTTGACAGTATTACAATTTTTTTGAACAATGGAACAATTGTGATGTATCAACCACCATGCGCGTCACAATGTTCTAGAGTAATCGTTCATTGGGCAATTTGTAGTTAGTCATATTTGTTTCGATGTGTATATTTACAGTATGCATGGGTTGTTTTTATTATTTTTTGAAAGAAAAGGCTATATGAATTTATTTGCAACGAATAATTACATCAATAATTTTTCAAAATGGTGTATAAAAATTTTCATGATAAGTAAAAGTATCGGAACAACCTTACAACATGTATTTAACATTTACTGAAGGTGTTCAAAAGCCTTGGCATGAGGATTATCCTTAGGCGAATTTGTGTAATCAGGCTTTAGTCTTTTTTCAGCTAATTCGCCATATGGATTGAATCCTAGTCTCTCCATTTCAGCTTTCATTAACTTTTTTTTCATTTTAGGGTCCTATAAGAAAATATTTCCTATAATATGTGTGTGAAAGTTGAATGTTTTTTCCAAATGTATTATTTTTATGGTTACCTTTTCTTCGTTAGTTTGAGCGGGCAATATTTCTGTGAATACACCTGTTCCGATAGTGGTTGTTCCTTTCCTTATAGTAAATCGTTGTTGAGATTCGATAAACATTTTTTGACTCAACAGGAGTTCAACCCTGAAATGATTATCATACTAAATATGTGAAAGTCATTTATTCTTCTAGCAGATATCGGGAATAGATATGATTGTTTAAATGTTAATGTATATAAAAACTAACTCTGCAGCTTCTCCTGGCATTATAAAATCTTTTCCACTTATTTTGAGTACAACACCACTGTCCCATGTCAGTGAAAAAACATGTTCGTGGAAATAATTTGCGAGAGGGACTTTAGACCCTCCTTCACTTGGCTTCAGTACATATAACTAAAAAAAAAGTATTGTAAAGAAATATTTTTATCAAAACAACCTAAGTACTAACCTGAGCCTTGACTTTGTCAGTAACTTTATGTTGGTGTCCTTGAGGAAGAAGAACGCAACCGCGTCGAACGTCTTTTGGACCAAGTCCTCTAAGTAATACACCCAACTGATCACCAGGTTCAGCTTGTTCCACTGTTTTACGAAATGATTCCAAACCTTAAAACAGCAAATAATGAATAACATACTCAAAATTCTTTAAGAAATTATAGTTAGCTTTTATTCTATTACGAAAATATCTAAAATAGAAACCAACCAGATATTACAGATTTTACTCCTTCTCTGTCACAGCCTACAATCTCGATTTTGTCCCCTCTTTTCAGTGTTCCACGTTCCAACTTTCCAGTAATAACTGTTCCACGACCTGTCGAAAGTTTTTTTTAAAAGTTTGTAACGAAGGACATTTAAAGCGTACTCTTACTACTGTTATGACATTTTATTCCTTTTATAATTAAAACTAATATCAGATATGCATAAAACATACCTTGAATAGAGTACACATGCTCGGCAGCGAACATTGGTTCTCTATTCACTTCTCTTTCGGGTATAACAAACTCGTTATCTAAGACATCAAGAAGTCTCTTCACTGCAGCTTCTCCTATTTCTGGCATTTTCCCCTCAAGAGCACAAAGGGCTGAACCGAAAATTACCTAAACGTAACTTAAACTTATCAGTTATAACATGGAAACGTGAGAACTTGGTTTCCCAACTGTAGAAACAAATAATAAGCCGTTAACAATCTAAGGAAACGCACGTTTACAAAGGTATAAGTAACAGAACTTACTGGCAACTTATCTCCTGGATATTCAAACTCATTCAATAGTTCCCGAATTTCCATTTCCACTAATTCACGTGTCTCTTGATCAGGAACTTCGTCTACCTAAGACATAATTACAAGGTTTTAATTTTAACTCTAGAAATTATATCACAATAAGCACTTTCCATATAATACCTTGTTTAAAAATACAACAACGTTATCCTTTGGTATTCCAACTTGACGAGCAAGCAGTAAATGTTCCCGTGTCTAAAATAAGTCTAATAAATATTTGCAATCTTTTATTCCGCTTACATTAAGATTTTTGCATGCATAAAAAGAACCTGTGGCATAGCTCCATCGGTAGCAGCGACCACAAGGATAGCTCCTTCCATTTGCGCTGCCCCTGTGATCATATTTTTAATGTAGTCAGCATGCCCAGGACAATCTATGTGAGCATAGTGTCTCTTCGCCGTCTCATATTCCAAATGAAAGGCGTTTATTGTAATGCCTGAAATCCTCTTAAAATACCTTTTGCCTAATGTTTAACTATTATACTTGTAATTAATACAAACCTCGTGCTTTTTCCTCGGGAGCGTTGTCGATATCTTCATATTTTCGATACTTTGCCCCTTTCTGGGCAGCTAGTACTTAAAATATTGATATATTACAAATGCTCATTAACAGGAATATTTCTGCGTAATTTGTCCTAGCTATCAATGAATGGTTAAAGTTTCTAACCTTTCGTAATAGCCGAAGTAAGGGTGGTTTTACCATGATCAACATGCCCTATAGTGCCCACATTTAAATGGGGTTTATCACGCTAAAGTGTTACACATTAATAGTCATTATACGTAAACACAAGTATGTATAATATACGTAAATTTGCAGGGGCATAGAATTTTTTGTAGTTACTACTACCTTAAACACCGTCTTTCCTCCAGGTACTGCAAAACAACGCACTTGTTGAGCGAAGAATCTAGTTGTTATCAGGCTTCCGATATCTGAATATATGAAAAATAGCATCATTCCATGAATGTATATACATATATATCAGAAGGCTACATTAAGTAACAGCATTAGCCACTGGGAATAATCTGATTCTAATGTTGTGCGATGTATGGTAGATATATTCCTTCATTGTTAAAACAGTAAAAATGAAACTACCGTATTAAAAGGCCATATTAGTTTGTGAAAAAAATAAACATCATAGAATAAGTGTTACTATAAAAACTAACTACTGCAAGATGGCCATGTCCTGGAGATCAAAGACACAATATACATTTTGATGCTTGTATAACGAAACACGTAAACAGCCTGAAATTGGCAATAATGATATATGTGAAGAGTAGTAATAAGCGGAAATATTTAAGTGAAAAAAACCATTAACAAGCTTTGCACTGTAACTGAAAAGATTCGTTATTTACAGCTTAATCTAATCAATGTAATTTTATATATCATTATTGTGCACTTTCCACTTTTTAAATGTGCAATACGACTAAATATTCCTACAGTTAAATAGTAAATTCCTCGCAAACGAAATAATATTTGCCATATTTATAACAAATCGAACATTTATTAAAACTAGTATTTACAACAACAAAGTAAATTATGAATTTACTACCGATCTATTATATCCATCCAACCAACTAAGTCAAAACCATCCATAGCCTAAATACAGTATCTCCCTTCCTATTTCTACTACACTAGACGAACACAAAATAAAGGCCATGTACATTTCCCATAGTTTTATCGTAGTTTTATATTTTAATTATTCTTCGTCCTCCAGCATCATTAAATATTTCATGCAAATTGTGGTATAATGCATAATCTAGGATCCCATAATTTTATACTTATGTCCACCATATATATCGAAATATTCCTTGTACGACGTTAATTTTAGAGCCGTTAATAAAGGTATATCTAAAAATATGCTCTAAAATAAATATTGAACAGATCAGATATTTAAACCATCCAATTATCTGGTTTCATTCTCTAAACAAGTTTAAATAAGTTTATTCTTTGTTAGGTTCTAATAACTGTATCGTTATTTAGACTTAGTTTATTACGTTATTTTATCTTGCAATAGTATATCTTTGTGAAATAACAGTATTACATAAACACATTTTCCTCTGTTATTAGTATTAGTATGCGTTGACATATTATTTTGCGACTTAGTTATTTGGTTTAGTTTTCCATAGTTAACCGATCCGACGTACACCAATTTCTGGCTATTTTATCGGCATGTTGCTTCACGATTATCCTTTGATATATATATATTAGGTGTATGCAAGTTTTAGTCCTTTTTTTTTCGAAACTTTCACTTTATTTTCATAGTATACAAAATGCAGTTCAATCATCAAAATATTTTCCCTCTTTCTATGGCCTTCTGCCATCTCTCGGGTAACTTTCAGATTCCTTCGTGAAAAAACGACATCGGCTTGGAGGCAATAAAATCGTCTATCCATTTTCGCACCTCAGCCGCATCTCGAAAGCGCTGTTCTGCTAGACAGTTCTGCATCGACCAGATTAAATGGTAATTCATGTTTGAAGTTTGCTGAATGCGCCGCGTGCGAGAGAACTTCCCAGCCTAAGTTAAAAATGGTTGGCTGAGTACTAAGAGCAACATGAGACCTAGCGTTGTCATACAGCAAAATGACCTTCCGACTTCTTTGCCTAGTAAATGGGCTTTTTTGTTCAATTGCATTGAGTAAATCAATCAGTTAACGACTGTAGTGCTCGACAGTAACCGTCGAATCCGCTTGAAGGAACTCATAAAACAGCACACTCTTCATGTCCCACCAGATGCACAGAATGAATTTTTGATGTTGTTGGTTGTCCGGAGTCTACCCCTAAATGTGTGTGTGTGTGTTTAGAAGTGTCGTACATAATCTATTTTTTGTCACCAGTAACAATTTCCCACAAAAAGTTCTTATTGCGTTGCGTGACATGCAACGAGATGCATGAGTTGAGCCGGCGGCCAATTCTGTCTTCGGAGAGTTCATGTAGAACCCACTTTCCGAGTTTCTCAATTTTTCTCATCTTGTGCAATCGTCTCGAGGCTTGCTTTATCAACTGCTATCTGTTCCGTGAGTTTTTGTTGGGTCTGCGACGGTTTTTCATCCAACAGTGCTTCTAAGGCATAAGTCTTCGGCTTTCATGGCATATCAGAGCGTTGTCGGTCATTGACATTAAAATCACCAGCTTTAAAACGCTGAAGCCAATATTTGAAAGTACTGTGAGACACAACACCCTCACATAGTACAGAGCATATTGATTTGCATGCTTCAGCAGCATTCTTCCCTTGCTGGAACTCGTAGAGAATACTGTCGAATATGCAGTTTTTGGTGGCTAATCTTATTCGAATTATTTTGTGAAGTTAAGTTTACCATTAAATTTTGACTTATGACTTTCCACAAAATACAAACTGAGCAGTACAAAAGCGGAAATTTATTTGAGTTTTTAATATTTATACCAAAGCGGTGAAATAAAAGAGTAAAGTTTTTGCATACACCTTATATATATATATATATATATATATAAATGAAGTCTACCAAGTTGTCTAATTTTTTATATTTCTAATTCAGAGATAAGAATCTGGGTTGCGGCTAATGGCTCTAACCAGAGAGGCGAATAATTCCCCTCATGATAGTTTCATCAAAGGTAAGCGTAAGGTCATTTTTATTCATTTTTAGTCGTTAGTATAATAATTTTTTTAGGATTGTCTATATTTAACATTCGAAATCCTGTTGATTCTGGGTTTCTCCCGCTCGAATTGTATCCTAAGCATCTTTGCAATACGATTATCAAGGACAAAGACTTAGTCGCCCAGAAAGCAGTCAGGTTGTCTAATTTAAAAACGACTTTATTTAAGATGTTGGGGTTTGTTATGATTCTTAACAGGTGAACGCCGGTTTTTTTTAGAATAATCCATATTACGTATTATTTATGCAATTATATGTATAATTGGTATGTACTTTATATATGGTTTGTAGGTGGTTCATTGGTGATACTCTTAAACCTCATGTATATGCATGGTTGAGCCGTCTGCCACAACTTACTGCCATGGAAATTGCCATTGATGTAACTCAAACATTGGAAAAAATTCGATACTGTATAGACGATGTATGTATTCTACAGTTTTAGTGAATTTTATTTTCACTATTACATTGCAGGTTCTGGATCTTACTGATGCTTCTTTACTTACCCGTTCTGCTATTTGGGTTTGTGTTCCCGAGGTTCTATTCCCACGCCATGAAAGGAGTGAGATTTCACGCAGATTGCGACCCATAATGATTAAATATTTTGTTGTGAGTCGTTGTGAGTTTAATACTGTTTTCATACGAATTATTTTTGATTTTGGTTAGAAATATTTCCTCATATTCTTTGTTTTAATAATTATATTCCCATTATATTTATGGACTGATGTGGAAGAAATATTTCATCGCTTAGATCTTTGATTTTATAGCTAATTCTGCTGCAACATTACATATTCTTACCTTTAAAGATAGTATGCATAGGAGTGAGTGATATATACTGAAGATTTCCACTACATATTAATGTTTGTTTTATACCATGTTTTCTCAGCAAATTTTTTTTGCGTTTTGAAATCTGCCTGTTAAGTGAATGACGTTTGATATCATCTAAGGGAGAAGTTAAGGTATTTGGAAAAAATTATTATCCGTACTTAATTTACAAAGTACTTTTAACTTTTCCGCTTTATGATAAGTGTAACGTATGACCTATAGTTTATGGTTGCTTAACCATATAGACTTAAATGCAATTCATAGTAGGCGGTTTGGTATATAAACTATCTGTGGTATTCCCATATAGGAAGTTTGATAGTAATATATACTTCCTAAATATTTTTGAGACGTTAGTTTAATTCAGCTAGTGAATCTCTAGAACGGGGAAGCTTAGGAATATTGGAAGAGGGCGAAATGTTCGATAAAATCCTGGCTTTGTCAGATCAGAAAAGGATTGAATGTGCTGTAGTTGCCAAAGAAATGGAAAACATGACTCAGTATATGTAAGGTTTTACAATTTTACGCTGATTTTTTTATTAGCGTACTCTTCATTTACTATTGTCCCACCATATTAAAGTATTTAGGATAACTTGTATTTTCCGAATGGGAGATTTGATTCTCAGTTCCATACTAGCTGCATATTTATCTGTTAGTAGAGCATACACCGATCACATAATAAATAATACTGGTGGATTGGCTATTGAACAATTGGAAGCGGTTTGTAATATTTATTTATGCCATAAACTGTTTGACAAATTAGATCATGGTGTATTCTAGTAATTGTAAAAATTCAGGTGAAGCACTAATTATTAATAACTACTTATAATTACAGTAAATTGGAGGTTAGTGATTATTTCAGATTATGAGTGTTCTCGAACGGTGGTTAAATTGTATCCCATTGCCTTCCCCTGATATAGATAATCGAAAGAAAATAATAAAAAAAGGAACTATTTGCTTATATAGAGAAGTCATAAATAGACTTACAGAACAGGTACATTATTTTTTGTCTCCCAATATGTAATTATTAGGTTGTTACAAAAATAATGGTCGATTTTAACCATCAACTTTAAAGTATATCTCAGCTTAGAATAAAAATTATTAATCGAATTAAAGAGCATTAGAATTTACGCATTTTGGCCAACAAGTCAATTTATTCTGGTAGCATAAAATTCTGGAGTCTTGAAACCGATGAATTCTTCGAAGGCATTTTTAGCTGCTGGTTGGTTTGCTGAATACCTTCTCTTGCAGAAAGTTGTTGAAATGCTTGAAAAAATGGTAGTCGGTTGGATAGAAGTTTGGTGAGTAAACTGGATAGAATAACGTTTCATTACCGAGTTCTTTAAATTTTGACAGTCATTTACAAAGCATATGGTCGGGAATTACCATCGAGAAGAATTGACCGCTTTCGATTAACCATTATTGGCTATAAACGTTGCATTTTTTGATGCATTTTGTCAATTTCCTGGCGAAACTGCTATGACGCTTTTGCCGAGATTCTAGAAGTATTAGTGGATGATTCCGCTCGCCAAGCACCAAACAGTTACTGTAACCTTCTTTCCATGCAACTTCGTTTTAGGGAAGTGTTTTGGAGCTTCACCTTGCTCCAGCCACTGGGCGGAACGCCGTCGGTTATCGTATCGAATAAATTTTGCGTCAGATATCACAGTGCAATCAAGAAATAAGTAGTTTTTTTTTTGCACAAAAATAAGCGCAGAGTAGATTCCGTAACGGTGATTTTTTTGCTTTTTGTTCAGCTTGAGTGGCATCCATTTTTCGAGCTTTTGTGATTTTCCAATTTAGTACAAAGGTCGAACAACTGTTTGAATGATCAGCGTCTAGTTTTTCTGCAACTTCTCGACTTGTTTTGAGTGCATCCGCTTCAATAATGGCCCTCAATTGGCTGTTGTCAATCGCCAAAGGACATCCGCGACCTTGCTTATCTCCAAAACTTTCGTCTTTTTTATGAAATTTTTGAAACCAATGTTGAGCTATATGTTCGCTGACGGTCCCTTGGTTAAATACTTGATTGATATTCCAAACAATTCGCTACTATGCGTCCTATTTTGAACTTACACAATAAAATCACTCGAATTTGTTTTCCATTTTTAATTTGACCACTTAACATAAGCAATGGAAACAAAACAATTAGCATAAATCAATAGAACGAATTTCGTGCTTTAAAGTGGTATATTACTTGAACAAAGCTTAACCCAAAATAAACACCCAAGTTTGAAGTAACAAAAACTACCATTGTTCTTAGTATCAACCTAATATATACATGATTTAAAATTGCTTGTCTTATTATATACTATGCATTCACTTTAGGTATATTCTTTGGCTGTGATGGATTTTCCACAAACGTATCGTTCAATTCTTACACTGCGGCATTGTATGCTAAATTCAGATGAATATGGTAGGGACCGACTTGTGGAGCGACTCATATCCGATGTTGACAGCAAGCTGTTAAATGTTGGTGCGTAATTTTTGGTTAAAAAATAAAAAGTGATAATAATTGTACGCTCTTCTTTTCAGCTGTTGATACTCCCATAATCCTTAATGGTTATGCTTTATGTGTTGAGTCGTTAAGGGAACTTGATCCTTCATGTGTAATAATGCATAAAGTATGTAAAGTCATCAAAGAGTACCTTAAGTTAGTTTTATTCCTCGAATTTTACTTATTTTAACTTGAATACTTTAAGAAATGTCTAGATTTGGTAATACTGCTAATCATTTTAGGAATTGTTAGTTTTAAATTTAGAAAACGTCCGGATACCGTACGACAAATTATAACTTACATCACCTCAGAAAAGAGAGATGATCTAGCTGCTCATCTGGTATTTTTATTTAGTTTAATTATATAGTAATTTGATTTGAAATGTATTATATATCATTTAGGCGAAAAAACGCGGAACAATTGTAGACGAAGACGAGCTCACTGGCGCCAATGATGATTTTCTTCCGGAAGCAATGGATACGAGTAACTGGAGAAAATGGAAAGCAGATCCTCCTGATGCTACTCCTGGTATAAATATGTGATATATTAGTTAATAATTTTTAGAAGTAGAGCTCCAAAGAATTAATTAATTCTAAGTACGGATTTTTTGACATGCATTTTTTATATAGCAATGAAATATTAAAGTGAATAATTTACATATATAAGTAGCAATGCAAGTTGTATTCAAAAGCGTATAAATAGCAGTTTGAATCAGCTAGGTAACAACCTTCCTAATCTTACTTTATCTAATTATTTTTCATCATTGCAGGCGAAAGTGGTCGTTTTCGCCAAGCTGCTGATGTTTTCAATATGCTTGTTTCTGTTTACGGTAGCAAAGAAATGTTTGTCAAAGAGTATCGTCAACTGCTGGCAGAACGTTTAACCAGTAGCAACACAAAAGATGTTTGTTTTTATATCCATCAATTTGTTAGAAAGTAGTAGTTGGTTACTGCGGTGTTTTTAATTTAGCGTTTAGATCTTCTAAGGCAATTCATGTACAGCATGATTGTGAGTATTTGCATTTAAATCTTGAGAATAAGTCATTTATCCATTAATTGATTTAGCCAATCTTCGAGATGCGGTACTTAGATCTTCTCAAATTGCGTTTTAATGAAGGTGAACTTCAACAGTGTGAGGTAATGCTTAAAGATATTAAGGAGAGCCAAAGGATTGATCGCGCTGTGTGGACTAAACCGGTACGCGACTTTGTATTTTATAATCGGTTTGAAAAAAAAATATTATGTTAGTTTTTAGTGTGTTCCTATCTCGGCTTGCATTATTTCGTCTCACTTTTGGCCTAAAATAGATGCAGAGAAAGTTATGGTATATTTCTTAAAGTATCTAACTAGTTTCGGTGTATTATCACATTTTTTAGTTTTGTTCTATGAGTAATATAAATCCAGGTCAGTATATGTTATAAATCTAAGTAGTTATTTTATCTAAGTATGAAGAAGTTTAGGAATTACCCTGTGCTCTTGAGGAAGGGTTAATGCAATATGCGAAGGTTTTTGAGCAACATAAAGCATCCAGAAAGTTACGTTGGATGCGAGCCGTGGGGTTGAGTTTATCTATAAATAAAAGCGTAACTTGTTTATGAGATATATTAATATTGCAGGTGTGTGGAGTTATCACTAGAGATGGATGGAGTTAAGGTGGACAAAGTAGTATCAAATGCTAATGCTGCTGTTCTATATCTATTTCTAGAGAGAGGTATAATAATAGTAATAATAATATTAAAGAGTGACAATATGTAAAGGTTGTGATAAATTAGTTTCTCATTGTGTGAATATAGAAAAAGAATAGCATGATTCGTTTAAAAATGATATTACAGATGGTTGGTCTATAGTGGATGTAGCTGATCGCTTATCAATTTCAAAAGGAGTAGCCAAAAGGAGACTTGATTGGTGGCGTACACAAGGTTTATTATCTCAGGTATTATTTTTTCACTAACAAATCTATAGTATTTTATTAGTGAAATTGAGTATTTTATGAACTTATAATGTAGAAATTGAGATGAAGAAATTATAAGGAACAATTTATTTCTATAAAGCACGTTACAGAGTCTTCCTGCGGGAGCTACAGCTGAAGAATGGTATTTAACAGCACAACCATATATCATGGAATGTGCTCATGGAGGTATTGAAGAAGATGTTGAAGAGGATGAATCTTCTGTTGAAGATGCCACAGATGCAGTTGATGCACTTGAGCAGTATTGGAACTACACACGTAATTTTATTGTCAGTGGTTTTATAATTAAGTACTTGTATTTTTAGAACTGTTGTAATTTGATGATTACTACAACAAATTTTTAGGCGAATCACGATAATGGTGAAGTAAAAGCGGAGCGAATGCATCGTATCTTTCGTATGTTTTCATCTCCCTCGGCACAGGGCCCATCACTAGAAACAGTTAATGCATTCCTAATGCGAAAAGTGAAGCTTAACCTGTTAACACATAATAATGGGTTTTTTCGTGTTGTTAGAGACAGTTCTAAGTAGTATTACTATAATTTTCAACTAAAATTATTACCTCAATATTTTTTATAAACTACTATTGCTGATAGATACTTAAGAACTAAGTATTTTATGAGCATTGTTTTGTATTTTAATGAAGTCTTCTTTATTTATATTTGATTAATATTTGCATATTATCTCATATAGGATTTGATCTCATATCTGTTACATAACATTTGTTTTATGTAAGTCTTTTTTTTTGCAGAATTATTATTTTTGGATTAACGCCGTTATGGACAGAAATACGCTATTTGTGAGTTTATGGTATACTTATTAGTTCAGTGAAAGTAGTAATCTAAAAATCTCCATGTTACGTTGGTCAATAATTTGAAATGCGTCATATATCTTAAAATCTTCATGGCTGAGTTTGATGAAGGCCATTTTCCTCATAATTTCCGCTATATATGTATATATAGTGGAACTTGAAAAGCATCTTAAACAAATCAGAAATCACAAAGATTTTATGCGATGCAACTCACGTTTCCCACAACTAAGCCAAGATTACTTTCTAATATAGCCATTGTGGTGCCATTTGATAATATTGAAATACTGCTATTTTATAAATTCCTCCATGTTTTGCTAGAAACGACAGTAAATTACATAAAATTCCATTTCGTGTATACATTTGTCATATTGCTGCTTCCACGCTAGTGTTATATACAAATCCCCACTTGTTTCCGTGATATGTGTATCAGCATTTATTTATTGACGCAAATTTTCAGTCGAGCGGCGTCGGCTGTGCATTTGTGGATAGCTTTTGTGTTCTTATTAATATATGTTCTTATTTCTATTTATGTGTAATAGATATTTATCATATTGTATTGGTTAAAATTTCAATCATATTTAAACTAGTAATAAATATGGATGGTTGCGTAACTTAGATTAGTTGACAGTCGTGTCCTGCAAATTTATTTTTTTAGTGGCGTAAATTATACTTGGTAATAACAAAAAACTTATAAATTATGCATTTTAATATTTAAAAAATACAACAGATTGTTGAATTTTGAATGTGGTGACTGCCTATTACTATGACTCGAATGACTGGCGCATTCAATGCGGCTGACCTTACCGAAGAAGAACGAGGGCAGTTGCGAGGACTTCGGAAGAGAAAGATGGAACTAATAGATGAGATAGAGCACATTAAGAATGAGGTGTGTATTTGCTATATATTGGTGCTCCCATATAGCATTACTTTCTTTCTTCGAAGTAATATTTATATTTTAGTTAAGAGATGTAGATGCTGAACTTGAATCACTATATTATGTGGACGAAGGTTCAAAATCAAGGAGTAAGCTCATTTTTATTGGGAAGAAAAAGTTTAATCAAGATCCTATGAAGGGAATCGAGTTTCTCTCCGAAAGGGGATTGCTGGACAAGCAACCTTCTGCTGTTGCTCAGTGGCTATTTAAGGTATGCTATAATCTATTTATACTAATCATAACTATTCTTCAATGATAACAAATTTTATTAGACTGACAATTTTAAGTTATTTTAATCTGAATTTGTTAGCTTGTACATATGTTGTAGTTCCAGATTTACGTAAAAATTACGTAGTGTTTTAGAAATATCGGTTTTTAATATATTTTTAACTACTAGGATCTTATAAATCCATTACGTAAAAATGTAAGTTTAATAATTAAGTTTATGTGCTTAATTATACGTTACGGCCTGAATATATTCATTTTGTGTATTGAAATTGTTCTTTTAAGGGTGAAGGCCTATCAAAGACTGCTATAGGGGAAATTCTGGGCTCAAATGAAACATTCTGTTTAGAAGTTCTCGACCACTTTGTTCTTTGTTATACTTTTTCTCACATGTTTATCGTCGATGCTCTTAGGTCTGTAGATTTGTTTCATTAAATATCTGCGAATTTTTATAATGATTTTTTAAGGTTGTTTTTATGGTCTTTTCGCTTACCGGGTGAATCTCAAAAGATAGACCGCATAATGGAACGTTTTGCTCGTCAATATGTAGCCACAAATGAGGGAGTTTTCGATTGTGCTGATACTTGTTACACTATTTCTTATTCATGTATAATGTTGAATACTCTTCTGCATAATCCTAATGTAAAGGATCGGCCTTCTTTCGACTTATATCAAACAATGAATAGAGTTAGTTTTTCAAAATCGAATTATTGTATGTTGTAATTTTGTCTTATATTCATAGTTTTCCAGGAGCTTTTGGAAGCTGGTTCAGTTTCTATTCAGACATTATCTGCTGTATATGAATCAATACGTAGTCAGGAATTCAAAATACCGGAAGACGATGCTGGTCGCCTTAGTGAATTGTTTCTACACTCCGAGAGAGAGGGTTGGCTTTATAAACAAAGCAGCAGTCAGTTTATTTCTGGACCACTCTCCTGGAAAAGACGTTGGTTAGTTTAGGAAAATAGTACCTTGAGTAGAGAAGCTAAATTTACAGCTTATTCATTTGTGTATATATTTTCGTATTCATTCATGTTCTGCAAGATCTAATATGAATATCTTTTGAAATTATTTTCGTCTAGCCTCTTTTAGGTTTGTACTAAGCGAATCATGTTTGTACTATTTCGATCAAACCACTGATAAAGAACCACGAGGCATAATTCCTCTTCAGAACGTTGGAGTACGCCGAGTAGAGTCAGCAAGTCGACCACATATGTTCGAGGTTAGATTATGAAAAAATTTTGGTTTTATTTATCTTGATTAGTATTTTAGTTTTCTGTAAATTGCTCATAGGTATACTCGCTTTCGGATGAACGAATCAAGGCATGCAAGACAGAACAGGACGGACGGATGGTGGAAGGTCGTCACTCAGTTTACCGTATTTGTGCCGCTAATCAGGAAGATTTACGTGCGTGGATAGATGCCGTGGCGTGTGCTGTTACCCATTATCCCGCTCGCCCCAAAAGCACGCATTAAAATTTTGCTGTGCCGTATGAATATTATTTTATGTAATATAATCGGAATTCTTAGTGTATTCTTTTAATTCTATTTTGATTAAGTGGTGTAAACATGAGCTATAATTGTAGATAAGATTTATGTGATGGGCGAGTATTTTTTAAAACTAGTTACCAAGCATGTTTTTATTATTGAAATTTAAATATATATTTATGATACTGCCTATGTCACCATTTTCTGCCCTTCATATTCTTTCATATGAATTTATGTGTCACAGTTCGGTTTTCTCGTCTTATTAACTGGTCAACCTAACTGGAGTATTAATTAAGCAAATACTTGGTTGGTATTCGTTACGTACTATTTAGGCGAAACGTGGCGCTCATAAATCACCTAATTAGTTCTAAATAAAAATAGAAAATTAGAGGTCTTATTCGCTGAACGATACGCGATGGTTGGATGGAGTAAATGAGCTGGAGTCCACATATTTTAGCACATGGCGAAAGAAGGAAGGGAAAAACGACAAAATTTGTGTGAAAGGTGAGCTACTGTGGTTTTAGTTCTGTATTATGCGTTTCCTACTTATTTTCAGTTGATGCATCGCACCATTGCACAACATGTGGCTCTTTTCTAGGTGAGGATAGAAAGGAGCTGTTGGAGCATTATCATAGTCCATGGCACAGGTTTATAATTTGTTGCATAAGGCATTTGGCATTAATGGAATTTGAATTTATGTTACTAATGTTTTTTTTTTCGACATAACGCTCAAAGGCAGCTATATGGTAAAAGCATTTTATCTGAAGATGAGTTCCTGAACAGGGAAGATAAAGGTAATTGTCAAGAAATCATTAGATGTTTAAAAAAAATACGTACATGAATTATTTCCCAGTATTGATTGCCTCGATCAAGATTGTTTATAGAACTTTCACCCTTATCGGACCATGGGTCTTCAAATGATGACTCCTCTTTTCTTCACTTTGGTTCGCGTTACATATATTTTGTCCAATACGGAATAGTTTACTCTATATACAGGTACAATATAAGTTCCCTTTGTTTAACATAGATTCTGCTAGGACATTTTTCTTAGGTGCATTCTTTTCCACAACGAAGCCTTTTCACTGTCTGTGTTTTGCCGTCCTTTAGACTGTGCCATATTTCTAGTTGGTGGCGGACATTTTGCTGCTGGAGTGTTTGTGAAGTTCGTTTATTTTTTAAAGAGAGAACAATTTCATTGTTTGTTTTGACTGATTTAAAATTACTCCGAACTACTTGGGAAAATTAAAGTAAGTTAGAACTCATGGTCTAATTTTATTACGTGTATAATTAATATGACTAAGTGTCTTTATTTAGTTTTTACGCCGGAATCCATTTTCAGCATTGTATCAGTTCTAATAAAAAGAAAACCGTATTTTTAAAATTCATCCAAGCATGATGTCCCATTCTGGGGTCAATATCTGGAATTTATTTCCTTCCCAAACCTCAGCGATTTCAGAGGTTTTATCTAACAACCATAAAGTGGGCAGTCCTATACAGAAGAGTGAGGGTACCGCCCACTTAGGTACAACTCAGAACGGTATACAAGCATAGAAAATATACAATGACAGTAGAAAGCAGATGGACATAGCGAATCGATTAGGCATATGGAAACTAGGGAGTTAAAAGCGGAAGTGTCTGCATTGCAGGATATGATTTCCTATTTCCTTTCAATAATTTAATTAAGTATTCAGGGGCAATTTAATAGCTCACCGAACTTTTCATCGCTACACTGTAAGAGCAAAGCAAGGTGGAATGCAGTCTGTTAATGATAAAACAAGGGGTGTTTCCCATAGTGCAGGAGCAACTCTTAGAAGGTGAATACAGTTCTGCACATATAAATGATTGACTTTATTCTTATCGGAAAATAACTTTAAAATTGTGTATTAATTCAAGGTATAACGAATTATCCTTGAGACGAGACATATCGGATCTATTACACTTGTGGTCTTCATACATCAGTAAAACTCCACTTTTATTCATACGTTGTGCAAGATACCAGCGATCTGCTTTTCACTTGCGAGGCGGTATAAATCGGCATGACAAGCGAATCAGGTAAATAGTTTATTCTTACTACAAACCATACCTTTTTAAACGATTTTTCTCAGATCTATTCCTTTTGAAACGAAGAGACCGTTACTGAATGAAGTAATACGAACATTTGAACGGTTAACTACAATTCATGAACACGGTGCTCTCAACGACTTTATTGCAAAAGTAGAACAAAAGAGAACTCAAGATAAGACTAGGATAGTTGTCTCAAGGAAAAAACAAGAGGATAATGCATGGGATATTGTTGTCAGTAACAATGACATATGTGATCATAAGGTGAGGGAGTAAAAAATTCATTCGGGAATAAACGAAAAATGTTCCAGTTCTTAAAAACAACAGTAGGCTAGTATTTTCTAGGTAAATAATTTGGAGCACACTGTGGTCGTAACGGATTTAAAGAAGGAAGATTCGTGGCCGGGATTGGATAAAGGACTTTGTAAGGAATTGTACAGTGCAATGAGGGAAAATAATGATAAAAGGTTGAAAAGGATACTGGACTGCGAAACTGATGCGTTAAATGAGGTTAGAATTTTTATTTTCAATTTAGAAAAAGTTATCTTATTGAATAACTTTGATTATTAAATTCTAGATGCTTAACTACCTTTCTATGTTTCGAGTGGGTCCTGAGGATGATACATTTCTTCATATGACAGCTAAACGTGGTCTCAACAATACTTTACAAGTATTAGAGTTCTTATTTAAAAAAATTATGTCTTCTAAATCATTACATTTCTTTTATTGCACATAGCCCACTTTCTTCCTAAATGTCTTGTAATACGCTTCTTCTTCTTTTTAAGTGAGTTTGAATTTTGCATGTTCTCCTCGATGTGGGTTGTGATCCATCAGTAAGGAATTCGGCTGATAAAGTTCCGTATTCTGTGTGCATAAACAGATCGATAAAACAAATATTTCTTCGCTTCAGGAAAGAAAATCCAAACCGATGGAATTGGGCCAAGTCCTTAGCTTTGATAAATACAAATAATTTTTTTATTTAGTTTCAATAAGATACGTCTCTAAATTGTTATAATACAGGTGTCAAATTCCGGAGCCCACTAGTATATGCGAAAAGCAAGTTGCAATAATTGTCGAGAAGAAGCGGGAAAAGAAACTAAGACGAAAACAAAGGTTAAAGGAGAAAAAAGCTGAGGAAAAAAAAGAAGATGATGATCTTGTATGTTTAAATCTATCGTAATCTATTTACTTGTATATACTTGGTTGAATTCAATAATTTCAGGCTACTCGTACATCTTTTATGGCACTTTAAGAATACGGCAATGACCTGTTTAATTTTACTTTTAAAGTACGGTATAAAAAAACTACTGACTTAATAAAACATTTATTGTTTCTAAGCAAAGAAATATTTATTTTAACATTCAGTTCACTCATTCCAAATATGAAGTTTGCTTAGTGACTCGTCACAACTCACATCGAAAAGAACATGCAAAATCCAAAATAATTTTTTTGCAATTAAAAGTAAACTAAATAGAATTATTTGTATTGCAAAGATGCTTAGGATACAATTCGAGCGGGAGAAACCCAGAATCAACAGGATTTCGAATGTTAAATATAGACAATCCTAAAAAAATTATTATACTAACGACTAAAAATGAATAAAAATGACCTTACGCTTACCTTTGATGAAACTATCATGAGGGGAATTATTCGCCTCTCTGGTTAGAGCCATTAGCCGCAACCCAGATTCTTATCTCTGAATTAGAAATATAAAAAATTAGACAACTTGGTAGACTTCATTTATATATATATATATATATATATAAGGTGTATGCAAAAACTTTACTCTTTTATTTCACCGCTTTGGTATAAATATTAAAAACTCAAATAAATTTCCGCTTTTGTACTGCTCAGTTTGTATTTTGTGGAAAGTCATAAGTCAAAATTTAATGGTAAACTTAACTTCACAAAATAATTCGAATAAGATTAGCCACCAAAAACTGCATATTCGACAGTATTCTCTACGAGTTCCAGCAAGGGAAGAATGCTGCTGAAGCATGCAAATCAATATGCTCTGTACTATGTGAGGGTGTTGTGTCTCACAGTACTTTCAAATATTGGCTTCAGCGTTTTAAAGCTGGTGATTTTAATGTCAATGACCGACAACGCTCTGATATGCCATGAAAGCCGAAGACTTATGCCTTAGAAGCACTGTTGGATGAAAAACCGTCGCAGACCCAACAAAAACTCACGGAACAGATAGCAGTTGATAAAGCAAGCCTCGAGACGATTGCACAAGATGAGAAAAATTGAGAAACTCGGAAAGTGGGTTCTACATGAACTCTCCGAAGACAGAATTGGCCGCCGGCTCAACTCATGCATCTCGTTGCATGTCACGCAACGCAATAAGAACTTTTTGTGGGAAATTGTTACTGGTGACAAAAAATAGATTATGTACGACACTTCTAAACACACACACACACATTTAGGGGTAGACTCCGGACAACCAACAACATCAAAAATTCATTCTGTGCATCTGGTGGGACATGAAGAGTGTGCTGTTTTATGAGTTCCTTCAAGCGGATTCGACGGTTACTGTCGAGCACTACAGTCGTTAACTGATTGATTTACTCAATGCAATTGAACAAAAAAGCCCATTTACTAGGCAAAGAAGTCGGAAGGTCATTTTGCTGTATGACAACGCTAGGTCTCATGTTGCTCTTAGTACTCAGCCAACCATTTTTAACTTAGGCTGGGAAGTTCTCTCGCACGCGGCGCATTCAGCAAACTTCAAACATGAATTACCATTTAATCTGGTCGATGCAGAACTGTCTAGCAGAACAGCGCTTTCGAGATGCGGCTGAGGTGCGAAAATGGATAGACGATTTTATTGCCTCCAAGCCGATGTCGTTTTTTCACGAAGGAATCTGAAAGTTACCCGAGAGATGGCAGAAGGCCATAGAAAGAGGGAAAATATTTTGATGATTGAACTGCATTTTGTATACTATGAAAATAAAGTGAAAGTTTCGAAAAAAAAAGGACTAAAACTTGCATACACCTAATATATATATATCAAAGGATAATCGTGAAGCAACATGCCGATAAAATAGCCAGAAATTGGTGTACGTCGGATCGGTTAACTATGGAAAACTAAACCAAATAACTAAGTCGCAAAATAATATGTCAACGCATACTAATACTAATAACAGAGGAAAATGTGTTTATGTAATACTGTTATTTCACAAAGATATACTATTGCAAGATAAAATAACGTAATAAACTAAGTCTAAATAACGATACAGTTATTAGAACCTAACAAAGAATAAACTTATTTAAACTTGTTTAGAGAATGAAACCAGATAATTGGATGGTTTAAATATCTGATCTGTTCAATATTTATTTTAGAGCATATTTTTAGATATACCTTTATTAACGGCTCTAAAATTAACGTCGTACAAGGAATATTTCGATATATATGGTGGACATAAGTATAAAATTATGGGATCCTAGATTATGCATTATACCACAATTTGCATGAAATATTTAATGATGCTGGAGGACGAAGAATAATTAAAATATAAAACTACGATAAAACTATGGGAAATGTACATGGCCTTTATTTTGTGTTCGTCTAGTGTAGTAGAAATAGGAAGGGAGATACTGTATTTAGGCTATGGATGGTTTTGACTTAGTTGGTTGGATGGATATAATAGATCGGTAGTAAATTCATAATTTACTTTGTTGTTGTAAATACTAGTTTTAATAAATGTTCGATTTGTTATAAATATGGCAAATATTATTTCGTTTGCGAGGAATTTACTATTTAACTGTAGGAATATTTAGTCGTATTGCACATTTAAAAAGTGGAAAGTGCACAATAATGATATATAAAATTACATTGATTAGATTAAGCTGTAAATAACGAATCTTTTCAGTTACAGTGCAAAGCTTGTTAATGGTTTTTTTCACTTAAATATTTCCGCTTATTACTACTCTTCACATATATCATTATTGCCAATTTCAGGCTGTTTACGTGTTTCGTTATACAAGCATCAAAATGTATATTGTGTCTTTGATCTCCAGGACATGGCCATCTTGCAGTAGTTAGTTTTTATAGTAACACTTATTCTATGATGTTTATTTTTTTCACAAACTAATATGGCCTTTTAATACGGTAGTTTCATTTTTACTGTTTTAACAATGAAGGAATATATCTACCATACATCGCACAACATTAGAATCAGATTATTCCCAGTGGCTAATGCTGTTACTTAATGTAGCCTTCTGATATATATGTATATACATTCATGGAATGATGCTATTTTTCATATATTCAGATATCGGAAGCCTGATAACAACTAGATTCTTCGCTCAACAAGTGCGTTGTTTTGCAGTACCTGGAGGAAAGACGGTGTTTAAGGTAGTAGTAACTACAAAAAATTCTATGCCCCTGCAAATTTACGTATATTATACATACTTGTGTTTACGTATAATGACTATTAATGTGTAACACTTTAGCGTGATAAACCCCATTTAAATGTGGGCACTATAGGGCATGTTGATCATGGTAAAACCACCCTTACTTCGGCTATTACGAAAGGTTAGAAACTTTAACCATTCATTGATAGCTAGGACAAATTACGCAGAAATATTCCTGTTAATGAGCATTTGTAATATATCAATATTTTAAGTACTAGCTGCCCAGAAAGGGGCAAAGTATCGAAAATATGAAGATATCGACAACGCTCCCGAGGAAAAAGCACGAGGTTTGTATTAATTACAAGTATAATAGTTAAACATTAGGCAAAAGGTATTTTAAGAGGATTTCAGGCATTACAATAAACGCCTTTCATTTGGAATATGAGACGGCGAAGAGACACTATGCTCACATAGATTGTCCTGGACATGCTGACTACATTAAAAATATGATCACAGGGGCAGCGCAAATGGAAGGAGCTATCCTTGTGGTCGCTGCTACCGATGGAGCTATGCCACAGGTTCTTTTTATGCATGCAAAAATCTTAATGTAAGCGGAATAAAAGATTGCAAATATTTATTAGACTTATTTTAGACACGGGAACATTTACTGCTTGCTCGTCAAGTTGGAATACCAAAGGATAACGTTGTTGTATTTTTAAACAAGGTATTATATGGAAAGTGCTTATTGTGATATAATTTCTAGAGTTAAAATTAAAACCTTGTAATTATGTCTTAGGTAGACGAAGTTCCTGATCAAGAGACACGTGAATTAGTGGAAATGGAAATTCGGGAACTATTGAATGAGTTTGAATATCCAGGAGATAAGTTGCCAGTAAGTTCTGTTACTTATACCTTTGTAAACGTGCGTTTTATTAGATATCTAATTTTATATAAGATTAATAAACCATTGTTTAGTTTATTTTGGCATACATGTGCCAACGTTTTTGATTATAGTGATATCAGCTTCTGTAATCATTTTTGCATAATAATTAATACATATATTGCAGTACGATGTGTAAATCTTCAAATTTTCCCTTTATTTTGCAATTTATACTACATGTATATTTCTAATGAAGCTTACATTATGTTTAATGTTTTATATATAGACGTGGTTATTCCAGTGTGCTTACTAATTTTTTATTATTTTTGTTTATTTAAAATGCTGATTTTTAGATTAATTAATGACGGAATTAACAGGATATTGTCAGCTTTTTCAAGTAGCTAGAAGGTTAAATTTGGATTTTATTTAAAATTTTTTTACAATTTTTATAATGTTATAATAAATAAAAGTTGCTATTCTAATTTTTACAACTACGTTGTTTATCTGTGTTTCATGCTTATATTTATGAATTATTATTTTTTTGTATAATAGGTTTTAGTGACTTATTGTACTAGCTGTATGTACTTAGCATAATTCAGTTTTTTACGTGGAGCGTGTGTGAAACATTACCACTCTGTTCAAGAATATTACCTTTCTGAAAGGTGTATTGAAGTCGATTCTCAAGACAATGTTATTGGAAGTGTATCCAAAGGAGAGGCACATCGGTCACCTTGTATGTCAATTCCAAGTGATTATCTTATTATAAAATTGCTTGTATATTGCAGTACGTCTCCATCGAGCGTTCAGTCTATTTGCTTTTACGCCTGACCGCAAGCTAATATTACAGAAGAGAAGCAAAGAAAAGGTAAAGTAATGAGGTTTCAGATAGTTCGTTTTGTTATAACTTTCTAATGGATATTTAAAAATTGGTATTGTTATGTAAAACGATACATTGAGATGTTGTACACGTAATACTGAATATTTAGAACCATTGCCTTTTTAGTAAATATACATTATTAATCCATACATATTCATAGAACAAAGTAAATATTATATTCAACTATAATTAAAATAACTTAATGTATAGTTATCCATATCTCAAATATTATATCCGCTATGATGCTAATTTTATTATAGGGAAATTCACAAAACCAATAACAAACGTTAAATTGCCATATTCTTTATATCTATGGATTTTGTGCGACCTATAGTTTTTAGCTCAGGTGTCTAGTCCATCTCATTTTAAAGTTTTATTCCAGATAACTTTCCCTTCACTGTGGACCAATACCTGTTGTAGTCATCCCTTGCACACTGAACAGGAAATTGATGGAGAACGAGGAGTGGTTAGAGCAGCTACACGTAAAATAGAGCATGAACTTGGTGTTAAAACCCTTCTTCCTGAGAATTGTATTGTTATGGGAAGATTTTTATACAAGGTAAACTAAAGTTTAATTATCATGACATAAAATATCTTTTTTATTTCCAGGCGGAAGAACAAGATTGGGGAGAATACGAATTAGATTACGGTATCGTTACAAGAGGATTATTAATGGACCATATATCGAAAAATCAATCTGAAGTTAGTGCGGTAAAAGCGGTACAACAACAAGAACTGGCAGAATGGATCGAAACTGGTGGGAATTCTATAGAATCACCGTTTTCGTGTTTCATGCATTATTTTAATTCAGAACCAGGATCATTCTCACCATGGTTTCTATTATTCTTTCGGATGCAGCTTCTTTCTCAGTGGTGGCAGCATTTGGAATATATAGAGAACTACGTTGATATGCATATTGTTGCAATGAATTGATATATTAATATTTATTATACGTCCATCTATTCATGATATGATACAAAATTATGGTTATGTAAATATATATATATAAAAGTTATTAATTATTAGTATTTAAATGTTGTGTCTGAGTCGCTAATATTTCTTACTGATTATTTATGGGTTGCTAAACATGTATGTATGCAGATGCACTCTATATACTCAAGAGCTAATTCACTGTTTGCCTTCACTCTATGGGTATTGGCAGCGGTTACTTTCGTTTGTTTCCTCACGACAGCCTTTCTCGACTACTCTACGAAAGTTAACATAACTGTGAATAATCCACGAGTGTAAGTAATTTAGCACTCGATGTAACAAAAAGGTTACTTTTAATATATCATATTTCAGGCGTTCGGTGGTGGATTATTCATCATCCTCGGAAAAATCTGATCTTGGCATGTTGGATTTCTCGATTAATGTTGACTTCACTCACGTCTTCAATTGGAATGTAAAACAGATCTTCCTGTATCTCGTTGCAGAATACCAGACTGAAAAAAATGTTGGTAATGAAGTCGTTGGAATATAACAATTAACTCATAATATTTCAGATAATGAATCAGGTAGTATTATGGGACAAAGTAGTGCTACGTAGTGAACGGGTTGTTTTGAACGAGCGTCGTCTTCAGTCAAAATATTACTTCCTAGATGATGGATCGCATCTGCTCAACCATCAAAATGTTACGATTGCACTGAGGTTATCCTAAATCGATTCTTAAATTTGTAGCTACTTCAATTTCCTAAAGACATAATTGGCTTTATCATGCATTGTCTTAAACACTTGTTAATCCTGGTTTATTTAGATACAATGTATTGCCAAATGCGGGCTATTTACTATTGACAGAGGCGAAGGGGCGAACGGCAATTAAGTTTCCAGCCACATACACCACAAGCAAGCACTGAGAATAGAAAGTGAACGACCATCTATCTACATTACTATTTTTATCAGCTGTTTTAATTCTTCAGGAATTTTTCTGAATTCCGCTTATATAAGTATTTATATGGATTATTGACTTATATCATCACTAAATATAACTAAAACATGCAATCTGAAAACCCGAATAGGTCATAGGTTCCTACATGGTGGAATGTATCTAGTGCCTAGCAATCGTTTAAAATTACTAGACAATTATGTACACAAAACAAGAGTAATGAGTGGTAGTATTTGATATAAATATAGGCGCCGTATAAATACTAAGGAAAGACTAGTGGCTATACGAGACAAAAACTAGATTGAGGCATGATTTGAGTGGGATGAGCTACTCGTTTTGAGCAGGTCTGATGAATCTCTTGCTTGGTAAAATAAAATATAAGCTGATTCCGAATTCTTTTGAAGTCCACCGTCAGAGAGCCCAAAGAAGTCTTCCATAGATGTTATGTCCATTTTCTGCAAAAGTTTAGTAGTAAGTTCTAAATTAAACTAAGAAGGAATATGTGAGAACTAACATCAACAATGTCATCATCAAAAAGTAGCCAGAAGGAATTGCTCTTAACAACAGTGATATAGTGTCCGCGATTTGGGGTAGCTCCACAATGCACAACAGCTGCTACCAAATCGTACAACCGATCAGCATTACTTGCATCATCGCTCTTTAAAAATTAATCTTGCTTTATAGAAAAAGATTCTTTAAAAAAGTACCTACCACATTGAATAATCTCAACTCGAGAGGAAATAGTACACGGTATGACAGTTTCGTGTACCGGCTTAGTTGATCCATATATTTGAATCTGGAATTTTGCTTATGGTCGACTACAGCTATTTAGATATAATAAAATCACCTTTTCAAATGGAGTGCAAGCATATGGGGTAGTCGTTTGATTCGCATTCTTTTTTGAGCTTCTTGTTTAGAAGAACACGTCTCACAGAAATATTTCTAAAAATAAATGAAAGATTACTCTTTTAAAAAACGAAATATCTGTAAAATAATAATGTTTTCTGATAGAAGCAAACCTGGTCTCCGCAAAGTGTCTCAGTCTCACTAAAAACTCGCAAACAATGTGTGATAGAGGCATTTTGATCGACATCTACAGAAAGATCCAAGAAATCCTCATCTTTACTTGACACCTATATCAATAATGAAATGATTCAAACGATGAATAAAACAAAAGAAAGAGCAGCTACCGTCTCGCAACAAAGACAACGTGTTTCATTGGTAAGAGTTCCTTGGAATATTTCATGTATCCAGGTCGTATCGGATTTTGAAGATCTAAATGAGTTCATTAACATTATCGTCCATAAGCAAAACTCCCATCTGACTTACCCCACTTTTTCTGACTCATCTTTTCCTTTATCAGAGCTAATAGTTCCTTTTCGAAATGTCCCAGTCCTATGAATCTTCTCTTTATCTGCAGATTTCTCCTCAATAAGTGTTTCCGATATGGTATTTAGCAAATAATTCAAAAATTCATGAGCATCTTGTTGCATGTAATTGTCGAACAACTCTGGAAATGTGACTATTTACAATTATGCTATTATTTTCAAAATTTTAATTTGTCCACCATTCATTACTCTAATTTAGTAATACTTGTAAAATATTCAAATAAATACAGGTTCATCTCAAAATTAACCATTTTCCTTCTTCAGTTTTGTGATGAATCTCTTTGGAGCAATAGTGCCCACACGTCTTTTTTGCGTAGCAATGTTGTGAAATAAGTCTGCCAAACATGTTACCAAATTCTCCTTCTGATTACCTAGAACATTACTACATCTATTCGTATATAACAAGCAAAGCTAAACTGTTTTAATCAATCAATTTTTTCAAATTCAAAAACTTCCTTTATAAATTCACTAAAATATTCATATTTGAAGATCTAGCAAATATTTACAATCAAAATGATGGATCTAACACTTAAGATACAAACAAATAATACCTGACTTCTTCAGCTGCTGCTTATACTGAAGAATTCTCTCCCGAAATGGCCTACAGAAATAAAGAGCTTGAATAACTGAATTACAATAGCATGTATTGCCGAACTGAAAAATAAAGCTGGACAATGATATAGAAAACATCGTTAAACAGTATAATGAAACTAAAGGTGTAGTAAATGATAAATGGTATACCAAGCTACTGTGTATTACGTACATTTACAAGACCGTAGTAATGTTCATTTCCTGAGAACGGTTCCCCACTGATCTCCTTTTCCAGTTGAGATGAAGCATTAGCACCCTAGGAAAAAAAATTACCACCTGAAGTTACAATAGAAACTATAGCGAAAAATAAAGAACAAAATTTTGGAAGTTTGGATGAAACATTAAGAAGTGTGTTAGTATCAACTGTGATAAATTTATGCTTTATAGAGTCATAAATGCTAGCTGTTTATGTTTGAAGTAAAAATTTTACCACTAGTTCTTTGAATAAATTTAAGACTAACTGAACGAACCTGAAATACGAAACATTTTGTAAAAATCACTAAACTCACCATTAGACAGACAATCAAAAGAACTTCAACTATGTAGATTCCTGGAATTTTATGTAGATCTGCTATCCAATATATGTTTATTACGTCTGACTGCCTTACATAGTTATGCAATTTAGTGCAATATTTATAATAGAACTGAAATAGTATGCCACAAATTACGAAACTAATTCTACATTACTGTTTTCACCTTAAAGGGCAATCCTAAAATTGCATTTAATGTAATAGTAGAAACAGAAAGTTTAAGACTAATGTTAAAAACTACATGAAGCTTACGATAAAATGTTAATGAACTTAGACTTATAAATAGTGGGATAATTATTAGTACTAAAGTTGCAAAGTATTAAATAAACATTATTAAAATTACTAGTGTCCAAATATATCTCTAAAAATATGCAAAAAATTAAAAAATTAATAATACCACACAAAATACATTAGAGCATTTAAATACCCTTATGAAAGCATAACATAACTTTTTTTAAACCACATAAATATACATAGTATTCCAGTTAATAAAAAATCTACAGAAATACGAGAATATTCCATTTTTTGCAACAAGCATGTCAACTAATAAATTTGGCCTTTTACGTAAATTAATGACCTCAATATATAAGTTCTCTGTGTGAATTACGCATTCCGTATCAGTGCTGAATGCTGTTTTTTAGTGTAGCTTTGTGTGATGCTTATTTTTTGGATAACATCAGATACGTAGAAATTAGTAGGATAGTAGATATTTAATTCCATTTTACTATTCTGGGATACGTGAAGGTGATTACAAGTTTTGTTACAAAGCTCTTTGTAGATTAAACGTGGTTTTATTTGTTTTCTCTCGTAACTGCGTATTTTAATTTGTTTCGTGGTAATTTTTTTCCAGTTGTGATGCTTAATTTTTAAAAGCAACAGCTTTAATATATTAAGGAAATATACAATTTTAATTAATTCATATTTGGTTTTTAATATGCATGCTTATAGTTATGACTGATGAACCTAAGGTTCAGGAATTCACACTCAAGGAAGACAATGAATTACGTTTTGAGGTATCTATATTTTTTAGTCTGTTAAAGAATACAAGGTTTCTGAAATAGAATACCATCATATTATATTGTAGATCTGAAATAATTCTTAGGTTGGTCCTTCAGAAGATGTTGTATTAGAACTACTTCAAGGAAGAGCAGAGATTTTTGGTACAGAGCTAGAAATACACAAGAAATACGCTTTTCCACCGAGTAAGTTACATATTTAGTATTGCAGAAATATGGTCTTATAGTGAATCTCATTCCATTTTTTAAATTAATTAATTTAGTGATGAAATACTGAATACTTTTAAGATACATATTGATACAAACTGTACTGTATGGTATTATAAATTTAATGATTGGAAAACAATAATTCTCTAGCATTTTTGCAAATTTTATATTAATTCTCAGATAGAAGATATTTTTAATTGGGAGTAATTATGTGTTCAAAAAATAAGTATAGGTATTGTATTTTATTTATTATGTGTGTTTACATAATAGTTAAAAGTGGCAATATGTTTCATCACAATGATGTTTCTATAGATGATATTTCGAGATTGCATGAAAATCTCCCGTTTTGTTTCTCTATAAAGCACTCATTCGTCAGAATTCCGCGTCGGTGCATTTGTTCTAATAAATTATCATAAATTCTTTAAACATTGAGTATCTATTCATGTTTACTAAGGCATGAAATATTAATCTACTTATTTATTAATGACACTTAACATTTCCATGCTTAAAAAGTGAAATTAGGCGGAACTAATTCAGGGACTCGCGTAGCTGTATTTAGCTGGAAAGGTGCAACTGTTGAGCTCATTGGATCTACAGGTAGTGCTTATGTAGCTGAGCAAACTCCAATGGTTGGTGAATTGTAATTAAAAAATCACTTGATCACTATTTTAATATAATTTTTAAACATTACGTGGTATTTAATTTTATTAAAGGTAATTTATCTAAATACACATGCTGCTCTGGAACAACTACGTCAGCATGCTGAAGAACATCCTCTTCCTATTAGATCAGATCCAGCAAAAGGACCTCGAATTATGCTAGGTTTTTATAATAAAAGCCAACTAGTTTTAATTTTGTTAAACTGCATTTCAGTTGGTCCCACAAATGTTGGGAAGAGCACTGTCGCTCGAATTCTCTGTAACTATGCTGTTAGACAAGGGCGGTCTCCCATACTTGTTGACCTAGATATTGGACAAGTTAGTTTAAAAATTTTTTTCAAAAGTATGGCGCCTCTACAAGATCGATTTTACATATGATAAACTGTCATGTTTCCTGGCTACACACCTTACAGCTTTGCAAAGTTATATTTGGTTAGATTGAAATATAATTATTCATGAACATGTTTTGCTTAAAAACTGTCTCTGTATTGACATTTCATTTACAGGGTGCTGTATCAGTTCCTGGTACAATTGGAGCGCTATTCATAAATAAGACTGCTGATGTAGTAGAAGGGTTTGATCGATCAAAGCCATTGGTTTATAACGTAAGCATCATTGCATATAAAGTTAAGAACTTATATTTAAGTTTTCAAATTTGACGTATATTTTAATAATTTTTACGATATCTACTCTCAGTTTGGTCATGTAACTCCTTCTGAGAACCTTCCTCTCTACGAGTTACTAATCAAAGAGTTGGCAGAGTCAATCACTCGACGTTGTGCCACCCATCCAGAGGCGAATATGGGCGGACTAGTAATTAACACATGTGGATGGGTAAATGGCGAAGGGTACGACAAATGTTCTTATTATTATTAAATATTGTTTATGTAGATCAGAATTTTCACATTTTTTTTAGGTATGCATGTATAGTGACGGCAGCTGAGGCATTCGAAGTAGATGTTGTAGTTGTTTTGGATCATGAGAGGTTGTATAATGAATTACAAAGGGATTTACCTTCATTTGTAAAGGTTTTTCCGTTTTTAATGTTATTTATTCATTTTCTTTTACTATTTATGGATTTTGCCGTATAACGTATCAATTCTACAACTTTGTTAAAGATTCTCCATCAGCCTAAATCAGGAGGGGTAGAAACAAGATCACGACAAAGTCGGATAATTTCCAGAAGTGCGGCTATACATCGAGTGGGTTTTTGCAGCATCATTTTTTTCGCTAGACACTATATATTTTCGATTATAGTACTTCTATGGCACGCGTTCCAATCCATACTTCCCATTTACGTTTGAATTATCATTCAATGATGTAATATTTTGTAAGATAGGGACAGAAAAATTGCCTGATTCCTGTCTACCATTTGGAGCGAAGCAGGAGGACCATCAGACTAAGGCAAATTTTTATCTTTGGTTTTTTAACGTTTTTCTTGGTTGTCAAGTTTATTTTATTCAGGTTGTAGTTCTTTCTCCTTCCATAGATATGTCACACCGCCTGTTTGCGATAACTCCTTGCCCAACTGTCTCGCAAGCCGTTCTTAAAGCTAGCGTACTTGGGTTTGTGGTAGTAAATGAGGTAATTTTGTCTATTGTTGACTTTTTATCTTATGTTAGATTGAAATTATAAGGATCATACTGTATTATTTAGATTAATATAGAGGAAAAACGTTTGGTATTGCTGAGTCCACAGAATGCATTGTCCCACAAGGTGCTTGTATGGACAGACATCACTTTTCTGGATGATATGGTCAAAAGAGTAACTTAAGATTATTATTTAAATCTCGCTGTATGTTGGTCATTTTTGAAATTAATGTAGCTATTTCTATTTCATAAGCATAAATGCATTTTTAAAAATAAGATCTGTTTCCTTAATTCTTATATGCAATATTTTCACTTTACAGTTTTATAATTGGAATATAAAATATCAAAATGAAGAATTGAGGAACTTAAAGCAGTGATCAAATTGTATTAGTGTTTGAGATAAACTTTCTCAACTGTTCGTTTAAATCAAACGGGCGTGTTTCCACATAGATTATAGCTTTCCTTTTTGAATCTGATCTAAGCAACTGTTCGGATATTTTTATGTTTTAACACCAATTCCTAGTTTTCGCATGGAAAGGATATCATTGAGTACTGTGGGTGCTGTCCGCCGCTTTCACCAGTCTATTTTTCCTGTGGCTTTTGGTGATAAGTTTTATAGAGAGGCACGGATTTATTTTTTAAGATTTAAATATATGAGTGTTACTTTCTACAGATTGTAGATAATGAGCTATGTGGATTGATGCATGTGAACTCGGAGGTTGCAGCAGTTGTTAGCTGCAGCTTTATGATATCTAATCGTAAGAAGGTCATTTACATACAGGCACTTGGAGGTGATGCATTTTTTTCCTGTAAATTTTGATACGTAATGTTTAGATGATAAACAATGGTATTTTAGTTCTTCCCTACTATCGAGAACAAGGTCTAGGCAGTCAGTTACTTAGATTTGTTGAATCTAAGGCTCACGAACACAATGTTTCCAAAATCATGCTACATGTTCAGGTTTGTACTCATGTTTTTAAATACGCGTAATATTTTGCTCTTTCTATTATTACATGAGTTTATAAATCAATTCCCAGTGTTTCTGTTATAGTGTTTTCAAATTAGTTTTGCTTATTAACTTAAAAATATTCACTCTACTTTTCAACGTAATTTAATTTGTTTTAAAATTTAAAATGTTTTGATTAAAGAAACTTGTTTATAAAAAAATACGTGTAATTTTCTAAACACCTCTTACGTTTCATTTAAGCATAGTGTTCTTTTTCAAAATTTCAGTTCTTCAGGTGGACAACTCTCTTGCTATTGCATTCTATAATAAACGTGGTTTTTCTATTCAAGAAACATGCTTGAATTATTACAAGAGATCTAATCCTAGCGATGCCTATATAATGATAAAGGACATATGATATGTAATAAATAAGTAATTCTGATAGATAATTTTTAGAAATTGCCATTTGTTCGCATGTTATGATGTCAAACAAAGTGTTACAGATTATTATATATATATCCATCTTCTTTTTCCCAAGGAAGTTTATAAATGCAGAGATTTCGTATCCATTACTATGAGTATATGGTTCATAATATTCCACAGTTAATGTCCAAGTAGTTAAGTTTAAAATTCTTGGGAATATGAGATATGTACATTAGGTTTTTAGGTTTTTAATCTAATTTATTTAAAACAAAAGTTTCATGCTGATATGTGGCAATAGATATGACAACTATGCCCAGATAAATATTTCTTCAACTGATTTAATAACTTTTTAATTAATGTTTTCTCCTAGTCATAGCATCTTTCACTCTTCCCGTTCATCTATCTTAGCCCATTGCCAAGCAACCGGTCATCATTCTCTTGATTAGTATCGTTCGCATTGCAAATCCAATGCGGTTCTCATTAAGTGATTTCTATTGATTAGAATTGTTTCCCAAGATTTTCTAAGGAATAATCGCTACATTGGTGACTAAGCTTAGTTGGTATGCGTCTAGTTCGTCTGAGAGTTACTTGAAGTCTGATATATATCGTTGAATTTTTAAAATTATTAGAATTCTACCAATGTATAAGAACTATTTCATCCATCGTCTGACTTTAGTTCTCTGTCTGTCTTTGACCGGAATCTTGCATCTACCCGGTTCCGCAGCTGATTGGAGCGTCCGCATAGCTGATTCTCGTAATCGTCCACTGGTGTGGTCATTATCTTGTCGATTTTTTCCACTGTTTGCAATTTTATCTTTATTAATTTAATTATACTTGCATTTATCTCATAAATGTTCTCATATATCACATATGACTATTCTTTAGATGGTTTTTCATTCCTTTTTCTCTAAAAGGAGGTGGAAATGCAATGGTGCAATCAAATACCTCGATTGCACTTTATTTGCTTAAAAATTTTCTTCAAATGCAAAACTATTTTTAAGTCTTCGCAAGTTCACACTATTATAACTTCTATTTTTGGGCCTTAACTTCATAGATATGGATTTCACTCCAAGAATTTGTTTTAAAACGTTTTTGGATAATTATAGTTTCGTTCTTCATGTCAGCCATCTATGCACTACGACATTCCACCCGCAACCATCCCCATAAATACCATATGTTATACAATGAAAAACACTTCGAAATTAGGAGTGAGATTAAGAAGGTAGACTCACTTGTTGTTTTGATATTACGGTTATCAAATACTCTATTTTCTCGATTGTAGTTATACACTTAAATATAGCTATGTGATCTCAGCTAATCGATCGATCGATAAATCCTTATGTTTCGAAATGGGAAGAGCTAGGAAAGTTTCCAGCTCATGCTGTGTTTAAACAGTTAGGACAGTTAGGTGCTCTGGCGGTAAATAAACCTGAAGGTAAGTAGATGTAACAGAATAATGAAAAATTACAGTATTATTATTAAACGTGGTTTTCAGCTTTTGGCGGTCTAGGTCTCGATTTTTCGTACTCTGTCGCGGTAGCAGAAGAAATGGGTCGAATTGATTGTGCCGCTATTCCTATGGCCATATGTGTACAGGTTGCTGTTGTCATAGTAAATTGATAATACTGAGTCTGCAAAAAATATTTTTAGACAGATATGGCGACACCAGCTCTAGCGGAATTTGGATCAGATGCTTTACGAAGAGAATTTCTTACGCCCACAATCACTGGCAACTACGTGGCATGTATTGCAGTTAGTGAGCCGGAAGCTGGTAGTGATGTGGCAGGTAGAGGGAAAGGAAATAGAAGTTTTTACAAGCTTTAAAATATGTTGCTGGATGAACAAATATATACCAATAAATGAATATGATAGCAAAAAATGCAAAGATAAACATGAAAATAATAAAAATTGCACCTATATTGAGCAATCCACACGACTGCACGTCGTTCAGGAGATGATCTAATAATAAATGGAAGGAAAATGTGGATCACTAATGGAGCACAAGTGAATAATTTATAGAATATTCATTTCTACGGACTAATGGAGTTGTTGTTTTGTCACAAATACTATTAGTTATTTATATGATTCATAATTGAAGGAAAAATCTAAATCTGGAATCCATAGTCAATTGTACGTAACACTAATCTCTGCAACTTTAAAATAAATGCATATCAGTACTTAAGAAGTTTAAGATATACTTAGATGATACATGGGATCATGTGTATGTTGCTGTTTGAAGGCTGACTGGGCATGTGTTTTGGTGAATACGAACAAGCACCCATCTCTTCATCGAAATAAAAGCCTCGTATGTGTCAAACTTAGTGAACCAGGTATGATCAAGCTTAATGATAAATTATTACTTATTATAAGAATTGCCGAAATCCTTCATTACTAAAAGCATTATTATGGAATTACTTTTAATATTATAATGATGCTGTTTTAAAATTGATCAGATTTAGTTTTGTTGTCTCTAACATTATTCTGGGTAATACTTTTAGGAATACATCGCTCTAAACCAATTAAAAAGCTAGGAATGCACTGCTCAGATACGTCAGAAATATTCTTCGATGACGTTCGAGTAAGAAGTAATATGGATTATTAAAACTGAATAGCTAGAATATTCCGAAAGAGCAGAAATTCATTTAATTCTGTTCCTTGATAGGTTCCTGTCACAAACATTATTGGTGAAGAGGGTCGTGGATTTATGTATCAAATGATGCAATTTCAAGACGAAAGGCTAGTAGCAGTCGCAGTCTGTGAGTAAATTTCTTAGTTCATTTGTACCATTATTTCTAATTTATAGTGTTATGTTCCGCACTCACTTGATATACTATTTTTCTCTTTATACATAGATTTATATTTAGTACTAGAACCACTACAAAGGTGCATTTCACTCACCGCGGAATACGCTCGACAAAGGAAAATTTTCGGGAGTACCGTTTTAAATCAACAGGTAGTTTTCCCATCATTCTTTTACTAAATAAAGTTATTCATAGGAATATCTGCTTTTTGAAATCATATACACACTTTACATTCTATTTAAAAAATAATTGTTTGCAGACTGTACATTTTACTTTGGCAGAGTTACAAACTGAACTCGAAGCTGTTCGTGCTATTCTCTATAGGTGAACATCTATGACACATATTGTCAAATTTCATCAGTAGTATATTATGTAAAAACTATAATTTTCCATAATTTCAAAGAGGTTGAATCTTATTTCCAAGTCAGAAAAATTTTAATTTAATGACTCACCATTTTTTACTGATTCGTTTATCATTTATAAACCAGTTTTCTAAGAGCTGTCCTATCTCGAATTACTGGCAAAGATGTGACCCTACTTGCATCCATGGCAAAATTAAAAGCTGGAAGACTTGCTCGGGTAACTACTGATAGTTGCTTGCAGGTAAATAGCATGTTTTAATAAACAACTATTTTAAACTTATGCAGCAGTTTATATTTAGTTTTGGGGAGGAAATGGGTTCACCTGGGACAACCCCATATCTCGTCTACATCGTGATTTACGTCTCCACTCTCTAGCTGCTGGTGCAGATCAAGTTATGTTAAGTATTATATGTAAACACATGGGTACACTTCCAAAGTAAAGGGAATGTTAAGTAATTACAAAATTTGCACATTTAATTAATAGCTTTAATATTTATGGATACAAAGCTTAACAGCTAAAAGTACGGTCGCGTTAGTCGTTATGCTTATATTAAAACTACTGAGATTCTCCCTGTTCTTCATGATTGTAAGAAGAAGAAAAATAAATATTTCAAAATTGCATATTTATGATTAATTATTATCCAGGATTCTTATTTATATAAGTTGCAAAACAAACTGTCAAATATTAATATCGGCATATTATAACGGTATTTTTGAAAATTATATTGTTAAACTCAAAAGTAGTACTCATAGATATTCGTCCTTCGCCTTTGATCGCAAAAAACTTTTTACTCTACACTTGTTCATGGACTAGTTATCGGTATTTGTCAATGGAGTCAAAGATACCTGTTGTACGAGCTCCAATTGATAGAGCTGAGACGAAAAAGGCGGAAGGAAAGTAGTTATATAGGTAGTATAATGAATGGAACAAGTTAGGAACAAGAAATGTGTGAAGATTAAAAGAGATCCGAGATTATAAGAATCAAATAACATGGGTCCTTTGTATAGGTTTTGTTTGCTTTCATGTGATTTAGGAGATCAATGTTGTGTATTCGGCCTCCGCGGCAGTTATGTTTCATTGTCATTTCAATATGATGTTACTACACAGCCATTATTACCATATGCGACCAAACAATCACGTATATAAAGACTTCTTGAGGGCCCCAGAGAAGAACACGCTTCCCCTACCCCTTTTCCATAACCATCTATTTTTTCGTTTTCTATCTATTGTTTCTAGTTCAATCTTTACTCCCTTTTTTACATTAAAAATATTGATTTTATCTGTATTATCCTTTCCAAACTGATTACTCTCCTACTTTGAATTGCTACCAATAAATTTCTTCCGGTTTTCTACATACGACCCCTAGTGTTTGTTTCCGCCAGACTACGCTAGGTTGACACTGCCCTCGTTCCGGAAAGGAGGATGTGTGTGAACCGGAAGTTTAGCTTCTTATATAACAATTTTTCTTCACTAATATTGTTTAGACTATAAGAATAATTTGCATCAATATAGTTGCTCATGTGCTTCGTAATTTCTAATTTTCTTGCTGAAATGGAGTGATAAATTTTACTCTTAGTTTTATTCTTGAATCAAATTCGTAAAATTGAATATTCAAAATCAACAAATTCTAAACATTAATATTCCGTGTGTTATGTTCCCTGTTCTACCCTTGTTTCTCTTTTCTCTTTAGTCATGACCCCCGTATTACACCTCTACCATCACAATGCCAAATGATGGAAGCCCGATAATGGGCTAAAACAGTTCGATTTTCGGCCAACTGAATATTGCGTAAATGCTTAGCGGCTATTCATGATTTGGGGTCAGAGATCCTTTATACGTAATTTATTTTATGCGAGTTATATTCCAAGAAATAAATAATTTTATTTTTATCCTTTCCTTTCAAATCAATCTATTGATCTTCATTAATAGCAATCTTTATTTAATCTCATTCTTCATCTTATGGGAATGTATGAAATCTCACACCAACTTGCGTCTATAGATTCTTTAAACATATTGATTGTATGAATTATGAGATCATTTTTTTCGAATTAAATGTGATTTTATCTTTTTGCTTATACTCATGATTATCTTTTTCCGCTTTATTGTTATTGCTCCTATCCTGGTACTCCATTTCCCTCATAATAGCATTTAGCATACAAGCAAGTTGCTTTAATATGATTTTTGTTTTTACTTTAACTTAATTTCTTATTGTCCAGCTAAAAAAAGTCTTGTTAAGAAACAAACTGCAACGCTACAAAAACTCTTTTTGACTTGTCATTTGATAGTGGCTTGTCATTATAATCAATATTATTAAGTCAGCCGATTGATCTTGTCATCGCTCAACTTACGATCGTTCGCTCTACTTTTTAACTTAATTAACTTCTCTATAAATTCCACTTACATTTAGAAGTAGAACTCATTATGCCTACCAATCCAGTGTTTCAATTATTGCCACTCAATTAGTTTATTAAAAGAATAATTTTCACTTATCCCTATTAAACCTTGTTAGAAAACATTTTCCTTATATCTTTCCTTTTTTGTATCTCAGCCGGTTCTGACAATACAATAACTATCCATTACAACGTGATTCAGCACAATTTTGTTTTCTTTGTCGAATGCAAAAATCTGAGAGCGACTCATTATGTTCCTTTATTACGACGTTTCATAGATTTATCTTTTATAAAAATATATTTTATAAAGTCTGTGTTTACTATTTAAATTTCGATGTATAATAGTGTATAAGTGTAAAAAATAACTTCTTGAAAACAATAAACATTTTAAATTCATCAAAATTCTAACTGAGAAAGCCCATAATTATCTAAAAAAACCAAAGTCAATGAAGTATTTAGGTTTTTTTCAGCATTCAAGCCCTCTTCTCTATATAGTTCATCCTTCTTTAGCAGCATTCCACTCTGTACGGTTCAATTTCGCTCCATTTTTCTTCAAGGTCTTTCGACCCCGCTATCTGTTAAGAATGAGTCTTTCAACGAATAGGTCGATTGTCCGAATAGTTGAACTGATTGCCATTATGATTGTGGCTTACTGATCAATTCATGCTACTAGTCTGTCCGTCTTTCTATATATGTGCAAATGTTTCTAACTTATTGACTACCTAAGGTATACTTTTCAATGCTAGTTCTAATTCCAGATGTCACCGTACATAGATATTTGAGACGTAGTTAAGCTCAGATATGATGAGGAAAATGTTTGGGACTTTAAAAGTAAGCACAAAATATACTGACTACAATCATTCTTCTAGACTTCTAATTTATAAAAAACCTAGTTCTGTAAGCAAGTTCTTTGAGGAAAACTCGAGAAATCAGAAAATTTAGGAGTATGATTATAAAAGTAAAGTTTAAAAAACTTTTATTCTGGTAATTCTCCGCAGTTCTATCACATTTTATAGATTAACTTTTTATAATTACTAATCTTTTTTAAAATATATCTCCTCAATTCTTTAAATTGGTTGTCCCCATTAATTTTGTACAAAAATCATTTATAAATGCTGCGCCATTCTTAGTTTTTGAGTGTTTTAATCTTTTAAGCCAATAATGTGATTTATTTCAGCTATTAAGTAATTCTTAACTTCTTAATCTCTTCTTTGTTCTTTAGTAAAACGTATTTTTCAAAAAATAGTATTGATTATTACTGATTTCAATTGATTACAGACACTAAAAAGGTCGGGATATATTCTATATACTATATATCTAAGCCTCAGAACTAACTATACTAATAATTTTATCCTGCTTCATTGTGTATCTTTTATTCGTTGTCTTTCTTGCCTTTTCTCTGCTTATATTTGCCACATCGCTATTTGGTGTTTGGTCATCGCACATTCCTTTCAGTTAGTGAGTAGTTCTATGGCCCTGATCGTCATTATAGCCTTTTATGTTACATAGTGTCCTCAGATAATCTATAAAACTGACTATAAAATTAGCCAAACCACTTTCGTATATTGAAAAAATGAGTAGGAAATCATTTAATTGTTAGTACATTATTTAAATAGAATTGTGACTAGGCTAAAGAAAAACAAAGTTTGACGTAACTGAACTTTGTTATAAATAATAGGTCACGCCCATATCTGATGGTCTACACCGCCTCTTTTCCTTTTCGTTTTTGACAAGAGACTTGTGAATCAGTGGATACAACCAGTAAAGGAAACGGTCAATAACTTAACGCTCACGATTTACAAGTGATAAAACAATTTTTCATTTAGAAATGTTTAGTTAGTAATTTCGGCTTTTCTTATTTTCTTCTATTGTTAAAGACTTCACCTTGCATTCATTTTATAAGGACGTTTACCGATTAACCATCTCAATGACGTGATTATGATATCACTCATCTCTTCAGAAGGTTAGGTTTTTCTTAATTTATACTATGGTGCTGTTCTTATATCAAGATACAATTTTTTAAGTTTAATCTGGGAAAAAATAGGTTTGTCCTTCTTTAACCTAAAATTCTTAGAAAACCATATTTTCCTAATATTGAAAGCTATTTTTTTTACACAAATAACTACAATATGTCACATTTGTGTATATAGAAATTTTCTCTTTATATCTTAGTTGTATTTCGATCTGTTATTTGTGTTTTTTTTTAATATTCTCCCAGTTGTCGCTTATTAATAAATTTTTCCACCATGTATATCATTCATCTTTCAGTAATATTATAACTTCTTGTAACAACGTGATTTTAAAATGAAAAGGAAATGGCACGTCTAAGCAGACCCCTTTTCTGGACTAGGGATAAGAGTCGCTGATTGCGCCATCGCATAGCCAGTTATTCTTCCGCACATAGGCATTACCCCGCTTGACCAGTTTCCCTTTCGTTCCGCCACTAACACCTGCTTTCTCTTTCTATTTGTCTCGTTTTCTCATCTTTCTCTATGAATTTGAATACCTCCAATCCTAATTTTCTCGTCATTGTTTATCATATTGCAGTAAATAAAAAAGATTGTTTTATAAATTCTATTGTAAAGAGAAGTTAAATATAATGTTAACTCCAAAATTTTCAAGTGGTAAAAAAGTGACATTTAGTAATGGTGTATTGTTAAATTCTTGATGTATATGATACTACTACCATATTAATCATCGTTTTCTTAATATATATGCTTTTAATTCTTACCTGAGATCTACTGACTGTATAATTGCTTTCTACATTTGCAATACTTATGGCATATTTTCGAACTTTATCAGCTATATTAAACTCATATTTTTATTGTCCACTTTTAATTTATCACCTTACGGAAATCATTATATTAAGTAACAAATAATTTCTAAGTATCTATCTTATACTCTTATCCCAATTTCCTGCTCTTTTTTTAAAAAATTTTCTTTAGCATCCTAGTTTACATTTCTTTTCCATATCTGGTCTCTCTCACTGCTAAATATCTTGCTTAATATAGAATTTTTACTTTTTAAAACTATTTCTATCACTCTGACCGCTGTTATCCTTTCTTAGTGTATGAAACCAGTTTTAACCATGCTTTGTTGATGTTTATGTTACCGGCTGCCATTGCGATATTCATTGTGTTCTAGAGCAAAACACGTGGCGTGACCATAAGGGTGGACACTTCCCTTTAAGTTCACATATTTCTTGGTAGTTTGTAAGTACTGGTAGGATACTGAGACATGATATCAATAACAATATTGAGTAGTTATAGATAAAAATAATTATAAACAGAAATACAGTAAAATGCTAGTTAAATATTGTCTATGTTATAACATGTATTCTGTTTGCCTTAATGAGTGCGATATACCATTGTTATCTTATACAATGGAAAATAACTACTTCAAATTTGTCTTTATTCGTGACAAATTCGTTTTTCTCTTACCATTTAAGAATGTATATAACGTAAATGAGGACGTTGTAGGTGTTAATCTTGAAAACCTATAAACTTCACATATTGATATATTCAACAATGTAAAATAATTCTTTTACTGAGAGATTGTCTACTCAGTCCTTCTGAAATAACTTTTCCAAACATAAGCCTCATTCATTTATTTTTCCAAAGGTCATGCTCTAATGTAATGGTAGAGCGCACGGATCGGATAGACAACGTAGTGGTCATGCCGAGGAATATCGATCCAGATAAGCTAACATCCCACCCAACCCTATCTTTTTCTCTCCATTTATATACTTATATTTCAAATATAACATTAGGTGCTGTGCCAATAAAAAGACGATTTGTTGATTATATTTTTCAGAATCTACAGTTAATTCATAAATCTACCAGGTTTGCTTCGATTGGTTTCTTTATTACATTGATTTTACAACCGTTCATTTTGTCAAACTTGATTTTCGATGTCGAAGAATTTTTGTTGTTAGAAAGGTAAAATCAGATGATCTTTCGTATTTTACTCTTCTTAACTAACATTTCTTCCTGTTTTATTTCAGAAAACAATACTATTCTTTACTGTATAACAACACTAAGCGTATTTTATATATACATTTAAATCAAGTAATATTTTGCTTTATACGCAAAATAATTTTCATGTACAAATTCGAAGAGAATCTTTCATCCTCTATGGTAAAATGGCGCAATTTGTCTTAACGGCTAATTTTGTGCGTATCAGATTTTCTGTTTATGAAAATGCTTAATTTCATATTTCAGTTAAAATAAATTCAAATTGCTATTTTAACAGATAGAACAGAATAATTTTTGAAAAATTGCTTGGAATTGTAGATACGTTTTCAAGACAGACACCCTAGTGAGTTGACTCAGTAATCAAACATGAATGAGCATAAAACATATGAACTCTATTTATATAGTCTGAGAGAACGGCCTAATGAACTTTTCTTCCAGTCAACTCTCTGAACTTTCAACTACTTCTAACTATATATTCCTTATTTCAAGCTCCTTATGAATATAGTAAATGACAATGAGATGTATCCTTTTTGTTGTTATGTATGGCTGTGGGCTGGAATGTGCGGATACCAGTTGACCGCAGCCGACCGGAGCCAATCACAAATAGCATCACTCTCTCCACCCTCTCTTTTTACGTTATATTCTTCATCTATTTAAATAATTTTTACAGTGTTCTTTTATTAGTTTACCATACGTACCAGGATCGTAAATACTAAGATTGCTGAGGTCAATACTTATTTTGTATTCATCTAAGAATTTATTGATTTGTTTATTAATCAAAAGCAGTTATTTTCATGTTTGTTGTCCTTTTATTTGATCTTGAATTTAAGTAAACAAAACCATTTGTATAAATGGCAGTAGGATGTTATCTAATTATTTATATTCTACAATATCGGCTATATCCATTATTTTCGTCCCCTTTTAACGACTACTTGATACTTCGGAAAATATATTGTTTTTGAGTTTATATAGAACATAATATTTTCATTTTATCATCTTAAACGTTTCTTTTAAGATTCTTTCTCCTATCACTTCTCCTTCAACGTGCATTTTCTAATTTTAAAGCATCCTATACAACAGTTGTACACTATATGTCAACATTTTAAAAATCCAACACAAACTGACAGCGATACGTTAGCGAAATGAATTAAGGCATTTTACCGACCACATATAGAGTTAAATTTCTTCAAAAGTTCCAATTAACACGATAGAGAAAAATGGAGATAGGATTTTCATCAAAATAAGTTGCAAAAGTTCGAGGGAACGTTGCATGAGCTTTATCTGTTGTATAGGACTTTTTAAGCAATAGTTTATTTTTTAAATAGTTTTATGCTTACAAGAACATAATTTATTCAATGAGATGTTTTGATACGCTTATCGTCAACTTTGCATGATTTTCCGAATGACCTTGGTTTACCGATGTTATCTGTTCCTTTCCCGTCTTGTGCTATTATTTATAGACCTCATCCACTTTTTTATGTTTTTACACGAAGTTTATATTTGCTTTAAAAGCCTTTTTTCCTAGTGTTAACCTTCGTCAATTTTAACTTATCACAATAAGTTTAATCTAATGTGAGATTTAGTCAAGAGAGCTAAAATAAGTTGCAAGAATGGTAGTAAATTTCAGCACTACATTACTAATGTAAAATAAGTAGTTAAGGTTTCCCTGGTTTCTTTGTTTCCCTGGTTTCTTTGTTTCCCTCCTTTGATATACTTATTATATTTTTTGTGATCTGTTTATCTTGCATGAGTTGATGAACGGTGATGTGGTGTTTTGATCAGTTCCCTAATAGGTGTCAATATTTTCAGAGTTTAGCTTAACTTATTTACCTAAATTTCAGTACTGACTAGCACCAAATATTTATTTTTCTTTTTAAAATATAGTTTTGCTTTTCCTGTCCTCACTTTTTCTCATATATTTTCTTTCTTCCCTATTCAATGTAGTACTTTTTTCCTACTTTATTTTCCAAACTTGAATATTGAAGATAAATAATGTTTGACAACAGGATCCCATTATATATCAATTATAAATTCAAATTAAACACTTTCCCCTGTTGACATAATAAGAACTTATAGCATTAAATTCTCATTATTCTTCTAACTTTATTAAATAATTGTCTCTAATAGTACTAAAATAAAATGTAAATTTTAAATAAGACATTATATTTGTATACTGCAGTTCTTTCTTCTCTACTATTATATATAATAACCTTTACTACGTTTCTTTAATTTTTTTCATGTATTATTTAATACTTCCTTATCTCTATTAAAACAATGAATTATTCAATCCCTCCTTGAATACTGTCTCTTTAATTTGAATTGCTCTCAGACTTAGTACATTGGGTTGCCCGCACAGTAGCAAACAATCTTACAACCACGTGGTGACACGGATTCCCTGTTCACTCTTGTCATCTACTAATCCGTCGCTGACTTCACACCTCAGAAATCGACCCATTAATTTTTTAATAGTTGCTTTTAATTTTGCAATATTCTAACGGAAAATATGCCTCACTTTTCCATTCATCTACAATTTTATTCAATTTCAACATACTCCCCTAATATCTTATTTAAGATTTTCCAACCTAATTCTCTGAAAATATTACGAAGTGGATCGTTATTAGCTTCGATCTGCTAATTACCTGACTTAGTTTTTTTTTGATTAAGTGCGTTTCCATGGAATTTATTTTGGTTAAAATTTTTCAATTATTTGCATTTTTAGATGTGGTCCGGCTGGTTCGGAGGATTCACGCAGCCTTCCGATTATGCCAACGCCGAGATGCCATCTTTTAACTTTAAGGCCATAATCGTAGGCTTTATTTTTCACTTATTTCTTTTATTTCCTTACTTACACATATTTTTCAGTTTACCATTCATATACAGTGCATTTCGAAATGATAGCACACTGTTTTTTTTCTCTCGTTTTTTTATGTTCTCAGTCGTCAGATTGATCTAATTTTTTCTGAGGTGAGGCGTAATAGCCTTGGAAATCTCTAGATTAATTTTCATCGTCTTTTATAAAAAATTACCGCTTTTATGCTAATTTTTCCCAATACCACTCGCTTTTCATCGTTTCAAAATGAGCATACTTTATTAAAATATATATTTATGACGAAAACAATAATGACCAGCGTATATAATAATTAACTAATAATCAGTGCAATTACCATTTATATTAATAATCTGAAAAATTTCTTCAGGCACACTGTTAACTAAGTCCTTAATGACACCTTTGTCTACTTCGCTCCGTTTTGGTAATGCCGATTGGAGGTTCTTGACGGTCTCAAATTGATAGTTATTGGCATAAATCTGCCGTGCCAGAATTGCCCAACAATTTTCCATAGGATTCAAGTCATGAGAACCAGTACATAACGTTCACGTTATTGTTCTCCAACCAGGTCTTAGTGCTTTTTCTGGCGTGGATAGTGGCACTCTTGTTGGAAAGTAAAGCTGAAACTTGGAAATTGTTGGAGATACGGGACTAGATAATGTCCTGAGACATCCTGGTAGTCAGTGCTCTTCATCTTCGTCAAGTCGACTAGTCCTATAGCATTGAACGCGCCCCAAACCATAACACTTCCTCCAGCGAAATTTCTGGTTAAAAAGTATCAGGGTTCTTTGCACAAATCTCTCCACTATGAGCGACATACATCAGGACCGTCTAGATTTAAATTCTTATCACTGAAGATCACTTAAATTCAAAATAATGAGTTTATAGGCTTATTTTTGAATACTCGTGAAGGTCGAACCTTTTCCCAATCGCATCTCATGAATATTCTGGCCCACCAAAGTCTTTTGTCTTTGTGCTTATGTCAATTGTGGGCACCTCTTTATTCTTAGTCGAACCATATTCGGCTTATTGTTCAGCATTATCCACAGCGTAGTTTCTGAAGCATCAATGCCACAAGTCCTACGGATTTCATTGATGCTGATTGTGCTATTCGATGCTGTGTGCAAAATTGTTTTTTTTTTTCGTGTTCATTTAACTTGCCAAGTCGTCTACTACTCTTATTTATACCATATTCTTCCGGAAGACGCAGGAAATTCATAATAATCTTCCTGGAGCGTTCGAAAATATTGGCAATCTGCTTCATCGTGTAACCGGTAGTTGACAGTGCTTTTATTTGACCTCGTTCATGTAGACTTAGCTTAGGAGCACGAACCATTGTTATCATAGTCCACGCATAATGAATTTACGCCTTTTTGGTTAAATAACGCCAAAATATGTGAAGTGTTTATTAATCTCTGAACGGGAAAAAGAGTGGTTTTGAAAAAAATTAACATAGAAACTGTAATTTTTCATGAAAAAATATGAAATTTAAACTGGAGGTGTTCAAGGCTATGTCTCACCTCAAGAAAATTTGATCAATCTGGTGACTGAGAACAGAAAAAGAACGAAAAAACCAACTGGGCTATCATTTTTAAGTGTACTGTATTTATACTTTTGAGAGCAATAAATAATTTATGACGCATTTATATTAATTGAATTTCTACTGTCTCTTCTAGAACAAATAAAACAATGAAATTGGTTCAACTATGTGAAAAGGCTTATATATTAGTATTTTAAGTAGGATTTCAATGAAAAGCAGTTAATATATAGAGAATTCGAGAATATGAAAACAGCACATTTTAAAATGTTTACTTGCATAGGTCTCCAGCGTATTCATAATACCTTATACTGCCTTTCTCCTGGTGCTTCCTGGTGTTCGGCAAAAGAGACTTACTACACTCATTGTCTTCACGATTACTACATTTGTCGGAGCTATTTTGGCAGGTATTACTCTTGTTTGTAGAAAAATAAATATCAAGAAATGTATTCTTACATTCAGATCTTTTTAAATGTGTACTAAAGACTTTAAAAAAGTAATCTAATTATAGTTTCAACTTTGGGTTAAAATGAATTTTAAAATTGTTTGTATGTAAAATAGAGTAAACCAAAAAGACGGAATTTAAGAATATTGAAACTTTCTTCAAACTTAACAGGAATTTCTGCTCGAAAATGCATCTAAAAGCTTATGTATTTGCGTTTTCTAGCATCTTGACTTCATTATCATTTGTGAAAATAGAAAAGCACAATTATTGATTTCATGGAGGCACTCGTTTTCATGTTTCTCCATACGTATTTGGATGCATTTGTCTTAGTCTTCTACTGCTCTAATATCTGGAAGTAGTTTTTGTTATCCTGGTAAAACTTTACATCACATTTTATTCTCAAAATTTTTTTTCATCCTAATTATACGTGTTTCCCTTTGCTGCAACACTAGATTATTTAATTGAATCCAGAGTACAATCTTTTACACAGATCTGGTGTTATTTCGTTTCATACTTCAAGTTTTTTTGAAATCATCCATAGGGATAAACTTATTTTCAGAATACACGTGCAATTTAAACCATGACATAATCTGTAATCACAGATATTTAAACTAAATGAATTCTGACTTAGGATTATGAATTGAGAGACTGAAAATATTCGACAGTTTCTTGAGTTGTGTGGAATAAGATAGAATCCTTTGAAAAAATAAGAAAAATAGGATACAAGGGTCTGCATCTGGGAAGAATACAATTTATAGATATGGACACTTACGATTGTGATACATTTAAATACCATGTTAAAATTTTTACCATTACGTAACAAAGACCATTTCAATTGTTAAAGCAGAGGAAAATCGAGATAGGCACGCTTGAATCAGTGGAAAAACGAAAACAGATACCTTCATAAAATAGAAAATTGTGCCTTTTTTTCCCGGAGATGTTCATGCAGCAAAAATGCTAGAAACGTCGCGTAAACAACGCTTCAAATACGTTTTTAAACAGCAATATTTGTTAAGTTTGAAGAAAGCTATGATACTCTTAAAATTAGTCCATTTTTTTGATTCATCCTGGATATCTTTCAAAATATTAATTAATAATTGCAGCCTCTCTTTACTATCCGGGTTGGGTAGGCGGATCAGCTTGCATAGTATCACAGTTCAGGTAAGTAGACAACACACCCACCCATCTTTATTCTTTTTGTTGCATTCTTTTTCTCGTTTTTTTATATAATATTTACTTTTTTCAACTTATTCTAATTCAATCCCAACCTTTTTTATTTTAGAGCACATATCGCTGAAAGAATACGCGCGCGAGTCGGCGTCGACGTAGGGTTACGCAATATCAATATCACTCTCAGGTGTACGTTATCCCCCTTCATGACAATTCACAGTATTATCACTTGTAACGGTTGCTTAACAATATTTTAATGTGTGTAACTATCGGAATCGAACCTTTGTTTTTCTATTTTTTCAGTTGAAGAGATTTTTGGTGAATTTGGTTCCAACACTTCCGGCAACTCTATGAATCGACTGTTCTACAACGAACAGTTTGATATTTCTGGTGGTGAGTACCAAAGGAAAATTAGATTAAATTATTCTTGAAAGTTATACACGAGATAAATATTAAATAGAGACGCGATTTTCTACAGTGTCATCAATGGCAGAAGCTCTCCGATCAGCCTACTTTCACGGATTACCGTACCCTATCTTATCAGTCTTAGAATATTTCTCTCTGAATCAAGACGCTTTTGATTGGGGAAGACATTACCGAACAGCTGGTCATTATACACATGCAGCAGTATGGTAAACAAATATAAATAAACATTACAATAAACGAACATTACAATAAACATCTAAATGAAGAACGGAACTATAGGGACATTTTTAGTTTTGCACTTGCCTGTTGGAGTCTTACAGTTGTCTTCCTTTTTTTTGTTCCCCATCATTTCGGTAAAGTGAGTTTTGATAGTCAACATACATTGCTACTATTAATTAGCTTAAATTCATTGTAAATATTTAATCTACAAATTTACTTTTGTATTTATATTTAATGAACTTCTTCCCATTTCTAAATTTTGTTGCTTTTAGGAATTATATCGGATCTTTCCCAATGATTTTCAATGCTTGTAATGTTTAGGGAATGCTCTCAACCGGCTTATCAGCACTTTTTGGTTGTCTTCTTTACCTATTAATGTCACCATGCAAACTACGCATAGGTTTCGTCGGTACAGACGGGGAGAGAATGCACATGGATATGAGTTTCCGATGGGCATTTTATCTTGTCTTTATAGTCGGTCAGCATAGTAATCCCTTTATTTTCCTTTTCTTTAATCTAGTCGTTTGATTACGAGTTTCGTGTTAATAGGCACTATAAAAATTTCTTCTGTCCTTGATACATATTACTTCTTAGATTACCACTAATTTATAGGCCTTCTCGCATTGTTCTTCGGGCTTCTTCTAATCTTGTTGCAGCACTATAGGTTTTATACTTTATCAACATTTTTGGACGCTACTCTTGACGAGACAGTAGGACCAAAACGAAGAGGTGGACAAGAAGATAGTCCTCTCAAGAGCTTTCCAAATAATCTCGAAGTATGCATATTATTTTTTGTTACAATAGGGAGACACATAAGAGCATAGTATTAGCCATATTGTTAGTGTTTTACTTTACTACCTGCATGACCATTTATCTGATTTTCGACTGCAGCAATGGCATTAACGATTTTCCAGTATATGTACGGTTCAGATTCTCTTGAGTCAAATTAAGTTTTAGTATTACCAAGGGCTTCATATCCAAAATTTTATGGGATGCAAAGTTGATTAATCAATAACTCTATGTGATCGCACAGTCACATTTTTTAACAATTATTTCAAGTTCATGATTGAATCCAGTCTTTGGAACTGTCTACGAAATATTAATTTTAAAAATAGTAAGTTAAACCTCTAAAATATAGACAGTACAAATTTTTGAGATGATAATTTTTCAGGAAAAATTATAATAGCTCATATTTCCAAGATATGCATATTCCAATCTAAAATATTACATATATATAATATTGACTCACTTAAGTCATTTCCTTTTAAATTATTCCATACTACCAAATAGTTACTGACTGATTACAATAATTAAAAATCGACTTAATACTAGATTTATCAAAGAAAGTATGCACACATATACAAAATATATTATTTAATATGTATTTGGCAACTCTCTTGAGTGCATGGAAGCTGTGCAATACGAAAGTAGCAAGTTGATAAGTTTAACCAGAAAGTCATCAGAGAAGTTGTTGGCCTTTTAAAATGTGAAAACATTTCTGATGTAGTGGCTGTTTTTAATGTTTTAAAACACCTTCCTAGCTTCTTTCATAGGTCTTTATTGAATTCAAGTCCGGGTTCTGTGGTGTCTATTCTAAAAGTGTTACTTTTTTCTCCTTCTATTATCTTGTTGACAACGACATTAATCAGGCATTTCATTATTGTAATATATAGCATGATCTAGAGTGGGAAGCTGATATTTAAAATCAAATTTATTACCTGTAGGGTTAACAACACATAAAATAATCAGTTCTTATCAATAGATGCTTTGATTCGTCGTACTCCTTTTCAGCCACAAATCTTTCTGTAAATAGCTTGTTAAATTAACATAAACAATAATGCAATGCAAGACAGAAAACTAGAAAAAACAAAATGGGAGTATTGTCGAAAAATATTTTATTGCCTAAAAACAAATAAACAATGGCGTGACTAGTTCCAGAAAGTACTTTTATATCCGAGATTTTTACCTACACTTATTACTTTTATGTCCGCATTACATAAATTTTAATAAAATTTATCATACAAATTTTAATCAGAAATTGTTCATATTTTAACGTTAATATATGTAGGTGCGTTTGATGCTATTGCAGGTAATGAGGCAGTGTAAACCATCACGAACTGGATCAACTATTAGTGAGAAGAAAAGTGGAGGTTCAAGTGGTTTCCAATCAAGAAGTAGTTATTCAGAGTCGTTGAGGTTAGAAATAACATTATAGTATGCCATAATATGATATATAAAAACAATGAAAAACGTAATCAGAAATTAGTTGAGGAACACTTCTACTTATTATAATAATATAATCTAGAAGTCATTCCTCGTTTGAATCTATGCATGACGTCTCCGAGCTTGAACGTTCACCCTCTAACCTAACGATTAGAGAGGAACGGTGTCCAAATACCAGGAAAATGATCCTACATGTGGAGCATTTTTAACAATAATCTACAATTTCTAAAAGGGTTCTAGGATATTAGATCATATGTTTCACTAATTACAGTTCCGATTTCCAAATTTTATGTTTATTCAATTCATACAATGTATTTTGTACGAGTGTATATTACATATATATCTGTATTTAATTCTATGTTGTAAGAGTTTGTTTGTGCAGCATTAATTGTTCAAATAGTGTCATATTCACTCAGTCTTCCATATCTTACAATCTGTCCTTCTTTTCTCCGTTTATGTGGCCATTTCCTCATGATGTCCCTCGGGTGATTTTGTAAATATGAATCATACTGCTCAATTTATCGTATAATAATGCTCTTGTCATGATATCACAACCTCTTATAGGTTTGAATAATTTCTTAGACCATCTTGTTGACTGCGTTTATTACCACTCTTTTTAAGAAGAATTTATTACGCAGACGGTGAGAGAGACCATCTTTTCCTGGTAGTTCCTTCTCGTCTTTCCATAGTTGTTATATTCATATGTGGTTCAATGATCTTTCCTCATATACTTTAATCTTTTTGTAGCAGTTTTTACTATACATGAATGGCTCTAAGCCCTACACCATAACCTTTTAGTTGTATTGGTATACAGACGGGTAGTTATGCAATGAAACTTCAAATGAAATAAATTCTAACCTCCAATTTGTGCACGTGATGAATTCATATAAAAACTAAGGAAATATATCTAAATACCACTAGTAAGTATATTCATAGATACTATTATCATGTTTGTTTAGATCCATTAAAAGGATATAAAATGTATCTTATCCAATTTCAACTTAAGTATAGTGGCACACAGGATTACTGGAAATAAGATGCACCGAGTGTCGCAAGTGTACTATCGATTGTGACGTGCTTCTAAATGATCTATTTTGTATTCTAATTGCAGATTCGGATTAAACATCAAATTGTCGTTTTTTTCAATATAATTTCCTTAGTTCTATGCAAAGTTTACTTTTGATGAAAAAGAGAATATTTCAGATTTAAGGGATTATTGTGAGAATATAAATAGTCCACAAAAGGAGTAAAGCATTAAAAAATATGGATACTATTTTCTAGGTTCTAAAATTATCTATTCGTTATATTCCATTAATATATAGATGTCACCTTAGATACCTCTTTCACTTAAGGTATCCAAAATTAGGAAGGATACTACCCCAACCCTTAACGGGTATAGGGTAGTATTCCCTCCAAAAGACCATATCCTACCTTCCCTATCCGGAACGTAGTTCTGGTCGTGTCCAGCCACTCGTAGTGTGTGGCTTTCGAAGGGCTTTTGAAGCCCAAAGGAACTAGAAAATTCAAATACATGAAAATGGAGAGTAGGAATAAGATGACAGCTGGTAGCAGATCATCGGCAAAGTAACTGCCACTGATCTTCTTCTATCGTTCCTCGATTGTTACTGAAAAGTCCTGTGATGGCCTTGTGGTGTAGATCATACGAAGTGGCAAAAGCAGGGCAGGATCGGTTCCGCTCCAGTGCCAAGAGGCGTTCTCCGTTTCTGCTTCCTACTTATTGCCAACCTTGTCCGATGGATAACTGTTCAACAGTTGTCATCCAAAGTAATAAGCTGTTTGTTAGAGAGGGATAGTTGGTTAAATATACGAAGTGTTTCAGTTAACAGGTAAAGAAATTCCCTCACATAAGAACAGTCTTTCTGTGACGAGTGCAAAACGATAGCCTAAGAACGCAGAAATAATGTAGTTTCTTCGGTCGACATACATAGCTTACTCTATCCGTTTATATACAAAGATGTATAAAAATACATATAGCACTAATCATTTACGCCAAACATCGGGTGCTGTCGTGGCCTAGTGGTAGTCGTCGGCGCGTAAGGTGGAGTGGTCACGGTACCGATCCCGCCCTGTCCATTTTTGATCTTCTCAGCTAATAGGTAATAGCTGACTATTTATTGCGTGTGTGACAACCAGGGTGAGGTACGGAATAGGCTTAGGTGGGGGTTTCGGCTATTCGTGAAACAAACCGCAGACGACCGAGCAAATGGTAAGTTTCGATGCACTTGGACGGTAAGTTTGGAAGTCTCCGAGGAAAGTAAGTTTATCGGTGAGTTCTTCTCTCTATTTTTCAGGGCTTTCTTGAGCCGGGGCTTTGCCTTAGTGCTCTTTTCCCACCTCCCCTTCGGGAGGAGATGTGGGATAATTTTGGACGCTTCTGAAGCGTTTGGCACTTAGGTGCTGAACTGCTTCAGGAGCTTTTTGGCACTTAGGTGCTGAACTGCTTTAGGAGCTTTTTGGCACTTAGGTGCTGAACTGCTTTAGGAGCTTTTTGGCACCTAGGTGCCATTTGACCCTAACGGGTCACGCTGAAAAACATTGAAAAGGCGAATCTATGCCCAATTTTTTATCTCTGCGTCTCTTATCTCTCCACAATAAAAACCAACCCGCGTAAGGTACGGAAACCGAAAAGTGTATATGTATTTGAATTTGCTAGTTCCTTTGGGCTTCAAAAGCCCTTCGAAAGCCACTCACAAAGAGTGGCTGGATACGACCAGAACTACCTTCCGGAAAGGGAAGGTAGGATATGGTCTTTTGGAGGGAATACTACCCTATACCCGTTAAGGGTTGGGGTAGTATCCTTCCTAATTTTGGAGACCTTAGCCTAGAGGTAGCTAAGGTTCTATCTATATATCAATTGATATAACTGATTAGTTTACTTTAGAATGTTGAAAAATTTGGCATGACCTCCCTTATTTCTTAATGTTTGGCACTTATGTGCCAAAAAGCTCCTGAAGCAGTTCAGCACCTAAGTGCCAAACGCTTCAGAAGCGTCCAAAATTATCCCACATCTCCTCCCGAAGGGGAGGTGGGAAAAGAGCACTGAGGCAAAGCCCCGGCTCAAGAAAGCCCTGAAAAATAGAGAGAAGAACTCACCGATAAACTTACTTTCCTCGGAGACTTCCAAACTTACCGTCCAAGTGCATCGAAACTTACCATTTGCTCGGTCGTCTGCGGTTTGTTTCACGAATAGCCGAAACCCCCACCTAAGCCTATTCCGTACCTCACCCTGGTTGTCACACACGCAATAAATAGTCAGCTATTACCTATTAGCTGAGAAGATCAAAAATGGACAGGGCGGGATCGGTACCGTGACCACTCCACCTTACGCGCCGACGACTACCACTAGGCCACGACAGCACCCGATGTTTGGCGTAAATGATTAGTGCTATATGTATTTTTATACATCTTTGTATATAAACGGATAGAGTAAGCTATGTATGTCGACCGAAGAAACTACATTATTTCTGCGTTCTTAGGCTATCGTTTTGCACTCGTCACAGAAAGACTGTTCTTATGTGAGGGAATTTCTTTACCTGTTAACTGAAACACTTCGTATATTTAACCAACTATCCCTCTCTAACAAACAGCTTATTACTTTGGATGACAACTGTTGAACAGTTATCCATCGGACAAGGTTGGCAATAAGTAGGAAGCAGAAACGGAGAACGCCTCTTGGCACTGGAGCGGAACCGATCCTGCCCTGCTTTTGCCACTTCGTATGATCTACACCACAAGGCCATCACAGGACTTTTCAGTAACAATCGAGGAACGATAGAAGAAGATCAGTGGCAGTTACTTTGCCGATGATCTGCTACCAGCTGTCATCTTATTCCTACTCTCCATTTTCATGTATTTGAATTTTCTAGTTCCTTTGGGCTTCAAAAGCCCTTCGAAAGCCACACACTACGAGTGGCTGGACACGACCAGAACTACGTTCCGGATAGGGAAGGTAGGATATGGTCTTTTGGAGGGAATACTACCCTATACCCGTTAAGGGTTGGGGTAGTATCCTTCCTAATTTTGGATACCTTAAGTGAAAGAGGTATCTAAGGTGACATCTATATATTAATGGAATATAACGAATAGATAATTTTAGAACCTAGAAAATAGTATCCATATTTTTTAATGCTTTACTCCTTTTGTGGACTATTTATATTCTCACAATAATCCCTTAAATCTGAAATATTCTCTTTTTCATCAAAAGTAAACTTTGCATAGAACTAAGGAAATTATATTGAAAAAAACGACAATTTGATGTTTAATCCGAATCTGCAATTAGAATACAAAATAGATCATTTAGAAGCACGTCACAATCGATAGTACACTTGCGACACTCGGTGCATCTTATTTCCAGTAATCCTGTGTGCCACTGTATAACATGTATGGAATAGCAGGTATATCACTCACTATAAATCAGGGCTGTTCTACTAAATTCAGTTTAATAGTTTTTTATTGATTCAATTAGCGCCCATTCCTATTCCATTTATAATGAGTAACTTGTTTTTGCATTTGTGCTGAATAGTGATTGACTAAAATGTGCTATTGCTTCCCATCCCTGCTGTGTCAAAACCAAACTTCTACTGGTTTTGCTGGTATAGATCATCAGCATACCTCACGTTATAGTTCGCAAAGCTTCAAGACACAAATCACATTAGAAGTTCTACTGTTGCTCCGCTACAAATAAGCAAAAATCCTAAAGAGAATTCAAACACTGAACTTGAATAAAGAGTGAACACATGATTCAATGCAGGAAAAAACAGTTAGTGATGTACAAAATAACAATTATTTTGATTTTAATGTAATCTACTGTCATTTTGTGAAAAAGGCACTAGAAAAATTCACAAGATAATTTAATTAATGTATGGTGAAATATAATTCATTGATTTCAGGTAATCAAGTATTTCCCACCACAATTTTATCTCGCCAAAGTGTTCTTCAAAGTTTAGATATGAGGGTTCCACTAATGACTAAACTTAATCTAACAATGCGTTATTAATAGAACCTTAAGTACACCTGATAAATGTACTCATTTTATGTAATTTAACTTAAATTTTCCCATTTTGTTATTCTATTCGACAATTACTTGGCATTGTCAAAATCACTATTTCGTTGCCCTTATATACAGGGTGCGCCAAAAGTTCTGTTACAAATTTCAAGTGCAGATAAATTAGCATATATGACGTAGCATTTCGCTATGCAAATGCAGATGTGTTACTTAAAGCTTCCTTGAACCGTGTTTCAAATTTCATTCAATTCTCTCGTCTTTGAACTGTTATATAATGTCGAAAGATCTACGCACCACAATCATCCACTTGAACGAGCTAGGAGAGAAACATATCGCGATTGCTAAGAAGCTCTGTGTCACAAGAATGACTGTTCACCGGACCGTCAAACGATACCAAGAGCTTGGTACAGTAGAGGACCATCCTAGGAGTGGAAGACCTAGGTCCGTGAACACTTCTCGCATTCGTAAAATGGTCAAGAAGAAGATCCTCCGAGATAACAAGAGATCGATGAGGAAGATGGCTTCTGACCTAAATATCAGTCCAACATCAATGAGGAGAATCGTCAAAGATGAACTGGGGTTTTACCCATACAAGATCCGTCGAGCCCATATGTTGACGGAGAAAATGAAGGTCAACCGTTACGAAAAAGCAACAAAACTCCTAAGCATCATTCAGCAGGGCCGCGCCTCGAACGTGCTCTTCACTGATGAGAAAATTTTCACTGTCAACTCGACATGCAATGGTCAGAACAGCAGGCAACTTCTTCAATGTGGCCACCAGAGGTCTGAGAAAGCATCCGTAAATAGTAGAAGTCATTTTCCATCATCTGTCATGGTTTGGGCCGGTATAACGGCATCAGGTAAAACTCCGTTGGTATTTGTTGAGAAAAATGTCAAAATTAATTCTAAATACTACCAAAACAAAATTTTAATGAAGGTAGTGGTTCCCTGGGCCTCAAAACACTTCGGATCACAGAATTGGACATTTCAACAGGACTGGGCACCCGCTCATGGAGCCAAAACAACTGTTGAGCTCTGCCGGGAGCAGTTTCTAGATTTTTGGGGCAAAGACATTTGGCCGTCAAACTCGCCTGATTTGAATCCGATGGACTTTGCAATATGGTCAATCTTGGAAAATAAGTTGAGTAGAACATCCTATAACAATTTGGACTTTCATAAGGTGCCCTTAGTCAAATCTTGGGACGAAATTAGCCAAGAGGAGCTGCGGCCCGTCGTGGGTAATTTCGAGACGCGTCTACGAGCTTGTGTGACCGCAAAAGAAGGCAATTTTGAATTCCAATTGAACTAAATTATTGTTTACTATCTTATGTATGTCTAGATAAATTTTCGCTTCGAAAGCTGTTTTTATTTATGAAATTATGCGCCTTGACATCCATATCAGAACTTTTGGCGCACCCTGTATATATATATATATATATAGAAATATTCTTCTCTTAAACTAGTTTATTTAACATAATTAAAACGAATTTCCAGATTGTCTACGAGCTTCCACTTTGCTCAAAACTCTTCATATATCCCATTTCTTAACTGCACATAAGACGTATTTTGATAGTAACACTAAGATTGTTTCATTTAAATGATGTACGTTAATGTCACGCGCTATTAGCATACTTATTCCTTCATTGATTCATATGCAGAATATAAATCTGAACACATAGGAGCATTACCTTTGTTGAAAGGTAACTTTATCGAATGTAAAGTTTATTCTTAACAAAGCTAATATTACAAATGCTTTACTGTTAACAAGATGGTTCTCATCATATAATTTCGTTGTACACCTTAAAAAATTTGTATACGATGATTCTCTCTGTCACTTGCAACGACAACGCCATCGGAAACACAAAGAGCTTCTACCCCTTTTAGTTGACCAGCACCACCTCCCCATGAACCAAAAGTAGAAATAAATTCTCCATCGGAGGAAAATACCTGGAAAACGCTAATTAATTAATTTTTAAAAAAGAGTTCAATTCTATTAGAATACCTGAATGCGATTGTTTCCTGAATCAGCCACTAGCACATTTCCCTATAAATAAATTATTTGGATAATTAAATTATATATCACCTTTTAAATAAAGAATATGCACATTTGGGAAACTAACCTGCATATCAATAGCAATTCCACGAGGAAACTTGAACTGTCCACCATGAAATCCTTCTGTACCAAAGGAAAACAAATGAAGGCCTTGACTATCAAATACCGAAATTCGGTGATTAGAAGAATCGGACACGTAAATCTATAAAGAAAACTACTGCTTGATTTTTCTTTAAAAACTGTTTGGAATGCATAGAATCTAAACTATAATATGACCTTTCACTTATCTATGTGACCTTAATGGTGGAAAAATAAATGTTTTAAGTTGACCATATCAATTTTGAAGTTTAAAATAGCGTTATAATATAATAAGATATTGGAATAGGGTTAGAGAAGACAGAAAATGGAGATTTAGTATTTCAATACGATAAAATAATGCTATTTGAAATATAATAATTAAGAAACAAAAGATGGAAAAATTTCAAGATTTTTGATTAGGCTTTACTCTGAAATCTTAGATCATAAACTCATAATCGTTTACTCCCTTTAAGTGCATGAAATATCCTTTGAATAAATTATATTTATATGCCTAAATGATCTAAATAAATTCTGAAAATAAAGCACTTGGTTTATAGTGGTACCTGCTAATTATCTAATTTCGTGCCTATTTAAGACAATATCTTGCCTGATGCTTTTGTTTATTCACAGACACAAAGAGCGGGTTATGTAACTGTCCTGGTCCATGACCTATTGCTCCAAATTTACCCACGAATTGTCCATTTTTGTCAAACATCTGAACCCGATGGTTATCCTTAAAAAAAAAAAATACCATAGAGTGACAAGAAGAGAAAGACTGATTACCTTGTCTGCTACATAAATGATTCCAAGATCATCGACAGCCACTCCCCACGGGTTGTTGAATTTTCCGTTACCTTGTCCATGACCACCAAAAGTACTAATGAAATTTCCATCTAAGTCAAACAGACAAACTCTGTGATTATATCGATCCGAAACAATTAGTCGTTGTTTTGCAGTAGCGATTCCAGCTGCTGAATCTAATTGTCCATGACCGGCACCATAACCTCCAAATTGACGTAGGAATTTCCCTTCTTTATCAAAAATGCAAACACGATGATTGCTGGAATCACAGACAGCAAGAAGTCCGCCATGCAGCGAACAAACACCACGCGGCCAATTCAGTTCGCCGTCTTTTGCACCTTTTCGACCAAAGATAGCCCGAGGACGACCTCGTGCCCGCCATTCCCCGGCATCACGCGATGCTGAGCGGCGTAACATGCGCCGTTCTTCCTCCGTACTCGTTGAACTATCTAAACGGGAACTTCTCTCTTGAAGCAATTGTTGCACCCTCTGTGAACAGAATGTCGCTGCCAGGTCGGGGTTAGTTCGCGAGCGCTGGAAGCGTTGACGCCGTCTGGCGAGCCAAGCGGGAACAGGCATGTCTGGCTCACCTGCGAAGTGTGTAACAGGAATTGGAACTACAGCTTCTTCATCACGCGACATACTTGCTGCACGACACACAATACGTATCCGCTGTCTTGGCCGTGCCTCCTCACCATCTGATTCATCGCTCGACGCTGCACGTGATGCAGCCTGCCGTTCAGCATGGGCTCTTCGTATGTTATCAACTTTCTCATTCAAAGAATCATCGTTATTTGACACTTGTCGCGGAAGGGGTGGCTTACGTGCAGTGATTTTTATTTCTTCTTTTTCTTCATTTTTTGCGTAGTCGATATTCCTTACAACAGAATTAGGATTAACGGGTTTAGGAGACTTAGATACAAGGTTGCCCTCAGCTTTTGGGATAGATCTCTCTGGACGTGGAAGGGAAAGCAGAGGCAAGACTACTTTATCCATTCGCTCCTCTTTTTTCGGTGTTTCCCGTGACACCTGAATAATATAGTTAGTAATATAATAACTACAAGAATAATTCTTAATTGAAAAAATTCCTGGCAATATAGTTTATACTAGTCCTTACTTCTTTCATAGGTTGGGGTTCCAGGAGAGGGGTAGCATTAAATGATGATCCTTCAGGAGGTTTCGACCAAGGACTCCGACCAGGGATTGAACGCTCCACTTCGGAAACTGCACTTCCTCGCAAACGATTCCATGCTTCTTCTTCTAACTGTTGTCGCCGGCGATATCGAAGTGAACCTTCGTCCAACTCGCGGTCACGATAACTATATATAATATTATTCCCATGTTTAAATAAAATCCACTAGAAAATACTTAACTAGATCCAATGGGAATATTCAAAGTGAATCAAAAGCTTTGAAACCTCAGTCTAGACGATGGTCTGTCTCTATCGTTAGCTCGAACGTCTTCTACACGCGTACGGTAGTGATCACTCTCGAGAGGAAGACGAAATGGACGAGGAAGATATGACTGCTCAAGAGGTAGATACCTATTAAAGAAGGAAAAATACTAAACAAAGAAAATTGGTAATTTTTTCGTTAAGTAAAAGCAGAAGAATATGTTACTTGGATATCACAGCAAAATATATTTGCAGATTAGCATTATTACTTATAAGTAATAACATTTAATTTTTAAAAATAGCTGTAAATCACCGTCCTGCGAACTGGGGCATAAGAACGCACAGCTCGCCACATGTAGTAATAGCCTGAGGTAGCTTTGCAGCATCCTCCCCCGCAGAAAAGCGTAGTTTCCTATTGAACAACTCGTCCGCATCTGGCTGGAGAATAAATTATGTGAAAAAAATGACACATCGTAATTGATAAGTGTACTAACTTGAAAATTACGAAGATACTCAAGGCCTTCTGAGAAAGTATTTTTGAGACGAACAAGTTCGTTATCATCCAAAGCACATTCGCCCTAAATGAATATGTTGCATAAGAATTATAGCTATTAAACCAAATAAATAAAAATGAAGTGAAAAATACATAGAATATGATAAAACTAAATTAAATACACCTTTATTGCAGCGTCAAGACGAGCAACAGCTTCACTCATATTTGATGATTCAATTTCGAGTACGTCTCTTAAATTACTCATTAGCCGACTTTCAGTTGCTTGAAATGTGTCAATTTCAGTCAGAAAAGCATCTTCTCGTTTTTTGAGATCACGCTGATATCTAAAACATGGCACTTCATCCTCTCATGTTAGTATTTGGATATAAAAATAATGAAAAGTGTATAGTATTATATTATTCTGAATATTATACCAATATAAATATATAACCCATGACTTCAATTTTAAATTATTGATTAGGTCAAGCAATACTGTAATAAACAAAGAATAATACAAGCCTGTGGAAGTATTCCCTAACTTCGCCCTTCGTTGTTTCACAGTTGAGAGCAAGAAGTTCAAGACCTTTAGAGAGGCCATCGGAAGCTTCAGTTATGCGGTTTGACAGACGACGCACCTATAATAATAGCAATTTTATACAATTAGATTAGGTGTAATAATTGCACATTTAATTGGTTAAAAAAATAGGAAGCCAACTTGGTTCAAAAGACGAGACATATCCCTCTTCAACATTTCCATGTGTGTTTGTCTACAATCTCTACATGCTTTCCTGTCGCAGTGAGCACAAGATTCGCACTCTGCTTTTTCGTCACATATCTTGCATCTCTCGAGATTATATCTGGATATATAATCAAAAAATATATAATTTCAATCATTTCATTAGTATAAGAATACAATGTAATAAAAGAATATGATTTATTGGAATATAATCCCTTATGTAGATGCTATTGGTGACTCTTTAAGATGCATGACTACAGATATGCATGTGGTACTATTGTTTTAAACACGTGATATCATCACAGCAATAAAAACAGCTTTGTCTTGGATTTTTTTTTGCTTATGACACTTCAAAAATGATAAGTATTATGCCTTAACTATTATTAAATCTTATCTAATTATTAACCTTCTAACTTAAATAATATCGTCAAATTATCTAGTTATTAATCGATATTTAGTCACTTTTCACATACACAAAGAAACCTGGAAATAATAGAATCAATAAAGAAATTTTCTAATAGTTCACTATTTTACGAATGCTAAGCCTCATTTCCCTGAACATTTCTCTTCAAATGATATCCGATTCGATTAGATCAATCCCCGTTCGTTTGTTACACTCGGCGCTGAGAGTCAATACAAACCCATTGAGACTCATTCTTCGAAATCTCCGAAGAATCAGTGGAATATCACAGTTGAAGCTATATTTCCCATAAAGTACTAGACAATAAAAACATTGAGTAGACAGTATTTTTAGATAAACAATACAAATAGCCTTTGTAGGAACTACAAAGTGTTACTATAGTTGAATTCATGGTTAGTAAAAAAAACATGTCAAGCGGAAATGAAAGTGACAGACAAGGATTAGATTAAATTAATGATAATATAAAAGGTAGCAGCTAGCGGAAAGATGTGCAAAATAAACGGGTTAGTATATAATTGGACATACATAAGTTAAGAATCTATAAATAAATAAAAGAAAACTAGATACAGGGATAAATTGCCTGTGAATATATTCTTCTATTTCAGCAGCTGAATCGGGCGTAGCTTGTAAATGAATTTCTAGAAAACCCGTGAGAGTATAGTTTGGCTGTAAAAGATATATATATATAATCACATAGCTATATCCTGAACATGAGCGACGAATATTTATTATAATTAAATACGAAAGAAAATGTATGACACACCTGAAAAGACTTTACCCCATCATAGGGAATGTTGTGTTCAGCCCTACACTCAGGACACTTTAGAATCCTGTGGAGTGAATCAGCACAAGACTCCAAACAAGGATAACAGAATGTATGTTGGCATGGAAGGAGCTTAGGTTGTCTATAATTAATTCTTCAACACAGTGATTATGTAATTTGCTCTTAGTTTCCATAAACTTATAGAATGCATTAGATAAAAAACTATACTCTTGTAAGATCTACAGCTTTTGGATGCATCCAAAAAAAGTACACTACTAAGATTAGCGAAAATTTTGCCCACTTGTATCTATCGAGACATATAGGACACGTTAGCAACTGCTCAATCTTCTCCAATGGATTCACAAACTCAGGTGGACGATGAATAGGTGGTTGTGCCATCAGTTGCCGTACCTTCTCACGCGCTTCCGCCTCCTCCCTCGGATCCATTTGTACTGGGCACCCATCTTACACCCTCACCCCTGTGTGTGTGACCAACCCGCTTCTCTGACTCTACCCCAGCACAAACACCCTTTCTCATATATACCGAACTTCTCAAATAAAACATTAGAGCATAAACTATCATAAAATGGTAACTTATTACATAGTAATTGTAAAACCTTTTAAGAAATTAAATTGCATTCTGATTGATGAATAATTTATTTTACCGTTTGATTTAGCATCTCTATTAACTATAACTAAAAATATTATGTAACAAAAAAGAAAGTACAATGTTTCAAAATATATATTCAAACAATCAACATTACTGCGAAACTATATTTCTCATAAGAGTGGCTGACATTTTTTCAAGCCTCTTCACGTCCTGTAATTGGTTTGTGCTGAATTGTAAACATATCACATCGTCCGTCAGTTTGACAACAAGTTTCCCATCACGATGATTATATTTTGTAATAAACCTAAAATGATTACTATATTATGATATAAAGTAATATATCAATATAGTTATAAAACAGTCGATCTGCGCTCTTTAAATTGATCGCTATTAAAAAAAAGCATTTTTATGATTTTAATTGATATTAGTAGTACTCTAATACCAACTAACAAAATCAACAGTGTGAAACTATGACCTGCATTTTTCAGGATTAGCAGAGTGAAGGCGTTCAACAGCCTTTGCGAATTCGTCCCAATTGGTGAAATATGTCATATGATTCCAATTGTCTAAAGAGTAAGCAGTGCTGAGATCAAGATGACTAGTTTCTCAAATTAATTAAATTACTAGCATAGTAATACTGAATCCTCGTATCTTTGAATAATGGAAGAATGTCATATAGTAACAACACTAATATACTGAATAGTTTTGATTATTTGTATTTGATTGTCTGTTCTATCAGGATTTTAGAATTTTTCAAAATTATAATTAGATTATCATCACAAATAGTAAAAGAAACACAATAAAATCTTCTATATTAATCAACTGAAATTAAGTAACAACTAATGAAAGAAAGAGTAGTTAATTTAAGAAATATAAAAGCTTGCTTTGATAATAAACATCTTGTGAAATCACTTTAAATTATTCCAAGTTTAAGGTTTTATTGGTACAGGTGTCCTAGTAATTTATACTTAATTAGGAAATTAATTCGTCTTGTAAATCCCATGAAAATCAAGTTTCATAAGTTTTTATGTTGTTATACTATACTCTTACAAGGATTATGTTTACAATTACAACCATTCCCAGCAAAAATGTAGAAGAAAAACCCTAGGCAAATAAAATAAAATAGTGATAATTATTATTGTAATTTGGGGACCTTGTTGTTAATAGAAGATATATAATTTTGTAAATAAAGAAGTATGATAATAAGAACCTTAGCAACTAAAAATACTAGTTCTAAATAACATCAAAGCAACATTTCTTGGCAAAGTGCCAAATCAAAAAATCCACTTGGGGTCTTTTTTTATGAAGGCGGTAATTTACAGATTTTAAAGTTAACTACGTTAATGCACTCAAAAGTAGGTGGTAGTTAGCGTAGGTTTCAATGGGTTTTTTTTTACATTGATGTGAAGGTAAACTCTCTAATTATTTAATTTTTTAAATATATACGATGTGATATATAAACACATTATCAGAAATTGTCTGAAGTTTCTTTCAAATATAGACAATCTACGCTCTTACATAAAGCATCTTATTTCAATGTTTTCTTTTACTGATTTGACGTTTTTCGGAATTATTAATTACTAGTATTTATAGATTAGGTATCACATTACTATGCAATTAATGTTACTCTGAAGTGATATAGTGGTATTTGACCTCATAGAGGATGGCTGAAGTAATTCCTGTAAAAGTATATGTGCGCTCTCGACCATTCAGCATAAGAGAGAAGTCTGAAAACGCGCAAGAATGCCTACAGTTTTTTGTTGCTTCTAATCAGGTATACATTAAATTAATTCAAATTTAGTTGTAGTTTACACTCGGATTAATCAGAGAACTGTCTTTACGAAAATAATATTTTCCTTTATAGATTTCCTGTAATGGAAAATTGTTTACATTTGACAATGTTCTCGATCCTTTAACTCCACAGGACACTGTTTATGAAATCACATCTTCATCTCTGCTTGAGCAGTTTTTTAAAGGTAAAAGATAACATCGAGTTCTTTAAAGATACACTGAAAGTACCGTATATCAATACATTATTAATATAGGATTCAACTGCACGATATTGGCTTACGGTCAAACGGGGAGCGGCAAGACGTTTACTATGGGAACTGAAGAAACTACTGAAAGTATGACTAATGGAACAAGGGGAATAATTCCTCGATTAGTTGACACCATTTTTCGTCATATTGGTGAAACAGATTGTCCAGAGGCATATAAGGTCAAGATTTGTTATTATTATTATTTCTATGAATAGGATATACATAACCTTAATACTGTACAATTACTAATTTGTTCTTAAAGGTATCAGTTTCAATGCTTGAAATTTATGATGAAAAAATCCACGATCTTCTCTCTCCTGTTCGAGAACCACTACAAATTAGGGAGCAAGGAGGAGTTGTCTTTGTTTGTTTATTTCTTATATTTTCTAATTTTTATTGATAGTTAATTGAATCAAAACTATGTAACTTAAATAAATCTGTTGGGCTCATCTTAGTAGTACTCTAGGTTCAAGGACTGTCGAAGACTGATGTCAGTGACTTATCAGCTACAATGTTTCAATTGGAAAAAGGCTGTCAGCTGAGAAGTAAAGGAGAAACAGCAATGAATGCAAAAAGCAGCCGTTCCCATGCTATATTCACTATATGTTTAGAAAAACTAGCAGTTAACGAGGAGTAAGTTTGAATTTATATTTGAATTTTTTTGAATATATTACTTTTTTTCAAAAGAAATGTATATTTTACATTTTAGAGATAACTCATTCATGTCTAAATTACACCTCGTTGATCTAGCCGGATCTGAACGATTAAAAAAAACACAGGCGGAAGGAGATCGTATGAGGGAAGGAATTCGAATCAATGAAGGTCAGATATATCAAATTGAAAATGAATTTGGCAAATTTCAAATGTTGAAAAATGATCTACGTAGATTTGTATTTAGAATTTATTATATTAAGGATTATTAGCTCTGGGAAATGTTATATCAGCCTTATCGGAGCCGGCTGGAAATCGTCATATTCCATATAGAGATTCTAAGATCACTCGATTATTGCAAGGCACGTTAATCTATTTAAATTCTAGATTTTGCTTCCATCATCCTTTAAGCTCAAAAGGTTTGATTCATTTGCACAAATTTTTATAGATTCCTTAGGAGGGAACTCTTATACTGTTATGATTGCATGTGTTTCACCAGCAGATACAAATGCAGAGGAGACTTTAAGTACTCTAAGGTAATTAATGAATATTACTGCTGTTGTTAATTTTTGTCAAGCGCTGTATTGTTACAGATATGCAGATCGTGCTAAGAAGATTAAAAATAAACCAACAATGAATATAGATCCCGACCAGCTCATGATCAAGCAACTGAGAGACATGGTTTGATTTAGGAAAAATATTATTGGTTAGAAAATTAGTAATAATATATTTTGTTATAGGTGGCATCACTAAATCGAGAATTGGCAGAATATCGCGCAGGAATGGTTCCTACTTCTAAGACTAATAATGAAGTGTTGTAAGTTTTTAATGAGTTTTCTTCAGGTTGAATGATAATAATTAGTCAATACAGCTCTGCTGAGATTTCGAATCTAAAAGCTGAGCTTCTGGAGAGGGAAAATCATCTTATTCAAGCACAAGCGAAAGCTGCTGAAACACTTGTACAAAAGGTACATTTTAATAATATTAAGAGTAATCTACATTTATTAGGTTTTATAGTAAATTAGCTTCACATAAATACATTAAGACCTTACAGTGTAGTGAATATAATCCATTTAAAGTTTGTCGATTCTCCTTATTGATTTTAGACTAATATGTACATCAAAATTCACCATCGATTGCTTTTTATCTTGAATAAACTTGTTCTTGAACTTTTGGGAAGCAAGAAATGTTCATTGATGATTTAGTCTTCTCTTTATATGATGATACTATACTGTAAAAAGCTCTTGATAATGTTCATCTGTATTGTGAACAATTATTTTAGTGAAATATCTTAGTAGTTCCAACAATTTTCTGTGCTTCAAAGCTGATGGTAATGCGAAGAACTTTTTTTTATCACATAACAGTTCAAAGATGGTTTAAGCAATGTATTAACATTCTCATTACTTAAGTACTATATCAAATAATACATTAATTTAATACGTACTTTTGAAACATTTTATGTCTTCTATAGAACTGATTTTTTTTTTGAGAATAGTGTTATGCTCGTTAAAGTAAAATAATAACACTTGTTATACTATGAATTAGTCTTGTTTTTTCTTTGAAACTTATTTTTCTGGGATGAATTGTTTTAGGCTGGTTTATGTAGTCAACTTATTCGTCTAGAGGAGGAGCGAGATCGACTAAAATCGGCTATTGCGGAAACGTTAGGAATAATTAAGTTCGTTTATCTATCGTAGCTTAATTAAATGCTTATAAGAAATTCAATATTAGGGTTGTAAAGTATAGATGTTTAGAGATGCAGATTCTTCTGATGCTGCACACCTTTTAAGAAGAGTGACGGAGATACTGGATTTCAAATCAGATGTGAGGTCTAGATCCAGCAAGAAATGAGAGAAGTCAAATTCATCACTCTGATTAACTTATTGAAATTTCAGAGAATTTATCTTGCTTAATATTGGATTAATCTTAATTTAGGATATTATGGAGATTTCTCAGTGCACTATTCTACGTGATACAGATGGAGAGGCAGATCCTGATGAAGATGGTGAAATTGATGAAACTTATGGAATGAAGTAAGATAATAAATTATAAGGTAATAAGTAAGTATTTACTGAGTTACTTGTATTTATAGGTTCGTAGATATTCAAGCTAACTTGAATCGTGAATTAGAGGATGTTATGAAACAGATAAAAGCTAAAGAAGCAATTCTTGAACAGTCAACGGCTAATCAAAACAGTGTAGATATCATTCTCAGGAAAAACAAGGTTCAATTTATTGAATATTAGTAGCGCTATTTATAATTTATGATTACGTTTTTTTTTTAGCAAGAAATGTCAGATCTGCAACACCGTATCGACACTCTGCTCCTCGAAAAAACAAGACTAGAAGCTGAGATAAAGAAGATCTCAACGACTAACAAGTATATTTAGCTTAGTGACACGTGAATATTTTTATTCTTATGAAACCTAAAAATTTATTGGTTTATATTATAGGTTATCGGAGGAGAGAAGAAAAAAACTCCAAGATTTGGAAAAGCAACTATTACAGTATAAGAAACAGATGAGCGATATGAAAAGACTCGAGAAACAGAAGGCACAGAGTGAAGAAAGTATGAAGAATATGAGGAATGAAATAACTTCACTAAAGCAGGTAAAATTGAAAATTAATATGTGGTGAAATGAGTTTTTTCAAAATGTATTTGATGTTATTTAGGCTCGCGTGAGAATGATGAAACAGTCTCGGGAAGAGTCAGAAAAATACAGGCAATGGAAAAATAGAATGGACAGGCAACTTGTTCAACTCAAACAAAAAGTATATTATTTCAGAGAAAAATATCAATTTGAAGGTATTGTCACATATTTTATCTACAAAAAATTATTACAGGAAAGAAAACGAGAGTTTGAAGTTGCTAAAGAAAAGCAAAATTGTCACCAACAAATGGTCGTGTATAGGCAAAAGTATGAGGAAGCAAAAAGGTGCAACAAGAGGTTGCAGATACAAATGGCGCGAAGTAGTACTTTGAATGAAGAGAAGAATGGTGATGAAAAGGCTGCTGATCAGGCGAAGGTGCTCTAGTCTAATATATTTGCTGGAATATATTTTGAAACACAAAGTGTAGTTTCTAGTTATTCGTTGAAAGTGAGCTGGCTCTTATCGCTAGTTCCTACGAGGCTGAACAAATGTGCCAAGCTCTAAAAGAACAAAGAAGAGTGCTCAGTATGAAAATTACCAAGAGTAAGAAGAAGCGGAAGGCCATGGATGAGGAGCCGCCGAAAAAAGTATTTCATATGTTAATAAATTTAGGAAAGAAAAAGTTTAAATAACTGGGAGATGAATTTTTAATAGGCAGAGGAAAATATTTCCGTTACCATGTCTATTTATTTCGTTGTCAGCGTCGTGCTACTGATGAAGGTTCTATATACTCTATGGAGGATGACAGTGCTAAAGCTGATCTTGACAATGATATAGAGCGACTAGAAAAGGAACTGGATTTATGGTTAGATATACTGACATTAAATTTTTATTTAAAAACATTGAAGAGCTTGTTTTTACTCTTTTCAGTAATACAGAATTGAGCGCGCTGCAGAAAGGCTGTACATCGCTAGATGTTGATAGTAGAACTGATTATCGGTGGAAAGACGTACACACTGTGGCATATGCAAGGGCTACTTTGAAAGTTCTTTTTGATCAGGTATTCGAATTGTACTTTTAATATTTATGAACCCTTTGTTACGTACCCTCAGTATTCGAATTTACTGTTTGTTTCTAGAGTATAAATAAAGAAGCATAAGTGTATAGAAGATTTCCAGGCTGCTAATGATAGGAAATGTTTAATAGATCAAGAATTAGAAAACAAAACGTTAAAAGTCAAAATCAAAGAACTTGAAGTATCTACAAAACTCGAAAAAGTATGTTGTAATGATAATCCTATAATAGTTGATGTCATTTATATGAATTTTTGTTTATTCCAATTTCGTTTAGTCCAAATACGCAGATGAAATTGAAAAATATAAAGATAAAATGCGTAATCTAAGGAGGGCTTGTGATATTCAAAAGGCTGAATTCGAAACTAAGGTTTGTTAATTTTATTTACAACCAGAATTATTTGGCTTTTTTAAATTCTAAGGTTCTTTTTGTCAATTTTTCAGTATGCAAATGTAATTTCGATGTTAACAAATAATCAATCTATCGATTCATCAGTACTCCTGCAGCTTGAGGAAATACATAAAAATATAGTGAATATGGATGCTATCACTGAAGATGTAATGTCTTCTAAGGTGGGGTAACGTATTTGGGTATTCCCATATGTATTGCTATGCCAATAATCACCTTATAGACCCTCCGACAAAGTCGTCCTAAAGGTCTAACACGATCGCATTCGTCTTCTTGTATGGAAATTCTTTCGGAAGAAGATAGGAAGACTAGGGCTAGCAGGTCTAAAATTCGCTCACGATTCGGTGATGTGAGATTGATAGTTTAATAACCTAACCCGAAAATATAAACGTTTTTGTCTTATGAATACTATTATAGGTGAAGGATACAATTAGAGAAATTGATCCTGGTACCGAAGATGAGGAAAGCGTGATGGATGTTTCTTGTAATGTGAAGGCTAAAACGACTAAGAAGAAACCAATGTACGATTTATTAAGTTTTGTTTTTGAAATATATTTAACTGTATTTAGGCGTGATATTTCACCAATTCCTGATGCCACAATGATATCGGATGATATTCGATATAGTATTCCACCATCCAGTCGAAGAGAATCGATGTTGCTTATCAAACCAGCTCAAGCTGACAGTCAGGAAAAGGAGGTATTAATTAGTACGTTATCTCACTAGTAAAATAATTAATATAATAATGCATTTTAAATATAGTTTTATTAATCTTCATTGCTTCCAAAAAAGTATCTGTCCAAAGTTATTGAAGTGTTCTAGAACTTTAATGCAACTTATGTCATGGACTACGAAACGCCAGTGAACTCCAATCGGACAATAATAATATCTACTGACGACGCGGTATGTTTTTATTTTATTTTATAACTTCAAATTTTTGACGTCAGCTTTCAGGAATCGAAAGGAGAGATTATCGGTGTTGAACGAGCCACGCTCGTATCTGGCCTGAAGCCCCACATTAATCCTGATTTGGGGCCAATTTAGTTCTGCTTACGATATATTGTTTCAGACTAAATTGATTGCATTTTTTTTACAATTTTTTTAATGTTAGTGAAATTAGTTGTTAAAAGACCCCTTCGTTTCATATTTCTTTACTTATTTTATTTTTCTATTTTTCCTAGTAAGGTACTGTTTGTGTTATCATATTTGACAATATGCCGGCGTATTTTTCTTATTCTAGGCTTGGAGATAAAGAGATTGGTCTGATTACTTTAGGAGAATAGATGTATGGTAATTCCTACTTTATATAATTATGCTTCAAAACTAATCTTATTTTTTGCCGTTTGATGTTGCAGTTATGAAATCTGAAAAGATTTTTCCTCTACCCCACTGGGTTCCCAACGGTATTCTCAATGGATATTCAGAAATGGTATGGGATTTATATACTATAGAATTTCCCTATTTTTAGCAGTTTAACTCATAACTTATTAAAAATAAGTTTTCTGAAATTATCTAAATTACATATATCTGGAATAGGTGTTTATTTTGAAAAAAAAGTTGAATAAAACAAGTGAATTATATAATCAGATCTTTGTATCCATTGTCAGGGGATCATTGGACTTTTCGAATGGCAGGCTAATTTGCTAAATGAAGCGATAGACGGTAATTTGGTATACAGTGCTCCTACGAGTGCTGGGAAGAGCATAGTTGCTGAACTTATCGGTTTGTTCTAGGGAAGTTATTTGAATTCTTACTTATTATAAATTTTGTTACAGCTCTAAGAATGGCTATTAGTGGAAGAAAGATTATTTTTATTCTTCCTTATATTTCGGTTGCTAAGGAGAAACTTTTGTTTCTACAGGTTTGTTCAGTTTTACTTATTTAAATAAATTGTCAGAACTATTTATTTCGACTATGGCATTATGCGGAAACTTTGCTATACTATTTTTTCAAGAAGGGATCTCGTAATATTAAGGAATATCTGTTTTCATTGTTGTACACATTAAATTGTGTTTATTTTAATAATAACACGAATTTTTTCTATAACTGCCCTATGTTTCATTTATTTTGTATCCATTTCTGGGTTTTATTAATATGTGGTCTGTATTTGAAGCTTATTTGGAATGTCTGCATATATAAGAACATTAAAGCGTCTTTGGCGTCATGCAGACCTGGAAATCACTGGATTCATTGGTCATCAATCGACTCCTCCACATGAGTGGACGGCTGCCGTATGCACTATTGAAAAGGCAAACAGTCTGCTAAATCATGCCTTACTGGATGGTAATTTCCACCAAATAGGTGGGAGTTTAAAGAATACCATTCAATGTGGGGTACCTCCAGACTCCTTTGATTTTAGGTCTCATTATTATCGATGAGTTGCATATGGTTTTTGATTGTTCAAGAGGGACTACACTGGAGGGTATATGTACAAAGATAACCTACTGGAATCGAAAGTATTATATTTTTTTCCATTTCATTCTTGATTCTTAGATTAATTTTGTTTTTTCGCACCTCTTCAGAGTTTCGCGAGATCACGAAAAAATCATTCGTATCATTGGAATGAGTACTACTACCCAGAACATTCATGAAATTGGCAATTGGATCAACGCAAAGGTTTTCTCATTTCAGTAGTGATAATTACCTCTTTTAAAGTTTCATGATGGATTTTTTCATAATCGATGTTTTTATTGGTTATTGAGACTAGCATCTGCCCAGTAGAGCTTTGTGAATGGATTGGGTGTGATGGTGAATTGCTTGACATGAAGTCAGGTAAAGTTGTACGCCAAATAGATAGCCGATGTCAAATAGGAGAGAAAATTGACGACACTATAGGGTACTTCCATTTTCTTTTTTTTACTGCAATAAACGTAACCTATTTCTTTATTGTTGTAGGTTTTCACTTGAAGCAATTATTAACGGATTTCTTACTTTGATCTTCTGTTCATCAAAAATTGAAGTGGAAGAAGTTAGGAATTTTTTTTTTTTGACTAACTTCTTCCTAGTAGGCTATTTAATTTCGTTTTTTAAGGTAGCTCTGGAAATAGCAAAAATACTAGATTCACTTTATAAAAGTGATGAGAAACTGCTTTCTCGTTTAAATAAGAGTGCTCTATGGAAAATGAAAATGAAAATGGAGCAGACATGTGCGCTTGATCCAGTACTAGCAAAGACTCTTCCCAGAGGAGTTGGGATTCATCATGGCGGTAAGTTTGATGAGGTCAATTTGATCAATTTGATATTTGAGATATTCTAGGACTCACAATTGACGAACGGGAGTATATTGAAAAGCATTTCAAGTCAGATACTCTCTTAGTGCTCGTAGCTACAAGTACATTATTATCAGGTTTGCTATTAGGTAGTTATTGAACTTTGAGATGTTTGGAGATTTATTTTATTTTCTTAATAATTTATTTTTATGTGTTAACCTACCTGCCGAGCGTGTGATTATTAAAGCACAATTGCATGGCCCAGCTGCTTTACATAGAGTATCGTATAAGCAAATGGTTGGAAGAGCGGGAAGGATGGGACATGTAAATAGGGGTAATTATTTTTACTCTCTCATATATTTATATAAAAGAAAATATGTATTGTTTTGCAAATAATCTATTAAATTTCGAATACTGGTTTAATTATTATCGAGTGTGTGACGAGGTTTGCACTCAATGGCAAGCGGTGTCGGTCTGTTTTTCATTGCTTCTTTGCACCTCCTTGACATCGTAAAGGCACTTGAAATAATTGCAGTACCGTAATATAGCATTTATTATTATTATATATCTTCGTAAAATACTTGCATATATTTTTTGGTTGGTTTTTAAATCTTACAACTTTATATTACTTCCGCTTTTTATTAAAAATTCGCTTGTGTACATGGACGATTTCATATGAGTATCAATCACGATATATCTTGGTATTTGTTGGTAGGACGAAATTTCCAGTTATATGCATATTCATTGATACAGTATTGTGATCCATTAGGGGTCGCTGTTGGTTAATCGAAAGTTCAGCCTATAAAAAAATCACTTTCACATTCTTGTATATCTCTGAAATATTTCCCTTTTTTTAACACCTCATGAAACTAACTTTTTCATCTCCATATTGTTGTCTCCCCATTGTTAAAAGTGAGTTGCGCGATGGGCCTTCATCTGAATCTGACTCGCTTGCATCACCTGTTTTTTCGACCTGCTCTAGATGAGCAGCTGCTTCCATGCTTTTCTTATGCATGCCTAAAAGGGCTTTATTTTGTAGTATAATTGTAATTATAAAAAATAACAAATATGTCACAGTCCTATTAATAATTGTATTTTTCACTGTGACAGAAATTATGTTATATCCTGAGCGATGTAAATTAGCCATCTTGGCGATAATAATGCCATTGAGGGCGATCCCGCTAATTTGGTCGATTAACAAATTGTCGCCCTTCATTGGCAGAACAATACTAAATACGGTGAAAATAGGCAATGAACAAGGATGGGAAGGCCATTTTACGAATACATCCAGTGGTTGAAATGTAAGATGAATATGATTAAGTTAATATAATTATTTACTCGGGAATACTCTTTTTTTTCCGCAGTGCTCATATTGTAAATGGGAGATTAGAATTTGATACGAGGATTACAGTGCAATAAGATCTTCATTGAAAGATTATCTAATACTTCTGGTCATTTACAACAGATTATAACTACATGGAATAATGTTAATTTCTATTAATGTTAGTTGTTGGCTTTTATTTTAATGTGAATGCACTGATTTTTTTGTTGCTTTAATAGAGATTTTGATATAAATTTAATTTGCTTTATGACCTCATGTAATTAGATAAGTGCAGTTGGATGGCGCAACATGGAGAAATAGGGCAAACAGAAAGGGTGAGGAGCGGCTGGCCGTAATTGCAAGTAATTGGAAACACATTGGAGAAGCATGGGAAATAAGCCACGTTATGCTAGCTTTGCCTAACGATAAGTAGTACTGTAAGGAATTAAAAGAATATAAGTGAACGAACCAAGCAACCATGGGGCTGCGCTTTGCTGTGGATCTGCTGTTTCCGCTGTTTTAGTAATTGTATCAGGAAGAGGTAAAGAATGCCGAACCATCGCTCCGTAGAGTCCATACTCTTTAAAATTGTGTGATGTAATATTACCGTTAAAATACTTAAAATTGTTAATTATTACCTGCCATGATCGTGCTTTTGCCCCATGTCTTCTCAGTTTTTCTCCATTTTGCACGTCGATTTTGAAACCACACCTATATTATTGTTTTATTTTTAACGTTAATATTTCCTTATCTAGACTAAGAGATTTTCTTTTTTCCCTTTTTTTCTTGTCGTTGTATCTCATGGGATAGTGACTGACTAATTTGAGAGTTTCTGTCACTTTCAATTTCTAGTCTTCGTTGTTTCGAGTAAATAGCTTTTGAGCTAATTAAAATTGTTCAACATTTTAAACGGCTTATGCTATATTACATATATTATTCTAATGTCTGAGGAACATAAAGGTAGGTGGAAGCAAGAGAACACCGTATACTTATTTGGCTAAAATTACCAAGTAAAGCGTGATGTATACATGTTAGATCTAGTTGCTCAAATATTCTATAGAAATTAAATTAGGCGAAGGAAAGGGCCGGTATTGCGAGTAGCTGGCTACTGAACACTGATTGGCTATTGAAGCAAAGTTACGGATATTAGATCGGAAAGTTGAGTGCGAAAAGCAACAATAGAAGGAAGGGGAAAATATGTAAAATATTTCATAGATAGTACCTGTATCCTATCTTCTGGTAGTTCTGTTTTTGCTGCAAGTACCTCTCTTGCATAAACGTCAGGGTAGTGAGCATCTTGGAACGCCTTTTCCAACTCATCTATTTGGTACTGTGTGAAGATTGTTCTGGAAATCACTAAAATTAGCATTGTTTGATTTTTACTCCTATCATTCGCTACTCATACCTGTGTCTTCGTCTCTTTCGTTTACTTTTACCACTGTTACTTGTTTGTGCTGTTCCTTCTTCGACTACTGACATATTTTGACTATTTGGTATACTGTAGCCCATTGGAGTAGCTATAAAAGGATATGTTTATTAAAACTAAATGTATAAAAGTTCCGGACATAAGTATTTACAAATTCCCGTTGGAAATAAATATGCGAGGATTTAGAATGCAACTTATGTTTCAGATACAAACTGTCTATACCTTGAGAACTGGTAACCAACTGGTCTGTACTACAAAGTGGTCGGTCAAATGGCGCACATGTGCCTATATCCATCGCGAAGCTCTGTAAGATATTTGCATATAGTGTGTGGTACACTGAATCCATCTGTTCACCTTTCAAAATTGCTGATAAATAATCAATATTTTTAATGACTAATTATTTTGACAGTTTACGTTAAATTATCTAAAGGGACCTCTGTATTTTGCATTATACTGGGAATAATAAATGAAATTAAAGAAACCTGTTGTGGGAAGAATCCTTGGGGGCAATATCCATGTGATAGATAGGCATTACCCTGTAGGCCAAGAATTTCATGAATGGCGAAGCTCATTCTTTGTGGTCCCAAGCCTACAGTTGGACCACCCATAGCACTCATTGGACCATTCATGACGTTAGTGGTGAGCTGCATTTCTTCAACCGCCATACTCAGAAATTACAGAATGACTCTGTCAATCACTACTGTAGCGATGGGCGGGGCCTGTAGGCCATTGGCTAATTTACACCCAGCGAAGGAACGCGCAAGCAAAGGGTGCGCTAGACTAGTCATGTCCAATCCACGATTGGATTGGTTGGCATAGAATCATTTGGAGGCAATGGGTAATTTCGATAAATTAACACGAATTTCCGTCAGTTTCCCTATCTGTTGTAATTACCAATTAATTTGAATATAATATTGCGAACTTAGGAGCATTGCGTTTTTCAATGTGCTTTTTTTATCTCTTTAACATAGATAAAGATTATAGGAGAAAGCATCTTAGTGGTCAGAAGATGCGATATCGATCTGGTAGTTCGTATGCTTCATATATTGCCTCAGTCTACAACACTTACTGTTAGAGATCCCACAAAAATAGTTCTTGAGGTGCGCACAAGACAACCATTTATAAAGTATAAAAACAGGAGATTATATTTTCAGTGTGTCTGCAGTGGGTTAACTGTTTCTTGTAATGATCTGAAAGAACTTATATTATGTCTTTTCCATCCATCGAATAGGGCAATAGAGGACATAATCAGCGACTTAGTTAAAAATTCTTTCATAACGAAAGATGATGGGGGATACTGTGCAGGTTAAAATAGTTTTTTTTCCTTTGGTTTTTTCTGCTATATATCTGTGTCTAACTTATATCGTTCAGATCATTTGACTCCTACACAACTAGGTCATGCCGCATTAGCATCTGCCTTTCCCCCTGATGCTGCTCTCTTTGTTTTTTCTGATCTATTTCAAGCTAGTAAAGCCATTGCTCTTGACACTGAATTACATATGCTGTACTTAGTGAGTTCAGTGGTTATAGTGTAGTACTTATGTTTAGCTAGTTATATTTTAGGTAACTCCCATAAATTGTTCAGTTTGGCAAGATTGTAACTGGAACCATCTTCATTCATTATTTGTTATGTTAGACTTCAATGCAAAGAGAGTTGCTAAGATGGTAAGTAATATCGGTAAACTAGATGATATGGCATACAACTGTTTTAAAGGTTGGAATAAGCGATCGCTTTATCATGTCAAAATTATGTGGAACGAGCATAATGGCAAATGATAGGCAGCATCAGGTGAACTGGATTATTTCGAATTACGTAATATCTTTACAAGTCAAATTCATTTCACTTAAATATGATTTTAGCTATACCTTCGCTTCTTTTCGGCTCTTGCTCTATTTGATGTTGTTAATGAAAATTCGATTAGTACAGTTGCCAAGCGATTTAGAATTAGTCGAGGAGCATTGCAAACCTTGCAACTGCAAAGTGCCACATATGCAGGTCTGATTTCAGTTTTTTCTGTTTTTGTTTACTTTTTATAATATCAGTATTTCTCTGTTATGTTTGTTAGTCTACCCATTTGAGTAATTGGTCCAGTCCCTTGGCCCTTATCTTACTGAATTGGCCCTGTTAGAATGCTGATTGCCCCCGTTAGACCGACTAGAACATGCTCAACACAATGTGAATATGAATAAAGTGTAGCGACAATTAGTAAATTTCGATTTTATGTGACTAATACTTAAATATCACTATTTACTTTCAGCTATGGTAGTATCCTTTTGTTCACGTCTTGGTTGGGTCTATCTGAGAGATCTTCTTAGTGGCTTTGCTACTCGTCTTGCTTTTGGAGTGCGTAAGGAACTTAGTGAGCTCGTATTGATTCAGGGTATTGATGCTAGTCGGTAAGATTTTTTTCTTCACTATCTTATATTTTCTAATTCTCTTTGTTTAAGGGCTCGTGTTTTTCATAATCACGACATCACCTCCTTATCTCAAATGGCTTGTAGTACTGTAGAACATATTTCAACCATTCTTTCATATGCCGTTCCCTTTGAAAGGTAATTTTAAGTTAGCACTGTTTTACTATAAAATATGCTGAGCTTTTTGTTGATTGTACGTTGTCCTTGTTTTGCTTGTCAGGTATACTGTAACTTGCCACTTATTGGCTCAATTTCCGCGCGGGAAAACGAGTGTCTAATTGTGCGACACCATCTCACAATTAATGTCCAAGGAAGAAAACGCGTTGGTGTGGACAGTAATTGAGCAAATGACCCCGGAAAAAAAAACTAAAAATATTATATCCTATGTATTTTCCTATGGTAACTGAAGGACTTTACTTGCTCTACTTCTAAATTCGTTGGTATATTATGCTTTCATTGTGTTTATATACTATTAAAGATATTTTAAAGATAAATTTGGGCCAACCAATATCAATCATTTGTTTGTTGATTTCTGTCTACTAATATGTGCACTGTTGCGCAGCCCAATTACATTGTACCTAGCCAGCTAACATAACCTTGATGTAATTATGCTTCAGCACTGTTATGAAACGAGGTCAATGTATATTATTAAATCTAAGATAGGATAAATCTTTTATTTATTAATTCACATTTCAGTTTAAATCGGAGAGATGGTCGTGCGGAGTGGTTAGTTGGTAGTGGGCAGATTAGCATTGAGGAAGCTGCATTGCAACTTATTCAGAGGGCAGGGCAACTAGTCAAACAAAGGATACGGTAGTCACTGTTTATGACATCTGCCTTGAAGATATATGAACCACTGTTAATTCCAGGGAAATAGGATTTGACGTAGATACCAATTATTCAGCAAAATTGCAAGTGGAGCAAAGTGCTGAGTTTTTCAAGCATTTAAAAAAATTTAAAGTATATTATAAGTACGGTTCCTCTAACTTTTTGCTAATCTTATAGGTGAAAATGATATCAATTTTGAGAGAATGAATTGCAAGTCTAACACTCAACCTACCAGTTCCTCTCGTGCTGTAACATCAGACTCTGAGCCTATTCAGCTGAATATCACTCACTCTACGGATAAAAGCAAGTGTGTTGGAAACAAAGTTTCATATTAAATATCTGGATATTCCTTTCTTTAATATTTATGTACACTAAATATGACAAAAGAACAGTAGTTTTAGAAAAATTGTGTTTAAAAGATTTTGTATTTCTTCCATGATCTTCGGCAATGTTGATATTCCAAAAACAAATCTGTTACAACTTGGAGAAACAAGCATCGATCTTTTTACTCAGAGCATAGATGAGGTTAGGTTCTGCTCTTTATATGCATAAGATTATTTTTAAACCACTTTTTTTAAGCTTTTGAGCGGTGAAGTCGTAACTTCTGGTGCCAACAACATAAAAAATAGCAATGGGAAGAACATAATTTTATCGGAATATGATGAAGTTGACGATTTAGAAACGAGCCTATTGAGGGTGTCTCTTGGAAAAATAGCAAATAATGAAGATAATTCTTCTGAAAAATTTTCACAGGTTGTGGTTTTCTCATCTGTATCAAATGAAGCAATTAAGAATTCAATCTATATCATGCAAAACTAACGAAAGATCAAGTGAAATCTAGTGTACTAATACACAAATGTCTCACAAGGATTCGTATTTTCTCAGTTCCTAAATTTGCTCATCTTTTTTATGAATATAGTAGTAACATAAATATATTACAGTTGATAATAGTTCAGGTTAACTTATGCAAGGAATTTGTTGAGGATCTTGAAGATTCCTTTGATCATCCCATTAGCGTGGTATTTTCTTATTTTACTTATAACTTGAGAAGATTATTTTTATAATAGTGCCATTATTTAGACGGTCTCGAAAACTTCTGTTTCCTCAACAAACAAATTCTATATTGAACGTGAGTGGGAAATTTCTTAAAAGTTATTTTTAAAAATCATAGAACTGTTTATCTGTATTTTATATGGAACGATTGTGTCTTAAACATTTCGAAGATATTTGCATTTACACAATTAAATTTCAATTTGTGGAAAAATGGTTGTAACAGAATAAATAAACAGGTCTGAACTCGTCTTGCAACACAAGCTATGACTTGTTTGATTCAAGTCCAACCATTCACCAAAAGATAAATAAAAGAACGAGGCAAATAATGGTAGTTAGTTCTATATTCTTTCTTGTTTTGTTTTTATTTTCTGTTTGTTTTAATCTTTATTCTACAGCCTAATACTCCATCTACTGTTAGTCCTTTGGGAAAATGCTCACGTTTGACAGCAATGCCTAGCAAAGTCTCTGTTATTTCTGTTCCGTATTTTACTATCAATGATGTATGTAGGTAAGTTTATTTTTCTCTCATAGTTCTGTTTTCTTTTTCTTTTGTTGTAAATACTAATTCAAGGAATGAGACTGCATGGAACCACTTTGTACAACGTAGTTCTATTTGGAAATTGGTAGGGTTATCACTGGCTTTCTCACCTCTTGGAACTACTGTGGACGGAATAGTTTTTTGCACACCTGATTCCAACCCGGATTTTATTTCGCTTTCACAAGAATATTTTCCTGGTAAAATGTTTTTTAATTAAAGCACTTTTTTACCTGATTTAAAATACAATCTTTATCAGGTAATTCTTGTGAGGAATCCCTTTGTCCTTCCTCTACACCATCCCAGTCTATTCCTATAAGTGATCGGCTCTCAGCTATATCACATATTTTGTCTTCTTGTCAAGTTTATATGGGTAATGCCCTCAAGGATAGTTTGACTCTATGGGAATCGTTTAAGATTATGGTAAAATTTTCACATTGCCAGTTTTAATTGTATTTATTAAATATAGAATAACTATTAAAATCATGAAATACTTAGTAATTTAATAATGTAGATACTACAGGTTTCTCGACCAGTCTGTATTTCTTACCTTTCATTTCTTTCGCACATAAAATGTGGAGATTCCGTCCCAACAATCTCACAGATTGCCACAGAATTTGAGTGGAACTTTGACGTACAAGCTTTTCTTCTTATGAATCCGCGTATCAGAACCGCTGTTCAGGCATTTATCTATTCTAGGTAATGCAAACTTGTATAAAAATAATTTCCTAAAAATAAATTGACTTTTTAGATTGGTCAAAAAACTTCCTACTTTGGTCATAAATATGTCTTCTGCAAAGAGTTTTAATCTGGAATTTGGAATAATAAAGGCGAGGCCAACATTAGAAAGTCTTGGTGTAGTTTATACGTATATGTATTACTTTTTTTTAGGTGATAAATCAAATGAGTTTATATGGCATTTGTTTTGACTCAGTTCTATGTGCTACGGCGCTGTCCTTAATAAAGACCAAAGTAGAAACATTAGAAATTGAATGTTATAATCTTGTGGGGAAATCATTTAATCTTGACAGTTCAGCTCAAGTGTCAGAGGTAGGTCATTCAGTTTTCTAACATTCTTTCTGCTTGATCTCCCGATCCATTAATTTAAGGTGCTATTTTGCCGTTTGAATCTACCATATCCAGGTGGGATGACCATAACGAAACGTTATCTATCTACTGGCAAAAATATTCTTGAGCAAATGGTTGAACTACACCCAATTGTGGAGAAAATTCTACAATATCGAAAGTTAAAACATGTGATTGTGGTGGGAAAAACAAATGTGTTTAGGCCTAGCTTTATTGGTCTTTCACAAAGAGTTTTAGCACTGTTTGCTGCCTTTGACTGCATGTGCTTCTTGCGAAAACACCATTCGAACATCTTTCGACATATGTAGTTCTACTGGACGCATACTTAGCCATCACCCCAATATTCAAAACATACCTAAGAATGAGCCGATTGAAGGATTTAGTGTACGGAATTTATTCACTGCAAGAAAAGGTGAGAAATTAAACTTTATGAATAATGCTTTTAAATTAATACGTTTAGATAGAAGAGTATTTAAATGATGAGCTGTAACTGCAGGCCACGTATTAATTGCCGCAGATTATTGTCAACTTGAGCTCAGAGTACTCGCTCATTTAAGTGGTGATACCACTTTGCTTTCGCTGTTTACTGATAATGGTATACTTTAATAACTTAATAACTTTTATCTTTTCACAGTTGGATAATGATTTCACGTTATTTTCGATTGCGACATATTTGGGGACTTATCTCATAAATGGAAACTTCCTCGTGATATCGTGAAGCAGTTATGTTATGGTATAATTTATGGTATGGGATCAAAGAGTTTAGCAAAATGTATTGGAGTATCAGTAGAGGAAGCGGAACGTCTCATTTCGAACTTCTTCTCTTCATTCCCAAGTATGAATAATATTTTATCATTTAATATTAGTTTTTTAGATTGCAAATATAAATTCATATAAAGTATAAATTTGTCCTTTTGTGCGTTATTCCTTAAATAGTCATCGAAATTGCTTTCGATTTGAAGCTAATATTAATTTTTTGTAATATTAGAGAACAAAAATAATTTCACTTTTTCATCTACACATCCAGTTCCATATGCAAGGGGTTAACCTAATTCATACTTAAATAAAAATTATCGTCTAGTAGCTCCAAAATAGAGCTATGAGCGCTCTCGTTAATATGGTTGCTCAGGTATTTTTTATATGGGCCTATATCACCAGGGTCTTTTGAATACTGCTTTTTACGACCTTATAATGTATATGATTTTATTATAGTTGCATCCGTGAAATATTTGAACGGATGCATGATTGTTGGTCTCATAATACGAGACAAATATTAACTATTGAATTAAATTAGTATTAGGATGTATTAATAATATTATTATGAAAAACTTCAAAAAAATACATTTTTTATACACCAAGTGCAAACCTAATTTTCTTGCACAAGATACTATTCAAATTTCATAGTCATTGCTTTGTTTACTAGTTTATATTTATAGATATAATTCATGCTCCAAATCCTGAAACATGATGCAATTAATATATAAATGTTTTTAAACCATTTGCTGGTAAAACCCCAGTTTAGGCGAACTATAAGTTACAACTCAGACACATTATTTGTAAGAGAGTAGTTAGAGAAAAAATGATCTTGAATGTTCATTTTATTTAAAGGTTATAATGTTTTTAACCATGAAGTTATACTATACATATATATGTAATATGTACTCCATATACATGCCCTTTACCCTAATATAATCAAAATAGTGTTTCTCAGTTATATTAATTCGAGTAATTTAACCATGAGGATTAATCAATCATTATATGATTGTGTTTAGCTCAGTGTTTTTTTTGCTAGAGGTGAAGTCGTACATAAACAACTTGAAGGATTCAGCTGATGAGAAAGGATATGTTTCTACTATGCTAGGTATGTAATTTTAGAGTTATGTTTTTGAATAATAACAATGATTAAGTATAGGTCGACGTCGTATTTCTACTTTACGTGGACAGCAAGAAGAACGAGCGCGTGATGTTCGTCGAAGTGTTAATTACGTAATACAGGGAACTGCTAGCGAAATATTCAAGAAAGCACTTATTAATATAGAACAAATTGTACAAGGTTTGATATAATGCACACCTTATTTTCTCTTGAGTTTTTGAAAAATTCAAATGGTAGGAAGGTGTATCTTTGTACTGTTATATACATTTGTCCTATTTTTAGGCTTACCTATTCACATTGTCATGGTTATTCATGATGAGATAATCATCGAATGCCCGTTGGACCAAGTAAATCACGCTTATTCCATTTTACGATCATGTATGCAAAATGTTTTTCACGAGTTACTCGTTTCTCTACGGGTTAAAATAACATTAGGTCCTAATTGGGGATCTTTGGCTGAATAAATATTTCCTTTTTTAATACTTTTCACAAATTTATATCTTTGTGTTCCATGTATTATTTTTTATTCAAATAAACGTCTTGAATAGTATTTCTATTTAAATGCTTATATCATTTCTAATGAATATTTGTATCTTTCGTTTAGTTAATTGATTGAAAGGAGATATTTATAGAATGTTTCCATTCCGCATGAGGAATGTTTTGTGCGAATATTCAATGGATCCTCCAAACGCTTTCAATCGTGATAGATTTCCCGGAGTAACAACTATTCCCACATTTCATATATTTGGGGTAACCGAACAAGGTTGGCTTATACTACCATTGTTGTTAAAAATTATTAGGTTTTCATCGTCGAATTATTGTGGCAGGACAAAAGACATGCGTACACGTTCATGGTGTACTTCCATATCTCTTACTGCGAGTTGGAGGTGACTTCTCTCCACGCCTAGTATGTGCTATGCAAGAAAGAATTAACTTGATGATTCATCGAGAGTTAATGGAAGGGAAAGAAGAAGCTAAGGAACGGAGGGTGCCATCTTATGTCCATAAGATCGAACCTGTTTCTCGGAAGTTGGATTTTGAAATGAATAACTTATATTAAAAATTAGTATCACCTACTATTTTATTTAGATCTATTTATGGATATCAAGAACACCCTGAGCAATTCACAAAAGTATATTTCCTGAATCCATTTCATACTACTAAGTTAGTTGAAAGAAATTTGCAGTAAAAATAAGAGAATCACTAGAAATTTAATAAATATTGCTACTTTTCTAGATTGTGTCACGCATTAAGCAAAGAAGTGGATTCACATCCTGGAATGCAACCGTTTGAAGCACATGTTCCATTTACACTTCAAGTAATATATTTGCATTGTATTTTAGTCTCTGCTTTATTTTAGTCTTGTTTTCTATAGTTTTTCATCGACTACTGCATATTTGGGATGGATGAAATAACTTTCAAAATAGTTTATCTTCGTTCTGGCCCTAAGACCGAGTTGACAAGTTAGTGAAAATTTTCGAGAACTATTGGGGAAGAAATTTAAGACCGAATTTTATTTTTTTCAGATATATTTTATGAAGGAGTCAATTTACAAAAAGCAGCAGATAGGTAGGTTCGTTGAGATTATAAAAGACAATATGATATACTGAGATTTTAAGTGGTTTTCGTCAGTCTCCCCTTCCCCCAATAACATTGTGTGTTACTGAATATGATGCATGGGCTGAACATATTATGAACGCGGAGATTTCCGGAAAAAACGGTTTGAAATGTATATACTAACATAGTCTTTAATTAATCAACATGGATATAAAGTATATTAATGACATTAATCACATTATAAGTAAAGAATTTAAAGTTGCAGAATACTCTTCGAATCCTGGATTAGAATATATTTGGAAGGAAGAAACAGCAAGGTGTAGGATACAAGGCACAATACCTGAAGACAAGTTTAATCACTGTACTGTTTATCTGTGCATATTGTGAATTTCTAGTCTTTTATAAATTACAAAATGAGATTTATTAAGATACACCACGGCCGTATTATAAAAATATTATGGAAAAAGATCTGCTTTCTAAGGTGAAAGATATTGCACGCAGTATGCGTGAACATGGGCCATCTAATATAAATTTATCTAATCTCACTCAGCGCTTAGATGGTATGTTTAACTTATATATTTATAACTTACTGTTGCTTAACTTTAATTCATAATCCAGTAATAAAGTGTTGAATATATAGATACAGTAATTCCCGATCAGAAAAGTGTGATTCTGGAATCACTAAAGAATGAAGTCCTGGAAACTTGGACATGCCAAATTGATGAGAAGAAAAGTGTATTAGAAATTGAGGAAGAATGCACTGCTAACATAGAAGATGCACAGAAAAGTGACTTGGAGGATGATATAGGGATTGAAGATGATGAGCAACACATGAATCATCTAATTGCAACAGTTCACTATAAAGGGAACAAAGTAAGCAATTTAATAATGATTGAGCCTTTGGTGCTTGTATAGATATGATAAAGTGACAATTTATAACAACTAGAACTAGAGTAATTTATTGTTTAGTTAAATAACAGTTATGCTACCATTCATATAAAATGCATAATTCTGGACGATTCTTTGTAAATGGATGTGGTTTTAACTTTAAAAAATTGAGGAGGAATACAAATACCTATATTTTGAGGATGAAATTGGTGAAACTACGGAACCACACGAATGGGCATCTAAAAAAAGACCACTGCCGTTAGTGAAATTAATATTAATTAAATAGGTAATCTAGTATAGGAAAAATGTATTGAGTATTAAATTAAAATTCTATTTAGGCAATGGTTTTCCTTGGACAAGGATCTTCCATTAATGGTTCGAAACAAAATTGGAGATACGGTTGATGACAATCAACTATGTGTATCTACAGACGTAACAATGTCATTTGATGACGCTAGTTTTCGTCAGGTTTGTTATGGATAAATGTAGAAATAACGATATAAATGTACATAACAAAAGAGAAATATTCCCTATTTAAGATGCCCGGTACAATTCATCATGAACATACAAATCTACATAACGTATGTCCAGGTGTGTCTATTATTTGAGATACATTAAACAATTCAATTCATATAGCGCTATGTATTGTAGACGCTGAATTCGTAGATGGTGAGGTGTCAGAAATAAAATTTTTCACCGTTGCCAGTCTCGAAATTCTTGTTCAAACTCAGTCGACGATGCCTGACCCTGTTGTTTGTTTAAAATTTATCTTTTTTTAGAATTTCTTATATTTCGAACATCATATTTAAGTGAAGAAAGTATTTCTAAAGATGTAGGTATTAATTTCGAAAAATGAAATCAATAGTTAGCTTCTGAGTTACAAAAGTCTCTACTTTATTAATTCTCTGAAAATTCAATTCTATAGTTGTTTATGAATTTCGCTTATTTAGAGATACTTTCTGCAAAAATCTTTGAAGCAAGCATTATCATTGAGGATCTTTGCCTCTTAATTTTTTTAAATCTGATAATTTTTGGGATTTACAGGTGGACATCAACGGAAATATTTATGAATAAAATCATTACTTGACCATTAGAAAAAACTTGGGATAAATTTGCAATTTTACTTATTTCCCTACCCTTATTTGAGTAAATTTATAATCATTAGTTTTATATCATCCGTATCATCTATATCAACCTAATAGTTTTACTCTTTTGTTATACTACAGGCTTGTTTTAGACAGATCCTATACTTGGGTTCTCACTTTGTGTGGTTCCCGATGTCTGCCGTTTTTCCACTCCCAGTATACACGTATTCATGTCTACTCTGCCAGTAGAGGTAATAACTACACACAATCTTAAAGTAAAGCGAAATATACCATTATTATTTAGTTTTTATACTATAGCTCCAGAGACTATTTATTAATGGAGAGGTTACACATGTCCTTACTTTATAAACTATATGAAATACATGAAGTCTTTTCCAAATGTTCTGTGATTACGCTCACTAAATAATTGCATTGATTTTTTAGTACTATAAGAATAAAGAATATTTACTCGGTTTTTATCTTTCGTTTGTTATACATGTAGAATTATATTTGAAATGATGCCTTTCTTTAAATTTGAGTAGTTCCAGTTTTAGGTATTTTTCAATGGCGATGTTATGTGGGCAGAAAATGAGTATTCACTCCTCGAAAGTCTTGTGAATCTTATTAGAAGGTATACGCAGAGTAAAAGAGGAAATATGATAGACAAGTAATTAAGAGAAGTACAATAAGTGAGTGCAGGAATGATCCGGATATGCTATTCGGGTATGATACTGATCGACTCTCTTGGGGTTATGTTTTCAAAAGAGCAGAGGTTATCGGATACTCCTCATTATTTGAAGATCTGAGCAGATTTAATAATGGTTGGTTTTTTTCTTACTATATCCATTCTTTACTATATTTTTAATAGCAGTTTCACATGGATGGCAGCGTCTTACTTCAACAGGAGTGGAGGCTCCACATGGGCGTCTCCTGCATGCAATATGGCGGATAATTCGATCAGATCTTCAGTTGAGGTATCTCACTTTAGTTATATTGCTAAATTATATCTCTTGATAGTCTTATTAACAGGTCATACGATCGTGGTACTGCAACGTTGAACATTCTTAAGAAAAAAATACCTGTTATTGATGACAGATCATTGTCAAAATATGTGGAGACATTAGAAAAGAAGACATGGTGCATAATTTTAACAATATATATTTTTTAGAGGGAAAGATGTATTTGAGAGAAAATACTAAAGGTGAGATAAAAAACATTTATAAAATTTAGTTCTGCCGTGTCGTCCTACCTTCAACGATTATCTTTTCTTAATATTTCGCTTTTATGGGAAATCAACTGGTTTCTCAAAACAGCAGAGATGTCTCGAGTATATGGCATTCAGTTCCATGAGGAAAATATCTGTTACTAATCTTTGGATTTTTATGAAATTGTAGTTATTTTTTATCTCATTTGTTTCCTATTTGTAGGTATGGACACGCGGATCTCAATTACGGGTGGAGTCGATGCTTCTTCGATTAGCACATACCCAAGGATACGTTGCACCTTCTATCACGTCATTACAAAGAAATGGGTTAGGTAGAAAGCGGAGAAAATACTGTGAAAATAGTTTTTGTTTAAATGGCTTGAAGTTTTTTGTAGAATGGACGCACCTGAACAACTCCAACTGATAATGGAGCCAGAGTCAAAAGTTTACTTCGATCCTGTAATAGTACTTGATTTTCAGGTTTATTTTAATATCATTATATTTACATTCTTAAAATTATTTTAGGTTTATTTTATAGTCACTCTACCCTTCTATGATCATTGCATATAACTACTGTTATTCGACTCTCTTTGGAAAGGTATATTTTTTTATTGTTTAAAAAAATGAAAAGTTGTGGACTTTTTGTTAAGATTCAGATTGACAAACTATCGCAAATGGTACAAAAGAATCAGACATCGATCAAACTTGGAGCTGTGAATTACCGCGTGCCAGTTAGTGTAATTAAACTACTCCATGTCTACCATGATTTTGTCTTTATGGAAGTACGCACATATTTTTAGCAATCAACTATTATTGAATGTGTAGCTGATCGTGTTCTACATTGCTCTCCTTTATCAGGTGTTTTTGCCAAGAAGAGTAGAAGGGATGGACTCATCCCTATTATGCTTAGAGAGGTATGCTTGAAATTCTTCACTTATTTGTCAGATTTCAAGAAAAATTTAGATGTATAGGATTGGGCAATTTTCAGATATTAGGTGCACGCATAATGGTGAAAACAGCTGCTAAACATACAAAAAATAGGGTAAGCTAATGATGTTTATGTGAATTCAAATCATTATGTACATTTATGTTATTCTCAATTTTTTTTGTTTATTTTAGCGTCTTCAAAAAATTTTGGATGCCCGTCAACTTGCATTAAAATTAGTGGCAAATGTTACATATGGATATACTGGCGCAAATTGGAGTGGACGAATGCCATGTGTTGAGGTGATAAAGTAAAATAATATAGATTGAAACCTTGTATAATCTTATGAAAAAAAGCTTTATTGTTTATCAAAACGAAGTATTTAGGTAGCTGATGCTATTCTTGGAAAAGGAAGAGAAACGCTTGAGAGAGCAATAAAGCGGGTTAATACAGGAGAATACGAAGGTGCAAGAGTCATATACGGAGATACAGACAGCCTGTTTGTGTTATTGCCAGGTGTATAATGTAGTCATCTAATTGGTTTTAAACTAGGATATATATAAACTACTTATATAGATGCCTCGTTGGAGAAAGCTTTTGCCGTGGGTCGTCGAATTGCCGCTGATATAACTAATGATAATCCTGCACCCGTTGTACTCAAACTGGAGAAGGTATTGTTCTACTTACTTTTGTCCCTTTAAACTAGTTGTATTAAATTAATAGGTGTATACTGGTTGTGTACTGGAAACGAAGAAGCGTTATGCTGGTTGGATGTTTGAAAATGAAACTGAAAGTGAAGGCAGATTGGATTCAAAGGGAATTGAGACCATCAGAAGAGACACCTGTCCGATTGTTGCTAAGGTTCTTGTTTTTTTCTGCTTTATTATAATACATGCTATTATTAAATTGTTGCGAGCAGGTTCTGGAACGTTCTCTGGAATTGATATTCTCTCGAAGTTGGCGTTCTCTCAGCTTATATCTTGATGCAAAGCTGTCACGTCTTCACACTATTCCTTATGTTGACTATATATTTTACAAAGAATATAGGTAGAGTTAGAATATGTAGTAGTAGCTTTAATTTGAAGTGTTAGAATTAATTTTTTGTAGAGGTGGATACGCGAACGATTCTTCTGTGCCTCAGAGAAAAATTGCCATGTACGTTTCATTGTTTATAAAGATAAACTTGGTTCCCTTAGTATTTTTTCAGGTCACTATCTGAAAAATGCCCAGCACATATAACACTGCAAGGTGAACGTTTACCTTATGTAATAGTAGAGGGACCTCCCGATGCCACTGTAATTTCTTGTGTCCGTTCATTACCACAGTATCTGGCTAATCCATCACTAAAGGTTATTCGATCTAATTCTTGTATTTTCTTAAAATATCACACATGCATTTAAACCTTCGGGAATTTCAGATAAATATTAGCTACTACATGCATGCACATATCTTGGCGTCTCTGCGGCGCGTTACAGATCTCTTACCACTGACAATACATTGGAATTTCGACAGTTTAATGCACTGTTTTACGTCTGTTTAAATAATCAAGCACTTTTGAGAAGTCATAGTTGTGAAGAACTCTTTTATAAATTATTGGACCGTTCTGATTAACATATTACTATATATCAATTATTTGCAGGCCAGGATGTATCGCTGTAGGCAGTCGTCCATGGTGCATATCATGTATTAACCGTGAATCCTCGCTTACTATAGCCATCTCTACCTTTGCACGAGAGCAACGACTTCGCGCTGTGGCATATGCTGCTTGTGCAAATTGTCAGCGAGTTCGGCAGGTCGAAATGGAAAATTGCCAAAATAACTCATGTGTCGTTAAACAGGTTAATGCTTGCAAATATTATGTTGCTTTGAGGAGATTGATATAATACCGGTAAAGTCTATATTTAAGGTATGGAATGGAATACGCAGAAGTGATACAAGGACGGCTATTGTAAAGCATGCACAGAACTATGGAAATGATGGCTGGGGCTTTTAGATGTCGCTGTTTTTACGAAACCCCTACATCAAATCATTAATATACTATTCCAATATTAATATAGTTACCGTCTTATTATTTTAAGGTTTAAAAGACATTATAGCTATAATAATGTGGTAAGGACACGATTAAAATGAAGCACTAGGATGTGTCAAGAATTTGATTAATTTGTAAATGAATATATACCTTCCTGTAAAAATGTAGAGATTATAACATAAGAAAAACATGTGAGAAATGTATTTACCTAATTTTAAGTCTCCAAAAATCGAGGTTTAATGTAATATAAAACAACGGACTTAAACATGACCACTAAAGTCAGAGACTTCAAATAATTTTATTGCCTGTACCAAGAGACCCATACATGGTAGCTCCAAAAATACACTGTATACCCGCTACTCCAAAGACGTAAGACCAGTTATTATTCGTTGCCTCCAAGATGTGGCCTGCTATGTATACGCCAATGAAACCTGTGATAGCTCCGCAAGCGTTGAAAATACCTGTGAAATGTTTAATTTATCTATTTAGTACCTATGCATACTTTTATTATAATTATTGAATCTCAAACTAACCAAAAACGGATCCTGCATTACTCGGTGCAAAGTCATGTGGATTGACTGCTACTCCTCCGTGATGTAATCCGCGACAAGCCATAGCCAAAGTAAAGATTGTGAGTGATGGCACAAAAGTGCCTGTCAGCGATACCAGGAAAAGACAAATGGTCATTCCAAGTAAGGAAACACCCTAGACAACACTATAAGTGGGCGTATATTTCGTAATCATTGTTAAAGATATCGACCTCCATAAGTCTGCGAGTAGCTGTCATTGAGTATCCATAGTATAGTAGTCGGGAAGCAAGGAAAGGAGCTAGCACTGATGTGAACATAATGGAGAGTGAAGGAACTACATTGTAGACGACTCCCTAATGTGAGTAAAAGGGACGATATGTTATAAAGGTTATTAAAGGAGAAATTAGATTTACCTTTGCTCCTGGAAAAGCTTCATGAAAATAACTAGGTAGCCAGTTGAACATTGTAAAGTATGCATTTCCACCAGTATATTGTGCAATTGTGGCAGCCCTAAATATAAATAGTGAGCAAAAAAAGTTGTATTGAGTAAGTAGACTAACCAAAATGCAGGATGGCGAAATAATATTCTCCAGTTCACTTTTGAAGAGGTAGCAGGTAGACCAGGTTTTGATAAACAACTTTTTAGTTGGAGTCTATTCTAAAGTAAAGTATTTCAGTGAACAACAATGCTTGTCATTTTCCTGTTAGGAATTTATATTATACGTAGACAAAAGATTGGGAAATACAGTTCTATCGCGGACTTTATGGGTTTTGTTTATCGTTTTAAGGGTTCTTTCACCATCGACTGATCCTACGTTAGGGAAATAGTGGGCAGATTGAGAGAGTACGACGCGGAGCCACCAATACCAGATCAGAGAAAGCACACCTGTATACTTAAAGAAAGCAAAGAAAGCAACTATTCATAAATTAGATTACCTACGAAGTAGAAAAGAATGCGCCATCCGAGCCAGTCGAGGAGTAATGAGCCGATTGAACCAGCAATCACAGTGCTACAAAATCAGAGAAGACTAGTAATGCAGCTCGAAACAGTGGATGGAAAGTTATTGATAAATATATAACCCAAAGTGTGATCCTGCCAGTATAATTCCAAAAGCCCTTCCTTTATCTGCAGCAGTTAAATGACACGATACCATTGAGGCTATCGAAGGAATATGAAAGGCTATAACAAAAATATACATGAAACACCTTAAAAGATACTTAATTTTTGTAAGAAGCGGAATAGCATCACCTTGTCCAATGCCTGTGGAAACTCGAACACAAAGGAGAAAAATAAGTGGAAGCCGACTCCAGTACGCAAAATCAAAGAGTTGTGGAGTAAAGAATGTAAGGAAAGTCCACATTAATGTAGACAACGGTAGGATCTATGCAACGTTCACAACTAATATGCTTATACTTCCTTTTATATATTTCACTTCCTCACATTTTCGCCTCCTATACTATCCGCTATCCCTCCAGCGATTAGTTGAGATAAGGCATATCCCCAGAAAAAACAAGATAACACCATCCCCTAGAAACAGCATATCTAATGAGGCACTAAATGATTGAGAAATACTACAAACAGTATTCTCTTCCAATAATCACTACAGTTATGACGCAACAGAATCTGTTTTGTTCCAGTTGTACTCTTTAGCCATGGAAACAGCACAAATTGGGAGAGTTACTCTAGCAGCGTAGAGCATACTGGTACCAACAAATAGAGTGAAACTCCATAACCGAGTTTCTGACCTAAATATTTACATAGGGGAACTTTACTCGAACATGTTTGTCTTAGTTTTTTATCTACAGTTACACTATCAAAAAGTTGATTTAGTAAAATAAATTTTTTTAAATAGGAGTTATTTCGTAAATATGACGTTTATACTTGCGATACATTTAGTTAACATAATGTTGTGAATACTTTTCAATAAGTCCAAAAATGGTAGTTGCTTACTTTGACCACAGCTTCTTGATTTGTGGTTCGCCATATTCTTTTGGACACTTCGGCATTACAATAGTCGTTGATAATACTCTGTAAAGGTAAATTATTGCTTGTAAATAAGATTAAGGTTATGTGTTCATTTAAGAGATTAAGCTCGCCATTTTTATTGCCTGTACTTCAAAGTATCAACTTGATCCATATATTTAGTTACTTAGAATATTTGAACGTATAGTTAGCATAACGTTTAGTAGTGCAGAAATTTAAAATCTGTGGCTATTAACTTTAAACTAGTTTAAATTTACGATTTTATCAGAAAATTTGCATAAATATAAATAGTTCGAAGGTTCAAATGAAAATTGTAGTGTTTACCACACTATTCTATAGCTTTAATATTTACCTCAAACAACTAGGAAAGTGGTTTTAGTTTATAATCGCCCTAGTTTACATTTTCACTTATTTTACACAATACACCTAATATAATTTAAACTATGGAACTTTTAGATACAAAACAAATGAAAGACGCCTTTAAAAAAAATTAGGTTAGTAGCGCTTTGGGTGATAGATGCTAATCTACAGGATAAAATGGAAAACTAGCCTAGTTTAATGGGCTTACTTTTGTAGGAAATATCCAATGTTTCAAATCTAAAGAGAATACTATCGTAAAATTGACATATTTAAGATCATATTCTCAGTTCAAGCCATTTAGAACTAGTAATTAGAAGTATTTCTTAAACAATAAAAATCACGGAAGATTATCTAATTGTACATCTGTAATTAATGTTATTTCTTCTAATTGTAAATAACTTAAGAGTTTCAAAATAACTAAAGGAATATGATGGTAGTAAATTCCTCCAAATTATAGAAACGTACATGGAAATAAGCAAACAATCGATCAGTGGGAAAGCGCAGACGCAGAGAGATTAGTCGCTTGAAATTAGCTATTGTACTCAGTAAAAATAAGATTCATTAAAATACAAAAAGATTCATATATAAATCTAATAATTTAATTGTTAGAATATTTATAGCATAAAATCTAATTTATAAAGATATTCTTTCAAAGTCTTTAGCAGTCACAACCCGTAAATCGCAAATATTTAAATTCTATTAAGTGATAATGTCTATTTGTTATATAATATTCAATGAAAATGATAAGTATGATTTAAATAAACGACAGAAATTATTCTATTGTTATTAAGTAGCAGCCACAATGATTAGTAATTAGTGATCCAAATAAATGTGAAATAATTATATAGTTCTTGTGCATTATTGTTGAAACCATAGTAAATTCTAGCAATACATTAATTTTTCTTGTACTATATTCGAAGTTAGGAAGTTATCATTCCGCGTGCTTTTTCCATAAGAATGGAGAAGAAAAGCAGCCTGCTTAGAAGAGTCTTGGTAGCCACGAGAAGTGATAATCAGAGGAATTTCACACTCAATGCCTGATAATAATGAAATAGATTATAATGGTTAATAGTACCATAAGGAAATATGATTACGTTGGATACATAGAAGCAATTGCACTACTTGAAGAAATCCTTCAGAGCATATTCAAGTATAAACGTAACTAAATAAAGAATACAATGCATTTAAAGTTACTCACCAGGAATAGCTGTGAGTTTGAGTACGTACTGTATTGTGATAATAGCGGTATCGCCTCCTTCCCTATGGTAATTTTGAGTTGGTGGGATGCCATCAGGAATATGTATGACAGACTTCTCAAATTCCTGAATTACATTATTAAGACCCCTAATAAAATATATTATAACTTGATTTTCTTATCTGATCATACCTGTTTTTGTCTTGCTCTAACCTTTCCTAGTGAAATAAGCTCTATGAGATTTTCACTTAGCCTCTTTTCATTTACATGTTCATATCTAAAATAAAACAACATATTATTTGTGTTCTTCTTTGTATTCTTAAAGTCTTATCAAGATTTAAGTTTTGATTTCTTTTTAATTTAAAAATTTATTTATGCCTTTCTAACCTGCTCCTAGCTTCATATTGTGCTTTCATAGTGAGTTGCAAGGCACAATCCTTAAGACATTTTCGGGTACGATTATGAACTACTACTTTTGCTTCCAACGTCTAAACAACTATGAAAGGATTAATCAACTCTCATTTCAAACAATTATAAGTAGATACTAAGTTAGAGTGGTATTTTAATTTTCACTTTAAATAAGCTAAAAATAATTCATACGAAATACTTTTAAAAATCTTCAATATTTCTCTTAGTCTATATATTATCAAACAACGAAACTCTTTAAGGAAACAATGTACTACTTGCATTTATTTGAATACTTTTTTTTGTAAATTTCATAATTATATACATATTTTAACTGATTTGTAGAACATTGTTGAATTAATATAAGTGGTATATTTGAATATATAGCTGTGTCATTACATCTAAAATTTATCGAATTTTTTCACAATCTTTTTTGATTACCACATACTTTTAGTTTAAAGAATCCTTTTGAAAAATATTAATCTTAGCTTACTTCTCCTAGTTTATATGCAGTTCGAGGAAGAGAGATCAAGAGAGATACACATCCAAAAGGCAAAGAACAACAAGTGAAATCAACCTATAAAATAGCATTTAAATTCAATAATAAAAAATGCAAATAAACAAGAGAGATTAATGATAGGGAAAGAATGTAAAAGAAAGTAGATGGTAAATGTTAGTAGAGCGAAAAATTCTTATACAGATGTTGAGTCGCATGACTTCACAATCACAACAGCATATGTCATAAAACAAAATTATTTTATTAAATGTTTACAATCTTGTATAAACACATCTTGAAGTTAGCCACAATGCCCCTCTTCTTGCTTGATTTCGTCTCAAGTTTTTACTAAAGCAACTTTAAGATAATCCAAATTGTTCGATAATTATATTTAACTATACATGGCTTTTTTTAAATGAATTATTTTGAAGTCTATTAGATGAATATCAGGTGAATTCTATGGCCAAACTTCCTTGCTTAAATTTGGAAACTGATAAAGACACAGTTCAATATTTTTTATTGATTCATAGGCCTAGTCGTTTTTAAATGTCTAATTCTGAGACGCAGTTTTTCAAGAATTATAGATTCTTCGCCTTTAATAAAGTCTCCTCCTAGTACCATTTAGCGCTAATTTTAGTGTTCGGCGGATCTCAAAGTGAATCTAGTTATTCTAGGCGATAATGACAGTATTGTGTCTAAAGAGATCCGTTAGAATGCAAGATCTATTAAAATAACGACACAAAATAAAGAAAGGCAATAGATAGAAAGGAACCTGGTAGTATAATATTTTGTGTCAGAGCATATTGTATGATCCTACAAAAATAAATATATACTATTTGTAGGTTTGGGGTATATATGGACGAGAATAAGTATGGATAGCAATTTGGAGTACCAGAGGATATCACTAATAGGCAATTTGTTAGCAGGATGTGTATTTAATGGAAAAACAGAATAGAAAACAAATAACTTCTATTTAAAGATGGTTCCTCAGAACTCGATTGAACTAGTTACTTATTATTATGGTACTTGACACAACCGAAATTTCTTCAACAGTGAATAACATGTTGAGGCGAAGGTCTTTGAAATAATTGTTAAAAATTTAGTTGCATTTTTTGTGACAAAAGGTTTTTATTTACACATATGAGTTTGATAAATCTTATAATGGGTATAATCCCTTTAAAGTTTGTCAATTCTCCCTATTGATTTTAGACTAATATTTACATCAAAATTCGCCATCGATTGCTTTTTATCTTGAATAAACTTGTTCTTGAACTTTTGGGAAGCAAGAAATGTTCATTGATGACTTGGTCTTCTCTTTATATGATGATACTATACTGTAAAAAGCTCTTGATAATGTTCATCTGTATTGTGAACAATTATTTTAGTGAAATATCTTAGTAGTTCCAACAATTTTCTGTGCTTCAAAGCTGATGGTAATGCGAAGAACTTTTTTTAATTATCATATAACAATTCAAGGACGGTTCAAAGAGAGTTTAAGCAATATTTCAGACACATCTTATATAATTCGAATCTAACCTCATCTTGGAAGTCAATAGGTGATAGAACGTTGAGAGGTATATGATCAAAAAATGATCTTGCGAGAACCACAATTGGGAATATTTCTGAGCAGGATGCCTGTGAAGTAAATTTTTTAGTATTTTAAATTCATTTCTATAACCTTCTTAGCTATTTCAATCTTTAATATAACTAGTATATTCCCACCTGCTCATTGTTAGCGTTAAATGTGACCTTAATTTGATACCGTACACTACCGAATTGGCTTTCATAACTGCTTGGAGCGTCTTCCGGAACTAATAACTGTAATCAACAACATGGATAAAACTACTAGAAAAAAAAAGTAACTAGGTAACCAGAAGGAAGTCTTATGCTAATGAGGACTTTAAAAAGTCCAATCTAACTCGCTAAAGTAAAGAAAATAATAATTTTAAGATAGAAAAAAAAGAAGAAAAATCATAAAAAACGTTTGTTTGCTTTGTAAATTAAAAATGTAAAACCTGCAGAGGAAACTGATGCTTTCCTACAGGGACTGACATGCCAGATGGACATATCGACATCTGGGTAAAGAGATAGAGCTGAAAAATCATACAGGATGTTTTACGTACTTACCTTTTTTCACCCTTTTATTTTCTTAGTTTTACCTTTTCCGTTTCAAATATCTTGTCCGTGTGTATATTCACCCAACCGGTCCTCCCAACTCCTTTAACTTCCGCTGTGAACGATGTTATTACTGTGTCTGGATCACCAGAGTCCAGCAAAACCTGTATTCTTATATATCAAATATATCCCCTAAGTTAAAATCACAATACTACTATATTAGAATTTGTATACGGTTAAAAATTACGTTAAACTCTTTTCTTCAAAACGCGATAAATTTAAAATTTAAATCGCTTTTAAGTCTGCCCTAATATTCTTTTCCTATTTCTGTCTTCCAAGATCTATCAAAATATGAAAAATTTTAAGAACCTTCAGCTCTTCTCTAGAAACTATTATTATACAATAGATAAAAGACTTGAATTTCCTTACACTAATAACAGTCATAATAGTAAAAAAAATTATAATATAGCACTTGTATATCTCAGTAATTTTAATCGTATGCAAAGATTATATAATCATCAGTAGTCGTATTTAATCATCCACTAACTTGAAAACTATCCAGAGATATGGCAATTACATTTTTAGCAATTTACTAGCACCCCAAGAAAAGTTGTAAACCCCTTAGAGATAAGAGATGATTCTAGAGGGTTAATAAATAAGATGACCTACAATATCTCATTAATTAATTGGAAACTTACTTTTGCATTTATATATTCACCGGCAAGTACACGCGTTTCAGATATCACGATGTTTAGCTTTGTAGTCGGCATCTAAAACACGAAGAATATGACTCTATACAATTTATACTTTTAGACCTTTCCATGCTAGAAAACAAATATTAAAAATACTTTATACTACTGCGCTAAAATTTTTTAGAACACCCACTTCAACACTATACAAATAAATTTAACACTTTAAATATGTATTTTCTTAGTTAAAGTCTTGTGCAGGATGTTTGTTCCTTCTAAAAATGACTCTTAAATTCTACATTCTGTACAGTTTTCATTTAGATGAAGTGTGATCTAATCTAGTTTGTGAATATTCATCAAATAATTATTACTGTATGTATAGTTATTTGACATAAACGTCCCCCCATGGTTAGGGACGCAGAGTGTGCTTTAAAGAAGTCGATGCCTATACCTCTTCCCCCACTTTTTTGCTGGAAATAATGAATAATTGTTTAGTCGTTACTTAAGTAAATTAAGAAAATAATGGATTTCATGTTTAATAGTAGAATATGTATACTTAATTTATACAAGAAACAGTAACTATATAAGTTTCAGTGTGTGCATTTTATCACCTTTTCTTGGCTTGGACTGAATCTTTAAATTTGAAATTTAGTATTAATTATGGGAGCAATTCACAATGTTGTGATAAGCTAGATAGATGATGAAATATAGCTTTCATATTTAAATGCGGTAACATTTAAAGTAGTATTTACTTAATTTTATAATAGTCTTTTAATATCACTTGTGGTTCATTTTTATTCCTTTATAATGGCAATATTCTTCGATCCAATAATGTAGTAGGATAGTAAGAAAAATAGGAATTATAAAATAACTGGCTCTTTATGGCAGATAAGTGATTATTGATAATTAACGCTTAAAATTATTACTTGGAAAATGGCAAAAAATGAAAATTCATATAATAATAATGGTGATTTAGAGAGCAACCTATTTTAGAGCATAGTCGATTTTTTTGACTATATCGCGCTATTTTCGCCTCAGTATTTTAACAGTAAAATGTAAGGACACTTTATTATTAATCTTATTACATACATAATTCTAACAGTATAGGAACACTGACATTTAAAATATATAAATAAAGTCATTGCTTCTCCTGCTTACCGAAAAACTTTGGCGCATAGCTAGGGGAATAATATTTGCGGCCAGCTGACGTAAAATGTTTCCCATCGAAAATTGACGAGAATACATTGTGAAAGTAGTATATAGGTAGAGTCATACAGATGAATCAACTTCTCTATGAATCACGATTAAAATACTAGGAAAATTGATGTTTATATATCGAATAATGCTGTTTTATTTTAAGTAGGAAATATATATTCTGACTAACTGAGTAGCAAAATCCCTGCCATGGGAAGTGCGGTTCACCAGATTAAAAAATAACAAAGGAAAAGGCATTTTGAAAACAACCTTACGTATAAAAAAAGATGTAGATTCAGAGTTTTTTCATAACTATGAGCAGACTTAGTATAACATTTCACTCCACTATACAAATAGTGAGGCGTGTTTACTGTAACTCATTGAATACATAGAAATAAGGAACATGAATAATCATAACTAATTGCCCATCGCAGTTTTAGTGTCAACCAATATCTTTTCGATTTGAACCTTTTCCTCTCTTTCACAGGCAGATATATAGATGAGCATCTAAAGAACAATTGTGGAAACTCACTCTCTCTACGCTTTGAAGTGTTTTAAATTTCAATCGGTTGGGTGAGTCGTTTACGGATGCGGTGAGCTTCCTGATTGCATTCATCGCTGGGTGCGAAATGTTCGAAGAAAAGGATGGAACCGGATATTGACAAGTGACAGCGGAAGGATTACAATCTAGTCAAGAGTGTATGGAAGTGAGGGCTAACACACAGAGAAAATAGAAATATGAATAAGTAAATAAATAAGTGAGAATCATTAGGAAGAGTGAACAGGGAAACATAACTTGAAGATATGGAGAAGATGAAATATAAAACTCCAAGTAATTATTCTAGCTTTAGTGGGATCTAGAGTTAAAATTGCCACTTTGATTAAATCATGCATAACTAGTAAGAAAAGGAAAGAAAACTGAATTGAAAAACAGGATAGAAGAATGAGAATTAATATATAAATTCAGTTGAATGGTGACTCTCACTATGCTTTAGAATTTTATGAAACTAACCTCATGCCGAAAAAAGCATTCACTTCTCAAGTTCATTAAGTGTTTCTGAAAGATCAATATAATAAGCGTTTTAATTTGAAAACTCATGGAAAACACAAGAAACTCATTTTCAGAAGATTTCAAGTAGAATATCGTGTAATAAAATCTTAATCATGCCTGGAAAGTTCATAGGAAGATATTCCAAGAAACGATTTTATGGAGTAAAAAGATGCCAAGGAAAAGCTTGGCGGCACTAGACAATTAAATAAATTAGTGTGGGCAATCAATGAACGGGAAAACAAATGTAAGCGAAAGCTAGGTGTTATTGGATACCAAGGAAAGGTGAAAAAGACCAAACAGTCAAATCTATTAATGTTGTTCATTTTTATGTCATAACTAAATATCAAATTAATTTAACTTTAGAATTCAAGTCACAATGCGAACTTTGTTCCAAACGTTTGAAATTATATCTTAAACAATTAACTGCACTAAGCAAACGGAAATGAACAGAATTTTCGCTATCAGAAAATTAGATAAATCAAAGCTAATATGATAGGCTTAAAATCGTTGAATAATAGTAACTATTTAGGTATCACAGAATCCTTAAACTATTATAGAAATAACTAATACTAAGTTATTTTTCCAGGCCACATAAATCTATATGGAAATGTTCTATATTCCAGAATTATAACAGTTACATATATAGTGCAATCAATCATATTATTCAATTTTATGAAGTATTTTTGTATTCATTTGAAAGTTTGGTAATCTAAGCGGTGATGTTACTTTAACTCACTGCTCACAGATCTGACAGTTATAAACCTGTAAGTGAGATTAGAACAGTCTGATTTTAAGAGTATCATAGCTTTCTTCAAACTTAACAAATATTGCTGTTTAAAAACGTATTTGAAGCGTTGTTTACGCGACGTTTCTAGCATTTTTGCTGCATGAACATCTCCGGGAAAAAAAGGCACAATTTTCTATTTTATGAAGGTATCTGTTTTCGTTTTTCCACTGATTCAAGCGTGCCTATCTCGATTTTCCTCTGCTTTAACAATTGAAATGGTCTTTGTTACGTAATGGTAAAAATTTTAACATGGTATTTAAATGTATCACAATCGTAAGTGTCCATATCTATAAATTGTATTCTTCCCAGATGCAGACCCTTGTATCCTATTTTTCTTATTTTTTCAAAGGATTCTATCTTATTCCACACAACTCAAGAAACTGTCGAATATTTTCAGTCTCTCAATTCATAATCCTAAGTCAGAATTCATTTAGTTTAAATATCTGTGATTACAGATTATGTCATGGTTTAAATTGCACGTGTATTCTGAAAATAAGTTTATCCCTATGGATGATTTCAAAAAAACTTGAAGTATGAAACGAAATAACACCAGATCTGTGTAAAAGATTGTACTCTGGATTCAATTAAATAATCTAGTGTTGCAGCAAAGGGAAACACGTATAATTAGGATGAAAAAAAATTTTGAGAATAAAATGTGATGTAAAGTTTTACCAGGATAACAAAAACTACTTCCAGATATTAGAGCAGTAGAAGACTAAGACAAATGCATCCAAATACGTATGGAGAAACATGAAAACGAGTGCCTCCATGAAATCAATAATTGTGCTTTTCTATTTTCACAAATGATAATGAAGTCAAGATGCTAGAAAACGCAAATACATAAGCTTTTAGATGCATTTTCGAGCAGAAATTCCTGTTAAGTTTGAAGAAAGTTTCAATATTCTTAAATTCTGTCTTCCCTTTTTTTCTTTTTTACTCACCCGGCCACGGTTTTGCGTACATACCTGAGTGATGATCCAATAATTTATTACTTACTTTACAGAGCATTTTTCTTAGTGTAAACAAGTAATTGTACAACTGAATAAAACTTTCTTCATCGTTATATAACCATTTTACCGTATATTTTTATTTAAATGAAATAGGAGGTGAGAATATATCTACGTGATTTTAGGCAGATGAAATGAAAAATATTACTGTTTAGTCTAACGATAATAGCCTAAAATCGCGTTAAACATGTTTTAAGTGTAGTCGTAGTTACAAAAATGTCTAAGTATACTTATACGCAGTTGGTTTTGACTATAATTATTTATTTAAATTGTTGTATGAAACGGTATCGTTTTGAATCAGCACTGTACTGCCATATTTATTTTTTACCTTTTTAGATTATGTGGTTCTTGTCATAATAGTATAAACCCACATTTATTATATATGTATTGTATTGTTCTATCTTCTCGTATGTGCATATTGATCGATATATTTTATGAATCATCAGTACAGTTGCTTAATCGTTTCTAACTTCGAAAATGCATTAGTTGCATCTCAATTTACGCATCGTTTTCAGTTTTAAATAATCCTAGAACATTTGTTGAGTGTTGTACTAACAAGAAATGTATGTTAAGATTTGTTTTTTTGCTAGTTATTTGTTTTTACAATACACAGCAATCATCTGAAACTATTCCTTGGGTAATAATTGTATACCAATAAAGCCTAAATAGGTCTTTTTAAATTTAAACTAGTTAACCATTGCAAAATTTTGAATTAGTCTGGATGTCCAATTGCTTATCGACTGTATACAAATTAATGAATATACAAAATGTACTCGAGATTACATTTGTTATTTCTGTTGGACATTGTTTAACCTACCATAACGTTATTTGAAATCACTACGATTGAAAATAAATGTTTCTAGGAACAGGAGAGACTATAACTCCTTTTATAGTTGTTACTACTATCTGAAATATGCTCCACATTTGTGGTTAACTCTTTGGGATTTTCTAAACAAAATGTTATAATCAGATTATAAATTGTAATTTTAGTATTTTCATTCTTTTGTTGGCTGGTCACTTCTAATGGACTACTCAAAGTTATCCTTCACTTATTCCGTTTCGGTTAATTAATGGTTTTCAACTCATTGTTTTCTCACCTTATTGTCTAATTAATAACTATGGATATGGAGAATTCTTTTTCACCTGTGCCTAAGCCGCGAACTCGATTTAATATTGGTTCTGAATTATCTTCATCAGATGCCAATTTTCAAGCTGAAGCCATTCAAGAAAACATATCAGAAGTTAGTTTGATTTAAGATTTTGTGTATACACTAACTCCTCTTTATTCTCCTCAGATTACTGGTAGTAAGTTGACTCCTGAAAATATGTCTGTTTCCTCTTTCTTGTTCGCATCTACACCACCTGTTAATGATAAAACTGTATTAAATGGAAGAGACTTGTGTACGGGAACTACCGTATTAAATGGTTTGTTGATTTATTAAAACAAATTTTTCATTCTTAATTTATTTAATATGCAGATACTAGGTAGTATTTTACTATTAAAAGTAACGTATTTCTGCTCTGATACAATTTACTTTTTTATGATAACCTATAGTCATAGGTGGCAGTTGGACAACTACATGATTTTTATTTAGAAAAGAATGTTATCATTACACCTCCTCCTAAACCGTCAAGAGAGTTCTCAGAATTATCTACCGACATACTACTTTCCACACAATATCCGTCACTGTATTCGTCGGTACGTATTCTAATGGTAACCGTAATGTTATTTTTATGTTCGTTCATCATTGACAATGGTTTTATAGCTACTTTTCTATTGCTGTATAAAATTAATATTTTCCAGAAATCAATTACTAAAAACCATTCACTTTCTGCATTTCCTAGTCGAGTTATAATGTCTTCAAGTTCAAATCCCTCTATTTCAACTCAATCTAATGAATCAAATTCTACGGCCAAACTAGATCTAGCTTTTTTTCCTGAAGGAAATAATCTTGAATACAAACGTATATCTACACAGTAAGTGTTAAACGATTTATTGTGATAACTCGTAAAGGAAAATTATGTTTATAGAGTTTGTTCATCATATGCGGCATCACGACCTCGCATCAAATTTATCGAAAATCCGCTTTACATGTCATTGTCCACTTTTCGCTCACTCAGTTTGTCTAAAATAGAGGATGATAACAAGGCTTCAGATTTTAATTCATCATACAATGATACAAAGCCTTCAGGAAGTGATAATTATTTTTAAAAAGATTTTTTTATTTCTGTTGATCTGAGAGTAGAAGCACTTCTAGGTAATATTTTTTGAAATAAGGATTTGAACCTTATTTATATTAAGATTGGGCTGATGTGCTCGAATCCACGCTATCTGCAAGTGGAAAATCCTATTTCCATTCCGATAATAGATATAATTCAACTTCAGTATGGTTAGTACATGATTGCCAGACTTCTAGGTTTATATTTTATTAATGTTGTCTATGTAAGAGTATTTAGGCGTGATTTCTTACGGACTATAGAAGTTTATCCTTTATGTTCTGGAGTTTTATCTGTAAAAGATTCAAATAATGCCACTATAGAACTAGGTAAGCTAGCATTGATTTTGGTGATGGCTACAATTCATTGAAATAAACGAACCAATCAACATTTTTTAGTTTTTATTTATTACTGAACGCAATAGTAAGTTTATTTTTAACACTGCTTATAGTAACGCATAGTAGTATGAGAGAAATGGAGTATACGAATAGTTCTACATTATATGTATATATATATATATATATATATATATATAATATGGAATTATTATATTACTAAAGTTTTAATCCAAGGTATTGAAAAATCTTGATATTAACAGCGCATAAAAATATGCACTGTTAGATTCTGTTCTAGAATACTGAGATTTAGCAAATAATCTTTTGTAGTTCATTCAGATAACGATTCTTTAATGGCTAATAATACATCGGGGACAGCAGTTGCTTTCTTTGGATTCGTGACAATTCATACTGGAAAGAAGGAACGAAAAAGAGCTCATGCGAAACTCAGGAACATGGAACTTAGTTTCTATGATGATGATGAAGTATAGAAAGATGCATATTTTTCGCATTCTTACTTTGGGTGGATGTTGCACTAGTTATTTTTTTTAGACAGATGATATTCTATACGGTCCATATTCTTTATTTGATTGCCAACTGGTTTGCCGAGAAGATAATAAAATATCAATTCGATTGAATGAAAAAGAGAGGCAAAATCCTGTGATTTTCACTGTAGATGATTCAGCGGAGACGTGGTCATTACTATTGGGAGAGGTTTGTTAACTAACTTTAATTTACATCATGTTTAATATGGTAAGGAATATGAATGCATGCATATTTACCAGTGTTGGTTATCGCAATTCGATCTTCTCCGGAACAATGTTCCTAATAACACTGCCTGTGGAACATTTTGGTTACGGCAAGGTATATTTCTGTTATGTTTTCACTTCCTTCATCTAATTTATTTTGTTTTATGAGTTTTTTAAAGCTTGGTTAGATTTATTATAGGCACCAATAGTAAGTGGATGTTTACTGCTGCTGTATTTTACGAGAGGACAATGTATTATATAGTTCTAAATAGTCCAGATTACGTATACGAGCTTGACTTACGGAAGGTTAGTGAATGTACTGTTTTTAATTAGTATCAAAAACGTAAAACGTTATTGGAAAATAGGTTGTGTGCTTTGCGTACATTCGTTTTAATCCTTCTTTAGGTACTGACTTTGAGAGAAAAATTGGAGAAATTGGATTGGTGCCCATATTGCAAGAAAAAGAATCAGAGGGGTCCATTTATGTTATCCTTAGAAGGATGGTATGTATGTTTAGTAGTAGCCAAATATTTAAGATACCGCAACTCGTTTAGATTGAATGAAAATTCAGGAACTACTTTTATTTTTCGTTCATTCAAAAATAAGAAAAGTGAGAAAAACCTCCATGTACCGATTAAATGAAGTTGATCCTACTACATAATATTCCTACATAATGCTTTACTTTGTTTATTACTAGATTAAATATCTAAGATACTCTCAAAGAAAGTGGTGGAATTTAACGTTTTGCGGATTTTATAATCGTTTTATTCTCATAATTCAACTATTAATTAATACTACTTTTAAAAGTGCATAATGGTTTATATACTTTTTTTATTATAGCTTAGCTGCTGAAAAGTATAGGCACTAAATATCGTAAAAGTATAATTATATCAATGAATATAGATCACATAGACAATGTTCAATACGCTTCTAAGAAACAAAAACTAAGAAGTTTGACCACATTTTCTACCGGTTAAAATAATTTAGCCGCTAACATAAAGGGTATAATATAATTCAAATGAACCTTAAATGTACTGGGAGTGCGACTGAACATGAACAGAAAGGTTACCTTCAAGTAGTTTAATATACTGATCGTCATCGACAATATCTGTACGTGTTTAGTCCATTGTTATTAAAATATGGCACTCTAATTTAATCAGAAAGGCTTTCTACCAAATTCATTCAAAACTTCAGCTCTTGAGAGAAGCGGAGAGTTTTTTTGTTCTTTTAGCTGGGTTTAAAATTGATCTAAAACTCACAGAAATAATAGTCTTCAGGTAATTATTGTATATTTCTAGCCTTAATATTAATGGTTGTGGCCACTTTCTATCGACAAATTATTTAGTCTAGTTTTTGATAAGATTTAGTACCATACTATTAAGTGTTTTAATGAATGAAGTAAAGTTATTAAGGAGGCTTGAATTTTACGTATTTCAGAAGGCACTAATACTTTATTAACTTGTTTACGCCATTACTATTCGGGAAATAATTATTTAACAAAGTTTCCTTGTTTTTATAACTGTTGACCAAGGATTACTGAAGTATTATTTAGATCACAGCTAGCATAATTTCAAATAAAACACCTCATAACTAAATGGTAAAACATAATTCAATTGACATATGAAAACAAACATTTACCAGTGTTGAATCACTTAAAAAACTAACTCAGTCTATAGGTTTTTTGTTATAAAGCCTGAAAAACATGAAATATGTTTCCGACCGCAACTAGACATTTTTGTCCCAACATTTTAAACCATTTATTAGTTTAAATTTAATCTCTTTAGTTCACTTTACGTGGAATGTACAGATGATTGGAGCACTAATAAGTGGGTATCAGTCCTCCAGGCTGCTCTTTCCCTTCCCTGCAAGATTTTGGAAGAATACAGATTAACGGCTGATAATGTACCCGTTGTTAGTTGTTTTTTTTTTACCATTTGTAACTTCTGTAAAAGTCCATTATTACAGATTGTTGATAAATGTATCCGATTCATGGCAGCATTTGGTATTCAGTTGGAAGGAATTTATCGTAGAAATGGAAAAATTTCCGAAGCCAGGGATATATTGACACAACTCTTAAATGGTATTAGTTTTAAAACAGATATTCATTCTTTGTATGCATATGCTTTTGCTAGATCCGTGTGGGACCCACTTACTTGCTTCCACTGATGAAACGATATATGCGGTTGCTGATGTGTTACGTCAATTTTTTCGGAAACTAACTAATCCACTATTTCCTCAAAACTTACATCAACAATTATTTTCTTTGGGTAAGTGAGTTTATATAAAAGGATCCTACTGGTTTGATAGCGTTTGACCTTGTATTTAAATAATATCATAATAGTAGCTTTTATAAATTTTATCTTGAAGGAAATATTTCTCAGAACTGATAGCTTATTGTGCTAATCATATAAATAACCACATCTTATTTATAATGAAATTTAAGGATTTGAATGGGACGTCCCTTTTATTTAATTAGAATCATGACTGTTTTTTAAATTAAGATATTACGGATGGTTTAATAAATAACAATCCCTATATTAGGTGACTATTTTGAGAGGACCACTTAAGTATTTAAATTCTCTAGCAAAATTACTTTCGTTAATAGAGAATTGAAAGCTCCTGAAAAAAATTTTATCCCGTTAAAATAAATTCATTTGAAAAGTCATATAGCATTAACTAGACGTTTAGACACTTTACATCTCTTAAAACGGAGAAAAACGTTTAAATAATTTATAGAATTGCTGGATAACATGTATCTGCACATATTTAGTTCCTATATGTAGGTTTACCGATGTCTAATTTTTATACTACTGATTTCCCATAAAAATAAAAGAAAGTATTAAATTAGTAAACTGTATAACTTAACATAAACCATTATTTTTTAGTGAAATCGCAGAGAACAAATGCTGATATAATACTATGTGAGGAATATCGTCAGATATTGCAGTTAATGCCTGTTGTTCATTATTACACATTAAGAAAGTTAATGAGTCATCTGAAGGAAGTGGTTTCTTATTCATATATCAATAAAGCTAGCATGGATAACTTAGCAAAGGTAGATTTCCCAGTGTTCAATTAGAATTTTAAAATTAATTTGTAGTTATTATGGAAAAAAAAATTTGTAAAAAAGAAGGAAAGAAATACTTTTATCTGTAAATAATGCCTCTTTTTAATGACAACTATTTGTGTAATTGCTTTTGTAAATAGCATAGAATTATAGGTATTTGCTCCGTCACTTTTTCACACTGATAGCGAAGAGAGTGGTAATTATTGTTTCCGAGATAACTCTAATGAGATGAGCGTTATCATCGATCTTTTAGTCGGATTTGATGCTATTTTCCAGGTATAGAATTAGTATTTGAGGTGATTGTAAGCCAAAATAAATAGATTCGACTTTTTGTAAGATTTTATAATTTTCAGTCATTCTGTCCATAAATCATTTCAGATTACAACTAGAGAGGAAATTAGCCGAGCAATGATTGAGCAAGCTCAATTAAGAAAAATTCTTAATTCAAAAACGGTTTGTTCATTTATAATGAATAAGTCATTCGAATATGTAGAATCTAAACTTTAGGTTCGTGCTAATGGTTTGCTGGTTCCAATTCATATGTGGGAACGGGAGAATCGTCCTTTTAATGTAAAGACTGATCTTGCTGCTGAGGAGGTGTCAAAATTTGAATATTTCTGTATATTCTTTCATTCCACGACAATAATTTATTTTTCTGTTAATATAACAATATTTAGGTTTGTCGCGAAGCTGTGGCTCGAAGGGGATTTGATGCACCTCTTGATGGACATTTTGCCATTTTCGAGGTATATATTTATTAAAAAAATTCTTATGTATATGGTTCATTTATTTTAAATCCCTCAGATGATTAGGGGTGGGACGCTGTCTCGCCGTCTGGCTCCTTCTGAGAAGTTATCATGCGTGGTCATAAATCGTTGGTTAACCTGGCAGTGCACTGATGCTTTTCTTCTTTTTGATCACGATTCTTCGCCATATCAAGAAACGGGAATGGTTTGTTGTCATTGTCATATTAATTTTCCTGGTATAAACTTAAATAACTTGAACAGAGCTCTTTCTGCGGTAAAGTAAAAATTGCCGATCCTGGATCAAAATCTTTCCGCTCATGTGAGTTAATAGTGGAGGACGAAACTAAGGTTGGTAACAACATCAACCATTTCTAATGCTCTATATTGTTTAATAAATATCTTTCCTTTATATATTATTTCAGATAGCTGCATATAGAAATGAAAAGCTATGGAAGAAGTGGAATGTAGATGCCACAGTTTTCTATATGGGATCAGAACCTAATCGAAAGGTAAGAGGACATTTATTCCTTTCGTGCAAAGACAAATTAATATTTTGACTGAGATTTATAGTAAATCTCATATTTTGAGAATTTTGGCGTGATTTTAATTTATTGTCTTCAGGCACCAAATCCGCATACTTTGACATTTTTTCATATGCCACATGTTGTTTTAACAATGAAAGTAAAGTTTGTCGGCTATTGTATATCATTCAAATCTGCACAGGATCGCTATAGTTTTGCTAATTTGATAGAACATATTCAAACCGGAGGCCAACCAACACCTCTTGTGCATATCTAACTTTGTTCATATTTCTTTTACTAGTTTAATCCTCACTTTAATCTCTGTTCAAAATAACTTTTGCTAATTAGTTTGCATAGTTCAAATATATACTCTGTATGTTAGTACCAGCTTAAACGTTTATTGCATTGTGCATATATTACTTAAAAATAATTATTGTATTATATTATTAGCCTACTTTTATTCTAGATGGTATTTGTGCTACTCTTTGGAATTTAACACTATCTTCTACTACATTCTGGATAATAAATTCTAATATATATTTACTGCTATGCATTTCATACTAATCTTAAAGGTCTTCATGATCAGCTATTATTTTGAAATTATGTCCATTATGTAATTCTGTAACATTATTAGTATATTAATAATAAAATTATGCTAGTATAATAGTTTTAATGTTAGTAGACCATTAAGTAATGCTACGCCCTCTTCTGCACTGTGTTCGTACGACACGGCCACTGTCTAGTGAGGCCACTATGAATTCGTTAGGCGATGCAGGAAAACTTAAGAAGATAGGCAAGGCGTTGGAGACATATATAAAACACAGCAATAACCATGCAACTATGATGGCTAAAGAGAGGTCTATTTCTCTTTTCTAAACGTTTAGTCATTTACCATAGAACTATTCTGTTCCAGAGCTGATTACGAGTTAGGACGTCGGCACCTTGCGAATATCATGTCGGTAGATGCCCATGTACTTTCACAAGAAGAAATTAATCAGTTAGTGCTATTCATGATCACTTTGATTATAGTGTACTGATTTTCTATTAAAATGTGAGAAATTGGGAAACAAAAATTGCTACTCGTATTATAATTTAGATCAAATGGTATTTAAATTGATGTAGGCACAAATAAACAAAATACCATCAATAAGAATATGCATAAACAATTAAATTAAGACTATGATTTTATAGTATTTCATATTTTTACAGGGCCATTGAATATCTGTTTCCCTCGGGACTTTCTGATCTGAAAGCACGTCCTGTAATGCAACCTCCAGACGAAATTTTTCCTCGGTTTTTATTTTTACAGCATTCTATTTATTTTTATGATTTAAAAAAGTAGTTCTGTCTATATACTAGTGTTGGGTAAAAAAGCAGATGTCTTTTTAGAAGTTTTTATGCTAACAAAAAAAGACAAAAACGGAGATGTTTATTAACGGAAAATAACTTTTCCTTTGTTTACCACTAGTACATATAGTTTATATACTAAGCATATAAACTAGCTCGTCTTTTCTCTTAATTAATTTAGTTTCCATCGCTTTTTGTTTGATGCTGAAGGACGCCCACAAAGTACTCGCTTCTTCACTCTCCGCCCTAATTTTTATGGTGTACTCTCGGTTTGTTTTTGTTCATTTTTATTTCAGAAACTAAGTCGTTAGGCAATTTTGCACATTAAAAGTATTTTTTTTAGAATAGCTCTTATTTTGTTTTAGGGAATTGGAGTAAAAACTCGTAGTGTGGATGCTTTTTTCAATGATCATGTTACATTTGGATCAAGTAAAGCAGAGCTTCAGCCTATGTAAGTAATGAAGTGCACTTTTCGAAAATATTCGTAAACAGTTGATTACAGTAGTCTAAGTGGGACCCAATGGTTGAGTAAAGAAAAATTAGAGAAGAAGCTGGATGAGAAGATAACCAGTGAAATGGTAGGTTCTCCCTATTTTTTCTAACTTCTCAGTGTATCTGCTATATTTCAGTATGCGCAGATGCTATTGGCTTTCGAGCATTTAATCTCTCTACCAGGATCTTCTGTACATGCAAACTTTATAATGGAGTTCAGGTTCTATTTCCTCATAAATCCACCTTATTTTAAACGAAGAAAATAATTCTTATAGAATTTTTATAGAGAGCCCTTGACATCATCAGCAGGTTCAAAATTGTTTGGACCAATGATTCCTGATGTAACTATATGCAGCGCCACTAATAAGCGACTAGCTACTGTCAGGTCATTTTTTAAATTCTATTCTTTAAAATCGTTCTCACCTTCCGTTTTGTTTTTTATTCACCATATTGAGTTTTAAATGTATATTAGGACTAGATGTAAAAGTACACGGGCAGAGGTGGTCGTTTTTGACGCGGGCTCAGGACAGTTTAACATTGATGGCCATGGATTACATGACTTCCAACAGCTCATAGCAAGGTCAGGCTTTCCTAATATGTAATGCACTAAAAGGAACCATATTTTAGGTCCATTTATTTTATTTTGTTTGAAGTTAATAATGAGAATGATGAAACATTTCTTTATTATGGAATTTACATGATAATAATATGAATACTTCCATTTTTTTTACGTTAAACGTTTGATCATGCTTATAGTTAGCTTTTTGTGATAAAGGAATATATATATATATATATACTAGCTGATATAAAGTATGGAATATAGATATTAGGATTATGTAATCTGACTGTTAGAATTTGTTGTATAGAAATACCTTTCTCCAATAAAATGTATGATCAGCGTTAGCAAAAAAAAAAAATCATATTAGTGTAACCGATCATCTAACCTTAGTTCTTTTTAATACCGAAGTTTTGTCTGTTTAATTAAAGAAATGTCATAATTGGGCTATAAATGTAGTTATGACTATATTGACATAAATGCTGTATATATTACAGAGAAATTTTACTATCACCTCTCTTGGTATCGGGATTCCTCGGTCGTGTAGATGTACTTGCAACCACTTCTGGTTCTGGAGGTATAACGGTTATACCTCGCGCTGTACGTCACGGAGCTGCTCTCTGTATTGCGGCTTTATACCCAAAAACAGTTGAGCCACTTCGGCTAGGTAATCGTGGCTATACCACTTCATATTTTTAATGCTATTGAATTTAATATCGGTATGTATTTCTATGTTGTACGGCACAGAGATATTTATTTTACTGATGCATTTTTCGTGAGAATGAGTAGCGCAATTTTTGACGGAGGAAGTCCGTTCCTGGCACAAAATAGGCGTGACTTTTGTGGTCTCTTACAAACAGCTGATGTGGAACAATGATCATCAATGAAATAACAAGTACATAATACGTAAAGGGGTCCGTGAGAATCTAAGGGGCACATTGGTGCTTGAGTGGAATAAAAAAAATTTAGAGATACTTATAAAATCTTAGTTTTTCGGACTTGTTGGCTTTATTTACCCTTTGTTAAGCTGGTCTTTTGACTTTGGACCCGAGGAAAAAGGAAAGAAGTAAAGTTAACCAGCCTGGAGCGCGAGCAAAGTGGATTTGGTCAGTTACTATAGAGAATATAATGAATTGTGTATTTTTCATAATCAGGTTTGATCATTTGATTTAGTCACCCGACTGTACAATTTCTTTTGCGCAACTGTCTTCATCATTGCAGGAAGAGGCGTTGAAATGGTAGCACCTGGCACAAATCCCGCCTGTATGTGGTCATATCTCTACATTCTTGTGTAGATCTAATTTCACCTTAGTTCCTAAGTTGAATTAATTGTGAAAGTCAATATTGTTTATATTGTTGAATTCATGTTTATTTCTTCTTCAAGAGTAGGGAATGAAATTTGGTTAGTGGTATTTAATGCTCAGCTTGGCAGATAAGAGCAGGGCAAACAATGACTAAATGGACTATTGATCTAAAGTAGGAGGAACAGGTGACAGTGATATCAGTCGGATAGCAGGGATCATTTTCCGAGCGTAAAGTAACGGTTAGATGAGAACTAGAGTATGCTAGAAGTGGTGTATTTTTCGATTTTCTCTGGTTATCTGCTTGTCTTTTTTGCTTATCCTTGTAAGTCCATGCTTTTTACTGGCCTCTAGTGTATGACCGTGTTTCGGCTATTGACCGCCGCGTCCGCTGAGTGCGGGGTCGAGCCTGGCACGCCCCGCCCCTCCCCCCCCCCCCTCCCCCCCAACACCCAGATGGCTCTTCGTTGCGGACGCGAAAGGGCCTTGTCCCTCATGGATGGCCCTATTACTCCCCTTAAGGGCACCACAACGTCACTTGAAACTTCTGCTAATAGGCACGTATTATCGCTACCAATGAATCGACCACTGGCAAATTACTGGAGTCCTGAAGATACATGGCATAATGTATATAACTGGATTAATGATAGTCAAGTGGGTTTTAATAAGTCTGCTTTTATTTTGCTACACTTATTTTTTCGTATATCATGATTTGGTGATTAAATATCACATTTGTATTCAATCCTACTAGAATTATTCCTTAATTTCCATTGTATTTTCCTGTGCACTTGTTTTCTTGTTTGCTGGCCTGTTTTTTCGCCTTATTTAAATTCTCCACGTCTATGTTAAATGAAATTTTATACTCTATTGTTGCATATTTCTTTCATATGGTCTAATATTTAAATTAAATTAGAAAATTATTACTTTGGTTATTCTTCTTTTTTTATTTTTTAAACTATTCTACGCTCTTTTTTCCTTTATCAGTTTTTACGCTGCATGAATATTGATACAACCTTGGGCGAGTTGTAATTGGCATAGTAGAAATAGTTTTTCGGAGATTACGACTACTACTTTCGTATTTCACTTGTTTCCGAATAAGTAGTTGATCTTCGCAATCTCTAATTTAATTTGAGAAGTTTATATGTAAAAGAACATCGATAATCTAAAAAACCAGCTATCTCGTATAATTTCTAATAATTAATTTTTCCTATCTTACCATACTTTTCAATTCCTAAAGTGGGTTGATATTCTTTGGTTACACGTATTTTCGCTAACTAATATAATTAAATTATTCTAATTTTTAAACCACCTTAGCAAATTTCAAGGACTTTTCTTAGTAGTTGATAAGATATTTACAGTTTTTACTCATTTCAGAATTCCAATGATTCCGAAGGAGGGGATAGTGTTCCCTCGTCTAATTCTTCCAATGTACAAATTAGTCCGAAACAGTCTGCTTGGCCGCTAGACGAATTTCTCGAAACCTCTTCGTTACTTGAACCCCCCCAGGTGCACACTTATTCAACACCGCCTAATCCCACCGAATCATCTCTTGAGTATAATCTCATCCACGAACTTCTCAAGTTGAACATGCAAACGCCAGTAACATTCAATCCTTCCACATCTTTGGCTGTTAGTCCTTGGCTACTTCCAAAAGACTCTATCTATAGTTCCACTTCAAATCAGAAGCCTAGGTCCTCTAAAGATGTCTGGTCTCGTCAAGGTGAAGCAAATGTTTTTTCCCATTTCAACACGTCTGCTATAAGTTACCCTTTACCTCAAACAGCGATTCTACAAAGAAATACAGCGGCAATGGAATTACATATCCGACTGGAGGAGTGCAGTGAGGAATACAGACAATTAGAGAAGGAAAGAAAACAAACAGAAGCAGAACTGGCGAGACATAATCTTGGGAAAAAGATAAGGTGAAAATATTTCTGGGGAAGATAGAGAAAGGGCGATAGTGAGGATGAGAGAAAATTATCTACTTTTAGTTCATCTAATGGACTACCGATTCCCCGTTTGCCAACAGCACCATCTCGGGTTGACCGTCTTATTGTGGATTTCTTTCGCGAACATGCTCGTATCACCACTTTGCTTTCAAAAATGGAGCAGCTGAGGATGGCATCTCTTCCTACGACTGTCCACACGACGCTTAAAGGTCTATTTAATTTCGATAATATAGTAATCAAAAACTAGGAATCAGTTCTATTTTTCTACAATTATAAATTCCTCTATCAGCTCACTATTACATTGATGAACAGAATATAAGTGACAATGCCTTGGTATATCTTATTATAATGATAATTTTTACGTTATATTATTAATATAGGAACTTTATACTGTACAGACATAATTGTTCAGAAGGTAAAGTTTCATCGAATTTAAACAAGGCGGTAATTTTCCCAAGATTACTCAGGAAAATTGCAGAAATGTTCCTGACTATGTGATAAAATAGATAGTTATATCACTTTATTAGATCTACTTGACGCCGTCACGATTCTTCAGCACTGTAGACATCATGAACGAACAGCTATTCTTCAACAATTAAGAGGCGAAGTTGTCTGTTACAACGAAGAGAAAGGTTTGAACCTAATTTCTTTATATAATGCATTATATTATTTATTATCATGAAAATCCTTTAGAGGCAATAGCTCTCGCACAGTCACTAGTTACCGTCAGACGCGCTGCGTGTCGCGCTCGTGCAGCCAATTGGTGTTCGTTGGTTTGGACCCTAGGTCCCGAAGATGCGCTACAAACAGCACAGGTCGAAAGATTAGTGGCAGCAGACTTCGCCATCGGACCTCCTCCTATTAGAGCCCGTTCTTTAAAATAATAATTAGCGTTTTAACATGTTCCTTTCTTGTACTATACTATATTTTACCCATTCGCCGTTTTCCTGTTATACTACCCTATCCGTTCGGGTCTTGACACCCGGTCTTGTGGTCTTGCTACGCCCTTTATGAAACGAGTAAGGCACTTAGGACGGCAGAGCCGTCATATTCTAGCCCATTCCTTGTATATAAATAATGACAGGCGTAGTTCTGACGTGTTACGTCAACCTCAGTGGTTCTATTATTTTATTTCGAATTAGTGCACTCTTAAAGTTGGCGTCATAACGAATTGAGTAGTCTGCTTAGCCATTGTAGTCATCATTCGGTGTAGATAAAATGGATTTCGGCGCAGTCTTAATACTGCACATCATTTTTGTACTATATGAATTTTTTGTTAGCCTGTATGATCGAGGCGTATTTATTATTGTATCTATGAACGCAGTCAATATTTGAATAAACTGTCAGCTGTATTGTTTATGTAAAATCATTCTATTGAGACTCTAATCGGTCTAATCCGAGGGTCAACCTTGCTTGTGGGTACTACATTCTCTTCTTTTTTCTATTCCATTTGAGTAACTTCAAGTATTTGTAGTCGATTATTATAATGGAAAGTACTCTATACAAGAGTATAAATAAACTAGGGCAATCCACGATCCTGTTCTTTTGACATAATAATTTCATCATTAATTTTAAATATAGGATATTTATGGCGAAAAACTACTCATTAAATGTTTTTTTTACAATTTTGCAACTACACGTGCAGATGTCAATATGGACAGCGGTCCTGCCACTGTTATCTGTTTCTGCGATTTGTTCTACCATTGGTTTATTTCTGTGCGGTCTACAAATATGCTCACGTATTCGCCAGAGAGGAGGGACTGAGGGAATTGGTTCCGCTCCATTCCTATTAGCTTTTCTATCCTGCGCAACCTGGTTACAATATGGAATTCTTAAGGCAGACACTACAATAATTTTAGTAAATTTTGTTGGGTTCATACTTCAATCAGGATATCTGAGTTATTACTACTATATGACTCGAAATCGGGTGAGTTTTCTCTTATTACCATTACTTTTTTTTTTCTTAAATGATTGGATCATCGACTATAGCGGACATTTGACCTTCATGGTGCCGGTCGCACGCCGGCACGTGTACACATAAAGGGCAGCATGTCAGATAGAGTCAACTAACTGTCATTGGGTGAAAAGAAGTTGCTTTTGCCTATTAGCAATATGCAGTATATAGTTAAGGCGTTCATGAGGGACAATGATCAATAGTAAAATAATTTTAAAGCTAGTAGAGTATTCCAGCGTTTTCTAAGGCGAATGATTGCAATGGAAGTTTGCATTATAACAATCATGCTCTATCTTATAAACTTCGGAGATCTATCTAACCAAGGAATGGAGCCTCTTGGGTATATCTGCATCCTTCTGAACATAATCAATATTGGTGCTCCGCTCTTTCAAGTTGGAGAGGTGGGAACTATTCATAAGAATGTCTAAGAAATACTTATAAAGTGTATTCCAGGTTATTCGCTCAAAAAGTTCTGAATCTCTGCCGCTTCCCCTTTGCATTGCCTGTTTCTTCGTTAGTATGCAATGGCTCTTGTATGGTATTATCATTGACGACTTTATCATACAGGTATAACATTAGGCGCTAATATCTTCATTTTACGTAACCAGTAATATACTTGATACTTCATAATCTAATTCTTGGTTCCAAGCTACCCACTTCGTGTACTTTTTCAATATTTTGTAAACATTATTAGATGTAAAATTAGGAAACATAAACAGGCACCTAACTACGTGGCAACGGCACTATCTATCGTACAGCTTTCTCTGTTCATCATCTATCCAAGGAATTCAAACAAGAAATACATGGAAGTGAAAGATAGTATTTATTAATCTTGTTAGAAAAATAGACAGTTTTTAATAGGACATTTTCACCAAGGATCGTGAAATATTAGTTGCACGTCTCCATTTTCTCCTCCGATTCGCTATCTTCCGCAAGCACATGCTGTTGGATAAACATTTGGCTTTCATGTTGAGTAGCTTTACCTGCACTCAAGAAATAGCGTCGAAACTGGAATTAGTTTATCATCCTTATTCAATGTTACGGTCTCAATAATATTATTATGGAAAACCAAAATTCATTTTACCAGCCTACCAACCTCTTTATCTGCTTTATTTTGAGATAACGGAGATCCTATTAAATGTTCACACTCAATCACAGCATTGGTATCAAACCGGAGTACTTCTCTTCCTTCTTGGGTAGTTCTCATAAGTATTGAAATAGCACCCTAAAGCTTCCTCTTCTTTTTACAGATAAAAAAATGCATAGGAACATAAGTGTTAGTATCTTTCAGGGAGTAACAAATTATAACTATTTCTACAATAAATTTCTCAATTTACGAGATTTTTTCCTATCAAAACAGTAGCATAAATTCCACGTAACATATTATAAACTAAATCTCCTCCAACTCAGGAGGAGTTTAATTTCTTAAAATACGATTTTTTTTTTAAATGGTCATGCATCTAATTTTAAATATTTCACTAATAAGGCACATATGAAATATACCCAGTTTTACTTTTAAGAATGGGAAATTATCATACTAAATTAAGAAAATATTAGGTATGTTACCTCTGTTCCATTCTCTTCTCCGACATCCTCGAGCTGAGCGCAATAGCTCCTATCATTTTCATCACATCTTATCATTCGTTCTTGTTCTCCATCATTAACAGCACTTTATTATTATTGTAATTAGTAGGTTATGTATATGCTTTAGGATTACATTTCGAAAATTCAAAAGTACTCTCACCGTCTTTTCCACACTGCTGTTTTTCGGTTTGATTATCATAATCGAGTACTGAAGTAGAGCTAGAATAAACTACGTGCTAAATGTTTTCTTATAAAATATAAATATGAATTATTAGTTTATTAAAAGATTACAAAAATAACTATTTCACCTAATAATTTACAAAATTTAAATAACGAATAAGATTAATATCTTACGCTTTAGTCTGATTCTGCACAACAGCTCGACACTCGTCCTCTGCGAGCACATCAGTTTCTACCGTAGCTATTATGAATTCAGCAGTGTAGTTTATATCACTTTCCAGTGCAACAACAAGAGGACTGTCAGATAATAGCATAAGCAACTTGGAAAGGTTCCAAAAAACAAAGTAGCGAGACAATAGTTACCTGCCAGGTAAATCAAAGTATAAGCTGACTTCAGCCGAGTGTTGGTCTGCGAATGCAATTATAGCCTGTCTTGTAAACATAGGCTACATTAGAATACTATAAATATAATATAATTCATTAAATAAACATACATAAAATTCTTTCAGACTAAATGATATTTCAGTAGGTCGCTTGACTGAGTACTGAGTGAAGCGTTGCAAGGAGATATTGGCTTCAGTCTTCACCATCTTTTTTCGATCTAAGAAATATTTTTCGTATTAAAGTCAGAATATTTTTTTCCAATTCAAACATGATCCGATTATATTCTTTTAATAATCAACCAACAAAATCACTCCAAAAATGCTACAATATGACTTTTATCTTCAAGCATGCAGTAAGGAATTCAACACCAAATACTATACCCATGCTTCCGAAACATTTCGTCTTCATTTATAACATTATAAAAAATTTTACTGATACTCCATCTACCTATAAAGAGGAATTATCTAGATCTATACAGTGGTATTTAATAGCCTATTATTTTTGATAAGAACTCTTAATTACAAACGAATACTTCCTCCCAGATATTCTTGGACTTCTGTAATCCTTCTTTTTTAAAACAAACCATCGTATTTTGTGGAAAAATTCTTGAGCACAAAACTGCTGCCCATTGCTGTGATGATTAACTCCTGATTATCACTACGAATCTGATTGATTAAAGGCATAAAAACCCTAAATATTTAAATCAAAGTTTAAAAATATTTCGAAATCATACAGATTAAATCAAAACACTTACTCAGCAGGGGTTACTGCAGTATTCATCAATTTGTTTTTATCCACAGTAGTTCGGTAAGCAGTATTAGTCTCAAGCATACTTATATCGAAAATTCTCGAAACATCTATACAAGAACAATTATCTATATCAGCATTATCAAAGAGGGTGATTCTGCCTTTATCTAATTCTTTAATATCAAAATACCTGTACCTATAGGTTCATTGGGAAAACTGAGTGCATTATAGCAAGTACCGCAAATATCCTATATATCTTAATGCAATAGGCAAGTGGAAGATAAACTTGTTTACTGACATTAATTTATTTGAATAAACTTTATACTTACCGTATGTATGTAATAAGTGGACCGTGAAGCTACCAGCTAACTGGTTAAATGAAATTTCGCACGATACAAAATTCTTCTCTATAAATTGGACGCTTTTGAACATGGATAGTACACACTAAAAAACGAAAAAAAACATGAAAAAAGAATCATATTTAATAGGCTTTTTATAGAATTGGTGAAAAGATAATACTAATCTTCATTGACACTCTATATATATTAGTTCTTCCACATTCTTCAATAAGTGGCGTATCACAATCAGAAAAAAATTCGGAAGAGAACAGAAATATCCCATATGCAGATTTAGATTTATTGAATGTTTTCAAAGAAAGCTGTAAGCATAACATCATACGGATTATTATATAAACGAAAAGAACATTTAAGAAATGCAGCTCACCACCTCATACATGCGCACCCATATATCTACTTTAAACAAAACCTTACTCCTTGTTGACTTGGCTCCAAAAATAGTTCATCTCCAAGCTTGCCCAATGATACTAGCGCTTTCGTAAATACTAGAGAAACGTTCAATAAGGACTCTCAGTATGAAAAGGTACCAAAAAACTTACGTCGCAGATTTGAGTGTAGCAGAAATCGAGCTGATATTTGGTTGTCCTCATTATTCTGTTGTGACAATGAAAACTGATTCACATTGAAGTGTGCAGTAGATAAAGATGAATTTACCATATAAAAAAGGCTTACAAATTAAATAGGCAAGAATGAACGTCTTATCAAATTTAATATCAATTATATGTATATATTAATATGTAGTTATATATATACAACATAAAACATTAATCATACACATAAATGTATATATATATATACTCTCTCACTAGGGGAAATATACATTTATACATCTCGCTCAATTTTTGCTTTTCAAAACTTCCCGCGCTACGGTTAAATCCCTGAACTACTTAAGCGTTCTCACATGCAAGGTGGTATGAGAATTTATTGTTAGCAATTAAAGTGGTTGAAAACTAATCTTCGGTTGCACTATTTATATACTTATTTGGTAAATGTATTGCTTTATTTTAGATCATATTTGTATTTTATGCGTTCTCTACAAGAATCATTGAAAGTGTTTGCTTCGGTAATGAACATGACATTATTATAATACCATAAAATACTTTGCAATTTTCTCTATTGACTGTGATTTTGTTAGTTATCTTATATATGAGGAAATTTTTGTTATTTTAATATACATTCAACATATATTAATACTGATACAAAAGTGCAAAGTAGTTAATGGTATTGATTACTTTCCGGTGTAAATTAATTTTAACGTTATGTTAGCCAAGTTATAATATCTACGTAAAAAGTAGAAATTAATAGATTTGTTTTACAGTTTATTAATTAAAGGTATAACAAAAGTCGTATGCGGAATTGCACAGAACCTGGCGGCTGCATCTTCATATGCATTCAGGTAATGAATAATACTGAAAGTAGAAGTTGTTATTATGGAATTCAACATTCTAAACGTTTTCTAGTACAATACAAGCTTGTAATATAGATATACTTTTAAACTAGTGAAATATTGCAGATAGTTCGTTGGATTCCCGTTCTCGTTTTGTTTGCAGCACTCACGTGGGGCTACTACGCTTATGTTTTGGAGCTGTGTATTTGTGGGTTAATCGTATAGGTGAACGATGCATTCACTGAGCTGCTTATTTATTTTTTTAATTACCTTAAATTACGAATTTCTATAATGCTTCAATTTTTAAAAATAGTTTTAAAACCTGAAGTTAGGTCGAGAATCTCATAAAAGATTTCCACAACTACAAATTTATGTCTGTATGGAATAATCGATAAGCAAATTACTAATTTGAGGTAGAACGATTTACCTCAGATACCATTACAGAGATTTTAAATAGTGTGCTAAGTGGATAACCGGAGAACATTATATCATATATGAACAAAAATATTCAAATACATTGTTTTAGGCATATGCTACCTATTCATAATGCGGAGAACTTCGCTATATAATAGAGAATAGAAATAAATGTCCACGCACAAGTTAAAACGTCTTGTATTTGAACACAGAACTAAAAATTCATTAATACACAGGGGCGTCAAAAGTTCTGATACTGATGTCAAGTCACTTAATTTCATGATAAAAACAGCTTTCTAAACGAAAATTTATCTAGACACATAAAATACCAAACAATAATTTAGTTCAATTGATGTTTAAAATTACCTCCTTTTGCCTTCACATAAGTTCATAGACGCGTCTCGAAATTATCCACGATAAGTCGCAGCTCGTCTTCACTTATTTCGTCCCAAGATTTAACGAAGGCCATCTTAAGAGAGTTCAAATTGTTGTAGGATGTTCTATTCGGCTTATTTTACAAGATTGACCGTATTATGAAGTCTATTGGATTCAGATCAGGCAAGTTTGATGGCCAAATGTCTTTGCCCCAAAAATCTGGAAACTGCTGCCGGCAGAGCTCAACAGTTGTTTTGGCCCTATGAGCGGGTGATCAGCTCTGTTGAAATGTCCAATTCTGTGATCCAGTGTTTTGACGCCCAGGGAACCACTATTTTTATTAAAATTTCGTCTTGGTACTATTTAGAATTAATTTTGACATTTTTCTCAACAAATACCAACGGAGTTTTACCTGATGCCGTTATGCCCGTCCAAACCATGCCAGATGACGGAAAATGACTTCTTACATTTACGGACGCTTCATCAAACCTCTAATGTCCACGTTGAAGAAGTTGCCTACTGTTCTGACTATTGTATGCCGAATTGACAGTGGAAAATTTTCTCATCAGTGGAAAACATATTCGTGGCGCGGCCCTCTCGAAAGATGCTTAGGGTTTTCCTTGTTTTTTTGTAACGATTAACCTTCATTTTCTCCATTAACATATGAGATCGACGAATCTTATACGATTAGAACCCTAGTTGATGTTCGACGATTCGCATTGGTTTTGGACTGATAATGAGATCAGAAGCCATCTTTCTCATCGATCTCTTGTTATCTCGGAGGATCTTCTCCATAAGAATTTCTCGAAATGTTCATGGACATTAGTCTTCCACTCTTAGGACTATCCTTTACTATACCAAGCCCTTGATATAATTTCACAGTCCGGTGAAAAGCTATTCTCGTGACATAGAGTTTCTAAGCAACCGCAACAACATTCTTTTCTCGCTCGTGCAAGTGGATTATAGTATTTCATAGGGTTTTGGGCATTAAATAATAATTCTGAGTCGAAATAAATGAATTAAATTTTAAACATGGTCTAAAGAGGCTTTAAGCAATATACCTGCATTAGCATAACGAAATGCTACGGTATATATGCTAAATTAGGTACACTTAAAATTTGTATCAGGACTTTTGGCGCATCCTGTACACAGTTATTTCGAAATGATAGCACACTTTTTTTATGTTCTCCATCATTAGATTGATCCTATTTTTTAGAGGTGAGGTGTTAGAGCCTTGAAAATCTTCAGTTTAAATTTTTTATCGTTTTTTTTATAAAAAATTACCGCTTTTATGCTAATTTTTCCCAATACCACTCGCTTTTCATCGTTTCAAAATGAGCATACTTTATTAAAATATATATTTATGACGAAAACAATAATGACCAGCGTATATAATAATTAACTAATAATCAGTGCAATTACCATTTATATTAATAATCTGAAAAATTTCTTCAGGCACACTGTTAACTAAGTCCTTAATGACACCTTTGTCTACTTCGCTCCGTTTTGGTAATGCCGATTGGAGGTTCTTGACGGTCTCAAATTGATAGTTATTGGCATAAATCTGCCGTGCCAGAATTGCCCAACAATTTTCCATAGGATTCAAGTCATGAGAACCAGTACATAACGTTCACGTTATTGTTCTCCAACCAGGTCTTAGTGCTTTTTCTGGCGTGGATAGTGGCACTCTTGTTGGAAAGTAAAGCTGAAACTTGGAAATTGTTGGAGATACGGGACTAGATAATGTCCTGAGACATCCTGGTAGTCAGTGCTCTTCATCTTCGTCAAGTCGACTAGTCCTATAGCATTGAACGCGCCCCAAACCATAACACTTCCTCCAGCGAAATTTCTGGTTAAAAAGTATCAGGGTTCTTTGCACAAATCTCTCCACTATGAGCGACATACATCAGGACCGTCTAGATTTAAATTCTTATCACTGAAGATCACTTAAATTCAAAATAATGAGTTTATAGGCTTATTTTTGAATACTCGTGAAGGTCGAACCTTTTCCCAATCGCATCTCATGAATATTCTGGCCCACCAAAGTCTTTTGTCTTTGTGCTTATGTCAATTGTGGGCACCTCTTTATTCTTAGTCGAACCATATTCGGCTTATTGTTCAGCATTATCCACAGCGTAGTTTCTGAAGCATCAATGCCACAAGTCCTACGGATTTCATTGATGCTGATTGTGCTATTCGATGCTGTGTGCAAAATTGTTTTTTTTTTCGTGTTCATTTAACTTGCCAAGTCGTCTACTACTCTTATTTATACCATATTCTTCCGGAAGACGCAGGAAATTCATAATAATCTTCCTGGAGCGTTCGAAAATATTGGCAATCTGCTTCATCGTGTAACCGGTAGTTGACAGTGCTTTTATTTGACCTCGTTCATGTAGACTTAGCTTAGGAGCACGAACCATTGTTATCATAGTCCACGCATAATGAATTTACGCCTTTTTGGTTAAATAACGCCAAAATATGTGAAGTGTTTATTAATCTCTGAGCGGGAAAAAGAGTGGTTTTGAAAAAAATTAACATAGAAACTGTAATTTTTCATGAAAAAATATGAAATTTAAACTGGAGGTGTTCAAGGCTATGTCTCACCTCAGGAAAATTTGATCAATCTGGTGACTGAGAACAGACAAAGAGCGAAAAAACCAACTGGGCTATCATTTTTAAGTGTACTAAGTATTTTAAATGGTAGTGAGTGTGAACCTACTAGTTCCCTTTACATAATATAAATAGTAGTATATCTTATTCTATTGTTTTTTCTAAGCACTTAGAGTTTAATCATAGCTGATGAACTAAGTTAATTAATCATTGCTAAATGATTATCTAGTTCTAGGAAATGCTCTCTTTTAATCTAATGGAAATACGATTTGGATTTACGATAAAACTTTATCCTTTTAGAAGCAAAATATTTCACCCACAAAATAAAAAAATATGATTTACCTCTAATGCTTAATTAGTATTTAGATTTTGTAACATTCAAAATTTGTCTACACTAAATGATCTTGATTATTTTCAGATACAATTGAAAGTAATTTGCAACGGATATTTTACTTATTTTTTTTTCACCTTCTTCTAATACTGTTTTGTATTTCTTATTTTCGGACTACATTTTGTGAATTACGCCTTCCACCGAGCATAGTAAGTCTGTTTCATGATATTTTTAACGGATATAATATGGTTAGCACATTATATTTGAAACATAAGTTATCTTATTAACTGTTCAGTTTTATCCAAATGAAGAGTGCCTGAATGAGCTAGCAACGTACCAAGATGATGAAGGGAAAAGGCAATCGGTCCTTCAGCGTTATGTGATAATGAACAGAATACCGGTGAAAACGAGGGATTTCTCTCGAGGTATGGTAACGTTCATTATAATTTTTTTCATTGTTGTTATAGTACTAACTTAGGTATTCGCTACTGCCAGAAATGCAAATGTATCAAGCCTGATCGTTCTCATCATTGTTCTTTATGTGGACAGTGTGTCTTGTAAGTGGAGATATGTGTATTTTCTTATCAGCATTTACAAAAGACGCTTAAAAAAACATCGTAAGAATTGTTGAGTGAGAATTAAGCAAGTCTCATAATTTTAATATCATAAAACCTAACATTAATATGAATTATGTATTAGATCTTTTAAAACATGCTTTACTTAATCCTTAATCCATTAAAAGTAATATATCATTGGAAAATAAAGTGGCTGAATTTTTTGCAAATATGGATGTTTTGATAGGCTTATTGGTCTGCTATGAAACCACTGATAATAATTACGGTTGTTCCTCCATTGTGTGCTAAGATAACGAAAAATTTATGCGTAAAAAATTGCGTCTAATATAGTACGCTGGAACTTCTGATAAAAAAAATAGGATTAGTTCTCTATGGTTTGCGTTAGTTATTCTCAATCCATTTCTTAAAACTATGCGTTTCTTTTGCATAGGTGCCATGAGTTTTCTTCCATATTATCCAATTCCGCAACTAATGGCTTTGTGTAGCTAACTTTACCTACGTTACTACCGTTAGTATAATCAGGAAAGATTATATTTTGTAATAATATATAACTTTATAGATTATTTTTTTAGGAAATTTGACCATCACTGTCCTTGGGTGAATAATTGTGTGAATTATCATAATTACAAGTTCTTTCTTCTATTTTTGGGGTTGGTTCGAATAGATTTTAGTGTTACAAAATACTGTTCTCTTCACTTTTGATATATGTTTATATTTAGGTATGGTCTCACATTTTGTTTGTTTGTGTTTATCACGGACCTTCCATACTTTATTAATTTTTGGACAAAGGATCTTCAAGATCGTAATTTAAAAGTACGTTTGCCAGTCTCCAATTTTTAAAGATCAAAAAGCCCTTTATAGGTTGGCAAATTCCACCTCCTGTTTTTGGTATTTGTCTCAGGGATGTTTGCTATATCACTTTCCTGTTTGTTCCTATACCATCTGTATCTAACCGCTAGAAACCGCTCAACCGTTGGTAAGTTCCTAGAAGTTAACAGTAAATTTGCGAATCCTTGTTGTGTCAGAATCATTCCGTGCACCAATTCTTGAAAGTGGTCCGGACAAGAATGCCTTTAACCAGGGGGTAGCTTCAAACTATAGAGAGGTATTTGGACAAGACTGGACGTTATGGTTCTTGCCCGTGTTTTCAAGGTAAACCTTGACTATGATCTATTGGTTACCCACTTATGCTGTCGGGGCTTTTTCTGTTTTTTTTGTGGTGTCCTCAACTGTTTCGTTTAATAACGGTTGAGTTCACGGTAAACCGTGATAACTGCGGGCTTTCAGCTGTGGCGACGGTTCGGTTTTCCCAATCCGTCATCCTGGTCTCTGTCTGATGGAATCAGCCCCCAGCCGCACTGAATCTACCCCTATCAACTCAGAATATGCCATATCGAACCGTGTTTCAGTCTTGGAGATGGTGTAAACTTCCGACGGTGGTCTTCCGTGTCTCGTTACTCACTACTAGCACAAGCCGAAACAGGTGGACTATTGTGCAGTGACAGCGAGGATAGTCTCAACAGCGATACAATGTAATATTCCGCACCAATTTTGGTGAAACTAGTGATGAGTACCAACTATGAAATCTCTACTTTACGCTCAACTAACTAGTTTAGAATGTTTATTTGTTATGCATTTATATTCTACAACTGTAATACTGAATTATATTAGTGCAAATGGTGTGGAGCATTTGACTTCGGAGGGAATGGATTAATTCAAAACTTCCGATGACTAGAGAGAGTAACAAACATCTATGCTTGCCGCAACCAAGTTTCACCTAGTTTTTGAAATCAAGGTAGTTTAAATGCAATTAAAAAGAATTGACTGCGGTGACAAAGCCTTGCTTTTCAAGGATACGTAACCTCTTCTCGACAGCATTTTTATATCTGGAGAGTACATTCCTATCCTGCTCACTATGAACTTGTTCAGATAAAGTATGCAGCATCATGTAGGCTGTTTGATACCTGGAATGTTTGATTACTATGGAACATTTCGTCTCAAAATACTGATTCATACCTCTGACTGCATAATTGGGGGTTGCCAAACAATTCATCGAGTGCAGCTGCTTGACACAGTTCAATAGCATGTTTATACATTATTCTTTCTGCTGAAATCACAGCCATAGCTGGATCTTGTCCTGGCAAACCAAGTGAAGCTAGTTCTTGCGATCGGACCTATTACATATAGATATATATCTTAATTATTAAACTAGCCTGTATGTGAATACTTACAAGGCATTGGTGATATTTGTCATTCAAAATATTGAGTACATTCTGAACAGCGGGAGATGGGTGTAAAATCCGGCTTGCAACGTTCCTCTGTGCAAGCAACAGAGCAGATGATAGCATGTGGAGAGCTCTCACATATACTACTAGTTGCTCAGCCCGGCGGTATGCTGACGAAGGTTCTGCCTAAAATAACCATGATTTTTACAATGATATTATAATCCTAATGGAAGTAAACTGACTTTTCTAGTACTCATAGCTGCAGTTATGGGATTTTCTTTCTGTTCTGCGACTTGTACCAAGGTGTCCACAAGGTCAACGACAAACCGTAGTTTGGCTAAGACCTGTACAAATTGACATGATGTAAGGATAAGTCATAAGTTAACACTAATTCAACTTGTCTGTGTTCTTCTTCCATCACAGTCTCTTGTTGAAGTGCTGGAGGAGGTTCATCCTCCTCGTTTTCTACTTTCCTCCGAATGAAGTGCGGCTCGCCGGGTAGCAAATTGGGATTCTGGGAAAATTATCTTTGATTATTTATATTATTAAATATATTTAAATATTTAGTTCAGCACAAACTGACAAAGTTATTTCTTAGTTGGGGACTAGATGACGTTATTGGTTCAGATATATGAGGAATACCCATTGAAGAAGACGTAGTATCTTCTCCACTTGCGCAACTTTCTACCATGCCTGATTGTAAAGACCCTAAATGGTATATAATAAATACTAGTAGATTCCATATTTGTATTTAGCGACAAACCTCGGTCGCTTCCAGCGAATGGAAGTCTTATAGGTTGCTGCATAGCTTCATCCTCATCTTCGCTGATATCACTGAAACATAAATCGTTGAGCTAAATTCATAACAATAATAATAATACACATACAGAACATGCCTGACGCAATGCGTATCCACTTGTAGTATGCGTTTTTCTGGTGGTGATGCGGTGAGGAATTTAACATTATCCAAGTGTGGTCCATTCGGTTCAATTTCATTATTACTATCATCTTTACGAATTGTTGAACCAAGGTCAAGAGCAGTTGCTGATTTAGGTATTTTATCCACTAAAAACAAGATATAATTTAAATCCATTGCACGAAGAGCAAGTAATTTTTCTTGACTAATAAATAAATCATAGACCAATATGGAAATGCAGAAAACAGGAAGGTGACTTTAATTTAATCAACTGCAAAATATTTGCACGAACCAGTTTCTGGAACTTGGCCTGGCAACATTGCAGGCTCTTCCGAAGTCATTGTCGCGCAACGAGAGCGACGCAATATGGTACTACGTACGATGAACTTGGCTAAAGTGCAAAAACTACAAAAACATACCAAATATGGGTAAAAAACTCACTACTTGGGAGGTTGATATTCTCGATATTTGGTGCTTGAAATGGCTCACATATGCGTGATGAACTGGGACATGGTGTAATTTGTTCACGTATTACACTTGATCGACGTTCCTCAAAAGCTTTCATATAACATTAATCTTCAAAAAAGATAAACTATCGAAATATTTATACTTTAAGCTAGCAACATACAAACTAAATATTTTATATAAATTAGTGTGGAATAATAGTTTTAAGAAGCAATACTGGAACTCTTGCTTTCTAGATTATTATAAAAATAATATACTGACTCACCAACACTTGTATTAATCTTGATGTTAGATTAAGGGCATAAATTTTAGAAATAGCAATATAGAATTTTGAGATATTGAAAAGTAGCTGTTTTTACTAACTTTCGCGTGGCAATTTGGATCAAAGAACACATCTCGCGTAAATTTTAACGGACTAGCATTTACCTCAATCTTCGTATATGCAAATCTTTGGCTAGGTACAGGAACTGCTTTTACAGGAGCTGTTATTGTTAATTGAGAGTCACCAGTGTGTACTTGAACCTTGAAATTTTATTCATATACTAACTAACTCATAGTGGGGAAATACAAGTAGAAACCTGTTTAACTGGACTGTTATCTTGTACACGATGCTGAAGAGGAGGAAGGAAGGTGAAATCATTGCTTTCATGCATTGCTACGGTGCGTCGTACTGACTGCGAAGAGTCGGTTACCTATCAATACATACTCTAAAATATTTCATAAACAGTTACACATAAGATATATAACATGCTTTCTAAGAACCTTTAGTTTCAATAGAATATGTGATAATACAAAAAAATTTCAAACGCACAGTTCTCCTCGCTGGTTGTGGACTCTCCAACTTTGTATTTGATCTGCATGGTACGGGTAGAGCAGATGATGGGGGAGGAATGATCCGGCGGGCCGTCAATGGTGAAGCTGCCTCTAGAATTCGTTTGGAAGGACTCGCAATAGGAGGAGAGTGGAGAAAGGAATGGTTGAAGAATTCTTCTGAAAACATGTGTTAAATATAACTGTCACCAATAATTATTTACTTACATGAATACTTGAAAATAAATCACCAAATGAAATTCTATCTTTGGAATTTCGCTTTAGTAATCTTAGCAGCAGGTCCCTCAGCTGTGACGAACAATACTCAGGAATATTAGGTTTTAATTCCCTATTTTTCTCATAAAATGCCTTTAACTGAGGCGGAGTCTGTGCCTGAAAATAACTATATTATTTCTCATTATTTATTATACAAAATAATTCCCCGTTAGACTCAATTATTACTATTATAAAAGCAATGAAATTCTTAATAACTAATAGTCTTATTTAATATTATTAATAAAATTGAGTTACAATCAAAACTATTTTGTAAACCTGAAATGGAGCCTTTCCCGTAAGACATTGGAATACGATAGTACCAATTGACCAAAGATCTGCTTTAGCATCATACTGCTGAGACATAATCACCTAAAATAGTGGATAAATTAAGGACTTTTTCCTACAAAAAAATATTTTTAAATAAATGTAGTTTTTGGAGCATACGTCTAACTGTTATAGAAATATTACTCAAAATGATAAAAATAACTATTTAAACATACCTCGGGAGCCATATACATAGGCGATCCACAGAGAGTAGCCGCCATAACTCCATCTGATAGAAACCGAGCGAAACCAAAATCAGCCAGTTTTATGATCAATTCACAAGCCGGTGGATTTGGACGACGACCAGGATTACAGAGCAAGATATTTTGTGGCTTTAAATCACGATGTACGATACCCTTTTTGTTTATTGCTTCAAGAGCTCGAGCTGAAGGTATATGGACTTTAATGAAAAGGGTAAGTTTTGCTATACAACAGTCTATCTCGTAGTCCAAGTAAAATATTGAAATAACTATTTACAATTTGTGTAAAACAAATATTTCAATGTTTAATCTTATTGTTAACGTATAAACCGTAGCCACAAAACAATGGAATGTCAACTAAATTCTATAATTAATTAAGTAATTATAGTGATTACCAATTTGAACGACGAAATGATGTATAGTATCCTCTTTCAAGGTTGTTTTCTGACTAAGATAATCAGCTAAGTCTCCTCCATTACAGTATTCCATAACAAGATATACGTGTGTAGCTGTCTCCGTACATTTCAGAAGCGCAACAACGTTATCATGTTTCAAACTACTAAGTTCCTTAAACATTCAAATTCTATAAATATTTCCTCAAACTTTTAAATTATACTCATATAATTAAATATTGCCTAGACATATAGACAAAATATACTTTTATATGAATACCCACACTAACCTTGAGGATTTTAATTTCTTTCGTAAGCAAATTCTTCGATTTTGCAATATTTTTTTTTGCAATACTCTTGATTGCAACAGGAATTTCCGGTCTCTAAACGTGAACAATATCAAGTCTACAGAATTGTTTTATGGCTAACTTTAAAATTGAACTAATGCTATCCTGTTTGAACAGCCAAGCACCCAGCCGTGTCTTTACAAAATGGATGTATCAAATTACAAATACCACTATTCTCTAGTGTGCAAAAAATTATTTCCTATAATCTAGTAATTTAGCCATAAAATTTCACTTCAAAAAAATGATAAATTGTAGCCAAGGTATGTTTACTATACAGTTCTAAATTGAAAGTTTTAAAAAATCAAACCAAATTTTGTTAAATCATGTACGTACTTAATAGTTAAATTCTATTAAACATACCTCAGAATACCTGCCTTTGTACACTATAGCGAAAGCACCATGTCCAATAATTTCACTAGTTCGATATTCAAAACCGTCAAACCTCTCCATTAGAATAGTCTTACAATACAGATGAAGGTGTACAGCGCGGGGTGAACATCAAAAATAATGCTACAATTGGTAATACCGAATGGATATAATGTATCAGTTCTGAATTATATACATAATTATACATTTACAAACCACTATCGAAAAATTATCATTGTATTAAAATTGGCATAATTACATTACAAATCATTATATGGCTAATACTTTTATTTGCTCATCGATAAGACGTCTGCACAACTTAACCCTAGACAGTGACTTGTAATTCGCCTCTGTGATTCCAACAATCATTTCTACAACATCATTAGCACATGATACAACCATTAAAGCAATTCCAATGTATAACACAGAATAAATTGAGTAGCAATAACATTACACATTAAAGTACAGCTTAATTGTACAACAATAGTTAATACCAATACAATTCAAGTTTTAGAACTTGACTTCAGTAATTATCATAAGACGTTTTTAGTGGCTACATAGACAAAGTTGTTTTCTGCACTATATTATAAAAAAATAAATCTTCAAAGATTAAACTAACCGAGAGTAAGGAATTGTTTACCATCACCACATATGTAATTCTATCGTAGTTTACTAACAACCAATTAAAAGACAATTTATAAGCATCAGTTTTACTTGCATTTCACTAGTTCTATTAATACATAAGGAGTAGCATAGGAGTAGCGCATTAACAATCATATTAATAAATTTTAATCGATCTCCTCGCACGTGAAGCAATAGTAATTTCACAGTAGTTGTAAGACTAATAATATAATGCAGGGTTTAATTAGTCACATCTCGTCCGCCAGAATTATTTTTACACGGTAATTATTTAGCATAACTTTTGAAATGCTTTCTAAGATTCGTACTTTTAAAATGACCTTTGATTAATACAGCATAAATAGTGGAAGATCTAAACATCGTATGTTATCTTAGTTAATAATTGTTTAAAAGAACCGTCCATAGTTATTATAAGATGGCTTTTTAATCTATTAATCTCTAGTTTTTTTTCAGCTGGAGGCCAATAGAGCTTGGAAAGAACTGAGGATAGTAATATCATCAGTTGTATCACAATTCTATAGGAATATTTTCTGTACATTTATAATAATCTTCCATTTTTCACAAACTATCAATACATGGGAACCAACATTTATTACTTCTCTATTATAAGTTCATGTTTTCTTTCGGTTTGCAAACGTTCTTTATGAATCATTCGTCTCATAGCTTTCTTCCCATCCAACTGTTTCGTATCAGCGCACATCTCCTTCATAAATTTGTCATGTTCTGATTCTAGCAAAGTGCTTTTATAATTAATGTCCACCTACAATATTACAGATATACGAGTTTAAACAATAAATAATGCATAAAAGCTATTATAAATGAAAACACCTTTGGCCTTTTATTTTTTGGGAGCATTTTTGGATCAACTGGAATGCTATTTTCTTTATTCCACTCCGCCTCGAATTGAAGTATAGTCTCCACCTAGAGCTAGATATGAAATATAATAAAAATTAAGCATGAATAGGTAGGATAGTGAAAAAATACGGGCTTGTTCGTTCCATTCATATCCGCTGGGGGAACCAACAAGGAGATGACGCAATTTCCCTCCGGAAAGAGCATCTATACGATTGAATTCCATATCATCCATTGAAGGGATTTCTCTGAAGAAATTCTATTAGCTTTTTCACGAGACTAGTTTCCATGTACTGATTACCTGCGTATTGTACTAGTCATTATTGGCTTGTCGTTGTCACATACTACTGGCCGTTCATTTAAACTTCCTGATATGTAGAACATACGGTTATTGTCATCTACAGCGAAAGCATTACCTATAAATTGAGATTATAAATATTAGTAATATAAATGAAGTAAAAGTTAAAGCTGAACCTCTTGCATCTTGAATTATACACGGGTGAGACAACAGCTGAGTTTCAGTATCGAGAAGTTCCAATTGGTCTTCATAGTCAATGCCTAGCACAGTAAGAGAGGGAATAGAATCCTCCAATAGAAGGCAAGCTTTTCCTATGTTCTGGAAAATTACTTCAATGGTAGGTAAAGGGTGGTACTGTTCGACAATGAGGCCTTGAATAACAATGTTATATCAACAGCTAAAAAATTATTGACTGGCAACTAATTTGTTGTACACATTTATAGCAAAAAAAATGTTATACTACTTACAGGAGCATCAATCCTTTCTAGTCGAAGATATTTCAAATTCTTTAGTGATTTCAAACCCATGAGACCTGTGGTAATTAGCTGATTAGAAGCACTATATATAAGAAGCAGTAATTAGTTATTTTTAAAATAAATATGTATAGTAGATTTAAAAGAGATACAGCATTTAAATCCAAACTAGAATACATGTACTAATAATTTTAACTATTTAAAAAATTGAAAAATTTTCACCTTTCGCAGTTATTCGATGACATCCACTAAGATCTAGCATCTCTAAACTTTCCATCATTCCTCCTATCCGACTTAGTGTCCAGTCGTCTATATACTGGCACCCAGAAAGTCGCAGCATTCTCAGGTGGTTCAAGTTATTCAGATTTTCGAAGCCTGTTAGGAAAATTTACGGATTTATCTAATAACCGTAGGAGTTTACACGTACGCAGTTTCTCATAGGAAATCAATGCTGAAATATATATACAGTTGAAAGTATAGATGTTATCCAGTGAGGCGCAAATTTGATTCAATTCACTATTGGATTAGTACATTCAGCAAAAATATCACCTTCAAACATCAGCTCAGTACCGGAAGCATCTATAGCCTCTAAAAATAGACCAGGAATCTTCCTTCCAGGTAGATTATATGGCTGTAACAAGAAAAACAACACCGAGATTTAAATAAGAAAATTTGAAAATTGATTGATATACTCCTAACATCATTTTTATATCTTTTGTACCAATTTTTATCTTCAATAAACTTGACCGCTGCGCCCCTGTGAACCAGAAAATGAGCAGCTGCCAAATCTGGACCCAAAAAAAGAAGACGCTCAGGAATCATCCTTTAAAAAAATGCTATTTGTAGTGGATATGATACAAAAGTACACATTAGAAATTGTTTAAATTACAATGGATCATACATATGCTAGTAACTAACCGCTGATCATATTGCAAATGTTGAAAGTGCTGATACCTCCTGAATCGACGGATATTATCAAAGCTATGATCAATATATCTCATTTGAGTATGATTTGTCAACAGTTCTATCGGCAGAGCTCCAGTATATCTTCTTGTCCTGTCGGCTCGATCTTTCTTGGGAAGAGCTGATATATAAATTTTGAGAATACGAATCAAATGCAGTAAGAGACAATATAAACTGACTATCTTCGGGCCGTTCTGGTGTTATATACATTCCAGTTGGAAGATTAATGAAACTTCGCAATCTTTTCTTGTCATTCGAGTGTTCAATCTAAACAGTACCAATTTATCTCTATATGATAAAATCACTGTAACCAACCTTTATATTTTCAACTTCCTGCCAACGTTTAAAACTACTCCATTTATGAATAAAAGTTCGTTTTGGAAGGTAGCACCATCCTTTGAATCCAGTTGTTATTACTCGAGAGCATTTCATTTGTAGCAGCCTTAAATCATACTGTCAAATATTTATCTTTACACCGCAGTGCTAAAAATACAAGTACTAGTATGAATACTAATATATACTATTATACTTATTTAAAAATGGTAAGTTAAATTTTATTCAATAAATTATTAGCTATAAAACAGTACCCATGAAAAACAACCAATATATCACATAAATAGGATTTCACAACCAAAAATCACAAAATTGCGGATATTATGCATTAAAAGCATAACGCATCATACGTGACATCAAAATTCATTTTAAAAAGGCACTAACGGAATTTAAGAATATTGCATAGAACAGTGTACTAAAATGAATAATATTAATATAAAATGTAAAAATATTAACATTCTGTAGCATTAGTAAATAAACTGAAGCTAGAACGTTTCAAAGATCACAAGAAATGAAACAGTAGAATCAGTAAATGCGAAACAACGCTTAATCGGAATAACCCTCCAAAATCCACTTTTGGTCAAAACTGTTGCCACATTTTTTAAGCTCCAGTACCTCACCACGTACAGCAGTTACGCATCTACTTGTCTTATGGTGTATTAGCAGTCCATTCTAGATGAAATTGATTGTAGCTCTTAGACAAAATATTTGCTTTTAACCCTTTTTCATAGATTATTATGTAAAATAATATAATATCAACCATTTCACCTCCACATTATAGAAAAAAACATGCTTCAGATTAGCCTTGGTTACACTACAACGCTCCATGCGAAGTGTATTATCGATAGAAAAAGCAGCACCTGATGAAAGACAGAGATCATCAGAACGAATCTCTCCCTTTCCAGTAAATGACCACGCCTGAAATTGTTTCATAACATAACTTTAAATATATTTGATATTTTTGCTATTGTTATTATACCTGATTTCCTCCTGCACCATGACATGCTTGTAGACTAACTACATTTCCATCTTTCTTCCCATTTGTATCTACACAACGATTACTATCCTAAAAAATGAGTCCAGATTGTTACGAATACTCATCTATTCGTAATATTCTTCATAAGTTACTAATACTTTTTTATATTAGTAATATACTTTATAAGTTTACTAACACTTTTTCATCTATTCAATCTGTACAGTTACACAAAACGAGCGAACATGGACAGAATTAATGTAGTCCATCAACGGCGACATGTCTCGAATCACTAATGAAGGAGAATCAACACTATATAAGAAGCCGATCAGACAACTATGACAATGCTTTTACGATCCAACGACATCGTCTCTTTTGATTTATTTTTGTTCCTTCTTGTATTATCAATCGTTTCGTTCTCATTCTCGTTGTGTGATATTACATTGTTGAAGAATAAATCTAGAGAAGCATTCATCCTCTCTTTCTTTATCTATTCTGAGTTCCTCTAACTTGCGGCTATTAGAGAACTGAATTCAGAATACAGATAATACATTTGTTTAAATAGATTAAAAACCACAACGAGTACCTTATTAGAAATATAACCGAGAGATTTAAATTCCACGGGAAGAGGGGCTTCAGGGTAGATGTTTTCAAGATACCTGTAATAAAAATTAAAACCACTTATAATGATAATGCTATTTAATGAATATTAAACGACCTAACCACTTAAATGATTTGCACTGCAGACTTTCTCTCAGTTTTTTCCTTGAAGAAACATCACCAGGATCTACGTTTCGCGCAGCTATAACGTTATTACAAACTCATAGTAATTATTGCTAATTAAAAACTAGTTCTGAAAGTTTTATTGAATGCGTACCAGGAACCATTTTGTAGAAAAAATGTTTATAGTTATCCATCCATACTTCTGCTGTTCTAGCAGCATTGTGGTGGATCACCTAAATTAATAGTAATACATCTGACCAAACATGTAGTGTTCTAATAAGATTTTGCCTTTGCTGTTCCTCCAGGAAAAGTGTAAGGCGTCTGCTTACGGAATACATGTCCGACACGAGAACATGGGTGGATTTCCAATGATCCACCACACATCCACACCTGAATCAAAAAATAAGTATGAAAAATTAAGCTCCGATATAATGAAACAAACATACCCTGAAAGATATTTCCAAGTTTTCACCACCCCACACCTGCATTCCTTCATCATATGAACCGATATCATAAAAAAACTGTCTATCAATAGCAAAAAGACCGCCAGCAATTGTTGGTGTTCTAAAATAAAGCCATTGATAAACGGTTAACTTCAAATAATAAACTGGAAAAAAACTAACTTTATGGGTGAAGATCTATCACCATTCCTTCTCTCCATTTCTCTTTTCGGTACAGGATACCAACGGAAGTTTAAATGCCAATTAAAACCGCCCCATGTTGTTTCCGATGCAGTCACGTACTCGAATGTATCATCTTAAGTTATTATATATTCTTAATAATGTATGTGATTAATTATATACAGTACACTTAAAAATGATAGCCCAGTTGGTTTTTTCGCTCTTTGTCTGTTCTCAGTCACCAGATTGATCAAATTTTCCTGAGGTGAGACATAGCCTTGAACACCTCCAGTTTAAATTTCATATTTTTTCATGAAAAATTACAGTTTCTATGTTAATTTTTTTCAAAACCACTCTTTTTCCCGCTCAGAGATTAATAAACACTTCACATATTTTGGCGTTATTTAACCAAAAAGGCGTAAATTCATTATGCGTGGACTATGATAACAATGGTTCGTGCTCCTAAGCTAAGTCTACATGAACGAGGTCAAATAAAAGCACTGTCAACTACCGGTTACACGATGAAGCAGATTGCCAATATTTTCGAACGCTCCAGGAAGATTATTATGAATTTCCTGCGTCTTCCGGAAGAATATGGTATAAATAAGAGTAGTAGACGACTTGGCAAGTTAAATGAACACGAAAAAAAAAACAATTTTGCACACAGCATCGAATAGCACAATCAGCATCAATGAAATCCGTAGGACTTGTGGCATTGATGCTTCAGAAACTACGCTGTGGATAATGCTGAACAATAAGCCGAATATGGTTCGACTAAGAATAAAGAGGTGCCCACAATTGACATAAGCACAAAGGCAAAAGACTTTGGTGGGCCAGAATATTCATGAGATGCGATTGGGAAAAGGTTCGACCTTCACGAGTATTCAAAAATAAGCCTATAAACTCATTATTTTGAATTTAAGTGATCTTCAGTGATAAGAATTTAAATCTAGACGGTCCTGATGTATGTCGCTCATAGTGGAGAGATTTGTGCAAAGAACCCTGATACTTTTTAACCAGAAATTTCGCTGGAGGAAGTGTTATGGTTTGGGGCGCGTTCAATGCTATAGGACTAGTCGACTTGACGAAGATGAAGAGCACTGACTACCAGGATGTCTCAGGACATTATCTAGTCCCGTATCTCCAACAATTTCCAAGTTTCAGCTTTACTTTCCAACAAGAGTGCCACTATCCACGCCAGAAAAAGCACTAAGACCTGGTTGGAGAACAATAACGTGAACGTTATGTACTGGTTCTCATGACTTGAATCCTATGGAAAATTGTTGGGCAATTCTGGCACGGCAGATTTATGCCAATAACTATCAATTTGAGACCGTCAAGAACCTCCAATCGGCATTACCAAAACGGAGCGAAGTAGACAAAGGTGTCATTAAGGACTTAGTTAACAGTGTGCCTGAAGAAATTTTTCAGATTATTAATATAAATGGTAATTGCACTGATTATTAGTTAATTATTATATACGCTGGTCATTATTGTTTTCGTCATAAATATATATTTTAATAAAGTATGCTCATTTTGAAACGATGAAAAGCGAGTGGTATTGGGAAAAATTAGCATAAAAGCGGTAATTTTTTATAAAAAAAACGATAAAAAATTTAAACTGAAGATTTTCAAGGCTCTAACACCTCACCTCTAAAAAATAGGATCAATCTAATGATGGAGAACATAAAAAAAGTGTGCTATCATTTCGAAATGCACTATATATATATATGAATAGGTCATTAATATTAATCATACCAGATATCACATCAATTATTGGGGCGACAACTCGTTTTCTATCGCCTGCTACGCGCTCAATCAGTGGCTCTAGCCATCCTTCTGTAACCTAAAACAAGCGAAAATGACATTTATAATAAAAGTTGTTATATAAAAAACATGCACAATACATTAAACACTAACTTCCACATGCGCATCAAGGAAAAGCAACACTTTGCTTTTTGCCAAACTAGAACCAATCAGCCGAGCTCGGATGAGACCACTTCGCTCATGAAGATGCACAATACGAATGGGCACCTAACATAATAATTAAGATAATATTCAATATTTAAGAACAACGCTGAAATTTTGAAACTCATAATTACTACAAGAGATTGATATACTAGAACGTACCGTAAATCTTTTAATATATGCATCTAATGGACTCCGCAAATAATCACGGTCAGATAAATCATCCACCATTATAATCTCTTCAAGAAGATGAAGTGGAGATTTGAAATTAATTAAATAATGAAACTATAAAAAAACAAATAATTTACTATAGCGAAGTCACCACACTAATATGATGAGAATATAAACCTAAACTCATCTATTAACAACAGAATGAAGTGTTCTAAGCAGCGTGGTCCACGCTTCATTATGAAATACTATAATTATTGAAGTCTTTGGAAGATGAAGTTCATGGAGGTTAGATGAATATGACTGACACCTAAATATAAACAGCCACATATAAAAAATAGTTGCTAAACAATGTAATTATATATTGTAGTGAAGATAAACTAGCAGATAAAGTTCCGCAATAAAAACCTTAAAACCATTCAGCCGAGAAAAATTAACATAAATACGTTGTAACTGGCTAGAATTCTCATTTGGTGTATTTTGAGGCATATATACTAAAAATATCGTAGTACACTTGTTCATTATTGTTAGAGCTGCCGACTTTCCCAGTGAATTACAATTCCTAAGACACTTCTAGCAGCATTCTAGATCATCCCATAGATAAATAATTAAATTTCCTGATTCCATGATTTTAACTTTATAAGTGGAAATCCTCAGTATACTACTGATAAGTATGTATTTATTCATGTTACAATTTCAAGTGTTTGCGACGACTATTATGGTGAAAACATCATCCTCTTAGACAGTGTATAGTATTGATAAATATACTTAAACGATTCAATTTATCTATTAAGTTCCAGAGAAGATTAATTGGGTTAAGCAAGAAATTACTTCACACTCAATCTTAGTCCTGCTTATTAATAGCAAATTTTAATTGACCATCCCGCTTTTGTATAAAACGGCTTTATGACTTACCGTAACTCTCGGTTCGTACCAACTTCACTCCCCTCCATGAATACCGTTAAAAGCATTTTATTCTCAATCGGTTAAGCTTAGGTAAGCAGACCTTTAAGCTTGAAGATTATGTATATCGTGAGAAATTCTAATCTCAAACTAGTAGATAAACTTAAACGACTTCATTCCTGTGGTCTTTTAGACTCTAATTTCAACTTTCGTCCCTTAATCATACATAATGTAAAATTTAATAACCTTATTCAATCTTAAAACGCAAAATGCATAATAAGGTGAAACATAATAATTTAGATAATTTTAAGGAATAGCCTTTTAAAATGTTTAATAAATTCTAGGTTTACTTAGCTACATTGCCATGCATGCATGTACTATATACTTAAATTTTAATCAAGTAGCACTCAAGCAAGATATATAGCAAACAAATATCATTTTGCAAACATCCTTTCTCCATCATATGTAATATATAACGTATATGCTACCATATGCAAATGTTAAGCAAAAGAAACAATACAAATAATCAATGTACTGTGAAACTAACTTTTCGGAGCGATAATCAGGAAGTGATCTGTTTACTGAAATCATCTCGCTAGCAACCTAAATAAAGTAAATAAAGGTGTAAAAAAGCAAACATCAAAAAAATGTAATTATCTTCCAGTAGTTAACTGGAAGCAAACTGAAACCATAAATTCTAGCAATCTATTACATAAAACTCACTACGTTAAATTGGTTCTCTTCGAAACGAAGTTCCTTTTGAGAAGCTAGCTCAGGTGGTACAGACACACCACCCCCACCCTCACCATAGAGTGCTACGCCAAATGATTGTACTATAACAGAAAAAGATTATGAAGTACTATTATAGTCAACAATCAGATTTACTAGGTGGTTACAGAAGTTTTAGTCTTTTATTTCAGCGCTTTAGTAAAATTATTTAAAACCTAAATAAATTCCCACTCTTTTGCGTTTTTGTAGTGTTGGGTTTGCAGTTTGTGAAAAGCCATAAGTCACGATTTAATGGTAAACTTAACCTCACAAAATAATTCGAATAAGCTAAGCCACCAAACACTGCATATTCGACACTGTATTCTCTACGAGTTCCAACAAGGGAAGAATGCTGCTGAAGAATGTCACTCAACATTTTCCGTACTCGAAGAGAGTCTTATGTTCCACAGTATTTGCATATATTGGTTACGACGTTTTAAAGTTGGTGAATTTGATGTCAATGATCGACAACGCTCTGGGACGCCACTAACGACGAAGGCTGATGCTTTGAAATCATTATTGGGAGAAAATCCGTCGCAGACCCAAGAAGAACTCGCGGAACAACTAGGAGTTGATAAAGCAACAGTTTCGAGACGAATGCATAAGATGGGGAAGATTCGCAAGCTCGGAAAATGGGTTCCGCATGAACTCACCGAAGACAGCATTGGCGCCGGATCAACTTATGCATCTCGTTACTTGCCAGACAACACAAGAAGAATTTTTGTGGAAAATTGTTACTGGTGAGGAAAGATGGATTATGTACGACAATCCCAAACACACACATATTCGTGGGTAGACCCCGGACAGCCAACAACATCCACGAGAAAGCCGAACACTCACACCAAAAAAGTCCTTCTGTGCATCTGGTGGGATATGAAGGGTGTGCTGTTTTATGAACTCCTGCAACCAGGTGAGACGGTTACTGCCGATCGCTACGGTCGTCAACTGAGTGATTTGTTCAATGCAATTGAACAAAAAAGCCCATTTACTGGGCAAGGAAGTCGGAAGGTCATTTTGCTGCATGACAACGCTAGGCCTTACGTTGTTCTTAGTAGTCAGCAAACTATTTTGAACTTAGGCTGGGAAGTTCTCCCTCACGCGACGTATTCACCAGACTTGGCACCTTCGGATTACCATTTAATCTGGTCGATGCAGAACTGTCTAGCAGAACAGCGCTTTCGAGATGCGGCTGAGGTGCGAAAATGGATAGACGGTTTTATTGCCTCCAAGCCGATGTCGTTTTTTCACGAAGGAATCCGAAAATTATCCGAGAGATGACAGAAGGTCATAGAAAGCGAGGGTAAATATTTTGATGATTGAACTGCATTTTGTATATTATAGAAATAAAGTGGAAATTTTGAAAAAAAAAGGACTAAAACTTCTGCAACCACCTAATATAATATTTTTTTTAATTGTGAAAAGTCACTGTTTAATAATGTAGCTAGTTGAAGTTCCACGGCAGGTTCAATAGTTTCCGATTCCACTTTATGTGCATGGGGGGGTTCTAATACCTAAAATATTTTCAACTAATGTGTTTCACAACTTTCTCTCAACATTTTCGGCTTGCCTCTTTTTTATCCTTTTCTAGCTCCCCTCTTCTCCATTTTTTAAGAAGTTGTTTGTCAATAATCCGTTCCCCTCGTGTCAAACTCCTGTAACATATTGACGATACAATGGAAAAGTACAAATAAGACAAACAATTTCAGTGTATATTAAAAACACTATAACTTACCGTCGCTGACCTTCAGCAGTACCAGAATCAAGATAGTAGAATAAAATAAGGACGTCTACCAACAGCCACAGCACACTCGTTACGAGTATAGCACGAAATACCGCCCACCTACCCGCACGCATTACATAAAAATTAAAAAATAACAATACTCGCTTTATCCACTAGCATGTATTAATATACTCAATCACTACAATAGCATATATTAAAGTCTACAAAAAACTAAGGAATGATATCAAGTATGACAAGCAATATTCACCATAAGGCATTTAGATAACTTCAACTATACTTGGACGTCACTTACGTATTGAAAAAATTATTTATAGTAATATAAGATTTTATTACTTCGTCTAGGATATGAAGTTTAAAAAATTAAGCACCAATCTATCACAAGCATAATTAATTATAATTAATTATTAGTAGAAAAATTATCGAAATAGTATCACAGTTACAGAAAGTGAGCATCTATTTACAATGCAAAAGTGCAAATATCTCTAAACTACAATAAGTGTTAGCATAATATTTAGTAAAATATTGAAATAAATAAGTATAAAATATTGAAATAAATAAGTATAAAATATGAAAATAAATAAGTATAAAAAGTACTCAAATGATTATATATACAACAAATCTTCAAAATTAATATTTTTGTGTAGAAAATTTGAGCTATTTATGACGAAACAGAATGATTATATTAAAATATCCAACTTAAAGCTATATTCATGTTACGTCACAAATCTTTTCAGGAAGAGCTAATCCACAAGATATCAGCCAGTCACCTAGATCACGACCACAGCATGATAATCGTGCCTCTACCAATGGTACAGCTGGCGCGTTAAGTTGCTTCCAGTTAGACCACCCAGAAATGTTAGGATGAACCTGGATCATAACCATGAGAAGATTTTTAAATTAAACTTCATATTAAATCCAATAATTATTTTTATGGCGGGAGACATACTTAGATGAAATTACCTGCACGGGTTCACCCATTACTGCTTCAAAAAATTCACAAACAGCTTCATGAGACTCACGACTCCATACATCTTGACCACCTACAGGTACAATACCTGCTACCTAAAATTAGAAATTAAAATAAACGATATGCATATTAAAAAATAATTAGCATGCTAAACTACAGATGAATCGAACTTTGCACTTAAACATCAGCATTTTGCGAAAAGGTGTTTTCGCATTTAACCGACGCATCGCTTCACCGCGGACGTAATGAAAAGCACCAACATCTATGAGATACACGCAGAAAGCAGATTTATCTGAAAACCAAGTATTCCCAGTAATTATCCAAAGTTAATATAACAAAAATAATTTATTGGTCTAAATGCAGTTAATATGTAAGTTACAACCATGGAAGCTAAAAGGTTGATTAAACTAATTAATGGGTGATCATTTAGCATAATTAGGCAAACAAAAAAAAAACTACAACTTTAGTGTTTATAGAGTAGCATAGTATCCTAAAAAAATATTAATGAACTAAGATATAGGATTTGGATGCAGGATATAATGATTGAAATAACTGTTGCCAGTGAAATAGTACATATTGGTTAAAAAAGTGAAAATAAAGCTTAAAAGAATCCGCAGTGATTAAATATTACAGTAAGTTTGTTAGCTAAAATTTTAGAGGAATAAGAATTGGCAATTTCACTGGTTATTTAATTATAATATAAATATAAATATGAATGTAAGCATATCATAAAAAATACGGTATGAAACAAACCTATTTTGCTGCCTCTAAGACAATGAATACGTTCCCAACGTCCATCAATCTTGGCAGCATAAAAATACCCTGGTTGAGGTGACCCTAATAATTTTGCCTGAGGTAATTCGCATTCTTCTGCCAGTTTATGATACATATAGTCCGGCATTGGATCCTGTAAAAAAATCCAATAGAAAGAGACAAAAACGTTTATTTACTTATGTGCATTTAGGAAGTACCAAAATACTAACCAATGATACCTGCCGAAGACTAATATCTGCTGGTCCAGATGCGAATAATGCATTAGCGTGGAAAGAAGATGTTGGCATCTGAGTAACAGCCATTGGATGGATCTCAGCTACATCATCAAAGGAACAACATAATAAAGGGACGGAGATAACAGGAGAGTGAAAAGATGATCTAAAAAATCAATTTATAGATGAAACGGAATTATATCAATGCCATCATTTCACGTTTGAGTGTATAGCTTTACATTATAGTATTTTCTATTCCATAGGTCATTCTTCTAATGGCAATTTCAATTAATCCTTGTCCACTCATCGTGCGCAAATCTGCAATTGCGCCATTCTTATTCTTCGATAAAGAAGTGAGCTGAAACATAGAGTCAAGGTACTATAAACTATGTTAATATTAAATTTAATAGTACTAGACATAAATTAAAAACACCGTCAAAAGGAAAATAAGAATTAAGTAAAAGATAAAAAGTATCTAAACGGATATAAAACTCCGAAACCATAAAAACAAGTTACCTGTAATCTAACGGGAACTATATTCCCTAAAGAATCTTTATCGAAAATAGTTTCCTTCAAGATATTATCCAATGCTTTGTTTCCTTGAGGCACATCCAAACTAATTTTCATTGCCAATGAATTCACTAAAAAGACCGTTGATTAACGACTAGAGCCTTACTAAATTCTTCGTATACCTTGAGTGGAAAAATGTGCTGGATCAGGCAATAGTCGTAACTCAGAAATAGGAAATGCATTGTAGATACCTACGTCGCACAAGTAACAATGTACCAAACCATTAGTTGGAATAGCCTAAAAACCATCACATATATAGGGAGCAGAAGCATACGAACAAAATAAATATCGATTTATATACCTCAACGATGATACGAAACCATTCACCGGTAGCATCACGTAGTGCATATGCACCACCCAACTGGATTTCCTTGAAAAAAAAAAACAAGTTACACCTTTGAACCATATATTAATAATCTATAAATAACTAATTAAAATTAGTCAATGTAAGGCAAATTATAACATACATAGATCTGAACACGGTTTTCTTCATCGTTATTTACGTAGTACTTATTTAGTTCTAATTTCAATTTCTCGAATATACTCTCATCTTCTACTGATCGAATATACAATTCCTGTGCAGACTCAAAGGCAACAACGTGCACATCACACTTTGGAGAGAGAGATGGTGGTATGGAAGATATCTAAAAGTTAACAAGAATTTGAAATAATATTTTTAAATATCATACATAAAAGGCAAATCAAGCTTTTATTCCAATAATAATTTCAAAACTAATTTGATTTAACCTTTTCGGCGTATTCCACAGGATGACTATCTCGCCCTTTCCTAACACTTTCGTGATCAGCTAAACTATTAACCGCATTGGTAGAAGATATAACTATAAAACACGAATATCCTTTTCACTTTTTAGTTGGTATACTTTCAAAATAGCTCTTAACTCATACTTTATAAGGAAAATATAGATAACGCACTTCTGATATTAGTGAGAGAAAAAGGTGGACGTTTAAACGAATTGGTATTGGACAGTCGTACGAAAAGGATGGTGAGAGGTCCTCTGATTTGTGTTTCAAACTCTTCGGCCGCTGTCACTTGCTCAAGCCAATCGTTAGGCAATTCACGGCCTAAACCTTTTGAAACGTACCTGAAAAATAATAATGATAAGTGATATGTCTATATCTATGACTGACCTCCTTTTAATACTAGAAAGGTTAGATTTTACTACTTTACCCTGAAACGGGGACCATATTGTCTACAAACATTTATTAGTCATCATAAAAAATCAAAGCGTTACTCTAGTAATTTTAATATGGCCTGATTTTAAAAGCATTTAAAACATATGCTAAAATAATCAGCAGATATCCTCGTTGGCAAGCTATAGAATACCAAGTATAATTCTCAAAGTCTAGCATATGTAAATCTAAATTAGAAGCTATTACTGTCCTACTAGAATATACCCACTCTTCATAGTACTTCTCCGATAAATGAGTTGAGGAGACTCCCATAGGAAATTTTTTTTTAATCAATTCATATAGTAGCTCACGAATTTCCTCCATTTCTTCAGAAATATCCATGTCCGTGTCCCCTAAAAATTAAATGATACTATAAAAATTCAGGAAATTTCTAAAAGTGACTGTTACATTATAAAGAAGTAAAAAATCGTAACTACATGTATGCATATTACTGTACCTCGATCAAATACAGTTGAAGGCATTAGCCCATCTGATGTCAGAAACCTATGGACATTTCTACTCATGATACGAAACGCTGAATCCTGAAGTATTTATCTTTAAATAAACAAATTATTTCGGAAATCAAGTCATAATAGAATACTACAAAAACAATGTAGCAATAATAATCTTATTTCTACTAAACTACCTCACTCTTTCTATGATACTTAGTCTTTAGTGAGACTATGGAATATCACAATCCTGAGAATTAATATACTTCCCTAATTATATCATAATTCAGCAACACGTTAATAATAAGTTAGACCTATAGAAATTAGTTTTATACATGAATCTTATTTGCTTGAATCTGAATATAGTAACTATAAAATATCATCTAGATACTCTACTCAGTAATACGCACAAATAAAGTTTGCATTTCATCCAATTTTCTGCCTATATGTGGTATCTACGTTGACGTACTATGTTACCACTTATTTCGTAATAAATCCTTATATGCTAATTGCTCAAACTCTGATGGAGCGTTTTCTTAATTCCTTCATTTAAAAAAAACTTATCATAGCGTTGTTATTATTTAAACTGGACTATTTTATCAGATTATTCTAGAGTAATATACTATATCTAGTATTATCACTAATAAGAAATATTCATTACATTTAATTTACATACATTTAAATTTTACAAATAATTGTAACTATATTAAGTTGGCATATTATCTTTTTAAAAATTTTGTTGATATTTCCGGTATTTGGAAAATAATAATGATTCTGTTTCTTTTCATTAATACCTGTTAATAGAATTCCTTATGAATTTTAGGTGTAAAAAAACCGCTTGATGAGCGTTTGAAATGTTGGCTTGGTGTATATTAAAGAGACTTGCATTAAACACCTCTACTAATAAAGTATTTCAGTTAATGGAAACAGAACTCTAAACAATTATTAAAGAGATATAAAAACAAAAACAAGCAGCGAAACGAAAGTATGTAATTCCAAGAAGTCGTGTCACTTGATTACCTTAGAATATATCCCTAAGTACCGACAACAGAAATTAGCCAATCAGAACTACATTTTTTAAAATTATTCAGGGATGATATTTTTAAAAGTTATTATCTCAAGATCCCATGGTAGAGGAAATGTAATATGGGTGATTACCAAATGATTTCGAGAGAACTCGGTATTAGTACATCTCGTCCATTTCTGTGATTGGTCAATTACATTTTCTTGTTTAGTGTTTGGAGTCTTTCGTCCAGTAGTATTTCATGACCACAGTATCAGAAACAATTAACTAACTGAAGTAGATCATTTATGAGTAATTTTCACATACAAACACATACATGTTTTAAAAAATCATAATTATGACTAATCTATCAATAGAGTTTATAATATAGGTGGCGAAACATTGAGCATTACAGCATAATTCAGTGAAATCGAAAAGTGCAAACATAGTATATTTATAGCGCCTTTCCAAAATTGTGCCTCTATATGCCTTCAGGGGACAAGTCAATATGCGCATTAGCAAAATGCATGCTTATGTACTAGTTCCTGTCTCTTTTCGACCATCTTAACAGGTAATGATATCACTTTTTACCTACTGCTCAGCCGGTATGACCTAGCCTACAATTTCGCATTCCACAGCATCAATAAAGCCAAGACCATCATGGCCTACTGTTGTTGTACCTGCAGAGCTTTGAAGGACAGTGCTCCTTCAGCTTTCGGTAAGGTCTCATACGTTCATATATCGAACGGCAACTTCATCATAGCCCTGGAGAATCAAGTAAATGTACCCTTCTACACTCTAACAAATTCGTCTAGGCTTTAGCACGGCTTGAAGCTATAGATATCAGCAATTAGCTTTGCGAGAATGCCAATATGACGCTGAAGCGAGCCCAACACACATTATTGAGAAACGTGGAGAAAGCAGATTATGGACATTTATGGTGGAACAGCTCACTGTCGAGCCGTCCGGGGACTCTGACACCTTAAGAAGACAACTGTCATATAATAAGAATTATATGAAGAGCTTTCAGTCTGTTCAATTGGGCCACATAGTCAGTTATTTTAATAAGTAACCTTATATAACATTATATGATTTCTACGTAAGTTTCTATAGTTACACTCGTTAGTTTTTATAGATAGAACCAATCTTTGTCGTCTGTTACACAACGAAGATCTTCTCTTCCTTAATGATGGTAACATGATCGTAGTGGGGAGTAGAATACTGTGGAATGTTGTATTTCACACGCTAAATGTGAAATCGTTTTTTGTAAGTTCTCTCTACCTACTGTAATTCACGAACTACTACATATTTATTAGGGGATGGACGTTACAAACAAATATTCAAAGAGTTAGGTACTGGCCGGTTGAAGCAAATATACAGTGCCTTCGCCGAGGTATAGGGTGGATATGCTCTACCCGTTTTTTGCGTTGATCAAGGGCTCCCTAAGAACCACATACGATCGGCTATCTAAGTATGTGATTCGTTATCAATCTAACAATTTAATTTACTCTATCTCTATTATTGTTTAAATATATCTTATTTTAGGTGGTGTCACGACGAATTAGCGCAGCTTGGTGTTTTAAATCACCTCACTATGCTTGGAGTAAAGTTTTTAACGGATTTTGAACTATGGATCATAAAAGCGATTGAGAGCCAGTTATGAATCAAGGTCTTACGGTAAGTAAAACATGCAATATTTCTTATTTAAAATACCTTATTTGTTTTTCTTACGGATGTACATTTCACTATAAGAAATGTTTATACTAGAGAATAGATGCTGTTGGACTCTGGTCCAAGGTAGCGAGCGATGCTGTCGTTGGTACATACTTCCGGAAACTCGGAGTATTGCCTTTTCTGGCACCATATCTCTTTAATATTTCGGAATGTCTTTCCCCGCCATGCGTATCTAATGATAAGCCGACGGAGGCCCTTCTTGATGACTTATAAACTTATTTCAGAAGTATATGGCTCCCATCTAATGGTATATCCCACAAATATTTGAATCATAGTCAGAATCTCGATTCTAGAACTACCAATATTGTGGAATGTTATCAAACACGAATCAGAGCCGCATTTCCTAGCAAGTCATACTTTATTCCAGCTACTATTTTTTATTCATTATTAAGCTTACTGAAAACTCTCCAGATGAAGAAGTTCCTCATTTAATGGACATGCTGAAGTACTATTGTAGTGAGATGGCCATCGCAAAGAGTTTGACTGCATCCATTGCCAACGGCACGTTGGCGCCACGGTACATTTGTCCAGCAGAACTACAGCGTCAGGAAGAAATCTACAACGACATAAGGAACTTCAGGCAGTTCCTACTTCAACTGAATGGGAGCTTACCTATTATAAGGAATATCAAGTCATTCCTGGACTGCGTTGCACATCAAATGACCTAGTGTCGGTAGTTCTTGTTTTTTTATGTATTAAAACGTGTTGCATATTATTTACGGGTATTTAGTAAATTTATTGCTAAAACAAATTAGCTTTTGTTTCTTTCTCTTATTTTAGACAATCAAGTAAAATTACAGTAATTCATATCTAGAATATTAAAGGACAATATATGTCTGTATCTCTTAGCTTACACTTTTGTGTCTGCGCTCTGTCTTGGCATGTTGCCAACCAAGGTGGCGGTGCTTTAGTTTATCGAGTTCTCCTGATACCTTACCAAATATGCTCTAATTGAGCGACGTAATTAAGAAATACGTACTTTTTCATAATTGCAATAGAAATATAAAGTTTTTTTTCATGAATTAGCTGGGGGATTATTACTGTAATTTTATATTTGATACAAAATAGAGAAAATACATTCGATTTTAGATAGATAAAACGCTATGTATTAAAGTGGCAAGTGAATATTTAATTGAAGAAAACCACTATGAATAGTTTTTATAAGACGGGTTGCCTAATATGATCTAGCAGTTATGAGACACGTGCATTGACGGAAATGACATAATCTGAATGTATAGTTTAAAGGAATATATAGACTTGACAAGTTTTGGTAAATTATTGTATTTTTGTTTAATTAATGCAGAGTATTTTTCTACTATGGTTCAGAATTCTATATACTACAAACTACTACAAAGATGTGGCATTAATTCATCTAATCCTCATAAAATGTTGAAGACTTATAACATCTGATATTAAAAAACCGATATTCGTAATAGGTAAACAAAAAATCTGATGTCTTTAAAAGTAAAGAAGGTAATTTACTACTTTAAGATATTGTTCGTAATCATGTAAAGTTAAGTGAGGTTTTTATATTCTGTAGCAACTACCTGGCCCTCTTAGCAAATACTAGTATCTACTCTTATTTCGTGTTTTTTTACACTTCATTTCTGTAATTTCATCTATCCAAAATAGGCGTGGCCATACTATGTTGGTCAAATAGTGAAGCTATGCCATGCTTCGGTTATTTATTATTTATTTGTAAAACAATGTTTAGGAGTGTGAAATCTAGGTGTTAACAGGCCATTTCAAATCAAAAGTTTTAGTTAAAACATGTTACAAATAGAATTACCTAGGATATGTTAGATCTTACTTTGTTAGTTCCATGTTGCTAATATAGTTTGAATACAATCTAGACTATTTAACCATAGAAAATATAGGGTATTTAAAGTCTGAAATGTAGTATTTTTAATATCTCAAATAATACGTTAGTGTTAAACTATAAACTATATCTTTTATATAATGTTGCGGGTCCTGCTTTAACATGTTTAAAGCTTCTCGACATGGTGTCAAGCTCTATAGTTCACTTAGACGACGAGTTGTTCTACTTTTTCTGTCACCGAAATAACTTATTTCCCCATATAACGTAAATATAAAACGAACAAAACGCAGAAATTTTAAATTGCTCGAGTTCGTTTTATTTTATAACAATGGTTTTTGTAATCCTCTTTTTGGCGTAATTATTGGTAATTTAGTAAATCAAGATGAATATCTCCACAGAACATTATCTAAAGTATCAACTATTTAAGACTAAATTTATTATTTATTATTTCACTTATTGGACCTTTTGCTTGTAATTTATGGCTAAGTTACTTTTCTCTTGGATGAATTTATTCTAAATTAACACTATTGTCACTAGGAAATCAATATTGTTCCATTTTCGTGAGATGAGTGGTCGCGATCAAGCTATTCAACAGGCGAAGAAACATGTGGAGCAGTTGAGGGGCGAAAGAAACATGAGAAGAACCCCTGTTTCACTATCCGCCGCTGACCTTATTAGGTTTCGCATATATTCTATATTGCATAGTTCTTAATAGACTTCTAGTAACTTACTAGTTTTTTTAGAAATATTTATATCTCCAGTTTTTTAACTATTTTATTATTTTCAGGTTTTCACAGGATCTACAGCGGGAAGATGTACTTCTTACTGGATTTCCAAACGATAAAATGAATCCATACCGCCCGAAGAGCTCGTTCCAGTGCAGTCTCATTTAATTTATTTAAAATTGTTTTATTGCTAACAATTTGGGATCCAAAGTTTAGGGAAATGTTTAGCTACATAATAGCATTTGTGCTTACAAAAATATTTGTTAACATTTAACCTTAATATAATGTAAACTATACATTCACTTAATGCACTTATTAGTAGCCTTTATTAATCTTCTGGTGTATTGTCGCCTTGGATTTATAGTTTTTTTTGTATCCTACTAATATATTTTATTGCATATTTTATTTAAAAATAAATCTGTTGCATTGCATTATTTAGTATAGAACACTGGAAATTTTTATATAAAATATAGTGCGTATTTAGCCAATATCACTCTTTACCTATGACCACTTTTTAATTATTGGTTAAATTACTCAGTAGAAATGACAATGCACGGTATATTTCGTCATCATACATCGGAATTATATCGTAAGGTTAAATAACAATTGTAAAAAACTTAACGTAGATCCTAATATACCATTTAATTTTGAGCCTACTGTTGATCACAAGTTAGTTAATATATGCATATTACTGTGCAAGACACTTTGCATGTTGTGTATTTGTATGGCGCGAAACCAGAAATATTTTAAATGTAATACGGGTGCGTCGTGCTATCGATCAGCTGAGATTATTTTATGATTATTTTTGGTTTTCTGGTTACCGATGTTAACCCTTGCACGGAAAATATCTCAGTCTTCAACTCAATCTGACTCTTTCACTGTTTATGAGGAACCTGATTGTGGTAAAAAGAATTGTGAAAGACACGATATAGCAGTGCAAACAGAGGTTAGAAAATATTTTTTGCTTTTAAATTTCATTATTTAGCGAATCATTTAGTAGTAACATTACTTTAAATTTTTTTTTCGCTTGCACTACGTGATTCAACACAGTCAACTGATGTATCGATAACATTGAATGATTCTCTCCCTGAAGACTGTCTACCTGATTTGGCTTTTTGGAGATCTGTCGCAGTATTACGAGCAGCTCAGCTGGATCAATTGAGAGATGAAAATACCAAGGTCCGGTTTGGTTGAATAGTTCAGTTCTACCCTAGTCGATAATTTAACAAATTTCCTTTTCAGATGGAAGAGCAGATTTCTTTACATATCCGAAAAACAATAGAAATTAATGATAAATATGAACAATTGTACGCTCAGTTAGCAGAAATAATCAGCAATGAAACGGATGATGTTTTTGAAGAACGATAGATGACAAGGTAATATCTACCAAACTGTCTACATATATTTTCTTTATTTCAAATATTTTAGCATTCACACCTTACGAAATTTGTGTTTATACTCTCTATTATTTGCTTGCTCACAAATCGATCTCTTCATTTTTACACATTACATTTGATTTTTAAGGCTAGATTAATTATCCTTAATCTATTTAACCTCGAACATAGTCTTAATTTTCATGCCGTTTATTTGTGGTGCAAAGAATAAATCTTTAATTCTTATATGCTACTTTATTTTCAATGAAGGCTTGGCTCCTGTATTATCTACTGATTTTCATATTTTGTTAGTGTTATGTTTATATGCAATGATAAAATCCTCTAATTAGCAATGTCTACACTCCGCGTTGGCCTTAAACATGTATCGAATAATAGTCCAGCACTATCTCTGCTTCATAAAAAAGGAAATCTACAGGTATCTACTATTATCTTCCCAAGAAACTATTTAAACTTTGGTGATGTTGTGACTTCTTAGGCTGCATTACCGCAATTGAGCAAAACTCTACAAATCAAGGCACCTACTGAAGAAAACAAAGAAAATAGTACTCAGATTCCGGAAGCGGAGGTATGTATGTTCATTAATTTTTCTAAAGAACGCTTCAATAGCAACCCTCTTGCTTATAGTATGATTTAGTAGCTCTCTTTAGCTTCAGTCGTCCTCCACTCAAACAGTTATCTCCGTCCTCAAACAGGACATAGCAATCACGAAGGAGGTTGGATGAATTTGATAGATTTAAATATTACGTATATTGTTCCTGTTTATCTTTTATACTTCAAATTAGGATTTGACTTCTGATACGCCCTCAGTATCATACTGGCGTGGGATGGTTGAAACTTTTGAGCGAGACGCTGAATCCGAGTTAGAAAGGAGTTTTAATGTCTGTTAATTTATCTATTTATTTGATTTTGTTACATACGACTGATAATTTCATGTATAATTCCAGCTTTCTCTACAGTTAGATCAATCTGTTACTGAGTTAGAAGAAGCGGAGAAGAAGTTAGAGATTCTTACGAACGTCCTTAAAGACACTATAGAAGGAGATAATAACGAAGAATGAATGCACGTAGTTACTCCGCTTCTGATTTAAATATTGCTGAATCTGACCCTTAATTTATGTTTTAAAATTTCGGTAGAAAACCCAGTTTACAAATCTCTGATAATTCAGTTACGGATTATGTTTAAGTTACTATTTATTCTGCTGTTGATCATAATTGTAATTCAATGTAAACTATTGATTGAAAGAGGTAGCTCTGAAAACTTCGTAATGTTGGATCAAAATCTGATGCACTATCATTACATGAAAAGACAATAAACATACAAATATAGAATAAAAGATACAATAGAAATTAGCTAGTCCAAGTAGTCTAGTGAGATCACAAGTGTAACTATGGTAAACAAAGAATTAAGAAATGGTTAATACGAAGTAAATCTAGTCTTAGTTTATCAAGGCATGTTTATAGAGCCACATCCATACAAGTAGAAATCATCAACGTCATTATTTTTTACTATCTTCCATCTTTCATGGTCGGACAATGCATGGGAGGACGGTCCTCTTAGTGCTGAAAAATTAAACAATACGCATTTACAGGGAAGTACATAAGGTTCTAAGTATTTTTAGACAGCCTAACCTTTATCGCTGCTGCTTGGGATCTTAGGTGGAGCAATGAACTTCATAAAACCTTTAGTAGTAGTCCACAGGTTCTGCTGCTGCTCAGTGGTCATCATAAAGAGAACGAGCCTGAAGTGAAACAACAAAATAAGAGATTAGGAACACCAATGAATAAACTGGAAATGAGATACCAGTAAGAGAAGGATATCAATCAATTTTCATACAGTTATGTTTACGTGGTGGATAAACGACCAAAGAGCGTGAATCTTTAGTCTTGCGTATTATTTTAATTTTCCCAGATACTTCGGAAGGTCGGAGTGAGTTAGATAATGAATTAGATAATGGGTAGTTGTTGTTTACATAACATTCACTCGCGGAAATGTTAATATATTGGATAATTTTACATTTCGACAAGTAAAATAACTAAAATAGAAGTACTTCTGCAAGTGAAAGCACGGAATTGTTTAGATGAAGCAATGTGTAATTATAACGCAGGAGATAGTATAACATATGAGACTTTAACGGAAGCCAAATCAGTGCAAAAATCGTATGACAGTAAAGAAATAAACGAATTCTAAATTTACTGAAGAACAGTTAATGTAAATGAATAAACAACCATTCCGTCAAACAATGCAAATGTACAAAAAATGTAATCAGTAATAACTCCAAGAAAATTAATAAAAAAGGACAACAACAGAATAGTTATTTTACAAGATGTCTGTAGCACACAGTCGAGACCTCTACAAATATACAAAAAAAAACGGGGTAAAAATGATCCAACTACATTAAAAGAATTATGAGAAGTCCTCGATAGAAAAACGAACGACGAGACTAAAAACAAGTCACATTCTTATGCACATACACTAATGACACCTTCAGTAGGTCGTTGTGACGATCCTTTCTGTTTTCGCCTATCGGATATACCAGAGTCATGTGCTAAGTATGTTTTTCTAGATAGCATTTAGCTGATCACAAAACAATAAACAAATTATCGGAAAAAATGAAATAATCAAGTTAATAGTAAATGAAAACAATTTAGATAAAGTAAGAACGATGTAAATATTCAATAATTGGATGACGAAATAAGTAACAATTCTATAGTTGCCTATGTACTATATTAACATAAATGGATACGTTACGGAATATGAGTACAACAACGTGGGAAACTATAAAGGTTGAAACTGATGGCATAGATACATCAGACGAAAAATGGCGGGAAGAACAGGAGTCACGCGTTACACATGAGAAGAGACACGTGAGAAAAAAATAGAGAAAGCAGATTCTAAACTAAGAAGCAACCTCTTATCAGTTGTACTTCAAGTGATAAGATTTTTTGTCGTGGTAAGAAATTTAATGGTTAAATCCACCATTTACAAAAATGTAAACGATCACTAGATTACAACAATTTTACGATATAGTAAATTGTATATGACAGTGGTACAAGAAAGTCATAGGGTACTATATAATATTTTATTATAATCAATACAAGCAATTATTACACTTTGTGCAGATAATGGGGTCGCATTATTGGCAGTACCCGATTTGTTGAAATGTGTCCAGATTATAGAAATAAAATATAATACAAAATATCGGCTACTTCATAAATTGGACTAGCGATTAAATATTAGAATATCTTAACCTGAATTACCTAATCAGTTTAAAACGGGGTCTGAAAATACAACACAAACCATGAAAAGTTGAATGTTGGGATTATCCAATAAATGTTATATAATGGTTTTCATCGTCTCGTTCCATCTTCGAAAAAGACCCCACCATCCAGAGCACAATACTTAGGACAGATTCCTGTATTAGAAAAATCAATTATATTTTTACGCTCATTGTTTTATTAATTCTAATCTTAAATCTTGCTGCAAAAATCTTAAATGTCCCTCTTATTCTTCTGACACTTGTATTCATACGGAAATTTTTCCACCGTTAAATCTATTTAGAAGTAATTTCCTGTTTGGAATTCATGTATTTTTACCTCTTTCTCCTTGTGGTCCTGGCTGTCCTGGCTGTCCAGATTGCCCTAGTTCTCCCGGTTGACCTTGGGCTCCTGGAGAGCCAGGAAGACCTTGAGGACCAGGCAAACCATCAGCACCAGGACGACCTATGTAATTATAAGTGATCTTACTAATGTAGAATATCTAATATATATATGTTAAAAAATAAAGCTGAAAAACGGAAAAGACACGTGAATATGAAATGTAAAAATGAAAAAAATATGTGGAGATAAAGAAATTATCTCGAGAACTAGTGGAAGGTACAAAGAGTAAAACTAGCCATTTTGCCCTTGGTCCCCAGGTAGGCCAGGTGGTCCAGGTTCTCCGGGTGCTCCAGGATCGCCAGGAATTGATGGAGTGCTTAAGAACTTTGCTTAGGTTGCATTTAAAAGTTAAGCTTACTAAGTCAACCAGCTTATATAATTATGTACTAATTTGATTATTTTTTTACCTGAATGCTGGTCTTCCTTGTTCACCTCTTGATCCGTCTCTACCAACTTCTCCAGAAGGTCCAGGAGGTCCAGGAGGCCCTGGTAAAATATATAGATATTACAGATCAAAATTGAACAGAAAACATTGAATATAAATGTAATAGTTATATAGCCAATTATAGTATTTCACCCTGAGGACCGGGAGGACCATCATTTCCATTCCTTCCTGGGTGGCCGGGTTGTCCCGGACTCCCTAAAGTTAGTAAATATGATCATAAGTATAAGACCTTTAATATCTCCTACTTAAATCTCATTTGTTTCTCCTTGTTTTTAGTTCACCAGAATCTCCAGGAGGTCCAGGAGGTCCAGGCTCTCCAGGTGGGCATGGATTGCATGGTGGCTCTGTTACTTCTTCGCACACCCTAAAATTATAAACTTTTCCGATATGGTATAGTATAACGAATGTAATATATCCAAAAAAGAAAAATTAAACGTTGGTCTTACGCTGGGGGTCTACCAGGAAATCCTGGTGCTCCCGGAGCTCCCGGTCTCCCTGGAATTCCATTTCTGCCTGGCGGACCGTCTGGGCCGGGAAGGCCAGGAAGACAACACCCTAAAAGAGTTATCTTAAAAGTTTAGTCGTATTATAATTTTGACCAATTTTTGCTGTAGGTCATATGTAAGAAAATCTAATATTCTTATCGAGTAACCTTGGCATGTTCCTTGATTAGTCTGTCTTTTCTCTCTAGTTTCGTTCTTTGGTCGAAGAAAGGTAGGTAGATGTGATCGAGAATTTGAACGAAACTCCACCACTTCTAACATCACATCGCGAACAGAGATCTAAGAAAACCAAAAGTAGCATTATTATTTTCTTAAATTACCATTTTAAGTGCCATCCATTTACCTTGCAGAATTCCATTTCATTCTGAACCCTTAGATGAACAGAATTTATATAGTTATTAAATATGGGCAGTGTAATAAATACAGCCACGATAGCTACCAGAGAAAAAGAGACCGCGGAAAAGGCGACAAAGCGGTAAGCTTGTTCCCTTCGGTCGCATTCCATATTCAATTTATGCTAAATAAGTCAAAATCGTTTACCCTCTGTTATTAATTAAAACATATAGGCTTATACAATGCAGATTTACGAAGAAATAAAGTGAAATATAACAGAAAATGGTGAAGCGTCATAGATAGTCACAAAATTTCCATAATAAATATTGGTAACTAATAGACATTTTTGTGATGCAACTTTTCACTATAGCTCTGTGTGGATTGTATGGAAGGAGTATCAGTTTATTTTTAATCTTCGATAATAATTTTAGGAAACGACAACAATTTTCAAACCATTTGCGTACAAAAATGAATAATCATGAAAAATAGGGAAATTTAAATGCGAGAGTGAAGAATTAAAACTATAACAAACATTTGGTTACCATTAAAATTTATTTTAATGAAAAGTTACTTGACAATTAAGAACAACGATGCATTTAATCTAATTGAGTATACCAGGTTGAGCTAAACGATCATCTTATATATCCCTTCTGATCTTTCTTTAAGCTCTAAATTTATGGGCGGAGCGTACTTGTTGATTGACAAATCATGACACGTGAGAGGCGGACCTAGGCAGTTGTGCGAAAGGGTGTTTCGTATGAACAGACAAAAAATAATGAAGATGCTAGATATGGATGGTTCCGCCCACATTTTCAGATAGGATTGAAAGGAAAATTGACAGGGGCCATAATAGGTGGAGGAACTGGATCGAGAACCTCTTCAATGGATCAGATGAGAAGAATAGGGCAAAAGAGCTAGACTCAGGGAAGCATCCATAAGTCGTATTTATGTTTAACTCTCAACTTCAATGCCTTTTACAACTTTATTCAATGTATAAGAGAATAGTAATATAGTAAATGGCTCTACATTACAGTTATTATTTATATTTTAGTAAATATATACCACATACCTATGTCTTAAATACAGTGTCATATGCATTCGGACAATTTATACTAATAAATCAATTTAAATATCTCTTCTATCTATGACAAATACGCCCTAATTTTTGTCATAATATTTAGGAAAAATTTCTAAACTACATAAAACAATTTCTAAGTTTAAATAATAGTAACCCCCGCTTTTAAGGGTCACTGGATATGACTCAGTGATCCAGGAAACTAATCTTGGCTCTTTTCATCCTCTTTTTACTTTTTTCCCCATTGAAACTTTGGTCAATCACTTTTTCAACTTTTAAGGGTTTATAATCTCTTCGTTCTTCAGGTAAACGGTTAACTTATAAAAAGCTTGTGAAAAATGATAAATTACAAAGTAATTTAAGGTGACTTTAATCTGACTTTATGTATACTTTTGATTGGTCATTTATTGGTTGTTTTATTGGTTCTGTTAGGCTTCGTTTAACATGAATTTTCGCCATTGATCTATCCGATTGTCCACTTAGTTCAAAGTTCTCAGATATACCAAGTTTACCAATATTGTATCTTTTCTCTGATAAACTTTTTTGCTAAGCTGTAGTAGTATATCTAACAAAGATTGCTTATTAAAAGCTAGTGTGGCGTCACTCTAGCTTTTTTCCTGGCATCTACTTTTTAGCATTCGTTCACGTTCCGGCCATGCGACCGCGACGTGAAACCTGTTCATGGTCCTATGTGCTGCAAACAACATTGAGTCAGGGACCATTGCCTTTAGTTAAAACTATAAATCTAAACAACAACTAATCGAGAAATAGAATACATTGAAGATTATGACAACGCTTCCATCAATTTTGATATAGGTTATGGTGAATATGGCTTGCAAGGAGGAAAGAAAATGTTCTCACATAGTAAACATGAAAAATTTGCAACTATAACATTACAAAGTCCATGCATTAGGCTTTTCAAAAGTTAAGATTTTACCATTCAGAGTTATAGGCCAATAAAAAGATCTTTAAAAAAGTATCACTTGTCACTTAAGATAATTTAGTGTTGCTTGTTAGCTTCAACATGGGTGTAACTATGCTGACATTTACATAAATCCATAACGTCATGTAAAAACTACTGAACTTTGCATCTAATTTATAATAGGAATTTACTTCTTCACGTTACCCTTGAAGGCAGTTAAAGGAATCCTTATGTTTACTCCCTGTAGTTATTCAATAACTATTCATTATTCTGCATTCCCAGATTTTTTTTAGAAGAGGGCAGTAACGTAAATAATGATATATTTTAGAAAGTATGAAATTTGATCAAGTTTTTTCTAATCAATATACAGATATAGGTGAAATGGAATCTTGTTCCATCAGTTGCTAAACTATGTCAATATAGTTTTCTACTGGTTAAATAACTATGGATATTATCAATGGAGAAACAGTTGTAAACGCGGAAAATATTTAAGTCTGAAAAACATGACCGCAGCTATTTTGATCCTCCACATATTCGTATTATTTTCTTTCTTTTTTTTTTTGATTTCCGTCATTTAATATTCTTCCTTCTTCCACTTACTATACTAACTCTTTCAGAACAGGACACCTTCGGTACAATAGTAGCTTTCTTTTATACTAACTAATTTCTTTTGTTACTTACACAAATAAAACAAATTTTCCGTAACTATATACGTTCACATGAAATTTGCTTGTTTAACTCTGTCTATTTCTCTTTGGAAACAAATAAAAGTGGTGATTAGGAATTTTGATTAGTATACCACATGATTTTTCACTGATTTTAAGTTATATAGAAAATTACGAGATTATGTATTTCATTAAATGTTAAAACTTCTATCACTGACTGAGGATTGTTATTTTAGCATATAATTCATCTTTGTATATGATTCCTCATAATGGTAGAGAAAATGTATAAAATTAAGATTCATTACCTTTAGTTATTTAAAGCCTCTCCCATTACTTTTCTAATCAACTTAATTACCAACATGAAGTCTTTATTAGTCACTATTATACAGTGCGTTTCAAAATAATAGCACACTTTGTTTTTTTGCCTTTTTTCTGTTCTCCATCATCATATTGATCCAACTTTTTTACAGGTAAAGTGTAAGAGCCTTGAAAATCTTCAGTTTAAATTTTTTATCGTTTTTTTATAAAAAATTACCGCTTTTATGCTAATTTTTCCCAAAACCACTCACTTTTCATCGTTTCAAAATGAGCATACTTTATTAAAATATGTATTTATGACGAAAACAATAATGACCAGCGTATATAATAATTAACTAATAATCAGTGCAATTACCATTTATATTAATAATCTGAAAAATTTCTTCAGGCACACTGTTAACTAAGTCCTTAATGACACCTTTGTCTACTTCGCTCCGTTTTGGTAATGCCGATTGGAGGTTCTTGACGGTCTCAAATTGATAGTTATTGGCATAAATCTGCCGTGCCAGAATTGCCCAACAATTTTCCATAGGATTCAAGTCATGAGAACCAGTACATAACGTTCACGTTATTGTTCTCCAACCAGGTCTTAGTGCTTTTTCTGGCGTGGATAGTGGCACTCTTGTTGGAAAGTAAAGCTGAAACTTGGAAATTGTTAGAGATACGGGACTAGATAATGTCCTGAGACATCCTGGTAGTCAGTGCTCTTCATCTTCGTCAAGTCGACTAGTCCTATAGCATTGAACGCGCCCCAAACCATAACACTTCCTCCAGCGAAATTTCTGGTTAAAAAGTATCAGGGTTCTTTGCACAAATCTCTCCACTATGAGCGACATATATCAGGACCGTCTAGATTTAAATTCTTATCACTGAAGATCACTTAAATTCAAAATAATGAGTTTATAGGCTTATTTTTGAATACTCGTGAAGGTCGAACCTTTTTCCAATCGCATCTCATGAATATTCTGGCCCACCAAAGTCTTTTGTCTTTGTGCTTATGTCAATTGTGGGCACCTCTTTATTCTTAGTCGAACCATATTCGGCTTATTGTTCAGCATTATCCACAGCGTAGTTTCTGAAGCATCAATGCCACAAGTCCTACGGATTTCAGTGATGCTGATCGTGTTATTCGACGCAGTCCGCAGAATTTCCTTTTTTTCACGGCTATTCAACTTGCTAGGTTTTTCACTACTCTTCTTTGTACCATATTCTTCTTGGTGATGCAGGAGATTCATTATAGCCTTCCTGGAGCGTTCGAAAATATTGGCAATCTGCTTCATCGTGTAACCGGTAGTTGACAGTGCTTTTATTTGACTCCTTTTGTGTAGACTCAATGTAGAAGCACGACCCATTGTTATGATGGTTCAGGATTAATGAATTTGCACTTTTTTCCGTTAAATAACGCCAAAATATGTGAAGTGTGCTATCAGTTTGAAACGATAAAAAGTGGTAGTTTTGAGAAAAATTAGCATAAAAGCGGTAATTTTTTATGAAAAACGTTGAAATTTAAACTCGAGATTTTTAAGGCTCTTACACTTTCCCTGTAAAAAAAGTTGGATCAATATGATAATGGAGAACAGAAAAAAAGGCAAAAAAACAAAGTGTGCTATCATTTTGAAACGCACTGTATATAACTGATTTATTAAATTTCCTTGCGTTTCATTTAATAGACAAAAATATACTTACACATGTGAAACTAAGTCACAAAATCAATAAAACTATATATGTACTATTGTATGCTCAATAGTACTGTTTTTTAGAACTTCCATTTAATAGCTACTTTAAAAAAAAAAGATTTATGCATATATGATTTTCGTCTTTATTACATGACGAGAAAATAATACAAAAAGTATGCAACTTTTTAAACTTAAATGCTCGAAATTAATGCAAACGTAGTATGGCTAGTAATAATGTACTAATATTTACTATAATAGTTTTTAGATTTCATAACGGCTTGACATCTACAAAACAGACTAAATAAACTTGTTAAGGAAATGCTGAGATATGTTCATCCAATTCTGTTTTAACTATTGAATTTTATCCATTGAATTCATTGCTATTAAACTCCAACAGTGACGTTCCAAATCCTCACACATATATTCAAATAGATTTAAGACGAGACTCTGATGGCCACTACAGATTTTCTCATCTAACTAAATCCTTATAATTCCTAAAATGTGTTTGGGTTCCTTATCCTGCTGTAAAACTTATAAGCACCAAACGATGAACATATGAAGGAATAATGTTACTGAGAACTTCTCAATAGCTAAACTTGAAGCCTATGAAGTCTTACATAACTTAATTAACATTGTACCGTCTTATTGAATATACTAGCACCGTCATAGGCCTACATATCTTGGTTTATGTGAAACATATTTAGTCAAAATTCCTATAGATCGTCACGATTATCTTACTTTCTCGGTTGGTCATTTTCTTTGGGAGATCAGAATGTTCCATTTTCTTAACCTATCTATAAACATGGCAATGAATATTACGTTCGATTTCACTGCGAATTCTCGCCCATCTACTATAGCTCATTGAAGGTCTAAACTTAACTCTCATCCGTTTATCATGATCAATAATACCTAGTGTACTAATCTAATAGTCATATTTCCAGCTTTGAAGCACAAAAATATAAGCATAATGGGATTTCGCATAATTTTCCCCACACCCTGAAATTAAAATGTATAAATAAAAATCAAAAAAATAATTTAAACTTTCAAATGCCTAGTAAATTAACTACATAAACGTGATACAATTATATTTACAGTCTGATGCCAATAAATATCCATTAAAACAACATATAATAGGACATTCATTTTTTATAGGATTTTGTCTGTTACTGTGTAACACTGAAAAATAAAGAGTGCATAAAATGTAAATATTAAGACAATGAGTAAAGTAAAATAGCTTAATATAAGAACTTTTTTAAAGGTATATTTTTAACGAGCTTATCAGATACTGAAAATATAATATAAAGACGAAAGAAGAGATAAAGAGAATAACAACTAACTCTGCCCTGTTGATGCATACTTTAATATATATTCCTGATCATTAACAGTCATTTTTTCATCCACTATTATGATTGTGCCTCTTTTAGAATTCCATGTTTTTGAACTTCGCCGTCGCCGGTTAGAATGTTGATCGCATGTCTATAATCATAGATTCTATTATGCCCTTTGTGTACTGATACAAATTAATAGTTTACATACCGGTTCTTCTTGACATATACGTTCTGAATCACCACTGATAATTAGATGGTCAAATCTGGAGAGATACTGTTTTAAAATTATAAAGCATCATGATTTGAATATTGAAATAATTGTCTTAAAACTTCATATTATGAAGAAAATTTAACTGTAAATAGCCCAAAGTTGGTGGTGGAACTTAAGAATCAAAAATGGTTGATCGAAATCTTGTAATCCAGTAAAAATCAATAGCGAATAATTTTGGAGAGAAATAGTTGGTAAAGTTATCATCATAATCAAAATGATCAGTAGTAAACAATGGAGACAGACAAAATTAAACCTTTTAAGGCAGAGCTGAATAGAACATTTGAACCAAACATTTTCTTGATCAGGAAATTTAAACGCAACAGCGTTCGAAAAAGCTTTTTGATGATGATCAGTGTATCTAAAAACTGGTTAACTGTCATTTTATAATAACATTAAATATACTACAGGAAACAGCAGAATATTTTACAAAATATAATCATTTGCATACTTTTAAACTCACTGAACATGTGAAAGAAGAGAAGTATCGTAGGAACACCCGTCTCTCAAAATATGCATCCCTCTTCCATCGCGAGACTGCGCCATACAATCAAGCACACGTATACCATAAAGTTCTAAAGATGACACCTTCTCTTCTTTGTATTTTATATTCTTACAAAAATCCTTGTTAACTCTTCTTTATTCAAAGCTCTCATGTTCTGGTATCACTAAGATTATTGCTAGATAATCAAATTAAGAAAACAACTTATATGAGGTGACACAGGTCCATAATGAATAAAAAATGTTTAGAACCATGTAGCATAATAAGACATAAAAACGATTAAAAGGGAAAAAGTAGAATAGTTGGCATAAATAGGACAAATTTTAATAGAAGATATATTAAACAGATTAGTACTTACATCGAACTATTTTTGGAGCTTTACTAGTAAATTCCAGTTTCGAATATATTGCATCAGTAATAACATTTATAACACGAAACAAAGATAAATAATAGAAAACATTAAACTGGGCAGATTCATGCAAATTTACTCCTCTAAAACTCTATAAAACTCACGTGAACCACCTTCTAAGTACCATATCAGCATAACGGATTGTCCAACGACGACTTTTTCAAAAATAGATGAATTTGAGAGGTCATGGTTCCGAATAATAGACATATGAACGGATGGAACAGCAGATCTAATTCCAAAAACAGAGTGTGGAATTAGGTTCCTAAAAACCAATGCTGATATACAATTCTTACACTGAAAAGTATTCTAGTATTATAAGTTTAAGAAAGGGATTTCAAAAATTTCATACTTGATGTTAAATCGCGTAGATAAGGTATATTGATTCTGTTGAAAAAGACAGTGAATGGCAAATGCTCTATCGCCTGATGTGACGAATGAGGGATGGAAAGAGAAAACAAAAATCGAGAACAGCTCAAGACTTTTTAATTCAGCCTAAAACGAACAAAAATACGTGAAAAAAGAAACGAAATTAAATTATGATTAAAGTAAACGTACATTTCTTCGTATTTCAATCCCACAAGCAGCTATTCTATTTAACGGTATTGCAAATTCGGGAGTTGTTGAGTTATCCGTTACAGAATAAACAACAAAACAATCGGAAGACCTTCTTTGATTTTTTATAAAAATCTGAATGTATTGTTGTTCAATGAAATAATAGTAAAAAAAACCACTATTAAATAGCGGTTTAACGAATTTCACACCTGTCCCTCAAAAATATCCTCACTTCTTCCTCTAATTCTTATGGCGTCCGGACCACAAGTAACTGAAGGAGAATCTTAAAAAAATGCTTAGAATAATAGGAATATTAAAATTAAATGCAAATACAAACTGGGTAAAGATTAGAGACAACTATCAACTAACCGATCAGTCGGTTGTCAAGTGTCTTCGCTACAACGAGAAGAATCTGAAATTTAAATTACTTTTTGCTACTATGCTATAAACCTTATAGTAGGACAATGGGGTAAACGAATTCTAAGGATAAAAATTTAAGAATTTTATGAAATAATGAAAAAATTTAAGAAAATAAGAATTTTAACTATCATAAATATAATAATTTCAAGCAGTATTGTTATTTTATCTATTTCTCTATGTACTAGTTTTCGCTAAGCTTTGGCTCTTTAATTTTCTTCTTTTCTTTAGTATTCCCTTTTATAGTAGCAATAAACAGAAATTGAACTGATGACTTTTTCAAGGACGGTTGCTAAAAAGAAGTGAAAAGACATAAAACGAATGTGCCTAAAAAATAAACATTCGCTGAGACTCAGAGGTCATTACTGGCATCAAGGACAGATACCATAATTGGAATAAAAGTGCTAGCAGTTGCGCAACGAGATTAAGGGTAAAGTGATTCAATAGTGGGAAACAGAAAAAAAACCAGTATGGGAGAACGTTTATACTTTAGAGATAGCGAATAACTTCACCCTACTCTTTAAATACTTAATATTACTTTTAACAGAAGTTCTGCTCAGATTGTACCCCTCATAATTTTTTAGCATCTCTTGATCCCATCCAGATAAACTGTCAGTGCCAAGGCCACCGACAGATTGGCATTCTATTCTAAAATGTTGTTGACAATGAACAAAGACGCTTTAGTTTTGGTTTAAAAAGGTAGACTGTCGACATGAATCTTGAATATCTTGGCATATGCATTTGCATCTAAATTTATAAAGCAATATATACTTGATAAAGGTAACATCTTTCTAATATATAAAAACAGCATAGCGGTCACACATCATTCCTTCACTACGTTTATTCTTAAGAAGGACCTGATAATCTTTATGAAAATAATGGATTATCCATATAAATGCTGAGCAGAATAATAAAAGTTCTTTTCCTACTCAAATACTAGAATATCTATGATAGTTTTAAAGTTCGTTGATAACTTTTAAGTACACTATGAAACCTAAAGACTGTTAAACAAAATTCTCTACTTAAAAATATCTTCAATAAATACGTTGTAAGTACTCACCTGAGAAACCCATGATACCGTGCACCACATAACAAATATGCTGACGAGTGAACAGAAAAATGTGTCATTGCTCCGCCTCCTCTACAGAAGGTAGTGAAGAGAACGCAATATAAGTATACAAAGGATTGGTTTTGATAACTTTTTAATAGATAATTTCTGGGTGTTATTCGAATAATGTATAAAAGCAAACATAAATCAGTGTAAATACAAATATATTCATTGCAAAAACATTTCACAACCGTAATCGTATTTTTCAGTAATGCATATATCAAGCAACTACAAAATAAATAGTATAGGCAAGTTATGAATATCTAAATCTCTAAAATAACCCAGCAACCAGTAAGAAAGCATACATTTTCGTCTGTTACTGAGAAAAATAAACAAAAACGAGCAAAATTAGCTTTTTTTTAAAACAGAAGCACAGATCTACTAAAGAAACAAATTATATCTCATAAAAAGCTGGTAGAAAATTTCGATTTAATACAGCAGAGCTAAGAACAAAGTAATAATCTACCTTTGTTTCTTTATCCTTCTCTGTGCCTGCTCAATAACAGCTCTTAAACCATCTACATCAAGCTCATCAAGGAGAACACTCACTGCAGACATGATTTTAGTTATACGTATATTCTGAAAAACTAATTTGCTTAAACTAGAATATTCAAAATCCGCCAGAAAAATTCGATAATAGCTTTATTCTTAAATATGTTAATATACTTTTTCAACAATTTCTAACTAATATGAATTTTTACACAGATATCTATTTAGTATGATTTTCGATGTAGAAATGTTAAAAACTAATTGAATCACTAAAATAAATCTCTTTCGACCTTGTGTTGTTACAAATGTAATACGTTAGGAACACTGAATAATATATATTGTAATAGAATATTATGCGCATATCGTTTTGAATATTTAGTACTACTATAATAAAAAAATAATGCAACATGATGTTTATAGCAAAACTTGTCGTATGCTGCATATTCTTAAAATATTATCATATTTATTGTTCTATAAATCTTACAACAGTGGTCCAGTCTTTTAAAAGAAAGAAATACTGAAAAATAATAAGCAAAAAATATTTAAAAACTAACTTGAGCAGGATTTATAGTTTCATTCATAGTATTTTGTCTCCTGCGAGGAACACTCGCACTTCTTCCTGTTGATATGGGACGATGCTCTAAGGATTCGACCAAACTAGTGCACATGCGAGGAGCAATAGTATCTATTAGAAGAGGACGAAACTCTTCTTCAATGCTGAAAAACAACTTCTATTTTTTGATTTTGCTATACAATTGCCTCTTTACCCACTTGAAGTCACCCCATTCTTCGTTCTTATCTTCCGAAAGTCCCTCATATGCAGAGGCAATCATTGCATTTGGTTTTTGCCTTTCCGACGTCTTAATTTCTTGTAGAGGTGTTGTCATACCGTCATCAATACTCTCAGCGTAATGTAGCATTTGGGGTTCCATAACCGTATCTACAATTGTTCTACCTGGAAACAATATAACTGAATTTTTTTTATAAATGCTAAACAAATATTAATCTCATAATTATAGCAACAAACCGTATATACAAGGCATCATCATGTTATTTAATAAAATTCCACTTTGTGAGTTGCGACTACTGTGTATACTAGACTGCATGTCATACTGAAGTGCACAATCATCACGCTGAGTTTCGATATGATCGTCTAGAGATACTGCTGAAGCACTATCCAATAGGTTTCATTGAACTGGAAAGAATTGTAACAACGAAAGAAAGTAGTCGGTGGCAGGAATAAAAGATTTAGACCTTTATCATCAAGTTTGGTTATTTGAGGAAGCATCTTCACGACTTTATGTCTATATTCACCCATTTTCGTGCAAGGATTATCGTCGATCCAAAGTACGCGAAGATTTTTTAAGTCCTAAAAATAACTAACTCATACCAGTAAGCACAAAAAAAGTAATATAGTACTTTCCATTTAAATTCGGTAATAGTTCTATATTTATTTCAAATCTAATCTAAGAACGGCTATTACTTATCACCATTTAAATTGAAGTTTCAATACAAAATATATGAGTGATTCTTTCAAAAATTCTATGTAGCCATGATTATCCACCACAAAACTACTCGACGAAAATAGTTTCCATGATAGCAAAAAGAATGATTAATGACTGCATCACAAAAACGCATTTATAGGATTAAATCTGAAAAATATACTTAGAATACAACTAGAAAATTTACTGGCTCCATCGAATTTTTGCTTAACTCACTTTAAGATATTCAAGTTCGGTAAGGCTCTCCAGATTGTTCTTTCTTAGATATAATTCAATCAATCGAGAACAGCCGCGCAAAGGCTGCAACGTGCTCACTCTGTTCACACTGAAATAATTTGGAGATTTCCAAGAGTACATGGTGATAGGCTATATAAGGAGCAAAAATATGAAAGACCGTAGTAATGTTTTCAGTATAACGGACATATCTTAGTGCACTTTAAAATGAACTGTAAGCTTTATAACGAAAAATCACACTAAAAAAAATGACTTATGATCCTTTGCATACAAATATTTTTAGCCATCTCCATGCCTAGGTAAAAGAGTAATAAAAAGTTGAGCATTATATTAAACTTTCGAATTCTTCTCTAAATGTATAGAAGTAGAAGAAACAATATTTCCCAACATAAGGAACTTTCACACTAACTGATTAACAAATCCAAATCTACAAGTATTAGACACCTTAAAGATAGCACTTCCAAGTTGGTCATCTGATTACAGATTGATATATCATCGATATCGCATCCCCTAAAAAAGCAGATTCAGGATTTGTCTTGAATTCTATTTATCTTTGGTTTTGAAGTAATACACATTAAACGAAAATGGTATTCAGAGCCTTAATAACCTGAATTACCCTAATAACATGATTAATATAGATTAAACTAACCATAAATTCAGTTTTTTTACTGATTCAATTGAGCACTTAGTGCGAATATATATAGTTGATTCTGTGAGGCGCACCATCAACGTTGCTGTTAAACAATGCCAGAAACTTTCCAAACAAGGTAGAAATCAAACACGAAGAAAAATATTTAAAAAGAAAATAATTGTGTATAACAACTAAAAATTGGATATAACAGAAGAACAATAGAAAATGATTGTCGCAGAGTAAGATAAACAACGCAGTACACCGTCCATCCATTAGATTTAAATCAATAGGAAGGCGCAGCTAGTGAGCAGGACGATTCCCCCTTATGTTCCTCTTCTTCTTTAAGTAGTAGTGAATATAAAATTGCATTCATTCTAACCTATCTATCCAGTTCGATATATTAAAATAATACTAAACAAAGATATAAACCTCGGTAAAACAAATTCTGCACGTAAAATTGAACAAATATATAAATGAGTTAAGTGTTACAAATAAGAGATCTAAAGGTCTGCAAGCGATTAAGCTAATCATATAAGCAAGAAAAATTAAGGCTAAAATCAAAATACATGGGTTAGCAAATAGTAATTACTGAATTTATAAAAAAACTAAATAAACGATTATTTGGAACTTACTTACATATAAAATTAAAGAATAAATTATATGAAGGATTAGGGTAAATTAATTTCAGTTCAAAGAGGATTTTCATAAACGATAAAACAAAAAATTCGTAAAAATGCTTAATGATGTGAACAAATAGGGTTAAGTTGGTGTAGTTTGAGATCCTGGTGAGTCAACGGGAAAGCCTTCCGACATGAGAAATTGCTCTATATCATCCCATGAGTGTGATACATCGAGAGAAAGGTGGCTATCAATTCGTTCAAGATCCGCACAGTGAGCAGGAGGAGATGCCTGGAAACTATCGCCTAGTGGAGAAGGACCAGAGGAAGAAATTGATTCCATATACGATGAACACTCATAAAGAGGAGCCGGACCTGTAGAAAAATATTATTGAAGGGAAATAAAGATTAATTAGGAAAGTCACTTAAAAATAACAGAAAAGCACCATATTTTTCTTCACGGGACTCTCTGTGTAGTTGACATCTACCATCCCAAAGGAATGCATCAACGGAGTTAACAGGTCGTCGACAGAAAGACTGTGTACAAAAGGAAAACAGTCTCTGGTTCACGTTATACAAAACGTGCAGAGAGCAATGGTTAGACATTGGAAGACACGACTTGTCGCACCTATTATGAAAGAGTAAACAGCTAAAGATAACAAAACAAAAATTAAACACAAGTATCGTAAGTTAAAGAACAAATTACCTTTGCTTATTAGAATCCAACTGACAACATCTCCTTAGAGTGTGAGGTGCTAACTGTTTGGATGGAGGAGACTGTTCTGAACGTTGTCTGAGAGCCGCTCCTGCTGACGTAGGAAAGCGTTTGGCCGCACACATAATAGGAGCATTTAATTGTGCCTAAATTTTTTTTATAAATATTCAAAAAGTCTTATCAAGAATTATATGTATAGAAAAGACAAGTATTACGTGTCTTATATTAAAATAAATACCTGACTCAGAAGACCATGTCGCTCTAAACGCAACTGTTTCTTAACAAGATACAGTTGAGTTGAAGGATCACCTGACTCGGCGAAGGAAGAAAAGCCGGCAGATGGGAGTACAGAAGGTGAAATAAATGAAACATCTTCATCGTCTGACGGCTCCAAGCCTACATAATGATAAATGTTAAAAATAAACCAAAAAAAAAATGGAATTTAGGGAAATACCAAGTGGAAAAAGATCAGTCCTATCGAAGTCTGCATCCTCGATCATTCTACACATCGTATCCATATCTGCTATATTCCGATATGCACCCACCATACGTCGCCGCTGCCTTTTTTGACGTAATCGAATCACCTGCGTAAACATGAATTCAAGTTTATAAATAGGCTATCATAATTTTCAAAATAAATTGCCTTGTTGGAAGGTGGCTTTTTTTCGTCTTCGCTATCGCTAGATGGCGATCTAGTTCGTATTGGTGGGGCAGCCCAGCTTAGAGGCTGAATACTTCGTGCTGCTTGAGGACGAATGGGTAGACGAGATTGAGGTCCTGTATCCATTAACTGAAAATATAAAGATGAAGAGGAGAGAATGATATAATTATAAGACTTACCCTGGCCGCTAGATATGGATGGAATCTAGTAAGTAGAGATCTATTGCGAAAAGCAGCTTGGGCCCGTAGAGCAGCAGCTAGAGCTACAGGAGAGAGATGGCGCTTAAAGATAAATTTTTCCAAGATAGAATTTTATCTACTAGTATTAATTAAATGCTAACACATTTGAGACAGTAAACCTAGTTTTTGCAATTTACATGAAAGCTCTGTAGTCTTTGATGTATCTGAGTAATAGGAGTTCGCTGGTTTTGGCCCACGAGCTGATTGCTTCCTATTGTTAGATGTCCAGGTGTCATAGTAAACAGTGATTGTGCATTTGCAGTTGATGAAGCCAGGGTTGAGCTAGCCATATGCCTTTTTAGAGAACGGGTTTGAGTTATTTGTGGGGATAGTTCAGATCCCGTGTTCAATAAAGTCGTCGACATACCTGTAAAATTGAAAAAAAAAAGAAATTCACGGAGAAAACTTCTAAATTATTATTGTGATATATATGCCACTTACATGGAACATTATTAAATGGGGGATTTATATTATGCAGACTTAATGGAGTTTGATCAGTGGTAGAAGATCGGGAATGAACTACAGTGTGTTCAACTGAATGAGTAGAAGATTCTGAGTGAACTTCAGTGGATAAGGAGGATTCTGATGATTGCGAAGTGGATTCTAGCAACTGAGTAGATGGGTTAGTCGTGGTATCATTTGGTACAGAAGATGAATGCGGCGTAGGCATAATAGAGCCCAAAACACCGTGACTAGATTGATTCCCAGACAAAACAATTGGACTTGTGATTGAATCGATTATAGGATTAGAGGTGATTTTAACAGAAGAAACATGAGCTAGTCGACAAGGTGACATAGCAAGAGCCGAATGAAGGGCTGACATTGGTGTTGAGTTAAATGGAGTTGGGGGAGTAGGTGGTTGCCCAGGAGATAGTTTGGTCTGCACCCGGGAAGGTGAATGAGGAGGATTGGCTGAAGATAAATTGGATAAGTCAGAAGAAAGTAGTGAAACTCCTTCCGAATGCTCTACACAAGCAGCAGATGGTTTTCGTTTGGCTTCCTGCAATTGTTTTCACAATTTATCGCCTAGAATCATATCAATAAAATACTAAGAGGCTGTAACAATAAAAACGATAAGTAAAACCTTCAGCCCGTTCATAATCATGTGAGTGCTACAATATTTCTCCTCCTTGTCCTTTCTTATTGCATTAGTACATCTTGTGCTCATATCTTTTTTACCTACAAACAAATTAGAATATGAATAAATAAATAATGTAATATAAAGTAAAACCACCGAACTTTTCGGCTTCCGATGGTGTTCACATTGTTTATAAGGGGCATTAATATCAAGCAGAATATGACGGATACAGTATTGAAAACCAAGGATGGCACGTTGCTTACACTAAAAAATGAAAGATGAATATTGCTAATATCAATTGTGTTTCGAATGATAACTAACCACTATGCCTTTTCCTGAAGAGTCGAGAAACTGACAGATAATGGATGCCGCGTGTGACCTATCGCGTCGCCTACGAGGTGGTCCTTTGGAACTTTCCACATTAGTTGAAGGCTGTGGTGAAGATGCTATACAAAATTTTAAAACTATTAAAGCGGAAGTGTCATGAATAGGAATATAGCCAAAGTAGAAAAAATACACAACTAATCTCACCTCTACTACTATGAATAGACCCAGGTGTATCAGGAGAATGACCCAAATTATCATCATCTATCGCTTCCAAACTAGTGGCGCTAATGATATGATCATTCGGCGAAGTGTTACTTGGAACATTGTCGATTGTCACATTTTTGAAAGAGTCACCCTACCAAAAGTTATTTGATGCTAACCAAAAATTAATAAGTTGCAGTAAATTCATGCAAACCCTAACCATTGTTCCTTTGTTTCTATTCCATATTTGTAAGTATTTGGTGTCCACTCGATTACAAGAAGTAGCAAACTTATTGCTATCTTTTAATTAATCTCTCATTGACAATGATAATCCATCTAACTGATCGTTAGTCCTAAACGAAATATCTTTATATCTACTTTGGTTTTCATGTCAAGTATATGAGTAAAAATCACTCATTCAGTCTAACTCATTTCAATAACAAGGTTCATTTCACTGAAAATGTTTATCCAGTAAGATGAAATAAAAAAATTCGAAATTTTACCCGAAAATAATTTCTAGTTCTTAATCTATATTTACTTATTTTTCAAATAACATAATTTGCTATCTATTTGCATCTTTTTTGGGTTAGGTAACATAATTTAATATAAATAAATTATATTAAATCCAGATCTAAACAACAAATGCTTATTATTCTACAGAAACATGAAACCTGATAAACAATAATAAACAATCTTATCGTAATTGGCCATTATAACGCTGGATTACGGTAGTTCCAATTCTCTGCAATGAACTTTGAAGTGAAAGTACAGTAATGGAGTGGCCAATATACTATAATATGGCATACGTAAACTGTCTAAAGAGGTGTTAATATAAAATAAAAATTTTATATCCAAAGAAAACGAAATCGTTATCATAACATGGAAAGTACGGTCTTCAGTCTTCCGTAGGATCTTCATCCTCGGGAAATCGATCCCGTACTTCCAAGTCCTCTCCATATTGAATAGTTGTGTCAATCACCAACATTAGCTGCTCTATACTATCATCGTCTTCACAGTTTAGTGGAACAAATTTAACCATTGAATAGTCTTCCAATACCTAAACAGTAAATGATTATCTGAAAGCGAGAATTTACCTAGTATATTAGACATGATGGTACCTGTGCGATTGTTCGAGTAAGCTGACGATGCCGTTCATTCCAAATATGTGTTTTATCACATTCCACAATACTACGTGTATCAGTTTCAAGAAAGTCGTCAATCTAAAAAGCAATGCACGACAAAATAGTAATCTAAAATACAGGAAACGGCTGACTAGAGTCTTATTTCTCTCTGAGAGCAGATCCATCTTAGTGAGTACATTAACAGCTGGTATTTCAATTGCCACCATTGAAGATAGTGCCGTCAGCGTACCGGCAATGTACCTAATACAACTACTTAATTTATTGAACTAATAAATATAGTCATATGGTCAAGCTATATAATATGAATCAACATAGCCTTACTTTTCAACGTCTAAGACGAAATGGGTATCAATTAGAAAAACAGAACACACATTGAAGTTCCATGACCTTAAAACATTATTAGTTTAAATTCCGTTGCCTTCCAATTATTTTTAATCATTGTTTTCTTATTGTATAGCGATAAATTCCCACTTGAGAGCATCAACAAACTGTCTCATTACTGGTAGATGACTGTATAATTCGATTTGTCCTGGACAATCGAAGATGAAATATTCGTCTTCCCCCTCGCATAATGCATCATGCAACCAGTCTAAGTTTTGAACTAGGTATCTGTAAAGAGAATTGTATTTACAAAAATATTAAAAATGAATAATAAATGAACGTTAACATACTCCATACAAAACAAGAGTGATCCATTGGGTCCCAATATAAGTTCCTTGTCTCCCATAACATCATCTACACTCACCAAATCACGGACATCTAAGTACAAGATATAAATTAAGTGTTTCATTTATAGTAATCTCATTATACCTGCAGTGGCAGGGTAGTTAAAGACCTCTGCAGCCGGGTCCAGATTAACAACATGTACTTGCCTCCCGATACTTATACAGTGATTATATATCACTGAACAATACGTGGACTAAAAAAAACAGCTAGAATCTTTTTGGGAGGATGTTTATATATACAACAACTAAAAATCCACCTTTCCACTTCCTGCGGGACCCATCACTAACTGAGCGTATTTCATATCTGAATTGTAATCAGTCTCTCATAAACAAAGCAAAAAGTAATAAAACAGTATCAAGTGGAATACAAATGCCACAAAATACATTTTTAAGATATTATGTACTATCGTTTATAAATATGTTTTATAGCAAGATATAAAAAGTTACAGTTAAAATAAGCTTAAGTGAGTCATTCGTAGGCGGTAATAAATAGACAAGTTGCATAAGAATGATAGACAAAAATACATGATATAAAAATAAAACAATTTAAAAAAATGACTATTGACTAGGAAATGAAATCTTATAAAACATTAAACTAGTTTTAAATTCAAATATTTACCTGACTGAAAGTTTGCTACAGTTAAGATAGTTAAGCGTTAATGATCGATTATAGTGAAAATAACTAAGGATGAGTTTATGGAACGGACGTATAAAAATCATAGAGTTTATTGTCTATGTTTGCACAATATTTACGAAATTCTCTGAGCATATGATCTTGAAATTCTTCCGTGCACTGACTAAAATAAAGACAGGAAATTAAAGCTTAATCTCTTAAAATCAGGTGTTTGTCTTACCTGTCTTGGCGATACTTTTTACTAAGCATGTGATTCCAAGCCCAAAAAAAGAAAAGTGGCTGATTAAGAGGACGTTCGAGAGATACGAACATACCACCTGTTTGATGGATGAAATGTGAAGAACTTCGATGCGAATAAGTGGAACGTTCTGCAAAGTTAAAAAAGTTCACAATGAAGATTCATTTAATAAGTAGTATACAGAAGATACCTAATACTTGTTCGCTCTTCGAAAATGAAGAATGTCTGCTTCCCGATGAGTGTTCAACATCACATGCCATTGCACAAAATCCGAAGCAGTATAGAAGATGAAGTAGTGTACGCTCTAGCTGTAAGGAAAATTTTTCTCATTGTGCAATCCCTCAATGCAAAATAATTTGTTACCATATGGCCTGGTACAACTCCTTGTTTTACTTGAATACGGATTGGACATCGTAAAGGATTTGAATGCACATCCTTTGGTAGAGCAAAGGCATCTTCAGGTACAGGAAACAACCAAAACGCCTTTGTTTTCGCAACCTTTAAAAATGTAACACAACTATTACATATAGTAATAATATTTCGTTTTTTGTATCTACCTTTCCTTGCCACATATGGATAGCGTTAGCCACTGTTTGCCCAGTTGCCATGAACCACTTCACAATCATCTCAAACGCTTTTTGTTCACTAAACGAACGTTCATATACTACCTGAAAAAAGTGCGAAAATATTAATTTAAATACAAACAAACAAGGAAGTGGAAACAAGATATTACCCTACACCACTCTCCTAGGGGTGATGAGTCTTTCGTAACGACAAAATCAAGGTCAATAGCAGCCTGTTTGTATTTGCATTCTCCAAGTAATCCAGAATTTGAGCAGTATGGAATAAATTCAACTCGCATCCACCTAAGTAGCCGTAAAAAAATTAATGACTTAATGGTTTTTCATCAAACCACACTATAGGACGGTACCTAGAATAGGAGATGTTTTGATTAGAGTCTTGTCTATCCCTCTCACATTCAACAAGAGCACAGAGTTGAAAGCCAAAACGAAATTGGCGAGCTTCTGTTTCTGATGAGATGCACGATTCGAGCTCATCATACTCTACATCAGCTATAAAAAAAAACATCCAATACAAATAAAAAATATGCAGGCCTTCAACAATTAAGCCGTTAAATATATTTTTGCTAGTTCAGCACTACTTGTTTGAAAAAAATACATATTAGAGTTGTTTTTCAGGATTGTCTCAAATCATGAAATCTGGAAAATTCCCGATATTTTGGCAGTCCCGTTTTTCCTGAGATCCCGAAACTCCAGTTTTAGTATCCCAAATAACATAGCGTATACGTTGTGGGGGTTTGTATGGGCGACAATTTTTTTATATCGTTCAAATTACTATAGAATCTAAGTTGTAATCTTTGACCATATTTTTATTTCTGTATTATTTAGGATCAAATAGACAGAATATAGGAAAAAATCATAACCTCTAATTAGAAGTTTTCTTAGTTTAATGACTTTAGAAAGATAGGTTAAGAATGGGCTGCGCAAAATAATAAATTTGGATCAGTGTAGGTAGTTGTAGAGAACGATTTTGCCACAATAATTAATTCAGATAATTTTATTCTAAATAACAAATTAATACTAAGCAGGCAATAATATGGAATAAGGCTAGACAGCACTAGACTGAGATAGACAGTATGAAATATAATTAAAGGAATCAGGATGGAACCGCGCTCATGTTGATCACTTTTTTTATATGATCTCTAGATTAATTAATTTTGCTGCTCTATCAGTTGATTGTTCAAGGTTAATCTACACTAAAGAACTAAGACAAAAAGCATAGCTAAAATGTAAACATGAGTTAAAGAAAATACTAGTCTATGCTATGATTTGCATGACAGTTTTGATGTTGCAACAATTAGTCAACTAGCAGCAGAAGAAAATAAAGAGAATACTGAAGAAAAATAACTGATAAATATAGAAAACGAAGATTGGATTGGCCTAAACGATGAAAAATAAAGTCATACAGATGACGATGATGAATAAGAAGAATAACTATAACCTTAACTGTTTTTCCCCTATTTATATATGACATATAAAAATGAATTTTCCATTATCTTGTTAGTACACTAAGAATTTAATTGTAACAAAATGTCCAGAAACCACCGGGAACTCCCGTACCGAAAAATAAAAATTCCCGTTTTCCCGAAATCTCAGTTTTAGTATCCTGAATAACAACCCTAAATACATGTATTTTCATGAAATTTGTTTTAATTACATTTTAGACCTGGACAATGCTTAATATCTTCGAAATATTAATTAAAAGCAGTAAAATCTTATCCTAAGATTTAATGGTATTAAAAATCTCGTTAATCGAGATTCAGCGTGGCTATTTCTACCAATGAGTCGTTCATTTTTATAATCAAATATTAACTAACTTGATCTAACTATCTGAATTTTACCCATATTAACCATCTCATTCGCAAATGATAGAGCACTCGTACGGGTCGCCAGTTCCTTCACGTTAACTTAAACGCATAGAAATATAGATGATTCACATTACCACATTTGAAGACTATTTGAAGATATTGTAATAACAATGAACCAGTTAACCAATTGATGAAGTCATATGAGAGAAACATGTATGGTGGAAAAACAGCTGACGGGTTAGTACTTGTGATGCCTACATTTCCACTTTCCTTGAATCGATTTAGCACCTGTATAAAATCTCTTTACAATGTATCTACACGTATACGAGTAAAAAGCAAATGTAAGGAATACAAGACCTGATCTAAATTTGCCACGGTAAGAGCTGCCCTTGGAATGTCATCCAACACAGGTGGTTGAGATGGACGCACAAGGCGGTTGATCTGCAGCAATATGGACACCATACTATCAAAAAGAAATGTGCGGGAATGGGCACTTTTCCGAAATGATGCACCAGGCGATTGGGACAGCATTCGCGTTACGACATCGGGTTCTTCTGGTTGAGGTACCAACATGAATCTACAATATGGAGACGTGTACTAATAATGCTAACGAATTTTTTTCTTACAAAAATAAGAAAAAATAACCGTGATGAGTAGCTCTTCATTTCCTCCTTAAACATCTGTGAGTTGTTTCTGTACTTAAGGTTGCAATCCAACAAACTCCAGTTGAGCTTATCAAGGTTGTGAGCTTTGAAGCTAAAATAAACGTATAACATTTTATTTATTCAATGTCGGTAACCAACTTAACAGACGTGAAGTGGATCACCTAGTCGTGCTTTTTTCGTATCCTTCAGCATCGGGAACCTAAAAAGATAAGATAGTCTTTCTAAAGAGAATAAGCTGTTGCACAGTTACAATGATATATAGAAAAATTAAAGAAATACACCGGGCGAACAGGTGGAATAAAAGAATTCACAGAAGGGCTCATTTCACCCCAAACCAAATATGCGATAAGTCCGTTAAAATACTAAAAATTTCAAGTCCAGGGTGCCATGAACTGTACCTGACCCGGACTGAGTTGACTCTTCGGGTAGACAGGTACCTGGAAGAAATATGAGTACGGTGTCTGTGACGGTGGAACATTATTTGGAGATGTAGACTCTATTTCTTTGTTTCGTTTTGGATGAAATACCGTAACTGTAATATCTGATCCTATCAAGACTAGTCGATGGACGATCTGTAACGTTGTTAATAAAGCTAAATTAAAATTGCATTAAAAAAAATCATGAGTAGAGGACATACCTTATTAAAAGACAAACACTCTTCCGTTTGTTCTACATTCAACGTACGAAAAAACTTCTGATTAATGGCAACCTGAATAATCATAACATCCTTGCGAAATATAAAATTTGGCATTTAATGAAAGACGTAAACCGTTACAAAAATATTATAATCTGTATTCAAATGTGTACATATACTTTAAAATGCCAAACTAGTTCTTAAAAGTATTAAAACTATTATTGAACAATTCACTAAATATTATCGGGAATGTGTTTTTAGTTAACTGCTAAGTGAGCTTCTTCTGATTAAGATGTTGAAAAATACTACTAAAGAAATTACTAGTGTTGATAAATTTCATCGAATTCCTTAATGTCAAGGCGGCTATGCAGCCCAAAATTATGCGAAAAATCGCTACAAAATACTCTTTATCCTTATAATAAGCTTTTAGCATGCATGAGATGAGAGACATACGTGTATTAATGGCCTAGACATCAGAATTATTTGGAATCCCCTTTGCAGTCGTTGACAAATGAGTTGGTCGAACACCATTCTAGATAACTGTGCTTGATCCAAATTAGAACCCTATTATACGATAATATAACAAATCATATGAAAACTGAGTAATAAATAAGATCTAAAGGCTTACATTGCCGTGGGTATCACTCTCAACGGAAATTTGGTGCTCAGTTATGAGATAGTCACTAATCAGAGTAAGTCGGTCTGGGAAGTAGTCTGTAGTGATTGGGAGAAGAGCAGACCTGTTTTAAAATGTTAGATAATAAGGCAAAACTTATGGGAAAAGAAAGTAACAAAAATGTCTGACCTAACCAATGATTTCCAGTCCATACCAATTTCCATATCTGGGTTCCACTTTTCTTCTCCTGTCGACCCCCATGCCCACACTAAAGGAACCTTCTTTTTTAACTCGTCGACCCTACGTACGGGGCTAAAGTCGTCGTTCTGTGCAGCAAGAAATTAAAATGTTCACTTATTTTTCAAAAAAATATCCATTTTTACCTTCATATTTACAGTAGCTGTACTGGTTGTGCTACACTCAGCTTGTGGACTAGCTTGAACTAGTGGTGAGTCAGGACGATCTCCACGGCGAGATGGAGAACCAATTGTTCCTAGAAGATATATGAATAACAAAGAAGAAAATGAAAAACAGATAATATACCGTTATCGCGTAATTTCTTTTCATTTTCAATTTCATCTTCATCACAAGGTGGTTTATCTAGTACAGTCATCATTACAGCACTTTTTCCTTCCACGTAATGATGTGCCAATTTCGATCGACCCTGTAATTAAGGTAACCATACAACTTTCAAGAGAAAAATTATAGTGATACAAATAAAAGACTAATAACATCATATAAAGTAAGCTTACGTTTTCATCAACAGGAAATACATGAATCCATCTCCGCCTGTTTGCCGTGATTCGCACGTAAAAGTCCTCTGGTCGAAAGGGATTTATAAGCGATCTGTACTGTATCGACTCCACATGAGATGCGGTCCCGCGGCGTCCCAAGTAACCAGTACTGCGTTTCGAATGCGGTTGGTTCAACGAACATAAAGAATAAGAATTTTAGTTCAACATTAGTTATATAATAGATCGTATTACGAAATTTTTTTTAGTATTCTTATTTTCATTTACCTCCTACAGTTCTCTTGTGCTCTAAAGATCCACTTTCCACCATATTTCGAACAGCGAAACCCGTTCCTGCATTATCTAGCGAACTAGGACCAACACGAGCAGACACTGACTGAATTCTTTATATCATGCGCTATGTTCATACTTTTAAAAACTCAAAAATAGAGAAGGGTGAGAAGATAATAGTAATTAATGAAGTACCCTTTCAAAAACGGAACTTGGAGCCGTACGAATAACTGAAGACAATTCAACACTGATTTCTTTACATAGCTCATCAATTGCTGAAGATTGAGTTACTGAACCAAATCGTGTTGGAGTAAGGAGTTTTGCAAAAGCTTCGGAGTCATAAGCCAACATATCATAATGTTGAACTGATTCCCCTTCTAATATCATAGCTCGTGGAGCAGCCTCAAATACATTAATTAAGTAAAGATAAAGAAAATGATCCAACACAGTAGAATTCTACCCACTAAAATAGCATTAGGAAGATTAATCCGTGGCCGAAAATTAATGGATATTGCGCTACGTTTAGACATCTTGTAGTAGGAATAATTCATCCAGTGGGGAATAAAATAATCCTTGTGAGGTGGTGACCACCGGTTATGAAAAACAAATAACGGCACAGCGTGAAGTGGTTGCTCTCCAAGACAAACCTTCAAAATTCACTTTAAAAAGATAGTATACTTGGCCACTTTGGATTAAAATTAAGTTAAACATCACCATATCAAGAGATATTCCCATATCTATGATGCGCTGTTTTGTCATATTAACCATTTCACGATCAACGTTTAGAACTCCACCACCAGGAGTAACGAAGATAATCTACAGAAGAAGAAATTACAATAGAACAAAATAGAAATAAAAATACTTACCTGTTGCCCAGTAGTTTCAAAGCGGCGATCTGTGTGGTATACACTAAATGAATTCATACTGATATTTAAGACATGCAGGAAATTTCCATCAGCTGCAGTAGAAATTTCAAAACGCCCTCTAAATAGTCAAAACAAAAAATAAACTAAAATACAGAGTTCTAACATAAAAAAAACCTGATTTTAAGTTCTATAATTTTTTTCAAATTCAACAAAAATTGTTGTTTAGAAGCGTCTCTGAAAACGTAAATATCATTTATCTTAGATTTTCACTACTCTAGTAACAAAAAGTGGTTTGACTTAATTAAGAAACTGCATTTTTTTTGTTCTCCATTAAAATTGTGTTGCATCATAATTGTATGTCTCCTCTTTTTTTATACGATTCAGAGATCATGCTGCAGAGCTAATTCCAGTTTTGTAAGCAATGAATAGAAGTATCGAATACATGAATATCGCCGTAGTTTTTAGTGATAGCTGGAACTATTAAAACAAAAAAACCTTTTAGCTTGCTAAAGAAGGGAAAATCCGAAATGAGGCGAAAAAACCAAAAATGTGGGTCTTTAAAATATCGATAACTGGACTTTTTACGTCTAGCATATGGTAATGAAGTTAATATGATCGAATAGCCAGATATTCAAGCTTTCAGAAACGCTTTAAAACGACTATTTTAGTTAAATTTGAAAAGTTCCAATATTTAAAAAATGGGTCCTTTTATCGTGGATACGCTGTACATTCTACATTAATAGCAAATCTTGAATGAATTACAATATTAAGAGACTAGCTTCATGTTAGGAAAGTTGGCTACCAGAAGATCTTTAATTGTTTCTTGATAGCGAAAAAATGAACGTTTAATCTGAAAAAAAAGGTTGGAAATGTTCATAATAAAGTCATTAAATTTGAGGAACCATCTAAAATGAGTATTACCGTAGATAGAACATGAGTCCAATCTTCATAATGCTCATTCTGCACAAGGAGACGATAGAAATCCTAGAACCATAAGACTATAGTAATAATATAAATTTTGGAACAAATTTTAAGCAACAATTTAGACAAATCAAGCTCTTTGATACACTTTACAACCATTCCCTACCTGAAAGTACCTTCCCCTATGATCTCGTGCCCCTGTACCTAATAGCTCCTTCGTTTCTTCATCAATATCTCCCAATAAATAAAATCTCGAACATAGAATAATTGATACGTAATGAGCACAAGAATTTGCATGCCACTTGTTGAATAATTCCGCCATAAAACCTATATCAGTAGTATTCAATGGCTTAAATTGGTCTAGAAAATTCTATAATAAACTAACCTTTAACACATTTCTCAAAATAAAGATCACCCTGTGGATCCAATTGCCACATTTCAGAACTCATTTGAATATATATTAGTACCTGAAATGACAATTTATGACTAATAAATTGGTAATTATATACTAATTTCTAACCGTGCTACTGCTTGACCGAAATACAACACGTGTAGCCGCCGATACATAGCCGCTTTTTACAACTTTCCCTTTTTGCCACATATCTGAGATCTTGGTAGTAATTTCAAAATGTCGCAGCTGAAACTTTATTTCCTCACAATTATAACGTAGTCCTATGCTAATAATTAAGGGAAAAATCTTCCAAACAGTATTCTACGTGTATTATAGCTAAACTGTATTAATTACTGAATAAAAATGATCATTCCAGAGAAAAATTCACTTGTTTATCGAGATAGGCGCACGTATTAATAAGTTTGAATCGATATCTCCACATATCTGCTCTGCTCATATACAGTTCCTTAAATGTTAGTTGGATGTTATCTAGAGATACCTGCAAGAGAATATACTTTGCTTATTATTACGGCACAATTACATTTGAAAGACCAACTACACCTCTTCTTCTGTCATTCGTTGGGCATTGACACCAACTCCAGTAGTTGAACTAAACCACTTAACTAACGACTCCCCAAGAAAAAATTTTTCTATGTAAATAGTAGCCTCCTATAAATATAATATTTTCTATAAGTCATTCCACTAAAAATTCTAAAATAACCTTGCAGTCCTTCTTATCTTCGTAAGCCAGATCGACTTTCACAATTAATGGAAAATTAACTTTGTCGGCTTGGAGACTTAAGAACTTCCCGCGCTCAAAGAGTCCTAGTTGATCCTTGTTTGCTACTGACTGAAGGAAAGAATCTAAGTACAATCTAGAATCCCATTATTGCACATAATAAACTAACCACGACCACGTTGTGTGCAGAACACGGCTCTAATCTTCCAGGTTTCTGAAATAATATGTAAATTTCATCTGCGATGCATAGTGGTACGGTGGCTCACCATAACATTTGCATCACGACCACAACCAACACACTGCTCAGCAGTATGTAGTTTAACACGTGCGCGAGCAGAAACAACATGAGGATCAGTTATTTTTTCAGGAATCATCTCACATGGCAAGCACTAAATTATTGATAACATCAATAATAACGCCCCATAAATTATCTGAATCATCAAAATATCGGAGTGAACCCTCAGATTAAGTCTGGAAACACATTTTCTTTTAACATGTACCACAAGCAAATTGGACATATATTACCATCATGGAAATCAACAATAAACAACAATCAACGGCGAGTATAGAAAAATGTTCCATAGAAATTTAAACCATGGAAGTACTGAAGATCTAAATGGTCGAACCAAGCAATTCGATCATGGTATCGAAACATGAGAAAATACAATGTCAATATTAATAAATATTAATATAATAAGGATAGATATCCTTTAATATTTTAAACCTTAGAGTGTATAATCTAGCTCGTATCGAATAAAGTTATTTCTCTCAGTGTTATCAATGCGTGGATATCCAGCAACAAGTGCGTCCTGTGACCCAAGAATTAAGTTGTTGTATACCTAAAATGAAAGTGCTAATTATTTGAACCTCAGATATTAAGCGTTTAAGACAACATACTTTCCACACTGGCTCCCGTACTTTTCGTGCCGGATGCCACAGAGCTTGCATGCAATATTGTAGAACCTGTAAAGTGAATATACTCCCGACTTAAATAAATTTAAAGTATACCACCCACTTTAATAGGACCAAGCGAAACACGCATTCCCTCGCAGGCGAATACGTAACGCTGAATTAGGTGCGGTGAATTTTCTAGCATATTTGGCCATACATAGTTTAGAAGGTGAATCAGAGCATCTTCACATCCGAATCCGAATACTCCTTAAATGTAATTACTTTTAAGTCCTTAATAATGACTTGATCTTCATGTAATAAAATCATTTCCCACCAAGAGATAAATGGGCAACGGCATCGATGGCAATCTGTCTGTGTACTTGATCCCTCTCCATTAATGCATCAATTAACAGGGGCGTTACGGCATAAATATAGTCTTTAGCCATTTCACCGATATACTACAAAAATTAAATGATTTAAGAATAGTCGAAACAGTAACAATACATTTTAAGAATACCTCAAACATAAATGATAGCGCCTTTAAAACTCCATTTTGAACATTCATCTCAGGTACGCGATATTCATTCATGATAGCAGGTAGCACGGTAAAAGGTGCACAAGTTTCAGCTACTATTGCAATAGCTACGGTTGTACAGACACGAAGCTGACGCTCCTGTACTTTCAGATTATTCAGCAATGTAGCTAACACGTCGTGGGGACCAATAGCCTGAAAAATGCAATTAAGACTAATTAATAAATTGGAAAAGTAGGAAAAATCAAAAACCTCACCTTTGCAATGAAGCCAAAAGTGTTGATCGAAGCTCGACGAATACTTTTTTTATGAGCCTTTAACAACTCTAAAAGTTCAAAACAAATTCTCATCCATTCCCTTGCTGATACGAACTCCGACCCACGATCAGCGATTGCACCCACCAAATCGATACAATTTTCTTGAACTTTTTCATGGCGGTTTTTTAATATTGGAGTCAGTCTGAAATTTTTACCTAATATAAACTTTTAATGATATAATATTCTATATTAGAAATCGAGAACCTGGGTAATAGATCTTTAATAGGTGGAGTCATCTTCGTCATCCCGATTACATTACAAATAGCTTTCAGAGCACCCAGAATTGATCCAAGCACCTTAAATATTCATACAAACAGTCTTACTGATAGAAGAAATAAATAAGTCTACCTCAGGATATTCTTCTCCAAGATATTCATAAAGAACAACTCCCAAATGACCCATAAGCTTCTCCTCTTCACATATATGCATTACAGGTGCAACCCGAGCGATCTGGAAACAGTTAAAAAGTAATTGGTTATATTGATTTTAAACAACTAATAATGGCTTTGAAAAATGTCTTCAGGTTTCAGATCTTCTGCTATATTCAAATACACTTAAGATTAATTAAAATAGTCCAAACATAATATTTATTAATAACAAATGCTTTTTAAATGCATATTATATTGTTACGATCTGTAAATAAAATTTACTACCGAACTTTTATAAACAATATTTATTTCAATGGTTTTCTTTTGTTGGATTTAGAAACGATTTAATTTTACAGAAGATATAATATATGGACACTTTCTGTACTTATCAATAAAAAATAATATAATTTATGAACTAGTAAGAACTGTTTAATCTTTTACCGATTAATATGTAAATGTTAGAAAGGCTAAAAGAAACATACCAAGTCTGCCGCTTGTTGACGAACTTTTGCTGACTTATTATTAAGTCTCCACAGAATAGTTCCGCATATCTGAGGTAGATACGGTTTCGTTCTCCTGAAAAAATCACAAAATGTAGAAAAAAAACTCCTTGTAAAAGCTGGACATACCGGCCTAATCCTTTGCATACAGTGCCAAAACCATCAAGCATTACTGCATCTTCTTGGGTTTGTTCTTGGAAAGCATATAAAATACCTAAATTTTCGAAATTACCTTATGTTAGAGTAGATAAAAGCCAGAAACTGAGAAGAAAAAATAACTTTATACCATCGATAAGCTGCTCTTCTAAACGGGAGTCAATTTCATTTGCACCCTGCAGAGCTACAATATTTTCCACAGTTTCCATGACCATCTTCCTATAGAATCATGAATATTCACTGAATAACATCACAAAAACTTGTATTTGATATTAATAAAATACTTAATATACCTATACTGTTCATTTTCGTCTTTCAGATCATCTACCACTCTTGCAACCATTTCTGCACTACCCACTTTCTGGGCCATTTCTACAGTAGTATCAACGAGTTGTCTGAATAATGAATTCGAATTAATAATATAAAAAGCAATAAAACGGTTTTTTTTAAATGTTTGAAAAGTATTACCGATAATTTCTCCTATCCATTGCCATTCGCTGATTCCAAAAGGCTTTGAAAAAATGTGGCAAGATTTCATCACGAATATATGCAGCTTCAACACCATCCGTTGCACAGCATTGTTTCACGACCTTGAGAAAAATTATTAGATTTGATAACAGAATATATTTCCTGAAATTTTCAAAATCATTAACTGCTTACCTTTAAAACAATTTTTTTCATCTCTTCATCTGGAGAGGCAAACTCTCTTATGAGAATAAGCATAACTTCTCTGGTATAGTAAGAGGCATATTCAGCATCCATAAGAGGAATTAAGTACCCAATAGCTTTCAAAAAAGCTGCCAAGCCTTTACCACGATGCATACGGATACCCTTAAAAGGATAACTTTAGAACCTACGAATTTAAACAATACGAAAAGACAACTAACTTTCCATAAAGGCTTTAAAACAGAGTCAAATGCTTCAATGCCGTAAGGAGTAGCAGCTTCAGCTAAAGCAGCAAGGCACAGTGCAGTGATAGTCCTCACCTTAAAGAGGGAAATTGAAGAAACTTCTTAAGATATGTAAAATTTATCGAGTAAAATTACTTTCTGCTGTTCATCTTCTAATCCGCCCTCAACAATTTCTACAAGAGCTTTAAGATGAGGGAGGACAGCACATCCCATTAATATAGCCATCTGCTGAACAATTTTTATACCTGGAAAAATAATCTATAATATAGGTCATTGTTTGGTATATATTATAATATATTAGCTAATTATGCGGGCTTAAAACAACCTGTGTGTCTAGCTTGCCAACTTTTTCTGCTCTTACAAACTGCTTTAAGAAACGGAAGAAGGGCGGGGATTCCCAATGCTGAGGCAACCACTGCGAATGCTCGAGCAGTTGTATTTCGTACATACCTGTATGACCTCTTTTAATTACAGAATGGTAAATTGTATTTAACATAGCATTCAGTATGACCTACTCGTCAACATTATCAATATCAGGTCTCATTGTGGATATCATAGTTGCAAGACCTGCAGCTTTTGCGAGGTTGGAAATTATTTCACGACCTTAAATAGTTTTTTGATAATGCACTTTTCACGCAACGCCAGTTTTGAAACAGGAAAATGTAACATCTTAAGAAAGATTATAATAAACATGCCTTCCACTCTAGCATAATAATCCTCATCAATAAGAAGTGGTTCAATAACAACCAGAATTTTGTGAACATATGGGCGCACTAGATCGTCTAGCTTGTATAAGATGCGGTCGATAACCTACAAGATATTGCAAAATAATTTTTTTTAACCATTGAATTAATAATTAATAACGCCTAATAAATGGCAACTTACAAAACCTACCGTGTAGAGTGGAAAGGAGGAGCTCACAGAGTTCTGCCACTCTAAAACGGGAGGTGCAAACAGGAAAAGGATACAAGAACGTGATTAGAGTAGACATATATTTTTGAATGGAAGTGACTCGGATATTATGTGATGATTTTCAAACCCTTAAAATAAACCTTACAAACCTTAACCATAAGATGTCGTTCTTGATCTTCCAGAGAAGGAGACATCAGAAGAGGAAGAATTTGATTAAACAATGGGCCTGCTCCATATTTACGAGCATTTTCCGTAATCTGTAATTAATATTTAAGTGAAATGATAATTACGGAATATAATTTCTTTAAAACAAATTCAATTATCACCTTTCTCAGCCCGCTTTTTCTTTGTGGTGGAAGTCCGTTTTTAATCTTGAGAAGATGAGTCATAATCTCACGTTCGTTGAGTTCTTCTTTTGTCAGTGTACCTATAATAAATATATTGAAATTTGTTATTATCAAAAACACAGTTGAAAATTGTACATACTCTCATCGACATCCATAAGAAGCTTGTCAAAATACTGCATGTCATCTGGTTTTAGAGGTGGTAGTTCTTGATTTTTCGGCTGTGTGTCTAGTATACCACCGACACCTGAAACATATTCAATAATAAAGTCAACAAATTATATAATAATACTTCATATACCTTTATCACCGAGTCCTTCTCTTTCCGGAGTTCCCTGCATATGAAATCCGCCAGCTAATCCTCCTATTGGAGTGGGTGTTGCTAGAAGTTTGCGAGAAGGAGTACGAATTGGCATGTAACCAGAGGGAGGAGGAAGAATCTATTAAAAAAGACGTTACAAAATAAGCGTGTGAGACTTATAAAAAACAACCGAAAATATTTCATATTCTTCGAATTACTAGTAACTTAGCTTTCCTACGTTATTACTTTATCAACATACGTGCTTTACCAAATAAGCGTTCTAATACTATTATTCATTTGTGTTAGAAGCACGTATAAATAGAAAATTAGATTATAGACCTACAATGACAAATAGTTATACCACAATATATTAATAAGCTATCCAATGAAGCCAAATTTTATATCTATAAGCTACCCAAAATGTCGCAAATTTAGCAAATATTAAATTAGAATTATGCTTTCTTTACAAGAAAAACCTCAAACTATAATACCTTATATCCTGGAGGGAAAAGGGCATCTAATTCTTCATCCGAAAGTGCTCTGTTACGATCATCAATTTCCTTCTCCCATCTATATATCTGTATCTGTTCAGGTGTCATTGGAATGGGTACAGCAGGTGTTTTCATGCCCATAGCTGGAGTTCCGAGAGGAGTCGCTGCACCAGGAGTCATAGCAAATGCCTATATATATGATGTATCTTATATATATATATATATATGATGTATCTTATATATATATATATAATATAATGTATCTTAATGAAATAAATCAAAAATATAGCAGCATACATTTGGAGTATTTCCTCCATGACTAGGAGTAAAGGATGGTGTTTGAGCTCCAACTTGCGATGGTGTCGTAGACCCAGGAGCAGGTGTTTGAGCTGGAGTAAGATCCCAACGTGAACGACGTTTTGAAGCTGATGGAGTATCCTCAATCTAAAATAGTTATTATATAACAATCGTATTTAAACTACATATTAAAAATAAAATCTAATTATTGCAACAATCCTTATTTTATATAAAATAGTCTCACCTTAATAATATCATCTGTTCCTCTGGCAGGTGTTTCCATGCCCCATCCGGGCGTCATTGCCCCACTATCTCTCACGCTTTCTCTTGGAGTTTCATCCCATCGATTTCTACGCGGTGTTTGTGCAGCCGGAGTTACATCCCACCTAATATTTAAAAAATTAAAATAGCTAAATAATAACTTTGACTAATATTAGAAATATACCTATGAGCGGATGGTGTTGCATCAGTCGCTGATCCATGAGCAGGAGTCTCTTCCCATCTAGCCACATGAGGTGTTGCAGCCTAGTAATTCAACTATCGCGTCTTTATACATTTATTAACCTCCAAAGCATATGTCTCTTTATCACTAGAATTTAATCAGAGAAAATAGCAAGGCATTACCATTGATCAAAACAAGCATTTTTTTCCAAACAGTTGTACTATTTAAGAAACTAAGCATCGTTTTTACACTCATACTTAATTGCTTTGTATATATAACACTAACATCAACACTTATGCTAGATATCCCTAGCCTCTTTCGTGGTGCAGCTCCCGGGGTTGAATGAGAAGGAGTTACAGATCCCGCCCCAAGTACCTGTTTTAGGTAAAATCAATTGCCTTACAAATAATAGATTACTATCATCAATAATTATCAACTGTTACAATTTTTTCCTACCTCCTGATTAGGTGTTTCATCCCATCTGCCTTTTTTACGCTCAGGAACTGATTGTAACTCTCCCGTTTTAGCACGTTCTGTCAGTTCCTTTTCAACCTGCAGGTATTACGATAAAACTACACTAAATAATTATAATACCATAAACATACCCTGCCTTTTTCATCTTTGTATAGCTGTTCCTTCATAATTTCTGCATACCCTCTGTCTCTTAGATCTGGTGTTCGTTCAACTAAATGTGAAATTTACAGCATTATTTAAAATATAACATTTCGAAAAGTAATTTTACAATATATTTGGCTTTAAATAATTAATTAAGAAAACGTGTATAATGATTAATTGTCTGATTAATTTACCGTGTATAGTGGTTTCACTTTATTAAATTGTTAATGAGATGATAGATGTTTCAAGATATAAAAATGTTTATGCTCATTGGCCAGCAGCATTGCTCTAATTTCAGTATATGTAACAGGCAATGATTATAAAAAAATGAGCAAGTATAGTGAGCTGAGGTAATATTTCCAATTAAAATTAATAGTTTCTAACTTGTATTAACTTATAAATTTCACTAGACTTATTAGTGAAAATCTTACATGAATTATATTCACTTTAAAATCTACTAATAGTTCAACAAATTCATGGCAATTTTTTGCGTATGTTACGTAAATATATTAGTTTCCCTGTCTATATATTGCAGAGGTACGCTAGAATATACAGCCTACAGATAAATTTAAGTATTTAAATCCCAAACTCAAAAGTAAGTAAATAGTTATCTTAGTGTGTTATAATTTCTTTTAACCTTTTTCAATCTGTGAATTTAAAATTTGAAAAACAAACATGCAACGTGATAACATCCCACATATAAATCCTATAGAATATATGAGGTACTCTGGTGAAAAAAAAACAGCATATATCATCTAATCGCACCTTTCTTAACTAGATACATGGCAATACTAAGTAAGGGTTTTGTATAAATCATTCAGCTTACGATATTATCGGGCATTTAGTATCTTACATCCACGCGCACATCTAGATAGTATTGACGATAATAACTACAAAAATGACTAGTTATTATAAGTTACACCCCATTTAACTCTCACCTTTCAATAGTAGTCTAATATCTAGTAAATAATACACGTATGTTACAAATATTATATATATATATATACACCACTAACTAAAAGCGTCAACTCGTTCCGGTGAGATCTGTCGCTGTCTTGCCCTTTCATGATACTTTGACTGTCTTTCAGCAATGGTTTTTGTTCGTGTTTCAGCAAAAGGGTCGCTCTCCTAAGCTTACAGTATATCAATTAAAACATAGTATAAGATACAGATCAAACATTAATAAAATAAGTATTTCCTTACTTCCCCTGCAGTGTTTGCAGCCTCTTGAAGAAATTTAGCAGGGGCCGTGTAATTCACATTCTTTTTTGCTATGAGTGGTATTTGATCTTCATCGACGTCATCATCGTCTCCTGTTGTGATCGAGTCCAAATATTTGCCACTCCGAGTTCCCCGAACACTTCCATACACATCCTTTAAAAATTACAACATGACAACATAAAGACAAAAAAATCTAAACTTTATAAGTAGTAGTAAATACTGACCGTATCAAACTGCCCTGCTGCACCAAATGCAATTTTTCCACCACCATTTTCATTATTTTCGCTCTCATCATCAATACGAACTCGTTTCCTGCTCAGATCGTCAGCATACGCCTCAGCGTCTTCAAAATGCAATGTTAAGTAATTAATAGGTACGAAAACTCGTAGCGTTCTAATACTAATTTAATAAATATATTTACATGTCAAAATTATCAATGCCTCGTTGGCTTAAAAAATAAACAGATAAGTGGTAATAATGCTCATCCATATTAATTATCTTATCATAGAATTCGGGAAACATCCTTAATTAGGTGCTTTATAATAAATAACCTTCTCTAGTGTGTCCAGAACGAGACATCACTTTCGTTACTAATGCTATATTGTATATTACCCAATGAGTACTCCCCACCTGGAAGAAAACGAATAGAGTATTACATATTATAAATTAACAAATATTGTTAATAATTTGTAATAAATTATGCAAAATGTTATTTAAGAAAATCCACGGAAAAAACTATGTGCTACAGTACAAAAAGATGGTTAAACTAAAAATACACAAGAAATATAACAGGAAAGTAAATATTAATTATAGATACATTAGTAATAATGCAGTAGTTTCAATACATCTAAAAATATTGTTTAGTAAATTCTAAAAAAAATTTCAACTAAGTGAAAAACCAAAATACATAAGTAAGACTATATTTTCTTATTTATTCTAACAAATGAACACGCTCCCAAATATGTTGGATATGTGAGTAATTACACAGAAACCAAGCTTATTTTCGAGTATCTTCATTAAATTACGGACAATACATAAGTACCGTACTGTAAAACAATAATTAAAGAATTTTGGTTGAAATTCTTACGTAATTCAAACATATTTTCAAACTCACCGTGATGTTTATTTTTGTACTGTAAAATTCGTACATTTCTCGGAGTATTCATTATTAGATTATACATATTTTATTATTTACTGTAACTTATGTTGATTTTATTGATAGAACAAGATAATGTTCTTTAACACGATCAAAATTTTCGGATATATTGTTCATAATTCTAGATAATAAAAATAAGTGATTAGGGAAAATATAGTCAAGACACATTACTAGAAACCTCATAATATAAAATTGCTAATATTGAATTTGTGTGCCTCCACGTATTTTACCACTACTTTATTAGAACAAGAAAATTATACAAATTCTACCCATAAATTAACGTAAATCAATAATACCACCAAGTAGTAACAAAAAACGCGCTAATCTTAAGTGTCTGCGTCAATTCCTACACGTACACACCACCATAAATTATGCTTACATTTCCCGAAATTAGATTTGGTTCAGAAATATTCATAGTCCAACTGTTCTGATTTTATATTAGTTGCTTATTCTAACAATTTTTACTGTTAGTACACAATTATGAAGGAATTGCGTAAATGGACCACTAATGAAATGTTTTCAATAATAATCATTTGGAAGAGAAAAACAAATAATGAAATAATGGTCTAATTGAAGAGATTGTACACATCTTATCCTCACATTGAATTTTCGATTAGTTGGTAAGATAAGATTACACTCGAGAAATAATAATTTAATTCAGCATGTATTTTTTTTCTTTAATAGTGGTGGTCTTAATGTGTTTGAAGTTTTTTAAGTTGCTCATTTTCAATAGAATAACTGATTGACACTTATTTATGGGAAAGCAATTAATCATGTACGTATACTTATCCACAATACATGATAATTTTAAAATTGTAAAACCAGAATATGCTAAGATGATATTTTACAAAATACAAACTAGAAAGACAGTTTAATTAACATTCATGGAATGAGAATGAATCTTGTCGCTCGACTGCGTTGACTGAGAGTGAGGTCTTCAGGTTTCCTAGAAACTGATTATCATATACCTAGATTAAATAGATAAGTAGTCTCTAAGTAATCTAGAAATAGCTTTTGTTAACCTGCATACTTCATTTGGAACACATCCCATGTTCCGATCGGAGTTTGACAAAAAGACATAGCCTTTCTTGCAAACGCAAGCAGGTGGACCACATCGCAAAGAGAAACAACTTGATATCTGGGCATACGTCCATATATACTAATGTTAGAACCTTTATAATAATTAGGTAATTATCTATTCCACAAACACATCGAACACGGTTTAGAATCAGGATTAATGGTATAGATTGTGAGAAAAGCATACGCAGCGAAATTTCAATGTCGGGACCTGACTTCGTTTAGTCCTTCGATTTTTTTATAGCTTAATAGATATTTTATTCTGTGTTCGATACGATAATTGACCAATTTCTTAGAACATTCATTGAATGTTCAATCGCATCAGTTGTTGGAGCTTTGTTAATAAAATAAATTACCATATTCACTATCTTAATTTATTTCCTCATCTATAGAAATATGCAATTTGCCGTACTTTGTACTTCCTGTTTTCTTCTAACTCACAGACATGTAGTTTTCACAGGATTTTTCACCACATAAATTGCTACAATTACTCCACTCAGAATTTTTTGGACATCCTGAAATTCTAAAAGATCATTCGATGGTTCCTTGAATCTTCCATGCTTCTGAAATAGTCAAATTCATTGGTTAGATCAATGGGTGACTAATTCTTTTGTCTCTATTATCAAATATACAAAACAGTAATTACCAATGTTGAGAATCCATTTTTGTTCAAAAATAATTTGGCCCGTGTCACGTAATTTGTTTTCGTAATTTAAGATTTATTATTATTTGAAAATAAAAGTAAAATAAAAATATTAATAGTCTTTTTAAAGAGATCAATTGGATCAATATCAACACGTTTTAACAATTCAAAAAAGTACATCGTGGTAATAGCGGAGTCTTAGAGAGATTCATAAATTTTAACTATTATTTATAAAAAAGATTATCTATTTTATCTTATAAGATAAATTTTTCGAGATATTATGAAATAATTTACAACATTTTAGGTTTAATAGATACAAACTTATGCACTCACTTTTTGTTCGCTCTCCTACCATATCCTTAACTTTTGTCATATTGGTAATTTCTGCTTTTCTACACGTTCTTACAGCTTTTAGGCAGTCAAACTCATCTAGTTCCTGAAAATAATTTAACAAAATTTAAAAATCAAAAACAGTTGCATTTCGGATTATCTGCGTATTAGATCATTTCTACATATTTCTACAATTAAAAAAAACTAAGTTAAAGTTCATTTTTTAGAATAAACTAGTGACAAAATACAATAAATGTTAAAGTAAACAACGCACCATCATATCTATGCATCCTTCCTGCGGTGGTAACTGAAGATATAAACAATCTGTACGTGGAACACATAACGTTGTTGAAGAATTACACTGGAAACCAGGTGAACAGAAGATTGAACCACATCCTAAATCGGAAAATAATATTGAATAAAAAGAATAGTGAATATTAGAATAAAATAAAAGATAAATAATTAATATTAGGAAGAAGAAAGGACTAAAAATTACTGAGGCTCTCTTGGCTGCATTGGATGTAGGGCATGGGACATCCATTTTCATCTATCTTCATATTTAACTTACACCCGCTTTTTAGCAGTGGCATAGACAGCATAGGGCAGTCAAGACGGACTATAACGAGTTATAATTCTACAAAAAAAGTAATTAAATTTTTCGTTTTTAAGAATACAAAAAAAATTACAAGTAATACCCTTCAAATCCTTTTAAAATCCATTGTCATACACTAATAAACACTAAAAACTAATATAATCCATACCCACACACGTTGAATCTTCACATCGAAGACCAGGTGAACACATTTTATTTTCGTCACACTTAAATGGATCCAAGGAGAGGACTAAAAAATATAACCTTCAAAAATCTACTCTAAATATTCAGTAGATTGGTTAACTATAGAGTTACAAAAGAAATACTTACTGGTTTTAAGGAGAAAACAGACTGCTATTATTAGAGCCATCTCTACAAAGAAAACATTTCATATTGTTGTAAGTATTAAATAAACATAGCAGCGAATAAGTGTAATACTCAGCACTTATGATAAGCCTCAAAAATAAAAAATGCTTCGGTTAATATATCACGCAGAAAAAACAAATATTTTGAAATCTATTTTGAACGAACAGAAGCAATCGCAAACGTAGAAAACCATTGTTGGGCACATGTAAATAGAATTTGTAGTGACCACCAACAAAGATAATAATATAACATAAATAAATAACACTTCAGTAATACAACAGGTAGTGAAGGAACTAGTAAACAGATGTGCTTGTTAGAATCCCATAGCTAATGGGCAAAAGAATGTTACATCGTCGTTCTTCTTTGTTTTCGTTTTCACTAAGCGGTACAAAGAGAATAGATTTGGTTTAAGTCGTTTTACACAACGGATATTGGAATTTTTGGAACTTTCCCCGTGTCTTGATTTATGTTTACAAAAGCATTTCAAACTATATTTCTAACTCTAATATATATCATTTATCATGGCAATAACAGAAAAATTGTAAACATAAAACTAGATCAAACGACATATTTAAACTAAAACTTCCTAAGTATTGACTTCTTCAGAGTATATAACTCATCCACAATTATCTATAGTTACATTTTATCCCAGAATATGTACCCCAAAAATTAATACTAAATTCTCACTTAGAAATGTAACAACGCATAGTGACTAAGATTTCTCCATATTTAGATGTTTATATTATTTAACTTTTAACATTGCGCGAAAAACTGGTCAAAAACCTGAATAATAACAAAGATAGTGAAAGAATAAGATAATGCTAAAACCTCCATTTCAGAAAATGACCAATAACTTACGTCTTTACAAAACTTGTTAACTAATATTAGGGTACAAAAAATGCTAGCAATAGCTTCTGCATTAGATATAAAGGTATGGAACTATATAGTAATAATAACACTACTAAAATCTACCACCCCCTCCTTTTACCATAAAATTTTCGTTGTTTAATTAAAGTAATAATGTGAAATTCTATATATGCACAGGTAGAAACTACCATACACTTATAGTCAAGTTTCCATGCGATAGAATTTTTCTCTAGACTTAATGTAAGCACTGGTTTTAGAGTAGGTCTTAGGTCACATAAAAAGATACACAATATTAATTAACATCCCATCTTAACTATTTTTCGCAAAATGTTTGCTATTCCGAATGATTAATAGTATTAATAGTAAATCAATATACTGACTAGATATAATAAATGATAAACACTTGGATTGCACACGTTGTCTAGGTTTTAAAACTATAAACTTATATATAGATAAGACTGAATGTAAACGGATATCCCTTAGATTTAGTGCTAAAATATCTGTAAAAGTACCTTAATTCTATTCCAAAACCATAAGAAACCATAACAAGAAATCCAACTATTCATTTTAAACATTAAACAGTAAAAAAACAAAATTAATGGACCGTTACTAATAAGAATTATAATATGAAAGATATATCTAGTACTAAAATAATTACAAAAAAGGGATTTCTTCATTGTTTGACCAATTTCTTAAACCATCCTGGACGGTCTTTGTCCATTTCCAAAATTCTCTTACCATTTAGAACTCCATTTTCTACGATATCATTACGGAATTGAACATGAACCTGTTGAAGTAAAAAATGATTGTATTATCTAAATGTCATCGGTTTGCTAGTTTTGAAAAACCAATTCAAAATTTATTCAAAAACACACCTCTTTATCTTGTCGCTCGCCTTTGTAAGGATTATAGTTCATCATTTTAAATTTGATCTCATTAGTCAATTGTCGTACCTCAAAAACTAGTCATACACTAACCCTTATAAACATAATAAGTGATGGGAAATAATGCACCTTCTGATAACAGTTCCCACAAAGAGTCCCAATTTCGTAATCTAATCCACATACATGACAATTAACCAAGTTTGCATTGTGTGTCAGTAAACGAGTGTAAGAGTACTTGCGTGTAGTCTTCTTAGCTAAAATAAATGTATCCAAAATAAACTTATCAGAATTTCCTTGACGTATTTGAATGTAGTGAGGCAAAAAACGTTCCTTAGAATAATATTAATAGTAGAGAAGCTCTGAAAGTGTAATTTATATGAAATAACCCACGCTTGCTTGTTCTGTATTTAGGTACTCCTAGTAAAATACGCATATCCTCAATTATCTCTTCTATTCCATACGATCTTGAGCGACATATTCTTTGTGTATTAATTGGTATATCAAATGCATGGGCAACCGTAGGGAAACAACATTGACCACTGAATGAATTCTTAATATAATACTGCAAGCGATCGATAAAGTGGGACATCTAGAATTAAAATTACATTAGCAACTCGTTCGTTCAGTGGAAGAGGTATACACCAAAGCAAACAGAATCCACATCATCATTAACACATTATTAAGGTGTTTACAACGGATAAAATACCGCAGTTGCGAGAGTAAAACATGAACTACAAGGTTTATAACAAAAAAGAAAATAAACATAGTGAGTATTGTTTATATTAGGTGCTTTAGAAATCATCATCATCTTCATCGGCCATTTCTTTGGCAAATTCCAACTCCTGAAATTCTTTGAATAACGAACATGGTTAAAAAACAACAATTAATATGTAACTGACAGTAAAATATGATTACCTGCTGTTCACGTTCTCTTTGTGCCTCAATACTTTCAACCTCCATTTTATTTTTAGGGGGGAAACGAAGAGCTTTCACCGCCTGATTATGTAGCTCCAGACAATACCTGTAATAATATTAATTGTACCTTATCATATACTTATAACTAAAGGTAATAACCTAATCCTTGAATCAAAATGTGTTTGCGGTTCTGTAGTTCTATAAACATCAGCAGTTTCAGAACTACGCATGAATCTGTCACCGTCCTTTGTATCACATGTTATTACAGCATCTATAGATCCATCAGCAATAGCCTTCGCTACCTGATTATAGATTTAAAAGACTAGTAACATAAATCCAATTGAGGACCAAATAACATATAATAACGGATATATACCATATATTCGGTTTCTATTTCACTATTCATCTGCAATTTTTTGGCGATATCCTGAAAATACTAAACCTCGTTACTACAGATTTCTTCCGGATACAATAACATTCAAAAGTTAATAGATAATCAGATTCTCTTCCATAAATGAGCGATAGTTAACCAATATAATTGAAATTTAATTTTGTGGTGTTAGTCAGATAACAGATGTTATCTATGTTTCAAAATTCAAAGTACATTTTAAGCCAAGTTATGCCATTTTTATTTATTTTGGACGTCCATATGTTTCATGTTTTAAAGTACCCTATATCATATTAGTTACTTAAAATAAACCTATTTAATTCGTAAAAAAGCACCTCTCAAGCCCATTGTAACTATTAAAATTGAAACATCACAGCACTCAACACTACGGAACAATAGATTATGTACCATAGTCAGACCAACCAAAATCTACTACAGATCGGAAAATAAGGATGTCATCATAGAATCAGGATCTCTAAGATTTAGAAAAGTGTAGCCATATTTCTAAAGACAGTCTGGTACAAATCGTAAAGTTAATGTTTCAACAGTACACAGGTCATCAAAAGAATATTCAACCAACTATTGAGTTTTTAGGAATGTGTATAATTATTCTAACTTTAGTAGTTTTCTATGTATAATATTGTAATTATCTACTAACTTTTGAGTGAAAGTGTTTACAAGTCTAGAATACCTTACATACCTTAATAGTGATTCGAGAATATGCTAACGATATTTGTTTAACTGCCGTCTTAATAACGTTTTGACGTAGTCGCACAATGAGAGTTAATGTCTCATCTTTCTCGAACTAAAACCAAATAGCGTAGATCAAGATTTAATTTAACAAAGGTAGGAATAGCAGAAAGTTACCGTAACTCCATATTGGTCAAGCACAGAATTAAATTTTGCTAGATCACCAAGACGTACTGCTAAAAGAAGAATATATATATATATATATATATATATATATAAATTAATGAGAATCGGCTGACAAAGACGACACACCTTGAGTGAGTTCAAGATAAGGTGTGAAACATTTCCTATAAATAGGTTGTCGAAAGACTGATCTTTCTGGAATCTCTCCCTGTAGTAAACCAATGACAACTACCCATTTCTGCACATTTTGTTTGAAGCCAATAGCCGCTTCCTGTGGCGACTTTCTCATGGCCTATAAAATTATTTTGTTCTTGAATTATTCTTCAAACTATTGAACATTACCTAATTACTAGAATAGTTAGGACTTACTTGCAAAAAATATCCAGCAGCAGCTACATAATCGAGTTGCAGTGCCTTAATTCGACCTTGATAATACAAGAATCGGGCTAAGTCATTATTATTTGCTCCTTCAGGAAATGTCACCTAAAATAGTTAAGTATAGAAATGTATAATCTAAGAATTGCTAGTACCTCTTCGTCCATTATATTTCATTCGTATCAATGTATAGAGTAATGTAAAAATAATTATTCAGGATAAATTAGTCTATGGATATACTGCAAGTTTGTATCATTTCCAAATTATTTAATAATTCGTTAATTTTCAAAATCTATACCCACTCTAATCTGCTTGTTTAACAAAAATAAATCATCCTTAATTAATCATTGTTTGTTTCAATGCTATTATTTGTTTTGTAAATCATTCTAATATGAATAAAAAGGTAGCTACACTAAATATGTGTTAGGATTAGATATTCTCAAATAAGTATATGTACCTTAGACACCAGCTTTGCTGCCGACTGGTACTGACGGTTAATAAGATAACAACGAAGTAATGTGAATATAAGGGTTGCCTGCGATTCTTTATGGTGCCTCAGAGTAGCAGTACGCAGACGTGAGTTCAGATAACTAAATAATTTACGGTACTATTCAGTCAAATTAACTATAAAAAACAGGGAACCACGTACCTACTAAGTTCATCCAGCTTTCCTATTTTCTCATGTACTAAAGCAAGGTAAAAAAGTGCTTTAGCAGCAATAGGATCCAACGATCGACGATCAAGTATATCAACTAAATTATAAAAATATTTTGTCTAAAAAATTCATAAACAGAAGTTTTCATCCAAATTAATGAACCATTGAGAAAATGGATCAAATAAAATAAAGATCAAACCTATTTTCGTTTGCAAATATGTGACAGGAAGAAACTACTAATATGCAGCTGTAGCTACTTTTAAACAAACCAAATACGTTAGCTTAATGCTCAAATCAAGCATTCAGATCAGTTTTAACGAAGCACTTTGATTTAGAATACATAAATTTATCAATATTCTATTTTTTTTAAATGAAAATCCATGAAACCCAAAATTTTTGCTCCTCATAAAATTAAAAACCTACCTCTACAAATAAGCTGCTCCGCAGCAGCTTTAGCACTAGTCAACCTACTGCTATCAACTAGATATAGTAGAACAAGTAGATGTACATATAATTCAGACTCTGGCGATGATGTAAGAACGCGACGAATAGGTCTCGGTGACCTGTGAGAACAAAAATGAGACATAGAAATGTAATATGGTTATAATAATATGTACTTCGTAGTCTTTGAATCAACATCCATTGAAGAGGAAGAATCAAATGGAATCCAAGAGAGCAACGCATCTTTATGTAAAGGTGAAGAGCAAGGCAGTCCAGAAACTAGTTTGTACAAAACCTCAAATATTATTCACAGAAAATTAGGAGATAACCATTCACAAGAAAATAATATTACAGAAAAAAGTGGACAATACCAAACATTTAGTTAACATTTCTTATTCGTCTGATTAATCTTTTTACTTTTATTCTCGAATTAAACAAGCAAAAATTATGCGAAATATATGTCAATAAAAAATACCTCGGCATTTAACTGTTTGCGGGTTTTGTGTAACATTTGAAGGACACGTCTAATAAAATGTGATTCACCTCTATCAAGCAAAGAACAATGTTCCTTAATATCTGTAAAATATATCATATAATGATGCTAACAAATAGGTATTACTCATCTAAATAACAAACCTATCCCACATTGAAAATGTTAAAAACCCACTTTCAATCGCAGTAATATTTAAATCCTTCATAGCATCTTTTCCTTCATCGTTTATTTGTTCATCTATATCCATCTTTTCAGATGTCTGCATGAAATCCGCCATCGGAGCCATCGTATACCAATAAACGTCTTGTAAGGATAGGCATATACAATAAGAATAAAAAACGTTATAATAACAACTGTTATACTAACATTTTTTATGTTTCATAAAAAACGAAAATAAATGTTAACTTATGCCACCAGCTACTTCCTAGTTATACAGCCATTAAATAATTTTGCAATTGATATTTATGTTGGCTATAATTATAAATATCTTAGATTAGATGTTATAAGATTAAAGATACTAATTTCTTTCGTAAACGTTATGCATATAATATATTTGACATTTCAATTAATAACATTCTATGCACTATTTAGATGAAACAGTTTATAAAGAACGATGATTAAAATTTGATGATATAACATTTTGAAAAGTATTAATAAAAGTCTCAAAGCGAATAATGTTTGAATAACTCGAGCTTTCGAGAATTCTCCATGTTCCTTTAATTTTAAAGTCCTGACGTCATTTCTGAACATAGTTCTTGTAAGCGGCAGTTTATTCTCGGTTAATATTACCTTTAAATCATATTACGTATATTAGACGAAATATATAAGGCGAGAAAACAAAGGTTTTTTTAGAATTGAATTTCCTATCGTGTTCTTGAAAGTTATTTTAAATGAAGAATTGTTTATAGTAGTAGTTATTTCTTGTACATTGTATTAAAATGAAATTAGGTTGTTAGATATTGGTAATTTACTAAAGTTGTTCTTGCTTATTAAGGTTTGGTTTACGTTACTATGTTTTTATTTATAATTAATATTTTTGGGATTTTTAGATTAAAAGTTGAGGTATTCCTAAAACCATGTCTGTGGTTGGTTTCGATATTGGCAATCTAAACTGTTATATTGCCATTGCACGACAGGGTGGAATTGAGGTTATCACTAATGATTACTCTCTTCATGCAACTCCGTGAGTGACAAGTATAATTCACAATAGCAACAAATAGCTTTTTCACTCGAATAGTGGATCAGACATGAAAAGATGGAAAATACTATTCTCAAATATTGAAATATGTCATTTAGCTCCTGTGTTTCGTTTGGCTCAAAAAGTCGCTCAATGGGTGTGGCTGCCCGCCAAGCTGTAAACACAAATTTTAAAAATACAATTATTAACTTCAAGCACTTGATTGGACGGAAATACAGTGATCCTATAGCTCAAAAGTTTATTGAATTTATTCCATGTCAAACAGTTCAGTTATCTAATGACGATATTGGACTGAAGGTAAGGAATAATATTCTTTAAAGAATTATTAGCTATTTATTTTGCATAAGGGGATACTTTATTTATATTTTAGAAATTGTTTAGGTGATTTTTCAAGAAAAAGAAGAAGTTTTCACTCCCGAACAAGTACTAGCTGCTCTTTTGACCAAACTACGTGATATTATTGAGAGTCAAATGAATGACGTTAAGAAAGTAACTGACTGTGTAGTAACGGTAATAATGTTTATTTATATGGTTGAATCATTCTATATAAGGAACGTGACAGTTTTCTTAGCTTATTTTTAGGTTCCATCGTACTATACAGATGTACAGAGAAGAGCTACTCAGGCTGCCATACAGTATGCTCAACTTAATGCGCTGAGAGTATTGAATGAAGGGACTGCTATAGCTCTTGCATATGGCATGTTATAGTTTTATATATTACCAGACTTCATGGTAATTTCTCTTCCTCTATATTTGTAGTTTTAGGTATATACAAACAGGATCTTCCTGATGAGAAAAGTAAGCCTCGTTATGTTGTATTCCTTGATGTTGGACATGCATCTACTCAGGCTAGCATTGTTGCTTTCAATAAGGGGAAACTTCAGGTTACAAGCTCGTTTTTAATACTCATTAATTATGTTATACTACTATTGTTAATTTAAGAAAATTTAGATGCTTGGATCAAATTATGATCTTGATGTTGGTGGATTGTGGTTAGATGCGTTGATCAGAGAGCACTTCCGACAGGTTTTCAAGGCTAATTATGGTAGTGGAACTAACAATATTACTTTATGTATTTAATAATGGACTGTCTCGAAGCACACTGAAAATAGCGAAATGAATATAGTGTATTAAGGGATTGATGCCCGTGATTCACCTCGTGCATGGCTTCGACTTCTTGACGAATGTGAGAAGGTGAAGAAGCAAATGTCAGCTAACCAAACACCTATCCCTATAAACATAGAGTGTTTTATGAATGACAGAGATGTTGCAGGGAAGATCCAAAGGTTATTTTGTAGTCTTGAAATAGTGATTACATTAACGTGATATTATGACACTAGGTAAACCACTATGTTGTGTTTATTATTCTACTGTATCTTCTAAGTACATATATCTTAGATCCGAATTTGAAGAATTGGCAGCTCCTGTGTTCGATAAAATCCGACAACTTCTGCTCAAGTTATTGCACGAATCCGGAGTGAAGGTAGATATGCGTGTTTAAATAAGTAAATGTAGATATTTAACAGTGAAATGTTTCGATTTAGGCTTCAGATGTCGATGAAATTGAGGTAGTTGGAGGATCATCACGAATTCCAATGGTTCGTCGTATTATTCAAGAAATATTTAACAGAGACGCCAAAACAACTATGAATCTTGATGAAGCCGTCGCCAGAGGTACGATATATGGATGGCGATAATAGGTATAATATAACTACTATGTTGTAGGTGCGGCAATGCAGTGTGCCATTCTCTCTCCTGCATTTAGAGTTCGTGAATTTTCTATCAAAGATTCTCAGCCCTATCGCGTTAAGATCACTTGGACTGGTGGTTCCAGCGAAGGAGGGTTAGTTATTTGATGTCGTAATTTGTTACAAAAATTGTACTAAATTTGTAATTTCAGTGAATCGGATGCATTTGTTGAACGTGACGAGTTTCCCTTCTCCAAAATGGTCACTCTGTACAGAATGGATGCTTTCCAGGTGGATGCACGCTATGCACTTCCAAATACTGTTCCGCACAATACTTCATTAATCGGTAATTATTTCTTTAACTAACATAACCTTGCTTTAATTTCAGTGCCTAAGTGAAATCGTTCACGCACTTTAAAATACTTAGGAACTTGTACCGATATTATCCTAATAGATTTTTTTGTTAGGATCTTGGCGGATCTCTGGAGTTAATCCAAATGAAGATGGACAAGCGCGGAAAGTGAAAGTAAAGGTTTGTAAGATATAGTATTGACATTATATAAAAACTCACAAATATGTGGTTTGTATTCAATTAATGATTTTAGAATTGAATTGATCTTAATTTCTGTAGGTTCGGATCAATCCTAATGGTATATTCTCTGTATGTTCGGCGACAATGTATGAAATCCAAAATATTGAGGTTTGAGGTTTTAGTTTCGAATTCTATTCATCAAGGGATAATTATTTGTTTTCTAGCTGAAGATTTATTTAAGCATTCCGTAGATGAGTCTATGGAACAGGATGTGACGTCCCAAGGAGAAGCACCTTCAAATGGACCAGAGCCAGTTAAACAAAAAACAAAAACGATTTCTATAGACCTCAAAGTAGAGGAGTGTCTACCAGTAACATTCGACATCGCAAAATTTGCAGAAACTGAAGTAATATTTTAAATATTTGACTGTAAATGGTAACAATTGAGACATCATTTTTAGCTTACGATGCAGACCAGTGATTTGAAGGAGAAATGCAAAGCGGATGCGAAGAACAGTGTTGAAGAATATGTATATGAAATGCGTAACAAGCTTTCTGATCAACTAACAGATTTTATTAACGAAGCGGTAAGGAATCATAAAGTTGTTTTCTTCAATATTATTAAATGTCACTTAGGATGCTGATGCTTTTCGTACTCAACTAACAGAAACTGAAGACTGGTTGTATGATGAAGGAGAAGATGCGGAACAACAGGTATATAATTCATATATTGTTAGAATGTCACACTTTTAGATTTTTTCGTTCTATAACTCATAGTATCTGTTCTTAAATAGGTTTACGAACAACGACTTTCGGAACTCAAGAAAGTAGGTGATCCTATTATTGAAAGATTCCGAGAGGCTGAGGGAAGAAAGGTAATATTTGATATTACGTAGTGCATCTACTTTTTTGATGGTATTTTATTTATATTAAGCCTGCATTCGATGGATTTGATCAATCTATTCTTCGTGTGAGGAAGGCTTATGACGATTATGTAGCTGGAGGAGAACTGCATGCCCATCTGGATAGCGTTGATATGGAAAAGGTTTCTGCTGGATCTAGTATCTTTATCATAAGTGGTATTTAAAGTATAATCCCGTAAGAGTAAAAATATAAGAATTTCTGATTACAACTTCAATTTATGGCTTAGGTTATCAACGCCATTGAAGACAAAAAAAGATGGCTAGATGAAGCTCGTCACAAACAGGAATGCCGTCCAAAAACTGCACCACCTTCTGTTTTCGTGCACGAAATTCTCCAGCAACAACAGGTATGCATTTCATAGTAAAGTCTAAATATAATTTAATGGTTTTCATTAACTTATTCATTTTTGTTTTAGGCTTTCGAGGCAATTGTGTTTCCAATCCTAAATAAGAAAAAACCGGTACCACCGAAGAAAGAAGAAAAGAAAAGTGAAATGCCCGCCGAAGGTGCACCTGTGTCATCGGGAGATTCTACCGCTCAACCGGCAGAGATGGATGTAGATTGAGATCGACTACGTTCCTGTTAATTTCACTTTATTCTACCTAGTGTTGCTGAATGAGAATTCATGTAAATTGAAGTGGAATCGCACAAATACTTCTATTTTCTAGTATTCCACGATTATTATCCAGTTGTTATACTGATCTGTTATGGTTCTGTTCATTTCCATGGGCTTATTTTAGGCTACGTGTTGTGTTTTTAAATATTTAGTATAAGGTACGATTCTAACATAATAAGTAATAAAAGTGTAGTTTATGGTTCGTTTGTTAAGCAGTTCTGAAATGTGCCTAATTTCATTTTGTGACGTTGAGTAGCACGGCGGGGTTAAGTGGGCATCATTGAATGTAGATGATCCTATATTCTTTATAAGAAACGTGGTAAACGTCTAGGCCATCATTTACCATGTTACAACGACAAAACCGAGATGAGGTGTATAAAAGGCATCGCGGAGTAAGCGTATAGTGTCCGAAATAATCGCGAATTCGCAATTGAAAACGGTGAACATTTCCCAAGTAGTACTTGCAAGTTTTCGAAGTAGGACGTTATCATGAAACACCACTAGCAACAGTAATTATCCCGCATTATAATCAAGAAATCAACTATAATATCTATACCAAAGATGAATAAATATCCACACAAGCATAAATATACTTTATATCTTGCATATTTAACACGCGGTAAGCATACAATGACGTTTATTTGAATAACTATTCATCCCCAAAGCAGGCTGAACAAAGTGAAGGGGATAACCTGAAGGTACGAAGCGAAATTAAACTATAAATATATATATATATAGCTACTGTTACCTGGCCATTGGGAAGAGCCTCGGGTCCTTTCTTGAATCCCAGATATACGACAAATGGAACGAAACCCCATTGCATAGTGAAGGATGAAATGTTCACTACTTTCCCGAGAAGGCATTTTTGTGAAGAAGTCAATTGCATTCTGAAAGTCCTATTATAACAAATTAAAATAGCAAAATATCACAGGTAGATCGTAGATCAAGCATCTCCCTTGCTTAGAAGTTTTGGTCGCATAAAAATCATGTTAAATAAATAAATATGTTATATAATCTGTAAAACCCACAATGAAACTACAACGCTTAAAAAACTACTACATAAATTGTAAGTATAATACTTTCGCCCAATAATCATCAGATAAAATATTGATGAACCATATAAAACGTCTTTTTGAGAATACTTTCTGTGAAACCACCAACATAAATTCTACATTGAAAGAACTTTCACTTACTTAAGCACATCCAAGACTTACATATTTAACTAAAAACAAAATGTTAGCTTATCAAAACAAGGTACTTTAAAAACGGCAACAATAAATACGTAAGAAAGCCTAGTCCAGTAAACATTTATCTCCAACACGATCCCTTGGAATAAGTCTCAGCTCGCTCCCGTGTTTTAAAAAAACGTTTCCTGCAGATTGTGATGGATTAATACCAATTCCATCATTTGTGATAATGGCAGAAGTAGCCGCAGGAACCTAATATAAGAGTTCATTAATTAGTAACAATTAACATAGTAAAACATAAGATTTAATACTTTGAATTCCTCAGCAGCAAATTTCAATACGGCAGTGAATGGAGTTGATTCAGGAACTGATAATCTGCAAAACAAAACAATATAACTATAGTGAATTTAGATTTAATTAGAAGTAAAGTGAAAAACTTCAAATTTAATCTGATTGGAACAATGGATATCACTGTGTCCTGAATAAACTCACACTTTAAAAGGCAATTTAGGATCACTTGTGAGTGTTATTTTAAATGTAATTTTACTACTGCTAGACGACCCAGATATACTTGCTGCCATCGTGTAAATCTAAATTTAAAGGATATTATTATACATGTATTCCATAATATTTTTTTGTTTTATATTAGAACATATTACAGAGTAGACATTTTGAAGTTGACACACTTAGCATACCATACATTTCATACACTATGGCGTCAAATTTAGCTCAGATTAGAATGCCAAGAAATATCTAAAACGTGAAATTCATCACAAAAATTTTCTTATGTGGTGCTATTCATCATTAGAAATATAGGAAACAATGCGTAGAGAACATATTTAGTATAAATTCAATCCATAATAATAAATAAAAACGTTTATGTCTTAGTAGCTAAATATTATAGAGCAAATAATATGGTTCATTCAAATTGCTATATAAACCATGAACTTCAGTTTGTTGTCCAATATATAATGTTAGTTAATTCTTCAGATTGTATTCATCAAAATTTCAGGTTAATGTAGTAAACCAATATATATGCCAAGAATAACAATGATTAATAATAACTTATGTGGAACTTATATCTAATAATGTGAAATAAATGAACCTAGATAAATCTCTTAAATCCAATATGAAATATTTAAATAATGACAGTGTTTTAACACACTTTAAGACTAATTAGCTAAAAAATTATGTTAGTCCTTTAAATTAATAAACATTTACTCCATCATCTTTTTAACATGAGTAACACCATATCTTTTAATAATATGGCACTTAAGTAATAGATTTTGAAATACATTATTTTTAGCAGTAGTCATTTTATGTTTAAAAAACAAATATGTTTATAATACTCTATTTCAATGTGTCAAGAGATGTTAACCGGAATAAATTGAGAGATAACTAGTTGCAACAGAGACTACTTGTAACCTTGCACAATGACGCGACGACTTGTGATACCAGCTATCATCGTATATAAGTTGAAACACCATTTATTCTTTCTTCTTTCATTTTCTTAAAAATTGGTACTTTTGGAACATTTCCGTAACTATTTCCAAGATTTTAATTCCAGAGTTTCCACCGTTTGTATCCTTCTTCATTGCCCCTCAAATGTTCTCTTTTCGTCAATAAATTGCGGAAATTGTTCACTGTGCCTTGAAAAATCAATGAGGTATGACTACTTAAGAAAAATCGTAGTCTAAATGAATTCATCAGAGCAAAATATAAAGGGACATGTTTTTTCAACTTTACAACAGTGAACAAAGAGATAGAAAAACTTGTTCACGTCTGACTGTCGATAGTTTCCTGGAGTCTACTGAGTAAAATGGAACAAAGATTTGTTAATAGTAGTCGAAAATACATCTAATACCTTTTACGACGAGGATGACAACTATGTTTTTCCTTCATTAATGAGATCTATCTATTCATTACGAAAATGGAGATTGAGGATAGAGCATTTAAATTTGGTGGCCATGAATTTTATTATTTCTTGGAGTCAATGTAAATATGAATTATAAAAACGCGAAAATAGGTTGTTCTTATTCAGTTCCATTGTGATAGAACTATACTTACTAGAATTATCTCACACTTTAAATAGGGGTGGTTGAATTAGTTATTACTTATTAACTGTTTTGTTTGATTTTTCTTATGATGTATAACACGTTTCCAATTATCGTTTGTTGATTAGGCTTGAATACACTAGAACTCAGTATTTAGACGGACTTTTCCGCAAAATAAAAAATTATATGTTAGTACAGTAAATTCACATAAATGAATTAATCGCCATAGCAATAAATAAATTAGCAAGGGTATCATTGTAAAATAGAACATTATCGTATCCATTTTCAACTATGTGTTAGGTGAGGTTCCGAAAATATACAAATATTGCTGAACATTGGAAATTTTCTTCTATTTGCATCCTGTTTTTTGGGCTTGTAGATAAAGTAGAATGTCTTTTTTTATTACGTAAGTACAGTCTTGTATTTCTCAAGTATACCAATATATGAGAAGAAATAAAACATTAACCACTGTGGCTTATATTTGGAAATATCTCAATATCTTTGAAATTTACCTGTAGGAAAAATCGTTATTGAAAACTAGGTACATATAATTTGCTATAAAAATACATTTTATCACTCGAAGAATCTTTATTAAACATTATTACCTTATTTTCTAGATCAAATTCAAATAAACTATTGAAATATTAACATTAAGGTTATACTAATTCTTTACCTAATAAATATTACTATAATTTCTCGTTATTTAAGATTTTGTATCTCGAATGCGACTGAAAATTGTGGTTGTCTATCTGCTGCACCCAAAGAATGTTCAAGGCAACCTACCGAAAATTCGAGCTCAATGCGCTTCTGCACTTTGACGAGTTAGTTATAGTATAGGAGTAATTATCTAAGGAAAATGTTTGAAATAGAAAATGGAATAATCTTAAGTCACTAAAATAAATAAAACGATTTAGGTGACATTTTTCTTCCCACTCCAAGTGTGCATTCTGTAAACTCTTCATCTCTGACAGTTACGGTACCTAGGTTTTTCTCACAATCTCCATTTAACAGTCACAATCTATCAGGATTAACGTTATGCTCGAGATTTTGCTCAATGGTAAGATAACTTGTTAAATAAACACTTACCAATAAGCCTAATTACAATATAATGAATAGTGATCATTGTAACTAAAGGTTATTAATAAAATAATTTCTGACAACATTGAGAGTACAGCATCACTGTATTTTTCCTAAACTGTCGTCTATAATCGTCCGACGTAAAAGTGGTCAGGAATGTATACTGTGTATTCAACACGCCATTCCTGGGATGGATCATAAAATTGACGATGTATGCTTTTCACTCACTTTAGCACTTTTAATACTGCTCGCTAATATTATTTTTGTTTCTGTCAGCTTTGTTTAGCACTATTATTACGACGACGGTTCTTCATTGGAATCCGAATTCGCTCTTGAAATTTTTGGAGGTTCCGAGAAAATTGAATTTTGGATTGAAGTCGTTCTACACCAACAATTAAAGGTGGGTAATATAAAATAATAAAATAAGTATAATTATTGGTGTAATTTTCAACCCCTTATTAGCGTATTTTCACTAATTACGACGCAATATTGCTTTATCTCATTCTTATCTCTATTTATTATTCCAGCTTCGAAACGAATCTGTATTTATTTCAACGACAGTGCGGTCAGAGCCTACCACATATATATCTCGTAGAACTAGTGAGCCTATTCCTCTTTTCTAAAATATTACTTCCATCATTTTTTAAAAATATTCGTTGTTTTATTATTCAATACAGCGTTGACTAACAACTGTTTAGTGTGCTGATATGTTACCTAAAATATTTTTTTTAGATTCAAACCACTTTTCAGTAAATTCTGCCTTTGATTTGTCTTACTTTAAGGCGTAACCTTCATTTATTTGAGTAAATAATTACACATTATAATGCTAACAATTTTATGGTTATTACAAAAATATTTTTTAAAATCTGTATTGTGAGATTTGTAAAATTATAGAAAACTAAAATTATCGAAAGATAGAATTAAGTGCTAAGGAAATGGGGAAAGTAAGTAGTAGTTATCTGGTTAGTTTTTATTTCCATCGATTTTGTTCATATGGGACGCACATAAATTGGATCCCAGTGCTGGTGCACAGTAGTATTTCTGATAAAAATATGAAAATAGAATCATCGTTGAAATAAAGTATTAAATTTCATTTACCCACCAGTATCACTACTAGCTTCTGTGGATTCTGTAGATCTCTTGCCATAACGAGATAGAAGAGCCCTGCCATATCTCGATAAAAGAGCGGGTCGTTTTTCAGGAACTTTGTCACATGACACGAAGTGAATTAAAAAGGAACATATAATGACAACTCCCAACCAGATTTGCATTTTACCTTAAAATACAATATTTTTAATTAGTTTAAATTCATAATAATAACAAATACTATTAAAATATCATATAGTATTTTAACAATGAAGTGCAAAGTAAATGGAGTGCACTATTATAGAATGAAAATTAGTCAACTTAGTTCATATGGAGAGAGTTAGAAAAGATACTCGTGGGAAATCAAACTACCGCTGGTCAAATTCATGAAAGATTGCAAGATGGTTTCATAATGTTGAAATATTAATAGAGTACGAATTAGAAATATTCCAGAAAATAGTGAGATAAATTCTGATAATGGGGTAATCACTCAAGTTAGGGACAATAATAAAGGCACAATACGTCATTTAAGGAAGTAGCATAGCAAAGACTGGAATAGTATGCATACTAAGGTGCCCCTAACAATCTTTTTGATTTTAAATTACTACTTATATCAAATCAGTTTTTATTCTGAGTAGATGGCATAGCGCATCACATGATTACTTTTTTTGAAGATTTTTTCTTATACCTTATGAATATAACTGAAAATTAGGTTGATATATTTCAATATGAACTTACAAGAATAGTTTCTAATAATTATGTTATTCATAGAAGAACTTTGCCTGTAATAATGAATATTTAATCTTTTCATTTACCATATAATATTGGTAGCAACATATAACTTGAGATCTGAATATAATCTGTATATCATCTACTTCCATTATAAACGTTACTGATAAACCACTTCAATGTCAATAAAGTTGAAAGGTTTCAGTTAAATTCTAGGATTTAAAAAATTTTGGATCGTAAAAATATCACAGCAGTAATTATAGAAAGACGAAAACATTGGCTTATTCTAAAGTCAGAAACCATTTCCGTCCATTATATGCAAATAAAAATCGTTTAACAACTAAGAGTTATTAGTGAAACATTTTAGTTGAACCGCGTTCTGTTCTACTCACTTTGTAATGTATTAATTATTGAGGTAATGAAATAACTAAAAAGTTCGACACCGTGGGTGAAAATAAATGAAACAATTGGTTTTAAAAAAAGCTATAAAATATTAGTCAATAGAAATTTAACTGGAATCCACAAATTATCTGAAAAAAATATCTGTTCTATAAATGTTATGATACGTTAAAGAGAAAAATGGTTCGACTTTCAGTAGGAAACTCTAAAAACTACTAGAAATCTAGCAGTCAGCGCAAGGTGTAACTTAACATAGAAGAATAAATGTTGTTTTTAGTTCTTCAGTATATAGTAGATACATAATAGTTCCAGTTAAATAGCGAGAATTTAAAAAATTAAATCAAATCGTTGATTCTGAGGGAAAAGAATGAATTTTTAAAAATTGCCCTCTGCTGATGTTTATATTAACTTTATATCAACCGTCTCTCTTGACAATCGGAGAGTGAAATTAACCGCTGGTCTTGACTCAACGTTGCATTTTTCAAGCTTAAAATTGTAGGCTGTATTAGCTTGTGATCAGAAGAGAGAGATGCAATATATCATTAGAATTTCCCCCAAGCCTGTGATTTACTATCAAGAAAACATCTCTGATACTTAAAGTGATCACTGAAAGATAATAGGTCTGAACTAGAAGAACAACAACTGAAACTCCTTTATTCAGTCTTCTGTCGAGTTTTATTTTAAAAATGAAGTTGAACTCTTGAAAAGTTGTGTAATGAACATAATACACGTAGTTATGACAGTGAATAAAGCGCTAAAAAGGAATTACTTGACTGGTACAAACTATGGCTAAATAACTAATTTTAAATCGAAGTTTAATGAGAATTATTCTTATCATAGTTACTAGAAACATGTTTATGGAATAGTAATCACTAAGCGGATTCAATGAACTGAGGTACAGAGTGAATAAAATTAATGTTTTTTTTTAAACTTCATATGTATTTATTTTATGGCATGGTCTTCATATTCTGAATTTATCATTTTTATATCCTATAAGAAACAGACCAGTGAATGAAATAGTAATAAGTAGAATAAAATCAGTATTCGCAACGGCAGTATTATGTATTACTCAATAATTTATTATCAGTTTAGAATAATTATTTTAAAATTATCAAAATATTGCAGTTAATTAACTTTCCACTTAATCTAGCATATTTTAAAAATTTCTGAACAATTAAATATTTATTTAGTTATCATGTGAGATAAGCGCCAGCCCTTGTGGTGGCCTCTAGTTGAGTGGCAAAGGTCTAGCATGATTGGGTTCGTGTCCGCGTGTTCGAGGCCCGTCGGTGCCATGTGATTACGGTATTTGCTACTCTTGAGAGAGAATGATGAGGATTATCAAGATGATGGCAGTAGTCCGTTTGGTCTGCGACTCAGTTGAAGCGAGTTTTATGTCCCATAATACATCTAGAATATTATATTACAGAATAGTGAAGTAGGAACACTTTATTGCTTTGTCTTTAATAATCTATATTTAAAGTGAAAATCTATATAAAAGTATATGCTTGTATTGGGAATTTTTAATGATGCTCATTGATATATAAAGCAATTGATAAAACCTGAACAATGTTGGCAAGAAGAAGAACTCTTGGGAACAGAAGATTCCTAGGAAACGTGGACAAAGATACTGCACAGATAATAACCGGCCTTCGATAATAATGAGATTCGTGCGACAAACGCAAATTGCCAGACGAAATTAGAATGATTTCATTCAAACATCCCAGATATATTAGTTACTAATTTCCAGGTAAAAATTACCTTAGGAGATAATGCCAAGTAAAGTTCCTATTTTGTCTATCTTAAAGAATCAGTAATCTATTCTCCTGATAGCTCCAATCTCCTCAGGTGGTCGATCATCATTAACCACTAGATGAAGGGCGCCATGCGAGTCCACTGAATGAACAGATATTCCATTGTCTAGGTCAGTCGGGCGGTAGGTCATGTAGCCCAAAATTGTGGCTAAGATGGAAACCAACTTGCATACAATTGCTGAAAAAACTCAAAATTTGGGCAAAGTAGTTATCAAAAAGTAAGGTGAATCGGAGAAGGGAGCATAAAAACGAGCCTCACCAACAGCTGTTATAGTCCAGGACAACTTGACAGGATCGTAAACGAGGCAACTCTGATGTCTACCACATGACTCCTCCCATTCCAAGCAAGCCGTGTCAATCATCATGCCAAACAAAATACCACCAGGGATGAAGCCTTAAAATACAAACTTTTCTCTTTGCCTTCTTTGCTGATGTCATTTTAAGCTTTAAATTTTTTCGCTTTGATTAATAATTATAAATATTCTATAACCCACAAACCTTATGTTTCTCTATTCATTTTCTCTATTTTATTAACCAACCAAGCAATCGCAGAAATGTCCAATTGATTCCTAGTGCTAGGGTACGTTGATCAAATGGGACGACCCGTAACATTATCTAAAGTAAAAGATGAATAGTTATGAAATATAGGTTTTTAAATAAGCAATATACCTGTTGAGTTGGGATTCCTGATGCGAAGCTGGAGACTACCGTAACGAATAGAGTCAACATGAGAATGTATACACTATACCCACAATCAGAGTGGCAATATCCTCTAATGAGAATATCAGAGGAAACAGTAGTTGATCCATGGAACGTAGAATTTGGTGAAAGACAGGAACATGCTGACCATGTTGTGTTCTGTATTTCAAGTACACTACATTTGAAAATCTCACGTATAAATTTGTAAACGTAATATAATATATTTTAACTATTTATATTATATATATATCAATAAAGTATAAGATTTAATCAAGCGGAAAATTAAAGCTCAAAAAGTGAAATAGTGTCGAATGTGAGCAATTTCTATATTTAAAAATATATGAATTATCTATTTCTCTAACCATTTCATCCTCGCTTTTTTTAGTACATCCAGCAAAGCACGCAGAATAGTAGATGTATCCTGTCGACTGATGACATACCGGATTCCATTCTACTTTACACGAACATGCCATGTTGCAAGATGATGATATATTGTGATCGATATTGTGATGAATTTCGCTGAATCACAACATATAAAGAAAACTAGTGAGTATGTGAGCAATAGCTTCAGTTATAAAAAATCAAAAGTACTTTGCGTGCTTACATATCATTATATCCCATGTTTATACCCACAAAATTTCTTTGGGGACAGTGAACAAGTAGGCCAGTAGTGAATATTAGCGCCACCACATGACAACATACGATCATTTTCAACATTCCACCCACCTAAATTCAAAGAATATTTAACGTTGATATTTACATTAACTTAGTACTAGGAAATACGAATCTGTAATCGGAGCTTTCGAATGATTGTTCCTCCGACCATAACTCCAGCAGCAGCGGCAAATATAACAATCGCTGAAAATGCAAAAAATTATCTTCAAATAACTGTTCTAGCAAAGTCACACAAACATTGCTGTATCGTACCTTATGGTTACCCATTTGGAAATTATTTGTACATTAATGCTAACTTTAAAAAGTTATGGTAGAAAACTTCAAGGTGATCGAAATTATCTTAAGCTTATCTGTTTTCTCTTTTATAAACTTAATAATAACGTGGCTTATTTCAACCCTGATAAAATAGTTCAAATAAATAAAGTAATTACAAACAAGAAAGGTAAGATGCGAAGATGGGAGTAGTAGATAAGAGGGTTTCGAGAATCTTCGGCATGAAGGCAGCAAACCCGTTAATGATGATTGACTCGAAAATTCCTACGACAATGCATACAACGAAAGTTGGGTTGCGACAAATTTTCTGTAAAAGAGACATTTCCTTACAACTCTTTTACAAGCATACAATTTGTTTATATAATATAATATAATATAATATAATGTAATATAATATAATGAAAAAGAAAGATTGATTCTAGAAGAATTATAACCTTCTTCAAGCAAAGAAAACTATCCTTTAATGACTTTTCTAAAAGCTTATTTGTCTAGCTTTTGATCAGTTGAATCTTATTAATATTCGATTCCTATCGTTTAAATTAATGCATTATAGCAATTAATTTATTATTTATTCTTATTTATTACATAAATTTCCAATGGTTCTTATTATTTTAAATGCAATTGTATACTATACTTGTTAATTGGAAAATATTTAATATAAATATATGAAAAAGGGATAGTGCAATTATTGACTTTGTAAAAAACCCATTTCTGTTTCCCCCCACGAATCTATTCTCATTTTTCTCAACTTTTACTGTTAATAATAGGAAATAATTTTTTCTGTGAAATACCTGGCTAATATTAAAGATATTGCGATATTTATGATTTGGGTGCTTTTACGATTTCTAATCTCTAAACCAAAATGTCCACAAAAACGATATCATTCAAGCGAGGTGTAAGAAAGCATTGACACAAACGGACTTGTGTAAAAAAGCAATCTCTTTAAACGTATGATAAGTATGTAAATAATTTTCAGTGGAAATATACCTATACATTCAGTGGATCTTAAGGACCAATTTGGATTATTATATTTTCTGTTTATAGATAGCTTTTTTCCGACACTAGGATTTCCATCCAATTGTATTCATTTTCATGAAGGATTTTGCTCTATATTTCTTAACCTAAAAACTGAAAAATTCTATCAAGAACTATTGAATTCATAAACCCGAGTCAGTAGCATTAGAATTCCTTATTTGAATCATTTTCACTACGATTACGATTATGATTGGATCATAAATATGTTTAAGGAAGATTCACCTTTATTGATGCTCTCTAACAGACTCACTGGAGTATAATTCGAATTGCAGATGTGCAAAATATAACGCTCAGAATACACAGAAAATTTCCTAATTATTATCGCAGCAAAATGGGAACACATAATTAGAATGTATGAAAATATGAAAATGAGCAGAATAAGTAAAGTGCTACAAAAAAGAAATCAATATTTCCACTAAGCTATTTCTAATTACTGATGCAGTGCAAAAGAATAAATGCAACTGAATTATTTTAAAAAGTACAAAAATACTTATTTTCATAAAATTAATAACTGTTCTTTAGTGATAAAAAAGCTAGAAGAACAACATTTCTGGGAATTTAAAAAATCATGATTTCTGTTAAGATTGAAGAGTTATAATACTTTATGAACCAAAATTTGTTCACAATGAACATCTACATATTTTAGCTCTGTGTACATAATAAGTTCTGCAACAAATCTCCAAGTTATCATATATGATCTATAGAGCACAGGGCCACATTAAATTTATAGAAGTTATAATCAAAGGAGGATTTTATAATCAAACTTGCATTTTTATATTATATACAGTGCGTTTCATAGTCATAAGACACCCCCCATTTGTCGTTCTAATTCGGGATCCAGTGTTTCAAATTTTACAAAATTATTATCCTGAGATCCTCTCACATTGTTAAACTATCTACAATTTTTTCTTGTTTGCTAATATATTTTTTTTCACGGATGCGAAAAGTTGACTTTTCTATTGTTTCACAATTATAGAGCACTTAGGATAAATAGTCACGAAAAACAACAAACAATTTATAAGTAACAAATAAGTTCTAATAATCAGTACAACTACCCCTTCTACTAATCACCTAGAAAATGCGTTCTGTCATACTTGTTGATAGATTTTTGAGAATGGCTTGATCAATTTTGTGCTCCACTCTTCTGAAACAGTCTTCCTCAGATCCTCAATTGAGGAAAACTGTTGCTGTGGGTATAAACTTGACGAACTAGTATTCCCTAAAGATTCTCCATGGGATTTAGGTCCTGTGAGCGAGACAGCTAGTCCATAAGGACTATGTTTCTGTTCTGAAACGAATTCTTTGTGTTGCAATTAACGTGGATGACGGTGTTGTCTTGTTGAAATATGAAGTTCTTCTGTGGAAATCTGTTGTAATAAAGGAGTAGTTGATTCTAAATAACTCGTTGGTAGTCGACGATATTCATTTTAGTGAAAACGAAAACTAATTCGAGAGCACCAAACGATGAAAATGCAGCCCATATCATCAAGCTTCCGCCTCCAAAGTTTCGTGTAGAAAAAAAACCTTCCTTCCGTTTTAAAATTCCTCTAGTAGGAAGTAAATCCGTCTGGACCATCAAAATCAAACTTCTTTTCATCACTGAAGATGATCTGAATAAAATGGAGCTTGTAGTGAAAAGGCAGATGCATATGGGAAAAGGGGAGAATTGTCTCAGTCCATTCCGAAGTCCATGACATGTGTACACGGGCAAAATACATCTTGGCTTTCTTGTGATTTGCTGTTAAAGTCGAATACTTCCTCATTCTTTCCCGCCTGATGAATGGATTTGCCTTCAGTGCCCTCCAAAACCGTTGTTTTCGACAACGGTCGGGCAGTAGACATTCCTGATTTTATCCAAACTGGCCATACTATTTGATGCTATCATCGTGATTCTTTTTTTTCCTGCTCCCCAGCTTAGTTGGCCTTCCTTTGTTTTTTTTTGATTCCATGTTTAACAGGAACTCTCAGGAAATTGGCAACAATATTTCTAGAGCGCCCGATTGTTTTTTTGCAATCTCTGTTCCGTTCAATCTGCCATCAGAAAACGCTAGAATTTTTCCTTTTTTGATATCGTTGAGAACGGAACCACGATTAATTTTCCATTTTTTACACTGGTCCACAAAACACATATTTACCACGTAATATTCTGATTTTAATGCTAGTATATACTAAATGCTTTATAATTGTGAAACAGTAGAAAAGTCAACTTTTCGCATCCGTGAAAAAAAATGTATTGACAACCAAGAAAAAATTGTAGATAGTTTTAACAATGTGAGAGGATCTCAGGATAATAATTTTGTAAAATTTGAAACACTGGGTTCCGAATTAGAACGACAAATGGGGGGTGTCTTATGACTATGAAACGCACTGTATATAACAAATTTCTGAATAGAAAAAGAGCTCATTAACGACTCATATAGTTTCATGAGGAAGTACTTATAACTTCTGGTAAAATTTTTATTAATGGACCATGTGTATTTTGAGTGATTAATATTGAAGACTAAAATCTTTTGTAAACTAGTAGATCTTATTTTGATCAGTAGAACCAACAAATAGAATGGATCTAATTGGATGAGTGTAGAAATCTGAAAAATTTCTAGAACTCATTTTTTTCGTGGTCTTCATGTGCCATTCATATACGAATACCACCAAGGAGGAAAACGAGAAACGATTAGTGAGGGCGTTATAATATATCCGTAGTGTTGAGACTTAATTCGATGATTAAAAAATTCCCGTTTATTTGGCTTATAACTACCAAAATAACTTGAATGTTAAGGAAGAGAGTAAATAAAACATACTAAGTCTACCATGATGTCCCATAAACATTTTCTATCGAAAAGGTTTGGGAGAGAATATGTGCAACTGACACTATACCGCACTGTTCGAATCCTTTACTCGTAAAGTGAAAATGGACGTAATTCACTATCAACAGACAATTTGAAGAACGTTCTCCTTCAATCATAAACTACAAAATACTTTCCTAGAAAGTATTAAATCCTTCAGTTGAAATGTGTGCCATCACGTGAAGGTAAACCTCCCCTTTAGTTATAAGAGGTGTTTACAGATCTAAATTCAATGGATTTTTACAGTCATATACTGTAATGAGGTGTTCCTTATCCTAACGAACTGCCTCAAGAATAAATTCCGTGAAAGAACATTATCTATGATTGAAGAAAAGTATTGCAGAACTTACTACACACCATATGCATACAGCGGGTTCCCGTCATCACTGTACAAATAATAACACTCAACTCTTTTTTTTTCATCCATAACTACCACTGGAGTTGGAATTTCGTAAATATAGAAGCAAATTCTACATGAATGTTAGATTTATAATGTAAATATTAATGCAAAATTTTATTTTCTTTCACTATTATGAGGGAAAAAATAGTTGCTAAAGTACTTGCGATCACTTTTATCAGGTGTATGCAAAAGTTTTAGTTAATTTTTTTCCAAATTTTCGCTTTATTTCCATAGTATATAAAGCACAATTCAATTATCAACATATTTGCCCGCGTTTTCCATGACCTTGTGCCATCTCTTGGGTAAGTTTTGGATTCCTTCGTGAAAAAACGACATTGGCTTGGAGGTAATGAAGTCGTCGATCCATTTTCGCACCTCAGCCACATCTAGAACGCACTGTTCTGCTAGAAAGTTCTACATCGACCAGAATAAATGGTAATCTGAAGATGCCAAGCTCGGTGGATACGCCACGCGCGGAAGAACTTTCTAACCTATGTTCAAAACGATCCACTGAATACTAGAAGTAACATGCAGCCTAGCGTTGTCATGCAACAAAATGACCTCTCAACTTTGTCAAATAAGTGGTCTTTTCTGTTCCATTCCATCGAGGAAATTAATCCGTTGACGATTGTGGTTCTCGAGAGTAACGGTCTCACCCGGTTGAAAGAGATCATCAAACAGCACACCTTTTATGTCCCATTAAATGCACAGAAGGACTGTTACGAATACTCATCTATTCGTAATATACTTTATAAGTTACTAATACTTTTTCATTTAATATATTCGTAATATACTTTATAAGTTTACTAATACTTTTTCATTTAATATATTCAATCTGTATTGTTGCACAAACGAGCGAACATGGCCTGAATTAATGCAGTGCATCAACGGCGACATGTCTCGAATCACTAATGAAGGAGAATCAACACCATAAAAGAAGGCGATCAGACAACCAACACAATGCTTTTACGATCCAATAACATAGTCTCTTTGATTTATTTTATTCTTCTTATATCATATCAATCGTTCCTTGCTCATTCCCGTTGTGTGATATTACATTATTGAAGAATAAATCTAAGGAAGCATTCATCCTCTTTTTCTTTATCTATTCTGAATTTCCTCTAACTTGCGGCTATTAGAGAACTGAATTCAGAATAAGGACGTTTTTGAACTAAATGCTAATGGCTGGCTGGAATTTATCTATGAATGCGTGCGTTTAGAATTGTCGTATATAATTCACTTTTCGTTGTTGGTAACAATTCTCATAAGAAGTTCTTCTTATGTTGCCTGAAGAGCAACGAGATTCATGTGTTAAACTGGCGGCCATTGATGTCTTCGGATAGTTCATGCAGTACCCATTTCCCAAGATTCCGGATTTTTTCCATCTCATTCAATCGTTTCAAAACTGTTGCTTTATCAACACCCACCTGTTCTACGAGTTCCACTAGTGTCTGTGACAGATTTTCATTCAATAATGTTTTCAAAGCATCAGTCTTCGATATTCGTGGTATCTCAGAGAGTTGTCGGTCACTGACAGCAAAAGAACAAACGTAATCTGCACTGTTATAAAATTCTTAGCTACGGTACTATGTCAAGTTGGAAAATCGCCTAAGATTAAGATATTAATAATAAAAAAACTTAAATATAGATATCAACTGCGTATTTTGATAATATCCTAATATCTTTGACTTGAACTCCCACAACTCCTAGTAAATACTTAATATACTACAGGACATATTTTTTGTTAATGTTTATTCTTTTTATCAAATTTAAAGAGTGCAGATAAATCGAAGCTAGTTCTAACAATTTTCGCAAGGAACTCATTACACTTTAATTCCGTCCAAATCTCAATTGCTTTTTCAATAAATTCACTTAACAACAATATAAATTGATATCCGTTTGAAATACGTCAATGTTTATTTAATAATTTTCGAATTTAGTTCGCGATATTCAAAACACTTAGAACATTATTAGGTAATATTTCCACTTTATTACTTGGTTTTATGCACTAAATAGTGAAGTTCTCATGATGTGCTCGCGTAGAGCATCATGTTTAACATTTAATTGACTTTTTAAAATATATTTCGTTTTATTTTATTAAAATAACTAGTGCTTTACACAAGACTATCTAATTTCATCGATGAGTTTTGAGATTTCACCGTTCTCTCGCTTACCATTGTCATATATGACCATTGATTGTTTATTTCACATTTGAGGTTGGTATTTGGAACCTTTATAATGATTTATGCTTAATTTATGGACTTCGATTTTTGAATAAAAAAAGGTTAGGGTACTGGAAAATCTTTGAAAATAGAAACATTGGATAAAACATAGTTAATCAGATTAAAGTATTATGCTTTTCCATAACCATCTAAATCTAAGCTTAAGTATAGCCACTTATCACTACTGTAACTTGTCAACTTACCCATATTACACGTGGTAATGCCTTTACATCTTTTGGCGCTTTTTCGTTTACGTTCCCATTTGCCACATGAACCTAAAAATTGTGTTTTCTTTTCTTCTTCAGATAAACAATTAATAGGCTGCCAACCTGATTAACATCTTTAGCCCTGTGTCGCTTTGCTTCTGGTAGTTCTCTGGCAAATGCTAGAATGGGAAATGCGATGATTAGAGCAGAGATAGAAGAGGCTAGGAATCCCACCCACCAAGCTCCAATCCAACGTGGGTCCGATCGATCAAGAGGAATTCTGAAAAAAATGAATAGTGAAAAATTAAGCGAGATAAAACTGAAATTAAAATAAACTAACTCATTAATTCTGTCAAAATCGTCATATATATTGAGCAGGAAACCCCCTACGAATACTCCAATTACGGGTCCAAATGAAGTGAGAACGGCATGAATAGCTGTATAAATTTAAAGTATTTAGTTATAAGAAATACTGAAATTTACAATTATTGACTCTTATTAAATAAGTGTAACACTTGCCTAAATATACTGGAGAGGCTTTCTGAGATACATTCTCATCCAGAAAAGTAGTACCGATAGAAAACAGAGGGGTAGAACCAAAACCATGGAGTGTCTGGCCAAGAACAAAGAGAAGGAAATATGGATTTAGATAAGATCCTAATGGATGGGATGAAAGAGAATGACACGTTCCACTCTCTAACTGTCTGGAATACCATACATAGTAAGCATTTGCTTTACATCACTAGTGCATATTAGATTATAATAGGCTTAGGCTTAGTTGTTACAATATTCACTGTGCTATTTGCATCATCCTTTTATACATGATATGCACCAGTTTAACTGATTATGATTGTTCTCAGATCATTAGAAAAAAAAGTAATGTATGTCATTTGTTTGTTTATAATTAAGTGCTTTCATAAATTCACTTCTTACTCCTTATTACAAACGCAGAAATACTATTAAATTAATTCCAACCTCGCGATACATTGGCCAAAGTCTGTCTGATTAATTGTGTCAATATCATCAGATTTGTATGGAGCAATCAACCAGTGCGGAAGAGCACAAATTAATGACCCTAAAGCCATCACTACACCTCCCCAACCAATCCAGCGACCTTTATGTCCTGAAAATTAGTGACTTTGCTTATCTCTTTTTTATAACTATTATGATTCATCTCTACTTTCTGATGTCCTAATCTGTATGAGTAATTCATTGTTTATACACCTACCACTATTGCCCCAATGACAGACAGGGAATACAACGAGCAGCACTGCAAAATCATACCAACTTGAGATAATTCCTGTGTGTGTGCTGCAAATATAATATATGTGCTTAAACTAGTTTGATTTTTAAAAAAACACTCCTAGCCTCGTCATCTTGAATCGTTTTTCCAACGTAGAGAGCCCAACGGGAAATATGGCATTTACAACGAAACTCTGGAATTAACCAGTAGTTATATATATATATTAAACAAAAGTCACCTATAGATTTGAATTATATAATGAACCTGTATAAAAGCACAAATTCCAAGCATTAGAAGGAGAATTTTGGCGTTGTGAAAACGCTGAAGCCATTTAGGAGTACAGCTAGAAAAAGGTTCAGTTAAAAACAATAAAAAGGAATATAATTAATAAATAGATGATTTAGCGGCTGGCAAGATACTGAAAAGGGCCCTAAGAGCACAACTATAAAAGAGGTGGAATTTATGGGAAAGAAAGGTAGGAAAATTAATCTTTCAAAGCTCTATCACCTGCCATATCCACATAAGAGACTTTTCTCTTCATCCTCACTCTTAGTCTTAAGGTTTTCTTCAGATGTTTCGAAAATATCCGTATTATGACGCTCCATTGGAGGCTTTAAGGAAAATGAATATGTTAAGTAGGCAGGGGTTACAATAAATAGGACAACAACACATTAGAGTAAAACGTATATCACCCTCTTGGCGCACCCAGTATTGGGACGGAGATTACCCGTTCCTGCCTTTATTTGTAACACGTTATTCAAGTTAATCGCATCACTGATTTCTTTTTAACTTACTCAACACTTAAAAATGTTTGAAAGATGGATGTGTCAAAAAGCGCTGAAAGAAAAACCTCTTTAATATTCATTTAGAATGATTTGCAACTGCCGAGAGTTCTTTATTCCCGAAAAAATGCTGTTCAGTAGCATTAGCTATGAATGTTGTGATAATCTGATGTTGTTTTGCAAGGGAAAGGTATGCGCGGCTGGTCTGGTATGCCATTGCATTATGACTTTGCAGTGTCAGCGACATACAGTTCTAGTGATATACAATAAGATATATTCTGGAATAAAGTTCTTTTAACTCATAGATTATATCATTGACGTTGTGAGCGAAACTCAGTAACTAATTAAATGGATAATATATACTGCATGATATTGTTTATTGTGTTGGCAAATGACTATAATATCAAAGTCCAAATTAGTACAATATATTTGAAAATGTAGAAAACCCCATAGAAATATTAAATAGAGTAGTTCCATTATATTAGCCTCTATTGTCTGAGGAAGGCAGAGGAGAGACATCCTCTTTAATGGTCACAACAAAACGGAGAGTGGTATTTAGTCAACAGGGAACTACAAAACTTCTTGGTTATTACTGAGAATCAATTCATTCGAATTTTTAATCATTAATGTCGATAAAATGCCTACCTATTAATAGGTACAAAAATAATTTACAGGTAAATATATAGAACTAAGCAACTGCTAAGTTAATATCACTGATGTTAATAGGGAAATAATTTCTTTCTCTTTGTTATCATAGTTTCTCTTCAACAAATTGTTGCATTGCGTAACAGGAAGCCATCCATCAGTGAGGTACATATAAAATCAATCAGGCCTTGTCTATTGTTGACAATTGAGACCGGTACACGACTGAGCATTAGATCAAATGGAAACAAAACAAGCTATTAGAAGACATGATTAAATGAAAGAGTAAAATAAAATAAATTTATGGTAAAACTGCTTTCTAATTCGCATTTAATGCGCCATTAATGGTAGAAACAACTATGCAAAATCATGAAATAAATGAAAGTATATAGAGAGAAATGAGTCTATCAAATGAAAACTTTAACAAACGATTTTTGATGAGGATATATGACAGTAAACAACATTTAAACAGCAGAATTATGTTGGAATGACGATTGAGACTATTGTAATGGACATCGAGAGAAAATTGAAAATGCCCTTGAACAAGAACATTGCCGCTAAGGACGAGTTGTCTACGAAGGACTTTAAATGTTTTTATTTGATCCCTCCATTTTCTAGCATGCGTTTTATAAAATTGTGTTTAGAGTAATTATTAAGCACTAAAATGGTGGGTCATGACTATAGACCATAAAATTCATATACACAAATTGATAATTGATTGGATCCTATCGGCTTAGCAGCCTATCAAAACACCAAAAACGGGTTCGTCAGTGGAGACCGTCACTATCCTATCAACGTCCAAGTAATTGAAAAAGAAAAGGACAATACCGTAACAACCGCTAGATATAAAGAAACTGATATAGTGATTTAGTAGTAAACAAAGGTTGACAATTACTAACATCGTTATTCCTATAGCTAAGCAATGAGTATTTATTAATCTACTTATTGGTTTCTAATATCTATAAACTAAATAAATGCTAATAGTAAAAGAAAAGAGTGCGTCAGGAAACTAATGAAAAATGTGAATGAATGGAGATTTGAGTGGCAAATAGGCAGGACCGGTTCCAATACAAAGTGAATGTAAGTAAGAGAAGACGCATTTAAAGAGATAAATAAAAGAAATGTAAAAAAAGAAACGCTAATATGGAATGAGTCAAAAGGAAATCATGTGAAATAAATTATGGGTTTGTGAAAGGATGATACAAATGAAATGCCGTTGGTGTTTACAAGGAATTGCAATTCATTTCATATTTACATTTTTATACCAGGATCATACTTAATGAAGTTCTTTCTACAAGATTTAAAGGAAGAATATCTAAAAAAAAACTTGTTGAATATATAAAAATCTAATAGCATGATAAAAAAAGTATTTATTTTAGTATTATAAACCATTTAAATAACTTTTTAGAGAAGTGAAAATCTTTAATGACCTCAAAATTTGTATAAAAATGGTTGATAATTCAAGCAATAATCTCAGTTGTGCCAAATTATGATTTATTTCTCAGTATACAATAAGTTTAGCAATTTACACTGTTGTACTCCCTGTTCTGTGAGGGAATGTGTAGACCAAAGACAAGATTATTATTATTACTAGATTAGCAAGTGACAATGGTGCACGGAGGCTAGCAACCTTAATCACCTAGCTGTTCAGGAGGCCTAATATACAGGACACGTAAAAGGGGTGTAAATACCGTAAGGTAAAGTGATAATTGGAGAACCACAGATGGTGGTACTAACTTATGTAGATTTTTTAAACTTCTGGTCTTGATATAGTTTTTTAGGTGTACCATAAAGAGTACGCCTGTTCTCAACATAAACATACTATTCTAATTATCAAGACAGAAGTTGTTATTTTTGGCTTAAGTCATAAATTAACAAAGTTGACAACGCCAACAGACATTTAAGCTAATAGATTTATAAGAAGTGTATTGTATCTTTGTGTTTTAATTGAAGCTACAGTGTAGATGTTCATAATTTTCTTATTTTACTACCACACCTAAAAAGGAAAGAAATTCAAATGTTGAATATCCGTGAATAAGAGCTTAATTTTTATTATCTTATAGAAATTCATTAACTTCATAAGCACGTTAGTCAATCTAAAAGCTTAAAATTTTACATCATATGTTAGTGACAATTATAAGAACTTTAAAAGAATTTTATATATGACAAACCTCTAACTTAACATGGAGAAATCTAACATCCTCCTTTTATGTTCGATTAAAAATCAAATAATTATTAAACGTCTTGGTACGAAACATAAACTATCTATTGAGGATAACATATGATTAACAATACAGGTATCGAGAACCATTTAACTTTTCCTACTCTTTGTGGAAACTGCAGGAGTAGAGGAAGGCAAGCAAATGTAGTTCAATGTTTGCAACTCCTCTCTTTGGTAATACTATTACTAACATTCTAAGTTTTACATATTTTTCTTTTTATATTCGAAAATTCAACAATTTTAAAACTATCATTTATTTCAGTGTAAACCTGTCTTTCGTAAGTTGTACTTCACGTAGCCAACACTATCGTTTATGTTTTGTACAAAAAGTCATGTGATAAGCTATAATATATAACAAAACCACCTATTTTAAGTAAAAGTTATATAATTACGAGTGATTTTTCGTGACAAATATCATGCATTGTAAAGAATGGATGATTTTTCTTATATAGTGTTGTAAAGAATCAATGCAAAATAATTAAACAACACTGTTTAAAAAAAGACTATTGTTTTACTTATTATTGGATGTGATTTCCCAATAAATTATTGTAGATAGCAATAATATAATAGTATTAACGGTGTTTGAGGAATATAAAATTTATTCAGAAGTATAATCCTGTAATTATAAATTATAACAATGGTTAGTTACGGTTTTTCTGGAGTGAAATTCTATTGCCAAAACCAGCAAAATAAAGTGAGAAAATCAGGCAGATAAGAGTAACTATAAGGAAACAATGTTAGTGCTATTTTATCTATTAATATTAATACAAAGCACTTAATGAAAAGCAATCATCATCTGTTGTTCCTGCTATAACTCCAAATACAGCCGGCTATACATACTAACAGACATATGAAGATACCACAGATGAAGATAACGAGCAAGACACTGAAGAATTTTGATTTAGTAAGAAAATAGCAGAGGAATAGATGGTAAAAAGTAGAAAATGGGAAACCAGTTAAAACAATAGATTAAATAAAAGTAATACTAACATCACCCATGTCTCTAACTCGATGCAGCAGTCGTACGCATTGTAATCACAACATGTCCAATGGTAAAAAAGACTGTTTGTACCACATTGTCCTAATCTGCTAGTAGTTTATATATAATTCACGAAATTAAACAATTATGAATTAAGAACTGACCCCCCATAATTTCCAAATGCTCCAGGATAGCCTCCAAAACCACCAAACATATTGGACAGTATTCCTCCGCTGTGGCACCCGTATAATGAATTACACAATCCAAAGAGAGATATAAGTACAGAGAGATGAATGGGTTCTATTGTAATCATCGTAACTAGAATCACCCGCTATATAAAATGATTATTACATGATGATAAGCTTAATCGTTACAAAATTGAGCAGTAGTAAGATATACTAACATTAAGGCAAGTCGAACAGTACTCATAATAAGTTTAAAAAATAATTAAGTTGAATCTCAAAATTCCTTGAAAGTTTATATTAAAACTGATAATAACATAATTAGGTGACCAAATAGCAAACTATGTTCAGTAAAATTTTAGGCAGTTTTGATTCGAGCGATTACCCAACATTCAGTAGGCACTTGACAGCGCACGCCGCACAAATTCAAATACTATACTATGGGCAAGTAGAACCACGAATAAATGCAAAATTTTTCTAGGTAGAAAAACACACACGATTGTTTAAAACCTATTTTATATATAGCATTTATTCTGTAAAAACGAGTACAAGATATATTAATTATTAGTTTATTCATATACCTAATAAATAAGTACTAACGAACATGACTTTTCAAGGCAGAAAATGTGCGCTGTTAGCAGTAAACAATTTAATTTACAAAATAAATCGCAAGTAAAGTCTAACCCTTTCTGTAATATATTACTAACACTACAGTGAGAGTGAGCAGCGTTGAGGCGCTCGGCCTATTCAGAAAAGGTAAACGAAAGCATTCCTTTTTACCACAGGATTGCACACTGGGAAAGGTGACTCAGAATTAAACATTCATAGTCTTATTTCTGGATAATTACACGAGGCTTACGCACTACACCAAAATTCAAAAATCATGTGTTTTGATTTCTGAAAATATAAACAACATATAAATAAACATGGATATAAATATTTATTCTCACACGGGAATAATCGTATTTACCAGTTTATCAGTTATTTCTCAGAAAATTTGACCAAATAGTGTAGGAGCAATTGTTTTCCTCTTTAAGCCATTTCCCTATAACAATAAGTATAACAATCCATGTAATTGAATTAAGGTACTAATTATAAATAGGCAATAGAAAATAATAAACAAGTAAAATTCAAAACACGAAGTAAACGTGTTATAAAAAATAATTACAAGCGAAAAGTAATTCTGATCATATTATAACAATCGTTGTATTTATAAATCATCTCTACATAGTTGGTAGCTAATATACAGTGCACAACCAGTGAAATAATTATGCATTTAATTTTGCAATTATTATAATATTTTAGATAAGTTGCAATGTGAAATAAAGATGAAAATGAACGAAAATAATGCCATTTAAACAACTATTACTTGTTATTACAAACATTCGTCACAAACAAAAGATAAACCATGTATTAAAAATACTGTAGGAACAGTAGAGAGATCCATTATTATCTTATCATTGTACCTATTTCTTAATAAAGTAAACAGAAGAAGATAAGGAAACTGAAACTGAAGGTAGATTTATGCTTGTAATTAAGTCACGTGTTCTCTTACTGCTATTCGTTTTCATTTTTTTAAGTGAAAAACTAGGTCCCCCAGATTTAAATCGCGATCGCCGAAAAACGGCGACACACTGTATATAGGTAGCCCACTTTCACCATCGAGTCCGTTATCCAGAGCAATCTTCTTAACGCATAGTATTTTCCATGCAGACATCAACTACCGCGCTAGGGTAACATTTCTCTAATATCTTTAAAGGACTGAATTTTTGCTTCTTGAATGGTTATGTATTTGCATATATTTCAATATTTCGATAACTTTCTATTACACAAGTTTAATTTAATCAAGTTTTGCATTTAAATCTAAAATTGCGTAGCTCTGTAGGTTTTCTATCTATAATATTTGCTATTTACAGAAATTGAGGAAATACACTGTAGATAGTAACAATAGCTTTAACTGATATTTAACGCTCTCCGCTGTGATGACTTGCTATATATTGATAGTTAATATGTGGGTTTTTCATATTCTCTAGTGACACACAGAAATTGCATTTCTATGGATTTGTGTTTTCTGCTGATTTGGCTCATTCATAAGTTGTCTTATTATCAAAATGTTATCCACTGTTCCCCATCTGCAAAAACGTTATTGGAACCAAGCTATACCAGACAATCCAAATCTTGAGAAAATCAATGCAATTTGAAATGATATGCGCTTTCTAGGTCATCATGATTCTTAGTGGGTCAGTCTTTATTCTTTCTATGTCTGTAATATTGCCGAAATTTCAAATTCGATTTAGTACTTTATCAACAGTGAAGCAAAGTTCTATTATATTTAAATATGATGTAAATAATAAACCGATATAAAATATGCAGTTAAATTCACCTTTCTATACAAAGAAAATATCTGTATATCATTGACAATCCACAAATATTTCTTGCAGTAATGAAGATCATATGTATTGGAGCAGCTCCAACTGGACTTGGTGCTGCATATAGATTAAATGAGTTAATCAACCAGAAACAAGTACAGAATGTGGAAATAGTTATTTTCGAGCAGGCAAGTGTTTTACTGTTTAATAAAATGCAACTGTAGGACTATCTATTTTCTTCTATTTAATATTTGATATATATTATAAAGTTTACAATAGTATAAAGCTCAGTAAAGTGCCTATTTCATTTCAATATGCTATATTATACCAGGAATCTTATGCTGGTGGTCTTTCGTGCACGGTTAAGGATGAAAAGGGATTTCTATGGGATATGGGTGGCCACATCACATTCAACCACAACTACCCATACTATGAGAAAGCTGTGAAGTGGGCTGTTGACAACTGGAACAGTTTGCAGAGAAACTGCATGGTTTGTTTTGAATTAGAACGTCTGGAATTTCAATATCAACAGAGAACAATTCACAATTATTATTAAACACAATAAAATAGTATCCTTTGAAGACTAATTTTTTTTTTGACATTTTCATTGCATAACTAAATAAAAGAAGACTAAAAAACTAATATTTAGGTCGATATGAATTATTTATATGGTAAGGATGGAATTCATCTTGTACCTTATCCTGCCCAATTCGCTGTTCCGCTCTTTCCAGATGATATAAAAAACAATTGTTTAAAGGAACTGAAAGAAAGATATGGAAAAGTAAGAATTAGGTGGAGTCTAATATTATTACTAGAAATACTTGAATATTATGTTGACTATAGATTCATTTAGTGTGTAAATAATGTTCTAAAGTATTGGTAAGAGTTGCAGACACAATTATATTAAATTGTTGTTTGTATTCAATAGGAACTGGAGGGCAATCCGGAGAATTTTGAGGAGTGGGTACTGAAACATTTTGGACCAACGATTCTTGATACATTTTTCAAACCTTACACAAAGAAGGTAAACTTTTCGTTTTTAAATATTAAGCCTAGTACTTCAATAATTATTTATTTATTTAACTTAATACTAGTTCTTTAATTTGTTCCATCTAAAATAATCATTGTTTAATTCAATCCAAGTGACTTCTAACTCTTAGATGCATGGTAAGTTTTTTAGGTATGGACTGTTGAACCTCATAAGATGTCACCTAACTGGGTTGGAACTCGTGTTGCTAAATTACCTCAAGAAAAACTTGAGGAACTTTGTGCTATGAATCAAGAGGAGCTTGCAGTTAGTAATATCTTTATTTTCTACTAGTATAGTTGATTATATTAATTATTGAGAAATTTTACTAGTTGAAATAGAAATTTACATTTCGTGACATTTATTAGTTTAATAGATTTCAACCTATAGTGCTAAATTTAGATATTAAAGTGAGAAAACTCTTTACAGACGGCTGATTTTGGATGGGGACCTAATTCATTCTTTACATTTCCTATGTATGGAGGAACAGGAAACGTTTGGAATTCAATGGTTAAGAAGTTACCTCAAGAGTGGTTTAAATTCAATACTCGAGTTAGTTATTTAAATTCAAATTCATATCGATTATTTCGTCTTTTTTAATGGTATTTATAAATCTCCATTTATTGTATGAAATAACAATGATCAAGAAAAATATTTAAATTCAATGTAGATCTGTTTTAAAAGATGTATCAAGGTAATTTTTAGGTGATCGATATAAATACAGGGAATAAGAAAATAATGTACATAGAGGAAAACAGCGGTGAAACAAGTGAAATAGACTATGACATTATCCTAAATGCTGCTCCAATCGATGCTCTTGTTAAAGAGATTGGAATTTGTCACGAACTAAATATTGTTCACAACAAAGTAAATTTGAATATTATCAATAATTTTTGTTCACGACTACATTTTCATACTTTTCAGCTAAGATATTTTTAGTCATTTTTTCCTAATTAAGGTATTCATTGTGGGAGTTGGTCTTGAAAAGCCGATGACCGAAATCCTCGAGAAATTCACCTGGCTTTATTTCCCTGATCCTAATGTTCCATTCTTTCGAGTGACTATTCTTAGCAGATATGGTCAAGTAAGAAACATGGACAGTAAAAAATATCTTTTATAAATGCCTAGAATTTTTCTGTTAAAACAATCTACACCAATTTCTAGCATGTACATGTGTATTACAATTATTGAGATACTGTTCAGGTAACTCCTGATGAAAGCAAATATTGGTCCTTGATGTGTGAATGTGCGAGGCCAGTCAATGATCCGGTTGGTTCAGTTTTATAGAATTAATACGAAAAAAGATTAAATCTATTTATCAACTTACTTAAAAATGTTAGTGACTTAAACATGGTTGGTATTTCGAAACAATAACGAACTCTTATTAGATCGACGTTTACAATTAGATCCATTTAGTATTTAATGCTAAATACCAGCTGAGATCAGAGATAATCAATACTTATTTAACGTTATTATCTTAGGTAACCGAAGAAGAAATCGTACAGAAAGCGATTGATGGCCTAGTTATTAAAAGCATGATCAACAGAGAAAAAATTGTTTCAATATATTCCACCACTCTGCCTTATGGATATCCAATACCTACCCCTGCTGTACGTAATGTTTGAATTTCCGAAAAATCTGACGAACTAATATAATATTATTCTACTGCTAGTTTTTAGTAGCTGTTCATTTTTATTACTGTTTTTCTAAATACTAATGAATTCGATTGAATAATATTCATGTCAATCATGATGTCAAACTTTTATATAAGTTTAAGTATATATGAGGAACATAGGCTTACGGGAATAATTATCCGATGATATATTGTCGTTCAGCACTTTCGTTCTTTCTAATGAATAGTTTTACAGCGTGATTCTGAGCTTGCTCGCGCTCACCGCGAACTAGAAAAACATTCAATTTATTCAAGAGGGCGGTTTGGAGGGTGGAAGTATGAAGTATCTAATCAGGTATAAATACATAAAATTATACCTACAGATTAGAAAATATACAAATATAAACAATCAACGTTGAAAAAATCCCATCTGACTGTTAGTTTCTACTTATGTGCTTACACCAGGTATAATTTCAGGACCACTGTTTTATCCAAGGTAAGGAATTCATCGATCGTATTTTACTCAACGAACCAGAAAAATTGTACAAAACTGGACTGGCTACTAAACAGGGATGATTTATATAAAATGAGTCAGATAATACGCAACGGAGTGAAAAATTTACTTTACTTTTTGTGCATCAGCTTCAAGTGCAATTAGATATTACTTAAATGATGTATTTTAAAGAAGCCTACCATTTATTATGAACAATTATTGTTTTCATGAAATAAAGTCATGATTAGATACACAAAATTGGTACAACGAGTTTCTAAACCAAGAATTTCGGAAGAACTGAAGAAACAATCGAAAATAACATTGAGTGACCGTGATAGATATTGTAAGCAAACTATTTGCCTGGTTTTTAAACAAACCAGAGTGAAAACCAAAAAGGGTATTATGTGAATGTAAAGTGTTCCGTTACTCAATATGTGGTGTTTGAATGAAAAGCAACTCTAATTCTTCTAAGCCTACTCGATCGTGGCTGGGTCATCGGTTTGTCCCGCTCGGCTATTTCCTTTGTTCTTATTCATTACCCGTGGTTTGTGGCTACTGCCAGCGCGTGAGACTCTCTTCATTCGAACGGCTGGAATATGAATACCAGCAATAATAATACAAGCTAATAAATCTAACTGGAATTATATTTTAATTTATAAGTAATAATAGATACTTTCATTTTACTCAGCTTTAAAATATTTCGAAATATTGCTTGCCACCGTATTGTTCATACTGATTCAATAGAGCTAAACGCGGTTTTCATATTGCTCATACCTAATATTTCCTTAATTATTCAAAAATTTTATACACCACCGACAATCTGCATCATTTAAAGTAGATTTCTACAAATTCAAATAATGTGAATCCTTAGACGTTATAGCACAATATTAAGTAAATCAGCAATGTTATTAAAATGAAATTTTCCATGTCGACTTTAAGATTTGGAAGAATTATACTCAAAAATTATAAATAAGCACACCTAATTTAATCAATTAGTAATTGACATAAATAGCAGATAATTAATATTGTGCAATTACTACTACCTAATAAAAAAGGCTTGTACGCTTCACTGAAAATATCTCGGCATTTAATTTGGTGGTTGCAAAAGTTTTAGTCATTTATTTCAGCGCTTTAGTACAATTATTTAAAACCTAAATAAATTAACCCTCTTTTGCATTTTTGTAGTGTTGGGTTTGTAGTTTGTGAAAAGCCATAAGTCAAGATGTAACGGTAAACTTAACCTCACAAAATAATTCGAATAAGATGAGCCACCAAAAACTGCATATTCGACACTGTATTCTCTACGAGTTCCAACAAGGGAAGAATGCTGCTGAAGCATACAAATCAATATTTTCTGCACTGGCTGAAGGTGTTATCTCCTACAGCACTTGCAGATATTGCTTTCGACATTTTAAAGCTGGTGAATTTGACGTTAATGACCGACAACGCTCTGGGAAACTACGAACGCCGAAGACTAATGCTTTGAAATCATTATTGGATGAAAAACCGTCGCAGACACGAAAGGGACTCGCGGAAGAGTTGGGAGTTGATAAAACAAGCCTCGAGACGATTGCATGAGATGGGGAAAATTCGCAAGCTCGGAAAGTGGGTACCATATCAACTCTCCGAAAACAGCATTGGCGCTGGCTCAACATATGTATCTCGTTGCTTGCCAGACAACGCAAGAAGAACTATTTGTGGAAAATTGTTACTGGTGATGAAAAATGGATTATGTACGACAATCCTAAACGCACACATTCATGGGTAGACCCCAGACAGCCAACAACATTCACGGCAAAAATATCCGTCTGTGCTTCTGGTGGGACATGAAGGGTGTGTTGTTTTATGAACTCCTTCAACCAGGTGAGATGGTTAGTGCCGAGCGCTACGGTCGTCAACTGACTGATCTGTTCAATGCAATTGAGCAAAAACGACCATTTACTGGACAAGGAGGTCGAAAGGTCAGTTTGTTGCATGACAACACTAGGCCTCACGTTGCTCTTAGTACTCAGCAGACCAGTTTGAACTTTGGCTGGGAAGTTCTTCCGCACTCGGCGAATTTACCAGACTTGGCACCTTCGGACTACCATTTATTCCGGTCGATGTAGAACTTTCTAGCAGAACAGTGCGTTCAAGATGTGGTTGAGGTGTGAAAATGGATCGACGACTTCATTACCTCCAAGCCAATGTCGTTTTTTCACGAAGGAATCCAAAAGTTACCCAAGAGATGGCACAAGGTCATGGAAAACGCTGGCAAATATGTAGATAATTGAACTGCATTTTGTATATTATGGAAATAAAATTGAAATTTCGAAAAAAATGACTAAAACTTCTGCAACCACCTAATAATATCAAGCAAAAATTAAACACAACATGTATTATCTATTTGATAGTTACTCTAATATCTTAACAAGCGTATGTGGTTTACAGTGGCTTAATAAGGCTCAGATTTTATCCAATAATAAAATTACTTTATTAAAAACTGAGAATCATCTTAGATCTCAATTAATTGAAGTAGAGTAAGAAGTATTCGTAGAAAATGGCCTGGGTAATCTCTGATTCTAAATTCAATTACCATGAGAATTTTCATAAATTACCAATCTAGGTCCCTATGTACTATACTTTTTTTCGCGAAAGTCTCTAATTCACTAAACAAAATCCTTAATAATTAGCTTTCTTACATATATATCTACTAATCTACAAAGAACAATGTACCTACTGAGTCTACATGATGAATAGTGTCTGATTCAAATGTAGGCTCCTCATCAATGACATTCTCTTGATGAACGGATGTGTTCTTAATATTTCTTCTTATCGCAGAATGATGTGCATCATAATGTTCATGACCAGCATTCCTCTTAAAAATAGCATTTTTTAAAGCATTCTAAAGTATCCAAATTTCAATTCACTCATGATTATCGATTATCATTTGTAATTTAATCAATTGCCTTTTTAAGCTAGTGAAATTTTTTGCTAAACTATTACCTTGAAAAGTTTTTGTAGCAGGTGTTCATCTTGCCCATAACTTTTTTTCTGCATTTCGTGTACATCGTTTCTACCATTAATAAACCTTCTAAACTTTTCTTGATAGAGTTCCATATCAGAAATACTACTTTCACTTCTTTCATTAAAATGCAAGCCGTCTTCATGAGCTTGTTCAAAACTACTGAGTTTTTCATAATTTCCTGAGAACCTTTTCTTCCGTGCGAGGTGATCTGGATGCCTTTCTACATGACGATGAGCATGGCTATCGGACATTACTGAAATTTAAAATAACAAAAAGATAATGTACACAATAGTAATAAAATTTTATTCAATTATTATTTGAAAACTGAAGAAAACCGATAAAATTAAATACATTTTGTATCGCACCTTTCCTCTTATTTTCTTTGTTAGTATCCTTCAGGTTTTTCAAAGATAATGATCTTTTATTTTCATTTCCATTGTTCATAATCTAGAATTCTTAGAAGTACCACAAAAATCCTTATCTTGTAATTATTAACAATATTCTTTAATTTGATTTTGTTAACGTTTAGTACACATGCACAACATTATAGAAAGAAATGCCTACCTCGCAACTCATATTTCTACAGCCAGTTTCATCATTCACTGTGTCAAACTCCTCTTCAACTTCATCATCTAAGTCGTCTAATTCATAAACTTCTTCTAGTGTAGCAATATTGTTATTATCTAGATTGTTTTCACTCCCAACATTCAGCGATTCTTCACTTTCAAGATTTTCAAAGCTGTCGCTCAATTTCTCTTTTTTAGTTGGATGGTGGTCAGAATACAGTTGATCTGTGATAGGTGAAATACTACTTGCAATATTTTCCAGTAAATTTTGGTTTTTTCAATGAACAAATTGCAACTCTTAAGTTTAATGAACATTATAAACTAAAGATAAGGGAATACTCCATAGAAAGCTTATAAAATTTTCTCTGATGAAACGTAATGACAAGTGGTACGTTTATCCTTACGAAATCTTTCCTGTAATAATGCATTTATACATAAATCACTACGTTTTAAACGATTATGAACATTGGATATTTCAAGACAACAATAAAAATTGAATTGCAGTTTATTTAATCAGCCATTTTTCTATAGATTTCTTCTGAAATTACAAACTATGGTCACGTTTGCTTATGAGAGACTTCGTTATAGGCTTGGGGTAAAGTTATATCTTACAAATTCGCATTATTAATTAGTAAAAGTAAATTTCGCAGGCTTTCTATTATTCTGAAAAAAATTACTGATATATATATATACCTATAAGCAAGTGCCATATGAGACATACTTCTTTCTAAATGTATAATATAAGTGATTCCTAGATATCATTAACAGTAATCTTTCAAAAATGGCTGGAATTACATAGCTAAGGTCCAGGCCTCTTCTAAAGTAGAAAAGGCCTTAAGAATTTTATGCATTCATCAGATATTCCCATGCTTTTTCTTACTTAATCAAATTATATTTAGATATTTATGTTGTCATTAATCAATGATTTGAAGTTACTGCAAAAAGCTTCATATTGTTTGGTTGTATTTATATAGCAAACAGAACTATTCAGATCTAGTTATTTGAGATTACTGGAATGACTTTTATAAACAACATCTGTCCTTTTGAGACATTAAGATAATTTTTTAAATTAATATTTTTGACGACCCTTTATATGACTTACCAATGTATTGTGTTCCTTGTCCTTGATGAAAATCTCCAATCGAAAAAAATAGAAACAAACACAATAATTTAATCGTCATAGGCTTTTTAAACGTGTATTACTCTAAATAAATGAAATTATTATAGAGAATAAAAATAGCATTTTAGAATTAGTGGAGATAGTACATCTAGTTGAAATCTTAGAGATTAACATTTACAATCCTTTAATAAGCGAGATAGACAGTAAAATCAACGTTATAGTGCATAATAATCATAGATGAATACTTGCTTTTATATTGAATGACTCAAAACAAGTTTCTATCAAAATTGCTTCAATTATATGCAATTTATTGTCTTTTTATTGTGAATAAAATATGTGCAATGGGAGAAATGGCAAAAATTATAATATGTATTTTTATAAATGTTTTTAATGGACCAAGATAGTATTACATAAAATCTTCATGTTTAGGAATTTATTCATAGAAGAAAATTAAAATAGTTAAGTAGAAAACGCAGAAATATGCTTTTGAGAGTTAATTTTTAGTTTGATAATCGTTTAATGTGCTATTAATACACCACAGATCCGGTATTTAATATTTTATTTAGACATTATAACGTAAAGAGTCAAAGAAGTCCTCTGAAGCAGTCCTGCTTAATTTGTGATCGGTGATCACGATATATATTTTCAAGTGATGTCACTCTTCGTTTCATATCAGTTGAGAATTCCTGAACTCAAACAATGGAAAAGAGCATCATATTAAGCAAATGATAGGGATTTTCTTTGTTTCAAATATTTTCTTGATATATTTGTTTAGCATACTAGAAAATCAAGTATATACGTACGCACAGTATATTTCTGAGAACAAAAACGAAGACAAACAGATATAATAAGCTTCTAAATCATCTTCGCACTTTCTCTTCTCAAACTTGTGTTTTTATATCACAAAATTACTATGTACGCCATTCTATGCTATTTTTAAAATAATGTGTATATGTTTTGACTTGGTATGACTAATCCTTTCTTTCATGATAAATATCTGCTTTTCTTCCTGTCATATATTAATTTCAGCAATTAATAAAACTCCTATTTAGTGTTGGCTACTACCAAATTCATTATAATGTAATTGGCAACTATACTTACATTGAATGATGAGTACATACTGTTCAGCTGATAATCGAATTCATTAATTTGTCTCTTAAGCTTTAGAAGTTGCTCATCTAGAGATAGCATATTTTGAGGTTCATCAGCATCTTCCCGTATTTCTTCGGATAATAAATTGCGTGATCGAAGCATCGCTCGAGCTGATAATATTATAACTTTACAGAATTTTTTTTAACCAATAAAGAAACTTCACTAACCATTAGCAATTAACATATCTCGATCCTTAGGATATTCTTGTAGAATAGCTGATACATCATCCTGATTCAAAATATATACATCAGAATAACCCTCTGAACGGAGAGAGACTGCTCTTCTATCACCTAATTGATTCCCTGCTATATGGATTACAGACAATTCACCAAAAGTTGCTCCATCTTTGAGAATCTGAGTAAAAACAAATTAAAGATGATAGAATTCAGAAAATAATCAAAAGAGAATTTTAAATATTTAATGATCTATAATACATTGCTTTTTCATTATTTGCATACAATATTCGATCTGTTAGGTAGAAAATACTATCTGGCCTTTAATAATCTTATGAGAGTACTACTAAAATTAATAAATAATTAGAAGTTCAGAGTATAGAACCCACAACTGATGGACTTGAAACCTCATCATTGACAACTTTTAGAGTACCACGTTTAACGATAAACATTTCCTGGAAAGAAGTAGTAATAATAGGCAACTAAATATTAGCCAAAATAGTTAACTATAGATTATGTTTAATTAAGTAGTTTTCAGACCTAAAAAATACTAATAGATAAATTGGTCTACATTTACATTATTATAAAACGACTTCACTAATGCCGTAAAAAAGAAGAAAGATATTACAAATAAAATTAGTGAAAATAATTCAACTATTCTTAACTATTTTTTGCTTTTCTCTGTTCTTAGTTATCGAATTTATCCTATTTTTTTGAAGTCAAGTGTTATATTGTCTAGGAAGTCTCTAGTATTAATTTACTGTTTATTGTAAAAAAACTATTATAGCGTGATTTTTCCAAAACTACTCAGTTTTCACTGTTCACAGATTACTAAACACCTAAAATATTTTGACGTTATTTAACGAAAAAGGCGCAAATTCATTGTTCGTGAACCATCATAATAATGGGTCGTAGTTATAAGCCTAAGCCTATAGGCAAGGAATTAAATAAAAACATTGTCAACTGCTTGTTAGAATATAAGGTAGATTGCTTATGTTATCAAGAGTACTAAGAAGACTATTTCGGATTTTTTCGTTTTTAAGAAGAATATGGTAAGATAAGAATATTAGACGATCAGGGAATGTAAATGCTCATGAAAAAATAAACGAGAGCAATAAGAACATATTCAATCTGAACGGTTGTGATGATGTTACCCATACTGGAAAAGTTTCGTAAGATACAGTAATAATTTCGATGCACAATTTAAGTGGACAGAGTCCTATTGTTAGGCTTACCAGATTCGTCAACCTAAACAATGATGAACGGTGCGGTCTACCAAGATTTATTACAGCATCCTCTAGTTCCGCATTTCCAACATTTACCGGATTCTAACTTCACCTTCTATCAGGATAATGCCGTCATACAGGTCAGTCAAAAGCACAAATATTTGGCTAAGTAACAGTAGCGTGTACATTATGGAGTATCTCTTGCACTCTTCGAATTTAAATCCGATAATGAATTTTAAGGCAATGTTTATGTGTCAAATTTATGCTGAAAACTGTTAGTTTGAGACCGTAAAAGATATCTAATCTGTCATAATCACAGAGTGACGCTATAAACCTGGTAACTAAGAACAAAAAAAAGTGTGCTATCATTTTCGACCGTAGTGTACATACAGCTATATGTATTTAATGTTGTCAGCAATCATACTTCTTCATATGAAACATAAAATTTCATTATTTTCCAATTAAACTTAAACAAAATTTTTATTGCTACGAATATTCTCACCTTAGCTCTTTCACCGACCCTAAAAAGATAGTCATTTGGACTGTAAACTTGTTGTTTCATCCTCAGAACTACTTCATAGAGAAAGCCTGGCTCACATTGCTGAAACAAATGAGATTTGTACTGTTCGGAATCAATATAGTCAATATTTAATAGAGGATTAGGACTACCCCAATGCAAGCCTCCTCTTGTGTAAAAAATATGCTTGCCAACCACTCTTTTCTGAATCTCGCCCAAAACAGCGATATTTTATAAAACACCACAGTGAAACCAGTTTACTAAATTGCATAAATTTAATACTTAAACCATTAATTGTGTGACTAAATACCAAGGTGTGATAAAATTATAAAAGCCGAAATCTACTGTTTCACTTAGCACATAATGATGTTATTGATTGTGATTTGGCCCCACCTATAAAGTAACTAATTGTCATGACAGTGAATTTAGCTAAAAAATATTCCTAAATGTAACTAAATATCCACAAATTTCGACGAAAAAAAGCTATTTTCCAAGATATTTATAAACAACATTATTTAACTGAGTAAATATTTTGCAAGACGTTTATAACCCTTTTATACCTAAATTATATTTCTATATTTTTGCTTTAGTTAAGATGTGGCACCGACCACTTAGAAACAAAACATAAATGTTTTCTTAAGTATTTAAGTATTAAGTAAAATGTTTCTTTAAAAAAACAATTACCTTAAAAAGCTCGACTTTCTTAAGTGTTTCCATATGCAAATTAACAGCAATCTGTCCTTGAAGTCGGGGTGGAAGCACATCAACCAATTCCTGCAAAATATCAAATGATTATTTTATTATTTTGTAGAGTTCCAGAAAATTTACTGCTTTTAATGGTATCTTCTATTTCTTAAAAATTAACTTTTATAAGCACAACTTAGAAATCGTTGATTGAGGTTTATAAAGTCTATTGCACTAAATAGTTTGAAAAAATAGTAAATTAGCAATAGTTAATATGAAGATTTAATACATCGAATGGACTGATGATTATTAAAAGATTCCTACGTGTTTGACGAATTCCATTCTATACTATTCTTTTTCTATGTAACGATATGTTAAAGCAGCGAATACTGCACTTAGATAAATGTTCAAGAGTGATGTATTTTCCTTATCGTACTTTATAAATGTATTTTATAATTTCGATATTTTCTCTTGTTTAAAAACAAGTTACATGCCAAAAAGTAAGCGAAGTTTCCATTATACGACGTAGCATTCAAATTCCTTAAAAGTGTTTAGTAAGCCTAAGCCTATATTAAATACAGAACAATTAGGTGATTGTACTCTATCACTTCATACTTTTACCATAGTAGTTGATTCTACACCATAGCAGTAATTTACAGCGTCATTGTTAAAACCTTGGAAACAGCGTCGGTTTTTGCACTACGAATAATTGAAAATAATAGTATTTTACGTTAAATACTAAAGAATATCAGAACTGTAAAGCAACTAGCTCCTTTATTTAATCCGAAACACTACCAAGACAAAATTGTATTGAAGACAGTGGTTCTCTAAGCTTTAAAACATTTCAGATTACAGAATTGAACGTTTCAATAGAACTTGACACTCACTCATGGAGCCAAAACCACTGTTGAGCTATGTCGGAAACAGTTTCCAAACTTTAAGGACAAAGATATCTAGTCATTAAATTTCCCTGATCTGAATCCAATGGACTTCCCAATATGACCAGTCTTGGAAAATTAGCTAACTAAAATATCCTACAACAATTTGGACTCTCTTAAGGTGATTTTAGCAAAATCTTGAGACGAAATAAGTGAAAACGAGTTACGGACCATTGTGGGTAACTTCAAGACACGTCTACAAGTCTGTGTGCTCACAAAGGGAGGACATATCAAACATCAATTGAACAAAATTATTATTTAGCATCTGATGTGTGACTGGATAAATTTAAATGTTGAATGCTATTTTTATCATGAAATTATACGACTTTTACATCCATATCAGAACTTTTGACGCATTATGTATAAAGCAAAAAAGGACAAGACGTAAAGATGACTAATTATATATAGTCAAACTAGAGGATCTAGTTACTCTTCTATCTTGTTAATTTTTGGTATATAAGTGTATGCTTCATAGTGTTCTTCTTAAGGTTATAAAAATTCAGTGAATAACAATTATAAGCCTACTTTTTCATCTGTTAATTGATGTTGAGAGTACATGTACATGAAGCAAGACAAAACTCGTTCTTGAATATCGGGACTAACAATCCTGCAAATTTGCTGTTTATTTTGAAAAAAAAACTGATTAACTACTATATATAATGGTAAAGAATACTGCGCAGATGCTTTTTTGAGTTAATTAGATCCAAAATGTTAACAGATAATGAGAAACAAAATGGATGAAAGAAAAAAGTGTACGCTCTACATAAAATAATACCTGTACTTCATATAGAACTTTATAGCATCCATTTTTTCTCGAAAATCGTATATTTCTTGATTCATCTGTGTAACAACGCTACCTACACCTCCTATGATTGTAGCGAATACAAGTACTCCAATCAGAGTATCAATTACTTCGAGCATGTTTTGGGGTGAAGATGATGGGTATGGCTAGAATAATGTTAACTAATTATCTTTGTATTTCTTTTAGATAAATTAATATTTAGAAAACAATTGAAAATTTTAATTGCATTACCTTGCAAGATTTCTTCGCCGTAGTCCAAATTTATACCTCTCACATAGAACTTTTATGTGAAACCTACTTGTTCATTCATGTCTCAAAAATCAAAACGGTAAATTGTCCATCACCACCCCCATTAAACCTCCAATTATGTACTTAAATTTTAATGAACAGTATACGTCTATCATTGGAAACTTATTATGAAAATTATTTGTGTTAATTAAATTCTTCACTAATTCTAAAAAGAAGAAAGGACAATTGAAGTTTTAACACTCAAAATACGTATTTATTTTTACTGTATTCACCTTCTTCAGGCTTTCAGGGAAATATGTTATAAAAAAATATTCTCTAATAGAAAATAAAAGATAGTACTATAGCAATAATTTCGAAACAATATAAATTCATAAGATAATCTATTATGAATGTTCACTTACGCGTTCCTCGAAAATCTATGTTACCTAAGATAAATGTCAAGATAATGAGTTATCGAGTATAACAATACTAACCACATTTCAGGAGTTGTCTAACTTTGCTAGGTACTGCTGGGGTAGCCATCATACTTTCCCGACCCAGTGGAGGCCATATAATTAAAGCATCCCTCTCATTCAGGCTTAATGACGTATTTCACGAACTACGTCATCAATTTGAGTAGTCCAAAAGTGGACAGAGGTAGGAGATGTAGTCTGCTTTCTAGTATCGATTGATTCCGATGTTACTTTTTAAGAAAATTGACTCAAACTCTAAACACATTTCCAACGCGGACATATAAATATGGCACCCCAAATATTGGCTGTAAAAACACTATAAAAGTTCGCGGAAAATAACATTTTATTAATATCAATAATAACAATAATCTAGTACATAATTAGTACTTTGTAGTATACCCAAAGTTTTTGATAACTGCAGCATAGTGTAGTTACATTGAATCTACAATGATGGCACAGTGTTGGACTGGATTCTCAGCCTAAGCATTCTTGATAATTGCTTCTAATTCTTTAATATTAGATGGTTTTTGTCTTTTCAGGACAACGACGGGCATATTTCTTTGATATAATCCAAAACGGTTGAATTTCGGCTCATCAGAAAATACCACTTTAGTCGAATCCGCTGCTGACCATATCAGGTGTTCTCACGCAAATGCTACGCGGGCCCTCCGGTTCTTTAAATAAATGAGGGGCTTCTTTGTGGCTATTCATCCATTTAATCCAGATTCTACCAAACGTCGTCGAATTGACCTGACACACAGTGAGCATTTTGGATAGGCTTTCATTTACGTTTTTAAGCAGCAATTGTTGTTAAATTCGAAGAAACTTATAAAGCTTTTAAAATCAACCCTTTTTCGTCCATCCTGTGACTTTTGGGTAAAAACCTTTATTATTGAGGTGAAAGTTTAAAAAATAAAGCATTGATTACGTTTAATGCTTTTAAATAAGAGCTAAAGTGCGAAAAATGTTGGATTAAAATAATCCAACACTGCACTTACGGTTGCCACGTGCAGCGTGAGTTAATGGGAAGTTCAGAAATAGACAATTCTAAAAGCATGTAAATATATAAACTGGAGGAAATATTTCCTTTTCTGATATTGTTTTTCGTTCAAATAGAAATCCAATAATACTACTCTATAATAGCTACTCAGTCCAAATTCCTAAAATATGGTAGCAGAATTCAACCTTTAACGTCATTTAGAACAGAAAAGGTGAACTACGTTTCATAACAATATCTTTTCACAAACGACGATAAATAGTTCTTATGCTCACCTGTTGGCCACAAGTTGTAATAGTAAGAGCAGACCAGTAAATGCTCATGCTATACTCACGTGAGAAGTTGCCTAGGTCCCACTGAATGAATCTAAATGCAGTAGGTAAGTTCCTTCTCATGAAGAATAACTAAATATATATTTGCAATTTATTACATTATTAATAGTGGTAATAATTTCACATAATAGGTTTTTTGTTTTAATCCTATATGAATTTAAGGAAATGTTAGAGTAAAGAAAAATGGATTTGTCTACATTTATAGGTTTTGGCTAAATTGAGGCAAGTTTAAGGTTATCACAACAATAACTCCTCGTGAATAACTAACTTTCCCTGCCAATGTTCGTACATTTTTCTCATGTAGGTTTGTCTGTCCTTTTTAATATCAAGAACAGTATAATCTTCTTTATACATGCATTGATCGTCGCGTAATACCTGGTAATATATGTGGTTTCATGATTTTTTTTAAATTTCTCAATAAGGTAGTTGATCGATAGAGACATCTCTATTATACAAATAAATGGACAATTTTTATTCAGTCATATCATTATAATGAAAAGGCAACTTTATTTATAGAAGTGAATTTAATAGATTTATCATATTCAAATAATTTATCTTAGTTATTAATAATTACAAATCAGTTACCGAACATGTTGGCACTCTTGGGTCAAATACCTTATAGTAAGAAAATCCAAAAGCATTAGGATCATCCTCTGCAAATATTATATATATATATAGCAAATTAGAAAATAAGTAAAATGAAAAGTAGGACGTAATTTACTAAAGATGAACCATAATATACAGGGTGTGCCAAATATTCTGGTACAAATTTCAAGTGCAGATAAAATTAGCATATATAACATAGTATTTAGATATGTTAATACGTGTTGCTTAGACCCTCCTTAGACCATGTTTAAAATTTCATTCAATTATCTCATCTCTGAATTATAATTTAATATCCAAAGCTCTAAGCACTACCATAATCCACTCGCACAAGCAAGGAGAAAAGAATGTTGCGATAGCTAAAAAGCTCTATGCCACGTGAATGGCTGTTTGCCGAACTGTAAAACGATATAAGGAGTTTGTTATAGTAGATCGTCCTGGGAGTATAAGATTGATGCCTGCGAACACTTCTCGCGTTAGAAATATGTCAAGAAGATGACCCTTTGAGATAGCAAGAGAGCAATGAGGAGGATGACTTCCAAATTTAATATTAGTCCAGTATCGTTGAGAAGAATTGCCAAAAATGAACTGGGGTTCTACTAATATAAGATCTCTCGATCCTATATGCTGACGAAGAAAATGAAGGTCAATCATTACGAAAAAGCAAAGAAACTCCTAAGCATTGTTCAGCAGAGCCACGCCAATAATGTACCTTTCTTTCGAGACAACAGCCATATCGTCTTCTCTTGAATTCTGAGCAACATTTCTCGTACATCTCTAGAGTAAACTCGGGATTCCAGGCATGCTAATAATCTATATTTACAAGGATTCAAATCCGGCGGGTTTTAAGGCCAGTGATTCAAGGTTATGAATCTAGGTGTTTCTTTAATAAAATGGTTTACCATTTTTGTGCTGTGTTAGATGGAACAGTCTTGTAGAAGGACGTTCATGTAGTAGATGGGATTGATCTTCACTATAGGCTCCACAAAATTTATATCTATTCTTTCATTAAAAATGCTCCCTGCATTTATCATTATAACTTTTACAAATTCACTTATTTACACGATCAATATGTTGGCATCGGTATCTTTCTCACGATTGATAGTTCGTGCAGCATATCGTAATGACCAATTCCGGTGTTTTTGCAGACCACAGAGAGTAGGAGCATCAAATGCATGCATATCGTGGTAGTTTTTAATGATAGCTGGATCTACCACAACAAATATATAACTATTTTTACTTGCTAGAGTAGTGAAAATTCGACATAAATAATAGAGTTGGTATTCAAGTAGTTCAATTCAAATTTTAAATTTGAATTTGAATTTGAATGCTAACCCTAATAAATAAGGCCAGATACGCGTAGGAAAAACCATTCAAATCAATGCTTCGTTAAAATCGATAATTGCGTTTTTCGCGTATAAGATTACTAATGAAGTGAATAGGTCAAAAAGCCAAATATTCAACCTTTCAAAAACATTCTTAAACTACTATTTTAGTTAAGTTTGAAGAAAGTTACACATTTTAAATCCACTTATTTTTATCTTGGACACCCTGTATATGAAATCAAACAAAAGGTAATATTAATAAATATATTAATAAAATTAATATTACCAGATAACCCCTCTGCTAAACTGAATAAGAAGTAGACACAGGCATTCCAGTGAAATAATATATAACATGACGTAATCAGTAAAGCAATCTTTGAGCCGTGTGGAAACGAAGTTCGTTTTTGAGTTTTTTCAATGAAATCCAAAAGTCGATAAGCTAAATTTTAAAAGCAGCTTTTTTCTTCTAAATAGGAATGGAGAAAATATTAATGAATTTTGAGTCATAAAAATGATGTGCAGTCTTAAAAACTCCTCAGTTATTGATTAGTTGGCATTAGTAAAATATTACTTAATTGAAACCATATTCATGAACTTATCAACAAAAACATTTTGAAGGCACTGAAATACTTTGTGAGTATAACCTAGATTAAAATAAGCATACAACTCTAATTTTATTTCAGTATTATTAGAACTACTTTTAACGCTTTCGCTAGTTGGAAAACGAAAGATGAAACCAGTTAAAGCTATTTTAGGAGCGAAACCCTTTGCCAAAACATTCAAAATGATAAAAATTTATGTAAAGACATTAAAAATATACGGCATTCAATAGTCAAATGTGTATATCCTATTATATTAGATTGATGCAAAAATAATTACGGTTTTTAATCATCAACTTTAATTTAGTATATCTCAGCCTAGAATAAAATTAATTAGTAGAAATACGAGCCATTCGAATCTACGTATTTTGGCCAACAAGTATATTTATTCTGGTAACATAAAATTCTGGAGTCTTGAAACCGATGAACTTTTCAAAGGTATTGTGGGGTGCTGCTTGATCGTTGAATGCCTTCTTTTGCATGAAGTTGTTGAGATGCTTAGAAAAGTGGTAGTCAGTCGGAAAGAAATCTGGTAAGTAAACTGGTTAAGTTGGAGTTCTGTAGCCAGTTCGTACAATTTCTACGGAGTCATTTTCGAGACATGCGGTTTGTCATTGAGAAAAATTGGTCCCTTTCGATTAACCAGTGCTGAACGTAAACGTTGCAGTACTTGGTACATTTTGTCGATGTCGTAGCAGTACTTCTCCGCCGTGATAGTTTCGCCAGGATCCAAGAACTTGTAGTGGATGTGTCATGTATATATCTAGTCTACCCTGCGTCTCTAACCCAGCTGTCTATATAAGGGCAGCGCGGGGCGGAGTCAAAGGGAGATGCGGGTGTACTGAGCTCTGACCCTATGGACATACTGTAATTGTAACTATTCTTTATCCCTCTATCTAATAAACCTTATTACCCAGGATGTATTCTTTATAACTCATACATAATAATAATCCGCTACACATTAAAGGTTAGTAGCCAGCCTGATCACCTGGTTACCGACACCCCTTCCTAGACTATCTTCTCAATACCTTTCACACCTAAACACCCTTAACATAAATGTCATCGAATACCTTTACAGATGGCTCCACTTGTCGACCGCCAAGCAGTGACCATAGCCTTCTATTGGTGCAGCTTCGGTTTGGGGAAGTGCTTTGGCACTTCGCCTCAGTCCAGCCACCGTACGGAACGCTGTCGGTTGTCGTATGAAATCCATTCTTCATCAGTTGTCACAGTTTAATGAAGAAATGATTCGTTTTTGTTGCGCAAGAGAAGCACGGAGCGTATTTCGTAACAGCGATTTTATTGGTATTCGTTCAGCTCGTGCGACACCCATTTGTCGCGCTTTTTTGATTTCCCAATTTGGTACAAATGTTGAACAACTATCGAATGGACAACGTCTAGTTCTTTTACAACCTCTTGAGTAGTTTTGCATGGGTCCGCTTCAACGATGGCACTCAGTTGGCTGTCGTCAATCGCCAAAAGACGTCCGCCATCCTTCTCATCTTCAAGGAGCTCGTATCCGTTACGAAATCTTCGAAACTAATGTTGAGCTGTACGTTCGTTGACGCTTCCCTCGCCAAATGCTTGGTTAATATTGCGAGTAGTTTCCACTGATTTACGTCCTATTTTGAACTCGTACGACAAAATCGCTCGAATTTCCTTTTTTTCCTGCTTAATTTGAAAGCCTAAAATAAGCAGTGGGAGCAAAACCATTAGCATAAATCAATAGAGTAAATTTCGCACTTTAAAATGGTATATTACTTGAACAAAATCTAAGCCAAAATAGACACCGAAGGTTGAAATAACAAAAACCACTATTATTTTTGCATCACCCAATAAAATCAATGTGAAAGACAGAAACAGCGATATTCATCGATCACTCTCGACCTGTTGAAATTGTGTTCTTTATTTTTTTAGATATAAATTGCAGTTGAAAGATATGAACAATCATGCAAATCTATAGCTGCAGAATGCAGTTCGATACGAGGTACTGTCAAAGCCAGGATTAAACTATTATACAACTTTATGCAGTTGATGCTAAGACTGCAATATACATAGATTCTTAACGATAGACTTACAATTATCAAGCTATTTTTAGTAGCTTTTAAAATTGGTATTATTTAGGAGATCAACAACAAGTACTGTAATACAAGCTGAATCAGGAAATCTATCGGGTACTTGACTTTAGAGTCACGCTAAACAAATTAATAATTAAAGGATACTATGATGCTGAGATCCTATAAGTTTTGATTTTTGCGTGATGGGTGATTAACTATTAAGCACATTTCGTTACTGCAGGAATGTTCATTTAAATAATATTTATAAACATCTGGTGCTTACTATAAGCCCAAGAAACGTACAGTGCGGCCATATACTTCAGGCACTCCCCCCTCGATCAGGCTCAATGACGTATTTCACGAACTACGTCATCAATTTGAGTGATTCAAAAGTTGAGAGAGGTAGGAGATGTAGTCTGCTTCCTAGTATCGATTGATTTGCGCTGATTCCGCTGTTACTTTTTGAGAAAATGAGCTTAATCTCAAATCAACCCATCTTCGGCGCGGCCATATACTTAAGGCACCCTCGAGCACTGCTTTTAAAACACTATAAAACTTGATGAAAACGAAACTTTATTAACAACAGCAATAACAATAAGTTAGTACATTATTAATGCTTCGTAGGACACCCGAAATTCTTGATAACTGCAGCACAGCGTCGTGGCATAGAGTCTATAAGGTTGGCACAACGTTGGATTGAAATCTGAGCGCAGGCTTTCTTGATAACTGCCTCTAATGCTTTATACTGCATAGCTTTTGTCTCTGTACCTCCTTCTCTACATTGTCCCATAGATGTTCTATGGGATTCAAGTGTGGACTCTGGGATGGCCACTCCATTTTGTGATTTTCTTCCGATGAGCCAACGTTTCGTGGCGTTACTTGACTATTTTGGATCGTTATCCTGTTGGAATATCTAATTTAGACCCAACCTTTGACTTCTAACATATGGTAGAAGGTTGTCCTCTACTATTCTTACGTAAGAAGTACTATCCATTATGCCTTCTACGATATGAAGAGGTCCCGGTCCATTTCTATTGATAGCCGCCCATACCATCACTGAGCCATCGCCATGTTTGATGCTAGGAATTGTACATTTTGGCATAAATTCCTCTCCAGGATGACCACGAACATATTTCTTCCCATCTGATCCAAAGCGGTTGAACTTTGACTCATCAGAAAACACCACTTTAGTCTAACCCGCTGTTGACCATGTCAAGTGTTCTCGCTCAAGTGCAACACAAACACTCCGGTTCTTCAAGGAAGCAAGGGGCTTCTTCCTGGCTACTCGTCCATTTAATCCAACTTCTACTAGACGTCGAATTGAGCTGACACTCAGTGAGCATTCTGGTTAGGCTTTCATTTCGTTGTAAATATCTCTGACAGTTAATCGACGGTTGTCCTCGCTTAGCCGACGGATTATTCGGTCGATCCTTTCGGTACTATCTTGATTTCTTCGAGTACGAAGAGCATTTTGCAGTATCACAAACTGACTAATAAGCTTAATAGCTCTTTGAATTGCACGCCGAGAGAGTTCTAACTTCTTCACAATCTGTATCTGACTCAAGTTTTGTTCAGCAAAACATTAATCATTACTCGCTGATTTGGGGTGATATTCTTTCCTTTACTCATCTGGAAGCAGACCTACCTGGATATGAAAACACTTAAATACAATAATATTAGTATTGAACATAGAAAAGCTCATGTAAAAAACAATAAAATCACTTACATCAGGGGTGCCTTAAGTATGTGGCCGCGCCGAAGATGGGTTGATGTGAGATTAAGCTAATTTTCTCAGAAAATAACTGCGGAATCAACGAAAATCAATCGATACTAGGAAGCAGACTACATTTCATACCTCTCTCCACTTTTGAATCACTCAAATTTATGACGTTGTTCGTGAAATACGTCATTGAGCCTGATCGAGGGGAGTGCCTTAAGTACATGGCCGCCACTGTATACCACATAACTAAAGACTTACAATAGGAAATATGAAGAGTTATCAGTGAAGTACCTCATTCAAGAAAACCAATATTAATCCAGTTATACCTAATACTATTTTCTTTAGAAATAAAAAGATTAATGGTAGAATGAATTTTTACTTGTTGAATCTAGTAAAAAAGTAACTGATGGTTCTCACCTTTTAGTATCCTGATAGAGCGCACTAATGATATTGAGCTGTTAAAAAATAGAACAACATCAAAAGGGATCATTGCAATTACATCGACGTAAATTCGAAAGCTAAATAGGGTCATAAAATCACTCTTTATATTTCGTCATATATATATATATATATATATATATATGAAACAATGTTTGATAGTACGAATGTATATAAAACAAAGAATAATTACCTGTACAAAGTAGGAAAAAAACTATATTTAGAAGTGATGTTAAAATTTAACAGAAGTATTTTTTTAAAATCTTTTTAGGAACTCATTTTTCCGGTCTTTCGACCGTCTTGACTTCATTAGTATATATATTACATCAAAGACGCAATAGCGATTTTTAAAAGGCACTCATTTTTGTTTTTCGCATATATTCTAACTACGCATCTCCTACTATAATAATCGTAACTGATTTTTGTTCATTTGGGTAAAAAAAACGCATAATATTTTTTCTTAAAATTTTGCTAATTAATAATTGTATGTGTCTTCGTTTCTGTGCACTGGCGTCCTCTGGACTCAGTTGTCTCATATGCTAATGAAGGCAAGTTGATCGAGAAGCCAGAGACAAGATCATAGAGATTTTTAAACTATCCATTTTTTCTATTTTTAAAGAAATTTATAACATTTTTAAACTTGGTCTTTCTTGCTAAGCTTGTATATATGAAAACATAAGTTGAACTGACCTGCTCGTGTAATTTTTAGCTGTTAATTTGACATTTTTAACTTCGCTGCCATCGAATATATAAGCTTAAATAGAACGATTATTTGAGTTAAGGAAATTAGAATTATAAAATATGCAGTAACTATAGAATTAAGGCCACTAGACGTAGAAATCATACAGAATTGCAAAGTTCTTTAATTCACCTGGAGCAATTTTAATTTGACAATTTAGCTCACAAACTCTTACAAAAGACTTGAATAAATAATGAATTAGGAGAAGTACGAGAAAAATTCTAAAACGGTGTTATTACTACGTCTAGTACCTCTAAATACACATAACCATCACTTTATTTATTCTGAAAAATATGCTAGACATGTTATTTTTATTTTGGGAAATTACTGAATAATGCAGTTTTTCATTTGAATTTTTTAGCAACTATAACTTACAAGTTATTTTTTCATTATGCTAATTTTAACTTGATATAGGTTTTCTCAGTGCAAAAATACATTTATATATACAATTTTACCTGAATATTTAGTAGAAAAACGATTTGGAACAAATTTTAATATTAATAGCATGTAAAAAACTAACACTAGTGAGTATTTTACTAAATTAAGGATGATTAATCAAACACAATTCCACTTGAAATAAATTGTTTTGGAAATGACTAGTTGTGAATTGTTTAAAAGTTTTAAGCTAATTACATGAATAATAAATAAATAATCACAAAGCATTTAAAGAGGCAAATATATTTTGGGAATTTATTTCATTACATTACTAAATAAACTCAAAAGCTCATAACTAGTATTTTTTAAAAGATGTCATCAAATGATAGAAAACTTAGCAATACAAGTTTTCAAAATAAGAGTCTTACTTGTTCTTGACTGGATGAATATGTCCAGTAAAAAAACTCCATCAAAAAATAAGTTAATATAGAACCAGTAATAAAAGAAACCAAGAAATACATCGTTGAATATAAAAATAACCATGGCGAGCATGTTGTATAAAATCCCAAGAGATACAAGAGTAGTCCAATAATAATAGAAATGACTGGTAGGCCTCACATAAAAAAACACAATACGCCTGTAATATGCACCTTAGAAACTATTATAAATCTCAAATGATACTTAACCGATAGTTTAGATTTAGAGTATAGTACTATTTTCTACTTGAAGAAACATTGTCTTTGCCCAGAACTTGATATTTATATATATTGTTTTGTTTTTATTTTGTATCTATATGCCAACTCCTTCCAAATGGACAGTCAGAGCGAAATTTGAGGTAATTAAATTAGTAAATACTTGTGATAGAATTATTTACATATCTGGAACTACCAAACTATTTAAATTTAAAATTTTTAGGTAATACTCTATATAAAGGGAGAGATATGTAAAAAATCTGTCTTAATGCTTTTTCTTTTCCATGTAGTTCTTATTTCAAATTAAATATATACTACGAAATAACATATTTCTCAATATTTAGTTAGAAATATTTAAGTTTATACTAAAATTAAATTCCTTAGTATATGACACTTTGTAAAACTAAACAAACGATTTTCGTTTTGTCACATCTACTAAATTAATACCCAATTGTTAAACCCTGGATTTGATTATAACAGGTCATTATGTGTAACAACTACTATAAATATGGAAAGCAGCCTAATATTTGTGTAATATTTAAAGAATTGAATGTTAACTTGTAATATGATATTAAATAAGTTTGAAAAAAATATTTTGAAAATGTAACTTCCTGCAATCTATATAAATAAAGCGAAAACTATTAAGCCTACTTACTTTCCCCATTTTGTAGCGGTAGATTTGAGAATTTGTAAACCACTGGTCTCTACCTCAAAAAGATCTTCTGGCTGACTAATGATAGGAATATCTTCAGCTGGTGGAGGCTATAAATAAAATAACAATTTAAATTATAAACATTCGTTAAAATAAAACAAGTCTTATAACAGGTAATATTAATTCGAGATTTATCTTAGATTCACTAAATTAAATTCAAAGTTCCTTTATTCTCTATAGTTTGGTAGTTAAAGAAATCGCATTGTAGTCGCATTCAGAACCAAGCATAAAGTGCGCAACAAATATGTACTCTGATTTACATACTGTATTAGTGATAATATTCATTGATTATAACGCATATACTTGAAAGGCTTACTATTATTTAAAGCGCTTCACTATAAATACATGATTTCTCCATAAGTTATAATAACGAATGGACTGAGCAAATCTTAGAAGTTGTGGATTGAAAATGTATGGTTACTCCTTCCTTCCATTATATACTGAATGCAAAAGTGTAAGCCATTACCGGTTCAAAAACGATGGATGAATTTACATCTGACATCCGATCGTCATCATTTTCCTGAATTGACATCATCCAATTCCTTACGATCTAAACGAAATTAAATTTCTCTAAAATCAATATTGTTTTAAATGTAAGGTCCGCAATCAATAGGTAAGTATTCGTAATAAAATTTGAAGCACTATAGATCTTTACACAGACAATTAATAGTATTAATAATGTTGATCTAATAAATTAAGTACAAAAAATAAAATTAGGATAAAGAGTACATATATAGACTTGATATTGTTATGTCAGCGTTAAACTCAGCAAGCAAGTATAGTTTTGCTAGTTGCGTTGATAAAACAAATCAATGTCTTATTTTCATTTATCGTGACATAGGGATAAGCCGAAGAGAATCTTTGAGAATCCCTGTTGACATCATTATTAGTTAAACTTTTGGATTCTACGTTTTCATGTTTAGTTTCTTTTTCAGTACTTTGATACATTATTATGTATTGCTTTGCTGTGTCCATTGTATTTGAAACTAAATTTGAGAGGCTATTTATTGAATTAATTTTGCCAAACACTCAATTTTTTCTTCTATTTTATTTCAGTTATGTTTGTCTACCATTTTGTTTTAACTAACCATAGCTGTTTTTACAACATCAACGAAGGTTCTCTTCTGTGGCATATTTGGTTTTTCTTCTAATACTTCGACAGTTTCTACCCGGTTGATATCTATCCTTGATGATTTATCTTGTAGTATATGCATGTCATTAAGAGCCTAAATTCCAATACAATTCCTTAATAAACATTTAAATTTAAATATAACCCTACAATTATTTCATACTGAACAGTTTTCTATACCATATATCAACAGCAAATACTTTGAAATAATGTCTAGCTATAATTTTTATCATCTTTAAAGTATTTTAGAATTGGTTTCTTTAGATAAATAAAAAATATAGTGTCAATAATTTATATAACCTAAGAATACATAGAGATAGGACTAAATTTATATATTTCTTTGTCAATAATAGACCATTCAAATAGAACCTGCTCTTCTTTATAAAACCTCAAATTCATGTTGATATGATTATAGAATATTATATTTTTATACAACGATATAAGTTTAATTCTTTATATGCTAATAATTATTAATAAGATTCACTGTGGGTTAATACAAAATGCTTACAATAGTCTCTCCAACCTCACTTCCAGTACCTCTTCTCAGCTTATTTGAAACAGATGGACCACTCAAATTCAATCGATTTGCATCACCATTACTTTCCATACTCCTGTAAGATTTTTACGTTAGAGAATACTTAGTAGTCTTCATGAATTTTAATGAACGCATTCTGTAGAAGCTATGTTCAATAAATACAACACTGGTTAACCACAGATTATTATTTGACAATTTTAAATAGTATTTTATAAGTATTACAAGATTTTTCTTAATATTTCTGTTAAAATAAGGTATACGGAAGTGAAATGAGCGAATGGGAATATATGAATTTTAGAGTAATTTAAATGTTTGAAGTTGCATATATCTTTATATATAGAGATTCGGACACATTTAATTTCGTCATTAATATAGGAATAAAGACGTTTGAAAGCAAGAATTAATCAGAATATTAATTTTTCAATCTTAATCTTGATAAAATTAAATAAGTAGCAAATGTCATTGTAAAATAAATGACAATTATTAATAGTCAATAATCCACTGGTTAGGGTGAGATTACCAGGTGATATCCGATTAATCTCCTCATCTCTATTGAAATTAATAGATAATTGTGAACATCGTTGCTAAGGTAACGGTAAGCGATCATAACTGAACAAGTAAATGTGGAGTGAAGCAAATAGTAATGAAGAATTTTTGAAGTAAAGTGATTCAACCAACGAATTTTCAAAGTATGTTAAAAATACTCCATTTTCCTTATGACAGTGTAAATGGAATCGTTCTCACGCAATTTATATCTTTGTTTTAAACTATTAAGATAGTACATCTAGCATTTAATAAATGATGGCATATCTTTATTAAGCTATCTAGAAAAAAAACTAGTCTAATGTGAAGGATTCATATTTGCATAATTTAAATGCATTAGTGCTTTTCAGTGAAGTACGTTTTTCTGACAATAAGCCCTCCCTCATATTCAACATCAGCTTCAAACTATCTTTAAAGTGTCTCTAGGAAACTATAAGTCGGATATTCTTAGTTAACAAAACGACATATTATTAGTCTTGCATAAATTAAATTAAAGACCTATGTGATTAATAGATACCCTTATACTATATGAGCTTTCAATTTATCCCGTAACCACTTACAATCTTTACGTTTACTGAGTAATACTGACTTAAGAATCAGAAGACAATTTCTATAAAATGTAATTAAATAACTCCTTTTTGATGTAAGGTCAAGTTTATAAAGATGAACATTATGCACTACTAGAAACCTTATATTATTAGCAAATTCGTCCGTAACGAATAATCCTAAACTACGAGTTACAGCGTGTTCCTAGGTCAGTAGGTTATGTGGAAAACAGATAAGAGGACAAATTAGTATACAAAGTGCGGATAAACATAAGCAAGTAAAGAACATCAATACAATGGCAAAAATAATAATTAAATAGAGCGCACTACATTCCTAGTTATCGTCAAGACAACCCAAAATAGTCGAAATAAATAATTGAGAATTTAACGTAAAGATATATAAAATGTTAAAGTAGTAAAACAAACGAGAAAGGTGTGTAAATACTGTGATGGGAAGTCCTATTTTCTCCACTTGAAACCTTATTCTGTAACAGTCTAGAATACTAACATGATAGAATTCCAGCAAGAAATAAATATTTGAACTAATTTCGTAATAACAAATGCTAGACATTTTTGCTGTCATGTATTCAATCTCTTAAAGAAAACATCACACGATACTAATTAATACAAATTTTATGCAAGTGTGTATAATACATGTATGATGGGATTGCAATTTTACAATATTTAAACTGGATATTATACGAATAGCATATTGTATTTCGCATTCAGTTTTACCCGTTACAGCTAGGGTTTTTTCTTTTGAAAATTATACTTCCAAATAAACTGATATAAAGACCTACAAACATAGAGTTCACCTATAAGATCTATATTCTAATTTCTTCCTACACAGCAAAAAAAACTAACTAGCTAATTTATAATGATGTTTTGATCAAGTAATGTATTAAATGTTTAGTTTGTAATTATAGGTCGTTTGCAAATCACTTTCGGTCCATCTATCACTTATACCGCAGTATATAAGAATCAACCACTTAATAAATATTGATTCTATGATTCTTTCTTAACGTAATTTATTTTAGTAACCAATACTGAATGTTTAAATATGAAATAAGTATAATAAATAAACTAGCAATAGTTATTTTCCCTTAATCCAAGTAAAAATGACTTCAACAAGTAAGAGACGGTTTAATTTAGTGACTAGATGATGTAGAAGGAATGTCAGCCATTTCCACTTCAACTTCGATACTGAAAAAAATAATTAACAATATTAGATGTGTAATTAGTTTTCATAATTTATATGGTTAAAAAAAACCTCTAAAAGTTGTTTCAGATGTTTAGTTTATAGTCTAACCGATTTAAAAGCTTAAATACTATTATGGAAGTTTGTTATATACATGAAAATTTTATAAAAGTCGATTAGTCGCAATAATCCCTGATAAGATCTACAAAGACCTTATTAATCGACTTAAGGCCGGCGCTTCTTCATACGTGACCTCACGTTTCAGTAGTCTTTTTGGGTCTTCAATTGTTGATTTAAACTTAATTTGCGTACTACTAGACTATAAACGCTAGTTAAGAAAAGACTATAGTCTAGGCTTAGCATGTCATCTATTCTCTAAATCAATGCTCTTAATAGATTATGTATAATTAAACCATACTCTAAAAGATTAAAGAACTGACCGCCTTCAAACTTGGTCCTGTCTTTAATGTCTTTATCTGGTAAGATCTTTAATAGAAATTAACTTAACAGTTATAATAAAGAACAAGAAACTTCCAGTTATATTTTGGAACAACTTTTTTGTAAAATGTGCAAGGTGTAAAAGGCATAATTACAGTTAATTGCGTGCGAATATTAATTTAATTATTACTTCAACTCTAGCGACTTAATTTAATAATGATCCAGAGTATTTCTTTGTAATATAACGTATCGTATCGGGACACACAAAGTAACAGCATGGAATTTCAAGCTTAAAAATCAATATTTTCAAGGGATATAAATAGTGATAGAAAGTGTGTATAAAAAGTAAATATTTTACCGAGCTGGTGTATTGGTGTTTGATGAATCAAGTGGATTGAGAAGATCTGAGATCTGAAATTTTTTCTGCCATGTTGCAGTTATTATGACATATTATGCTCTGAACAATATTAATTATGCTACACTTATTCTTCAAATATTTCTAATCATACCTAAGCTCTACAGTCGATATTTCCAACGTTTTGCTCCAACAATATCAGTATTAATGATCTAATTGCTTTATTTCTAATTATCATTCCATAAAAAATTGTTTTAAATGCTACTTAGTGTCTAATTTTTCAAAAGCCAGCAAATTTTATTCTAAAATACCATCTTGAAATACGTGACTTTTCTTGAAATCAAAATCTATATCAAATACGAAAATTAGAATTATGTCAAATTTGTTAATTATATTTTACTCTAGTGCCTACCGGGCTCACTGGAGCACTTCTAGTGGCTTCTTCATAGCTGGGAGGTGCATCAAACTTTGAATTAAGTGGAGCAGGAGTAATATACATTGGAAAAGCACTTTCAGTATGAGGCATGGAAGGAATAGATGGCAATGATTGATCGGAGGAAAGAGAAACTCGAGTTGTAGAAAGTGTCATGCGCTGAAATGTAAGCTGCTAAAAAAGTAATATATGTAAACATGTTGGAATTTAGTATTAAGAATATCATATTTATCTTGTTACCAAGCCCTAAAAATCCAATTTATATATGTAAAATTTGTTTTAAATATCATATATCTATACAATAGGCCTAAAACTAAAAGAACTTTATGAACCGTTCACAAAACATGCAAAAATAGAACAGAAAGATAATTCGAAATTATCTTTAAAAGAACACAACTAGATATGCTGCTGTCAAAAACATTACCTTTTGATTTGAATAAAACTTTCATATTAGTATAGTACTTCTTATCTAAGCTTAAAAACTATGTCTTGCTTGAGTTATTGTGAGTACATAAAGAATAATATTCTGCTCATTAAAATAAGATAGAAAAGTGGAAAACTAAGTGTGCAAACCTGTACTCTTTGTTGTATTCTTCTTGCTCTTCTATTGTTTACTAACATACAAATTAGGGTAATGGCTACACTGACAATAGCAATAGCTGCTATAATCAATACAGTTAGTGCGCCGTTTGGAATACCTTTGACTTTGTTCGCTTCTGAATCATTCAGCATTTCTAAAAAACTTGAATTGATAAATAAGAAGGAAAATAAACAAATTAGCAATTGTCTTTTTTCCAAAAATTGTTACATAATATGATTAATAAACAATATATTTGCGTAAATTAATATTCTATTTAACAATTGCTTAAATATAAGAGCAGGCAAATATTCCTGTCTAACAATTACATAAGGATATTGAGTATTTTGTTCTAGGTAACTAGTGCATAGACTTTACTTCTAATTCGTAATCATTTAGTTGATGTGGTTCAAAAAGAAAGAAAGATCCAAGAATTTAATTATAAGGGAACTGCAAGATTATAAATAATATAAAAAGAGGATAAGAGAAGTGATAGGAATGTTATAATACCGTAAAGAGCAATAGAAATTGATAAAATCTTAGCATACAAATTAAGCCATAAATTTTCAAATTTTCTGGTCAATGGTATAATTTTTTAGGTAGGAATCTAAATTTATGACTAATAAAATAGATATCTTAGGAGGTGTAATACGAAAAAAATTAGTTGTCTATTAAAATTAGAACATTTCAGCCTTCCTAATAATGCTAAAGTTGATTCGTGTTCCAGTATGTCATACATAAGTCAAAGAATAAAAGCAAAAAGGCTAAAACAAGGCACCAAATAGTATAACAATCCAGAATTTACTAGACCTAGAATGAATATATAAATCACATATGCAATTAACCAACCTTCTCTTGACTGAAGATTATATGATGCTAAAAGGAGCAGTAGACGAAAGTGGCTGAATTTTATAGGAAAGATGCTTTCTCATAGAGAAATACCCGATAGCACACCGTAGATAAATATTAGGTTTAGTTGAGCGTGTAAACGCGCGTATGGCACTTCGGCAAAGCTAGTTTTTTAATCTACAGCCAAAGTATTTGACTCTCAAATACAACATACAGGGTTAACAAAGCATTGGAACGCTACACTGAAATAACTCGTTTCAGACTTCAAGAGTCGTTGATTTTTAATTGTTGTGAGCTTCGATTAAGAACTCCGTCCGATAGTTAAATTTTTTAGAGAAATTTTTTAGTTTTTAATATGTAATATTACATTTTTTAATATTTGTTTATAATCTCTATGAATTATTCACAATTTGACAACGAGACTGTTTTAAACAGGAATAAATACATGCAATATAATAAAAGATATTTGGAAACAAAGTTTTCAAATTCACAACACAAATGTTTACAGAACCTATCTTCTAGGTATACAAAAAAGCACTGAGTTGATCCCTTCTAAACAAATAAAACTTGATATATGTAGCTCTAGAGGATAATTTATATAGCAATCATTTTCTTCTATAGTTGAGAACAAATCACAGTATGAGAATTAAGATCATCAGGAACAAGCCGATAAGCATGAGAAAGATCAAGAGTTTCTTTAGAAATATTCTATACATTAACGCGGTATTAGGAATAAGCAAACCTGAGAAAAATGTGGAACGGAAGTTACAGTGAACAAAGTGTTTTAGTACACAGTTGTACTAAAACACGTAAAATAATAGGAATATCGACGCCTGAAAGCTGCAAAATAATCACTATTACGGTAGTGAAAAAGGTGTTTTAATTAGGCTTAGCCATAGGTAGCAAGGTTAATCTAAAGGTAACCAGGAACAAAATTAACTAAACGGGACCATTTTTCCAAAAGTAACCTTAGCAAAGATGACCATTATCAATCGTTACCAAAACAAAATGGACCACTAGCAAAATGAATTACAAAATAATAATATTGAATTTTAATGTTTCTGGTTATAGCCAGTATATTTACATGAATAATTTCATCAGGTCAATGTATACATCTTCAATAAAAATGAAAGTTAATTTAACTGTTTCTTATTTTGAATTATTCCTAATATAGTGGATACTTTGCTTAGTGTGTTGTATTCCCAGTAACATTTAAAGTCATAACATTAAAGCACTGCATTAATTAGATCTAATCATTCTTAGTTATACCATTCTTGAATTTCTAAAACCGTCTGTAGGTGAAAATAGCTTTGCCTACAATGACGTGCATGAAGACAGATGGTTCTCTACGATTTAGATATAAATATGTCTTTTTATTATTCTAAAATCATGTGAATAGAACCAAGAAAAGGTCTCATCTGAAGACTTTCACATCAAATCCAAATTAATAATGAGGCATCTATCACCCATGTTTTACTCAGAACCAACACAAATTACGGTCTATAGCAAATCACCTAGTTCCAAATCCTTCTATCGCATTCAATTATTCGACTTCTCTCTCCACTTACTTCCAAACATACACTTATAAATATCCGACACTGACTTGCTAGATGAACCCACTTATATTGGAAACGATACTACTCCAAGTGGTATTTCTCGTTTCTGCAACAACGTAGCATACAGTAACCGTGTAGTGGATTCCCCACTGCATTTTTTTCTTGTCCATTGTAGATCAACATAGTATGAAGCATATTTATAGGCTTACGAAATATAAACGAGAGAAACTAAAGTAACGACAGTAATGACGTGTCTTTAAGTAGACGGACCTTTGAGGAGTATAAAAGGAGATTTTAAGATGCTCCCGGTCTATAAGAATGAGATGTAACGCATCAACATTTTTCGCAAATTTAGTGCCCTTATGTGCCATATTATAGTGAATTCTCCACTATCCAAACAACTGATAGATAAGTCTATCCTTCTAAACCTTTAAACTTGTATTAAATTATGCTATATTCATATCGTGCTGTTTAAGAAGAAGCCCCTATTAGATCTATGAGTATACGGCTAAGTCGTTATTCATATGGTATGCTTTGCTCTGAATGTATGTATTTTTATGCGCAACTTTCCAGAATGAGACACATATAATACCGTTTGGAGCGCAGTCAAAAGAGGGGGAATGGACTGATCACCTAACACCTCTCTGTACCTTAGACATCTTCTTTACTTCTTTTTTCATAACTTGTTTATGTGCTATTCTCTTTAGCTTCTTTATTCAGATACCTTACTTTGTTTCTCCCTGTAGGTTTTATTCCTTAATACCTATTTGTTATAAATCTGATTTCTTCACATTTGTCTTATTTGGGTAGAAATAGACAGAATAATTGGTGCTTTCCTAATACTTTAGATCAGGAATTAATTAGTCGAATGAGTTAGGGTAAGTAGACTTGTATGTGGAGAAGGATAAAGGATATAGAATTTGAAAGAATAAGGATATTTTGCAATTGTGCCGGAACAATTGATTCAGAGAAGTTTATTGAAATAGAAAGTGAAAAGTAAAGAATTAAGCAATGTTATGGAATAATATAGGCTTAAGTGTCGGAATATAACCAGGTCGGATTAATAACACAGAGCGCCCCTTTATTTTTTACACTTCTTATATACGACCCTAGATCCATTAATTAAGCAGGTCTACCAGCTGGCCGTTAGTGATTAAGCTACACAGAGGAAGTTAAACAACAGTTTTCAGAGCCTAGTTGTAAACACTGTTTAAATAACGTACTATGTTCTATGCTTTGCATGACACTCCCGAGCGGAGAAAGGATGAATTTTAAAAGGAGCTTACTCGGGAATGTATGCTGACATCAGTATACAGTGCAATGATAACGTGTTAGTATTTTGATCGGGGTTCAACATGGATATTCGTGGATTGCCCTGTGGTTGTATCCGTCGTATTATTGATTGCTAAGATTAGTTTTCGGAACTTTCTATAATTATGCATCAGAAAAATATTTCGTTCATAGTCTCTATTCGACTAATTTCTTTTAAAACAACAAACCAGTGCTTTAAGTATGGTTCCAATTTTCCCTATTATTAGGAAAATTGCATTTATGAGGAAGATGACTACTATGGGTCCCCAAAAATACGTCCCAGCTATCAAAGCAGCCGTGGATATTCCTGCGGCTAACGTGATTTTCCAGTGTTCTCGAAGAGTTATCAAGAGTGGATTCAGATCCGGCATTCCTTCAGATGCGTGCCACTGATGTATCACTTGTAGTTTGTGTAGTTCCTCGACGTTCTCCGAGTGAAACTTGAGGATGCCCTCCACGACGAGAGAGACATTTTTGTTTCCACAACTGGATTCACAATTGTCCAGTATGATTGCAGAATTGTAATGGAATTTTAAAATTTGTTTCTTGGGACTTGGATCGCATTGAATTGCAAATGATTTATCAGCACAGCGTAATTCCACGATGGCGGATTTGTCGGATTTGCAGAACGCAATAATTTCTGCTCCTTCAAGACATCTATAGCATCCTTGAATTGGAGATAGGCTTATTGAACAAGGTGGACTGTCGACTAGCACAGATAGTTGTACGTTCATAAAGGAGGAGATTGCAATAGTTGCTTCCATTTGTTCAGTTTCTGCAATCAATTCCGAATTTTCTGAGTATAATCGTAGTCTAGGCGTGGTTATGGGAAGAGTAGTCTCATAACGTTTATGAAGAGATGCCAAAGGGGATACCGGACAGTCACAGTCAACGTCAACTCCATTGTTTGAGCAAAAACATACTTCTCTTGTGGAGCAGCTAGAGAAATTGTACCTAGCTTGGTGATCAGAATCGCAATGAGTTGCAATCACAAATGCTTCAGGTACAATGACAGTGTACTCTCTAGATTCAGCGAACATAGAATTCAATAGAGGATCTTCATGCATAGTGAGTGAAGTTATCTTCACTATAGTGTCAGATATCTTGTTATTTCTTTCGTAAGGCCTGGTTTGGATGATTTTATGAATTTTCTTCTTCCCAAACACGTACAACATCGAGATTTCAATTTGTTTCGTCCAACTGGCACATGTGAAGAATTCATATGGGTGTGGGTTTCGTGGGATGTGTGCTACTTTATAGAACATGCACGCTGCTCCTGGCAAAGCACAACCGCAAAACCATCCAGCACAGCTTTCACTGCATCTGACATTGCCTGGATATTTGAAGGCTTGGCTTAGTTCGGGAATCTGCTGATTTATTTTTATCGAGGAGCAGGTGTCGTTCCGACAGGAACCTGCCATAGGACATCGCTTGGAGGAAAAAACCTTGGGAGTTGAATCTCTTGTGTAGAAGTGAGTGACTTTTCGGCATATAACCTTTAGTGGGTTAATACGTACGTCTATGTATCCGACCGACGCATTTTTGTATTTATTTGCAGACATATTGATTTGTGGACACTATTGAAAAGTAGTTCTTCACTATATTCAATTTGACACTTCACTGTCTAGCTTGCAGAGTATTCGGAACAAATAACATTCGATGTTCCTCTCACATAGCCATCTTGACATGTTGATGATAATTGAATCATCATTAGTATTATCATCAGTAGAAATCTTCCCTTAGTAGAGTATTTGGTAATTGTCAATTCTCTAATATTAAATGAAGTCGGTTGATTTACTTCATCATTTTCACTGTTCATTAAGGAAGCCGACGTCTCTGCCTGCTGAGCTGCGTTAGCATCTTCGTTTATAGATGAGTGATGATAAAAGTTTGTAGGCAAGACGACCATTTCTTCTTCTTCTTGCATTGCGTTATTGTTAAGCGGCTCCAACTTTTTCCTGATACGTGCCGTTATTTTTCTGAATAGAAACGAGAGTAATATTAGCAACGAAATAATTATATAGGCGTACAGGAACACTGAAGTTATTGCTCCGACAGGCCAACATGTAGGATTTGCTAATAAGGAGATTGACAAGAGATTAGACGATCCTTCGCAGAAGTCTCTTGATCGGCAAACGATTGACTGGATGTATTGTGAATTATTCGAGAATTTTCTTATTTTCACAGGTATCAGTCGTTGCGTTGGATAGTGCGGCAGAGTGAAACTTAGTCCACCTCCTATGTCCTCAATACTTTTACATTCCTTTTCCACGCACAATTCCGCTTTACCTCTTAAATGTTTTAGGCGAAATCCGCCTGCGATACATTCTATTTTTTCTGTAGTTTCACTTGCTTCTGTGATCACTAGACTTAGAATAGAGATAATAGACAATAACGACGGTAGATTAGAAGAGAACTTAGTTGGCCAATATTTCTTTGTATTTATAAATACATTACTGGAGTATTCCCTTGTTGGTTCTGCTTCCAACTGATGGGCATTTACCAATTGTTCCTCTTCTTCTTCATCAACTTCCTCTTCCAAATTTGGATCTCCCAGCTCTGCAGGAGTTGGAATCGATTGAGACGGCGCAATAGCTCGTATCTCCATAGGATACAATTTATTGATTGGCCTGTGCAAAATACGACCATTTGGGCATTTTAATTTGGCGGATCTAACTTGTCCATCAGCACCTTGAATAATTTCTACTATAATACCATAATGCCAGGTTGAACGTGGAGTTAATTCATTTTCCACTAGCACTACTTCTCCGATTTCCGGAAGGTTTCGGCTTCCATGTCGTCCTTGACGAAATCTTATTTTATGACTGTTACGCAACTCGGTTAGATATCTTGTGTTCCAGTCGTTCCAAAATTTATCGGCCATTTTGTTGATTCCATCCAAAGCTTGTTTTGCTTGAATCATTGTTTTAATGGGCTGATAATTATATTCTGAATATCCTTCAATTTCCTCCAAATAGGATGGAAGAGAGTAGCTAACTTGCTGACTTAAGAAATCAACTGGACGAATGGGATAATTAGATACATCACTGGGATTGACATGTGTTATGGGCCTAGTATTCAATATGGCTTCTATCATAGTCATGACAGTAATCATTTCTTGAATGGTTATCTTCTTTCTTCCTACCATCTTGGTATAGGCTCGTTTAACGCTTTGTACTAAGCGTTCCCATATACCTCCCATCCAAGGGGAATTAGGTGGATTAAATATCCATTTAATTCTTTCATTAGCCATATAGGAATTTACTGATGATCCTGTAGATTCATCGATTTCATCTAAAGACGACAGTACTCGTTCGGCTAAGACGAAATTTCTTCCTTGGTCGCTACGAATAGTTTTTGGAACTCCTCGGCGGGCGACAAAGCGTTGTAAGCATCTTAGAAATGCTCCTGCTGATAGGTTTTCAACACATTCTAAGTGAACTGCTCTTGTCGTTAAACATGTGAACAGACAAATATAGATTTTCTCTTGTTCCTTACAAGCGTATGGTCCTAAGAAATCAAGACCGCTGTGCATGAAGGGTTTAGCCTTGATGACTCTATCAGCGGGTAACGGTCCCATTGCGGGATAGGTAAACGGTAATGCATTTATCCTTTTACAAATAACACATTGGCTTATAATGCCTTGAACTAATCGACTAACACTGGGAATCCAGTATTTCTGATTGATAGCTGTTATTAGTTGTTGTTTTCCACAATGTCCATTCTTAATATGCATGTCACCAAGGATCAAACGTACGATCGCTGATGCTTTCGGAATAAATATAGGATTTTTGGTGTCGTAGTCCAAGTCTGCTCGTTGTATCCGACTTTGGTATCTGATCAAACCATAATTATCTTGGAAAACATATCTGTCTAGAAATCTTTGTTTCACTTCTTCTAGAGAAATGTGAGCGATTTCGTTTCTAATAATCCATGTTTCAGACATGTTGATCTCGTCAGCAGTGACTATTTGCGAATTGTTGCAAAGCACAAAATTATGAAACCTTACATTGATTCCTCTTTTCCGTACTTTTCTAGCACATTTGTTAATGAACAGCAACGCATAAGCGCCTATTCGCAGAAGTTTGCGGAAGCTACTTACTTTTGCTGTGGGGAAAATGGATGTCGCTACAGCTTCAATTGTTTGTGTTAATTGAATGTGTTCCGCTTGTGTTTGGGTACACGTTTCTGTGTCCTTAAACTCGTCATCAATCTTTCCTTCTAAAATTTCTTCTATACTTGTTACTGGCCAGAACTCTATTGGCGTCCTGCACCATGCCGGTCCATTAATCCAAAGTGTGGAGTTTATCTCATTTCCTTTACATCCTCGAGTTCCTACATCCGACGGATTGAACTCCGTTGGGATATAGTGAAAAGTCACTATAGTGTCCCTTTTCAATAGCTCCTCCCGTATTGACATTATTCGTTTTACTTGATTTCTAACGAATATAGGAAGACATCTGGATGATAATAGCCACGTTAAGGCAACTTTGCTATCGCTCACAATATGTACTTGTGTTACATTCTTGTTCAGCGAAGAAATAATGGAATGAGTAAGTCTCATTCCTAAAAGTATTGCTATGAGTTCTAGTCGTGGAATGGTTACATTCCCCTTTATAGGTGTTAACCTTGATTTTCCACTAACTAGTCCTGAGCTTTCTAGGTTGTCATGGGCTAGATAAGCACAGCAAGCATAGGCCTTTGCTGATGCATCTACAAACACCCATAAACTTGTAACATTCCCTAGATTTGTCGGGCCAATCCTTCTCGGCACCGATATCAAGGTTCCATGAATATCCGCACTAATAGTGTTCCATTCTTGTATCAATTCTTCGTTTAGAGGTTCATCCCACTTCAAATTTTTGTCGAATAGATTCCTCAAAAATAATTTATGCTGCAATAGGAGCGGAGCAGTCAGACCTATTGGATCGAATACGCTGTGAATCTGACTAATCACAGATCTCTTTGTCAACTTTATCTGTTTCGGAAAATTTATCTCGATGCAGAACATGTCCGCTTTTGTATTGTATCTTATTCCTAGAAGTTTGATTGGTCCTTCTTTGGCTTTATCCTCACTGGAGATTTTTTCGTTTACCTCTTGATTATTGGAGATAAAATCTCTGAGATTCATTTTTAAACTCCTAAAATATTCCTTGGATTCTTTATATTTGTTGATAGCCATATCCGGATCATCAGCCTCTAGAATAATGTTATCTACATATAATTTACTCATTATTTCTATAGCTAATGGTGTTCCAATGTCCATCATTCTCCTATAGATAGTCATATTGAGTATACTGGGACTTGCATTTATCCCAAACGGTACTCGAGTGAATCTAAAAACTTTTAGATTCCATTTGTCGAGTGGTTTTCCTATATCTTTTACCCAGAGAAATCGTGTTAGATCTCTGTGCTCATGAGGTAATCGAATCTGAACGAACGCTGCTTGTACATCAGCTGTTATCATTATCTTCCCCCATCTTGCCGCAATCAATATCTCATGAATCTTGTTAATGAAGCTAAGGCCTTCGTATATGCAATCATTAAGTGATGGAGACGATCTGCTCTTCTCTGAAGCATCAAATACTATTCTCAAAGGAGTGGCCTTTTCCGGTTTCCATACTCCTCTATGCGGCAAATAAAACGTTGCTGCTCGTTGTTGGATGCTGTCATCTGCTACCTCTATTATTCCATCCTTAATGTACGTTTGCAATATTTTTTCATACCAGTGTATTTGCTCTGGTTTGTTTCGAAGACTCTCTAGAAGATTTTCGAGGCGTCGAAACGCTATGTTAAAGTTATCCTTTAAATTGACTATGGAGTCTTTCAGCGGAAACGGGGCAATTACGCCATCAGTTGTGAATTGTATTAACTTTGAATATTTCTCCATGTATTGGAAAGTTTCCTCCTCTTTACTTTCTGGGTCTTCTGTAATACCTAGTCCTTCCAGACTGTAGATCGAACGAAGCATTTTGCGAAGATCAGGGTCTTCCTCTTTGATGATGCACATGTGTGCGCAATGGTCTTGTGTCTCTGCAGAGTCTGTCAAGGTCCCACTGCCGTAAATGGCGTTACCGAATATAGTTGGTTGAAGTAGAAAACCGGATGGTAATTTCATACCATCTAGTTTCATAAACGACTCCCACAGGTCTAGACCGATCAGAATCATTGGTGTTACCACTTCACCAGATATCATTGGGTTGCTCAACATAACATTCGTTCCTTTCAAGAATTGAATGTCCTTTTCGGACAATTTAGCAGTATGGAATGGTCTAGTTAGTACCTGTTTGGTTAGTAACTTTGCCATCACCGTGCATCCATTCTTCGTTCTAAATCTTGCCAATACTGTTTCGGACGAGAATTTTTCAACTTTTCCACTCAATCCCGAAAGTGTGCAATTAGAGATGTCTCTAGGCTTCAGACCTATTCTAGTTGAATATGCCCTTTGAATGAAGCTTAAGTGTGACCCATTATCGAAAAATACGATTGTCTTTTCATATTGATCAGTTTTATGGTTGAATATCTCTGCTTCCGCTGTCATGAAAACCTGCTGTTTGCGCGAGGAATTATTCCCCTTTTTAGTTTCATATCTTGACTTGGAGTCGTACGTTGGCGATTCACACACTGTATTATTTTATTGGTCAAATGATACCCGTCTCTGTTGCCGACGTTCCGATCGCATTGAGCTTGGTGATGTCTCTCGATTATGCGTTGTGTTCGGAAGTTCCGGACTGTTTCCCAGGCATAATAAACGGTGATGCTCTTTCCCGCACTGAGAACAATTTGGTTTTGTACATTTCCAACTTGTGTGATATGTCGAAAAGCATTTCCAACATATTCTTCTGTTCCTTAAACTATTTCTTCTTTCCTCTGGAGTGCGATGAGTTTTGCATTCAGCATCTTTGTGCCCTTGTTGACAAAACCTACATGTGATCGGATTGGATTTATAAGCCATTCTTTTTATATCATTCTGATATGGCTTTTTGTTTGACCCTGACTCAGAGTGTACATCTTCACCTCCTTCATACGTCTCTCTTGCAGCTATTAGATCATCAATATACGATATCATCTTATTAATTGTCCATTTGGTTTCCTTGTCTCTTTTCATAGCCATATATACTTTTTCGCGTATGTGATTTGGAAATTTGTCGTATATGATTTCTTTCCATAGTGGATCGCTATCCTTTGATATGTCCCGACCAACAGCTTTCAACTGCTGTATTAGGGATTGAATTTTATTGAACACTTGACGGCAGCTCCGAATGAATTTGCTGGCAGGTTCTAAGTTTTTTAACTGCTTGGCGATACAAGCTTCATTATCTTGTCGATTGCCAAATTTTTCTTTTATTATATCAATTGCCTGCTGATACTTGTCATCAATTATCGTTATTCCTCTAATTGCCTCAGCTGCTCTATCCGTTGAGCTATTTGTGAGGTATAGGAATTTTTCTTTCGGTGAAAATGAAATATTTGAATGTACCATCTGGTGGAACACTGCCCAAAATTCTTCATATTTATCTTTGTCCCCATTGTATATGGGAATTTTGATTTCGGGAAATCTTGCTCGATTTCCTTCATTACTATTTTTGGTGAGGGTCGTCACCAACTTGATTAAATCCTCAATACTCCATGCACCTGTGATTACTGGATCTGTATTGCCAGATTCTTTTGTATCACGTGGAGATTGATTCTTAAGTGGTTTATTCACGTTTCTGTGAAATTTTATTGTTCGCTCCTTGGGTTTTTGAGCAATTCTTCTCCTTATCGAGCTATCGCTTTCTTCGTCGGAGGTAAAATAATCGGGCGCACTTCCAGCGTCAACTTGCTTAGGTCTTGAGGTTTCTTCCTTTATTTGTATCTTATCCATAATTGGTTCTCTATTTTGTTCACTTGAGACCATTTTACGCGTCTCAAGTTTACTACTCACCTCGTTACGGAGCAGTTTTAGAGCCGAATATAAATGTTCTACTTCACCTATTAAATCCAGGTACGGGCATTCATTTAATATTACCTGTGCTCTTTCTTCTATTACTTTATGCTCACTCGGCAGCAGCTTCTTCTCTATCATTATGCCTTGCTTGAAAGCTTTATTTGTTTCCTTCATTCTATTCAATAGGTATTCCATTGTTTCCCAGTATTTATCGTATTCCAGTAGCTTTTCTTTCAAATATGCTATTAAACTGACCTCTTCTGCAGGGTACTCAATAGGTTTGCCAACGCAGATACGAGCATCAGATACAAGCGAATACAAATTTTTATAAGCCACACGTAACTCATTCTCTTCTATTATCATTGTTGCAAATGTATCAATAGAAATGACTCAACTGAATTGCACTGTTTCCTGAGGTTGTCTCAGCTTTGAATATAGGTGCCACGCGGGACGAAGTAGGTAATACGGCCGATGGACCAGTTGTCGTATTTGGGTAGAAATAGACAGAACAGTGTTTTCCTAATACTTCAGATCAGGAGAACTTAGTCGAATGAGTTAGGGAAAGGAGGGTTGTACGTGTAGAAAGATATGGGATATAGAATTTGAAAGAATAAGGATATTTTGCAATTGTGCCGGAACAATTGATTCAGAGAAGTTTATTGAAATAGAAAGTGAAAAGTAAAGAATTAAGCAATGTTATGGAATAATATAGGCTTAAGTGTCGGAATATAACCAGGTCGGATTAATAACACAGAGCGCCCCTTTATTTTTTACACTTCTTATATACGACCCTAGATCCATTAATTAAGCAGGTCTACCAGCTGGCCGTTAGTGATTAAGCTACACAGAGGAAGTTAAACAACAGTTTTCAGAGCCTAGTTGTAAACACTGTTTAAATAACGTACTATGTTCTATGCTTTGCATGACAGTTGCACTATATTTGTTTGGTTATTTTCCTTATTACCAAATCGTTTTATGATAATATTGATGGCTAAATCATAGTTTTCTGATATGATTTTAATTCCTTTTATAGAATTCGCAGCCCTATCAGTCAGATGAGATGACAAGTACACAAACTTTTCAATGTTTGAAAAATTGTCATTTATATGGATCATTTGATGAAATATAGCCCAAAATTCATCAAATTTTTCACGATCCCCCTTAAAAAGGGGTATTTTTATTTCTGGATATTTTATTTTATTTGATCCATTATCTTGCCCGTTCCTGGTTAAAGCTACTACCAATTGAATAAGATCATTTGTACTCCAATCACTTTGTTTTATAGCTTCTTTACCGTCCTGAATTGGCTGATGAATTTTGGGAGTGCTGTGTTTGTCTATCTTTCTCTTAGATTGTTTATTGGTTTGCACATATTGTTGAAGTTCTTCCCTTTCTCTGTAAATATGTGGAGTTAACTGATTTTCAATGTCAATACCATCTGTAGTTAAATATTGGTGTTCGATGGACTGGTCATTGGTATTGTGCGGTTGAGAAATAAATGGCTCTTGAGTGATGTGCTGATAGGGGTGATGAACAGCCATATTATTTTCACAAAAATATTGCTCCAGAATATTCACCTTAGTTTCCAGGGCCAGAGTTACTTTAACTGTTGCATTAAAGCTTTCTGGATATGGGTACTGATGTAGTGTCTTTTCCACACTATTTTGAATTTCCTCATATTTTTGAGAATTCAGTTTTATTGTCTCGCTAACGCTAGCTTTATACCCTTCTGCCTTAGTTTTTAGTAGCTCGTTCAACGATTGTATCATCTTACTGAATTTTTCACATTCAGCTATACTTTCTTTAACATATTTCCGAACGCTTTCCTTATCTTCAGGTAGATGATTTAAGGTTTCTACATATGAGCGGGCTTCAATAATAACTGAGGAAAGCCCTTTATAGGCCGTTGCCAACTCAGTGGTTTCAATTATCATTGTGTACGGGGTGTTTCTGCCGTACCTTTATAACTCGTCACACTGAACAAGTTGATACTGTTCTGTGGCAAGTGCTCAGCGTGATCAATCTATTTTAACGATAGAAAGTGCTGCCACGCGGGTCTTATTGGTTGTTAAGTGGCCGATGCACCACTTTGTCCCACTTTAGGGTCAATATTTTCGATTTACTATCTATTGTAAAGCTCACCGTTTTAGTTAGGCTTTATTCAATAACAAAAAAGCGGGCTGTCCCAGACAGAGGGGTCAGGGTACCGCCCACTTGGGTACAACTCAAAAACGTACACAAATATAGACCATATACGATTATAGTAGGAAGCAGACGAGTAAAGGGAATCGATTGGAATATGAACTAGGAAGTAAAATTGTAATGTCTTGCATAGCAGGACAGCTAGGTACCCCCCATCAGAGGCTTAGCTAGGTACCCCCCATCAGAGGCTTAGCTAGGTACCCCCCATCAGAGGCTTAGCTAGGTACCCCCCATCAGAGGCTTAGCTAGGTACCCCCCATCAGAGGCTTAGCTAGGTACCCCCCATCAGAGGCTTAGCTAGGTACCCCCCATCAGAGGCTTAGCTAGGTACCCCCCATCAGAGGCTTAGCTAGGTACCCCCCATCAGAGGCTTAGCTAGGTACCCCCCATCAGAGGCTTAGCTAGGTACCCCCCATCAGAGGCTTAGCTAGGTACCCCCCATCAGAGGCTTAGCTAGGTACCCCCCATCAGAGGCTTAGCTAGGTACCCCCCATCAGAGGCTTAGCTAGGTACCCCCCATCAGAGGCTTAGCTAGGTACCCCCCATCAGAGGCTTAGCTAGGTACCCCCCATCAGAGGCTTAGCTAGGTACCCCCCATCAGAGGCTTAGCTAGGTACCCCCCATCAGAGGCTTAGCTAGGTACCCCCCATCAGAGGCTTAGCTAGGTACCCCCCATCAGAGGCTTAGCTAGGTACCCCCCATCAGAGGCTTAGCTAGGTACCCCCCATCAGAGGCTTAGCTAGGTACCCCCCATCAGAGGCTTAGCTAGGTACCCCCCATCAGAGGCTTAGCTAGGTACCCCCCATCAGAGGCTTAGCTAGGTACCCCCCATCAGAGGCTTAGCTAGGTACCCCCCATCAGAGGCTTAGCTAGGTACCCCCCATCAGAGGCTTAGCTAGGTACCCCCCATCAGAGGCTTAGCTAGGTACCCCCCATCAGAGGCTTAGCTAGGTACCCCCCATCAGAGGCTTAGCTAGGTACCCCCCATCAGAGGCTTAGCTAGGTACCCCCCATCAGAGGCTTAGCTAGGTACCCCCCATCAGAGGCTTAGCTAGGTACCCCCCATCAGAGGCTTAGCTAGGTACCCCCCATCAGAGGCTTAGCTAGGTACCCCCCATCAGAGGCTTAGCTAGGTACCCCCCATCAGAGGCTTAGCTAGGTACCCCCCATCAGAGGCTTAGCTAGGTACCCCCCATCAGAGGCTTAGCTAGGTACCCCCCATCAGAGGCTTAGCTAGGTACCCCCCATCAGAGGCTTAGCTAGGTACCCCCCATCAGAGGCTTAGCTAGGTACCCCCCATCAGAGGCTTAGCTAGGTACCCCCCATCAGAGGCTTAGCTAGGTACCCCCCATCAGAGGCTTAGCTAGGTACCCCCCATCAGAGGCTTAGCTAGGTACCCCCCATCAGAGGCTTAGCTAGGTACCCCCCATCAGAGGCTTAGCTAGGTACCCCCCATCAGAGGCTTAGCTAGGTACCCCCCATCAGAGGCTTAGCTAGGTACCCCCCATCAGAGGCTTAGCTAGGTACCCCCCATCAGAGGCTTAGCTAGGTACCCCCCATCAGAGGCTTAGCTAGGTACCCCCCATCAGAGGCTTAGCTAGGTACCCCCCATCAGAGGCTTAGCTAGGTACCCCCCATCAGAGGCTTAGCTAGGTACCCCCCATCAGAGGCTTAGCTAGGTACCCCCCATCAGAGGCTTAGCTAGGTACCCCCCATCAGAGGCTTAGCTAGGTACCCCCCATCAGAGGCTTAGCTAGGTACCCCCCATCAGAGGCTTAGCTAGGTACCCCCCATCAGAGGCTTAGCTAGGTACCCCCCATCAGAGGCTTAGCTAGGTACCCCCCATCAGAGGCTTAGCTAGGTACCCCCCATCAGAGGCTTAGCTAGGTACCCCCCATCAGAGGCTTAGCTAGGTACCCCCCATCAGAGGCTTAGCTAGGTACCCCCCATCAGAGGCTTAGCTAGGTACCCCCCATCAGAGGCTTAGCTAGGTACCCCCCATCAGAGGCTTAGCTAGGTACCCCCCATCAGAGGCTTAGCTAGGTACCCCCCATCAGAGGCTTAGCTAGGTACCCCCCATCAGAGGCTTAGCTAGGTACCCCCCATCAGAGGCTTAGCTAGGTACCCCCCATCAGAGGCTTAGCTAGGTACCCCCCATCAGAGGCTTAGCTAGGTACCCCCCATCAGAGGCTTAGCTAGGTACCCCCCATCAGAGGCTTAGCTAGGTACCCCCCATCAGAGGCTTAGCTAGGTACCCCCCATCAGAGGCTTAGCTAGGTACCCCCCATCAGAGGCTTAGCTAGGTACCCCCCATCAGAGGCTTAGCTAGGTACCCCCCATCAGAGGCTTAGCTAGGTACCCCCCATCAGAGGCTTAGCTAGGTACCCCCCATCAGAGGCTTAGCTAGGTACCCCCCATCAGAGGCTTAGCTAGGTACCCCCCATCAGAGGCTTAGCTAGGTACCCCCCATCAGAGGCTTAGCTAGGTACCCCCCATCAGAGGCTTAGCTAGGTACCCCCCATCAGAGGCTTAGCTAGGTACCCCCCATCAGAGGCTTAGCTAGGTACCCCCCATCAGAGGCTTAGCTAGGTACCCCCCATCAGAGGCTTAGCTAGGTACCCCCCATCAGAGGCTTAGCTAGGTACCCCCCATCAGAGGCTTAGCTAGGTACCCCCCATCAGAGGCTTAGCTAGGTACCCCCCATCAGAGGCTTAGCTAGGTACCCCCCATCAGAGGCTTAGCTAGGTACCCCCCATCAGAGGCTTAGCTAGGTACCCCCCATCAGAGGCTTAGCTAGGTACCCCCCATCAGAGGCTTAGCTAGGTACCCCCCATCAGAGGCTTAGCTAGGTACCCCCCATCAGAGGCTTAGCTAGGTACCCCCCATCAGAGGCTTAGCTAGGTACCCCCCATCAGAGGCTTAGCTAGGTACCCCCCATCAGAGGCTTAGCTAGGTACCCCCCATCAGAGGCTTAGCTAGGTACCCCCCATCAGAGGCTTAGCTAGGTACCCCCCATCAGAGGCTTAGCTAGGTACCCCCCATCAGAGGCTTAGCTAGGTACCCCCCATCAGAGGCTTAGCTAGGTACCCCCCATCAGAGGCTTAGCTAGGTACCCCCCATCAGAGGCTTAGCTAGGTACCCCCCATCAGAGGCTTAGCTAGGTACCCCCCATCAGAGGCTTAGCTAGGTACCCCCCATCAGAGGCTTAGCTAGGTACCCCCCATCAGAGGCTTAGCTAGGTACCCCCCATCAGAGGCTTAGCTAGGTACCCCCCATCAGAGGCTTAGCTAGGTACCCCCCATCAGAGGCTTAGCTAGGTACCCCCCATCAGAGGCTTAGCTAGGTACCCCCCATCAGAGGCTTAGCTAGGTACCCCCCATCAGAGGCTTAGCTAGGTACCCCCCATCAGAGGCTTAGCTAGGTACCCCCCATCAGAGGCTTAGCTAGGTACCCCCCATCAGAGGCTTAGCTAGGTACCCCCCATCAGAGGCTTAGCTAGGTACCCCCCATCAGAGGCTTAGCTAGGTACCCCCCATCAGAGGCTTAGCTAGGTACCCCCCATCAGAGGCTTAGCTAGGTACCCCCCATCAGAGGCTTAGCTAGGTACCCCCCATCAGAGGCTTAGCTAGGTACCCCCCATCAGAGGCTTAGCTAGGTACCCCCCATCAGAGGCTTAGCTAGGTACCCCCCATCAGAGGCTTAGCTAGGTACCCCCCATCAGAGGCTTAGCTAGGTACCCCCCATCAGAGGCTTAGCTAGGTACCCCCCATCAGAGGCTTAGCTAGGTACCCCCCATCAGAGGCTTAGCTAGGTACCCCCCATCAGAGGCTTAGCTAGGTACCCCCCATCAGAGGCTTAGCTAGGTACCCCCCATCAGAGGCTTAGCTAGGTACCCCCCATCAGAGGCTTAGCTAGGTACCCCCCATCAGAGGCTTAGCTAGGTACCCCCCATCAGAGGCTTAGCTAGGTACCCCCCATCAGAGGCTTAGCTAGGTACCCCCCATCAGAGGCTTAGCTAGGTACCCCCCATCAGAGGCTTAGCTAGGTACCCCCCATCAGAGGCTTAGCTAGGTACCCCCCATCAGAGGCTTAGCTAGGTACCCCCCATCAGAGGCTTAGCTAGGTACCCCCCATCAGAGGCTTAGCTAGGTACCCCCCATCAGAGGCTTAGCTAGGTACCCCCCATCAGAGGCTTAGCTAGGTACCCCCCATCAGAGGCTTAGCTAGGTACCCCCCATCAGAGGCTTAGCTAGGTACCCCCCATCAGAGGCTTAGCTAGGTACCCCCCATCAGAGGCTTAGCTAGGTACCCCCCATCAGAGGCTTAGCTAGGTACCCCCCATCAGAGGCTTAGCTAGGTACCCCCCATCAGAGGCTTAGCTAGGTACCCCCCATCAGAGGCTTAGCTAGGTACCCCCCATCAGAGGCTTAGCTAGGTACCCCCCATCAGAGGCTTAGCTAGGTACCCCCCATCAGAGGCTTAGCTAGGTACCCCCCATCAGAGGCTTAGCTAGGTACCCCCCATCAGAGGCTTAGCTAGGTACCCCCCATCAGAGGCTTAGCTAGGTACCCCCCATCAGAGGCTTAGCTAGGTACCCCCCATCAGAGGCTTAGCTAGGTACCCCCCATCAGAGGCTTAGCTAGGTACCCCCCATCAGAGGCTTAGCTAGGTACCCCCCATCAGAGGCTTAGCTAGGTACCCCCCATCAGAGGCTTAGCTAGGTACCCCCCATCAGAGGCTTAGCTAGGTACCCCCCATCAGAGGCTTAGCTAGGTACCCCCCATCAGAGGCTTAGCTAGGTACCCCCCATCAGAGGCTTAGCTAGGTACCCCCCATCAGAGGCTTAGCTAGGTACCCCCCATCAGAGGCTTAGCTAGGTACCCCCCATCAGAGGCTTAGCTAGGTACCCCCCATCAGAGGCTTAGCTAGGTACCCCCCATCAGAGGCTTAGCTAGGTACCCCCCATCAGAGGCTTAGCTAGGTACCCCCCATCAGAGGCTTAGCTAGGTACCCCCCATCAGAGGCTTAGCTAGGTACCCCCCATCAGAGGCTTAGCTAGGTACCCCCCATCAGAGGCTTAGCTAGGTACCCCCCATCAGAGGCTTAGCTAGGTACCCCCCATCAGAGGCTTAGCTAGGTACCCCCCATCAGAGGCTTAGCTAGGTACCCCCCATCAGAGGCTTAGCTAGGTACCCCCCATCAGAGGCTTAGCTAGGTACCCCCCATCAGAGGCTTAGCTAGGTACCCCCCATCAGAGGCTTAGCTAGGTACCCCCCATCAGAGGCTTAGCTAGGTACCCCCCATCAGAGGCTTAGCTAGGTACCCCCCATCAGAGGCTTAGCTAGGTACCCCCCATCAGAGGCTTAGCTAGGTACCCCCCATCAGAGGCTTAGCTAGGTACCCCCCATCAGAGGCTTAGCTAGGTACCCCCCATCAGAGGCTTAGCTAGGTACCCCCCATCAGAGGCTTAGCTAGGTACCCCCCATCAGAGGCTTAGCTAGGTACCCCCCATCAGAGGCTTAGCTAGGTACCCCCCATCAGAGGCTTAGCTAGGTACCCCCCATCAGAGGCTTAGCTAGGTACCCCCCATCAGAGGCTTAGCTAGGTACCCCCCATCAGAGGCTTAGCTAGGTACCCCCCATCAGAGGCTTAGCTAGGTACCCCCCATCAGAGGCTTAGCTAGGTACCCCCCATCAGAGGCTTAGCTAGGTACCCCCCATCAGAGGCTTAGCTAGGTACCCCCCATCAGAGGCTTAGCTAGGTACCCCCCATCAGAGGCTTAGCTAGGTACCCCCCATCAGAGGCTTAGCTAGGTACCCCCCATCAGAGGCTTAGCTAGGTACCCCCCATCAGAGGCTTAGCTAGGTACCCCCCATCAGAGGCTTAGCTAGGTACCCCCCATCAGAGGCTTAGCTAGGTACCCCCCATCAGAGGCTTAGCTAGGTACCCCCCATCAGAGGCTTAGCTAGGTACCCCCCATCAGAGGCTTAGCTAGGTACCCCCCATCAGAGGCTTAGCTAGGTACCCCCCATCAGAGGCTTAGCTAGGTACCCCCCATCAGAGGCTTAGCTAGGTACCCCCCATCAGAGGCTTAGCTAGGTACCCCCCATCAGAGGCTTAGCTAGGTACCCCCCATCAGAGGCTTAGCTAGGTACCCCCCATCAGAGGCTTAGCTAGGTACCCCCCATCAGAGGCTTAGCTAGGTACCCCCCATCAGAGGCTTAGCTAGGTACCCCCCATCAGAGGCTTAGCTAGGTACCCCCCATCAGAGGCTTAGCTAGGTACCCCCCATCAGAGGCTTAGCTAG